>CM076112.1:0-1333750 GCA_038048805.1 Hipparchia sbordonii
AACAAGTATTTTATGGTCGTCATGGACTACTTCACCAAATGGCCGGAAGTGTTCGCCATACCAAACCAAGAAGCTACAACAGGTCGCTTCTAAGTTAGTCGAAGAGTGATATGCCGCTTTGGTGTGCCTCTAGAAATACATTCAGATCAGGGCAGGAACTTCGAATCGCAAGTATTCCAGGAAGTGTGCAGAATTTTGGGCATGCATAAGACGAGGACCACTGCGTACCATCCACAGTCTGATGGAATGGTGGAGAGATTTAACCAGACCCTTGAGAGGCATTTGGCGAAAGTGGTAGACGACAAACAAAAGGATTGGGACAAGTATATACCACTCTTCCTTCTGTCGTACCGAACCGCCGAGCATGAGAGCATAAAAGCTACCCCGGCGTATGTCAATTACGGTAGAGAACTACGAATACCAGTAGACCTATTGACAGGAGGGTCACCAGAGGAACCAGAGACCGTACAAGACTATGTCTGTGATTAAAGGAAAAAATGCGCTATATACACGCCTTGGTTCGGGAAAATGGATTACAGTCAAGTGAGAACATGAAAACCAGATACGACCGGAAATCGAACACGAGCGGCTTCGAGGAAGGATCACTGGTGTGGCTGCATAACCCAACTCGCCGGAAAGGGAATCTCCAAAGTTGCAGACCAAGTGGGACGGTCCATACAAAGTGGTGACCCGACTGAATGATGTGACTTATAGGATTCAAAAGCATCCAAGGGGGACATTCAAAGTGGTACACATAGACCGCCTGGCGCGTTACCATGGCAGTAACAACGATGCTCGGGACGAGCATCTCTAAGAGGGGAGTAGTGTTACGACCACTCAACACTAGATGGCGTTAGTCTCGAAAGTGTTACGACCACACTCAACTCAACTCACTCGACACTAGATGGCGTTAGTCGCGAAAAACCGGGTACGCGAACGTACCAGAACTATCCGACCCGGCTGATCACTTCCGCGCACGTTGGGAAGATTCGAGAACGGAACGTTCTGGAACGTCTCGGCTCATATAAATAGCCGTAGAGAGGCGCCGGAGTTCAGTTCAGTTCGAGCAACCGTCGAGGCGACTTCGAAGCGAAACCTAGTGATCAAAAGTGCTACCAGTGAAACCTACGACTTGGCTACGACCTAGGACATTGTGAGTGCTTAGTGTTTGGACCTAGTGCTTTGTAGTGTAGTGCTAGTGAATAAAGTCTTTCAAGGAGTCAGCAGGTCTTTCTTTCCAAATCCAGCGAACCCTAGCACGTAACAATATCAACAACATAACTTTAAAAATTTTGTATTTAACGTTCTTTGAAGTTATATTTCTCCTTTTATCCAACACTCCATCTCCCCTAACGCGCTTTCAGGGGTGGATTTTCTTGAAACCTTTTCTTAGCCGGTACCTACGCTCTACCACTGTAGGTTACATCACGCTGCATGCACGAACGACCGTCCCCCACAGGTTACATAATTATAATCCGTCCCCCTTATTTTAATTTTGTGATATCTCTTAAGATATTTTACTAAATAATATAGTATAAAGGGTGTGGGGTACAGGGTGCTGTTGTCCTCCACGACTCTTCCTGTAGCGCGGTGTTCCCTGTCAAGGTTACTGCGCGACCAAAATGAGAACTCTCACTGGAAGTGGCAAGTGGGAGAGTTTCCTTATAATTTATAAGTCTAAGCTCTACATACTGTAGTTCTATAGCCTCAATAGCTCTACGATTAAAGAGAGGAGAACACTAGTCAAGTTTAGCTTGGCTAGTAAAAAAAGAGGGTTTAATATGTTTTGATATTTATTTTAAAATGATTTTTTTATTCTCATTATATAATACGGGACTTTTAAAGGAGACCTTTATGTCAGCCCCATCGGTACACACAAAATATTATAATTACCTATATAAAAAATCAACTACCTATATAAGGATCACTTAAAAATCTATATACTTTTTTCGGTTTGCTAAAAATAGAATTAAAAATAGCAGTATTCATAAAATTTAAATTTAGTTCGTACATTAGTGTTTCTCTCAAATTGTGATTCCGAACACATGCCAACAGCAAGTGTGAAACATCTTCTACTTCGCCACATACGTACTTCACAATTATTGGAAGAATCACTTTTTGGTAAAATGATTTAAGTTTACAATAGTTGACAATTTTCCAATTTTGTAAATGGATAATCGCATTAGGAATGCAGCTTTTGTTTCGTATCGGCGGCGCACGTTACTGCTGTCAGCCTGGCCAATTACGACCATCACGCGTCGGCCGAGGCGCTCGAGGTCGCGACTGCAATCGATACGACCACGTCAGCGGTCGCCGCCACCGCGCCACCGCGCCACCGCGCCCGGCCGCCACCACTCGCGCACTCGCGGCCTCGGCGCGCGCCCGTCGATCCCGTCGCGTCATCGGTGTCAGCGGGTACGTCGCATGGCGGTGCCGGGTGTCGGCGAGCCCGCGCTGACGGCGACGCTGGGCGTGCGGCGCGGCGAGGTGGCGTGCGCGGCGACGCGTGGCGCGCTGCTGGCGGCGGGCGGCGGCGACGGCGCGCTGCGACTGTGGCGCTGGCGCGCGGGCGCGGGCTGGGAGGTGGCGGGCGAGGCGGCGTGCGCGCACCGCTACGGCGTGACGGCGGCGCGGTTCGCGCGCTCGGGCGTGCTGCTGGCCACGGTGGGCGTGGACGGCGCGGCGCGCGCGTGGGCGCTGCGCGGCGGGCTGGCCGAGCGGCGCGTGCTGGCGGCGCCGGGCGCGGCGGCCGCGCGCGCTCTTGCGTGGGCCACGGACGAGCGGCTGTGCGTGGGCCACGACGACGGCGCGCTGCGCGTGTGGGCAGTGCGCGCGGGTGCGCTGCTTGCGCACGTGCGCGCGCATGAGGGCGCGCTGCACGCCGTGGCCGCGCCCGCGCGCGCCGCGCTGCTGCTCACGGCCTGCACCGAGGGGGTCCTCAAGGTGTACGATTTCGAAGGTGAACTTTATGTTTTGTCGTCTTGACCGATATAAACGCAGCTACACCTGCAGCCTCGACTTTGTGCTACAGACCTGTGCGGGGGCGGCGCGGAGGGCGGCTCGGAGGGCGGCGCGGGCCCGGCGCCGCTGCTGTGGGAGGACGGCGCGCACGACCTGGGCGCGCTGTGCGGCGTGGGCTGGGCGCGCGGCGCGGCGACGGGCGGGCGCGACGCGCGCGTGCGCGTGTGGTGCGTGCGGGGCGCGGGGTGCGCGCGGCGCGTGGCGGCGGGCGGCGCGCTGGCGGGGCACACGGCGGCGGTGACGGCGCTGGCGTGGGCGCGCGGCGTGCTGGCGTCGGCGTCGCTGGACCGCACGGCGCGGCTGTGGGCGGTGCGCGCCGGCGCCTGCCTCGCCGTGCTGCACGCGCACGCACGCTACCTCACTTGCGTCGCCGTCGCGGACGATCTGAGCTACGTGGTCACAGGTGATTACTAGCCATGCGGCTGTGGTCTGTTTAGTTTCCAAATTGTATTTTTTTAGGCATGTAATTAAAAAGACTTGTATTTAGTGGCATTATTCGTCTCTTTAAATGACTATTATTATGATAAATAACTAGCGACCCGCCACGACTTCGTCTGGGTTGAAAAATTAAATATTTGTTTTTGGACTGTTCACACAGAGCTTTTTAAATAGGAAAAGGCATACAATATAGTTGACTTGACGCTTTCTTTGGAATAATTTGGTACTGTTGTGAAAAAGACGAGTTAGCTTATTGGAACATATTATCGTGCGTCGAGGTCGTGCACTAGGACGGCGAGGAGTGCACTAGGACGGCGAGGAGTGCACTAGGACGGCGAGGAGTGCACTAGTCAGGGAGGACTTACTTTCGATGCTCCAACATTATTAGGTTCATCAAATTGAACAGATATTTTATGAGGTTTTTGGAATGTCATAATTTTTTTTTTGGTATAATTATTGTCATTATCATATTGGTAAATATCAATTACTTATGTATGGGTGTCGTGTTAAAATATTTGTGCGCAGGCTACGGGTACCTGCGAACTGTTTGCATAACATTGTAAGTGCGGTGCGCACTGCGCAGGCTCGAACGACCGCACGCTGCGCACGTGGTCGCTGGGCGGCTTCTCGCTGGACGCCGAGCTGGAGCCGGCCTGCTCGCCGCTCGCGCACTTCGCGCTCGGCGACCTCGAGGTACTGCGCTGACGTGCGAACCGCTTGCATGACATTGTATTCATGGATCACCGTATTGTACTGTCGTGACGCGTGTCGGGAGTCTATCTACAGTGACCGTGTTCAGGGCATCGGGCCGGTGGACGACGAGGCGGTGGCGGAGGGCGACGCGGGCGCGGGGGGCGCGGCGGACGCGGGGGGCGCTTCGCTGGCGCCGCAGTGCGAGTGGCGCGAGGCGTACGCCGCCGCCGTGAACGGCGTCGCCGCGGCGGGCGACCGGTTGGCGACCGCCTGCAGGTTGTATGTCCATTTTAAGATACTCGCAGACCCGCCCCGATATAGCCACTCTTGTTAGTTGTTGTTGTTGTCACTTTGTAATCACGACAGTTTGCCGTGTTGCAGTGACGGCTGGGTGCGCGTGTACCGCTGGCGCGCGGAGGGCGAGGGGGACGCGTCGCTGCGGCTGTGGCACGAGCTGCGCGCGCACGCGTACCCCGCGCTGGCGGTGGACTTCGGAGCGGACGGCGCGGTGCTGCTCAGCGCGGGGCAGGATGGCTGCGCTCGTCTGTGGGACGTTGAGGTGACTCGCCGCCGGGGCCGCGGGTGGGCGGTTCACGCGACGGGAGACTCTTTTCTTCTCTTTATCCCGGAAATTGTTTCCGCAAGAAGGCGACGACCGCCCGTTTGCGTTTTTCAGCGAGCACCCCGCTGGATCACTCCAGTCGACCGAGCTCACTCCAGAATCCGAGCAGGCCAGGAAGTAATGAGAGTCCTGAATAGGAAGAGCACTCTAGACGGAGGGGTCATTTGAATATACAAAAGCTCTCGCTACGTCAATAAGTCTAAGGTCGCAAGTGTAGGTGTGTGTTCGTGCGTCAGTCGGGCTGCGCGCTGGCGACGCTGTCGGCGGCGGGGCTGAACGCCGGCGGCGCCGGCGGCGGGGGCGGGCTACGCGATGCGCGCATTTCGCCGCTGCGCTCGCCGCTGCTGCTGGTGGCCAGCGACGACGGGCTCGCGGCCGTGTGGGGCGTCGACCCGCTCACTCCGGAACCCTTGCAGTTAGTTGCTTATCGGACGGGTGCGGTGCACGCCGATCGCCGGTGTCGTACAGGTGGCGCGTTGTGTTGCAGCGTGTACGCGGAGTGGTCGGAGGCGGCGGCGTGCTGCGCGTGGGCGCGCGACGGGCGCGCGTGCGCGGCCGGGGGCGCGGCGGGCGAGCTGCTGCTGCTGGCGCCGCCGCCGCGCGCCGCCGTGCTAGCCGCACGGGCTCACGCGCACGATCTGGGCGAGTAGCTGCTGCCGTTACACTGGACGATCTGAATTTAGTGAGCTGTAATAATTATTACAGCTCACTAAATTCAGAGCGACTGCTCAGCAATAATTCGGATCATTACGGAATCATTACGATGTCGCTTCTGAGACTACGGTCATCGACTATGAGCTTTATAAGAAAGCTCAAAAATATCGGGCGATGGAGAGTATAATATTAACAGAAAATGAAATAACTCAGCCCCCGAAGCTGAAGTGGCTATTGGCTGAGAGCATAATTTGAAGAACTGATAGACTTTGGGGGTCTAAGATGTTGGAATAGTGACATCGCACCGAAAAATGAAGCGATTTCAGTTTGCATTAAACATACAGTTGACATCAAACTGGTTCGGTCATTGGGTTCGGTCGGTGTGAGACTGAGCCGCGTGGAAGTTGCCGCAAGAGACTAATCTCCCGGAGCAACTGTGCAGCTCGACGAGCAACAATTGTCACCCTTTACCTTGTTTACTTAATACGATATTTTTGCTGTTATGACTTACGGTAAATTTTTCGTATACCTAGTGTGGCCTGGTATATTGAACATTATGAATCTTTCCAATAAAAGATGTGGGGAAATACTGCCACATGTATCATGGCTGGTAATAAACTTCTATAATCACTACATAGTATAAAACAAAGTCGCTTTTTCTGTCCCCATATCCCCTTGGTCGCTTAAATCTTTAAAACTACGCAACGGATTTTGATGCGATTTTTTTTTAATAGATAGAGTGATTAAAGAGGAAGGTTTATATGTATAATAACATCCATTAAATAAATAGTGCAGAAATACTTTTATTTTTGAGGTTTCTAAAGTCATGTCGTAAATAATTACATTTTTTTCCGCTTACATTGCAAACGCAGGCTGAACCCTACGAGATTTATCAAAATAATGTACTAAGTATTGTACACATTGAAAAGGTCTACAGAAAACTCCGCGATGGTATATGTCTATCTCTTATAGATATCCCACAATAACGTTTTTTTGTCATTTACTTTTTACGACAAATAATGGCTAATTTTCGAAGCGATTTTAACCAATACAGCATTAATCCTTATCTAATTAAATACCTTAAATATATTTTTGATTAAATATAGATCTATATGGCCCTTTACAGCATATGATTTAAATGAATATTTTCGAAGATATTACAGATTTAAAAATTGCGGGACGTAGCGCTTGCGGCGGTTCCAGCCAGCCGGGGCGGCGAGAGCGTGCCTACAAAACATATTGTCTAACTAGCGGACGCCCGCAACTTCGTCCGCGTTCCTAAATCACCACAGTTTAGGTTGGCAGAACCCCTTCAGCATCAGGATTGAGGAGTTGGGTCCTGGAATTTAACGATGTAGTCTTTATTTGGTCCCTACAATAACTATTCATAATCAACAGTTTCTAAATCCCCACAGTTTAGGGGAGCAGTACCCCTGCAGCATCAGGATTGAGGAGTTGGAACCCGAACTTTTTATGGGACCATCTTGCAAAGTTTTTATGTTGATTAAAAAAAGATTCACGCAAATCGGTTAAGAAATCACGGAGATATTGATAGCAGAGGTAGAAAAACACAACTCCTTCTCCTCCTTTTTCGAAAGTCGGTTAAAAAAGTAGTTGCCCGATAATATCAGCTATCTACCAGTGAAAGTCCCGTCAAAATCGGTCCAGTCGTTCCCGAGATTAGCGGTATCAAACAGACAGACAGACGGACAGACAGACAGACAGACAAAAATTTTAAAAATTGTTTTCTAGGTATAAGTATCGTATTTACTTTCGTATGCAGTTAGTAAAAAGCTGTTCTTTTGATAGTACAAACAGACACTTCAATTTATTTATTTGTATAGATGACAAGAATCTGTGAACGTTGTATATAAAGACATTCTGTAATATATTAATTGTCGTAAAAATAGAAAAAATATGTAAAAATGTAAAAAGTAAAAATGTAGTGTATGAATTTAGATATTCCAAAGATAGCAGGAAATCTTCATAGTTTAGGGAAAGAAGAATTGTTTTACTCTAAACGCGTGCGGGCCACGGGCAGTAATGAATAAATCAAAACTACTGGATCGATTTTAATCATTTTATCAGTGAATGACATAGGTTATATATTTTATATCCGTGCGAAGCCGGAGCGGGCCGCTAGTGGTCTATACAACACTGAACTCGCCTACTTATTCAACTGTAGGTTATGACGCCAAAAAAACGTGTCTGAGTGAGTGAAACGAGAGGTCTCGTGATTAGTCATTCGGCACATTAATTTTCGACTACCCATAAATAGCCCTGCATAGCGCTTTATAGTACATTGTTACCTTAGGGATGAAAGTAACTTATTTAGTCCCGAGACGGGGTTTGGCGCCCGAGCGTAGCGAGGGGGCCTATAGTTCGAGGGACTAAATAAGTCTTTATCCCGAGGTAAACACTGTGCTTTTCATTACGAATATAAGGAAAGTCAAAATAAAAATAGAAATTAGCTAAAGAAATTAATAATTACTTAAATTAATTAATTAGTCTATGAATCAGTTGTCTTTACTTTATGAATAAAGTCTATCTTTCTTCTTGTCTATGGATGCACTCGGGTATGTCGTGTTTCATTTGAATTCCAATAAAAATGTGACAACTAGTTTTTTTTAATTATTTGACAGCTGTCAGTTGAAAACGATTCTCCCTAGGGCTGAAAAGTATTACTTTCAACCCGCTTCTCAGGCAACTTCAGACCTACTTTCCGTGTATGAGTAATGAAAAATAGATCTTCTGCCGCACCTCGATACCGCCTGAACAATAAACGAACGAACGAGGGGTTCCACTGCGGTACAGGAGTGCTCAGCTGCGACTTCAACCCCGGCGCGGAGGGGCAAGACGACGGCGAAGGCGGACCGTACCTGTTGGCGACGGGCGGGCGCGACGCGCGGGTCAAGCTGTGGTGGGCGACGGCGGGCGCGGAGGGCGCGGAGGGCGCGGAGGGCGGGCGCTTGGACGAGGCGCACTCGCTGGCGGCGCACGAGGGCGCCGTGCAGTGCGTGCGCTGGGACGACGCCGGTCGCACGCTGGCCAGCGGCGGCGCGGACCGCTGGGCGCGCGTGTGGCGCGTGGACGTGCGCGGCCGGCGCCCGTTCGTGCGCGCGCTGGCCGCGGTGCCCGTGGCGGCGGGCGGCGCGCCCGCGGTGTGCCCGCTCGGGCGGCACCTGGCCGTGGGCGCGCTGTCGGGCGCGCTGGCAGTGTGGCGGCTGCCGGGCGACGCGCACGACGAGGCCGAGGGCGCCGAGCCGCGCGCGTGGGGCCCGGCCGGCGTGATGCGATGGCTGCGCGAGTACGTCACGCGCCCGCCGACCCCGGCGGCGGCAGCGGCGCGGCTGGAGGGCGCGGCGCGCGCGGCGGCCTTGTCGGGCGCGCGGCTGCTGGACGCGCCGCTGCCGGAGCTGATGCAGGCGTTCGGATGCGGTACTCGACGATGCACTTCTTTTTTGTCGACTAACGGGTGTCTACTGCCGAACGTCTAGCATAGATTTCCAGTCTGTCTCAGTCTTACGCAGCCCCTATCTAGCGGCTCCACCTAGTGGGAGGTCTGCCGACGCTGCCCTTTCCAGTACGAGATCCCCACTCCAATGGGGGAATCGAGTCGCGAAGCCGAAGTGGTGGTGAAGTGGTGGAATGAGCTCAGTCGCTAACATTGGTCCTCATACGGAGCTCTTCGTTGCCGATTTGATCTCTCATCTTTATGAAATTTCTTTAGCTGTTACTTTCAACATTAACGCAGGATCTGAGGAGTTCGACGAAAAAGATGTGACGTCGGAGACGCTGCGGGACGAGATCCTGTGGCTGCGGCGAGAACCCCCGCGCCGCGAGCTGGTTCGTGCTTGTACCTAATGTTGAAGTTGAATAATCCTGCTTTAATTTAAGCCTAGAAAAACTACTTTTAATATTATTGCTTTTGTAAAGTTGTTGACAGTAAACCAAGTATTTACGACAATACTGGTTAAGTTTAGATCGTCAAAAATTTATTTAGTTAAAAATGTTGATGGCCAGCGCTTTGTTTATTTATTTATTTAATGGACAATCAACAGGTTACATTGAAAGAAAGGATTGTTTGAATATTTTTTATGCACGCTCAATTGTTCAACGTGCAATTTAGGCATAGCTAATTTATAGTTATGTGTGTGTGTGTGTGTGTGTGCAGCAGCTCGCGGCGCCGCACGCGCTGCGCTGCCCGCTGTCGCACGGCGTGCTGCGCGAGCCGGTGCGCGCGGCCGACGGCTACACGTACGAGCGCCAGAGCTTCCTGCACTGGCGTGTCGCAAGCGGTGACGGTGAGTGTGTGCGTGTGTGTGTGTGTGTGTGTGTGTGTGTGTGTGTGTGTGTGTGTGTGAGTGTGTGTGCAGCAGTTCGCGGCGCCGCACGCGCTGCGCTGCCCGCTGTCGCACGGCGTGCTGCGCGAGCCGGTGCGCGCGGCCGACGGCTACACGTATGAGCGCCAGAGCTTCCTGCACTGGCGCGTCGCAAGGGGCGACGGTGAGTGTGTGCGAGTGTGTGTGTGTGCGAGTGTGTGTGTGTGTGTGTGTGTGTGTGTGTGAGTGTGTGTGCAGCAGTTCGCGGCGCCGCACGCGCTGCGGCTGCCCGCTGTCGCACGGCGTGCTGCGCGAGCCGGTGCGCGCGGCCGACGGCTACACGTATGAGCGCCAGAGCTTCCTGCACTGGCGCGTCGCAAGGGGCGACGGTGAGTGTGTGCGAGTGTGTGTGTGTGCGAGTGTGTGTGTGTGTGTGTGTGTGTGTATGTGAGTGTGTGTGCAGCAGTTCGCGGCGCCGCACGCGCTGCGCTGCCCGCTGTCGCACGGCGTGCTGCGCGAGCCGGTGCGCGCGGCCGACGGCTACACGTATGAGCGCCAGAGCTTCCTGCACTGGCGCGTCGCAAGGGGCGACGGTGAGTGTGTGCGAGTGTGTGTGTGTGCGAGTGTGTGTGTGTGTGTGTGTGTGTGTGTGTGAGTGTGTGTGCAGCAGTTCGCGGCGCCGCACGCGCTGCGCTGCCCGCTGTCGCACGGCGTGCTGCGCGAGCCGGTGCGCGCGGCCGACGGCTACACGTATGAGCGCCAGAGCTTCCTGCACTGGCGCGTCGCAAGGGGCGACGGTGAGTGTGTGCGAGTGTGTGTGTGTGCGAGTGTGTGTGTGTGTGTGTGTGTGTTTTGTGTAAGTATTACATTATATGCTTCAGTGGTGAAGGAGAACATCGTGAGGAAACCTGCATGCCTGAAAGTTCTCCGTGGAGGAGACCTGCGCCCAGTAGGGCGCGGCGCCGTTGATGTGTCACTGATAAATTACTAGTGGTTTGCCCTGAACTAAGATCTCCCGGTATCCCATAATTCCCAAAAGATAGTTTTAATTATATATTGTAACATTTAACGCAATAAAAAATAAATAGTTAAAAAATTAAAACTTGTACTTGATAAACAAAATAATAATAGTTGACGCAAAACTGTTTTACCATGGTTTTACCGATGGTAATTACAGCGCCATCTATTAGCATTATTCTAAAGCTATAGAATCTATTAGCATTAAAAATTAAATAATTTTCGTTTCTTTATAATAATTATCTAATTTTAGTATTTGTTGTTCAAGCACAGGATATAACTGAATTTACAAACAAGTTTCAGGTTCTAATATTCAGTAGTTTTTGACATAATTATGGCTCAAATTAAATCTCCACTTTGAAAGCCCCCCATTTCGTAAATTTTAAGGGAAAAATTAAAAAAAATATATTTTTGTACTCTGTTCAAAATCGTCTTTGAAAAAATATATCGCAAGTCTATGTAACGCAACAAAAAATATTTTACTTCACACACGCTTCTATGAGAGCCCCCCTGAAATAAAAGTTTTTATATTTTTTATGCAATATTTTCTTTTTTTTTTATTAGGAAAAACAAACAGCTGAAGTAAAAAAAAACAAAGTTAATACAGTATGCTTAAACAAATATTCGGCTGAAGGCCATCAGTTTACATATTATATTTTTTGAAGTAATAAGGTTCAGTAATTTAGAAGTTATAAGGCTCTGACGGACGGACGGACGGACGGACAAGCACAAGTCGTCTTTCTCGCAGCCATATTGCAGCGTAACACTGTGTCGTTCAGAGGTGCTGGTGTCGCCGGTGTCCGGGCGGCGCCTGCACAGCGCGGCCGTGGCGCCCAACTACGGCGTCCGCGAAGCGCTGCGACAGTTCCTCGCCTGGCCGTCGCAGTCACGCGGCGACGAGCGCAGCGACGAGTGCAGCGACGAGCGCAGCGACGAGCTCAGCGATGAAGACGGCGACCACTGACACGCTTGTTACGACATCAGAGAGTGATCAGTGTTACCTAATCGTTACTTCAAATCGAGTCAATCTGTGCAAGTGCAAGTTGGATTTAATTTTGCAAGAAATTGCGGAAGTTGACTCAGTGGATACTCCGCATTAAAAACTGAAGTATCGATGAGAATCGGTTTGCGCTGCCGCTCGATATTGTGTCGATTTGGCCTCACTTAAACTAATAAGTAATACATTTAATTTTGTATCTACCTCTTGTACTGTAATAAAAATGCAATAACTTCGTTTTGTAATTTCACACGAATTAAAGAGTTGTGCAGAAAAAAATTTTTTCATACCTACCACACCACGCTCTACCATCCGTACTACCATCCTCGGGTCTCGAATTTCCGTTCCAGCACTGGTAGCATGGGCGGGAGAAATTGTATCCCCGGGAAAATGATAAAATGTTTATCCCCTCGCTTAGTCTTATCCATCCATCGAGCATGGGCACAGCGGTGGAAGAATATTGACAGTGGATAAAATGGGAGAAAATTGATCCCCGCAATTATTGCCATTATAAGAAAATCATGGAAGTAGGAGGTACAAATATCACAATACTTCAAAATTTATGTCAATTCGGTCTCAAAAAGTCATTATTTTTATCTATACTCGTGTTTTTGAAAGTTAATAGGTGATTCGTAGGTGGTTTTTGTCTGTGGTTTTTGTTTTCGTTTGACCCTTTCACAAGTCAAAAAAGGACAAGTTTATCTCTTTCATTTGTTCCCATGCTCTAGCCGGGGGAAGTTGTTCCACTTGTAATGTCAAATAGGGATATACTTCTCCTTTCCCCTGTCGCCATGCTCTAGCATAGGGAGAAGGCAATCGTATCCCCTGTCAGTAGATAAAATTGGGGGATAAAATGTTTATCTCCTGCCCATGCTGCCAGTGCAGAAGTATATATAGTTTCCACTTGACAGCAATCGCTTCGCGTTATATCAATAGTGCGTCGACCGATGCCCCGTCGTGAGCGCCGGGCGTTCCCGAACAATCCGTCGACGCTCCGAGGGAGAAGGACGCGGGGGAAGTGAAACCACAGGCGTAAATGTTTCAACGATCTCATCTTTATTTATATTACTTACATTTATATATTTACAAGTGAGGCAGTAACAGTGTCGACGAATCAAACTTACTTTAATTCCGTATCACTGCTTCGTCAAATTAACAAACGCCGGCGCTCCCGCTCCGCGCGCCGGCCGCGGGACAGCGCGGGACAGCGCGGGACAGCGCGGGACAGCGCGGGCGCGGCGGCGGAGCGGCGCGTCGGCCCGAAACGATAATGTCCACACACGGGTCCGCTCCGTGTCGCTTGGCGAGGGAGCGCGGGATCGGAATTGAACGACTTCGATGTCAAACGAGAGGCCGAGCGCCGCCCGCGAGCTCAGCGCGGCGCGGCGCTCGACCTCCTATCGAAAGAGTTACAATATATACTTTATTATTTATAATTTATAATAATATTTACAAATTGTACACAGTTCGTCGTAACGCAGCGCGCGCGGGCCGCTCGGCGTGCGCGGCGGCCGCTATTTGGGCGCGTCTTCGTCGTGGCACTGCAGCCTGCAAGCGAGTTAAAGCGCACATTAGGTTCACCGACAGATATGGCAGCACGCTAGAAGTATATTGTTTTGTTTAACTTTCTCTTCGAATAGTTTTAATATTGTGGCCACCGGTACGTTCTACATACCTACATTATTGCATAATTATTATATTGTCTTCTTTTTCCTTGTTAATTTAATTTTTTTGTAGCCCGTTCCATCCAATGAAAAGTCAAGCTTTTTAAAGTCATCCATATCGGGTGTGAGTATCTGTTCGGTGACCAAAAATAATAATATCATTTTGATTAAAAATTCCAATCATTCCGTCGAACTGCTGCCGTCGACTTTGAATGGTCAATATCTGCTACACTTAGACTATCGCGAGGCACAATAATATCATAAAACACTAACAGCACGAGCAGCAGCAGCGCGAGTGCGAGCACGAGTCGCCGCAGCGCGTGCGGCGCGGCGAGCGGCGCGGCGAGCGGCGCGGCGAGCAGGGCGGGCGAGGTGCGCGGCGCGGCGGCCGCGTTGCCGTGCTGCATGGCGGCCGGTTGCTCACCTGCGGACCGTAGAAGTGACATCGTTATTAAATTGGACAAATGCGTGAGGTCGCGGGGTCGATAGTTCGATACCACCCGACTGGCGGAGATGTGCCACCGAGTGATTTATCGTTCCGGATTGACGCCGCGTAGAAGCGGGTCGAATTAATATCTACAAATCGGGGACTCACCGCTGAGCACGTGCAGCACGACGGAGGCGGAGTCGAGGTTGGAGGGCGAGCACGAGTAGTTGCCGGAGTCCTCGCGCCGCGGGTTGTAGATGATCAGGTTGCCGATCTGAAACACGCGCACGGCTCGTCACGGGGTCCTGTCGACGGGTGTGGTCGCAGTTAAGACGGTGACACGCACCGTGGTGTCGGGCGCGCGACGCTCCATGCGGATCTCGACGAGGCTGCGGTCGTAGTTGAGCACGCGCTCGTCGTTGTGGTACCAGAAGATGTAGGCCGGCTCCTCCAGCGCCTGCGTGATGACGCACTTGAGGCTCACCGTGCTGCCCGCCTTCACGTACAGGTCCGCCTCGCCCACGATCTCGATCTTGGGCACTGCAACGAGGCGGCGGAAAGTCAGAGCGTTCCGAGACCGATAGACGATAGACGTCCCCTGCCGGACGGAGGTATCTTGCAGAGACCTCCTCGTGATAAAAGTGACGAGGCGAGGACTAGCCGAGGTAAAAAGGACGGTTTCGGTCTGATCAGAATTATTATCTAACGTTGATAATGGCAAATGGGCATAATTTATTATCTCACGGAAGATTACACAGAAACTGAAGCAAAAAAATTGAATTGTTTGTTTGTAGTTAACACTAAATCTAATTTATTCAATTGACGTAGCGACGAAGACAGTTTTAACAATTCATGCGAGACACTTAAAACTTTTGCCGAAAGGGTACTTGAGCACTAGCTGACGATTTATTTTTTCACTTTGGTTAATTACTTCCATTTGCAACGTGGCTTAAGAGTCGAGTAATGGTTTTCCGAGGGTTTCTACAAAGTCCCGCCGGTCGAGCGGACTCACCGACAACGTTGAGCTGCACGAAGTGGCTCATCTTGGGCTCGGTGCCGACCTGGCACTCGTACACGCCGGCGTCGCGCGCCTGCACGTACTTCACCTGGAAAACAATGCGTTTATTGTCTTTGAGTATCGGAATGCTTATTTGCTGCAAAAGCGCTTCAACCATAACGTGCAGAAATTAGATGATTGAGGAACTCAGGTCGTCGTGCGGCTGTGATTTCTCGGAGTTTTTGTTCAGAAATAGCATATGCGGGTTGGATTCTTGGTCGAGCGGGGTATCGCGAATACGATATGGTGTCTGCTTACCTGCAGCGTCCAGGTGTCCGTTGCCTCCACGAGGAAGGCCTGGAAGCGCTCGTCGGCGATGAAGGTGAAACGGTCCACGGTGAGGATGTGCGCGTCGCGGCGCCGGATCCACGACACCGACTTGTTGCTCAGCTGCCGCACCTGACGACAATGTGGCACCTGTATACCCCGAGTCTCGGCGTGCCTCGGGTACACAGGATGTACACGGGTAGAGGGGACAACTGGCAGGAAGTGCGCTTTCCTTGAGTCCATTCTGACAATGTGGTGAGACAGTAGACTTACGTGGTACTTTATAGTATACCTACCTAGTGAGTGTAGAATGACCAGCAGCTGATAAAAATAGAATTAATATTTAGAATAAAATATTTATGACGAACTTTTGGATGGTGTGCACTTCGGTCTTTATAAATGGGCTATCCTGGTTTTGATTTTTGGCTGGATCATTTTGCATAATTATTTATCTTCTGACTGTGATCTCCTATTTGGAAGCACGCACCCCTGAATTTTTGGAGCTATATACATTTAAGCAATTAAATATCACTGGCTTTAACGGTGAAGGAAAACATCGTGAGGAATCTTCCAAGCCTGCGAGTTCTCCATGATATTCTCAAAGGTATGACCAGTTTTCCGATTTGAATTGGGTCAGCGTAGTAGATTATGGCCTATAGCCTTTTTCTGAGGAGGCCTGCGCTTAGCAGTGAGCCCTAGATAGGTTGCTGATGCCGATGATGACGAACGCCACTCAGCAACGCATGACGCCCACGCCGGTGTAGCAGTGGCGCAGGGTAGGCGTGCGTGTTGAGCTATGCGATGATGTTGGGTGCAGAGGGGTCGAAGTAGGGCCCCGTGTAAAGCCCCTAGTAGAGCAGCGCACATGCCGCGCCGCCTCTCCGCACGACAGCACTGTGACAACACACGTACCTTGCAGGGCAGGTAGGCGTGCGTGCCGAGCTGCGCGGTGATGTTGTTCGGCGCGGAGGGGTCGAAGTAGGGCCCCGTGTACAGCCCCACGTAGTGCCGCGCCGCCGCCCGCCTCCCCGCACGCTTGCACTGCGACAACACACGTACCTTGCAGGGCAGGTAGGCGTGCGTGCCGAGCTGCGCGGTGATGTTGTTCGGCGCGGAGGGGTCGAAGTAGGGCCCCGTGTACAGCCCCACGTAGTGCCGCGCCGCCGCCCGCCTCCCCGCACGCTTGCACTGCGACAACACACGTACCTTGCAGGGCAGGTAGGCGTGCGTGCCGAGCTGCGCGGTGATGTTGTTCGGCGCGGAGGGGTCGAAGTAGGGCCCCGTGTACAGCCCCACGTAGTGCCGCGCCGCCGCCCGCCTCCCCGCACGCTTGCACTGCGACAACACACGTACCTTGCAGGGCAGGTAGGCGTGCGTGCCGAGCTGCGCGGTGATGTTGTTCGGCGCGGAGGGGTCGAAGTAGGGCCCCGTGTACAGCCCCACGTAGTGCCGCGCCGCCGCCCGCCTCCCCGCACGCTTGCACTGCGACAACACACGTACCTTGCAGGGCAGGTAGGCGTGCGTGCCGAGCTGCGCGGTGATGTTGTTCGGCGCGGAGGGGTCGAAGTAGGGCCCCGTGTACAGCCCCACGTAGTGCCGCGCCGCCGCCCGCCTCCCCGCACGCTTGCACTGCGACAACACACGTACCTTGCAGGGCAGGTAGGCGTGCGTGCCGAGCTGCGCGGTGATGTTGTTCGGCGCGGAGGGGTCGAAGTAGGGCCCCGTGTACAGCCCCACGTAGTGCCGCGCCGCCGCCCGCCTCCCCGCACGCTTGCACTGCGACAACACACGTACCTTGCAGGGCAGGTAGGCGTGCGTGCCGAGCTGCGCGGTGATGTTGTTCGGCGCGGAGGGGTCGAAGTAGGGCCCCGTGTACAGCCCCACGTAGCGCCGCGCGCGCGCCGCGCCGCCCGCGCCGCCGCCCGCCTCCCCGCACGACAGCACTGCAACAACACAGTGACACTGAACAACACAGCTCTAGTAACTAGCGTATTGGTTTGGTTTACTCCACAGGTGTTTATATACAGGATTACATCCCATAAGTACATAAAAACAAATTGAGTAGGCATGTTACAATTATTACTGTAGATATTTAAGTTAAGCTCACAAACAGTCTGACGATATGATATGAGTCTGATGTAAATGTGTATTAATATTTTAGAGTCTAATTTTAGATCTCCAGTCATTTTCTATATATGTATAATATCACCATATTTTGTCAGCAACTTCATTAACTTCGGTTTATAATATTTAATAACAATACAGTTGAGCTTATAATAAATGTTTGCATTTAATATGTCAAGCAAATGTACCTATGTAATAATATCTAAATTTCATTATACTTGTACGATGTGCGAGCACACGCGTGAGTGTGATGCGGTGTGAACTTTATGAAATCGTCCCCTGAATAGTGCCGAGTTGGATAATCCCCCAGCGACGTCTCCTTCGCAGAGTTTTAATATCGGCGTGTGCATAAAGTATCAGTGCGCGCCGCGGGGTGG
This sequence comes from Hipparchia sbordonii, assembly GCA_038048805.1. Classification (NCBI taxonomy): domain Eukaryota; kingdom Metazoa; phylum Arthropoda; class Insecta; order Lepidoptera; family Nymphalidae; genus Hipparchia; species Hipparchia sbordonii. The sequence continues at coordinate 17,681 of CM076112.1, forward strand.
GGCGGGGCGGGGCGGGCGGGGCGCCCGGTGCTGTGACACTCGGTGCATGCACGCTCACCGCCATGTATCTAAGATTATTACTAAAACTACCAATATCGTTGCCGTCTCTAGACTCATACTGGGAATACCGGCATGAAAGTTTTGAGTGTCATATTGCAAGCTTTCTGTTCTACCGTCTACCTCTAACGTCTACCCCGCATCACACGCAAACAGAAATACACATTTGCATATTTACGATATTATAACATACAGGTATATGGATCATTGAAGATGGAGCAGAAATAAAAAATTACTCAAGGGCTTAAAGTCCTCCACGGGTGTCAACAGGCTAGGGTTGGAGTGTTGAAATTCAAAACGTTGTGGTGTGTACCACGCGCTGGAAGCCGTCACGAGGCCTTCTCTGACATCGCCAAATGTTTCACACGAGCCGGGCATTCCCTGACGGCATAAACGAGAAAACGAAGGATTCCGATGACCTCTTGAAAACTTGTGGGTAAAAGAATGGTTGGTTAGTTAAAGTTGTTGGAAAAAGAAATCGCATTCAGTGAACGTATCGTTATGCTACTTTCGCGTACAAAACTTGTACAGAATATTTCCTTATACCTACCGATAAGACTCCGGGCTTTTCACAATAATATAAAAATATGGTCGATAGGCATCACCATGGAGATCATCAATGATTCATATCGGCGTTATTCACTTTACTTCGCAACAGCGGTTGCTCGTCCTCACAATACGTCGAAGCACGCTATTGCAGCCTCAGTAACTAGGGGCCAGTAGGTGCCAGTGTCCTGTGGCAATGTTTCCTCGGAGCCGGGCGTTGGCGTCACGCCAGCGTTGGACGGAGGCGTCACTCGCTCGTGACTCGTCCCGGGCCGGAACCTATAGCGCTCACTCACACTGTTTATGTTTCATATTCAGCAAATAACATGCAATATTACGTCTTTAGTATGTAACTGAATAATAGATATTCAGCGACGCGCGGCAGTGAGAACTGTTATGAACCCATTGCAAGTTCTCGTAAAACTTGTAAGAAAAGGAATCTTTTTTATATTCGTTGACAAGATACTCGTAGTCCTCAACTGCGATCTCACTTGAATGGTACGCAACGATGCAGTCTAAGATGGTAGCGGGCTAACATGGAAGGGGTATGGCAGTGTATCTTCAACCTATACTTACCCCTAATCGGTTTCTACTCGCCATCATGCCGGAACGCTAAATCGCTTGGTGCCACGTCTTTGACGGAAGGTTTGTAACTAGCTACGGCCGAAGCCTCCCACCGGACAAGACCAGAGACAATTCATCATCATCATTATCATCATTTCACATTGAGCGAAAATAGTCTTGGGTGGCTCGTAAATGTCGAGCTGTCAGCCTTTAAACATTTACAGACAATACAGTTTACATGTTTATAAAATAGACTTTGAAAAAAGTTGATTTTTCCCTACTTATCTCATTGACGTTCATCAAAAAATTAACATTGGATTGACGAAGGAAGTATAAAAATTGAGTACAGCTAGCGCTTGGAGGCTGCTGCATCCGGCGAGAGGGCGAGGGGGAGGCGGTGGTGGTGGTGGTGGGGGGGGGGGGAGAGGAAGTAGCACCGGACGCGATAAAAGGCTTTATTCGGATCGGAGCAGCGACCTGCGCGTACAACAACACGGCCGTTGGAAACGCGTCACAAAACTGAGGCAATGTGTCTGTAACTCTGTACTGCATCCTGTGAGACTACGGGAGACGGCAGTTGAACCGATCTTAAATTTTTTTTTTTCAAACAATTATTTTTCTTTTCCTTTTGCTCCATCTCTTTGTCAGAACGGGGTTGTCATATATTTTATCACAAATGAGTGTCCGTCGGGATTAGGTTCTTACTTGTTTCACAGATCTTCGTTTTATTTCTTGCTTTTTGAATATAATAAAACTATTTATTACATAGTAAGTGTACTGGTAAGTAATTTAAGCCGCACAAAAAGTTTTCTGTAGCATAGTTACATACCTACATATTATATAATTATAAGTAGATTGCTCTATTTCTGAAAATTACAAAATTTTGCAACTAAAAGTGAATGAAATCATATAGAAATATTTTAAATGTGATGTTAAGTGCAGACATAACGCTCAAACTATTTAATCGTGTTTCAGCGTTCCGGCGCTTCAAGCGCTTCACAGTTAGCGGATAAAGCGGCGAAGCTTTTAGTCCGAGGAGACTAACTTTTCATACGACTCCAAATTATTATAATTCGACAGCGCCGTTTACGCTTTCAGATTTAACTAACGTAACAGGAGATTGAATAACTCATAATTATGAGGGAGGGAGCACCTGCTGTCCATTGGTCTATTCGTAATCTATAATGGTAATTTTTTATGTTATTAAACCTTAAGTGCAATGAATTTTGAAATTTAATTATGTTTTTCCATCTTCAATGAAATATATTATGTCAATTGTTTTTTAGTTTAAAAAAATCCAAATAAATAATGAATTATACTACCTTAATTCAATTTTTATTTAACTCGTCCTCGCTTCCATCGAGTTCGGCCACCATGACCGAAGTTCAGACGCGAGGATTATTATTGTATAAAGACATGTGTAATAATCGCCTACGAGTATGGTTTTCAAAAGCTATAAGCGTTTCATCTCAATCATAAAAAATCTCAATTTTGTAAAAGATCGCCGAGTTTCTCGCTAGTCGTTTTCGGTCGGAAAGGCATTCCAAACCAGTGGCAAATTCTCCTGACAATCCGAAAGCACTTTGTAAAATTAAGTAAAAGCTTTCTATTTCTATCGACCCGCTGTTTTTTCGCGATACGAGGACAAACCAATCTCTCGTACAAGTATAGCTGCTAACATTATTACAAGGGATTTTCGGATACGCGATTAGATGTGGTCTGTCGTCACCGGAGACGCCGCGCGGCAAGTTGGGAGCCACGAGGGCGTCGCCGGCGAGCGAGCTGAGCGTGAGCGCTGCGAGGACACGCCGCTTGGGATCTACTACTGTGATCCTACACCCCGTGGCCTATTTATACACCACTTAAGTGGGCGTCGATGTGGATATAGGTTTTTTGAAAAATCATGTGGGAACTCCTCGATAATCCGGGATAAAAGTAGGTAGCCATATCCTTTCTAAGAACAAAATTAGCATGAAAAGATAGTTATCTTTAAATAGACAAACGAAGTTATTTTCGTATTTATTATATTAGTGTGGAGTTAATAGCGCCCGTATTGGTTTGGAGATTATTCTGGATCGCAAAACGCCATCACGTATTTACACTGTGCATCGTTGTCGCGAGTGTTTGCTCGCTTCAATGTGGAGTAGCCCACGCGCCGACCGAATTGTGCATAGTGCCGACTGCCGGCCAGTCAATATCTCACTTCGGCTTCGCTGAGCGTCCGTCGCCTCCTTCGCATGAAGCGACGAGACTACACGTACTCGCAGAGTAAAGAGACGACCGACGCCGAGACTAGCTGGTTATTATTTCTTAGACTTGATAATATTTTACTCGCGAGTACCGAGTTACTTTTCAGAATCTAACGGCGCTCTTCGCCTAGCTAACTCACCGTATAAGCGACCTCGGTTCCTCTGCAAGTAACTAAATCTACTATTAATATACCTTAAAAGCAACTATAAAATAATGAAAAACTATATAAAAATATTACTATATCTTTTGAAAACTTAACACCTGGAAAGTCCCACTAATGAGATGAGCCAGTTGTAGTAATTATATTTCATTTTAGAAGCCTTTAGAGAAGGACTCTGATGTCGCTCGCGGGCACTCGCGGCTCTACGCGCCGGTCTGCTCGACTGCGTATTAAAAATCATTTTGAAAACACAAAAAGTCCTTTTTTTATAGTTTATAACGAGAACGAGACTTGAAGCAAAATATCCATTGAGCGTAGGTTCTGCCTGCTATTTACTCCTACATAACTATTTCTTCAGGCTTTTATATCTTTTGAATGTAAAACTTATTTGTTTGAGTGTTGTAGGTACTCGTAGTCGCCTCGTTATTCGGCGGCGAGCACCGCGGCTGTCTGCAGATATCTCCGCTCGTGGCTGTAGAGTTTTAAGGACGATGGATGAAATATGAGATTCATCCCATTTAGCTTCAAAAATCCCGCGAATCTTTTTTAATTTATAGGATAGAAAGTAGCAGAATGCAAACTCTCTTAGCTGAGATGAATTTCATTTAAGCCATAATTATTTTAACAGACGGATATACAGAAAGAAAGATCTACTTCTGGATTAATTATCTGAGATGAATTTTCGTTGCAGATTGGTGACCGTTGGACTAATTCTGTTATAGCTTAAATATGTTTTAGTAGGTTCTAAGAATATTTATACCTAATCTAAGAGTAGGTTCGACTTTCTATCGATGCAGAGTCTACTTGGTCCAGTTGTAATAGCTCTCGGGGCCTTATCATGCTAGCGGCTGTCGAATGTTTCCTGTGAAACGGTACCTATTGCGCAAGCGTATTTGCAACGAGCGAAAGTTAAAAGGCGGGCGAGAGTATTTATATAGTATGGATAATTTGCGAGACTTTAGCTTTATTCATCGCTATCAGTTATCGTAAGTCCAACAGACGTATAGATAATACATCTATTGGATTTACGGTTTCTCGCAGGGACTTTCACACGCCTCACTCAGGCGTACAAGCTTGCATCCGGCGTGTTCCAGCGACTCGTTTGATGTCACCGACCTACTTAAGCCTACCTACGAGACATTCCAGCAACTTGGATATTGCCACTTCACCAATCGATGAACTGCGTCGGTGATACAAACGCCTTTGATTGATATTGTGAGAATCGTCGTGAACAATAGTCCCGCTACAAACACGCTCTCGTGTAGTAATACCCTTAACATTGTAACGAGATTGTCGGCACGTACTCTGAGCAGTCGATCGTGTAGTGACTGCCTCTTTGCCGCATAGTTAATCGCTTCGGTTAATCTCAGGTTAATCTCCTGTTAATCTGCCATCAGCGGAGCGGAGTGATTAATCGCGTGACACGCGCCGGTCCCGACTGTCACGCGCGTGACGCCGTCTCGACGCGATAGCGTCTCGCGGTGAATCGGAGTGACTAATACGTGAATAATTAATAAGGGCATTGATCGTTCAATTATCGACTTATCGATGTGATATTCTCGCTCTAATTTATAATATCTTCCCAGGGTAAGCATAGGAATACTCGGTCTCAGAATAGTAATGTTACTATAATATCAGAAATGAGGAGATCCGTACTTGTACCAGAGTTACCCAGTTAGAGCCCATAGGTTTGCAAAGCTGAGGCGGCAATGGACGGAGAACACGGCTGAAAGATCTAAAAGATGAAAGACGAATAGCGAAAAATGCAACATTGGATGAGCTACCAAAAATAATGATTGTCGACACAGCTGCCTGTGTGAACGAATTCATAGCTGACATAAAATATATCAAACCGAGTAATAAACCTCGACTTCGAGGCTCTGTACATACTTTTGCATAACGAGCGAAATATCTGGTACTTCTTGGAAGTGTAGAAGACAATGTTGCCAAGTGCATACACCCGGCGACGCTCGGCGTAATTGAGTCGCGGGCCGCAGCTTACGAAGGCTGCGAGCTGCGCGCTCCGCCCGCGACCAACGTTGACGCTCCCGAGTACACGGAATAACAAAACCTGTTTTATTATCATTTAACTTTAAGCTTTAAGCTTTATAGAAATTCATTAAAAATACACAAATAATCACGAATCTGGAAATCGCGGAAATTCAGTGCGCATACACCGTATTCCTGCATAATATCAAATCAGAGCTTTGTAGGAGAACCAGACTTACCGATACCGATACATACATAGACAAGACATCGAGTCACGAAAAAGTGGTATTGGGAATAATATACCTAGTAGTACGGGGTCTCCGAAGTACCTTTAAAATTATCGCATATAGGGTTTACTCCTTTTGGCGACACCGGCGGGCGACACTGTACTAATTAGAAGATCTTAAACGAGCTGAAGGGACGTTGGATTCAACGTACATACGTAGATTGTGTTTTCTACAAATGACCTAGTCCGTACACGTATATCCAACGTTTCAGACTACCTGAAGATGGTGAATCACAGAATTACGTTTGTCTGCTTGTGTAAACCAATATTCGTTGGAAATTATAATGTAGCTAGAGTTATTGTCAGGTACTACGGCTGAAGCCAAGAGTAACAATTACTAGACAAGCAAGAGTCTAGCAGTCAATCTGTCTTCTAAAATGATGACGTCATAATTGTCTCCATAAAGTTGACCATTCAGCGTTATTGTATCACAAACGCGGAACTTCGAGTCAGGCACAGGTGCCGGCGGGCGGGCGAGCTCGCTAGTGAATGGCGATCGACGCGTCTTGTAATGGGACACGCGGCGCGCTCCGCATACTTGACGACGTGACTTCACGTACTACCGGTGACACGATGTGACTCGACGTGACAGCTTACGGCACCCGTCAGCGATCGCCTGTCACTTGCTGTCATTAAAATAATCCGACGTGACAGCTGTCAGTGGCGCCGAAGGTGATCTCGTTGTCATCACTTTAGTTAGCTTTTTCAGCAAAGGGGCAGGGCATGGCGGCCTGTCCGGCCCCTGCCCCCTGCGTGTTGAGTGAGAACAGGTTTCGTCAATAATGACAATTCAACGAATGAGGATTGAAGTGAGCCCTATTAAACAAAAATACAGTTTAAAACTCTATCCGCTTACGAATTTGATAAGTAAAACAACCGTTATATTGATTTTGTTCGCTTATAATGTAGGCTATGTCGCTCTTCCCTATAACAACGAGTCGACGGCCCATTCATTCATCAAAATCATTTTGGCTTTGATGTAGTCAGGTAAAAAATAACTATCATATTACCGTCTTCGATAATTACTCAGTAAGTTATTTGTTGTTGAAAAGTGTTTACGACACAAACTTGGAGTTTCTACTCCTCGAGTTGTAGCCTCTGATGTCTCGACTAGATCCTGCGAGTGCTCAAAGCCGCAGCAGACGGTTCAACAAAGCAATTATGAAGCAATTTGCGAACATGCCGTCTCATGTGCACTACAATGTCGCACGCAGTGTTCTCTAAAGACTTGTTCCGAAAGAATAGAGTCTATTTCAGCTTGCGCGGATAACACTGCAGCCACGTATGCAAGGATTATAATATGACGAGGGACGGAACTGAGAAGGGCGCAATCGCAACGTCTCGCCGGTGCTCAGATGTCGGAGCGGGGTCGGAGCGGGGTCGGAGCGGGGTCGGAGCGGGGTCGGAGCGGGGGCGGCCGCGAGTGTTGTGAGGGCTGATACATTACACGCACTTACTCGAGACGAATTTCAGACGTGACCCGATTCCTCCCTTATTAATCTTCCCCTTGTAACTCCTAAAATATTCATTACTGTTGCTAAATATTAGGTTCGTTTTCGATTAATCTTTAATATCAACACAATACATATTATTCTCTTACAGTCTTCGTGAAAATAAAATAAAGTCTTTAAGCCAACCGCTTTGAAAAGCCATTACATTACATAATTAATCTACTTAGGTACTAAAAATGGGAAAATGTGTTTGTTTGTCCTTTAATCGCGCAGCAATGGAGCAACGGATCGACCTGATCTTTCATAGATATAGTTGAGGACTTGAGGAATGACATAGACCATTTTTATCCCGTAAAAAAAGAAATTTCACGAGAATTTTTATTTTAACGGTATAAAAATGGCTAAATTTATTCAAAAACGGACTCCACAGGGATTAAGTCATGGGCAAAAGCTAGTAAGAATATATTTTAAATAAACAAGGTCGCTCAACTTAAAAGAAGATGACTGTAATCTGTTTGTAAGGTTTCTGTTTGTCACATAATTTTTTGTAGCTGGTGGGGGGCGGCGCCCACGCTGTATCTATTTGTTTGACGGATTACAGCAAATGAAGTGTATTGGTCCTTGTGTTTGTCATGGATTTACGCACAGTAATGGAGTGAAGGACTTGCAAATAATTCTAATGCTGCAGTGGACTGGAAATGCACGGCAACATTCGGTCGAGTTGTTTTTTCCCTGCACGCCGCCCGCGCCTCCCGCGCCGCCCGCGCCTCCCGCGCCGCCCGCGCCTCCCGCGCCGCCCGCGCCGCCCGCGCCTCCCGCGCCTCCCGCGCCGCCCGCGCCTCCCACGCCGCCCGCGCCGCGACACGCGTGCTCGAACAAATACAACAATACAACAAATACCGCGCTGAGCAAATACTGATCAATTGGCTCCGACCAATTCCATTGTTGTTCAAACTGAAATAAATTAATTCTTTTTTACTGTTTGTGTTTGACGAACGAGCGCCGTACAATGGACGTGCTTCTAATTTAGAAACAAAGCATGTGACTCGAGTATATTTCATTTTAATCAAATCGTGTATTCCCTACAGTTATGTACTGAAGAACTATTAGATTGCTTTTTTAAATAGAAATTTTTAGTTTCAAAAGCAATCTAGTATTCGATGCTTTTTAACCGACTTCCAAAAAGGAGGAGGTTATGAAACTAAAATTCGAATTGTAAAAATTTCGAAATGCTAACAGACCAATTTAGGCAGTTATGTTAGTAACTATTACCAACCACTTCCCCCCCAAGTAAAGTAAAGCGTTAAGGAGTAGGCACAGTGCAACAGTTGGTGATAAAACTGTAGATCTTTTTAGTTTTCAGCCCGCACCTTTAGCTTCAATTAATTACTATAGCAAGCTTCAATTGATTACTAAATTGTATCTCGTTGGTTCCATGTAGGCGTAACGTGGGTGGAATACTTTGCTTGATTCAGTGTAAATCATTGTAGAGATTTGCGCGAGTGGAGGCGCGTCTAATGCACTCACCTCGGAGCGTGACGCGGTGACTCGCGAGTCGCGTCACGCCACGCCACGTCACGCGGCACGTCACGCGACCACAATCTGTAGTGTTATTACGCACGAGTGCATGTCACGCCGCGTCACATTACGCATCGATCACTTGTCACGCGTACGCGACTCGCGACACTTATTTCCGTTTCGGCAGTCATACACAATACACATAGCTAAGGACATACGGATATGTTCCTTGCAATTCTTTTTTGTCAGGACGCTGCCGGGACGCGTCTGCCGTCACGTATCGTTGCCATCTACTGACACGTGTGACAAACTATGACCAGTAGGGCATGTTAACCCTGCAGGGCATAAAGGTTGTAGCAGACTTGGTGCCATAGTACACTCGGCTTTTTTTTCGTTCAGCACTTTTGAGATTAGTTGCTTAAAACACGCGGGACACTTCATGTCTCACGTGCAACATCTGATTTGTTTCTTCCTCCGCGGCTTACATACACTTTTGCACATTTCCTTGTTCCTCTTTCCCAAATGTTACTTAATCTATTAAGTTTTTTTTTCTTTTTTGTATGTTGTACCTTACTTATATGTATTATTCTAAATGTGAAAGTGTACAAACAATTTAGTAGTATTTAATAAACTAAAAAAATCTAATTCAATAATTATAATTTTTTAATTCGGAAGGCAGATTCAGAAAGCAGATTCTGCTGAAAAAAGTCAGTGTTATTGTTTAGGTTTTATTATTATTTCTCAGAAATTGAATAAGAAATGCAATAGCATTGTTGAAAGTTACAATAATATGAATGAATGCAATTACGGCGCCGCGCCGTAGCGAGCCGGCCGCGGCAACAGGAAACAATACGCCTTGTTTGCGGAGCGGCGGCGAGCGGGGCGGGGAGGGGGCGAGAGGGGGGCGAGGAGCTCGGCGCGGCGCGACGCGGCACGGCGCGGCGCGGCACGGCGCGGCGTGGTGTCGGTGAACTTGACTATTAAAAAATAAAACTCCAATTACGACGCGGACGTAATCCGCAAGTGTACAATTTCCGCTGACAATTTCGCATTCAGTTGAAATAATCGTAATACAAGTAATCTTTACTACGAGTAGGTATTGGAATAGTACTCTCGTATCAACATCGAAATGGAGAAGCGTGCCGATTTTTAAGTACCTACTTGAGTGATGGACAGGATACATTTTAAATCGAGAAAAGTTTGGCAATTCTGAGGCATAATGTTTCATCATACTAAAAGTCTGGATTGGGACATTTTGCAAGTATGAGTTAAACATTTGGTAGATTCATTGACGATTCAAAAGTGCTTGTAAAAGTTTATTTGAATAAAAAATATTTCTATTTCTATTTCTATTTCTATTTATATTTTCACAAAGATTAGGTACGTAAGTGCATAGTATTTTTCATCCATAAGCATTGTGCGAATCAGCTCGAAATTCAAACTCCTCCAGTCATGTCGGGCAGCTTGTCCACTCCGGGGGTGCTCCCCGGAGCTGCATCGCTGCATGGACTCTAGCGAATCTACATTATTGTGTATTAGCTCGTAGACGGCTCAGCTAACTCGATATTCGCGTGCCGCCCGCCGCCGCCCGCCGCCCGCCGCCGCCGCGCGCTTTGAGCGAGAGTTGGAACCGGACCAGGCTAAAACTACATTTCAGACAATACCTTGGATTCTCTTTACACAGGCTAGTTTTACATAAGGTACTACTACTGAGCACAGTTAGCTTACTATTTCATTTAATACAATATCATTATTTTGTTTCAATCAGAATTGTGCAATTTTTATAAGTTTTGGAGTAGGTAAGTTTAGTTTTACGGCGGTTTTTTAAATACCTTTATAATTGATCTTATAAAACACTCGTTTAGTAAACGTGATCGTCTAAAAATTACAGTACTTCCTTCGGTATTGACTAAAATGCATTGTGAATTAAGAATATCACGCTGTTGCACTGTGTGGTGCTACGGCTCTACGCCGTAGAACCCGTCACCTCTACGAGTACTCAGTGTAATAATATTTTCCTCATAATTTGGTCGTAAACTTAAGCTATTAGCCAGGCCCCGGCGGCGCGCAACTTTCCCAATTTCCTCACAACACACCCCGCGCTGCCGCGAACTGTTCACTTTTCTATTAAATAACACTTCTTAATAAAATCAAAATAAATTCAGAAACAATAATTTAAGCATTAAATTGACGTCAAGTTGTAATCAATATGAAAAGTAATTAAACTAATGCATCAATAGTTAGTTAACTAATGCATGATAGATTTTTTATTTTTAAATTTACGATTGTTGAATTTTGCCTTGCGATTGACACTGGTAACTTCTTGATTTTCCGGGATAAAAAGTATCCTACGCCTTCCTCGCGTTACGAGTAATCTCTTAATCAAATTTCGCCAAAATCAGTAAATTCAGTCATTCAGTCTATATCTATTAATTATCAAACATAGTTACATAGGGCTACCTTCGCATAATATATTATTAGGACGGAGTCGGAGACAACGATAACAGATAGCATGGCATTAGATGCACTCAGCATCGCCGGGTCGCGGCCGGGTCGCGGCCGGGCGTGTCCCGGTACTCCCGGCACGGAGAGAACACTCGCATCCGCGGGGTGCGTTCGCGCTCGACTGCGCTCGAATGTACCGGGATGAGCTCGAATATACCGGGATATGCTCGAATTTGTCGAATGCGCTTAAACGGTGCCGCGTGCCTTCTCCTGAACACGTAGCAAATTGTAGCACGGGCTTGTGCTGGGAAAATAAAATGTTCCTTATCTTGCGCGATGCGAGCTACGAAATAAAATGCATTAGTGCCGCTACTTCTCGAGTGTTTCGCTCGTAACCGATACCATTTCCGATCGATGTTATATCGAAAACATACTTTATTAATGTAATGTATTCCGATTCAATCTTTATCATTAATTTAACTTTCCCGTGCGGCTGTAAACAAAAGGAGAGCATGATATCGCGAAATTAAAATTCAATTAAAACAAATGGCCCGACTGAGGGAATAAGCTAATAATAGGGCCATCGCTCATCCGCCATGTTGAGTTCATCGCGATTTAATACGCGGGGGAAGGGAGGGGTAGCGCGGGAGTGGGGGGGGTCGGGGGTGGACAGCCACTAATGTCCGCGGAGGCGACTTTAATACTATCGTATACCTATCGAGTTAATCGGTGTGGTTTTAATACATAATTATATTATTTACTCGAAAGGGGTTACGATTGCTCTATTTGTTTAACAAATTGCAGGACTGTCGAGTCATGGTTTTTATGTGTATTCTAAGTAGAATATGGTTTCATACATTTTTTTAAATGATAAAGTTTTCTTACTGGGCATGAAATATTTTGTTATTCAGGTAAGTCATATTATTACTCGTATATCTATAGAGCGCTATGAAAGGCCGGGAGTCGGGACGCGCCGGATGCCTCTAAGCGTCCCGGAAATGAGCCGCACGCATAAATAAAATGCGCCAAGACCGTACTCTGTGGACCATGTACTATATTATAGTATAGCCTATGTAATATACCCGTCTGTGTAGAGGTCTTATTATATAATATTAACGTCTAAGTAATCGTATATAACTACTACGACTGCAGTCGCGCAATATTATTTATGATTTACTATAAACGTGTATAATACACATTACGATATTTACGATAAACGTTTGGTGATAATTTTTTTTGAAACAAAACTGCTCAAGAAACATTGTCACCACCCGCGAAACTGAAAGAAAATGATGGCTGAAACCTGAACTTCGAGTCTGTTTCGATCCCCACTGGATTTTTCTCGCTCAGATCGCTAAACTTTTTGTTAAATCTGCATAATTATTAGTGATCAAAATAGACGTGAACGAAATGGCCAGTAACTGCGCTATATCCTGCAGCGGAAAGTGACGACTGTGACTCGAAGTGGAGACGACGGGAGCGCTCCTGAAGTTCATTGTCTACGACGCCGTTATAGGGTTCGTTGTCGCTATTCCCTTCTCTTCAAAATTTGTAGGTCAGCTTTTGAGCAGTTTATTCAACTAATTTATGGATTGTCGCGATTTCTAGCTCTGCACGGATGTAGGGGTCCGCGACTGCAGCAGCCGCACCGCCAGTTATGTTATTAACGAAAGGAATTTAGGCTTAGTAGGAATTCAGGAGAAATAATTCGCAAATAGAAAGCTAAATTATAAAAGGTGAAAAATAATTAGATAAAGAAGTCGTTATTACTTAAAGAGATTCTAGTTCATCAGATTTTTTAATACCTATTCTTATTGCAGATATTATGTATTTGTTTCCATCTAATGAATAAGTCAATGAAAAAATAATCAGAAGATTAACAGTATTGCATATTATAGAAGTATTCTTCCTTTGATAAAAACAAAAAAAACTGAGGAAGTAAAAATGTATTAATTTTAATACTTTGAACGGATAAAAAGAATGATTCTGCGACTGTGAAGTCGAAATAGCAAAGCTGAAAGAAATTAAAATGTTTGCTTTGTGTTCAGTATATTATCACAGTTTATAATAATATTACCAAGTGCGCCTTTAGCATAATAATTATTTATTTTCTTGTAGTTTAAAATTAATATTTTTTTTTTGTAAAAATGTAAACATTTGTAAAGCATCATACGAGTCGGGGTCTCTCGGTGGAGATCGCTACACTCTTTTGAGATAAATTTTTACGAAAAATTTAATGTGTGGTTTAACATAATATTTCATCCTATATTATTATGACGTTATTCACTCGTCAATGGAAAGTTTCATCTTAAAGCTCGAATTTCGACGATATTATACATGTTAATTACCAGAATAACAAATTATCGGTATAAAAATAATTTTATTTTGTACACGTTTGTTGAAGTCGGCGGGCTTAAGGCTTGCTGGTCCCGGAACTTTAGGTATTTAGCGGGCTATGTCGCCGCGCGCCGCGCCGCTCCGAAATCCTCGTGTACGTATTAAATACGCGCTGGGCAGACATGGAGCGAAAGCGCAGTGAACCCGTACGGGCGCTCCTGGTCACAATATATGAAACTACAGTAGGTACTTAGTTCAACTTGACAGATATTGTTTAAAATTTTAATAGACCAAATTATACGTATGTAGTATGTACCTACTTACTACTCGGCAAATTTAATTTTTCAAGGCATTGAAATTTTACACTTGTAAATTACTGACGTTGTTCTTGTAAAAATTATATAGTGTAAGCATCTGAAATTCTAACTTTGAGGGCTTTAGAAAGGAAGGAGTAGGAAGGTTTTATTATCAGGTGTGTCCTGGATTTCCAAATAAGCCCTGTTTAGAGATGGGTAAATCAGTAATCACCCAGATTAAGCCCACGAATGTGTTTTAACCCGGGTGATTACCCGTCTTGAACGTCATGAAACGGACTTTATAAGGTATGTTTCTTTTTTTAAAAAAGAATATTAGCCAAGCTGATGTGGACTAATATCCTCCTGTCTCTGAGATAGACACCGTCAGAATTTGTATGGCCGCCATCTTAAATCCGCCATCTTCGAGTTTTTTTCAGCTCACTGCAAATTGGATGAGGTTTCGAGTGGCTTTTGTTTGAACATCGCCCACTTATCTTCAATACCCTGGCCGTGCTCCTCACCTGTCTCCGAAATCCTCAATCATCGGCTCTCTACATATTTTTCCTACGAATGAATTTATGTGCTCTATAGAAACCATCAGATATAAAAAGGAACAGTATCAAAGTTTTGCATATATTTTGTATGGAATAATAAATTCTGCCATTTTCAATTTCTTTTCTATTCATCAAGTAGACTTTCGGGTCTTCAATCCTGATCATCTTTTGCCAGAAAACCACTCTTTCATCTTTTATACTCTCTGAGATAGACACCGTCAGAATTTGTATGGCCGCCATCTTAAATCCGCCATCTTCGAGTTTTTTTCAGCTCACTGCAAATTGGATGAGGTTTCGAGTGGCTTTTGTTTGAACATCGCCCACTTATCTTCAATACCCTGGCCGTGCTCCTCACCTGTCTCCGAAATCCTCAATCATCAGCTCTCTACATATTTTTCCTACGAATGAATTTATGTGCTCTATAGAAAGCATCAGAAATAAAAAGGAACCGTATCAAAGTTTTGCATATATTTTGTATGGAACAATCAATTCCGCCATCTTGAATTTTTTTTCTATTCATCAAGTAGACGTTCGGGTCCTCAATCCTGATCATCTTTTGCCAGAAAACCACACTTCCGTCTTTTATACTCTCTGAGATAGACACCGACGAAATTTGTATGGCCGCCATCTTGAATCTTGGAGTTTTTTTTTAGCTCGCCGCCGGTTGGATGAGGTTGCAAGTGACTTTTGTTTGAACATCGCCCACCTATCTTCAATACCCTGGCCGTGCTCCTCACCTGTCTCCGAAATCCTCAATCATCAGCTCTTTACATATTTTTCCTACGAATGAATTTATGTGCTCTATAGAAACCACCAGAAATAAAAAGGAACCGTATCAAAGTTTTGCATATGTTTTGTATGGAAAAATCAATTCCGCCATCTTGAATTTTTTTTCTATTCATCAAGTAGACGTTCGGATCCTCAATCCTGATAATCTTTTGCCAGAAAACCACTCTTTCATCTTTTATACTCTCTGAGATAGACACCGTCAGAATTTGTATGGCCGCCATCTTAAATCCGCCATCTTCGAGTTTTTTTCAGCTCACTGCAAATTGGATGAGGTTTCGAGTGGCTTTTGTTTGAACATCGCCCACTTATCTTCAATACCCTGGCCGTGCTCCTCACCTGTCTCCGAAATCCTCAATCATCAGCTCTCTACATATTTTTCCTACGAATGAATTTATGTGCTCTATAGAAAGCATCAGAAATAAAAAGGAACCGTATCAAAGTTTTGCATATATTTTGTATGGAACAATCAATTCCGCCATCTTGAATTTTTTTTCTATTCATCAAGTAGACGTTCGGATCCTCAATCCTGATAATCTTTTGCCAGAAAACCACACTTCCATTTTTTATACTCTCTAAGATAGACACCGACGAAATGTGTATGCCCGCCATCTTGGAGTTTTTTTTAGCTCGCTGCCAGTTGGATGAGGTTTAGAAATAGAAATAGAAATATTTTTTATTCAAATAAACTTTTACAAGCACTTTTGAATCGTCAATGAATCTACCACTGGTTCGGAATGCCTTTCCTGCCGAGAAGAGCCAGCAAGAAGTTTCAAGTGACCTTTATTTGAACACTCCGAACCTATCGCCTCACTGTATGTATTTACACTGTGTTCACACTGATACCTACATCTGGAATAATTATTCTTCTTCAACAAAATTTATTCACGCCTTTTGTAAAAATTCTAATCCTAGGTAAGCACAGTAATATTATAAAGGCGAAAGTTTGTATATGTGTGTGTGTGTGTATCTTTATTCCTCTTTCCCGTAAAAAGGAAGGTTTTGGTTGAAAATTGGAGTGGAGATAGATTGCCTGGAACGTATACTTTTTATCCCGGAAAATGATAGAGTTCCCACGGGATTTTTCCAAAACCACACGGACGAAGTCGCGGGCATCATCTTGTCTATACTTAATATTATAAAGCTGAAGAGTTTGTTTGTTTGAACGCGCTAATCTCAGGAATTACTGGTTCGAATTGAAAAATTATTTTTGTGTTCGATAGTCCATTTATCGAGGAAGGCTTTAGGCTATATAACATCACGGTGCGACTAATAGGAGCGAAGCATCAGTGAAAAATGTTGCAAAAACGGGGAAATTATCCATATTTGAGGGCTTCCGTTGCGTGCGCTGCGTAAACGGTTCAAGTTACTCAAAAAATAACTAAATATTTTCGGAGATAAAGGACATAACTTCTCGTGGATAGTAGCAAGTCACTCTAAACCAAGCGGACGAAGTCGCGGAATCAGCTAGTATTTAGATAAAGTGAAAGAAACACTTACCATACTTGTTTTCTAATATTCCTTCGCTTCAAAGCTGATATTTTCTTTATTAAATTTCTTTTATCATCCATTATTATTCATAAAAACAAACACTATATTTAATTATTTACTATAACTGTTTACAAGATAAGATAGTAACCTAAGATACTAACTAAAAACTATATAAAACCAAATACTAAGTAGGTACTGTGCTAACTAAGATCTAATAAAAAGTTTTAGTGATTTTACAAAATAATATTTTTACAACAAAATTAATGAAATTGAGAATTTAAGCACGTGGCCTGCGAAAACTGACGTGCGTCCAACCTCGATAGAGTCCGGTGGGACACTGAAACACCCCCGTTAGAGGATGCGCGTGACGTTTTACGTCTAGAAATAAGCTAGAGCTAAGCTTAAATTTTTATTTAAAAAATTGTAAATAGGAACCCTCATAAATGTAATAAGCTTTATTTTCATGTATTTTTTTTAAAATTTAGTTATAAACTTTAGACACAAAATTGAAATATTAGTGAAAATCACGATTTCTTCATGATTTTTTATGATCGAGCAAAGTATGGCCTTACACATTTCTCTAATATAAGAACCTCAGATAACATATGTATCTACAATATATATTTTTTTCGATGCAAAAAAAATAGTTCTTCATGAATTACAACTTGTTTGAAAAGACGCGAAATTACTTGAAACAGGGAAAAGACCCCGTTAAATAGAAACGATGAATCCGATACACGATGCTCGCCCGATTTCAATAAGCGTGTCTTTTATATGTCACCATAAGATAAGCGTCACGCATCGATTTCATCGTTTCTAGTTAAACTCACCCGACTTCAACAAACGTGTACAAAATAAAATTATTTTTATACTTTGTAGTGGCGTTTGAAGTCGGTTTTTTGAAAAGAATTTTTATTTTAAGCTTTTTAGTGTAACTTGTTCCTGCACTCTTTCTCCCCTCCCTCCAACGCTACGGTACTAATGTAGTATATACAGGGCGTCCCACGGCTATGCCACATGGAGGGGAAGTACCTTAAATATTGTAGATGGAACATTTTACTGAAAGAAGACTTCATTTTAATTTAAAAAACAATTTAAACTGCATTCATAGATTTTTAAATAATTGCCTGGTTGAACCGGGATTCGAACCCGCTATACGAGAAAAAAAATTAACCTGTATCTTTATCATACCGATCGGAAGGCTTCATCATAAGGATTATTTTTTGTTAAATAACATAGCATGAGAAATAAAAGGAAGACCATGAATTTTAGCCTTTGATGTAAAATTTTGTTCAGAAAAATGATCCTTCAATCCCGCTGCAACAGAGCTACGAATTGCAGCGGGATTGAAGGACAAACCAATAAATCAACAAACAAACTCACTTTCGCATTTATAGGTAATATAAGTAAGGATAGTAAGGATCGGGTAGTGATGCTTACTTCTCAAGTGAGTACTCATTAGTAATAGTTCATGTCAGTTGTATGTCGATACGCCAATGTCAGCTTTTCATTTTTCTGAACAAAATTTTACATCAAAGGCTAAAATTCATGGTCTTCCTTTTATTTCTCATGCTATGTTATTTAACAAAAAATAATCCTTATGATGAAGCCTACCGATCGGTATGATAAAGATACAGGTTAATTTTTTTTCTCGTATAGTGGGTTCGAGTCCCGGTTCAACCAGGCAATTATTTAAAAATCTATGAATGCAGTTTAAATTGTTTTTTAAATTAAAATGAAGTCTTCTTTCAGTAAAATGTTCCATCTACAATATTTAAGGTACTTCCCCTCCATGTGGCATAGCCGTGGGACACCCTGTATACTTGGTACCTTCAGTACTTATTAACAATACACAATTTCTAAAGACCAGGAGCTCCATGATGTAGTTAATACTTGGTACATACCAACAATCGAATCAATTCGAAAGCGACGGTTCGTAATTCCTCCAACCCTGCAGCATCAGGATTGAGGAGCTAGAACCTTGAGCTTTATGATGTAGTATATGCTTGGTACCAACAATATCAATTCGCAAGCGAAAGTTCCTAAATCTTCACAGTTTAGGTGGGCAGTACCCTGCAGCATCAGGATTGAAGAGCTAGAACCTAGAACTCCATGATGTAGTCTATGTTTATTACATACAATAACAATTCATGATCAACAGTTCTTAAATCCCTACAACTTAGGTGGGCAGTACCCTACAGCATCAGGATTGAGGAGTAGGACCTGGAGCTCTATGATCTAGTATATGCTTGAGCCAAGCATACCAATTCGTAAATGACAGTTCCTAAAGCCCCATAATTTAGGGGGAAAGTACCTCTGCAGCATCAGGCTTGAGGAGTTGAAGGTAAACATTTTTATGGGACCATTTCGCGAGCATCCTCTGTCGATTAAAAAAAAATCGTGTGAATCGGTTCAGAAACCTCGGAGTAATCGGTGGACATACATAGAAAAAAAAAAAAAAGATACCGGCCGAATTGATAACCTCCTCCTTTTTGGAAGTCGGTTAATTAATATTTTTTTTTTGTAAAAATGTAAAAATTTGTAAAGCATCATACGAGTCGCGGTCTCTCGGTGGAGATCGCTACACTCTTTTGAGATAAATTTTTAGGAAAAATTTAATGTGTGGTTTAACATAATATTTCATCCTATATTATTATGACGTTATTCACTCGTCAGTGGAAAGTTTCATCTTAAAGCTCGAATTTCGACGATATTATACATGTTAATTACCAGAATAACAAATTATCGCGTTTATTTTCTTTCCGGCCTTGAACAGTCAAGTCTAGACGGAGGCCGCCGCCGGAGCTAATTCACGCTTAAGTTATATAATTGGTAATGAATCGACGTTTTATGGCGCTTCGGTACAGCGCTCTGCGGCCTCGCTCGGCCTCGCTCCGCTTCTCCCTGAACAGTCGTCTCCCCGCGACGGCCAGATCTCCTGAATACTGCCAAAAGACAAGGTCTAGAAATGGTCTAGAACCATTAGATAGTGTTTTAATGCCGCGCTGCGGTGACGTCGATGAAGTACCCACTAGCTTTATTTTAGTTTTAATTTTAGAAGTAATTTAATATTATTTGTTAATTCGATAGTGTTGCTGTTTTAACATTTACATTGTTTGTTCATCCAGATTTTTAAATAAAAACTAGCTTTTCGCGGTAAATTTGTCCGCATGGATTAAACCCTTTGTTTTTCCGGAAAAAAATCCTATTTAATACTCAAGGTATCACACTATAACCACGCAGAGATCGTGTCAATATGTAGCTCCGTTGCGTCCGTGATTGAAGAAGAAACTAACAAATAAACACACTTTCGCATTTGTAATACACATTAGTGTCCCTTGAAGTGGCTTCAGGTCAAGGTCGGAGGATCGTAATTTTTGACGTTCCACGACACGACACGAGTCTCTTATCATGGTAACAAGGGGTATCGACTGATCACGCTATCCGGGCAGTTTAGATAATGAGATTTGAATAAAATATGGAAACAGTAGAATATTAAAATAATTTTGAATAGGGACAAAAATGAAATGATAAATTATGAAACGCCATAAGATATCAAAATGAATTTCGCATGGCATTTTCGTGTAGAAACAGAATTTTCTGGTCGCGCTCACCTCTATCGATGCAGTGAGCAACGCGGGGCTCATACCCCCCCCCCCCCCCCCTCCCCCCCGCTCCCGCGGGACGACGTGCTTATTCATAAAATATGAGCAACGAAATATTCTATGTATTTTATGTTTTCCACTCTGTACACGCGTGTTATTAGATAAGGGATAGTTTTACACAGAGCCCAGCGGAGCCCTGGAGTGGCAGTTACGTCGCTGGGCCGCGATTGTTACAACATTTATTTGTCGTAGCCGAAGAATGGAATTATAAGGTAGCTTCTATATACATGTTATATAATTATACTCTGTGATTTTTTTGTTCGTCGGTTTGTCCTTCAATCACGTTGTAAAGAAGAAACGGATCGATGTGATTTTTTGCTCGGCTTTAGTTGAGGATCTTTAATGTAACATGGGCTACTTTTTGCCCGGAACAGCTAGGGTTGTCGGGGTATTTTTCTGTACTTCCAATATTTGTGGCCGCATTCCAGTGCAAAATATGAATTTCAGTCTTGCACTAAGGTCCACAGAAATAATAATATTAGTAAGGTGGAATAAATCATATAGGAAAATGTAGTTTAGTTGCTACTGTGTGGCGCTATGAGTCGGCAGGAATCGGCTCTTTGCTTCACACGAACTATCCTGTGTACTTAGTGCCCATGGTCAAGCAAATGAAACTAGGTATCTTTATCTTTTTTATCTTTCACTCAACGACATCAAACTATTCTTTGTAAACTTTCTAGTTGGTTTAAAATAAACACTAAACTGCTAAATCATAATATCACCCCATATAGCCATCGTCTTTAGTGCTGAATAATTTTTCTAAAGGTATGCACTATGCAGCTTCTGCGAAGTTTGGACTTTTTTTCAGATTGTGTCACACGTGACATAATGTTAACTATTTTTTTTAATCCTTAAAACAAAGGTCTCCTGCGGATCGCTGCAGCTCTCGGGGACTCGCCGTGCTCGACTGGAATTGGGATTGAAACTTTGTACGAACAACTTTGTATAAGAGTCTATGCTGAACGCTTTTCAATCGCAGGCCGACCTGAAACCGGACCGGGTCAACATAATGCAAAGTATAGGTAGGGACCTGTTCAGCAAAATAACAACAATTTTTTTAATGTTTTATTTTCAGGTTACAGGACCCATAGTTTTACAAAGTAGTGGTAGTGTGCAAATTGGAAGTAGGTACAAACACTTGAGTTTCAACAATAATATAATCTTATGTATTCGAGTAGGTACATCTGATCCATGATGGTAGAGCAGGATTGAATCTATGGCATATTATAAAAATTCGATTTTTAAACCCCTATTTTACCCGCCCAGGGGTTGAATTTTCAAAAATCCTTTCTTAGCGGATGCCTACGTCATAATAGCCGTCTGGATGCCAAATTTCAGCCCGATTCGTCCAGTGGTTAGGGCTGTGCGTTGATAGATCAGTCAGTCAGTCAATCAGTCGCCTTTGCCTTTTATATATTTAGATAAACGTAACAAACGACTATATTGGCGTGACGCAGACGCCTAGTGTGCGTTTATTGTATTAGCCACAAACGGGCGTCGTTCAATAAATAATAATTAGCTTACGGCTACGACTTCGATCCCGGGGTCGGGGTTTTTAAAAAGAATATTATAAACCACAATGAACATGATTATTTTGCCTCCGCCTAAGCGCAGAACTTATGCTAGTACTGTAATGTACTGTGATGTGTCTTAATGTTACTATAAGCTAAAGGACGCGACTTCATCCTTGTGTGTGAAGTTAGGTTTTTAAAGCCCGCGGAATCCATATTTGTGTTCCTAGATAAAATAAAGCCGTTCTCCAAATCCTTAACTAAACCTATGCAAAGAATCACGTTGCTCTGTTACTGCGTGATTAAAAAGAAAAAACTAAGAAAAAACACACTTTTGCTCATAAGAAATCAAAAATATTGTTAAAAAGAGTTAAAATTTTTAAACTTATAAATATTCCGTTCGTGCAGCCGGGCCGCCGCCGTAAAGAACTTTCAATAAATGCAAATCGTGAACAAAGCTCGACAATCGCACGGGCATACAATTTGTGTCAATTCCCCGTGTCAGATCGCGGGCGCCCTTTGCATAACCGGAGCCTGCAGTGCGCCGGAACCGGGCGCAGGGCCGGGCGCGGGCCGGCCGGCAACCGGACGCTCTCTGCGCTCGCAATAAAGGCGGAAATCGCGCAACTCTTCGCTCTCTCCGATACTCTTCACAATATTTCTGTGCACCACGTTGGAATCCCCGCGGCCCAGCAAACGTAATGTAGAGCTCGTAACTTGTCGCCACAAACTACAGCCGGTGTAACCTTAGGCTGTAGCCGTCGATATAATTTATTTACTTCCTCGTGATTGCGACAATTTTCAAGAGACATATTTTTAAATATTTGATATTTAATTTCAGTTTCGTTTTGTGAAATACGATAGACCGTAGTCGACAAATTATTTCAGTTAAGTCATAAAAATCATAAAAGTGAATGTTATAAAGCAGATTAAGGTAAACAGTTCCATTTCATTTATGAGAGGCCGTTGGAAGCTCAGCGCAACTGGGACGGTTGCGATAGTCGGTAACGCAAACAGTGCTAGTGTACCGGTGTGGCCGCAGCGCTGCGTGCCGGACGCACGGTTCGTACGAGACCGCTGAAACTGTCGCCTGTCCAGCGTACCCGTAACGCCCCGCGGCGTCTACCGCAGCCGCTATTGCGGAAATTGCTTCTTTCGTCGTTGAATTCGCCGTCGAAACAAACTAACCTTACAAACACGGAGAAAACGTTGGTGCTACTTAAAACAGACCTAAAGTAAGTTTAATTGAATGTGAAATATGCGTGCGAATGTGACGTGATGATAATTTTGGAAATACCACGACGTTTTGCAAGGTACATCTTACAAATGGCATCCGTTTCTCAAATATTCAAAACCACTTCAAAGCAGAGTGAGTAGGCACCTTAAAGTAAAGGTAAGCCTATAATGAATCCTTTATGTTGAATTAAAAAACCTTGGCAGTACTATTAATTCTTTGTTTGTTCATTGATTAAGGAACCTTTCATAGACGAATTAAAAAAATATTAAGTTTCATGTCGTAGCTGGTTCAACGTTGACAGAGTCGCTGCGCGTTTACAGTGTAGCGGCCGGACGAGGAGGGGGCATTGGAGGGGGTGATACAACGTACACTAGTGGTTCGCCCCGAACTGAGACCTCGCGATATCCCATAATTCCCAAAAGTTTTAATTAAATATTGTAA
The DNA here is from genome assembly GCA_038048805.1 of Hipparchia sbordonii. Lineage (NCBI taxonomy): Eukaryota > Metazoa > Arthropoda > Insecta > Lepidoptera > Nymphalidae > Hipparchia > Hipparchia sbordonii. Next base: position 41,265 of record CM076112.1, read on the forward strand.
TAATTAACTTTTAACATTAGACGCAATAAAAAAAATAATAGTTGACATAAAACTGTTTTACTGACACAGCGCCATCTATAGTGAAGCATTATAGTGAAGCTATTAGCTTCACAATAATGCTAATAGATGGCGCATTAAAATTAAATAATTTCATTTCTTTATAACATTTATCTAATTTTAGTATTTGTTGTTCAAGTACAGGATATAACTGAATTTTCAACCAAGTTTCACGTTCTAATATTCAGTAATTCTTGACATATGGCTCAAATTAAAATCTCCACTTTGAAACCCCCCCATTTGGTCAATTTTTAGGGAAAAATTAAAAAAAATATATTTTTGTACTCTGTTCAAAGTCGTCTTTAAAAAGATATATCGCAAGTCTATGTAGAGCAACAAACAAGATTTTACTTCAAATACGCTTCTATGAGAGCCCCCCTGAAATAAAGCTTTTTATATTTTTTTATACAATGTTCGGCTGAAGGCCATCAGTTTACATATTATATTTAAATTTGAAGTAATTACGTTCAGTAATTCAGAAGTTATAGGGCTCTGACAGACATTTAGACGAACACACTTCTCTGTCTAGTAGGCAAGCGCCCTAGTTGACTCAGAGAACTTCGCTTCGCTCGTTCAATAATGTATGTGCGGATTTGGAACAGTTTCGAATATTTGCACTAAGTTTACGAGGTTGACTCCACGATCATTGGAACTTTTAAACTCATTTGAATGTATGATACATTTGAGCTGAGTTGAGTTGAGTTTCTCTATTTGATTAATCCACTTTCATAAAGTTTCCTTCAAAACATAACATTCTTGGGAAAACGAGCGACCTTGACTACTTAAGTTTAAATGTGACTACAACTCTCAGTCAATTTTTATAGGGAAAATAAAAATAACAAATTGCTTTTTAATTATATAATTTTTTGTTTATGTTAGTAAACTAGACTGTCTAGACGTACTAGACTGCATCGTCACTTACCATCAGATGAGATCGCAGGTGAGGTCTCCGAGTCGTGGTCGACTGTTAGTCTGTTTGTGTGTCTGTCCGTCTGTCAGAGCCGCATAACTTCTGTTATGACTATTAATTCGCATTCACATATCACTTATCGTAAATAACATAATTTCCCAGTAGCACTAATTCTCAGATCAGTCAACAAGTGGGCAGCGGGCGGCAGATCCAATACGACCATAGCGATACGGTTCTCAAACGTGGGCGATTATCGACATGCAGCGTTCGGCGCACTAGCCGTTACAGGTCATAGCGGCGTCATTAAATTAATTATATTATCGTCTTCTGTGAACCATTCGACCGTATGATTAGAGCATTTAATTTTATGCCATAATCAAATCCTTGCCATAAAATTAAGGCAATGGTGGAATGGCTGCAATACAAATAATCTGAAGGCGTTAGGATGGAACTGCTTTAATATTCCCGAAGAGTATATTTTAGTAACAAGGTAGCGTTCGTCCACTGTTGTCGTTACCGAGAAAGAGACGACGTCACCAAATTTGAAAGTCGTAAAGATAGTAGTACCTAATGATCATCATTTCACCACAGGTTCCCTCGCGCACGAGCCGAGCTCGGGCCGCGGGCCGCCGCGCTGCCCAAGTGCGGATTGGCGGATTACTACTTACTACTAGTATAATAACTTGTTTTTTTGCCACTTATCTTTCAAATCATTACAATTGTTTTTGACTGATTCGAAATTAAGAAGTTACACATCTTTCAAATAAGAAATAATCTATTGATAATATCTACCGCTTTTATCAAGAGGTGGGTGAAAATGCGATTTGTTGCACCTAAACGTTGAACAGCTCACGTATCACGAGTCTACGCCGCGTAGCGTTTTATCAGAGATACGTAGACTTATGAATTTTTCCGTAGCAGGTGCTGTGTGCACGCGCGGCGTCGCTCGGCGTGACACGCGAGCCGCAGACACGCCGCGCGTGCCGTGACACGATAATAACATATTTTGATTCTCAACTCATAAATTATACGAAGAATAATGTTTGTTGTTACGGGCTACGTAGACAAAGGCTTCGTCTGCGTGGAGTTAGGTTTCGAGAATTCCGCGGAAACACTTTGTACATACCCTCTGTCACTCTCCGGATCTTTAACAACATCCATGCAAAAACTTAAGCTCTACTGTGCATAAAAGGAAAAACTAATGAACAAACACGCATATGCATTACAATTTTATTAAATTAAGAATATTTAGAAAGTATAATATACTGTAAGGATAAACTCCTATAATTGAGAAAATGTACCAAGCTCTCCGCTAATGGGTTAGTTGAATCATCCTCTGAACGTCGACTGAACCTTTGCAATTTTTGCAATTAAGGTCCTACTAATTAAAAACTATTCATACAATTGAAAAAGTAAACGTTAGTAATTGTGAAGACCTCTAAGGTTGAAATACAATGGTACAAAGATATCAATGATGCCAAAATTAACAGTGCCTTGCTTCAATTTTGGCCTATTTTTTTGTGTTACTGGTAAAGGTGGCTACTAGACCGCCGCTCCTTTAACCGTTCGTCCATTGTAACCCTTAAAATTTATTTTACACTGGTCGAAAGATGGAGGAAACTTCGTAGTCTACTTATTAAGAGAATGGTGTACAAAAAATGTCGAAGAAAAGAACCACTCGGGCAAGGGAAAGCTTTTTGAAGATTAAAGCCCCTCGAAGGATATTTTAGTTATTATATTTGACTTTAGGTGTAGGTATAGTAAAGAGACAGCCTGCCCTATAAAAGTTGATAGGTTCAAATCCAAAAGTTTGTGCTTGGAATGTAAGTGGTGCAACAATGTCTATAAAATGTGCCTTTATTCCTGGCTCGAACAGGTCGCCGAGCGATGAGCTGTTTTAACCAAAATACGTCCCTTATGACAAAGATCTGCGAGGATTACCACAAAGCTCGATCTCGCGCCGCTCGTGTCCAAAAACTTTTCCCGAGGGGCCAAAGATATATTAGTCACATAATTACAAATCTTTTTCGAGAAAATAGTGTGGTTAGCAACTCGTGTGTTCTAAATCACTCATTATCGTATTGTATGTGTAATGAGCGTGAAGGGCCATTTGTATTAATGACCGCGCAACGGGCGGGGCGGGCGCGGGGCGGGCGGCGGGGCGGGCTCGAGTAATTATGCAATTATGTCGAACAGTGTGGACCGGGTGCTCGTTCACAATGAGAGGGCAGAAGAGCGGCATGAATAGATCCATGTGGTCACACAGGCCTCGCAGACAGCTCGCCCTTCAGACACTTTGCAGGATATATTATGGCAGACTGATCGTATGTTTGTTTGCTCATCATGACATAGAAAAGGCCTGAAGAGTGACGTGAAGTGACGTAAAGAGTGAGTGAAGAGTATTTAATGGTAAAACAAGAAGTATATTTTTTAAAGAATATTAGTCATTTTAAACGTCACGAATATTTTTCTTCCATCCAAACAAGCGGAGAGCTTATGCTTGAAATAGGCACGACTATTACATTATACCACACGATCGAACCGTCGATTTTTTCAGATTTCAGTCCGCACTTATAATCGGTGGACTACTGGGAGATAATGAGAAATATTTTTGATTCTTAAATTATATCGCAATCAATTATAAGGGTATCGACCGACATAATATTGTACAAACTTGATTGTGTGACCTCTGTACTCGGCATGTCACGGTTCACTAAATTCCTAGTAAATTCATTCTATTGTACAATTAAATACCCTCATGTCATGTAATTACGCTTTATTGAAGTAGTACACGCTCGCTGAAAGCTCTTTTGAATCATTCAAAATATGGACGCCTCTCAACTCATGAAACCTTTTTGATTTGTTAAAAGGCCATAAGTAATAGCACGTGCGTGTGCTCAGTGTACGAGGACAATGTCTCAATTCTACTTATTCATTTTTTTATGGTTTTCAATAAAATATTTATAACATAATAAAACCGAACTGTACATAATATATTTATTTAATCCAAAATACTAATTAAACCGAATCGTAAGTTTTTATAAATCAACTAGCGGACGTCCGCGACTTCGTCCGTTTCTTCAATTCACATCGACAAATCCTAAATCCCCAGTTTAGGTGGGCAGAACCCCTGCAGTATCGGGATTGAGGAGTTGGGTCCTGGGATTCAATGAAGTAGTCTTTACTCGGTACCTACAATACTAAAATTATTCATAATCGACAGTTTCTAACTTCAAAGCTAAACATGAAGCAATTATTTAATAAAATAATAATTTATCCTGTTCATCTAAAATCAAGTTGCAAGTCTTTACTTGTACATTACTACGTCTCAAGTCGCCGAAAGCCCGTGAAAATAAACGATCTGAAGAAACAACGGTAATATTAACACTCACATGTGACCCCCGACTCGCTCGCCCCGCGCACGCACCTGGGGCCCTCGGGCCTTTGGGCGAGAGCGGTAAATATTCATCGCAGGAGGAACGCATCAGGCCGATGATTCATGGTGATTGCCTCTCGCGAGAAGCTCTTCCTCTCTTAATTATCATACTTGTTATTCATTATGAGTTATGACATTGTTGGCGCGCGCTTCCAGTCAAGAAAATGCTCTCGCACAATATACACTATCTGGAGATTCTGCAGATTTGGTTCCGTGAACACAGGCAGACAGAGTCACTTTCGTATTTATAATTAGCACATTATGGATTATATAAAAAGGGCCGAAGGAGCTTAATTTTAAATAATAATACATATTATCATATGATATTTATGAAATATAATTTAATATTCCTATATTCGTGAAAAATTACTCTTAGGGTTCATTAGACTATAATGTGTATATTCTGCATCAGAAAATTCCATTAATGAGTAACATCAATAAAATTAATGATAGCACTGAGTTAGCTAGACATGATCATCCAAACAGCAGTTACTGCATTATACGGTGGCTCATCATGTGGTAAGCCCTAACACTTTTTTGTTCAGAAACTGGGAAGTTATCGGAACGTTTGTGAGAACTCGATACGAAGATCGAAATTGCTGTATATAATCTTAAACTAAACACCCAGTGTAGTATGAATGTATGGTTATACTTGTATAGTCTTTAACGCGTTCTGAAAATCATGGGGCGGCCGGCTTCGCACCGGGTAGCAAGGACTATACTCGTATTTTTACAGAAATGATATTTTTATGTTAATTTCCCGGGAGCTGTCGCTGTAAACGCCAGCTCAAACAAGCGACGGAGGCGATTATTTATTAAAATCATTTCATTTTCGTCTCGGCTGTTCGTACCTAAGTTGTAATAAAATAAAATTTATTTCAGTAACTCCGTGTGACGGCTGACAAATTATGAAAACGGGCGGATAGTAATTTTTAAAGCAGAATTTATTCGGTTCTTGTTACAAAAACAATGTGAACACGCCGCCCCGAGTGGAATTAATTAAACAGAACATCAAAGCGGATTCGGTGGCGGCGCGGGGCGAGGGGTGTGCGGGGAAGGGGAAGGTGAGGTGGGGATCCGTGGGGTCTCAACACACCTGGTGGCAAATGACTGTGCAGTCTAAGATGGAAGCAGGCTTGCTTGGAATAAGTATAGCGGTTTTTAATTAAAACCCAATAGGAAAACGTAAATAAAATTCCCATTTTATTTTTATTTCACAGGTAAAATAGATTATTTTGAGCTTAATTTGTTAACTTTAGCTTAGACTTGGGCCGTCATATTGAGGTTACAAATATTTTATCGAAGCACTACAATAATATTAATTATTATTGTAATAATTAATTAATTTAAGTTATATTTAAGTTAAAGCTGAGGGTGTTTAGTTCTCTGCTAGACCTTCAAGTTTCGTGCTAGCTGAAGTACCGAAGGGCGAGATCAAAAGCACAAAGGTCGGGCTTCGCATTGTTTCGGAAATTCAGTGAGAGTCTATCAACTCGTTCTATTATATTCAACAGACTACGACAAAACAAACAACAAACGCTAACAAGCTACGCCTGCGGCCGGGCTACGGCGTAGCCCGTAGCAGCGTTGCTTCGTAGCTCCGTGGAGCATAGGTTACAATGACGGTCAAGATCTCTCGTCGATGTAGTCTTTGTACACTCATTGGAGAGCTTAAATACAAAGTAGGCGAGCTGCAAACGTGGCACAGTCCTGAACGGCAACTAAGCACGAACATTCGAAATTAAGTATTAAAACTTAATGCAGCGACTCCGGTTAAAGGCATACACAGTACCCAGGACACCCCTTTAGCCTCAAACTCGGATGGCATAACTAGCTCTTCGTCTTCCACTGTAAGGGAAATGGAAGTGACTCCAAAACCTGCTACACCAATCGTGTCAACAAAGAGTCATGATCCAACGGATGTTGAACCAGTGGATCTAGGTCTTGAAATGCGTCTTTTCCGGGATGAACTACGCAAAGTGAGAGAAGAGGTTAAGGAGTTTCGTCAGGAGATTGCGGGCTTGCGTAGTATGATCTCTAACTGCAACAGTCGTATGGATCAATTTGAAAATAGGTTGACGCTGCTAGAGGCTAGGTCAGAGGATGATAGTACTGTTAAAGTGAATGCTCTTGAGCAGACTATAAAGCAACTTAAACAGGATTTAAATGATCGAGATCAGGATCTACTTCAAACCGATATAGAAATCTCTAATGTGCCTGAGAATAAAGGTGAAAATCCCGTGCACACTGTGACAGTTCTGGCAGCGAAGCTTGGCTTAACTTTACAACGAGAGGACATAGTATTTGCGGAGAGGGTTGGCAAAATAATTGAAAACAATGACGGTAAGATGGAAAAGAAAAATAGGCGTATAGTGGTTCGTCTATCCCGAAGCCACTTGCGCGATGAACTTCTTCATAATGCCCGAGTTCGTCGTAACGTTACTTCTGCCGATCTTAGTACGGAGACACCTGCAAGACGGTTTTATATAAACGAAAGACTCACTTCAGTGAACAGAAGATTATTTTACTTGGTTAGGGAAAGTGCACGCCAACTGCAATGGAAGTACACTTGGACCAGGCGTGGCCGAATATACACACGGCAGAGTGATGGCAAACGAGCTCACTGGATTCGTACTGATGAGGACTGCACACGTGTTTTTGGTAACACCGCCGTTAGTGAGGCTAAAGTCTAAATGCTTATTGCGTCGTTACTACAGACTATCTAATTATTCGGAATGTCAGCTACTTGTATCAATATGTCTTACTTACACACATGATTTATGTTCTTATATACATGTTTCCTGTAACCGTTCTTTGAAATCACATCAGCTAGCCAAGTGTAAGAGCTTACAATTTAGCCTGTATTTGTTAGATTTTGTTTATAAAGATTTAGTTTTTGTTTTAACCCAAACAGTATTGTTAAAGGACCTACATTACCCAGCTTGCATATACCATCTAGTAGTTTTTAACTTTTACATAATTGTAATATTGCATAGTAATTGTTGCGGTACAAAAATTTTCAACAAACTATTTTCGACCCGAGATTTTTTCTTGTATACTATTTTAAACTGCATGTCAAGATTATTGGTATGTCTGAGGTATGTATCGTATATTAGAACGCTCTTCTTTGAATCTGTAAGTTTTATTGTGTATTTTTTACAGTGAATAAGGAAAAATTTCTATCAGTTGGACTCTTAAATGCAGGGTCATTAGGGACGCGGCACGACGAATTCACCGCAACATTACAAAATTTTTCTTTAGATATTCTTGCGATTAATGAAACATGGTTACGGCAAAATGAAGATGAACGTGCGCCTCAAGTACCTGGTTACACCTTAAAGCATGTACCACGACCAACGTGTGTTCGTGGTGGACGGGGTGGGGGTGTAGGCTTTTATATTAGGAAAGGTTTAAAGGTGCGAGCATGCCGACACCCGCAGCCCGAGTCACCCTCTATCGAACAGATGTGGTTGAATTTAACAGTAAATAGAAATCGTCTCGTTATAGGTACAGCCTATCGTCCACCCTGGCTTAATGCAAATGATTTTTTTGATGCGATGACACAGTCACTGATTTCATTCTCAAACGCGGACTACATTATACTTTTAGGAGATTTTAATATTGATTTATTAAAGAGGGATAATAAGGCAAAAATGTTCGATGAATTTTTACACTACTCAAATTTAAGGCAGTTAGTTAGTGAACCGACACATTTCACAGAAAATAGTGCAACGCTAATAGATGTCATTTGTACTAACGCGAACATACGAAACATATCTGTTAACCATATACCGGAGTTAGGTCACCATGCCCTTGTAACGTCCGCCTTGAACCTTAAAAAGGATAAAATTCCACCACATTACATTACAGTTAGGCCATTAAAAAATATAAATTTGGAAAATTTTAATAGAGATCTAGATAATATAAATTGGACCACTTTGAATAACTGCACAGACGTAAACGAATGTGTTAAAAATCTCAACAGTTCACTCATTAAATTATTCGACTCACATGCACCATTTAAAAACATACTCGTAAAAGAACAACATCCGTGGATAACTCCTACAGTTAAATTAATGATTAATTTAAGAAACAAAAGCCACGCTAGATCAAAGCTTACTAAACAAGAAGCTCATAAGAAGTTCTATAAGGATATGAAATGTGTAGTTATAAATGCAATCGAAGCGGAAAAGAAAGCTTATCACACAACTTATATAAACGCACACATAAAAAATTCAAAAGTACTCTGGAAAAACTTAAAAAAATCAGGCTTGATCACAGATAAAAAGAAGTTACGAGACATTCCACCGGCTCTTAGACACCCTAATTTATTAAATAAACATTTTTTAGATGTACCTGGTAATGCACATGTGTCTATGTCGGACCTCACTTACTACGAGTTTCATAGGCACTGTGATAGCTTATTCCATTTGCAGCCTGTAGACCAGTTTGTTATTTCCAAAATTATTCGGAATCTCAGCTCAAATGCCCAAGGGGTGGATAATATTTCGCTACAGATGCTAATGTTAACTTTGCCGCAATGTTTACAAACTATCACTTATATAGTAAATAAATCTATTTTAACATCGACATTCCCCGACATATGGAAGATAGCCAAAGTACAACCATTGCCTAAGTGTAACAATCCAACGTCATTTAAGGATCTTAGACCAATAAGCGTTCTTCCCTGTTTATCTAAAGTTTTGGAGAAAGTAGTCTCTTACCAAATAACTGAGTATATTGAAAATAATAAGATCTTGCCCGCTTGCCAGTCAGGTTTTAGAAAATTACATAGTACGACAACAGCTCTTACGAACGTTATAGATGATGCTTTGACTGCACAAGATAGGGGTATGTGCACCATTCTAGTACTCCTCGATTTCTCTAGAGCTTTCGATTCAATAAATATTAACCTCCTTCTCTCCAAATTATCGTTTTACGGGTTTGATATTCCTACACTCCACTGGTTTGACAGTTACCTTACTGATAGATCACAGTTTGTAGAAGTAATCAATGATGATAATGCTAGAATGGTGTCCAATCTCTATCCAGTAAACAGAGGAGTCCCTCAAGGATCCATTTTGGGGCCCTTGCTCTTCACTCTTTATTCCGCTGATATCATAAGCTGTATTCAGCACTGTGAATATCACTTGTATGCGGATGACGTGCAGTTATATCTATATTTTGACCCCAAAAATCCCGATGAGGCCGTAAACAAAATAAACGAGGATCTCAATCGCATACATCAATGGGCAAAGAAAAACTGTCTATTATTAAATCCCAGCAAATCACAGTTACTAGTTTTAGGTACTAAACATAAACTTAGTAGTTTAAGCACATTTGACTTTAACATACATATAGAAAATAACAAAATTTCAAGGGTGAATGAGGCTCGAAACTTAGGAGTTATCCTTGATTCTTCGCTACGCTTTGAAACTCATGTGCTAAATGCCGTTCGAAATTGCTTTTATAGGCTCAAGCTGTTGTACCGTATTAGACCATATATCGGTGTAGACCTTCGAATTAAATTATGCGAGACCTTAGTTCTGTCGAAGCTTAATTACGCAGATGCTGCGTATGGTGCTAGGTTGTTAGGTAGAACGCAAAAGCTGATACAGCGTGTGCAAAATGCATGTGCCCGCTTTTGTTTTAATATTCCGCCAAGGAGTCATGTTACACCCTACATTAACAACGCGAACCTACTAAAAATGGAATCGCGTCGCAAAATTCATCTTGCTACTATGCTTTTCGGGGTAATGAAGTGTGGAGTTCCTGAGTATCTTAGAAAAAAACTTAAGTGGATTGAAGAATCAGATCGCACAAGGAACTTCAGGCTTCACCGTATTAAGCATACTTTGCCACCACACAAAACGGAATCCTTCCGTGGAAGTTTTAAGTTTGCCGCCACTAAGTGTTGGAACGATTTGCCGCCTCCAATCCGTGCAATACATACGATTCGTTTATTTAAAATAAAACTTAAAACCCATTTTCTTGCCCTCCAAAAGGGAGAACCTTAAAAGATTATTAGGAAGTAAGTTTTATTTTTATCTAAATTTATTAATTTTTGTTTGTAACGTCACAACTTCTTAGTGAGTCGGCATTAGAGTGGTACTTATATTTTTATTTCATTACTTCATACTTTCTGTTTCATTAATATCGAAAAAATTTTTTATTGTAGTATTTTTTTTTTTTAATCATTATAATTTTTTGTAAGCTAATTTGTATATTTGTTAAGTTTTGTGGTAGGTAGCTGTAGTTATGGTTTATTTAATGTAGTTTTATTTAATTAGGTTACGGAATCACGTCTGTGGACACTTAGGTTCCCCCTGAAAACCAGCGCTGCAGCATGCTGTGGCTTTGTGCTGAGTGGGGTACCTTATTTTTCCATGGCCGCTTATATTTTCTTATACTTTTTTAGTTTTACTTACTTGGTAAGCGAATTTCTGTAATTGTTTCATGGGAAAATAAAAGACATTATCTATCTATCTATCTAAAACTAATGGTCTTAAAGGATCACTATGTGATGATCATTAACTGCCGAACGTTAAGTGAGGTTCTTTATTCGTGGCTAGATAGATTCTGTCCATGATAACCTATATTTGACGTCTTCGGTGATTTGGCACCTCATACAGTGAAATCCCTAATTATTGTAATTGATGTGAAAGTGTTTCTTTGTCGATTTGTTTTTCAATTAAGAATCAATCGAGTATGGGTGCAGTTAAGGAGGACAGTAAGGGATTCCCGTGGGTATTTTACAATCCTAACTCCATGTAGACGCAATCGCGTGCAAAATCTACTTAAAATATAGTGATCGTTGAACCATACCATAGGAACGAGTTATGTTCGTTACTTGTAAACTTACATTAATCTTAAAACCCAAACAAAACCACACCGCGAAACCGCAAAGATAATCTATGTATATTTAGCTAAACGTGGGTCAGTACATCCCGAACCCTCTTCAAGCCTGGCATCGCCGCGTCACCGGCAAGTGCTCGCACGTTATATATTAATGCGGTGATGATGAAGTGCTGTTCCAGACCCCCTCCCCCTCCCCCTCCCCCAACCCTCTCGCCCCACTGTAACTCCTCGCGCTGAGAGGAATGCCAGGGTCACCTTGTTTACACTTTAAGAATTAAAAAATAAAAGAGAGAGTGAGAGATTAATAAATTGATAATATTACAGCTATTTTTATTTCACATTTAAGAAACATTTATTTATTCAGATACTAGCGGCCCGCTCCGGCTTCGCACGGGTATAGAATATATAGCCTATGTCATTCACTGAAAAAATGATTAAAATCGATCCAGTAGTTTTGATTTATTCATTACTGCCCGTGGCCCGCACGCATTTTTAGAGTAAAACAATTTATAGGCACGCTCCCGCCGCCCCGGCTGGCTGGAACCGCCGCAAACGCTATGTCCCGCAATTTTTAAATCTGTAATATCTTCGAAAATATTCATTTAAATCATATGCTGTAAAGGGCCATAATATAGATCTATATTAAATCAACAATGTATTTAAGGTATTTAATTAGATAAGGATTAATGCTGTATTGGTTAAAATAGCTTCGAAAATTAGCCATTATTTGTTGTAAAAAGTAAATGACAAAAAAATGTTATTGTGGGATATCCATAAGAGATACACATATACCATCGCGGAGTTTTCTGTAGATCTTTTCAATGTGTACAATACTTAGTACATTATTTTGATAAATCTCGTAGGGTTCAGCCTGCGTTTGCAATGTAAGCGGAAAAAATGTAATTATTTACGACATCACATTAGAAACCTCAAAAATAACAGTATTTTTCCACTATTTAATGGATGTTATTATACATATAAACCTTTCTCTTCAACCACTCTATCTATTAAAAAAAACCGCATCAAAATCCGTTGCGTAGTTTTAAAGATTTAAGCGTACATGGGGATATGGGGACAGAGAAAGTGACTTTGTTTTATACTAAGTAGTGATTCATATGATACGAATCAATTTTAAAGGCTAAAGAAAAGATTCATCATATACAAACGTTTATACTTTAAAAATAGCAAAACCAATCTTTAGAATTTTTTGCATTTAAAACAAAAAACATAAGAAAAAAATTAAGATTCATCAAAGTACCCACTCGCTAAGGGGAAATAAATCACTATTGAATTCACTGAATAACATAATATGACATCAAATAATACTTACATATAGTTATATCAAAAATAAAAGTAAATATAATAAATATCATCTAAACCATTGGAACGGGCAATAAGTTACCAGTATAAATTATTTTGTTCAGGTTTTAAAAAGTTTTAATTAGTAGCAGCAGGTAAGTAATCGAAATCGCGGCGGACTCATTATTACCGGAGACGAACGATCGGCGGAATGCCGCCGTGATGTCAGTAGCGCGCAGCTCTCGCGGCACTGATAGCTAGGATTTATTATAAAAAGTTCGTACTGCCTTCTCATATGAACAATGGAGTGTGTGAAACCCACTGATTGGATAGTTTAATTTCCTCGAAAACTGAAGGGATCGCGCAGGATTTTCAAATCTTTGTCCACACCGGAGTAGTTGCGGGCAATAGCTAGTAACTAATCTTACGAGTTTTTGAATTGAATATTTTTTTATTTAAATAAGCTTTTACAAATCTTTCGATTAATCTACCACTGGTACTGTTTCGGAATGCCGTTCCAACCGAAAAGAACCAGCAAGAAACTCGGCGAGTAGATAACTATACTAAAATTCAAGATCATTTTCATCAGTTTAATAAAACGGCTTTGAATTTTGGTTAAGCGACGGCTTTCTAAAGAAGGACATAAAGTTATTTTTAACCGACTTCAAAAAAAAGAGGAGGTTCTCAATTCGACGCGTATGTTTTTTTTTTTTTTTTTATTTTTATTTTTTGGCGATGTTACTCCATAACTCCGTCAAATCTGAACCGATTTTAATAAATTTTTTTTTATTTGAAAGGGCATATCGTCAGGTTGGTCCCATTTAAGTTTGGTGAAGATCTGATGAATATATTCGGAGATGGAGGACGGAACTCCTCAATAAATAAGAGCAAATCGCTCGTGATCAGAGTATGTGTAGGATTTTAACCATGCATTCTTCATAGCATACATACATAATGCTTTTCTATTCGGCATTTCAATATAATTTTTTTTAACCGAATTTTTGACGATGTTACTCTATAAATCTGTGAAATCTGAACCGATTTCAATAAATTTTTTTTTATTTAAAAGGGCATATCGTCAGGTTGGTTCCATTTAAGTTTGGTGAAGATCTGATGAATATCTTCGGAGATATAGGATGGAACTCCTCATTGAATAAGAGCAAATCGCTCGTGATCAGAGTGTGTGTACGATTTTAACCATGCAAACTTCATAGCATACATACATATGCTAAATTTCTATTTGGAATAATATATTTCAATACTTTTTTTTAAGGAGCAAAACAAGTGGTCTAGTGAATTGGTCCCATGAAGCTACACTAAAAAGCTTAAAATAATAATATAAAAAAATATTTTGAAAAAACCGACTTCAAACGCCACTTAAAAGTATAAAATAATTTTAGTTTGTACACGTATGTTGAAGTCGGGCCAGCGTTGCGCAATGGTATCATCGTTTCTATATTTTAAGCCCGTCCGACTTCAATATACGTGTACAAACTAAAATTATTAAATCGTAAATACTATTAGGCCGGTATACTTGTTGAATTAACCCGTGAGATGGACGGGCCTAAATAGAAACAATGAAACCGATGCGCGACGCTGGCCCGACTTCAACATACGTGTACAAACTAAAATTATTTTATACTTTTAAGTGGCGTTTGAAGTGGGTTTTTTCAAAATATTTTTTTATATTATTATTTCTTCTTTATTCCAAATAACAGCGTTGTGGTTACATCTGTATCCACAGCATTGAGCTGAACTAGGACCTTTTCATTGGCACGACACATACCTAGTAGACACTAGTTAAGTTATATTTTAAGTAATTCTGTATATGTGTAAGTCTATGCGTACCTATTTCATTCTTCTGTATTATGTAATGTCAACGAATAAACGATATTCTGTTCTATTCTATAGGTAGAAAATAAGTCTCTCGTATCGATTTCCACATGCCTCGGTCTTGCGCTGCCTGTAACCAGTGGTACCCTGCGGCTCGTCTTATGTCGTCGGTCCACCTGATGGATATTTATTTATTTAAAGGACAGTCCACAGGTAACAATAATTCTCAAAAACTAAACAAAAAATGAAAAGACATATTTATGCTCTATTGACTACCCACTTAGGGACTACCACAACTTTCGAATAAAAAAACTAGAAGGAGAAAAAACGATAAAAATGCAGATAATATATACTAAGGAACAAAACTAGCTAAAAAACTAATACAAAATCTAATGTTTAGCACTGAAATATAGTATTTTCCACGCGGAAACGTAAATTCTCTGAGCGCGAAGTCTCGGGTGCAGAATATACAGACAGTTTCATTACACGGCGCCAATCGAGATTCGCGCGCGGTTCACCGCCAATTGCGTAATACCAAATGATCTTGCCGCGCCCTGCCGCTGCGGAATTCAACTTAGGTTTAATTAAACTGTATGAACAATAATAGTACATTATGGTACAAGTGTCAAAGTTGGTGATTACCGCTGAGGCGCTATTGAGACCCGAGCCGTTAGGTGAGGGTCTTAAGGTAGCCGAGGACGGTAATCATCAATATACACGTGTATCATACGACGTTTTTCAACACACTTGTGAAGAAAATAATACTAAAATAGTACATTATGGTACAAAACAGTGAAAACGAGTTGTGAAAATTTTTTCACAATGGCGGGAAAAATTAAAGTTGTTATTTGTTCGCCCTCTTGAGATGCTCTTGAGGGCAGGCAAAGATCGACGACCATACAGCCTATTCAGATGTTTATTTGATTTAATCAGTTTTCCGGAATGCGCGCGTACCTTTAATGGCCATAGACTAAAAGAATGAGGTTTCTTTTTTTTTTGGCTTTTCTCTTATAGCCACGTACAAAATGGGGAATTTCCAGTTTTCTTTATTACAGAAAAAACAAAAGTTATATTTGAGTGACAGTTTTATTTATTAAACACGTACAAGTTGAAATTATCTATTTAAATACGAAGTTGTATGACATGAGCAAGCAATAGGTATCTTGGCAATAGGTAGGATCTTTTTTGTAATAGAAACTTTTTTAAGAACAAAGCAACTCAACCAATAAAATTAAAAAAAATAATTCTATAACTCACATTGTGAATAATGGTAATAAAAAGTCACAGTTTGAGTTAAAGGTGTCATTGTGTGCCTAATTGCGGTGAACCGGGAGCCATTTTATGAGCAAGTGTGTTGAAAAGTATATTATATGTATGTGGGGAAAATCATAATAGTTGTTGCAGTTTTATAAGGCAAGAGATTAAAAATAAATAAATGTAAATAGTAGATAAGAAGTTAAATAAATATTATACAAGCTTATTTCTTCCTGCGGCCGTCACAAAGTGGAATACCCCACAAAGCACAGCTCACAAACATAATACGCATACGAGTTTACTCGTCATCTTCAGTGAGCGCTCTTTACTTTGTGGTACTCGTGAGGTCACATTTAGCGACTTTGTGCCGTTGCCAGGGTTACAATAATTATTTTCGTTATAACAACGTATTAACATATATGAAAGCGTTTACTCGCGATTTCCTCGTGGATTGACGTTAATAAAAACATGTTTCTTCTTCTTTAGCTACATTACTATGCAATACCAAGAACTACATGATCCCTTGTTATGTCACTGTAAAGCACAGGTCTCTCGTGGAGAGATCCACACTTCCTCGTGTATCCAGCGGATTCCCGCAACCTAGTGAATAGACGACATCGAACGGCTTGTCTAAACTGAAATGACGCGCCCCACTACCGCATTTACGCACACAAGATACTAGTGTTGTCACAACTAATTATGTAGTGGGGCGCGTCATTTCAGCTTAAACAAGCCCGACACTGCTATTGCAAGTTCTTCGTCTCTTGGAGGGGAAACTATCTTGGAAATTCGAAGTTCAATTCAAACGGCGGTTTGCTGCAAGTTTGATTTATTTACTCTCATGTTCCTTCAGAGGCCTCGCGCACTTCTCTGCAACGATCACGGCCAGTGGCCGCAGCGGCCGGGTATACTATGGCAGCTTAATACTCAAAGCGAACTGTCCACAACGACCAACTGGCTGCAGTTAGTAACCAATACTTACCTTACAATAAGCATTCGCTTGAGCGTATGCGGGTTAATATTGTCGCTTATGAGATGAGCGTAATATTATGTCGCTAGTCTGGTCGGGCGCTTTCTGCCGGGTGTGTGTGTGTGTGTCGGGCGGCGGAGGTGGTCGCGACGGGTCGCTTTGTCGTCTGCAGCACCCCAGCGTCGCTTTGCAAACTGTTTATGTACATGGTTTGTCATGGTTTGTACAAACGTTCACTGTACTTGACATGTCGTGTTCCATTTTGTTTTAATACGACGCCGACGCCAGTGTAAATATTATTAAAGAGGTTCATATTATTTTTGTGTCCAAGTTTTTTTTAAATTTTATTTTTTTATTTTACTTTATTAGACAAACCAACAATATTCATGCACAAATGTAAAGATATCAGCAAAAAGACTTACAACTAAAAGATACATAGCAAAAATATCAATAATTGGAATGTACAAAAGATTTAAGGACATACAAAAAGATTATTTTAGATAGTGTAACAAACATTATGGCAAAAATCTACAATTTCGCTCCCTTACGCAGGGAGTCAATGACATTACGACGAAAGCAGGTTGACCTGGAATTAAACAAATTGAGTTGCTGATTATTTTGATTGAGCGTATTAAATTGGCGACAAATGCGATTGATGCAGGAGTGGTAAGCTAGGTTAGTACGGCTACTATTAGGTTTAAATATGTTGTAGGTACAGACTGTTCGTTTAGGGATTTTACAATTGAAATTGATTTTTGATAATAGTGATGTATCCGTTTGATTATTAATTATTTTATGAAGTATCATGGTATCAAGCAGCCTACGACGCAAGCATAGAGGATCAAGTTTAAAATATTTTAGTTTATCTTCATAAGAGGAATTGACAAGCTTTCTGTTAAATTTAAACAAAAGTCTTCGCAGGAATCGTCTTTGGACAGACTCAATGGTGTCAGCGTAAGTCTTTTGGTAAGGGGACCAAACGGGAGAACCATATTCTAAGACACTGCGAATGAGAGATTTGTAAAGATGCATAATGCTTAAAGGATTCCTGAACCCTTTTGTGATTCTGAAAATAAATCCTTTCATTTGATTAGCTTTTGCAATAATGTTATTTATATGTGATTTAAATGACAGGGATGTGTCAAAAGTTATACCGAGGTCTTTAGCACTAGTTTTAACAGAAAGTTTGCTATTATTAATTGAGTAGTCAAATTTAACTTGATTGCGTTTTTTAGTAAAGGTAAGCACAAAACATTTATTTACATTTAAAAACATTTCATTTTCTTCACACCACAACTGAACCGAATTTAGATCTGTCTGAAGAGACATGCAATCTTGAACATTATTCACATCACAAAAAATCTTTAAATCATCTGCATAAAGAAGGCACTTATTTTTTATGACTGATGTGATGTCATTAATAAAAATAACAAAGAGCAATGGTCCCAGGTGTGACCCCTGAGGCACTCCTGATGGAACAGTTATAGGTTTTGAATAAAAACCATTAACAGCAACTATTTGTGATCTATTGGTAACATATGATATAACCCATCTTAATAAATCCCCATGAACTCCATACTTCATAAGTTTCTGGAAAAGTAACCGATGATTAACTTTATCGAATGCCTTCTGGAAATCGGTATAAACTGCATCAACTTGCTTCTTATTGTCAAGGCAGGTCACTATAAAATCCGAATATTCTATTAAATTTGTAACAGTTGATTTTTTTTTAACAAAACCATGTTGTTGTGAAGAGATCAATGGTTTAAATAAGAAATAAATATGATCATAAACAATACTCTCAAATATCTTGGCAAAACAATTCAATATACATATAGGGCGATAATTACTACATTCAGTTTTTGTACCTGCTTTGAATATAGGAATTACATGGGCTACCTTCCATAACTCCGGAAAGCACCCAGTAACTAGAGATTTATTAAATATTAACATCAATGGTAGTGCAAGTTCTTTCCCACAAAATTTAATAAAAAATGAGGGTATACCATCTGGTCCAGGGCCTTTGTTAGAATCTAAGCTCTTGATCTTTTTCAAGATGTCGTTTTCAGATAGTGTTAACTTGCTTAAAATGTTTGAGGAGCCATCTGGATAGCAAGACTTAGATGATATATTTTTGTTATCTTGAACATACACTGATGCAAAATAATCAGAAAATAGCTGGCAAATTTCAAACCCAGATGTTGCAACTCGATTATTATAACTTAAGGTCTGTGGTAAGTTATTACATTTTCGTTTTGATTTGGTGAAATTCCAAAACAATTTATTGTTACAAGCCAGGAGAGACATTTCAACATTGTTCGTATAAGCATTGTAACATTCATCCATCAATCTCTTGGCTCTAGATCGAAGCAGAGAAAAAGTATCGTAATCTCTAGGATTATGATACATTTTGTATTTAGTGTGCATTTTCTGTTTTTCTTTTAAACATTTAACTAATGGTTGACTGAACCAAACAGGTTGTTTTTCATTAATAATTTTTTTATATGGTGTATTGTTTTTTATAATTAAAAAAAGTTTATCATAGAAGATATTAAGAAGTTCATTTATATCAACCGATGAAAGTAATGTATACCAATTAGTATTTTTTAATTCTTTCTTGATTGATATAAAATCGCATTTTTTAAAATTAAAAACCGGATTAGACTTATTTTTTTTCAAGTAATTAGTGACGCTTAGTTTAATATCTACTTCGAAAGGAGGATGATGTATATCCTCCTTACATAATGCTAGGGCTGGTACGAGTTTAACATTCGGGATGTTAGTAAGGAAAATATCGAGAGTTCTTTTGTTATTATTTTTAATATAATTGTATTGACTCACTCCACCTAGAGATATGAGCTCTAGCAATAACCGTGACTTTAGATCATAAGATACACAATTAGCAGTCACTGCTTTCGTCATATCGCCATTCCAGTCAATAGAGGGTGTATTAAAATCACCAAGTATAATAACAGATCCATCGTGTTCAGATACAAAATCATTAGACTTATCATAGAATCTATGTAACCGATCAATAGCTATGTCTGGAGGTAAGTATACTAAGCACAGGGTTATGAGTTTTCCTGGATTCAAAGACAACCATATACATTCAGAGTCGCTTTCCAAATGAAAAAGTCTAAGCGCCGAAATGTTTTTCCTAACCGCCACTAGGATGCCACCCCCATATTGTTTATGACTATTTACAGAATCCCTGTCCCGTCTAAAAATGGTATAGCGACTATCTAAGAATTCAGTGTCACTAACTGAGCTATCTAAGTTAGTCT
Source organism: Hipparchia sbordonii (assembly GCA_038048805.1). NCBI lineage: Eukaryota > Metazoa > Arthropoda > Insecta > Lepidoptera > Nymphalidae > Hipparchia > Hipparchia sbordonii. The sequence goes on from CM076112.1 coordinate 61,166, forward strand.
CAGTTAGACAAATAATGTCATAATCACTGTTCAATACATTAAGGTAAAATTCATTTAATTTGGTACGAAATCTGTTAACATTCTGATAAAAAAGCAACATTTTGAATTCACTAAATTATTTACAAATATGAGATATATATATATATATAATATAATATAAAATTTGTTAAAAACAAAGCTACAATTTATTCAAGATATCCATATTTTTTATATATATAGCAGGACTACTATCACTTTTACGAATGAAAATCTTCCCATTTCTCACCCATACATATTTGTATTTTTTCTCTTTTTTGAATTTTCGCGCCGCAGCATAGATAGTTTTGCATTCTGGGGTGAGGTGTTCCGTTACATATACAAAGCATTTTTCTCCATTCACTCCCAGATCCAGAGAGTTAAGCATATCTTCTGAATGCAATTTATTGTATCTGTGTGCTGCTGATATGACATTATCGCGAAGTCTAGGTGACTGTAAAGTGACAATTATGTTTCGGGGACGACTTGAGTTAGTATTCATTTTCGGCACACGACTACAAAATGAAATCGAATCCTCTGAAAATTGCAATGAAAGTTTATCAAATAGATTTCTCACTATACCTAGAATATTCTCGTTTTTACGCTCCGGAACCGCTTGTATTTCCACATTGTAACTCCTAGATATACTTTCTAGCATGTTAACTTTAGACTGTAAATGTGTCAGCAGCTTGTCGTCACTTGTACTACGGATTTCAGTCATCGTATTCATGTGCTTTTTAAAATCTACAGTCATTTCATCATACTGGGCGGAAATAAAGTTTTGTGATGATTTTAATTCATCAAGTGATGACTCAAACGCAGCGATTTTCGCGCTATGTTTGACTAAGGTACTCTCGTTCCTTTGAGTGTCGGTTTGCAGCGTGCCCACCGTCGACATAAGACCGTCGAACTCCGAACGGATAGTTGACATCTTTAGACCAAGCTCACTCACTTCGCTTTTAAGGTCATTCAACACAAGAGTGAAAGAGTCTAGTTTTCTATCCTGTGATTTAAATTGATTAATCATGTCGATACGAAGATTTTTTATCTCAGTCAAAATAGCACTGTCAGAGCTATTGTCACTACTTGTTTTACTCGTATTTGCTTCTGGGGTATTGACATCGGCTTCAATGATACACGACTGTTGGGGCGTGACTGGCGTATTCGAGTTATCACCGCCTTTGCGTGCTGCAGCTATATAAGTAGGGCAAGTCCAGTTTGCTCGCGGAAGGGTTGGTTCATTGGTGATGCATTCAAAGTGGTACACAAGAAGACACTTAGTGCATTTTATTCGTTTTTGTGTTACGTAAACTATCAAATTACAAGCCGAGCATTCACCAGACATTTTATAAAAATTCAATAAGCCACACTCTAACACCAACCTCCTCTGTCTCCCCCGAAGCAGTGGAAATCCCAAAAAACTAGCTTTTCCATGCAATATTGGTGTAAAATGCGTAATAAGAACACTGTAATTTCGTAGACAGTCCGAAGATTTTTAATATTAACTCAATTAAAACTTTTATCTCGAGCACAAAACACCAAGCGGTAGGTATGATGATCAACTCCACTCCGTAAATTCGTACTGATTATAGTTGGCATGAACTGTTAACTTCATCACAATTATTCAAAACTTAATTGTGTATTTACGTAATATTGTATAAAGAAAACACTTTGAAACTATTAAAAATTCATTAAAAACTGAAGACAAAACAATAATACGTGCAATTTGTTCAACTACCTACAACGGCTCTCTAAATATTTGTATAAAAAGAGAATATAAGTAGTTTTTTTAAGAGGTGTATTAGATTCTTTTTAATTTGTCCAATTTGATAATTCATTTTTAAGATACAGTATCTATAATAATTTTTGTGGTTCTTGAAAATGTATTGTATATCTGCAATTTATTACTCTTTGTTACGATGGAATTTAAATTTTTGCAGAATGGACTAAAATATTGTAAGTCCTTTAGTAAAAATTAGGCCGCCACAACTAAAAACATCTCGGAGTCCAAGCCGGGTGCCAAGGCTAGTTCCTATTTTTCCACAGCAGTGGAACTTGGATCTATTGGATTAGTAACAGAAGTAGCTTATCTCATTAGTACAGGATTATTGTCCGGCGCCGCGTCGATCTCCGCGGACGGTATATATTGCATTTCTGCGTTCTTGCACGTTCGCTTCGCTGCAGTAAACTTATTACTTTAGTACTTAATTTAACGACTTTATTCAGTACGTAAACTTTTGCAATAAAAAATGCTTTTTTCTGTTTTTTTTTACGACAACGAGTGAAAAGGTAACAGGCATAATTAAATTCTCATTTATTTATCTATTATTACGGAAATTGTTTGTGTTCACCTTCGATCGTGCATCGCTTCATTGATTTAATTAAATCTTTGTTTTGTTGATTACAATTACATTAAAGTCTCTGACATAGTATTAATGTAAATAATAATAAAAAAATGAATCAGGAATGGCAGCGCATTTACCGCACAGCAATATCTTGTAACGCACCAATATTATAAATTATGTGAAAATGTATATTTTCGCTTTTTTGGTTTGTTGATTTGTTATTCAAATAATAACCTTCAACCACGCAGTAGCGGAGTAACGCATAAGTGTAGTTGAAGACTTTAATAGTTACATTGTACTTCTTCATATTGTGCAAAAACAGCTTCCCGCGGCATTTCAAAAATCTAACCCCTAGCGAACGAGGTCGCGGGCAAAAGCTAATAAAGGTTTATTGTCTCGATATTAGAAGGTAACTTGTACCGGAGTGTACGTACAATTTACCAAGTTAGAGGCCGCTCGTAGCCAATGACCGCTCCTCCATTGCGGCGGTGGACACACAAGTTACATAATTCCGCCGATATTACAAATTAGCGGCCGGCGCTGTGCGTGTAGTCGTGTAGTCAGCGCAAACAGCAATTAATTACACGTAACCGGCATACATGTTGCATGCCGTACGCCCTGTATAGATACCTACCTAGCTACCTTTAAAGTGTGTGATTGTGTTTGGAAACGCGTTATTAAAATCTGCCGTAACTCTTCCATGTTAGTTCCAACGTGACGCTGCATCGACACTTACCTACCGCCAATACATACGGCAGGCTATATTATCATCAAAATATGATAACGTAGTAATAATCGAACCTAACCTAACCTAACTCGTTATGGCAAAGAAATCTTTTAAATTTTTCTGAATAAAAGGAACAAATTAAAGAAAATTTTTACTCGACTTGCAACATTTCGTCTCGCATCGGAGCGTACGTTTCATTTGCGTTGAGCATGTATTGCGTGCTCCATCGAGCAAGACACCTTAGTGCACGTCGTAAGTAACGAGCAGTCGAGCTCACGTCGAGCGCTGTCTCCGCGTCGCGCGTCGAGTGCGCGGCGGCCGCAGTGGAAAGGACATCGCGTGTGAGACGACAAAAGGGGATGTAATTAAATGTGAGATCTTTAGTTAGTTAGTTAAATGTAGCATTTTTTATAAAATATAAGCATAATATTGTAGTTTAGTGAATTATAAGCATACTCGTAATCATAGCGTATATTGCTCAAATAAAATGTTTACAATTTTAGTTATCATGTTTCGTTAGACTCGATTCGTTTCGTTAAAAGTGGCGCTACCGATAGTCGTTGGGGTCAATTTGCTTGCAGACCCTCTACAATTACATAAATTGCAGTAAGCCGCTGGATACAGGCGACACAAGACGGTGTACTGAGGGCCTGCGCAGATGTATTTCCCGCGGAGGACAGTCCTTCATCCTCGCCGTACTACTAGTCGCTCGTGCGCGTTATTCATTGCAGTGGTAAGCGATCTATGTCGACGGACAAAAAAGTACGCCGAAGACTGTTCCTCATCTGCGCAGGCCCTAATCGAGCTTTGTCAAAGCAGTGTTTTATAAACGCAAGCAGGCCGCTGAGTGGCAGCGCCGCGGCTCTCCGTCTTTTGCATTACTGACGTCATCGCTGCGACGCGCTTTTGGCGCGCGCTAATTGCTGTTACTTTGAAGCATTACACGCTTGCTGTGATTTGCTATATCAATTATTAACACTCGAGTTTTTAAAAGTTAAATAGAGTACGTAAATGTAAGTACTTAATGTGCTATGGTATGATTTGTATAGGAAATAAATTACGTCATTAAAAGCCGCTGTCACACGTGACGACTATACTCGTAGTAAACTGAGTTTTCAACGCCTTTGCAATCGATCCATTCAATTCAATTCGTTCATTTGCTAGATTCGAGTGTACTAAGATAGTAGGTACAATATTTCATATTAGGGGATCGTATAGCACATTTTTAACGGTAGTTTTCAAACTAGCACACTAAGAAAACTAGCTTTTTCGTCGTCTCGCAATATTTGTTTGCGTCACCACAGTGCACTGCACCATGGTTCATCCTTCTCAGACCCACCATTCAAATATTATAGTAATATTATGTGCTAAGGAGCGGTTGCATCGTCGTTACAAACTATAGTTTTATTATGGATCCCGTGTGCGAAAATAAAACTATTCGCAATAATGGCTGGATCAATTTTTATTTTACCTCTGCATTACGAGTGTTTTAGTGTTCAAAGAGACCCCAATTCAGCGATACGGGCGGCTATAAAGCCTTTATCCGGGCTGTGCGTGTGTGACGGCCCGACCACTTCGCCGCTAGACTTATGTTACGGGCGGCGGTACGACGTAAAGGAATATTAAACAATACTAGTAGTAAAGGTATTGTAATGGCAACTTTCTCAGGAAGCACAGAGCCCCGAGTTCTTGGTACGAGCGGTCGCTGCAAGATATCGAATAAAGCCCGAATTACACATAACGCGTGACGGAATCGTGTCTAACGAAGGTTCACTGACACAAGGATTTTTACCAATAAGAAGCAGAATGTGAAACCGAGCTATTGTTTTCATAGTTTTTACGACACGTTTTGTGTTAAAATAAAGTAATATTTTTTTATATAGCTTAATACAAGATAAATAATCTTAAAACGTTTCGTACTAAAATACTTCAATATTTGAATCGTACTGCCGTATCAATAAAAGCTTTTCTGCGCACAAAAACTTGAAAAGCGTTGTGGTACTGAGTTTTGGTCGAAATCCAGCATTCTCCTCTTAATTTTATACGCGCACGTTAAATATCACTATGAACCGGGTCTTAAACTAAACAACCTCTGGTCCGAGATGAAGAGCACGAGACACTCAGAAACATTTATACGAGTCGCTTAAGCGCCACGGTCGTGGCCCCAGGTGCGGTACTAAAGTACAGGAACGCTCGATGCAACGTAAATTGTCATTACGTACTACTAAATTTGATGTGTTGGCGCGTGCCTCGCGTACGGCACTGTCTCTTACACTAATGGCATTGGAGATACGAGTATGGCACTAAAATTGCACAAAAGAATAGCACAGGATCAGGTGCTTATTCCATATTTTCACCGCGAAACGTTCAAAGCATCGTAATGTTAAGAGAATACTTCTTTATCTCAGACAAGTAAGACCTAATCGAGACCCGAATGGTTTTTAGCATTAGCACAAAACAAATAATTACTATTTCTTTTAACTTAGGGTATTCAAAAATATGGCGTCTGCATAAATAAACCTTTGAATCTATAATTGAATTTTCAGTTGATACTTTTTAACGCAGTCGGATTATTGTATTCTTTTTAAATAATAATTTGCTCGTCACTTGAATAAATTGCAGAAGTTCTGGAGCTTAATGTTTTATTATTCGAAAAAATCTTATAGAAGAAGAAGCGGTCACAACTCTCAACAATTAAGAAAACGGCTTAGAGCAACAAGGGAACATAAAAGATTTATCAAAATGATAACAGAAATTTTAGGCTTTGTCGAGCTTCGTAATCCGCGGCTTACGCGAGCCGGCGCGGGCTCGGCGCGGACGCGGCGCTGCAGTGCGCGCACCACCGCTATGACTTCTGCCTCTAATCTGCGCGCCTCGCGCCCGACAAATCCCACTAATCCTTACACGACGAGCTATTTTTTAATATCTGAGCTAGAAACATATTATTAACGCGTAAGTAACATACTTTTGTTGATTTGTCTTTTAATCACGCATTAGTTCACGTAATTTTTTGTATGAGTTCAGTTGAAGACCTGGTAAGTGACATGGGCTACTTTTTATCCCGGAACAATAAAGGATTTTGAAAACCTAACTCCACGGAGACGAAACTGCAAACAAAAGATAGTCACTATCGTGCAAAATAGTTTCGTGAAAATAAAGCTGAGGTGTTGTAGCTACTCGTACTAGGCCACACTACTACTACTAGGCTACTAGTGCCTTCGTGATAGTGTATTCATCTCATGAATCGACTTCCAAAAAAGGAGGTTCCAAATTCGGCCAGTATCTTTTTTTATTTATTAAACGAGTACCTTTAAATAAATAAATAAATAAATAAATAAACATTTATTCAGCTCATACAAAAATTCAAACTAGGTACAGAGTTTGAGTAATACTAAGTGAGATCTACAGACTGCACCCCCACTCCGCCCAGACCCAGGACAGAGCCAAAACGAGACAGATTTATGTCAGAGCATATTTCTGTGGCTCGTTTCAACTCCAACCCAGGTCCGAGCCGAGCCAGAGTACACTCTATAGATCTCAGCATTAATCTATGTCCTTAAATAGGTCTTTACAATTTGTTACACTTAAGTCAATTTTCGAGATGCCCATCACGCAATCATTACTCGATCGTTCGATTGAGCCGAGACACTTACAGATCGAAATCATAATAATTATTATTGTGACTTGTAACTTACACCTAGCGCGAGACAAAGCATGATAACTCCAGAATAAAGCCGAGGGTAGAGCTAGTGTGTAATATATCTAGTCCGGACTCCGAGCGATGGCTGCTGTAAGCCGCCGGATTACGGAAGCTCGGCAAGGCCTACATATTGCTGTTATTATTTTAACAAATGCGAGTCTTGTACGAGCCCGCGCCCCACCACCCGCGCCGCCAACCACGAGCCTTCTCATGGCTACGTAGGTACATATTTCATCCGCGTGACTTTGATCCTAAGCCCGACATCTTGTAATCTTTTTGCGAATAAGCCGTGAGCTTTATTACGATTTCAGTGAAAGCCGACCTGTGCGAGGCATGAAACTCGTTAAAGGATACGAGCGATGTTCATTCATCCAAAATAAAAAGCTGAGTCTGAATTAAAAGCCCATATTACGCAGATACTTCCTTTGTAAATTACTTTTTACTAGCTATCGTCCGGGCGGACGTCCAAAAATACGCAACGACTTGAAAACATCCTTATTTTCGTCGGTTAAAAAACTAAAACTTTACGTGTCTACTTCTTCCAAACTTTGAGCTACGGTCGAGAACTTTTGACGAAAAACTCAAAACACTTGTGGCTGAACCCACGACCTTATAGTGTCAGTAGTCTAATACGCTAACCACTAGACCAACGAGGCAGTTATTTGTAGTAAATGTACTCTTAATTATGTAGTATCCATTATCCTAATCTATGCGCAGCATCGCATCAATTCGCTTAATCGCGTCTGTAGCATGATAACTAGCCTTGACCGAAGCCATCTGAAGCCGAGCGGCAAGAACTTCCAGCTCACCCGAAGATATCTCGTATACTTGTATTCACCGTACTCGCTTATCGTTCCAACCAGTAAAGAATAATAGTTCATCGCGTTCACTCGCGCTGATTGAAGCCGAACAATGCCGGGAATTCGCCGCTGATTGAGGTTAACTTTGCGCGGCAAATTGCTGCAATTGTAGGCATTCGCTAACAGCAACCATACACCGACTGTAAAGTTCTCTTTAAATAAATCGCACAGCGATGAGCGACGCCGCGTAATGAATAGCAGTTTGCATGATGCATAAGTTTGGTTGGCTCACGTGACGTATATTAAGCGTGTGTACTGCCACGACTGCGTGAGGATTGTACAAGTTTGTGTGTGTGTTCATTCATTGTCTCAACCCATTGCCGGCCCACAGCTGGGCGTGGGTCTTCTCTCAAAATGAGAAGGGTTTAGGACATAAACCACCACAAGTTTCAGGCATGCAGGTTTCCTCACGATATTTTGTTCACCGTTAAAGCAAGTGAGATTTTAGCTCAAAACGCACTGAACTCTCAAAAATCATACATAGATACGCCCGGGTTTGAACTCTGAACCCCCGAAAACGAAGGCGAAGCCTTAACGAAAGGCTATTTGATTCGTAGGTATTTTAAAAGATGTGACATTAACACCTCGGTCAACATTGTTAAAACGTATGAATATTAAATAAGTTTCAATTAAAGTCAAGTTATTAAAATAAACAGCGTTCAGCGTTTCTCAATGTACGTTAAAACACAACAAAAAGTTTTGTTTGTCTCATATAATAATTAAAAATCTCATTCCGTGAGTTTCCCGTCCGCTCCAGCGTGTCTAGACAGCAAGGCAGGGCTTTTACTCAGTGTCACCGTGTAATTCGGTCCGCGCGGCGCACACGGGGTTTTTTTAAACAAGGTAAACATTAGCAATTAAATGTAGCTGTACACTTAAAGGCACCCACACACTGCACACCTTTAGTCCTTCAATAATTAAGGATCTCGAAACGTATCTAACCGTTTTCTGGCGACTAGAATGGTGTGCGTTGTAGTTTATTAGTAGTCCCGGATTTGATATCTAGTTAAGTTAAGAACTTGGGGATTTATATTATTACTAACAGGAGATTGTTACTGAAAAGTTATTTGTAGATAACTTTTAAAAAGAAACTTGAAATGTATTTTCACAATACCTGTGTCTAGGAATTAGTCTTTCTATTATTAGGAGTTACTATTTTTGTTTTCATATGAATGTATATTTTTTTAATTAATTTTATAGTTTTAAGTTCTCTGTAAGTGAACAAATTGTTCTTCGATAGTAAGTTCTTTAACCCTAACTTTTGCTCGCACACGTGGTAAAAGGTTTTTAAAAATGCTAATTTTTTTTCGGGATAAAAAGTTCGGCCTATCGCTCCAAGTTCTCAATATGCAGAACATTACGTCGATCCGTTCCTCCAAGCTGCGTAGTTGAAGGACTAACCAACCAAGAAATACACTTTCGCATAATATATATATACCAAAGTAAGAATTTGTTGAATGCTACGTAATTTTTTTATTTTATTATGTGTTTATTTGTTGGACTCTTTGCGCTGTACAGGTTAAACTATAATTTAAGAATATTGCGTACAACTTTCTCTCAAAAGCTTTAATAAACAGTAGAGGCGGCGGCGGCGCGGTACAGTCGAGCGCAATTACTGGCCGGGAGAGAAGTGGCGAGTGTTTGCCGCGCGGGTTACTCGCCGCTCGTGTCTAATGACAATTACGATGGACAAAGAAAACACGGAGACTCGGACCAGGAAATTGCCTTCTTCCACGCTTACACCCCCTTCCCCCCCCGGGGGACTGAGGGACTGAATCTGCCAAATTAAACTTAAATATTCCAATAAACCAGTTGGGTCTGTAAAAACTTGGCTTTGACCATAGTCGGTCACCACCCTGTCGTCGAAAAGTATGGCCAGGCGATTAAGCGTTCCGGTACGATAAGATAAGATAAAAAAAGGCGGGTGCAGCTGCCGAATCTGGTCAATCACTCAAGCGTATTACAAAAGTAAATATAATTAGTAGTAGTTTTAATTTATTTAAGTTATAGAAGCTTTGTGTTGACGGTTTGTAATTTTTTAGTAACAGGAAAATTCGTCTGAACATTTGACACAGAATACACAAAAGCGAAGTCAGACACAACTGTTTTAATTGAATAGCCTTGAAGCCCTCCCGGCGCGGCGAAGTCAACGCGTCAGACGCAGGTTACCTGCTGAACGCGGGCACACGGCGCAAGCAGCCACACAAATAGATACGCCTCAAATTAATATTTCATAAAGAGATTTTCCATTTACTTTTACCCGTCTACGGCAATGGCAAAAGGAAGGGTTATGACTTTAATAGTCTTTGTAGGTATGTGTGATTGTATGTATTTATGTATGCTCTACCGTAGCCCTTCAAGTAATATTGATTAACAAAATAGCCACCTCTAGACGGTCTAGGCCTCTAAATTATGTAAAAGGAACCTTTAAAGTTTTTGACGTGGAAAAGTATTACGGTTGCAGTATACAAGTAGGTCCAAGTATACAATATTTATAGTATGTATAACATAATAATCCAACCATTATACCATGTAGCTTAGGTTAGCTGTAGCAGCCTTCAACTAAATGAAAGAAAGGAACTAGTCGATACTTCCTAATTCCACGAAGAAAGCATTTTGGAACGACTGTAACACTGTGTCTTTTCAATAGTTTTCAAATATAAGAGATTTTGAATTAATATGCCCATAAACTGTCCAGCCGTGGACGTCTATCGGCTGAGACGACAGCGAGGATTAAAAGTGAAGCTTAATAAAATTGAGAGAAATTGAGTCAAATTAGCTAACGCCCCCGCAGCATCGCGCGCTACGAGCGTCGCGCTACGAGCGTCGCGCGCTACGAGCCTCGCGCTACGAGCGTCGCGCTACGAGCGTCGCGCGCTACGAGTCTCGCGCTACGAGCGTCGCGCTACGAGCGTCGCGCGCTACGAGCCTCGCGCTACGAGCGTCGCGCGGCCGCGTCGCGCACCGCGAGAGGGTGTAGGGAAGCCTCCCCGCGGACGCGGAGTAATTATTTTTCCGCCTCTGAGTATTATCATACTTCCCCTCTTTTGTATGCTTTTTACTCGCATCGTTTTTAGATGAGTTTTCAAAACACACTTTAAATAATTGATATACGGTGCTTTTTTATAATTTTTATTTTATAAAGTGTATTAAAAGGTATCGTACTGAAGCGATGTTTGAATGTGTAGACATTAGGGGCCTCGAGCACGCTCGTCGGGGCGTCCAGTTAAATATCGAATCCTTATTTATTATTATCGCCAATTTGGTCGCTCAGCTTACCGCGTCACTAATCGTTACAACCAATCTTTGTATACTTTGCTTTGAACGTCTGCTTAAGACAGTTTGTAGTTTACAGGGTTTCGTAAAAGCGACCGCAGTATTCCATGCTCGAGCGTATCTGAATATGGTAAAAGGTCGAGCATTGCTTGGATGTAAAGCTCCGTTTCACTTTATTGAGGACACCTAGCTTTTTGCCCTGCCTCGACAACTTTATTTATTTTATTGTAGATGCCCGTTACCCGCACCGAAGTCTTTGAACGGAATATACGAACGGTTTCAACGAAACGGGAGTCGTCCCTAGCACGTCACAGTTTGCATGCAGCCCTTATATTTTTACTACCGTATGTCGTTTTATCGATGCGGAATGCAAAGTAATTCTCAAACAAATATCCCGACAGAATCGTAGTAATAAATGCCAAAAAACGGCGATTCAAACGTCATAGAGTCGCGCGCTGTGTGGGTGCGATTAATAACGACTAATATATAGCGGCAATAAAAGCGGATTTATTATCCGTAGTTAGGCCGCGGCACTATCGATGAATCGACGCGTGTATTATTCACGTTATTTATAACGCCGTGTGGGTGCATCGAGGGTACGAGCGTGCTGTGCGGCGCGCAGGTGAACAGAGTCCCAGTCAAATAAAACTTTAATGCGGCACCAACTGCGATGTATATAACAGCGTATACTCGTGAAGTTGGCTGACACGAGCAAAAAATCGATTCATCCTGATTTCATTTCATCTTATAGAACATTGTTTGTGAGCTTTTGGATCTAAAAACGAGCACCTCAAATGAGACCTATAAAAGAGTGCTCTAATAGACAGGCATCTAATATAGCTGTCGCGGTTGACGAGCAATCCATTTCGATCGGATTACAGAAATGCCAATCAACGGGCTATTACTTAATCCTGATTCACGTTACGCCATGTCTTAAAAAGTCTGTGTCTTGACTTTTGCCCGCAACTTCATCTACGTGGAGTTCAGTTTTCAAAACTTTACTGGAACCCATGTTATTTTCAGGATAAAGAGTAACCTATTTCACTCAAAGTACTCAACAATCACGTTGGTCGTGTAAATCATCACGTCAACCCATTGCTCCGTTACTACGTTATTGAAGAACGAACCAACAAACGAACATACGTTCGTATTCATAGTAATTAATTATTCTAATTAGTAGTAGGAGAAAGTATTCATGTTTCACCGATCTTTGACAATGTTCCGTTTATGACACGGTCCTGGTAACACAACGTGAATCATGCTTACTGTAGATACAGATTTTGATAAGTGTTTCATAAACTGCAATTCGAAGTCAACGTGATTGACTGCAATTATAGCAACTAACCTGGCTACACAGCAATCGCCGTTTATACAAAGCAATTTCAAAATGGTATCCTTAACTTTTAATAATCTTGCTTAAATAATAATTAATAGCTATATTATATTCTGACCGTGATCGTAAAAGATAATGAAGTTTAAAAGGTTAAAAATTTACTTGGCCGTAAATTAAATACAACTCTACATTTTATTTTTTTACTGTTTTACGTTCAGTAAAACTATTCTGAAGTAGAGCAAGCAAAGGGAGCAACAAACAATCTTCAAACGCCTCCGGCCGTTGTATGAGATTACATTTTATCCTTTGACTTAGCTTCCTCCGAAATATTTTGTACCTACAAGTATGTAGGTACAATATTCGTTTAAAAGTATGTCTAGTAACAGGATTAAGAGGGAGAAAAAAGTACCATCATACATCAGCCTTCGCATCCTCTGCTTGGCATGAATCTCTTTAAGGTTGCACCAACACATTTGGCCCTAGCCTTCTGCATCACATCAGTGCCAAACACAAATTATAAATTAAAAAACTACCTAAAAATTACTAAATTAACGTGTAAAAAGTTTATCAAGAATTAATTAATTTACAAAAAAAGACGTGTGGCACTCGGGGACTGCTGCGGTAAAGCTATTACATAGAATTTTTTATCAACGCCATCTAGCGGCTCACCGTAGAGGAGTCCCGTGTCAGGTTTTCGTTACGGAATTTCTGGATTCGGTCTGCACGCTGGCCCGCGATAGAAGCTATGCAATAGCTTAATAAATAAGTACTTAGGTAATTTTTGCTCATAATCATAAATAAGCTTAATACAAACTTTAAAATAAGAGACTATAGACAACTAGATAAAACGAATTGCAAAGTTGTTTAATTATGAAGTTGCTTGCCATGCCCCCATCGTCACATTGTGTCCGCGTGAGCCGTCGATCGCGCCGGGCGTTGTAGCTGCAAACTCCGCAATAGCCTGAATTTAGCATCGGATTGTACTTCCGACTTCCGTCACCAATGTGCCCCTCGCTATCACAATTTGTTGCTAATTCAGTGGTTTTGATTTTATCGCTTAAATACCTCATTTTTATACATATGTTATATCATAGCTTAAATATAGTTTCAACAACTTTTTCGAAAATAATATAAAAGAGTTAATAAACGTTTGTTCTAAAACCATAGGCTGAAGTGAAAACGGTTTTGTTTGGTTGTAAAAAGATCGATCAACGATGGTAGCTTAGAGGTCTCGGAGTCCAGGGTTCAATAATGTCGTTTGCGTTTGAAACAAATAATATAACATTGTTGAGAGTTCTCAATAATGTCGTTTGCGTTTGAAACAAATAATATAACATTGTTGAGAGTTCTCAATAATGTCGTTTGCGTTTGAAACAAATAATATAACATTGTTGAGAGTTCTCAATAATATTATTTTCGTAGTTTCGTAGTTGGCCAGCGTTGTGGACGATGATTATATTTATTAGTTTTCATCAACGTTCCAGCGCGGTGACTGAAGTCGAAAACGTTTGTATCCCCTCTCAGAATCAGTTTTTCACATATATATATTATACGAAAGGGAAAGGGCGATATAATATTTTGCATGCCCGTGGCCCGTTTTTTGATAGATAGACACAGAATGAAAATTGAGTGGTGAACGCGGAGTTGGCAAATCCCTAATAGATTTTCTGAGACTAAAAGTGAGTCTATATGAAACGTCGGACTCACGATAGTATTCTGAAGAAGTCCTTGCAAGAGAGCTTTCTCGAGCAGCGGACATTTTTGTTTGTGTCGACGTAAATAACCACGTATTTAATGCGAGATATAAAGGCTAGATCTTCAGTTAACTACTACTAGCTCTATGCAGTTTAGAAAATTTGTATTAAATAAGGTAATGTCACTATATACAAGATCCTTTGTTTCCGCTTTGTATTTCTAAGAATCATGCGAGTAGGGAAGATGTCTCGGAGCATCGCGTGGAACAACGAATGGCCAGAGGTCTTAATTCAGATCGGATGTTACGGTTATTGCCGTCCGCCCTCCCCCTCCCCCCTCCCCCCCTCTCACTCCCCTCCCCCGGCAGAGCTCCTCTTACATCCGCAGTGGAGCAGTCGGCCGGGCCCCGGGCGTCACATTATTGCCATTGTTAGTTGTGCCGCTGAGGTGAATATACTACACATGTAAATATGCTTTTCCATTTGTTTACCCTAGGTTGTTTAAGGATTACTATTTTGTACCATTTTTACAGTGTTGAGATGAATGCCATTACTTTATTAAACTGAACGTAAGTTATTCATTTTACAGTGATAAAAAGTAAGTATTTATAGATGCCAATGGCAGAGAGCGTGAATACAAATCGTTGTGGATCTAACACAATTTTTATCCAACTTGCTTTTGTACACGTCAATCTATTGCTCCATTGCTACGTGATTGAAGGAAAAACCACAAACAAACATACTTTCGCATAAAATTAGTAAGATCACAAAAACATGCACAGTGACAATTTAAAAACGATGACAAGTAGAACACACAATCGCGTTCACCGCAGTATTCGGTGTCGAACCGCTTTATGTGAGTCGTAAATGCCGCCATAACCGCATCGCAGGCGACTGCCGCCCCGCGCGCCGCCCGCCCTCGGCAGCGCCCTACCCGCCCGAGCGATGCGATGTTTCAATTATATTTTAAAGGGATTTTATTGATATAGGTGTCATTTGCATGAGTAGAGTCCGCGATTGTTTGTCCCATTATTATTATTCGCTACCTAATAGCTTTTGCCTATGACTTCGTCTATATTGATTTATGTAGGTTCAAAAATAAATTTTTCACTCAGCAGAAGGTTTTCTTGGGAGTAAAATACGAGTACATCCTATATCTCCACGATGAATCGATCCTTTGCTCGAAGAACAATGATCCTATTCTTGTAAATATTACCTCATCTGTAAAGCTGGGAAAAATCAAAGCTACATTCTTACTGTAATTAATATTATAAATGCGAAAATTGTGTTTGTTGGTTTGTCTTTCAATTAACGCTGCAACACAGCTACGGATCGACGTGATTTTTTGCGTGGGTATAGTTGAGGACCTGGAGATTGACATGGACTTCATACCGGAAAAACAAAGGAGACTAAACCTAAAGCTATAATTATAAATTTATTTAGCAGCTTTGCATAAAATACGTGGAATAGCTGCAATAACTAAAAATGTAGTGATACAAAACTTGAAATATTTATCGCAGGCAAATATCAACAACGTCCGTATTCACAAATATTGCCTTGATTTTGATTGATGCATATGTCATGTCGCCCGATACTCGTATATTGTATTGAATTAAGCAACCGTGTGCATTCGAGCATATTGTGAGACCTCATTTTTGATAAACCTTCGGCTGCTGTCTCTCCTAGTGATAATTGGCAACGGATTCAAAGATGGTAGCGGTACGAGGGTACAAGCCATTGTGCCGGAATGCTAAATCACTTTGCACCAAGTCTTTGGCGGTAAATAGTGATTATAAGCCGCGGCTAAAGCCTCCCACCAAACCGCACAACCGACAAATTATGAAATCTCAAATGACCTCTGCCGGGACTTGAACTCGAGACCTCCCCATCATAAGCGCTTGCCGCTGCGCTAAAGGTTTTCTAAAACCTCATAGTAATATTTGTGAATAGGGATGTAATGTTATTAGAGCGCGGCGATAGAGGGAGCGGCGTGTTCCGCGGGATGCGAGTCACGTACGGCGCGAGCTTGTTTCACTGACCTTTCATAATCGTAATCTCGTGCCGAGTTATAATACAAATGATAAAACTGCGTGTGCTGTTTATAATATTATTATGTTAAACGTTTTTTTTTCTCAGTAATTTTATTTTCTAAGTATTAAAGCATAAACAACTTATACCTAGCTGAATAGATGTAGGTTTTACTATTTTTTGTTTCCCCCATGCACGGTCTTATTTTGTAGACATTTTATATTATAAAAATTGTTGTTATAAATTTTAGTAGGTTTTTATTAATTAGGTTTATAGACAAGCCGATTTGCAGCGTTCTGAATTCAAAACATTTTTCTTCACAAAAATGCAGATTTTTGCTTATTTGCTTTGAATAATTCGTGCTTCTGGATTCTGGAATAACGTCTCACACATGTAGTAAGATTATGTTTGAGATAAGCAGAATAAAAATATTTAAATAATTTCTTTTGCCTGTTCGTAAAGAGATAACACACACAGTGGAACAAACTTGTGCCTCTTAAGACAGACAAGACTCTAACGTTGGTCTAGAAAGCAGATTAGAAAAACTCCGTCTGAATGTTTTAATGTGAGACTAATATATATATATATATGCAACGATTGCGACTTACTTAGCTCGCATAATATTAAATTGACTGCAATATTTTACTCTGAGCGATCGCCCCGACGCAATGTGCCGACGATGCCTGATGTTCAAAAGCTGTTTCCCGCCCTTTGTTAGAGCGCTTGTATCGACGGGTTAGTTGTATATTGTATATGATTTCAAGCTCGATAAATTATATTTCCGTTGACATAAATGAGTTAGCTTTTCCGCGGGGATTTAAACTTCACCTATTCCGAACCGGCGCGGCGGCAGAGCCATCGTCGCAGAGAGTGAAGATACTTGTAAATTACGTTATTTTATTTGTACATAAATTATTGTGATGTTAAAATAAAAGTCAACAAAGGAAAGAGACCGCTAAAATGTGATATTTTTAGTTATTTATTTATTTTAACCGTATGTCGTGGCACAAATACAAGGTTGTGCACAAACATTTATTATGACAAGCACGCCGCCGCGCCGCGCACACGGCGCTGTGAGGCCGCTGAGAGTGCTCGTGATCTCTCACGTGAGAGCTGTTGGGAGGCGAGCGAAGGGAAATCAGAAACAGACGAGCGAAACATCTAAATAATTACACTTTGTTTCGTAAAATGTAGACTTTTTCCATTACACCGTATTATAATTTGACGGAGGCCTACGAAATCGTATAAGCCGTATATACGTATAACCGTATAAGTATAACCTATGGGCCCGCCCGACTTCAACAAACATGTACAAATCAAAAATATTTATTTTTAAGAGAATTTTATTCTAGTCCTATTATTCAAATCAAATCAAAATTCTTTATTTGCATAGATTGAGTTTAGGTACATAGCTGTTACATATTTAAACGGTACTGCAATCTGCCGAGTATTAGCATGCAAAAATAATATTATAATAATTCTTATTGGCACAAATCTTATAGATCTTCGAAACCCATAATTTAAAAAAAATTCATCAAATAATACATCATATAATTAATATTTGAAACGCTATACATTGTATTTATTTTATTAAATTAAAATGTCAAATGTAAAATTTGTAAAATTTTTATATTAAAATGTCAACCTTATTCTAATTAACTTCTAACTATTATTAAATGTATGTACCTACTAATTATAGATTTGTGTCTGTTAAGTACTCTTTAATTGAATAGTATTTTTTTAACATCAAAATTCATCATCATTCGGAAGGGATTGGATCCTTCGTGTTCATATTTTCATCTTCAAAAGAGCAAGTTTGCTTTATGTGATATTTAAGTTCATTCCAAGTTATCGGTGCCTGGAATTAAAGCAAACATCAACTCATTAGTGAAACTACTAATAATTCTAATCCCGATCGCGGAAGTCCCCTTAAAATCCTGTGAATCTAGAAAATCTCTCGCTAACTACCGGTAACGTGCTCTAATATAACCAATGAAAACATAGTTAAATATAAGAGCTAATTTCAGATAGCTAACTTTGAAACTGTTTTAACATAGTTGTTACGGAAGAAATTGGGCCGTGGGAAGTTAGAGGGAACAATGCAAAGACTTGGAAGGGTAGTTAGTGTAAGTGAGGGTCAATGTAATTACTCCCTCTCGATGTGTAAGGAGACGAGCGCTCCCTCTGCGCTCGCCATGGTGTAACTGTTAACTACATTGTCGAAAGTTTGCGGATTACGTGCCGGCCTTAAGACGGATCTCGCCGGAAATAGCTCGCAGCGCGCCGCGAGGGCTGCATTACATAACTAATTACTATGCTTCGTAGCACTGGTCCACTCGCACCGACTGGCTTAATATATTAAGTTAAATCTACCGGGGACACAAGAGCTCGCGGCTAACTTGGCCATAGAATCACTTTGGCCATCCGAAAGGGCAACGCTGCCTGGATGCTGTGCCGACATTGATGAGATGATGATGACAATAATCTTTGCCTTTAAAAGTTATAGTCAAGTAGAATTTGAAAGCAGACTGTAGGTTAAAGTAGATGAACCTTAAAATTATCACGGCTAGCAGGTAAATATCTAAGCTACTCGTAGAAATGAAATTAATTTCCTAAGCTGTTGTTATAAACCTCGATAAATATAATTAATCTCGTCCATTACGAGCCGTCTTATTAAAAATATCATAATACTCTGGCCCGGAGCAAATTAATAAAAGGGCCTCAAGAAAGCCGCCAAATTTTTTCTACAAACATTTACCAGATTACACGAATGAAAAGATTCGGAGAAATCTTTTAGAATTTTACAAGGGATTTGAGAAGTGGCGGCGAGCGGCGAGCTAACGAAGGGCCCCTACGAGAGGCGCGGCGGCGGGGGGGGGGGGGGGGGCGGGGCCGCTAATGAGATCCCAACAATGCAAACATGCGTGACCTTAAAGTGTGGGGTCTGCAGAGTGGAGATCCCGCCCCGGGATGCCGCGATCGAATCCGTTTAGCTATGCCGGCTAGGTGCGGGATCGATGGTGGTGATGGTGATGGATGGTGTATAGTCTACACTCTGCAGACTCCACACTTTAAGGTGTTGTTATAAATGATGCGAGGCTCTATGAAGTACCTACACTACGAACAATATTATTTGAAAGTCAATAGACTTCAATACAGGATTCAAATGGCTCCAAATGGCTTTCAAAGATGGCACCGAGCTCAAGTTATAAATAAACTACTCGTAGTTGATAACTCGTAGCTTACATTCCAGAGATAGACAAAGGATATTTTTATCCTGGGAATCCCAGTTCTGAGTTCCCACGGGATATCGAAAACCCAAAATCGACTTTGAAAATGAGTAAACAAAGAATTTGAGGAATAATATCTATATAACAATACAAAATATAACGTGACCCCTCGGGGTAATACTTCACGTAAAATATCACTGTAATGACACAGCGTGCTAGCCGGCTAGAGTGAAGGCTTAGTTGACAATAATAGCATAAACGTCAGTTTCTTCTTCTTTCACTTCGTCCGTTGTTGGACAAAGACTTCCTCACGTGCACGCCATTGCTTTCATTGTTGTGCTAGTCTCGTCCAAGTCTCGTCCACAAGCTTGCTGATAACATCGGCGGAGCAGCGGGATGGTTGCCTTCCCACATTTCTCCCGGCCAGAGAACAATAGCATAAGTGACGCATCGCAGGTCGCATTCAACATCGCGAGTCGGAAGGATTTAGCGTTGGAGCGGCGTTGGAGCGGCGTTGGAGCGGCGTTGGAGCGGCGCCAGCGCGCGATTAACTCTCGCGAAAAATTTATTAGCCTCTATACTACACCGTGCTGCGATATATTATGTACGATGTGTTTACGATATACGCAATACATTATTTCGCTCCGGTATCTTTCTTCCGGAACGGTGCTTTTATCCTGCGGAATTCAAAACGCCGATAGCACCTATCCGCATTACAGCTCAAAACAAAAATAATGAATAATTATCGTTTTCATGATGTATTCGGAATTCGCTTCGGAATGTTTCCGCACTATGTTTCCCTTCACCGTTAAAGCAGGTAACATTAAATTGCTTAGTACGCATAT
Source organism: Hipparchia sbordonii (assembly GCA_038048805.1). NCBI lineage: Eukaryota > Metazoa > Arthropoda > Insecta > Lepidoptera > Nymphalidae > Hipparchia > Hipparchia sbordonii. Next base: position 81,219 of record CM076112.1, read on the forward strand.
AACCCCGAAGGAGACTCAAGAGAGAGTGTGTCAAGAATTGAACCTTAGACTCCCTGGAAAGAAGGCGGAAGAATGAGAGTTTTTGGATGAGAACTATCACTTTCAAAAAATGTTGGTTGCTGAAAATGAGTGGAGATGATGATGATGTATGTGGATCTGGAGATTCGAATTCCGGGCATGCACCTTTTACTTTTTGCAGTTATGTTCAATAGGTTCTCAATATGTGTGAAGTCTGTCTGCGTACACTTAGCCAGCTCGGTGGACCTCAAGCCTTCTAATTCTGAGAAGAGACAGGTATTGGACTAGCAATGTTGGATGGTGTTGAATATTGACTTCTGCAAGCAACTGCGGGAGATACTTGCCAGTGGAATCTCCGCATTAGAATCATTGAATGATTTCTTGAAAGCAGGCTTTAGAGGCAGTGAGCAGTGCGGGCGGTGCGGGCGGTGCGGGCGGTGCGGACGGTGCGGGCGGGGCGGGTGGTGCGGGCGGTGCGGGCGGTGCGGGCGGAGCGGGCGGTGCGGGCGGTGCGGGCGGTGCGGGCGGTGCGGGCGGCGTAGCGCCAGCTGATTTAGCGCTTGGCGCCGCGCCAGCGAAGACCGATTACGCGAGAAAAATTGAAAAGCCGCGCTGCGCTACCGACGCACAGCCCACACACACAGCCGGCCCGCTAGCTGCACGAAGTATCTAATACTTTAGCTAAATTAGGTTTAATTTCATATCTTTAAACGTCTACTTATCTGAACAGCTTTTGTGCAATATGCATTCAAATTGTGCAACAAAAATACAGTTACCGCCACAAAAAAATTAAAAGGTATCTCGCAGCCATGCTTAATAATACAGCTCGCAAATTGTAAGCTTTTAAAAAAGTTTGTCGTTGACTCAAAATTAGTTACTTAGTACTCTTTTTAGTTGCTTCTATCGGCGGTTCAATTTTTTGTAAAAAGTAATCATAAACAGTAAAAGAGAAGGTTCCTCCGGGATTTTTAAAAATTTAACACCACGCGGACGCGGATGCGCTTGATTGCAAAAGCCAATAGTAAAATAAATGATCGGACACAATTCAGTATCCCATCCCAATTGTAGCGTCGTGTTTGAAATGAACAATGTTTTGACACTTGTGTCGCATCAAAGGCGATGAATTCGCGCGTTCCCGCTAGCAGGCTTGTGCGCCGCGATCCTCTCTGAATGAAATGTCTGCTGGCGGCTGTCGTGAAAAAACAAATTAAAACAATTCAAACATGGCGTTACGCCATGATCATTATGTTTTCGACCGCATTAGTCCAGTGGTGAGGTTGTCCGGCCGCGGTTCAAGGGGTTTCCGGGTTCGAGTCCTGAAAAAAGCTATGGATTTTTTATCCAGTCACTCTCAATAGCAGCCTGGAGTTGGGCGGTCAGTAATGTTGAGTTCACACCCTTGCCTGGGAGAGCACGTGAAGCCGTCAAGCTTGCCATCCCATTGAACTAAAGGAAAGAGTAGAGTGTGAATTTTTTTTGTAAAAACCAATTTTTTGAAAAAAAAACAAACTAACTAAAATAGCCAGCACGACCATATTATGTTATGACAACTGTTTAGCTTATAAGTAGAATTTGGAATTAAAAGAACAGCTTTCTCAAATGACAAACTGCTTTTGAACATCGGTTAAATTGATTACCTTCTAATGAAAGTTAATAAAAAACTATAAATATACTTACAGGTAAACAAAAACAAAATTACGATTAACTTCCTCCAAGACAAGTCTCCATAATAATATAGTCGAAGTTTAAAAGCACAAGTGACGTCTAACTCCGGAACAGCGCGGCAGCCAGTGCAGCTAACTGGCGAACTTTGTCACCTGACACTATTATTCCGAAGTTGGGAAAAAGTAGCTGTCCAAAGACTATTAGCGAGCTAAGTCGGGGGCATTAGCCAGGTGAGGCGAGCACGCCGCTTGGAGACGAACGGCGTTCGTGAACTCTACTGTCGTCAAATAAATTACGAGGAGAAAGGCAGAGACGATTTATTCATTTGTTTATTCATGTCAACCCATCGCCAGCCCACTGCCAGGTTTACACTTCACACATCGTTAACTCTCAGGCGTGCAGGTTTATAAAAACCTACTATATACTATCTACTACAATAACTTAACTGCATGATGCCCACGAACTCGTCGGAGTTAGGTCTTATGCTAAGGTCTATAGAGCGTACTCTGACTCAAGATAGAGGTTAAAACGAGACACAAATACGCTCTGACATAAATCTGTCTCGTTTTTACTGTCTTGAGTGTGAGCTGAGTAAGAGTGCAGTTTATGGATTAAATGAGAATGAGAAGAATAAATTAATCAATCAATCGGTCAATCAATCAATATACTTTTATTGTACACCACAAACATGAAAAAAACAATTAGTTTATCAAATAATATTATAAAACTTAGCCTAATAATAACCTGAAGACAATACGGAAACATAAAACTAAGCATAAAGCTTTTGAGGCTATAATTATTTAAATTTATGTTTCAAATAAAGTCCAAAACTATTTAATTGTTTTTAGAACTTTTATTTAACTTTAACGTTAAATACTTCGCTTTGCTCGGTCAATCAAATTTGAGCATTCCATTACAAAGGAGCATAAAGATTACAAAAATATATCAAAGTAATGAATAGCACAATTAATCACAGTAATCTCGTGCGTGGGTAGAGCCTTGGTGGAGCAGATTACAATCCAAACTATGTTATCACTGACAATCTTATATACAATATTTTATAAAATAAAAGCATGACCTCACCACTATAGTAAGCCACTTTTTAAGGCACAGGCAATCCTTATAACAAAATAGAAGCTTGTTTGTTTGTTGGTTGGTTTGTCTTTCATTCACGCAGCAGCGGAGCAAAAGTGTTACTTAATTTTTTGCATGGATACAGTTGAAGATTTGAAGAGTGACATAGGCTACCTTTTATCCCGATAAAACAGTTCGCGAGAATCTTAAAAAATCTCATAAATTAAAACTAGAAGCTGGCCGTTATAGTACCTAAGCAATTTTTTAAGGCGCAGGTAATAATTAATAAATATAAATATTCATTAAATCCAAAGTACACAATGTTTGGCGGCGTGTTATTAATTAGTTCCAGTGGTTCACGGCTCGCGGCGGAACTCCGCGAAAGTATTTTAGTTAAGTGCTGAAAATAGAGCGGTGGAATTTGTTCGCTTATTTGAGCCGCTCCATTATTATAATTGCTCCGCGTCCGAGATTGCTCCGAGGCACGGAAACGCGCCCGTGTGTGAGGCCGACACGAACAGAACGCGGCGCGGCGGCGCGGCCGGCGACCACTGCGAACAGCGGCGCCGCTACAGGCAGCTGCTAACGCGTACATCAGGACTGCGGTCTCCTATTTGGGGGTCGCATGTTCGATCCCGGGCACGCACGCGGTCGAAATTATGTGCGTTTAAGCAGTTAAATAAAACATACTTCAACGGTGAAGGAAAACATCGACAGGAAAGCGCTCCAGAGTTCTCCATAATGTTCTCAAAGGTGTGAAAAGTCTGCCATGTTGCAATGGGCCAGCGTGGTGGACCTAAAATGCTGCTCTGAGAGGAGAGCTGCGTTCAGTAGTGAGCCAATTATATATAGTTTTCTAATGAATACGATGATGATATTAAAGGCACTGATGTGATGACTGCACTGTTATTGAATGATGTATAAGAATGAAATTTAATGAATCAATTTTAGCCTTTATTCAAGATTTAATCTTTATAATAACATGGCACTCATGAAAAAACTTGGAATACAATTGAAGATTATGAAAATGAAAAAAAAAATACGCGGATTTGACTCGCTTAAGAAAAGCGAGAGATGATTACTAGCAATCATTTAAACGACTTGATAGAGTTAGTCCTTTACTAGTCTGTTACCATTTTTTTTTATGTACATATAAAGAATTACAAGGAAAAAATAGCAATTTGCATCGACACTTACCATTAAATGAATTCGCAGTCAAGGGCTACCATCAAATTAAATTAAAAAAACACGTTAGCGTGGCTTCAAAATTTTTGTACTGTATCAAGCTCGAGTACGTATTCGGCGGAGTTAAACAAGACCTCGATTAATTCCTCAATTGGCAGAAACTCCGAGTGACGTAGTAAGGAGCAACGGTTACACAAACAGCCGCTAGCTCAGCGTCGAGCGCCGAGCGAGCAAACAGACACGCGGGGAGACTTATTGATGAAGTGCTCGCAGATGCCGAGTTACCGACTCGGTGTAATTAGGTTCGGAGCTAGTTGTCGGGAACTACATAAATATTAATAATATGGTAATTGAGAGCAGCGACTTGACGCCCTGATGTGCGTGGGTGCGTGGCGAGCGCCTGAAATACAACAATAGAATCCATACCTACTCATTTCTTAGGCTTAGGTCATCGAACCCTCTTTGTAGTGAGGTTAAATTCGTAAAAAAAGATCAGGTAGGTTTAGCTATGAAAATGGAACCAAAGTGTTAGTACTAAAAGTTTCAAGCAAAAATAATATTAAACATGATAAATAGCCCAATAACAGTTTTGCATTTTCATTTCTTAAGCTACGTTGATGACAAAAATATTTAATGGAAATGGTGACGCCACCCTTTTGGTTTGTTATTTGGATTGACATTATATGTCAAATAATTCTCCATCTACCCTCCATTTCCCTCCGTGCACTAAAATGACGTTCGTGGCGTCAAAATTGCGACGCCATGACACATAAGTCAGTACGAACTTTCATCTCCGCGAGACGGATGCACAAATTATGTCGCCCGTCCTCGTGCTTCAAACCCAACCCAAAAAGTGTGTGTGTGTGTTGCAGTGTACTGTAGGTAAGCGAATATATTATACGCGTAACATCAGACTCTGGATGTGGGTAGGTAGGAACAATTCCACTGTATTGTTACTATAAATGCAGCCACCATGCTGTGGGAGGTTAGTCTTATATCGGCATCGGCGTGGCGGGACATGTGAGTGAACCCTGTATTATACAGCCATTATGTGTGTTGTTGTACTGGGCAAGCCAGTACATGTGTAATGACTTCGCTGCCCAGCTGATGCCGACGTGTTCCGGGGAGGCCGTTATAGTGGAGGTGCGCACCTGGCTCCAGTCCCGGGGACTTTGCAAGGTTAGTGCACGAAGATCACGCTATCCCTTTATTCGCCCTAAACCTGGAACGTCTAAATTCTAAATTTCATACAGTCTTCAAGCACTGGCTATCGAAGGTGGACAGTGGCGTCCGTTTCTACACCAAACGGAAAAGTTTTATTATATGGAACAAATGAGGGTATGAAAAAAGTTATCGGCGTGTACCTCAAAAACTAGACGTGATAGAAACAAAAGATATCCACTGTCTACATACTATAACTATAGAAACCTAAAATAGAAGTCAGTTTTTCGGGTACCGAAATCGTGTCACGCAGTGTTATTTTATGTAACCTAAGCATCCTTTTGTTATTATGAAAAGCTAATAAACAAGCCGGTGCTAAAAACGGAACGCACATCGTAAGTCGTAATATATTAGGGAGATTGCGAGGAGCGGGGAAATTTTTATATTTGACACTGTTTTGAACAACTTCAGTTCGTTGACTGACCGCAGCACCTTTAACTCTTTTTAACCGCTTGGAATACGAAATATATCCCGCATAGCTCATATTTGCCAATGCACTGCGTTTTTTGAAGTCTCTGTTAGATATTGTTAGTAAAATTATAAAATAAAATATATATGCTAAACGGTTTTTCCAAATACATCAGCTTTGATGATGAAAGCGGGAGCAAAGATCAGATGCTCTTAGTGAACCTCTAGCCATGATCAATTAATTTAGGCGTATTTAAAGGTAAACAATATTAAAATAGTAACATTGGGCAGACGGGATAAAATGAAATATAAAGAGGTAGTCAGGAGGCAGTCAATAAGCTCGTCAGTCGTCGAGGAATTAGGCAGATCCGACGTTTTTTAATTAAATTACGGCGGCGTGGATCCCGAGCTTTGCGAAAAGCTTTTTACAATTACTATAAATTCGGGTATATCGGGTACTCAGCTGAAGAGCTGGTGGAGTTTTGAGAAGATGCGCGATGAAACCTAATGGGTGCCTTCAAATACGCTGCCGCTGTGCTCGCTTCGATCAAGCGACTAGAGCGCTGCAGCCAATCTGCAGCACCGCATGCATCCTTGAAATAAGGATGGTTCTTTTGCTGATTTAAGAGTATGTAGTTATATGGTATTACCAGAGAAACATTCAGAAAAGACAAAAACGATTAAAAATCCCTGTCCTGAGCTTGTCAAATTATTTTCTCAAAATATCCGACCAGTTCTGGGCCTATTATACTTGGTGATTTGAATCTCCATCTCGGCTCGTGAGGGCCCTCTTTAGATTGAATGAGTTAATTTTGATATGCCGCCATTCAGCCGGCTGAGTCGTCGCTCATGGCGTTATTGCGTTATACGCCAGTTACGCTAACTGCGGGTTAACTCGGCTCAGTCCTCACTCGCACTTACATTATTTGGGTCGGGTTCGTTGTAATGATCTAACTTGTTTGTTGTTTTCATTCCGACTTCGTTAGGTTCTAGCTACGAGTAAGATAAGATAATATTATCTTAGCATTGAAAATTTGAAAGCATAGTGACTTCTGTGCTTAATCATTCATAATAATATGATTATGCTTTAAAGGTACTGTCTCATTTCCTTTGTAGTAAGCTTTTTCGATGTATTATGAAGTTCTGAGTTCGAGACCTGAAAAAAAGGTACGAGTTTTTCTTTCAAGACATTCGTTAATAGAAGCCCGCAGTTGTCAAAGGCGGCGGTATAAGAAGACACCCCTTGCCTCGTAGAGCACGTAATGCCGTCGGTTCTGTACTTGATCTCTTTCCAGTCAGATTGGCTGTCCCATTAAACTAGAGAGTGTGGGAATAGAGAGTGAATCTTGACATTATAATAGATGTTATGCTTAGTACAATATAATACCGAGGAGGCAGGTACTGCGTCAAGTGTATATAATATGTGTATGTAAGTGCGATAGTCTCTTCTTGGTATGAATAGTTCACCCTTTTCACGAATCATCATTTTCAAATAAAAATCCCTTATTAATATTCAACTGTATATTTAGTGGGGTGTTTGAGGTACCTACTACCTACTTGAGTCTGAATCACCCTCCATTTACCGCGCGTGAGGAGGGGGGGGGGGGAGAGGCGTCGCGTCTTTGTCTCTATTGTTTGTGTTTAATTGTCTCGAACGCTTTGATTGGGAAAAAATATTCCATTCTTCGTGAATGAGTGTCTTTTGGTGGAGGTATAATTAATTTTCCTGCCTTAGACATCCTGCTTCTTTGTCTTTGTAAAAGACTCATGTGACCCGCGGTGATGCCCTGTGGTAGTAGTCTATTTGGCTATGTTTGGTCTTCAGTACGAGTAATTCCTATTAAAGAGGTAGTTCATAAATTGCCAAAATCTGCAAGCAAAACAACAACAAAAATATTTAAAGATATTATTTAAGTCGATTAGAAAGCTAGTTGAGTAGTAGCAGAAACTAACCTCTAGTTTCTGCTTGGAAAATTCTGATATATTATTATTGTTTCATATAGGGACAAAATATGCTAACAAGAAAAATGCAAACATCCATAATTATGTAAACTGCGTCCCGACACGAATGAAGTAATGTTTGAATAGTCCGCGTAACTCGATATCTTGCGCAAACAAACTACAAATACCAGCGAGCCGGCTAACACTGGCTAACCCGTACTAGCCCGCGCTAACACTGGCTAACCCGTACTAGCCCGCGCTAACACTCAGTGTTCTGGCCAACCAGCTCCGTCCGCTCAGCCGCACAGCATTTTAAAAATTGCTTGTTTTTGCAAACAATAAAAAATAGAATAGTCCACCCGATACACTACTCTATACTGGTGTGATTCAATTAAAAATATGTGCATTTCATGTAAAAAGCTTTATATTTTTTGTAGAGTTTGTTAAAATTTTGGCTGGGTATGGAAAATATGACCAAAGCTTTACATAGCAGATTTATTATTTTACCCTGTTTGGTAGCAAAGAGCATCTGAGAGATCTGTAAAAGACTACGTTTGGGTCAGATATAAGTTTCTGTTGTGTGAAGGTGAAAATATTATACAGAGCAAAATCAAAACTTTTCACTCAAATATTATACATAGCCTCAAACGTTTAGAATTGGTCTCCTACGGCGTGGCGGAGTCCAATTCCAAATGTATGCGTAGACTGCCGCGATGAACAGCTAAGGTTTAATCAGTCAATAAAATCGCAAACCGTAATTTCGGTATCTTATCAAACATTTACTATCGCATCAATGTGTAAGATTGACGTATTCCTAATAAAAATGTTCTAAAAATAGATGTCACAATTTATTGCAGTGCGCACGTGTGTGAGGTTTTATTGAACCAATAGTAGCCGTAGGTACAGCTAGCAACTACACACGTTAGCGTCAACTTAAGACTCTTGGTTCCAAGATTTCGTATTAAAAATATGTCATTAAAAACTTTGCGATTAAGAAATAAGCTCTGAGGTACGAATAAATAAGGCTCTGAGAGTAAACTTTATAAATGAATAATAGGAAACGATAAAAAATAATATCTCTAAGTAAAAATTACGACTGAGATTGAATTAGTGACTCCTTAAATATAAAATGCAATCATAATATTTCTGATTACAGCAATTAGGTACAATCAATGCATTAATTCACTTAGGCGGAAGTTTTTCTATTTTCTGTTAAATTGTCCTTCAATCGCACAGCAATGGAGCAACTGGTACACTAAACTATTTGCTGAATACAGCTGAAGAGCTAGAGAGTGACATAGAAAACCTTTTATATCGGGAAACAAAGGCTTCCGCGAGATATTTTAAAAAAAGATTGAAGTTGCAAGCAGAAGCTAGTCAACGATACAAATGTAAATTAAAAACTTAAAACACCCCCGACATGTTACAACATCGGAATCGCTAGTCAGTAATCATTAAAATAATAATATGTAATCCGCCATTTTCATCAAACATAGCTTCCGACTAATTCACCTTTCAAGCAAAAAAGAAAACAAAATCAAAATCGGTTCATCCGTTCGGGAGCTACAATGCCACAGACAGACAGACACACACACACACACACACGTCAAACTTATAACACCCTGTCGTTTTTGCGTCAGGATAAAGAGAGCGTTGAAACCCAAAACGTATGATAACTACTCGTGGTTTATATGCGCAGTATTTTTTATTCAACTACGCTAAAAATGTGGTTCGCGCAAAATGCTTTTTACTCGTTAAATGAATTTTTTGAGTGCAGTTCTTTGAAGTTTATTAATTTTAAATGAGTTTTGTAACACTTTATACTATTTCTGTATGTCAATATAATAAAAACATTAATACTATGTTTATCGTCGATATAACCTCATCGAATATGCGGCACCATCTTGTTTTTTTAAGATCTTATGTTACCCATATCCTTGCAAATAAACATTTCATGCTAATCAAAACTTTCCGGTGGTCGGTTACTTATGTAGTAATCTTGCGTCACGTCTTCCGAAATAAAATTGTAACTGCCATACAGGCCGGCCGCTTCCTGCATTATCTGGCGTCAAAGCCAGGTGCCACAAAGTGCGAGCAAATAAAGAAACAGACATCAAAGGAGCGGTGTCATTACATTCTTCCTGCCTCCTTATCTCGACGTTTATTAAGTGAAGGATGCGGCAAACATCGGTGAGAGTTATCTTTCTAGCTGCCTTAGAAATCCCACATTTTTGTGCTCTTACGTTAATTTTTATTAAATGTTTATTTCTAGATTCTACTAGCATAAAACTTATATATTATGTATTATAAACTCGAGTGTGTCATAGCTAAAGGTAAGCCATAAACGTAACAAAGTCTTCAGTTATTTCTAAATGTATTATTTAGATTGCGCGCTGCATTGCTATTACTGGCAATAACAGGGAAACAGAGGTCGGAATGGGCCACGATTCATATAATTATACCGGCCGATACACGGAGGCGGCTGTTCGATGTAGATTTTATAGATGTGCGAGTAGCGTTAGCATAAACGTAAAGATGGGTTGGCGTGCGGGCCCGCATTAAGGCCGATGGAACGAGCCTGTAGAGAGAGGAAACTACAATTTTTTTGGGCTCTGTATTATTTCCCCGGCGAAAACATGTAGTTATACATTAAATAGCTCTATTAAAGAACAACGTTCGTTGTAACGTTGTAGTTCTGCTGCTCTCTGTATACTTTTTAAACAAGAAGTTTTCGGTTCGATTCACATATATAATTAAACTAAGCCCGTTTGATCGTCCGCACGGTTTGAGTTACTATAATTTTCCGGCATAAAATATAGTTTAAATATGCCATTCTGATGTATACGCTATTACATTGTGAAAAAACATTAAAATTCGTCCGTTTTTAGGTGAAAGAGTAACAAACATCTGTCTATCTATCTATCCATCCTCAAAAACTTTCACATTTATAATATTAATTGGATTTTTATAGTTGTTAAATATAATTATATTAGAGCCTCAATAGGACACACACAACACATCAATTTGAAGGCACCATTTGGGAGCTCGCACCAAATATTTCAACGAAATTTGTTGTAGACTATGTAAAATATTTCAATGAATTTTAGGAGGAATCATTATAAAAAAATTCACAGATAGTTTTGTCCGGGCACTCTCCAAAAATTTTTTTATGTTGGGTATATGCTGCGTTAGTTTTCAGCTAAGTTCTATTGTCAGCAAATCACTCTCGGGAGGAATGATTGGCATCTTATTTATTCGAACCCCTTTGCCCCGCTGAGTCACGGCCAGGCCTCGCCCCGGGCAACCCCGGCTCTACGTATACTCTCCGCGCCTTACGCAGTTCGCGCCACGCCCCATATTGGCGCTTTACAGCATACTAGCTTTCGCCCTCCGATTTTCATTCATTTTCAAAAGTAACACAATAAAGTTACTTTTGAAAATGAACCAAGCCTAGCACGAGCTACGGTCTACCTCAGCAGTGGCGTACACACAGGGTAGGCATAATGCGGAAAAATGATATAAAATGGTGAAAATCGCCAGTACGAGTTATAAAAACTTAAGGGTAGGCTTTTTATAATTTGTACAATGCCTACCCTTAAGTTTTTTTTAATTCGCACTGAAAATTTTTTCCATTTTGTATCATCTGCCTACCCTGTAGTACATCCTGTGCACGCCACTGGGTCTACGGCCAGTTGTAAACACCAGCATCAAGTTTTTTGTTCAATGCTTTGATGTATTCGTGTAAATTGTGTTCACTTTTTGAAGTTTATAAATAAATAAATTAACTCCAGTACTAGTTCGTCCATTTGGATTGAATTTGGAGCAACATAAGTATAACTATATTTTTTTGATATGCAAAAGCTGTATCTCAATCGATCCAGTGGCTTGATAGGCGAAAAAAAATTAGCAAATCATTAATGTACTACCAGCTGACGCGTCCTATCTTTGCATATGTGTATATTTATTATTTCTTAAACACTTCCACATTTATGTAGGTACATGAAATGTTCTAAATGTTGATAGAGACCGCATTGAAACCACTGAGAATCTTAGAAGCTATGAGCGAACAGAAGAGATTAAAATATTCCAAGAGTTCTTGCTTTGGCCCACAGGCTCGCCCCCTTGTAATTCATTTCATGCTGTACTGCGGCTTCTTGAGTTCATTGATTTTGGTAGAAGTTCGCACAGTTGTAGTATTATACTCTTGTTCCATACGGCCTTGGGTCCCTGCATCGTCATCCTCATCACTGAGGGTCGCAATCCTTAGCACTGATCACCTTCTCACGCACCATGTTCTTTCATGTAGAGTAGCGTGGAGAGGTGTACCGACTGAATGCTGTGCTGACGTAACCTGAGCTGATCGGACCAACGTATAGGATAACGTCCTCATGGCATCTTCTCTTCCATCTTGCCAAATTTTCCTTACTTTCTAGGTCCAAGGTAACATACATAATGGTCAAAATCCTGGTTTGTTATTTTAAGCCTTTTGAGGATAAATGTAAGAATGAAGTTCTGAAAGCAGTCCAGGTTATTTCAAAGCATCTTCGTTCAGCATCAAATTTCAAAAGGTTCCAAAAACACTTCTATAACAACTTAATAGCAGATATAAGTCAATGTAACGCGGCATAGCTTCGACTACCTATGGGCATAGCTTTCAGCGGAATTACATGTTCACTTAATATAAAGTAAGTGATTGCTTTATTTACGCTTTTATTGGTTTACTTTGGGGCAATATTAACATAAGCTAATAATGTATTGAGGGTTACTGATAGCTACTTTGCCATATTAACACACAATATAATAATAATATGATTACAATAGATTTTTTAATTTTTGCTAATATTATAAATGCAAAAGTGTGTTTTTTGTTAGTTCGTGCATGGGTATATTAGAGCGTAAAATAGGATTTTATCCCGGGAAAATAGAGGGTTCCCGCGTGTTTTTTAAAAACCTAACTCTACTCGTACGGAATCGCGGATAAAAATTAGTTTTATTTTAAAATTAAAAAAAGAAATATGTGCGTAAATAGAGAAAAAGATTACGATATAGCGCATCCTTTTCTTTCCAGGTATATGAGTATAAAAATAATATTTTTCTCTGTTATCTTCCTAGGTTCCTAGGTCTTTGGATGTCTTACTTTTGTACAGTTATTGAGGCAAGTGTTAATGTTTGGTAAACGTCGTAATTATTTGCCTCATCCGGGAGTCAAACTCGGTTCTCTAATAACGACTATCTTGCGATCACTTCTACCGAAGTTTATTGAACGTACTCAGCGGGTAGGAGGATGTAATATGAATTGCCCTTTAATCAACTATTTGCACGTATAACTAGTCAATTTCCGCACAGTATGTATATAGTGCAATTTGGGTTGTGATTGAATAGCTGTCCCGATCATAATGATCGGCTATTGACCGACATACGTGGCTGCAGTACACCGCTGCGTATAATTACTTCTGCTTCGCCAACCGCTTACATGACAATTATAATTTAGATACCTACGGTGGAACGAAGTACAACCTATATAATTTGTATGTGTTTGTCTGTGTATGTTTGTTACTCCTTCACGCCACAACGAATAAACTGATTTGGCTGGAATGATTTGGAATGGAGGTAGCTCATACCCAGGATTAAAGCAGTTCATCCCAAAAAATTAAATTTCTTGCAGGAATCAAAAAAACTGAAATCCACGCGGACGAAGTCGCGGGCATCATCTAATATATTAAAATTAGTTGCTATTAAGAAAAAAGAAAGAAATTGAAGAATTATGTTTGTTTTTGGTTTGTCCTTCAATCATGCAGCAACAGAGCAACGAATTTTTAACATGGGTGTAGTTGAGGACTTCGGGAGTAACAAGAGTTACCTTTTATTCAGGAAAAACAGTGTGTTCCCGTGGGATTAAAAATTAAACAGCACGTGGACGAGGTCGCGAGCAAAACATAGTTATCCAAACACAATTAAGCATTGATTAATAATAGACCGTTGCAGCTATATAATTGCTTGTGTCATTCTAAATCTAATATATAAAAATGAATCGCTTAATGTGTTGGTAAGCGCATCACGCGTGAACGGCTGGACCGATTTCGCTAATTCTTTTTTTATTGTGTTTGTTATTGTTAGGAGAAGGTTCTTATGAAAGAAAAAATTAAGAAAATTGCGCGGAAAATTAGAAAATTTAAGAAATATTAACCACCATATTAAATTATTTCTAATGTAACCGCTTTTACAATTCAAACTTTTTTGATGTAACCTTATGGCGTTTGACATAACATTGACAGAATGCGTGCTGCCAATTTCGTCAAAGAGGATGTAAAAAAACTTAAGACAGGACAACGTCTGTCGGGTCCGCTAGTTAAATATATTATTGAACGTCCAAACATAGATCGAATATCTATATAGGTCACGACGTTCCCCCGGAGCCGGGCGCCGCGCGTCGCCTCGCTCGGCGCTGCGGAAAGGTTCCACTCTTCACAGTCGACAGCATCCCAATGCCATCTGATTCTATTTCTAAAGACGTATAAAACGGCAGACCTTTTCAGACTAATACGTTTTTAGGGCTGCCGGTTCGCGAATTTGAATTAAACGAAATGTTAAGACCCTGACTTGAATATTAAATAAACTTAAGGTGGGCAGCTCGTCCGCTGTTTTTCCGCGAGCGACTTGTTATTTTACCCAACTTCGCGGCATAAACTTCTGCAATATAGAATTTACTGGAACCTCATATAGCTGGCTGTCGCATGAGCAACGGGTTAGGTATTATATGGAAAAAGTACCTAATACGGCGTTATTTGGAAAGTTTTTAAAGCTGTTAGGGCTTGGTGGGACGTAGACTTCAATTAAGATCGTCGTTCACTTATCGACTCGGTGCCCGACCAACATCGTTTCGAGCGGAGGCTCTCGCGGTGATGTCACACGGCCGCGGAGTGGATGCCCAGAGGGCGCCGCGTGAGAAAGGAACACCGTTGCATCATTTTCTAGTCGAGTCACAAAATGGGTTGAGTGAATAACTTGTGGGCGGCGAGCAGTTCACTCGGGATCTGCGGGAGAGCATGGCGGGTGATCACCGGGTTGTTCACTCTACACCCGCGTGTGTACGATGTTGGAGGCGATTACAATAATGATGGTAGTCGATATAAGAAATCTCAACCACACGAGGCGCGGCGATATTGGTCGGGTGCTGGGTTGATAAGTGAGGGACGACCTTAATCTTATTGTTTCGTAGTTAATGTTCGAAAGAAAAGGAAACAATTTATTAAAACTACTAGCTGTGCCCACGACTTCGTTCGCGTGGAATAGTGACTTTTCGGGGCGCGGCTCTCAGCGCGCTTTATATAGCCACGGACGCTCAGGCGCGACGCGTGTAGTACGTTAAAAATGTTCGCCGTGATTCTTTAAATTGACATAACTTTTTTATTTATGAACCGATTGACATGAAATAAACACTAAATGTTAAGTGAGGCTTACTACAATATATTAGTGAAAACCGTATCTAAATCGAATAAGCCGTTTCTGATATTAGCGCGCACAAACACACAGACAAACAGACAAACAGACAAAAAAAAATTAATTACAATTTCGGGTTCGGCATCGATATAATAACAACCCCTGCTACTTTTTTTTATATATTTCCATTGTACAGACACCACTTTTCTACAATTTTATTATATGTATAGATTTCATGTGTCATGGAAACGGAAGTAATGCACGTGGAAATGAGATCAAGTTTTGGTTAGAGCTGCGATACTCGATAAATAGGTCGAGCGATGATCGGCCAACGATAAAATAGTGAGTGAGCTAGTATAAGAGTATTTTAAGGTCAAGAACGTTTTAAAGGTCGAGAAATGTTTTATTTCTGTTGTCCGGTGTTTAATGCCCACACTTAGTGCGCGCGGGTGCGATAAACAACCCGCCCACTTCTTCCTCTTGCAATAAATCCGAACTTTTAGTTTTACCTCTATATTAAAACCTTTGTTTTTTAGAGTTTAGTTGGTTACAAATTACAAAAAACTGTGTCATCGTAATGCCTCGACACATCGCCAGCCTACGTGTCTCCGGGATTCGAACCTACGAGCTGGGAAAAAAATTATATTGCCACTGTCAGCCACTGTAAAACTAACTTAACCTAAGTATGATATTTAATTGCCTTGTGAGTTTTTAAGGAAATTTATTCACAAATAATTCTACATATCTTTATATCTATATATCTTCATATCTTTATAAATATAGCGCAGATTAAAATTTGTTTTATAAAACTAACAAAGCACAACTCGATTATGACAAAACAAAACTAATGCCTTCAGAAGTCCAGTCCGAGAGTTAATTATATAACCTCGTCTAATCTTCTAAATATATAAAAGGCTAAGGTGACTGACTGACTGACTGATCTATCAACGCACAGCTCTGACCACTGGACCGATCGAGCTGAAATTCACGATGTGAAATTTGGCACGAAATTTGGCACACAGATAGCTATTAGGACGTAGGCATCCGCTAAGAAAGAATTTTTCAAAATTCAACCCCGGAGGTAAAATAGGGGTTTAAAAAATCGAACCTAACGTGAGCGAAGCCGCGGGATAAAGCTAGTAAAAAATAAACTACATTTCGTCCACACTCGTGTGTGGTTTTTTCTTTTCAGCTTGCATATTTCGAGATGCTTTATTCCGTCGCTATTTCTGTCCCGCGTCGCAGCGCGTCAAACTAATATCGCGTCGTGAGAAGTTGGTCAAGTGCGGCCGCGGGCGGTCGTTACTGGCGTTACTGGCGTTACTGGCGTTACTGGCGTTACTGGCGTTACTGGCGTGACTGCCCGTTCGTCTGTCCGTGCACTGCTACACACCGCGCCTACTGCGGGCCCACTTCGTAGCTCTCGCGTCAAGGCTATAGCTTCAGCACCGGAATAACGGGTACTGGCAAAGAAATATACTATACGTTTATAAACTTACTAGTTTTTGCCCGTGACTTCGCTCACGTTAAGTTAGTCAAGTTCTTAAAATCCCCATTTTACGTCCTTAGAATTTTCAAAATCCTTTCTTAGGCGATGCCTACGTCATACTAGCCCTCTGTATGCCTTTCAGTCCGATCGAAAGATATTCAGATAATTCATGTTAAACCCCGTGACCAAACTATTGACGGTTTTTCGAGCGTGGCGGTAGTAAGTAATGCTATGAGATGGATCGTGAGCTGTGTAGTTTTAGTTTTAGAGAGTTGAAGATGATCTTTTGCTGTAAACCTTTTGATTCAAGGTGAAGAATTTTGTGAGCTCGTATCTATACAAACGTATTTTGTTTTTATTTAGAAACTGCATGTCGATTTGATTGATATCACATTTTGCAAATACGTAACCGTTTTACCTCAACGTAATGAGGTGAGACGTAGCAAGGTTTTAACGTCATACGATATTTTCTTAAAAGTATCACAAACAAAATAATTTATTCGCATTCTTCTCAAACCATCGTCGGCTCACTCTTAGGCAAATATGAGAAGAGTTTAAGCCAAAGTTCACAGCTGGCCAAGTGCGGGCAGATTTCAAACATCTTTGAGAACATTAGGGAGAACTCAAAAATTTCCTAACAATCCTTATAACCTTCACCGTTATAGCCAGAGATGTTTAATGGCTTAAAATGTACAATTAACCTCCAGAAAGGTAATGTTGCCGAGAGTCCGAACCCTGGACTCCCCCTAAAAACTAGGTCCTACTTATGCCCTCTAGGGCTATCACTGCTGTCGTTCACATCGGACATCCCGAGCAAGTGAATGAGTGGTTGCAATATCAGCAGCCATTAGTGAACGTTGCATTATGTAAATGGGCGGCGCGCGGCGTGCTACGGCGCGGCGGGCTCGCGTGCTACGGCGCGGCGGGCTCGCGTGTCCCGGCGCGGCGGGCTCGCGTGTCCCGGCGCGCGGCGCATCCGCAGGAAGTGCCCGCGTCGTATTTGCGTCACGCCGAAGGAAAGGGGCCGGCGAGAACACGCCGTATACCAGCTAACAGACACACCACCCACTGATTACTGACCAGACAAGTGCACCTATAGCAAGGGCACTTTCAACTTTATTGTAACAAATAAAAAAAAGTTGAAATAGTTTTTCAGCTTCCGATACAATAAATAAATAAAGGTTTTCATTACTCATACACGGAAAGTAGGTCTGAAGTTGCCTGAGAAGCGGGTTGAAAGTAATACTTTTCAGCCCTAGGGAGAATCGTTTTCAACTGACAGCTGTCAAATAATTAAAAAAAAACTAGTTGTCACATTTTTATTGGAATTCAAATGAAACACGACATACCCGAGTGCATCCATAGACAAGAAGAAAGATAGACTTTATTCATAAAGTAAATCTCACCAAAGTTGTTGATTTATGTAAAATAAAGTTCACTCAATTTTCTTTAGCTAATTTCTATTTTTATTTTGACTTTCCTTATATTCGTAATGAAAAGCACAGTGTTTACCTCGGGATAAAGACTTATTTAGTCCCTCGAACTATAGGCCCCCTCGCTACGCTCGGGCGCCAAACCCCGTCTCGGGACTAAATAAGTTACTTTCATCCCTAAGGTAACAATGTACTATTAAACATCGAAATAAATCTAAAGCTGAAGTTTTTGTTTGCTATACTCGTATTTTGACCAAAAAGATTTAAACATAGAAGTCCTTAGTGTTGTTTAAATTAAGTGCAAGGAATGAATTGATATGTCACCGTAGTACAAAATAATTTGTAGTCTTTACGTTACTAATACAGTCTGATAGCACATTTTAAAAACACTTCAATTTTAAATTAAAAAATCTTTAACAAAATATTCGGAAGAGTCTAGAACATAAATTGGTCAGACGACTATGATTCTTATAGACAAACAAAAAGAATTTAAAATCAATTGAACATTTTATTTTAATTACTATAATTAAGGATCAGTCACAAGGAAACTTGTTTCCTAAGTACATTATAACTTTATGAGGCTTTAACTTTGTCACGAAAGTGCACAAAGTGCAAGCTTAGTTGTTGTCGCTTTGACTGACATTATTGATAAGGGAATTCTTACACATTGCTCTTGTTAGTTATCGCGTGCACTGTTAACACGCAATTCTGTCGTAGGAGAATTATAGAAACATTCAAATATCAAAATTATTCAAGCATTGTAAAATTTCTTAATGATAAATAAAGGTGAATAGGTACACATTTTGCCGAAGCGTACGCATTAAAAATAATCATTTTTTAATCCTACACATTGTACCTTTAGTACCACATATCAGGAAAATACAAGTGATAGTTAAATTGTTATAAAATAATTTACGAAAATTCAAAAAAGTTGATAATTATTTTTAGTAACCAACTATGAAATAAAATTAATTCTTCGTCCCTTCGTAACCGAATCATTACTCATCAAGATTATTTAATCCAGGTCTGTACAAAAATAAGATTATTGTGTTGCCTTTTTGAATATCAGTATACGAAACGTATTTTATAATCACACGTCAAACTAATAATAATTCGAAAAAGTTTTCTCTTCATTTGTTCTTCAGCAACGCAGCGACGGAGTTATAGATTACTTGATTTTTTGCTAAACTATATATATATCTGTACGCGCAAAGTCTAGTGCAATTTGTAGTTTATTTTAATATTGTATTTTATATGTAAAATGATAATAAACCACTCAACATAATTATATTTACGGAGCTCGTAGCGCCGTAGCTGTCCGCATCGTAGCGCCGCTACATCAGCGCTACGACAAGCAACTAAATTACAATTTAACTATGTTAGTTTTAAAGTCTTAGCATACAGCTTTATAATATACACGTAGGAAATCTAACTACATTTCTAAACAAAAGCAAGATGATGCAAGTGTTGAATAAAAATTATTCAAAATTGTTCAAGAATTTAAATGTGATCTGTCCCCACTGATAATAATTGTAAAAGTGTATGCAATAATTGCACCACATAATTTTCTCACGTGACATAAGTCTTTGTCTTTTACAGATCATAAGGCAATTTATCAATTCATCACGGAAATAAATTACTGTATTTTATATAATGTCACTTTCTTTATTTTTAACGTAATATCTTCTTCTTGTTCTTGGCCTTGTCCTACACGGGGTAACGTCGTATCTGCCATATATTTGTTTCATAATAATTATATTATTATTACAAAATAAGGTTTGATGAGATTTGTTGAAATTACATTTGTTGATTGTATAAACAAATGCAGCTATATTTTTCGTTAGTTTAGCTCACATTTATATTATCCTGATTCTTTAGAAAACGGAGCGACTATTAAGTGTAACTATTCAAGACTTATGAAAATAGAAAAAAACTAATTACCGTCCCATATCGAGGAAGGCGATCTTTCAGTTCAAAGTACTCGTACACCGATATCGAAATGTATTGCTATCATTTCCCCTGTCATTGTCACGCGGACTGCTCGCTGTTTGCGAGGACGTGGCGCTGACAGTGCTCTCCCCCCACCCCCCGGGGGCTGCCTGGTCCCCGCTCGCCTCCCGTGTCCTTCGTCAAACAACACTTAAATATCTCCTACTAGCTTTCGCCCGCGACATCTCGCATGAGTTTGTTTTTTAAAAATTCCTTAAGAACCCTCTCTTTTGCTAGGGTATCTTATGTCACAATAAATCTACAACTATGTTCATGCAAAAATCACATCATAATCACATAGAATATTGCTCAGTCAAAAAGTGTAATTGTTACCTACTTTGAATAAAATGGTTGACTTTGACTTTTAACTTAAGTGATTCAAAGATAAACCAACAAGCAAAGATACTGGCACAGTTATAATCATAAAGTATTAGAAACTCATTTAAATTCATGTGGCTAAAGCTAGTTTCGTTGCGTCCTAGATCGCTTATCGCCACAGAGGCTTTCAAGTTGTGTCTGTTGTTTATTCGTTCAAGGACTATTTAATTGTGTCCATAATTATTAGTATTACGATTTTATATTGTGGAATTTTCATCTCAATAAATTCACTGGTTTACGGGTAACTAGACGATGCCTGCAACTTCGTCCGCGTGGATTAAGGATATTTTAATTCTCGAGTTTATTTCCGCGGGAGCTCTTTTATTGTTAACCAAATTGGTTCATTCGTTGTGGCATGAAAGATTGACATACACATACAAACTTTCACCTTTATAATATAAGTGTTATACATACACACAGTATTATTATTATTAGCTGATGGTGATTGATTTTTACATGGGTATAGTGCTCTTTATCAAAGAAAAATGGGTTACCATACGTTTAAAAAACCTAACAATACAATGACATTGATACTCCTGATGGACTGGTCGTATATTACACGTTTGCCACAAATCATAGCTTAGATTTTGGATGGTAATAGACGAAATTTATTCGCAAGAATATCACAGGCTCAGTAAGCTATGACCTTACGGTAGTAAGGAACACTGTGTTCGTGGCCGTGACAGATGAGTTTGTTTAAACGCTTTCTTGAGATTTTAAGCAGCAACATTATATTCAAAAGAAATCCGAATGTCAAAGTATAATTTCGTACTGGTGGAACGTACTAAACGTGCTAAAGCAATCGACAAACGATTTCCAAGCAGAATTCGTTCAAAGTTGAAAGGAGTTTGATGAACAAAGTTTCACCGTCGCCGGATTGGCCTCTTAGCGCAAATATTCGCCTTCCAACGACTCCAAGTTTTAGCGCTCGCGTGTACACACACGATAGAAAGATGACCTGGATTAACTTGCGCGAACATAACCCATCAATTCTCGATTATATATTTATTGGTTAACTTAGAGCGCACGCGTAGTTGTGTATCAATAATAATAATAATTCATATTATATTTCCGAATAAATTTTGACGTCTTTCAGGACATTTAAACTGGTTGAACGGTCTCTAACTGACCGCTGCCTTCACGGTGTTTCGAAGAGTTTAGTTCCCTTTCCGTCTCTCTGCAATCTCAATCTCACTACTGAGGATCACCTTCTCACGAACGATGTTTGCCTGTCTAGATTAATCCTCGACCTTGTGTAGAGCAGCCTGGAGAGATGTATATGGACAGAAGTTCTGACCTGTTCGGACCAACGCACAAGGCTGTGAAGGTCTCGAGCGCAGTCTCTCAAATGTAATCGATGTTGAAGACCGATAGACAGATGACATTGCATCGGTTTTGAAGACTGAGCGTTATTATTAGCGTGATTAGGGACTGATCACCTATAATGAAGCGGGCGCGGCGATATATGGAGGTGAAGTGTAGCAGAGAGTGGGGTGACTGACCTTTGATGAGGTGCGCGGCGAGCACGAGGGCGGCGGTGAAGGCGTGCAGCCGCCACGCGCACGCGCACATGCTGCTCGCGCCGCCTGCAACACACCGCAGCGTCAGTACACTGAGTCCGCCGACGCGCTGCTCGTTACGTACTGCATGTGGGTCTCTTGTTAGGACTGCCACACGCTTCCATCAACTGTCGTCGCTCTGTTTTGTAGGTAGGTCCTTCGGTACTGCGATTCGAGCGCTTCGGCACCTTCGAATTTTTGAACTATGTGGTTTTATACAGTATCAGATAGTAAATATTTCACATCGAGATATACAAAGGGATTATCGGATGGCTTTGGCTCAGTAGAACCTTATCTCTGTCGACGAAGCGAGAAAACTTCATAAAGGTGTGAGAGACCTACCAGGAATCGAACCTGAACCTCCCGCTTATAAAACCCACTAAATACCAAATACCTAGCAGGGAATTTGTCAAACATGATATTACACAAAGTTACACGAAAGAAAAAAGGAAGCGACATTTTTCTGCGTCCCCTTATCCATTTTGTTTAAACCCATTTGGGCCTCGATCTGATATACGCGAGAACCTCTCGGTGAACTTACTTTAGGGTCGAAGAAAGTAGTTAGTGATAACAGCCGCCGTAAATCAGCCGGGGCGAGACCTCGGCCACACCGGCGCGTGACGCGACGCGGTCGCCGGCTTAGGGCACTTGGACAAGCAGCGCACGAGTGCAAATTGAATACAAGAAAAATCAAACTTATTCGCTACTTATAAACTTCGCTTAGTAGGCATTGAGCAAGAACATTGTAGAGCTAGAGAATCAACGTCTCCCGAAAATGCTCTAGTGTTGGACTAAAACGTGTGTAAAGTGTAGTTTAGTGAGTTTGTGTGGATTCACGAGTTGGTTACGCATTCATTTTATTAGTTGCTTGTTCTTCCTGCCGTAAGAAGCTTTACGGCGGGAAACCAGACGTTACAATTACAGATTTTTCTAGTCTATCGCAAAATTAATTTTTATTATTTTGTGTATCGTATATCCAATAATGAGAATTGCATTTTGACAAGCGACTTTTGACCTCTCACGCGGCTTACCAAGGACAAAGCACCAAATGGCATGCATGTTGAATATGAATATATCTATGCAGGATGATGGCCACGCTTTGCTTAATGTTATTTCCGCATAGCAGTAAACGCTGTTACACAACGTTTTGTATTACAGCGTATATGAGTCGAATTGGATTAGTTACCATCATGCCGAGCTTGTATGCTTCAGGTTTTAGGAAACAAGCAGCGTTTCAACAGCAGCATGTATAAGTGCCCTTACCCGCTGCGCCTCTTATCAGCGCCGCATCGATGTTGCCGCGGCGACACGGCGACAGCGATACGACTACGAGTGTGTGTTTAATGTGCTGTTTGTGTCACGTCTGACGTCACTATCCGCCACACCGCGTTGAACGCTCGCTTTAACGACAACGGTTACATTTTATCACAGCACTGCGATTTTATTCAATTCGCTTGCCTAATAAACTTACTGTTATAAATATGTGCCATTCTTAACCAAAATTGTAACCCTATTCGACTTTATTATGAATGATGCAATTATTCGCAGAATGCCAGAAAAAATCCCCGCGGTAGATGAAATAAAACAACAGAAACCCGACAGATGCTAGCGTGTAGAAGTGTAGTAACCGCCAAATACTCGTACATCATGTAGTCTAATAACTTGTAAAATATTCATTTAAAACATGGCTGCATCATCTCTTAGTAATATGTATAGGAATTTTATATGAAAAGTTCGTATGTAGAATACTTTTTAGCCCAGAAATATTAAAAGTTAAAAAAAGACATGAGTTAGTTTTCTATAGAATGTCTTAGTATAATTGTCTACCATCATCCGTACGCAGGTTGCTCTGATTTAACCCCTATGGCATACATTATACATATTTGCCGCTACGTCACGTCAAGGTCGTGGCGTGCGACAGGCCCGTATCACTCGAACCTACATGACCCTACATTCACCTAATCTCCATCGACATTTGGTTTGGACTGATAAGATATTATACTGTTTCTTACGCCTTTCACTTGATAGCAGTCTTGTCACAAATGTGCGTTAGTCATCGAAATAAATAGCTATTGAAAAGGTCGTCCGGACAAAAATGTTCACGGTTCTATTAGTAGAACCGTGAACATTTTTGTCCGGACGACGGACAATAATTAAATGACAAGTCGATGCCTTTAAAAAGTTCACGCAGCAACAAGTCTATGCCATTTTGCTAGATTGAGGACCGATCCTGAATATATTATGTACTCAGATGAAATCATAAATGCTTGAAGGCAATAATGAGATCTATAATATCATATCATAGTCATTTCAACTCTTGCAAGGAGACAGCTCGCGTCTGAACAATCGATATGGGATACTTTTATCCCAGAATATCAAGAAACGAATCGGTTAGTTTCTAATAAAACCTAACATGAACCCAACACTATAATTAGACTATAACCTAGCGTCAAACTACAGCAACTTCATTAGCTTCCAGCTTTCTACTACTACTATGTAACAAAATATTAACAAGACCGAGTTAGCAAAAGATCATAAGGATAAGTGTATGTAGGCTGCAAGTAGGTATCTACGAGTATATACTGAAAATAGATACCTATTTGCAGCATCCTACAATGTCATTCCCAGCGGCTATTGCACGTTGTGTGCAGCGTCTCAGCGTCTCAACATCTCAGCGTCTCAGCGTCTCAACGTCTCGAGTGGATGTAATTACGCCATGGCACTCTTTGAGGCGAAACGCAGCGATGTGCTTTGAATTGTTCACGGAAGGAACATGACATTATCCGCGAGCAAATGCGGAGTGAAATGGGTGAATCCTCTACACGCGCCGACAAAACACAATGAGCGTTGCAGACACAAAAATAGGTCTTAGAAGCGCCAGGATCACGTTTGAGATAAATGGCTGAACACTTTGCTTCCAATAATGGACTTTTGAAACTCAAGTTTACCTAATTCAAGCACCTGTTCCTACATTATAACAGCTGTTTAGTGAAATAGCCAGCAAGTAATACTTAAATATAAATAATTGTATATGAAAGTAATGTGGAGATAACGAATAAAATCACTGGTATAAAAAACAATTGTTTATTAGGTATTCATTTTGGAAAAAGCTATATTCGAGTGCCAATAGTATAGCGATCCGGTCTGCGATAGTTTAAAGTCAACGGGCGATGGAATAGTTTTGTGTACTTTAATGATTGGAATAAGTAGGAACTATAAGAAAATTGGTGATTAAATTACTTATTAAATACAAGTAAGTAGTAAACAGTAGTAATAATTAAGTTCTATAGTCGGAATTTTAATTCGATTCCAGATTTGACAATTTCAGTGTTGCAACGTAATGACAATTACTAAATAGTGACGTTGCGAAATAATTCGATACGGAAATGGAATATTTCCGGATCGATTTCTCTCGTTTATAGTAGTATATCGATTTCTCTCGTTTATAGTAGTATATCTAAACAACTACTACTTTAATAGAAACTAAGTACTATATCAGGAAATTAAATATTTCTGATCGGATAATTTAGTTATGACGATTAATTTTATTAAGGATCTGAGAGTTTTCTTTAATAATTGTGTGTGAAATAAATAAATAAATGTGAAAATGAAGGAACATGAGAAATAAAACAAATAGATGTATTATGGTAATATTTTATTTTATAAATCGTCGCCGTCATCGCTATCGCTGTCACTTTCTGTAACATTTATTATAAATGTGTCTGTGATATTGTCAATTAACATATCTAGCCTACTCATTTTTTCCTCTTCTTTGACAACATGGGATATATAGGCTCTTTTATTATAAGTTTTGTTTTTAATATAAAAAACAAAAATATTAACTTTTTATAAAATAAAGCAGCGGTTACTAATTAATAAATAATTATTATGAATAATTATGTATTTATTTAAATAAAAATCAATAATTTAGTCTTTAATTGGCACACCAATATTATGATTACATAAACATAAATCGCGATAGTTTATCGATTTTTGTGTTCATCACTACACTATTATATGTGGTATCATTATTTTACAAAATGACAGTAGCTAATGTCAAATGTGGAATCGAATTATAAGTCCGAGTTATAGTTTATGGAACGCGTAGACTATTCAATATGGAACTGAACAACGACAAAGGAAAAAAACTTCCGCATTCGCAATTGTTGGTATTCGTAGCATTTCACAAGAAGAGACGCCACAAATGTCATGCAAATGTCACCAAAATATGCAACATGCCGTCATGTCAATCTGTGCTGCTTTGGCATTTCGGTAAACCAGGCCAGGAAGATGGACTACGATATGGTTTTCTGTTACTATTTTATATTCTTGAATTTTGTCCAAATAAACACACTGACTATGCAAACCAGAAACGAAAACGGCAGGGCTCTACGGTGAAGATTGATGAGGTGGAGAGCTTAGTGTCAGTTTAGTTAGTAGTTGTCAGTTTAGTCTAAAAAATTGACAAGGAAAGCGGGCTTCGTAATAGACACAGGCAAAGTCAAAGCTAAAAAGTTCAAATCTATACTACTATAATAAAGAGAGAACGCTAATTTTGTGAGTTTGTATGTATATCCGGAGCAAACTTTGGAACCACCGCACCTATTTCACACCTATTCTGCACGGTGGCGGGTTTCGGTGCGGGAAGTTCCAGTGGTTCCTGTGGGGATCTTATTTAAAATTGTCTCCTATTAGAAGCTCTGTGCAATCAGTTCCGTAAAAACAAATATTTAATTTTTCAACCCGGATGAAGTCGGCGTGGGCTTCTAGTACTTAATATAGTTAAAAAAACTGTAACCTGATTACGGAAAATCAAGTAGATCATAATAACGAACCGATCGGCACATCATCCATCAAGATCGGATCAGAAGTTTAGGAGCTGCGGTCGTACATACTAAATGAAACATACAAATATACATACTTAGACTGCTAAAATCATAACCCTTCCTTTCGGTTTGCCGTAGTCAGATAAAAATAAAACATAATTATTGTGTTGTTATAATCCAAACTTCTCGCATTTCAACAAAGTGTGGTAACATCAGGGAGGGGGAGCGTGTTGGGAACGCGAACGGCGTTGGTTAAATTAGGGGTCGTGTGTTGGCGCCAATATCCGGCGCTAATGA
The DNA here is from genome assembly GCA_038048805.1 of Hipparchia sbordonii. Classification (NCBI taxonomy): domain Eukaryota; kingdom Metazoa; phylum Arthropoda; class Insecta; order Lepidoptera; family Nymphalidae; genus Hipparchia; species Hipparchia sbordonii. The sequence continues at coordinate 108,142 of CM076112.1, forward strand.
ACGCCTGATTGCCGCCGCGATACTGCGCCGGGGTACTTCTTATAGCGCACTGGATGTTGCTAATTGTGATGACCTACATAATAGTCCACGCTTACGATCTGAGATCGAAAACTTTTGTTCATGATAATACCTACGTGATACTCTAATGTCTGAAATTTTCGTCTGCTTTTTGGGGTTCCGGGGTTCGACGCCAGGCACACATTTCTAACTTTTCGGAGTTAGGTGGGAGTTGTTTTTAAAATCCTGTGCGGATTATTTTGTTTGTTATTCCGGAATAACCTGTCATTCTCCAGGTCCTGAACCACCTCCAGTCCTCCATCATCCATTCCACTACTACCAGTCCTCGATGAGGTTACGTTACGTGACGTCAATCGCACTAGTTGAAGGAGAAATAAATATGCCTACTTTCGCATTTGGGATATTAATTTCATTCAAGTATATTTAAGATAGAGAACAATATTAAGGATATATAGAAATATCCTAAATGCGAATGATTCCGAAATATTCTTTTGTGGAATGAAACTCAAAGATTTCAAATAAACATAATATGTGCCTCTTTCTATATCTATAATAATAATATGTTATTTGAACTAGGTAATAAATGCTTTTATTTGTATCGCGTTTTCCGCGTAATAAAGTAGGTATGCGGAGAACTCGTTTCAAATATTTACATTGAAAACAAACTTTGACAAACCGTTTCATCCCTTTTGAGGTCGGATTCTCCGCATTCCCTTCTTTCACAGCCCTCGCTTCGCTGATATATTTTAATTCAAAGTTTGTAGCACGAGCCCTTCGTAAACTCACATTTTTGATTTATTAGGCACTTAAGTGTAATCCAGAAATCGAAACTTTTTGTCTCGTACTTTAGGTACAGAACAAAGTTTGTAATACCGAAGCAATAAACTGACATCGTAAGAAAAATAACAACAAACTGAAAGCCGTCTTCCGCTCTATTGGAAAAGAGATAACGTATAAAGCTTATACGTTTCACACTGCTCGTTGCTTTAATTTGGTTTGTCACCTTAGAGAATTTAAATGCTCTGAGGCTGAAATCTATAGACCGCACTCTCTGCTCAGACTTAAGAGTTAAAACGAGACAGATTTATGTCATAGAATATTTGTGTCTCGTTTTAACTCGGTAAGGATGAGCTAAGTCAGAGCACGCTCTATAGATCTCAACAAGATTGACGCGCCAGACAATGTGCCACATATCCCAGACAGAACAGTTGATGTTGACGTCGACATGTTGCCAACTTGGCGAAGGCAGATGCCGCAGCATGTAGCATCTAGAACGATTAAAAGGTATCAACGTCACACTTCAAGTTCCCAACTTTAATCAAGAAGAAGCAAGAAATCACATAATGGGTTTATGTGATTTCTTGATTGAAGGACAAGACAACAAACAAACACACTCACATTTAAAATATTAATAGAGATTCCTGCTAATTATAATTGCAAAATAGTGGTTGTTTGTAGATTAGTTGGATTGTCCCTTAATCACGCCGCAACATAGCGTCGGATAGACTTTTTTGCATGAGCATAGTCGACCTAGAGAGGGCCACAGGTTCACGCGGACGAACTTGAGGGCATCAGCTAATTAATCGAATTGTTAGGTTATTATATTTTAAAAAAGTTACTTTACCTCCCTGCAAAGACCTTTTGGTTCTCTTAGTGTCGATCCGTGTAACGTGAGTCAGGGCGTCGCCTCGCGCTTCCCCGCGTGTTCCCGCGCGCCTCACGTGCGCTCCTCGACAAAACTTTTACGAGCTGTCTTTAATCTACTCCTACTAACTACACGCGGAAATAGACGACTTTTGAACGTAGTTAAGACTTAATTTATGACTGTCGTTAATTACTATTCTTTACTAAAAATAGCTGCGACTGGAAGTTAAATTTTAAGTAGAAGTTTCTACAAAGTACCTTAGGTCCCGGTAAACGTTCGAGAAAATTATTTTTGAATTATTATTAGAATTTAAATATAACTTTACAATTTATTATTCACTATCAAAATTTTAATTAGTTGATTTCTTCTGGCTTCTTGTGTTAATCGCAAATTACTATTAGGTATTACTTTTAAACTGGTGCAGTTTTTTTGGTTACCAGTAAAGCCATATTAAGTCTATTCATCTCTTATAAAATTTTGAACTGTAGTTTCAATTCATTTTAACTGCGTCATCAATGAATCAATCATATGAATCAACACAAAAGAGTCATTGAACAAAAAACTCTAAATCAAATATTCTGTCAAACCCAGGAAACTTACTTCTCTAGATTAATTTACTGATATCTACTCTTATATGAAAAGCCTGGCTTGCAGATATCTGAGTAATTTTCGATTCAGCTTCAAGGTAATTCCAGCACATAAATAAGCAAGTTTCGTTTATAATTTACGAAGGGATGCTTTGTTCACTAGTCTACGCGAAACTTCGTTTTCGCGTGATATGAAAATATCGCTCTTTGGGAATATTAAACTAAGTTTTGCGGCGCGGAGATTGTTAACGTATAATTAGCGTGGACGCAATGCTGTCTGCATCTTTCTTCATAACTTTCCTCCTGCAGTCTAAACTTTACGACTTGCCTTGAAATTGGTTTTACTCCGGGCGTAATTAAATTTTGAAATGTTTTTGTGTTAGACGTGCTAAAGGTAAAGTTGTAAAATACGTCTAAGAATATTAGTTATTATAAGTCGTTATTTTAATATCTTTGTTGTGCGTATTATAACTGATTAGACTAAATGCCTCAATAAAAATTATTATTAATTAGAAATTAAGCGCATTGATGTCAATTTTGATGATTTCACCCTATTTCATTATAATTATTATTAGGCATTATAAAAAAAAAGTGTTTTTTTCTCCTTCAATCACGCAACAATAGAGATGTAATTTTTGAATGGGTATGGTTGAGGATTTGGAAAATTACATAGACTTTTATATGAAAAAACCCAACTCCACGTGGCTAAAATCAAGTGCTAATAGCGCTGTAGGGAAAGCTTCCGCAGCTTCAAACGTGACACAAATGAAAACACAGGGAGAATATGCGCACATTTTATCACTGAGCTCATCGCGTTGGGAGTTGGGACGCGAGAGCGGGCGGAAGGGCGCCGGGACGCGGGACGCGAGAGCGGGCGGATGGGCGCCGGGACGCGGGACGCGAGAGCGGGCGGATGGGCGCCGGGACGCGGGACGCGAGAGCGGGCGGATGGGCGCCGGGACGCGGGACGCGAGAGCGGGCGGATGGGCGCCGGGACGCGGGACGCGAGAGCGGGCGGATGGGCGCCGGGACGCGGGACGCGAGAGCGGGCGGACGGGCGGCTGAATGAATTTCAGAAGTTCAGCGGAAATTCCTTCACGCAATGCATTTTGTTGCTATTTCGTCCATAGATTTTCAAGTATTTCGATTGTACATGCCTGCTTCGTACTGTCAAAATTGTCTAGAACTTTTAAAGATTGTGAGCAGCTCAATAATACAAAAAACACATTATTTTCAAAAATAAGGAACTCTGTTATTTAACACTTAAATTAAAAACAACGAACACGAGGAAGAAGATAAAGGTGTGAATGAATCAAGGAAATCCCATGCGATGTTTTACAAACAACGTAAATCCACGCGTGCTAATGGCTAAGGTTACGTCGTCGTTGCCATCATTTTAATTCACCGTCATTCACATCTAGACACTGTCTCCTGGCAGCTTCAGCAGTGGTGATTTTTTAAGTGGAATCACGAGACCTACGTACCAATGGAGGTTACCGCAAAACACATTCCAGTCTAAAAACGACTTGGGTGAAATTTAGGACAAGGGTAACCTGACTAGTTCACCATTAGAGTGACGTTCATTGTTTGGACAAAATATACATGTAGGTACATATTTTTTATAAACGGGATGTTTATAAATAGTAAACGATGCAAAGTTTAGCTGGAGCCACTCCGCAACCGTATAGTTCCACAGCGATGAATACGAGCGTATTGCGGTTGTTTTATACGTTTTATCTTTTACATCTTTTATGTTAGAACAATGGCAATAATGCTCATTGCTGTGAATGGAAACTAGGCTCCGCATCACTAGAGTTTAGAACAAGGCTATTTTAGAACTGAAACATAATTCAAATGTTTTTGAGTGCCAGCTTTTGCTCGTGACTTCATTTACGTAAAATTCGCCGTTTTAAAAACCTCGTACCTATAGTTTATTTTTTCAATTTCAATTAAATAACTGAAAACGTAACCGACGAACTTAGTTAGGCGCTTACGACGTTTTTACTTTTAGTTTTTTACTTTGAGTTAGACCTTTCCACTGTTGGACATAGGATTTTGTGTCCGCGCCATTCTTAAAGTCGTTTTTTCCAAAATTTTTTGTTAATTTGAACCATTTTTGCTATCTTTGGACCATCGAGGTAACTGAAAACGTTTACTGGTGTCTCGGCCTTGTGCTGCCCGTATCCAGCGGCTCCCTGCGACTTATTAAATGTCGTTGGACTTATTAGATCTAGTTTCGGATAAAGCTTGCCACTCTAATGGCGTGGAACACCAACGTGCAACAGCTATTGTAATATTTTGTTCGGCTCAATCTTGCATGCGGCTATTTCAATGTTCATACAAGCATATTATTTGAAGAGTTTCTGTTATAGATTCGATACAGCCACGCGGCGTCGAACTGAATGCAATGCCAGTGTACGTGATTGTTCAATACGATCAAGCGCGAAACGTGCCTTATCTGAATATTCCATCTTTGTGTTTGGGATGCTGCTATAACTTCCTTTATATTTCACGAGGACGTGGACAATTTCCATCCAAATTTAGTTTTAAGCATCGAAATAATAAAAATTCTTTTCAAAAAACCGACTTCAAACGCCACTACAAAGTATAAAAATAATTTTATTTTGTACACGTTTGTTGAAGTCGGGCGGGCTTAAATAGAAACGATGAATCCGATACGCGATGCTCGCCCGATTTCAATAAGCATGTCTCTTATATGTCACCATAAGATAAGCGTCGCGCATCGATTTCATCGTTTCTAGTTAAGCCCGCCCGACTTCAACAAACGTGTACAAAATAAAATTATTTTTATACTTTGTAGTGGCGTTTGAAGTCGGTTTTTTGAAAAGAATTTTTATTTTAAGCTTTTTAGTGTAGCTTGTTCCTGCTCTCTTTCTCCCCTCCCTCCACCGCTACGGTACTAATGTAGTCTATACTTGGTACCTACAGTACTTATTAACATACACGATTTCTAAAGAGCTAGGACTAAGAGCTCCATGATGCAGTCCATGCTTGGTACCAACAATATCAATTCGAAATCGAAAGTTCGTAATTCCTCCACCCTGCAGCATCAGGATTGAGGAGCTAGAACCTTGAGCTTTATGATGTAGACTATGCTTGATACTAACAATATCAATTCGCAAGCGAAAGTTCCTAAATCCTCACAGTTCAGGTGGGCAGTTCCCTGCAGCATCAGGATTGAGGAGCTAGAACCTAGAAATCCATAATGTAGTCTATGCTTATTACATACAATACGAATTCATGATCAACAATTCCTAAATCCCTACAATTTAGATGGGCAGTACCCTACAGCATCAGGATTGAGGAGTAGGACCTGGAGCTCTATGATCTAGTATATGCTTAGGCTAAGCATACCAATTCGTAAATGGCAGTTCCTAAATCCTTACAATTTAGGTGGGCAGTACCCTACAGCATCAGGATTGAGGAGTAGGACCTGGAGCTCTAAGATCTAGTATATGCTTAGGCTAAGCATACCAATTCGTAAATGACATTTCCTAAAACCTCATAATTTAGGGGGAAAGTACCCCTACAGCATCAGGCTTGAGGAGTTGAAGGTAAAAATTTTTATGGGACCATTTCGCGAGCTTCCTCTGTCGATTAAAAAAAAATTCGCGTGAATCGGTCCAGAAACCTCGGAGTAATCGGTGGACATACATAGAAAAAAAAAAAAAAAAAAATATACCGGCCGAATTGATAACCTCCTCCTTTTTGGAAGTCGGTTAAAAATATAGGGCGGTTTTTGGTCCCATTTGTGACAGAACTGACTTTTACCCGAGTGGAGGTGGGCTTTTAAAGATCCCGCGGGGATTCTCTGTTTTTCGGGATAAAAGATACATAATTATGTCACTCTTTAAGTCCTCAACTGTACCTATGCAAAAAATCACTTCAATCCGTTGCTCTGTTGCTGCGTGATTAATGGACGACCAACAAACAAACACTCTTTCACATTTATATTATTTGTAAGTTCAGTTGCGTGTCGGGTGAAAAGTTATTGGCAATTAACAAACACGAGTTATTGGTTATTTATGACGTCACGAGGGACGTGGCATTAAATAATATTTCGGTATCAAAGTCACACAATCACAGTTAAAAGCGATTTAAAAATTAATTAAAAGTTCAAGTCCTTCTTTGATGGTATTCTAAAAGAGTCAGAATTAGAATTTCTGGCCATCATCGTCATCATCTCAACTGGTAGACGTCCACTACTGGAGATAAGTCTCTTGTGTTTATTTATTTAGTAGAGGTTATTACACAGTTAATGAATTCCTTAATGACAAAGTTGCTTGGAAGCAATCTGCTTTGTTTCAGCTTTGCTTCTGTCCACAAAATAGATAAGCTACATATTGTAACTAGTAGGGCGCGTGGGTGCGCGGCTCGCTAAAGCGAACCGCGGTTTTTCTGTCCACCAAGTAGACCTTCGGGTCTTGATCATCTTTTTCCAAGGAACTACTCTTCCATCTTTCATAGTCTCTGAGATATAAGTACATCGAGATATAAGTACATCGACGAAATTTGTATGACCGCCACCTTGAATCCGCCATTTTGGTATTTTTTTTTCAGCTCATTGCCAATTGGATGAGGTTTCGAGTGATTTTTGTTTGGGCACCCTCAACCTGTCTTCAATACCCTGACCGTGCTCCTCACCCGTCTCCGAAATCCTCAATCATCAGCTCCCTCCATATTTTTCATCCAAATGAATTTTTGTCCTCTATACGAAACCATCAGCGGAAAGGAACGTATCAAAGTCTTGCATACATTTTATATAAAAAAAAAACCGCCATCTTGAATTTTTTTCTATTCATCACGTAGACCATCGGGTCCTGATTATTTTTTTCCGAGAAACCACTCTTCCATCATTCATAGTCTCCGAGATAGACACCGACGAAATTTGTATGGCCGCCATCTTGAATCCGCCATTTTGGATTTTTTTTCGGCTCTCTGCCAATTGGATGAGGTTTCGAGTGACTTTTGTTTGAATACCCTCCACTTATCTTCGATATCCTGGCCGTGCTCCTCACCCGTCTCCGAAATCCTCAACCATCAGCTCTCTCCATATTTTTCCTCCAAATTAATTTTTGTCGTCTATATGAAACCATCAGAAGTTTTGAAAAGGAACCATATAAAGTCTTGCATATATTTTGTATGGAAAAAATTTAATTCCGCCATCTTGAATTTTTTTCTGTTCATCAAGTAGACCTTTGGGTCCTGATCATTTTTTTCTAAGGAGCCACTCTTCCATCTCTTATAGTCTCCGAGATAGACACCGACGAAATTTGTATGGCCGCCATCTTGAATCCGCCATTTTGGATTTTTTTTCGGCTCTTTGCCAATTGGATGAGGTTTCGAGTGACATTTGGTTGAACAGCCCCCACCTATCTTCGATACCCTGGCCGGTGCTCCTCACCCGTCTCCGAAATCCTCAATCATCAGCTCTCTCCATATTTTTGTTCCGAATGAATTTTTGTTCTCCATACGAAACCGTGAGTGAAAAAAAATTTTTCCATACAAAATTTTACAGGAGAGGTGATCAATGAGTCAGTGAGTCAGTGAATCAGCACGAGTAGCTATATATATAGTAATATTGTTTTTTTTTTGTTTTTAAAAGAGCAACTACTGAGTATCTTGCCGGCTCTTCTCAGCAGAATCAGCTTTCCAAACCGGTGGTAGATTCTTGACTTGTTAGAGCCACAAGTTGGCCTACATTAAATAAATAATTTTGAGTTTGAGTTTGAGTTTAATGATCGCCACAGAACACAATCCGCGCCGCCTGCATCCAATGGCTGTATGCAGTGCTGGCTCGGTTGGTATCATCCGTCCACCTCGTGAGAGTCTAACAACACTGCGCCTCACGGTGTGGGGCTGCCATTGCTCGGGAGCCCAAAGCCAATCGGTTCTTTGACCCATGTGCCCCGCCCATAACCAATTCAGTTTTGCGACCCGTTAAGCTATGTAGTTAACTCTGCTTCTCCTATGGGTCTCCTCAATTATGACTGGAATCACACACAAAAATGTGGAGAATCCATTGAACGGATCAACGGATTTGCCACATTTTTGCTAAGAATGTATTTCGTGAATGAGGAGAATTAATCTGGTAAATAAAATAGATTTTGTATGAATTGAATTGCTGAAAGTTTTTGCGATACTCTCAGTGTGTGGCCGCGGAGGGCGAGTCATTAATCAGGGGGAAATTATTATTCACGTCGAGGAAACAATGCGCGTCGCGGACTCGCTGCTGCTTGCCGCGATTATAAATATTAATGACTCCGCGTGGAACTGACGATTGTTTTTGTGTACGTTTGCTTATTATACAGATGAATAGCCTAAAATACTTAGTTATAAGTGGGATTGAAAATGTGTGTTGTTTGTTTATAACGTGGCAGCGGATTAACGTGATTGATTGCGTGAGTATAATAATAGGTCAGTAAAACTCATCTCAGCAACATCCGCTTTCCAAATCGGTAGTTTGACGTATCATAATGGCCACAGGTTAGCCTACATGAAATAAATAATTTTGAATTTGAATTTAACCGTAGTCATTTATTATTATAGGCCTTAACAGAAAGATTAAAGTCACTCAACGAGCAAAGGAAAGGGCCGTGAGTTCCATGGTCTTATCAGTCATGGAGTAGAGACAATAAGAACTGAGGGTTATAAATAATTAAGAATCGTAACCCTTTTAAGACTCTCGAGACTTAAGAAGAAGAAAAATTAAAGGTTGATGGATTAATCGCCACCAGGGCACTATTGCTGTACCCACTCCTAACTTAAACTTTATGCTTTCTTGGAAGGGAGAGGGTTAAATAAGTCATATTCAGCTTAGCTAATATTCTTAAAAAAATCGAATCTCATGTGAATTTTCTTCTAGAGACATCATAAATGTATTTACTCTTAAAAATATAAGCGTTTATCCTACATATTGTTTTTGTTTACACATGACGTAAACGGATAAACATTGGGACCGGGAACCCTTTTCCCAATGTTAACGCTCAGTTAATAAAGCTCAACGAATAATATTCAACTGACGAAGGTAAACAAAATGTCGGGAAAACGGTGAAAAACCCGATTGCCAATCAAAAAGCAACTCGGGTAGGCTAAAACAAAGAAATAATTTCCATTCCAGTACAAATTACGAGAATGAATACGGACTGAATAACAGGACCGGGTGCTACTCTGTCGATTTTTATTTAGGCATTTATGGCAATAATAGGTTCAAAGTTATCGAGAATCTTTGAAAAGCCAGGCTTTAACTTTGTTATCTGTGTCAAAGTATTTTTAATGTAGTAAATTATTATTGGTTTGACGCAAATAAAAAATTAACAATTTTTAGACGTGTTTACTCTCTTCTTTCTCTCTTCATAATCTGACGTGTTAGCTTAAGATTTTCGTACAGTGTAATGAAAATTAAATATTTGTAATGTTGTATGCTCTCCTTTTTCCTTCCGAATAAGCCTAACGCTTACGTTAGGAGTTAACTGTTTCTCTATTGAGGCTTCACGAAAGATATTATGATTCAAGACATTTGAACCATTTTTGTATACAATAATGTTTACAGACACAGTACGGGGTTTAGACTAATATTTGAAAAGAAAGAAACAAAGCTCCTGAAAAGGGCGCTACATTTATGAATGCAAATTGTATTCTCACTGCCACTTGTTCCTGAAAACTGTACGGAAACGATACGAAATTTGTTTAAAAAAAGTTACACACAATTTTACGTACGTACTAACGCCTACAATTTATCATAATAATTATGTATTGCTTAAGTTGGCTATAGCTCCATGTGTTTAAGTGAAAGATACCTATACCTATTTATGTAGTTATGTATGATGATTTTCACTTTGACGTTTATTGGATTGACAGCTTACTTTACAATACAAAATACCCAATCTGTCCATCTGACATAACATATACTAATGAATAGCAAATATGACCTACTTTAACTTATAATTCAAGGGAAAATAGCTAGCCGAAGACTTCTTGGCTGGAGACAATATCTTGGTTTGTAAACTTGTGAAAATTCCACGAGAAAAGTACCCCATTAGGGGTACTTTTCTCAAGTTTGATAGGATTACCTATTCTCTATTCCTTGCAGCAGCTTCCAAAGAGCAGATATCCCTAATGTTTGTCAATCCCGATCGGAGACGGCACTACAACAACAAGAAGTAGGACATCCAGCTGGACTGGTCAATAATAATTGTTTTTTTTTATTCAATAAATTTGAAAAAATTAACGTAAACCAATGAAAGGATATTAACCGGCCTATTGATTCTTAAATCATAATATAATGTCGTTTCGTTTAATTTGATGTTGTGACGTCAGATGTCGCTCAACACGAAGCGCTCGCAAGGCCTCGTCCCATCACAGTCGTTTCGTTAATTAACTTTTCTGCGGAATTTATTGCGATACCGTTAATAAGGGCCTCTTTGACCTGACCAGTAATTTATTGCTTTATTTCAACCGTTCACATTTTACTTCATTTAAAGCTTTTGTACTGTGCCGTTCTTAAATTATATGTTAATGTATTATGTTTCTTTTTTATGTCGTGTTTTATTTAAACAAATATTTAATAAAATAAGGCAGTCACGAATATGTACGTAGGTATGAATATTTCTCAAAGATTTAAAAGAAAGTTTATAGAGATAGTAAAATAATATTGGGAAACCCAAGCGTATCGGTGGGTGCCACTGGGTGCAAGCGCTACAAGATTATGTTCTGAGGGGATTCTTGCAAGATACCAGTGTTTAACGGCTTCAAAGACACTTAAAGTCTGAAAGAATGTTGTCAACGTTTTAACAAACAAAACCTAGCCCATTTAACTCCATTGAAACAAAAACTGGCTTAACTTTTTTACATATTCGCCAACATTGGCTCCCAAATTCCCGAATTGTACAAATTGTGTTTTTTCGTCCGAAACTTTTAACTGCCAAAGTTAAAATCGAGGCTGGGCGCCGGCTGGGCAATTCCCTTTGACTCGAGCTTTACTCGAGACAAAAAATCCACCGCAGCCACCAAGCCCGAGCGTGCGGCCACACACTCAACAGTCGCACACACATACACACACACACACGACACACACATAGACAGAGCCAATCAGTCCTTTTGTATTTTGAAATAGAAAACAAGTGTAAAATAAAAATTAAAACACTGGGGCATGGCTAGAATTAGAATTTATTTATTGCCAAAATACACGTGATATGGTGTTACAGAACCCCAACTCCTATTAACTTGCTACCCAGTTTTTTGTTTCATCATCCTACTTCTCATTCCTCGATCATTATCTATCTAACAATTACTCATTAAGACCATTTTCATGAGCCCAAACACGCTGTACTTGCTGTAAGTTGCGGAGGGGTTGGGTGTCTCGCAGATTGCTTGATGCTGCAAGTGTGCTGTGTTGGAAATAATCCGGAATACACAACAGTATAGCAAATCACTCGTAGCTGTGAAAGTTTGCAAGACCTTTGAATAAGCTGATGATATTCAAACGCCTGAGCAGATCTTCATAAATTATAGCTAAGAATATCGATCACGTCAAATTTCAAACAGAATAAAAATCGGTCCATTCTTTGCGGATACACAGATATACACGTTAATCTTATAACTCTTTTTTGGGTGTGTCATGAAGTAGGATAGTAATTCAAATAATTTAATATAATTATCTATTTGAACTGAATAGGTAAATAAAAAAAAATATTTTTGCGTTTGATTTTAGGTTTTCGTGTATCGAGTTATATTATGGTCAAAATTGTAAAATGGTTAGTTATACTTAATTTAATTATATTAAAAATTTTAATGATCTGAACTGTACTCTGTTATGTAAGAACGCAGAAAAGCTAGATAGATTTATATTTTAAAAATGGTTACGTAAACATTAAAATTTATTCTGTAAAGACTGAAATTTCCACTTGTGTAAAAATAACTGAAAAACAACGTCACCAACAAGCCTGTGACCTACGAAGCATGAGCTTGCATAAAGAAAACTCCACCTTTGTTTTGAAAATTATATAAGTATATGAGTACGAGTAGTATAATATGTATACGAGTACAAGCGCCGCTGACCTGCAGCTGCCGGCCCGCGCTACGACAAAAACTTTACCTGGTGTCTCATAATTATAATTAAAGGTTACCTTATTCATTTTATCACGTATATTTTTTATTCACACGAAAAAATTGTTATGTTGTACTATTAGCTCTCTACTATCATTTCGGATACATTATGCAGTACGTATATAATACCAAGCCTTAAATTCTATCTAAATACATAAAAGAAAAAGCCGTAAGATTATTTTATTCACCAAAATGCAGGTACAATGTGATGGAATACAGAAAATCGAGCCTTACATATATATTTTACCAGGACTGGTGTGTGAATATTATACAATAAAATATTAAACAAAATGGGTTATTAAAAGTTATTTACTTGCACTTAAAAGTGGCTTGTCACGCAGATTTTATTTACGTTATGATTTAGGTATCCGCTAAGAAAAGATTTTTGAAAATTCAACACCTAAAGGGGGTTGAAAAATCGAACTGAACGAGAACAAAGCCGCGAACAAAAGTTAGTTTTCTCTAAATTGCCTCTTCTTCCTAAATTGATTACAAAATTGATGAAAAACTAAGTGAAACCGAACCACTCATAAATTCCTAAGTGTATTTTAACTCGGTTTTCGAACTTAACCGATTAATTTAAACGAGATTATGTAGCTCAAGTGGAAGCGGGTATATTATGTATTTATCGTACAGCTGAAAGTTTAACAGAAAGCGCTGAAGGCTTTAATCTCCGGCCCGCGCCGGAAACCGTAAACATATTACATATTAATATAACGCGCAATACATTATACCTACGTCAACAAGGATAAATAACATTTTAAATATAATATTATACATTCTAATATCTCACCGCTCCGCATTTATTAGTGCTAATAGTCGTGACTCCTTCCATTAATACAACAAACTTTCATAAATACTTACTATAAGATATAATTGGTACAGTCGAATGCCTGCTTCTATCAATTGTCTGTTTGCTTCTATCAACATCTAAACCAATTATGTCAAAGAGATCACAGCTTTGGCATCCTTTTTATTCTGGAATGTCACTCATGATTTTTCAAAAATTCATAAGGACGAGTAAACTAACTTTATATAAATCATTTCATTTAACCTACAGAAAACGACGCACGTTGAGTGTCATTTATTGAATCAAGAAGTTCAAAGGAGCTCATAATGCATGGGGATAAAATCACGGCCCTCATAATCGGGCCCCGCGCTAACGCTACTTGGTCCTGAATAAGCTTTACTCTGTTTTCCATATAAGCTGCAAGCTTGATTGTTAATGCAGGCGAGCGATCAGCGCGTCGGGATGATGGTCGACACATAAGTGCAGCTATTTCACGCTCCATTAGCGCCCGCTAGCGACGCGCCGAGTGTTCCAAACTCTGCACTTTCACCATCATAGAAAAAAAAAATTTGTTGAGGAGTGAATAAGAGTGATAGCTTTTTTCACTCCTCAACAAATTCAATCAATTGTCACAATCATAATATACTTACTCTGTCGAGTCTATGAAGTTAGTTTTGATTATATCAATTTTTGGTATTGATGATTATTTATTTGCGCTTAACTTCGTCTTCCATAAGCTCTGTATGTCCAATCAAACGTAGTTTTGCTAAAAACTACATGTTGGATCTATATCAACGCCGCGCCGTAGCGGCGTAGCAGAAGTAACGTAGCAACTATGTTACGTATACCTTAATGGTGATATAAATAGTAGATAAAAAATGGCTACGACTTTTATTAATTTTTAAGTAAGATAAGTATAAAAAAATTACAATATTTCGAGTTCATAAGTATCCTTTTAAAGGTATCAAAACATCAAATAATAAAAATTAATTTATTCGCACAGTCACACTAGCACTTGACCGGTTTTTATTTATCCGTAATGTCTGAATCATTCTACAAACAATTTTTATTACTATACTAGTTCAACAATAAAAAAACTTTGGACATTTTTCAAATTGAATGTTATACGTCGTTTTTTATCCAAACATACCGCGGTGAATATTTCGAAAATATTTGTACATCGTTTGTATTGTACACAAAACAAAGGAAACTCAATAAAATTGTTGTACCTTTTGTCAGTATTTTTACATAAAAAATCTGTTTCTTTTTGTATTATTTTTCTCCATTTAGATTTATCGTGTTTCAGAGAGAAAGTTACGAGTAATTCTGTTGGTAATAATTTTATACACAATTTAAATATTTATGGGCCGATTTCACCAACCTAAAAAACGCCGCGCATACCATACATCATAGTAATTTACCTACATAAATTGATAAGCAGTTGACTAATTTATGGTAATGAGGCTAAACTTTTAAAGCTGTATTTTGCAAAAATTGATACAGTTCAGTTTCTGATATATTTTATGAAACATAATATAACATGCCGTAAAGTTTAACGTAATAAAATATCCAAGTTTCATCGCTCTAAACTCCACCAAAATAGCACATAAATCTAAAGTCTAAACATTTACTTTATAGTCTATCTACGTAGAGCAAACAAACATTCAATAATTTGCGAGAAATTTCCCAATCCGGCTTTACGACGCTATTATACAGATAGGATCGTAAATTGTAAAATTTTCGCGCCCCGATATCAAGATTCATGAGTCATAAATAATAAACGAGAAACAAAATCCCTCTCTTAACACGTATACCTAAGGTTTATGGGCGGTTTGCTGTGCCGCTGCCGAGCGGGCGCGTTACTTAGGACAATCCATAAAACGCCGGTTCTCATTACTCTAGTAGCATTGAGTACTAGCTCAGAAGATCAGACTTACTTTGCTTATGGGATTTTTTAAATCAAAACAGAAACATTGCAGATTTGCAGGTTTGGTGGAAGGCTTTGGCCTTGGCTAGGTACAACTTTACCAAAAATGTATCGCCAAATGTTTTTCCGGTATGATGGCATGTAAAATCCGGTTAGGAGTATAAGTATAATTAATACTGCCATACCCCTTCTTGGTAAGCACGTTAAGATCTTCGTCATTTACTTACTATAGGGTGAGATCGCAGTAAGTGTCATCGAATAATCACACTAATATTATAAAGGCGAAAGTTTGTATGTGTTTGTGTGTGTTTGACTGAAATTTGGAATAGAGATAGCTCACACCTAGGTTTAACACATAGGCTATATTTTATCCCGGAAAATTAAAGAGTTCCCGCGGAAATTGGAAAAACCTTAAAATCCACGCGGACAAAGTCGCGGGCATCAACTAGTAAATATGTCCTTTTACAATGGAACATAGCTAATTTTGTGACCCGTATAATGTGAATCGGCTATAACGGAAAGTCGCTGTCCACATTTAATCAAGAAGAAATATAGTTCTGGATTACGAATTCCATGCCATTAAAATTAAGCTAGTCGTTATATAGAATGTCGTGTATTGTTTCCAAACGAACAAATTACCCGGGGTAAAGTGGAACCCCGGGGACACGAGTTGGAGGAAACTTTATCGCATCTCTAGGGTACAATAGGATCAATATTTGGGATATATTTTATTATACTCGTAGCTCGTGCGAGATAGTCGTAAATAATTTGACGATAAAACCCTGACAGAAGTTATTAGCTAAGATATTGTACTTCTTCGGTGTTAAGGAAACCATATGGCCAAAGAAACAATTAGCTAATTGAGTTACGCTTTTTGCATTATAAAGCATTTATAGCATATTATATAAAACGCTTACAATTGAAAAAAGATTATGAGTCTTATCAGAAACGGTTAAATAAATAACCGTAAACCCAACGTTAAGACCCAACACGCCAAGAAAGCCGAGCTCAAAAGCTATCAGTGGTTTCACTAATGATGTCAAAACTTTTGAATGTGAGTACATTTCAATACGGTTTCCACTATCATGAAAAATATTTAAAGGACAAGAGGATTATAATAAAACTAGTATGTATCTAAACTAATATTATAAAGAGAAAAGATTTGATTTTTTGTATATTTGTATGTTTGTTTGTAATGGATAAACGGAAAAACTACTTAACCGATTTCAAAAATTTATTCATCGACAGAAAGCTACATTATCAACGAGCAACATAAACACTATTTTATTTTAAAAAATTAAAGATCTCTACGAAAATTGACATAATGTAACCCAAATTCTCAAAAATCTCTACTAAAGTCCAACGCCGCACTAAATTCGAGTTTGTTCAGGCTAACCTCAAAAACTTCTATACGTATTTTCATACGGTTTTCAATAATAGAAAGAAGGATTATTTATGTATACAATCACTCTCAGTCTGACGTATTGATAAAACACCTACTCGAGTCTAGAATGAGTCAGTTAGAGTAATTTACAGCATCCTGTGAAACCAAAAAAAATAAGTCATAAGTATTTAAAGTATGTCATGTACCTACACAAGACAAGGAGTGCAATATAACGTGTTATAACATTATTATTAGGAATGAGAATCATGAAAGGAAGCCGCTTTCGGGAGCGCTAGAGGGAAGTGCTGTCAATGCCCGTGGGAGAACTAAAATGTCATCACAGGATGATTTATATTAAGACGATTTTATTCTACTAACATTATTTTATACGCTGCCTTATGTATTGATTATTTTATCAGTAATAAAGGCTTTGAATGGTGCATAGAGGAAATCGGTATTCAATTTTGCAAAATTGGGTATACTGTACCTAAATTGAATCCTCTAAAATCTCATCGCACCTTGCACTGTATGAATGTGCTTGACATCCGTTTCACTTTGACATGATAACCGTAATAGCAGTCTTCGACCACGAGCAGTGTTAATTCATGCCAAAACAGTAAGATCGGTCTACCTTTGGAAAACAAAAAGATTATGTACAGAGAAAATACTCCCACATAATCCTTTATATCTTTACAAAGTGTAGTATAATCCACAAACGAGAACATCAAACAAAAGCTCAGCACCGCACCCAATTCGCGGAGACTACACGCGTAAGGGCCTGTGTACATGACGTCTTTTTCACTTGCAAAATATACTAAATACTAATATAATCCTAACTGAATCAAAAGTCTGACTTTCAATGTATGTGTACGAGTACATCTTAACTAAATTAAAATGAAATCAACTTACAATATTTCAAGTGAACACACTTATTGAAATTGATCCAAGGTTAACGGAGCTATACAGTAGTACTGCCAAGAACTTAATGCACATCTAATTGAAAACTTTTTCTTCTTACAAAATGGTTGACAATAATTTTAAACTAAAATCATTTGTTTGATGTTTAGTTTTGCCAGTATAATAATTGAGTTTATCTATCTAGAATCTAGAAGTTTACAGCTGTCCAAGAGACTTTTAAAAAATACCTGACTAATATTTTTATTTTAATAGTTTTTGACCGAAATTTAGCCATTATCATTAGTCATTTAGGATTCATTCGCATAGATAAAAGAGCAAAAGAGAGATGAAAAATACGCAAAGGCGTTTTAATGTTGTTTTAGTTGCGTTTCCACACCTCGTCTGTGCGTATTTAAAAGTCCAAATAAGAAAGTGTACAGGCCTTAAGATAGGCGGTTTAAGAAACACACGAAGTAAAATTATTCCCCGCGCGTGTCGACAACGCACGTCTTAACTTGGGGATTGTAAACGGCGCTATTGCATAAATTATAATGAGACTTGTTCTGGATCAAACAATCAGAGCGCCGTGACGTGCGCGGCATTCACTTTAGCTCCCAACAGACATACCAACAAGTCAGACACGCTTAATATTATATCTGAATCAAATTACTATCCTTGCATCTTTACAAATGCTAAAGTGTGGGTTTTTGCTTTGTCCTTCAATGACGCAGCAGCATGAGCGATGAGTCGACATGATTTTTGCATTGGTTTAAGAAAGAATTTCGAAAAAGTGGCATAGGTTACTTTTATTTTAGAAAAATGGATAAGAATAATGACTGATTGGGATTGGAATGAAAGTATGGATTAGTCCCTACCCATTGCAATATTGTCGTATCCTTTAACACAAGCATAATAGTTAATAGAGAGGAAAGTGGAGTATTAGCTATACTCCGAATAGCTTATTCATATAAAAAAAGATGTCATTAATGAGATTTTCACTTTCCGTATATCATAATTATATTTCTGAACACCTTAGAGTTAAACGTTGAATAATTATAAAAATTAAGTCCTGTATTAGTTTGGTTCAACTAAATTGGCACGTGCAATTGCAATACGAAGGGATTCTGGTGTATAGTAATACTGCGTGGCATTGTTCAGCCCGTCTCACCGCTGGGATCTTTGCCGAGATATTTTCATTTAAATCAACTCGTTAATGATGTAGAGTCGAAAACCGTACACATGTTTAGATTCAAGGCTGAGTTGCGATCGCTTTGAATTAGTTTACGATGATGCTATCACCACGAAGCAAACTTTCTAATATCCGCCCTAAATTAGTAATAAAGCAAATTAAAAAAAAACAATTAAGTATTATAGAATAATTTATGAAACAAACGGCGCACACAAGCCGGCGTATACTGCAGTTTGCCTAATCGCAGCGCATATAGGTGCCATACCACAACACGGTGTTATGAAGATTTGTTTTTTGTTATTATTTACTCATATTGTGGTGTATAACTTAATAACGTGACTGTAGGGTGTTATCCCTACTGATAAATGATAATTGATATTATTGATTGATTTTAGTGGACTGTATTATTTAATTAATGATATTGATATTATGATATTTATTGATATAGTAAACTTAATGATATTGATATAATGATATGTTGAGCGCGTCGTAGGGCAGCCCGCGGTGCACTAACTGTTAATAACTAACGCGCGGCCCGACGACGACGGCGTAAACTGCTGACGGTGCAGTGTTCAGTGGCACGCAGTGTCCCGAACAGTAACTTTCTTACAATTTTGTTTTGTTTTTTGTTCTATAATCCTAATCCTAATCCTACTAATATTAATATTAATATGTAATATTATAAATGTGAAAGTGTGGATGTTGGATGTTTGTTACTCATTCACACAAAAACGGCTAAACGGATTTGGATGAAATTTGGCACAGAGATAGATTGTGGTCGGGAATAACACATAGGCTACTTTTTATCCCGGAAAATAAGAGAGTTCCCGCGGGAATTAAAAAACCTCAACCCACGCGTACGAAGTCGCGGGCATCATCTAGTTTAACAATAAATCTGTTACATACCAACTTCATTATTCGAATATATAAAAAAGCAACAGTAAATAATGTATATAAGTATCTAGTAGTATAATGTATGTGAGTTTTCGATAAAAGGAATCGCAATCTTGATTTGTAGAGACTAAATCTCCTGAGGCTGCTACGAAAACATACTCTACGTGAGTTTCATCTACGACGAGCTACGAGAAGGCTACGAGACATACGTCGAGTATGTTTTGGAGGGTTTGTGGGGGTTCGCGTGTCAGATATCGCTTGCTTTGGAGTGCCATCGGTACAAAGCGCATGCTGCACGGTATACCATACTTGTTACATAATTCTGTTTTAGCGAAATAAATTTGTTTTCTCTCGAGTGTAAAGGCAAATTAGTTTTATAGAAAATGATGAGCCGTACAAAGCTGTACAGTGCATCGATATCCCTAAAGATTTAGAATATCGAACAGAGTTTATAAAATCTACTTTGATCCAAATCCCGGGAGAGGTCGCGAGCGTCCGCTAGTTGCAAATCAAAACTTCTCGAACATTCTGCGGCGCCGGGAGATGGCAAACTGTTATTAGATTGAAACTTCATCTAAAATAATTGAAATAAGGAGAGAATCGTAGAAAATTGGAGAGAGTAACAAGTCGTAAGCCGAGATTACACGGATTATGGCGAGCTGAGTCGTAATAACATTTGTAAGTAGTTCGATAAGTGTCGCTGCAAAATATAATTTAGTTTTGCTTTAAGTAAATTAGTACCTACTTTTTTAAGTTAAGCGAGTTGCGAGAGAGTTTTCCAACAATGGGAGTTTAAGCATACTGTAATTATCATAAACCGAGCAGTTTATTTCGTCGCAGTCCAATACGAGCGTCTCAGTGGAGCCGCCGTAATAATTATTTGTTACTGGTCCTTAATGTCGGTAGAGACTAAGAGCAGGCATAACAATAATTTAGATATTTTTATGTGTACCTTCCTTTTATCGTTCGACATAGGGGTCGAAGATTGTTCTAGGGCAGAAACACAGAATACATCATAATGCAGATCGGTACTTAGTTCAAATGCTTGGTGCTTACTGTTTACTCTTTTTATTTCTACAACTTCTTCATTTCATTAGACCTAAGATCTTTAAAATTAATATTAGTCATACATTACTGTCACGGCATTATTTTGTCGAGTTTTAAAACCTTCACGTGAACGAAGTTGCGGGCAAAACCTAGTTAAATATTATAGTTAAACGGTTATGGCTGGTATATAAAAACAGATAGACAGCGGAAAAGTTGTTCGCTCCTCGCTCATTCCGCGCCAGACAAAGACTTGTAATTTATTTGTCCGTTAACGGTATTTTACTCCGCAACACGCCGCCCTCGCCGAAACGGGATTGAATATAAATTCTGCAGAACGTTAAATAAGCGCCATTTTAAAATTCCACTCAAGTTTACAATTGTCGACGCTTGAAACTTGCATTGCGGACTAAAATGTCTGTATTCTGCACATAGACAGTAGCTGATTCTATACTCTCAAAACCAAATAAGGTTCGACACTCTCAAAAACGAGTAAGATACCGTGCAGAAGCTGATTAGAGGGACTTTTCAATAGACTGTCATGTCTCTCCCTGGTTAATTTTTTTAATACAATTATTGTAATTGTTTTTGTATAACATCTTTAAAACTATCTTAAGAATAAAAAGGTCTTCGTATGATATTGTTGAGGATGGTTTCACGTAAAAACTACTGGACTGATTTTGATGAATTTTCACAATGTAATATAGCTAGCTATACATCAGAATAGCACATAGACTATATTTTATCTCTAAAAATTAAAGCATTTTCGCTTTTATAGCTCTAGGTAAATTATGTTTCTATGCGGCGTCCAAACAAAATCGTTCACATCAAAAGCTTTGCGCAAATCACAAGTGTCCAAACTATTTGGGAGCGACGGCACGCTCACCTCCCGAGTGTGTGTACACAGGGGGTATATTGACACTGAACTGGGATGTTAAGCTTACATAGGCTAGGAGCTTCTTAATTGACTAGAAAAAGTATACATACCAGGTGTGTTCAATCCATTTGAGAGGACTTTCCCAGTCAAAATTACACAAGTGTCCTCGTGACAACACTCACACAACCCCCCTGCGAAGTGGCAGGGGGATGCCCTCCCCACCCCTCGACCCCCCTGGCGATGAAGTGTCAGTACGTGACTAGGAAGCACCGATAAAATTATTCGTACGGCCCGGGTTACACGTTTTAAACATGTTAAGCAAAATATACGATCTTTCTGGAAAATGTGTGACGGTAATGAGATTTCTACAAACTGGTGACGTCATGGTGTAATTAAAACATCAATTATTATTGATTGGGCTAAATATTAACTACTTGACTAGTGTGTGTGTGATTTCGAGCGAAATTCGAATTTTGTGAATGTTTTTATCTAATCGCGGAATAGCAAAAGTCTTGTCAGTCCTAATAATTTTATTAATAGTTTATCTGAGTTTCTTTTATAAGTTCTAAGATGGACGCACGAGTTACAACGCTACAGAACTCTCAAAAATGACCCAAATGTTTGCTTGTCAAAATTTTCTTTGGTAAAGTACCCTGATTAATAATGTTACTAAGAGCCTGGTTTAACTCAAAGAATATGGTGTCAAAGAAGAAAAGCAATGAGATTTATTGAGATATGGAACTTTATGTTTGAGGCGAAAGAATTTTAATGTATATCATTTTCCATTCAATAAGAGCTAAGACGTATTAAATGTTGCTCAGCGAAATAAATAGTATTAAACTGTCGGTAAGGAGCCAGCTATTAAAGTGGGAGCTGGTTTCTTACTGCGGTATCTAATGGATTATTAAACTTTGTTCTCGTTCTATTTTTTATTGCTTACATTAAGTTATATTTAATGAGTCATTAACTATTATCAGTAAATTGATCTATATATCAGTAAATCTCTTAATGAACTGTCATCTATATTTGCTACAAGTGATTCTGAAAATTAACTTTTATAAATCTGTTCCAAGGCGATTTTTGAGTAACAATTATCAACTCTAAATAAGGCAGTTAGATATGCACTTAAAACTCACTCGTTAGCTACTGGAAGTATAATGGCTATGAATTTAAACATATAAAATGAGCAAAAATAAGTTCCGAAATAATTCAAGTGTTTAGTTCAAAGGTTTAAAGCGATAAAAAAATAACTTAGGCTTTTCAAACTGTAATTATATTTTCATTGGTAAGTAGGACTTAAAAGTAACAAGTTTCAGAGGTGAATAATAATATAACACTGTTATATTATTAAGGACTTATGTAATCACTAATTTTCTTACTATTCAATATCCAATACATGATATTTTTATATTAGACTAGCTTTTCCCCGCGGCTTCGCTCACGTTAAGTTCGATTTTTCAAACCCCTATTTTATCCCTTTAGGGGTTGAATTTTCAAAAATCCTTTCTTAGCAGCCACCTACGTTATAATAGCTATCTACATGCAAAATTTCAGCCTGATCCGTCCAGTGGTTTGAGCTGTGCGTTGATAGATCAGTCAGTCAGTCAGTCAGTCAGTCAGTCAGTCAGTCAGTCAGTCAGTCAGTCAGTCAGTCAGTCAGTCAGTCAGTCACCTTTGCCTTTTATATATTTAGATTTCAGATAGCAAAACAAACTAAAATTATTCTTTCTTAGGGAGGCCACACACTATTAAGATTGCCGTCAAGTCTGCATGATGCCACGTCAAGTCCGCGACATTTATCGCGACATTAACTACTAAACCCTAATAATACAAAGTGTTACAGCAGGCGGATTATGATTGGGTTTGTGCCATACACAATAACAGCCGATTCCTCTGCAATCAGCGCCGAAATGGCGATAGTCAAATTGCTTAATTATCACGTCGACAGGGCCCAGCCAGCGCATTTCAGTGCTTTTATACAATTTCGAGTGTCGCTGAAATTTAATAGCTTAGTTGGAATAACGACACTCGCTTCAAAATCAATAGTAGTACCTAGTTAATATTAAAGACGATTTGAATCGTCTGCGGTTGGAAACAAACAAAGAAAATGGGTATTATATTGGCCAAGTTCCAACTCTACTGATATCAGATTCCAAAACTGCGCAAAATATTATTGTAATAGCTGCACAGTAAAATTGTATATCTACACAATAACTTGCATAATATGTTTGAAATTACCCCCAGGTGAAATAGTACCTATACTGTATTATTCAGCAACGTCTCCCGAGGATGCTGCGGTGTAGGAGCGAAGCGTACGTCGAGAGTGTAGTTCGAAGAGTGTGTGGTGTTGCGTTTTCCTGCGTTCTTCTATACTTGGAGGAGTAACGGTGTACAGCGCGAACGGTGCGTTTTGTCATAAAGAATGTTCCTGTTTTTTTTTGCTTTAGCGGATTATAGCAAAAGTAATGAAAACGATTTATTCTTAAAGAGTTTTACAAAACATTAATCCGTTGTTGGGACATCCTTTTAAGTAAGTATCATGCTGTGCCGGGATGTGCTCTTCCGTAGGAAATCTTTATAATAACCAACTTTACAATTAAACTTAATAATTAATATTTGAAGAGATAATCCATCCGAAACAGATTAATACTCTTACAATTAAATGAAAGTCTTGCGTGTTCTAACTGCCAAATTTTTAAAGATGAATATTTATTATCTCTTTTTATATGCGTTGGCCCGTGCCACTTTAACACTCTACGGGATTCAGGATTTCAGCAAGACTTTGCAGAAGCTCCATCTCAAATACACGTCGTAAACCGATAGACATTCACTGGACATAATATCACATGCCGTGGCTCAACAACCTTTCGGCCCAACCAACTGGATGTATGAAACCTTCCAGGGCCCCAAGTCTGCTATTTTACATGTCATTGTCATTGAACCGCAATACAATTACAATTCAATTATCATTGGTCCAGAATTTCGTAGTCTACTAAATTCACAATGTTCGTTCGATTTCTTATAATTGGATTGTAATTCAATGATACCTCGGTATTAGCTTAAAAAGCGTTTGCCAAAATGAGTTTCAAAAAAAACTACATATTAAAAACGTTTATTTAAGCTAGATTCAAAGCTAGATGTGTCAGTGGCAAACCATCGGAGAACAATTATGACGCCATTGAATTAGAAGACTACCAAAATTGCTAAAAGTAGCAATTGGGATGACATTGATAGACAATTGAACTACAATTGCAATAGCAGGCTTGGGCCCCAGGTAGGTCGCAGTCAACCACTAACATTAAATCGACGAAAAAAATAATATGAATTGATAATAAGCTAATAAAATAGCTATAACAGTTTAGAGTTAGTAAATAGGCACAAACGTTATTCTTTATCGTTTTACACCTGCTTAATTCCATTATAATCTTAGGAAATTTACACCCTCAATCCCCGTTGATTAAATTCATAATTTAACGACCGTTTACATTTTAGTGCCTATAAAATATCTCATATAATATTGGAGCGGCAATTTTAATATCTGTCGAACCAGATTCGTTTCCGAAGTTACTACGAATTTCTAGATTAGGTATAAGCTCTATTGAAGTTATTAGTCAGCATAAATATTATGAATAAGAAATATCTTCAAAGCCGGTGAATTACTTGAATTTAACCGGTTTAAAATTACGCTATTATGAATTTTGCGATATCAACGTTTTTAATAAAATTCTATTAATACTAAAAATATTATAGGAAAATTTAATTAGATTGAAAGTTATTTAGTTTTTTGCCACGTTAGGCTCAAATAGTTTTAAAAAATTTATAAATATTTTCTTCCTAATATAAAAAATATAAGTATTTAATATATGTAGATTTCATTTTAATTCATAATTCTTTATTTTTGTAGTTTGTTTGAAATATACTTATTTATTCAATTTTTAACATTCAGAAATTGATCATCTACCAAGTTGTATGTGACTCGAACAGTATTAATAGTCGTTCAATCAAGTAGAAACTTTGAAAAAGAAGAATTTATTGTTGAACAGCAGTGTTGATCAACTAAAATCAAACCGTATGCATCCGCTATAACCGTAGTAAGTAATACTACATTTATGAGTCCATCGCACCGACTAAGTGTGGAGGCAGACTTTACATACTTCTGAAAATTCTCTAGCAGGCAGCTTTCCACGCTCACATGCGATGTTACTTTAAAGAGGGATATTAAGTGCTCACATGCACACACCTCGGAAAAGGAGACTTTAGTTTAAACTACTCACTGGTATAAATACTGCCTATCCATTCAGATCCTAGATCCAATTCCTAGCACAACAGAGGGTATGAAGTAAAGCTTGCTTTTATTAATAAGAGAAATATTGAACAGAAAAGAATATCCAAATAAGCTAAAAAGTATTTTGGAAAAGTCAGATAACAGGTAATTATTGACTTTTGGTCAACGAACTGTAACTCAGATTTTCGTTTTTGGTCTGACAAAATTCCTCTGTAATCACAATATTATCCATGGCTCTTGACTTAATGAAAAGTGACGATGCAGTCTGAGATGGTAGCGGGCTAATTTGAAGGGGGCTATGGCAGTTTTAATTGAACCCATACTCTTAATCGATTTCTATACGCCGTTGTGCCCGAACGCAAATCGGTTAGCAGCACGTTCTGAAGAACGGTAGGAGAGTAACTACCCGCGGCCAAAGCCGATTACCACCAGACAAGGGATTTCAAACATTAACACGTTGTTTATCGTTGTCCGCTCTATTATGGCGGCAATCATTTATCATTACATTAACCCCTCCGCTTGACGAGCCCCGCTCCACACGCATCTGTCTCGGCCAACACGCTCGCAATTCGTACGCCCACTAATGTTCACCTATCCTTATTAATGCCGCTGTAAATCTGGCTCGTTTTGACCCACATAACATAGCCGTTTATCTCCGTCAGTATAATTCCAACTACCCGTCAATCGTACCGCCTTCGGTCTTACAACC
This sequence comes from Hipparchia sbordonii, assembly GCA_038048805.1. NCBI lineage: Eukaryota > Metazoa > Arthropoda > Insecta > Lepidoptera > Nymphalidae > Hipparchia > Hipparchia sbordonii. Next base: position 134,516 of record CM076112.1, read on the forward strand.
CAGTGTTTGAAATTACAATTTGGGGCATCAGCACCAGGCAGAGCTTCTTACTTAGACAACATAGTAGTAAGCGTCTAACGATTAAGGATGCGGTTATAAAATTAAAAGGTAGACGGTTCATTCACCTATTGTCGTACCCATTTCTAGCCCAAGCTTTACCCTTATTTGGGGGGAGATGGGTATTTTAGTCATGTTCAGCATATCTAATATTTTTTTAATTTAGTGAGCAGTTTGAGAACTACGGTAGAAACAATGAACCTACATACTGAAAAACCTAACCCTTTCAAAGTCGAATTGAACGAGGCTTTTCAAGAATTAAACTCAAAGGTGAACGCTGAATGCCTTTCCTTAAACATCAAAGAGTTTTTGTAAAAGATCGGGTTGGGTGTAATAAATTGTTTAGCACAAAAGCAATAACGAAATATCTTCATTGCCTTTACAACTGGAACCTCTCTCATCTGCTTCAGTCACTTTAAATCTAAAAGAAGTTCAACATCACAAGAAGCGGTTTTTGTTAGTAATTTAAGGACTTTGAAATTTGAGAGAAAAGTAAAATTTAAAAACATAATAAAGAACAAAAAACAGTTTGAGAACAAACTTTTAATAATCTTTTTTATTAATCACCAGCTTTTGGACGCCATTTCGTCTGTATGGAGTTTGGAGGTTTTTAAAAATCTCGCGAGAACCAAGAGGGAGAAAAAGAGGGAAGAGGAATAAAAGGTGGCATATGTCATTCTTCAAGTTTTGAAGTACCGTTTTGAACTGAAAAAATCTTGTCGCATCGGTTCGGAAAGCAGATTCTGCTGAGATGCGCGCAAGAAGCTCTTTATAGAGGCAAAAATAGGTCACATAGAGGCAGGCTAAGATATTTTCCTCACAGTTTCCACCACTCCGATAACTTGCTTTAGATAATAATTGCTGCTGACCGCAACTTCTTTCGCGAGGATTGAGGTTTTTCAATTCCCGCGGGAACTCTCTTATTTTCCGGGAAAAATAACCAAGTGTTATTCCAGACTATAGGCTATCTCTGTGCCCAATTTCAACCAAATCGGTTCAGTCGTTGCGGCGTGACTGAGTTAGCCTTTATAATATTAGTGTGATATATAGTATGAGTATACAAGTTCCATTTTTTGCTTATTTGGTATATATTATCTGATATATACACATTTCTGTGTAAGTAACCAGACTCTAACTCCAAACTTGGATCTCAGTGAAGCATAGGTAAGACGGCTAAATATAACCTCAAGTTGTGATACGTTACATTATATAATATTACTAACTTTACACTAAATCGGTGCCTCCAGAAACAGCCACTGCAAGATGAAATAAAATCAAGGTAGCTTTATACTAATATCTCAGTTAAACTTCGATCAATATCTTCATCCGTGATAAATTCAACTTTATGACTTTAATATTAGGATCTAAAATCTAATGGGCTCCGCGCCAGGCATCCACTCTACTTAATTTTAGGTTAGTCTCCACTTTTATGAATATGAAAGCATTTGGAGCGTAACGTATAGGTGATGACGTCTTAGAATTTTCAGAAGGAAATACGTGTCTTTACAATTTTAAAAACTAACTTTATAGGTACATTAACTTTTTTGTGCTTCTTTTTGGGTTCGAAGGTGGTAAGCCTCTCATTTATTGGAAAGACAACGTCAAACAAACATGGAGAACAGCTGGATACAAACGGCGCAAATCCGTGAGACAGAGTGGCCGAGTACCGTTAAAATAATTTGAATAAGATTATGAAGCATCTACAAATTTTCATCAGGAGGTATAGGTAGGTAGGTATACAAGTATCCTATGTATGATCCATTTATCAATAATAATAATCGATCTACGCCTTATTACTATTATTAGTTTACTGAATGGTTTTTATTACTGCTTTAATATAATAATTTGATTTCCCCCCAAGGAAAATTATCCAACTAAGAATTGTGATATGGTGGATATCAATCAAATGCAAATCGAAAAGTACTTATCACAAACAACAAAAGGCTTGTAATGAGGTCGCCCTGTGTTGAACGGGTGAGCCGGTAGCGTGTAGCTTTTGTACATGCTGGCACATTATCTTAATATTCTATTATGAGTGTTCTCATTTGGGTACAATACCTACTTGAGCGTCCTCAATTTATACCATTAATCTAAGTTCATAAGCTTTCATTTTCAAGTAGATAATGTTCCCTGCATGTACTAGCGTCAGAGGTCAGATCATAATCTGCTTCAAGTATCGCTCCGTTCCAGAAATGTATTCTTGCCAAGTGCCTATTTTGCATGAAATCTTGAAGTCAAGTGAAATACCTACCATAAAGTAGGTATTAATTGTAAAAGCTAGAAACTGAAAAGCTAAAGCTCAAAAACCTCATCGCAAATAAATGTGCATTGAATAATGAGTTACAATATAAGAGTCGGAAATAAACATTCATAATAAAAGTATAATCGTGGTAAATACGCGTATCTACTAGCATTCTAAATGCGAAAGTACCTTTTTCGTAACTTAACTACGTGACTAATAAACCGCTGTAGTAATTTCGAAATTTATTTAAGGCCAAGATATTTTGTCCCGAGAAAAGTCATAGAAAAATTTTATTATCTTTTATCGAAACCGGTGGTAGAGACTAGAGTCTTGATTTGTCATTCGAATGATACAAGCTTCATCAATTAACCGAATAAACAAATGGTACAAAACGGTAGAAAATTAAATGTATGAAGGAGCACACAGCAGGTAGGTACTACTAATATGTTAATTAAAGTGCGATCCCGCCGCTACGTCCATTCAAGCTGAAACATTGCGAGATGAATCCTTGGATGCGAGCCATAATCGCGAAAGCATAATTTATACATTTCATTCCTTTTTTATTGAAGCATGATTCTATTAAAAATACATAAAAAGCTTTTAGAACGTGAATTAAAACCATTAATAAATAATTTTTTTTTTCACTTTAACAGATATATTTCGCCGGATATTTCAAACACTGGAATTTAAACATAACTAGCGATTCGTCCCGGTTTCGGACGGGTAATACAAAATGTACTTTCTGAACAATCGCGCAATTCATCGTACCGCAATATACTGGGTGGGCCATCACTTTCTACTAGTACTTTATTAGCAAAGAGGAGAAACAGAGGATTCCCGCGATAATTTAAAGAATTAATTCCACGCAGATGAAGTTGCGGGCAAAAGCTAGTCTTACAAATACTACACTTTTTAAAGTCGGTTTAATATCAAGTGTGCTAGAGCTCTGAAACGTTGGCTCGCTTAGCGTCGGAGATTCTCTCTCAGAATGAAATAAGGAGGCGGCTGAGATGGCCACAAATGCATCCAATTGACACAGTTAACTGTACGCTGACACACTTTTGCTTTATGGCAACTCATTTTATAACCACTGCGCTATTATGATTCTGAACTTAAAGACATTAAAAGCATAAATGAAGACAATTTACGGCGTTAGATTCAGCGAACTTTCTACTGGAGCATTACGTGGCCAAATCGACAATCTAATGAGAATTAAATATAATATATTCTTGCAATATTTGGTGTAAGCGACACCAGATCACAATCATAACAATCAGAATGTATTACATTCTGATTTTATAATTCATGTTGGCAAATTTTTGGCTCTTACAAGACTCTACGACTGATTAGGAGAATAGATTATTTCAGTAGCTCTTCTGAAAATAAAATTACTACAATTATGTAGCTATATTTGGGAGGTTCCTATTATTTTTGAATACGTACAATAATAACATCGTATCTGTAACAAACTATACACTGATCGAAGCTCTAAAGGTTTCTTGTTTTACTGCAAAAAATAATGTTGACATAATGTCGTTTGAAATTCTGTAAAGTGAATTTTTAATTGCTAAAACTGTTTAAAGTCTGAAATTGATGTAATTTTATACATTAGTGCTGTAACGAATGGCCATTGCGATGGTAAGTGTGATCGATCGAGCGCGAAGCGGAGTGTTGTTTAATTTCCCCGCGACGATATTAATAGTTCTGATTGTATCTACAAACTTTGCTACAACGCAAAGCTCCCGAGCATAGTCACAGAGCTTGCATCATGTTATCTTAGTCGGTTTAGACGTCACTCACACTTTACCTTTTAATTTACGTAAAGCGTTTAATTAAACAATATTAACAAGGCTAAAAGTTTAAAAACTGTAACTCAACTAAGAAAAATGGATGTTACGAAAACTTTTATATTGATTTTGTTCATATAAATAGGGGCATATAAATAGGAATAGACATAGGGATCTTAACGGGACCATGATAACGAGTCGATTTACACCTCGTTCATCAAAATTGACTCAGTAATTTATTCGCTACGGTGGAATATACTTAAATAGTCGCTTAAATACATACATATGATACGAATTACATACATAGATAGACTGCTAAAATAATCTTCCATTTCCAAGCATTTCTTAGTTTTGACGTAGTTTTTAACTCACTTTAACATTTCGCATTAATTATAATAATAATTTATTAGTGTGATTTTATTTTTGATGGGAGAGAATCTAGCAACCGCCTCTTATTCCTGTTTCCGGGTAGACGTGGGTGGTTCGTTTTAATGTTTGGAAGTGGAGCTTCGTAATGAATATCGCCACCATTCATCATGGCGGTGTTTTCTATCGATATTAATCTAGTTATTCAGTGAACACACATAAATATTTACTTTGACGCCTGAACAATAATTTATAAGCGATTTCTGAAAGTAGTACAAACCTGAGGAGTAGATAACATTTTTGTGTAGCACATTACGAGTATAGTTGGTTGAGTTGTATTATTTCCCAGATGTTACTTAATGCAATAAAAACTTAATAACCTGCTGTGTGTTTTATTAGACAAACACCTTACAAGTTACACCTAACCTATGCTTTGTAGTTCGCCCCGAACTGAGACCTCGCGATATCCCATAATTCCCAAAAGTTTTAATTATATATTGTAATAATTAACTTTTAACATTAGACGCAATAAAAAAATAATAGTTGACATAAAACTGTTTTACTGACACAGCGCCATCTATTAGCATTATAGTGAAGCTATTAGCTTCACAATAATGCTAATAGATGGCGCATTAAAATTAAATAATTTCGTTTCTTTATAACATTTATCTAATTTTAGTATTTGTTGTTCAAGTACAGGATATAACTGAATTTTCAACCAAGTTTCACGTTCTAATATTCAGTAATTCAGAAGTTATAGGGCTCTGACAGACATTTAGACGGACACACTTCTCTGTCTAGTAGGCAAGCGCCCTAGTTGACTCAGAGAACTCGCTTCGCTCGTTCAATAACAAAACTTCTAACTACCCTTATTTTCTTCCTTCTTCCCTAATATTGCATTTTTCATGCTTTTTTAAGGATATTAGTCAAGCTAAACGTGACTAATATTCTTCTTTCTTCTACATTTGTAGCTTATTTAAGCAAAAGACTTGTGTTAGATTGCGTTACCGTAGCACTATTGTTACCGTAGCACATAGGTATTTTTAGTTTCGTCGCTCCATACGCCGGGCCGCTAAGCCGGCAGAAGCCGGATAACGCGGCGCTCAAGGAAAGCTTGCTTTAACTGATTTCAAACATGTTTCAAACTAACCGAGTTTTTTGTGTACAACCACCGGGCCACAACCGCGTCGAATAAGGGGCGGCTGCTATCGCACGTTTTATGAGCAATCCATTAATGTTTCATTACTGAGCTCACGTCTCCTCCCAGAGAAGGATTATAGGCCACAGTGCGACACGCTCGCCCTGCAAATTAGTAAACTTCAGACGCCTTTGAGAACATTGTGGAGAACTTCCAGGCGTGCAGTTTTCCTCGCGATGTTTTTCTTCACCTTTGAAGCATGTGATATTTAACTGATTGAACGCATACGTGTTGTAACATAATATTGTTACTCATTTTTAGGGTTTCCTACCCAAGGGTGCCTACAGGACCCTATTACTAAGACTGTCCGTCCGTCCATCTGTTAGCATGCTGTATTTCATGAACCGTAATAGGTAGATACTTGAAATTTTAACAGAATGTTTATTACTATTGCCGCTGCGACAAATGCAAAATTAAAAAGGTTACTATGCAATAAACGTTTGTTTTTGCTCGATCTTAGCTGGTATTAAATCTTGTACGATGTACGAGTCTAACTCACACTTGGCAAATTTTATGTTGTGATAAGTAAACACAACGTGAAACCGGCCAAGTGTATAAGTAACTTCGCTCATTTGCTGCTGTACTGTATTATCTCAAAAATCTCGATTGATACTAAAATTGTGTACGCGCTGATGAGGTTTCAAACAGGTACTATCAGCTCATAGCTGTAATCTCACCTAGTGTAAAGTTACGATACATGCCAAGATTGAAGCTGGCTAACTTGGAACGGGTATGGTAGTTTGCAATCGATTTCTACATAGCATCGTACTGGAACGGTAAATTACTTTTCTTAAGGGTATATTGCTATTACTACTTATGAAATTGGATAGCTACTCTTGAAATACGACTTTTAAAAAACTTAATCTAACTCTCTTTTTGAAATCTTTAAACGTGGTTAACACGTGGAAAATCTTTCATGTTATAATATCGCGTAATAAAGTTTTTTCAAAGTAAGCAGACACGTAAGCACCAGAGTCGTGGCCCGGCGGTGAAACATAATAAAGTATCCTTTTTTCTTTCAGCCTGTTTTCCCTGTGTAAACACGGGATCATTAATTCGCGGAGCTACGTATTTTTTGACATGCTACGTTAAAGGGAGCTTGGAAGACAGTTTTTCATCCTCCTTATAACTTCGTAATGTATCATAGTACTTTTATGTGTCATGTTATATAAGTTATTGCTGAATTGAGTCTACATGTTTGCCTACGTAAATCCACGTAATATTTTAGACTTTTTTATTGAAAAAAAAAGAAAAGTTTTAGAATTAGAATTTTAAAATTTGTATAAATGCGGCAGTGGAATTTTCTTAAAATGATTTCTACAGAATGACGATTGCAATCACCACCAATTGACTGATACTTTTATGCTAATAATTAAAAATATGTATTAATGCACAAAAAACGTCAAAATTCAGTGAATCAGGGGGGATTTCGATCGTTACACTATATCATAATTAATAATAGCGTAGCTTATAATTTGAATATGAGTTTATATTTTTTCCCGAGGGACTTCGGTATTTATATGTATCTGGCACATCAACACAACTTGCAAATCATGGCGAAACGTCAGCTATTTTGCTGCGGAGATGTGCTACCACCCTCATATTATTATCTGATAATGTGTCACGCATGGTCCGGGAGGTAGCGTTGCATTTTAGCTAGTGATTTCATTCCGATCGATTGCCATCATTTTCAATAGATCTCGGCTGACTCTCAAGTGAACCGACCGTCAGCTGACGCACCCGCGGGGCTGGTGGTTGTGGGACAACACCAATTAAGCTAGACCTCTAAATTGTATGAGCGCCCATACAGCTCAGAGGTCTATCTTAATTGGCGTTTACTATGTATGTAAGAGGACATTAATTTTCAACTTTTTTTATATTTCGGAATTTTTCTTATCACTAAATCACTAGCTAAAATGGAACGCTACCTCCCGGAACAGCACGTATTTTTTTAGTTGTCTTAATACAGTTAAATACGAGGTATATAACAGGCATCGTAAACACCAAGTAAAGCGTACTTACTCACTAATTCAACAGCTATTTGCTTTACATATGACAAATGAATGCAATATTTGAACAGCACCCCAGCGTACCTATATTAAACGCTGCCTTATCCTCGAACGCCCCGCTCCCCGCACCCCGCACACCGCACCCCGCACCCACCCCGCCCGGTTCGTCTGCGACAATTTAATTTTCTGACCCAATTTAGCAAACTAACACAGAATTGGCAACTATTTAAACGGACAAATTCGCGTCGACAGTGAAACGAAATTTGTAACGCCGCCTGAATAATTCACGAACAGAGATACTAGAGATTTACCTGGACCGTAGAGCGGCCGCGGGCTACTACGCGGCTCGCAGAGGGCGCGGCGATGGGATTTAAAGCCAGGCTAGTAACGTGATTTTTCATACAAACGTATTAAACTGATAGATCTATTTTTTTATTGTTCTAGATTTAAAACTAAGCTCAATAATAATACAAAACAATTTCATCTTTTTTGTGCAAATTTGAAAGAAACTTCGAAAGTAAATAAACAAATTTTAGCAAAAAAACTAAACAATGAGAAGGAATTTTCTAGTCATTAATAATTTCAAATGCCTTTATGTTATTTACACATATTAAACAGTTCTCCGAGAATTAATTTAATATCAAAAGCTGATTTGTGCGGTGAAAACATTGCGCATCTTGGTTTTTCCTACCCGTAAGCAATCTTCTTTAATCAAGGCTGGATGAGTTTGGGAGATTATCAGTCTAATCTGCAAGCCTTTTCAATCATGTGTTAGCTTGTGTTAGTAGAGTTATTTTTAATATTTCGCTTGTTGTTTTTTCGTTCTTGGGTTTCATGTTGCTAATTATATTTTTATTTTAACCTACAAAAAGTAGTGAACTCTCCAATTGCAAGAGAAAAAAACTAGAAACTTTTTATAATATTTGTTGCAGTAAATAAATAATTAAAAAAACTGGCAAGAGAAAAATAACAGCTTCTTTTCACTTTGTCCTATCTATCACCGATCCAATATTCAATTAATCTTTGCTGAGACGATATTTATTTAAACACTGTAAATAATTCAGGGCTGTGGGGCTTGGAGGAGGGTCACGGTAAGTGCTATTCCAATCATTATTAAATTACACTCATGCTAATTTTGTGGTTGGAACACGATGATTTCGAGGTTGAGTGGTCTCAAGCACCATTGAATTTTGTAATTATCTCTACTATGTTATTTTACGCCAATTTTTTAATGAAAATACGTAATTATAATGAGATTTTTTGTGTTAATTGAGCAAGACCAGCACACTCAGTTTGATACCTAAGACACATTATAGTATAACCTGAATTTCAGGAGGGGAAAAATCACAGGCAAAAACCATTACTGTATATTATATAGGTAGGTAAAATTTTAATTTTTTTTTATATTATACTAGCTGATGCCCGCGGATTCGTCCGCGTGGATTTAGTTATTAAAATCGCGCTGGAACTCTTTAATTTTCGGGGATAAAAAGAAGCCACAGTAAATAATAATAATAATTCGTTTTCTATTGCAGACTTTTTGTGACCATAAAATGTCACTCCCCAGGTCCCCAACGGCAACTATACCCATGCAAAAAATCATGTCGATCTGTAGCTCTGTTGCAGCGAATTGAAGGACAAACCAACAAACAAACACACTTTCGAATTTATAATAATATTAGTAAGGATAGTAAGGATTATTTTCAAATAAATATTAGTATACTCACATTGGAGTATGGCACTGAACTTGTTATATTTTCATTATTAAAAATTTTTTTGTACATCAAACTAAAACATTAAATATATTTAAGAAATGCGAACAATTGAAATCTAAGTAATATTTTTAAAATATGAACAAGAAATATTCCTACTATACGTTCGGGAGAATTTGATTACATTTTGGCACCTACTTTGATGTCAATAATCCTTTTACGTGAAGCGAATTTTTTGCCTTCAATTTGTACGTTTCAAATATATTTTATTAATTTTAAGTGAAACTCTCCAGTTATTTTAAGTTTTTTATATTTATGCAATTTTTATTACTTTTATTAATAAATTCCACGAAAGCTATTACATATTGCTTTCTTAGCTGACATATTAACAATTGTAAAAGGTTTTTTCTTAACTTTGTGTTACGGTGTACCTACTAATAAAGCGACCAACTTGGTTATTTATTTACATACTTATATAAGAATATAGATAAAGGTCTAGGCTAGGCTTAGACCATAATATGGTCTAAGGATGTAGGTGTTAACACACCTACTTAAAAGATATAAAATTAATTATCGATTTTAGTTTGTAAGCAGATTTACTAAAATAATAGACTTGTGGTCAAAGACTCCCAATGTTTTCTCTAACGAGTGAATTGCCACACTAAATGTAACTTTTAATAATTTAGTAAGAAACTAAATCGGCGAGACATCACTGATTTGGACACAAAGAAAAGATGGAAGAGATTCATAGGTACCGTAAGAATTTGAGCCACTTAGTGGGATAACTTCCTGTTGAATGCCCTACTTTGTCCTGTATGGGCAGAGCACAAACCTGCAAGCCCTCGGAAGATAGACGAACTTCAATGCTCGGTTCCACCAGGCATTTGAACCAGCGAAGTTAAAGTATAACTTTTAATACATTTCCGTAACGGTTAGCAGTTTCCAAGGCTCGTAAAATGCAGATCATCGCGAACGTCATTAGATATTCAATCTTGTTTCGAAGATAAAAACAGTGAGTCGGCCCTCCTCTGAACAATGACAATCAGATCTTAATGAGTATTATCTGGCGAGGACGGGATGCTGCTACTTTGAGATGTCATCGTGAACGTCTGGATTTGTCAAAAAAGAAAATATTTTTTTCCGGAGCTTTATATGAAGCGAAATCTTTGAATGAGACAAGAAACTAGTAATTTTGTGGTCGATTAACATTTCACTTTTAAATCCCGTACTTTACTGCAAAAAATTTAATTAGATAGTATAATGTATTAATATACCTATACATGAAAGTGTGCGACCTGCATATTTATTTATTTAGGTACTAGCTGATGCCGACGACTTCGTCCGCGTGGATTTAGTTTTTTAAAAATTCCGTGAGAACTCTGATTTTCAGTGAGAAAAAGTCTATGTCACTCTCAAGGTTCTCAAATATACTCATGCAAAAGTCACATGGATCCGTAGCTCTGTTGCAGCGTGGTTGAAGGACAAACTAACAAACAAACACGCTTTACATATTAGGTATACAATGAAACGAATATGAAAAAAAAAGAAACTTTGCTACTAGAAGATAACTTATTTCCACTGAATAGATTTCTTCCAGAAGTCCTAAAAATGTGAGAAAATGTGGGAATATTTTAAAGTAGAAGAGTACGAATCTTTGTGCTTTGAGAAATTTTCAGAAACTCCTATTTAGCTCCCAAATAATTATGCTAACTTAAGTTATGATCTCTTTTTTGTACAAAATTTTCTAAGCTACAATTTGGCAGAATGTATTTTTCTGTAGTGATCTAAATTAAGATGTTCGCGGAATCAGTTTTTGTTGGCCTTCAAACCTCTGTAGCAAAACAATATTTAATATCTAAGTTTGCGTTCTTGGAATCTTTTGAATCTCATTACTCACACTAGTTGGTTCTAACTTCTAACACATTCAGTATTTCATATTTCACGCATATTCACGTCTGTGTCGCAAACCTACATTGAGACTTCTTCGTTTAGATAATTTCATTGGTTTAAGGTATATTTGGAGATTAGTACAAAAGTCGTTTTGTGAATTGCAAAGTACAACCATAGACAACGGAATTAGAGAACAATTTCCTCTGTCGAAATATTTATTGTGTCCGTATTTTCGGCGAGCAGTGCGGGTACAGCGGCAAGTTACCGCCGCTCCGCTCCGCACCGCGTCGCGCGGACGGCGCCCATCGCTCCCTCGGGAGCCGATAAGCCTTCTGGCGTTACTTCTCCCTTTTTCGACGTAAAACTGTTTGTTGCTCTACTAACTTGCCCTAAAACGATTATTTGAACGTATACTATGTAATGTTAAGTAATGAGTAACAACGAGTATCAAAGCTGGCTCGCTGATCTATGCGCCTACCCATAATGAAAATGGGCGGGGCACAGAGTTTGAAGATCCGATAAGCGTTGAAACCCCAAAATGCTGGAATGGTACCAGAAAGCACTGTAACAAAGTACAACATCAAACAAGTCACAAGGAGCTGCTGAATACAAGCGTCGCAAAACAGAGGCGCGTGAAGATCCCTAAAATTCGAGACACTTTGTGCCTCTATATGTTGGACCTATGTCCCCGTAGCAAGCTGCAAGTAAGTAACGAAGGCACGAATGACGTAGGACGACGAAGGAAGTACATACGTAATTTTTTATCTCAGAAAACAAAGGACCTCCGACCAAAAGCTAATTATTAATTGAATCTTAATAAGATCGATTTGAATACGATTTTAAGTAATGAAGTTTAAGTAATTTTAAGTATGTCATGCTCTCTTTAAACATTTCTGTGGTGGTGTCGTGTGGTGCGGGTTGTTACGTGCCCTCAAATATGGTTGAGCGAAGCAACAGCTGGATCATGCGTCATGCTCGTGAACGGGTGCCACCAACGGGAATGGGTCTACTTTATGGCTGCCCGTCTTAAGATGGATTGTAACCTGCAAATATAGGTCTTATGCAATTTTGAAACCTAGTTGTGGAAGCACTGTGTACATAGCATAGTTATGTTACCTATTCTAAAAATTTTTTTTTGAAAAGAGCAACCGCCGAGTTTACTGCTGGCTCTTCTCGGCAGGAACGGCATTCCGAACCAGTGGTAGATTCATCGACGATTCAAAAGCACTTGTAAAAGTTTAGTTGAATAAAAAATATTTCTATTTCTATTTGACTCTTTCAATCGAGTTCTTAGAATGTATAACATTTTAGTACGTGGTTGTAAATAACATCTGTTATCAATAAATGGGCAACGGATAGTAGTAGAGCGCAGTAACAAACTTGTTTATCGCGCGAAGGCTAAATCGGCTCATAAAGCGAAGGCTCCGGCAGGGCTTATCGCAGCCCCGGGGAGCGATCGGCCGTCGTGCGCGTGAATGTGTTATGGTTAAATACGGCGACGACGCCATACGGGGACATGAATCCCAAACTCTATATCCGTTGCGACGTTACTTGTACGAGAAAAACTTACAAATACGAAAACATTCTCGAATTATTTTATACTTTTTTCTTCCTCTCTTCGTGACTAATATTATGAAATCGTAACTTGTCTATTAATTTACTATAATTACATAGTTATATGAAATTATATAAGCTTTTTGAGACTAAATATGCATTTTCAAACGTATCCGAAAGGATTCAGGATACATTCAATGTTCGACAAGAAAATGAAGTATGAAGTGTCGTCCTGTTAAAGAACTGAATAGTGATATTTAGTAAATACGTACCAAATCTGTTATCTGGTCAACAATACTTATATCAAAAAATAAGTTCAACAATTCTTTTGTAAGAAAAGGCTTGTTCACACAGTCTTTCCATTTTGTATACTACTTGTCTATAATTAACCATAAACAATTTGCAAACAATTCAGAAAATATTTATATTATGTTTATAAGTAGGTAAATAGGGGCTGTAAATTTTTTTTGCTGTGACATCGGCTATAAAATAAAGCAATAATAATTCTAAGATATCACACATAAATAATATTTATCTACTCGTAAATCTATTTTATTTCTGGGCAACTTTAGGTAATAAAACTAGCTGAGTCACCATGGTTTCGCACGTTTCAGCTTCACACAGCAATTCAAACGAACTCTTTCCGTTTACTATGTAGACCCCTGTCTAATATAATATTAGCATAATATTTTTGGGAACCCTTTTTACACGAGACTGCATAGTAATCTTGGGATTTGTTTATCAATCTCCCAGTTTTTCTGTTACAATATTTTTCGTAACCGCTTTTAGGTAGCGCTTGAAATTCTAGAGACGTACTAACTTTGAAGTGCCGCGTCGAGTTGTGGGCCTCAATGTCGCTACAAAGTACGCAAAATCCGCAACAATAGTTTTATTTCAATCTCTACTTACAAAGCCGATACTTGAGCGCCTTCTAAATCACCACGGGCGAGGGTCTGAATGCGAAATGTTTTGGGAAATATTCAGCCAAATGCCTTCTCGAAGAAAACCGCAGACCACTAAATAGGGTTATTCTAAAACGATTTAGAGCAAAGCAGCCTAAGAGCACACTAGGGATTTTTTGTTTTAAAACTTTTAGTCTTGCGATGACTTGGTACTGAAAAGTATGATTAACTCTATCACTTCCTATACCATGAAATAAAATTGCTAACAAGTAAACTTATCCAAAATGAAAAACTGGGAGCTTACCAGCAAAGTTAAAGGTAATAAATAATAATATTATTTCAATACAGCAATATTTTTATTTTCATTTTTTCAAAAAAATATTAAACCAAGTGATATTTAATTACTTAAAACGCACATAACTCCGAAAAGTTAGAGTTGCGTGGGATCGAATCCTAGATCCGAAAAGGAAGCCATGTAGAGCCACGTTTATTTTAATATCTTACAAGCGAATCAAACAAGAATTAAACTACTTTTTTTTTGGGATACGCCCCCCATAAAAAAGTTAACATTACGTTGCGTCGTTATAATCCTTAATAGATTTATTCGGCTGATAGCAAATAAGGCACGGAACGAACTCAGCGGCGGCTATTTTTGTCGTCAGATATTTGCCACTAGTGTGCTCTTACACTAAACAGGGTTTCAAAGGCCATTCTAGTCCGCATATTAGTTTATCGCGGGCCCTCGAAAGGGCTAATCCTATTCGGGCGGAACAGCGATTTCGTCGCCTCCACTGCCCTTTCAAAAGCGCTCCAGATTCAATAACCCTGCGAGCTCTTCACGGAGGGACGTCTTTCAGCTTTCATGTCGATATTAACAACAATAATAACATAGTTTGCGAGGTTTTAAGTGGCTACTTTAAATGTAGTAGGTATACAGAAAAAAACCACGATAGATCTCAACTGTTAACTATATAACGTATTTTAGCGTCTGATCGGTTCAAATTCTACAAACACACACACACATAACGCACACATATACACGCATACGTTTCAAATTAATTGCAGCATATACATAATATCAAAAATCTGACACTAAGGGCCAATTTCACCATCTCCAAGTAAACTTTGATCGACCAATAAAGACGTGTTGAGAGATATTCAATACAAAACGTTTTTATTCTCCGGTTAAACTATTCGGCGATGGTGAAATAGGCCCTCTTTAATTGCCACCAACCTAAAAATAAGACTGATCCGAGCATATAGTGATGTTTTGGCAGATTTTCAATACAAAAATTGTCAGAACGCCCAATTTATTCCTCGACCCTCGACGTTGGTAAAATCGGTACTTAAACATAAATAATATTATAAACAAGATGCATTTCGTGATTATATTTGTTAAGCTTCAAAGCTTTCAACACACTTATGGCGAACGATTTATTAAGTTTCATCTATGCATTAACGTTGAAGTTACCAGTCAATAAACAAGTTAAAATCTTTTAAGTACCTTCGTAAAGCTGACAAAGTTATACTGACAAGTATATATTTTTCAACAAAAATAAAAGAGCGAAGCTCTTTTAGTCGTTATAAGTTTAAGTTACGAACTCAGTAGTAGGTAAGTAAGTCAAAAGTCATAAGTAGTACAGTAGTACAGCAACCTCAGAATGTGGTGCGCTCTACCAACTTTATTTAAGTACGAATAAATTATGTTTTAGTTGAAGTGCTCTCGTAGGAGATCTGATAAAGATACTTACAAAAGTTTGAAGAAAGTGCCCAAATGGATTGAACTATGCTTCAAAATATGTAATTACAATTCAATGTTTTGATCTATTTGAAATTTTCGCAGAATGGTTTTTTGTCGTGAGATAGGCTCGCGTTTTACGACAATTAATGTTAATTAAAAAGCACTAATAAGGTTTAAGTTGGAGCGCGCTTGTCTAGAAAATGCCTTATTCACTCTTGCGTTGAAGGTATACTCAAATATTATTTGTAGCACGTGGAAACACGGATGCAGATTTCAATTACTTAAGAATACCAACGCTCAAGACTTTCTTAATTTAAAATGATTCTCTTAACAAATCATTAAATACAATATAATACTATGCTCTCTTTTCAAAACCACTGTGAAAAATGTGTTTTATCCCCCTATATCCTTTTTCTTTGATACCGCAGAATTATTAAAATAATAAAGCACTGTAAAATTGTTTCGGAAACAAATGCCTATCATTGTCATAATTTACCAACCAAAAACTATTTCATTACTTTAATAATTACAAACAGGGAATATTGATGAATAAAATTTAATAGTTGGCACTCGCGATACACTGTTCAGTGAAATGTACGATATTAATGATTTATTTATAGCTATCGTGTTATTGTGACGTAAATTGAAGGCAATTAAATAACTTAATTGGTTTGTAGTTATTAGTCGGTCGTTACGCCGAATGACGAAATGTCTGACGAATTGTGGAGTGAAGTAGCCCAAGTAGTGCAGAATTAATAAGTACTAACTGATGTATATGAAAGAATGTTTTTAGTTTAATGCAGGAATTAACCACGGTAAAACTGTGGTGAATTTGGTCCATTCTACAGCATACACTAGCATGCAAAATGTATCAAGTTTCCGTTATTTTTGCACGTTCGCATAATATAAAATATGAGTAGCCATTTTTACAAACACTAAGCTAAATAAGTAAGTGTACTGATTTGCAATTGATTCCACTATTTAAGTGTTAAAAGTGTTTATAAGTAGCACCTAATCAAAACTTGAAAATACACTTTTAACTTCATTATATTTTCCTTATTAATAGACTTTTTATTGATTTTTACTAAACAATAACTTTCCTAGGCGTTTATCTTTTCAATGTGGCGTTATGTTGGCATCGTTTAAAGTTTATCAAATATTCAGTATGTTTGCGGCACTGATCTTTTTATTCGAGAAGCCAGCGATTACAACCTTAATCAAATAGAGTAGGTTTTCCGCGGATTTAATGTTTTATTCAGGCTGTTATCAGAGCACTAGCGCAGTCTTCCGGCGGGAGGAGTTCAGATCGAGTGTAAAGGCTATAAAGTTTTACGCGCCTGCTTAGCACATCTTGAGATGAAATGCATCTCTTTGAGGAAACGAACCAAGTAAATAAACGAGGATACATCTTATTGCCTTCGCGCTACGTAAACCCCGGAGCGATTTAGCTTTTCAGGTTTCAGTAGACTTCAGAAAATCGATATTATATTTTAATATCTTTAATGTTTCAATATAGAATTGTAAAAAAATATCATTTGCGATGTATATATCATCATCAGTTTCTTAGATTTCTAAATATTCATGTTTTTAATGCATTAAGTCGAGAGTTGTTTCTGTCCAACTCTTTAACATTACATGTATTTTAGAAAAACATAGCTTGTTCATATTTACATCACAAACAATAGATTTTTATAAAATGTTTGTGCCATAATGAAGAAATATTGATTTTCATCGTTGACTTAGTCAAAATAAAAACTGGATAGTAAATCTGTTAACAAAGTAAAGGAGAAACTGACTATCTGATAACAACAAAGTAAATACAAGTATCAACGTAAAACTCAAGCCACTGGTTCTAGAAACCTGAAATTTTACATAGTGGGTTCGATAATAATCTAGAAGGGCTCACGGCGACTAAACCAATTTACAAATACGAAGAAAATAAAGCACATAAACTTAAATATTACTTATTTACATCAATGTTAAGCATTAAAGTTTTGCCGCCGACGGGTTGGCACGTTGAAATTGAAATTGGCAGATGAAATGCATTTCGGATAGCAGAAACATATTACAGAAACTTTTAAAACACTCAAAATAGGTATCGAAAATTTTAGTTTCATGTTATCACAGGAAATTATATCACTAACAGTCACGCAAAAAAAGTATAATAATTATCTTATAAAAATATTTAAATGGTTATACCTAAACGTAGAGATTTGTAAATGCAATAAGATTTATAAATTCGACAATATAATCAAACAATAGGATTATTTCATTTGAAACGAATTAATATAGATCGTGGATTATTTATTATAATATTTCCATGTGGAAATGTTTGCTTAGATAACAATTAACGAGTTAACATATCTAGTTTATGTTTTAAAAATTATGCATACACTTATAAACTTCTGGGAAAATGTTTATATCCCCTAATTTGTTTTAATAGAGTCCTTTATATTTATATAAGAAAATATACTGCAGTAGCTACCTTCACTTTAAACAACTTTTGATAGTTTTTACAGAGGCCAAAAGCCCTCAACGGGAGCTTAGCATTTATAATAAAAAATATTAGTTTAGGCGACCTACCTCCGTACTGTCAAGTAAGCGAGATCGGGTCAGCGAAACTTTACCGCCGAGATGTTATCTCTACCGTTCCGGAGGCTCTGCCGGCCGTCGCTCCAGATCGCAGATAGCTCGTCCGGATTACTTCACTGACACAGATATTTAACCAGAGATTAATCTCTCGAGCACTGTCCTTACGTAACCACAAATAAAGGAACTTACAAGTCACACCGGCCTCAGATAAGCATCTCAGTCGCGGCACAGATGCGAGTGTACGGCGTGGAGCGTCACTGGCGGCGAGGTTCGCGGGTCGCGAGCGGGTTCGCGCGCGGCGGAGCGGCCGCGCTTTTCGCTGGCCTCATAGAGCGCTCACTGCGACACTCGCGTTCGGCGCGGCTCCGGGGCGGTGCGCGTCGCGTGCGGTCTGCGCGGCCGGCCCGGGACACTGGCGCGCCCTCCCCGCCCGCGGCGCGCGCACCGCCCGCCCCGCCGCCCGCCCTGCGCGCGCCGCCCAACGATCGTCCCGAAGAGAATCATTTTTACATCTGCACCGTCGTGACATTGAAATTCAATTTTCTCCCGACCCGAGTTCCGGAATCGTTCCGCCGCCGTGTATGACCGCCCGCGGAAATCGCAGGTTACGTTTCCGAAATTGACGAAATCGGTCAATTCCCGGATCCCGAATTCCGCCTAAAGGGTGATTCGATCGGCGACTTGCAAATACGCGAAACGATCATTCCGCAACTACCTGTATACGGTTTTCTTTTATGTAACCATATCACTAATATTGTTTATGAAACTTTAGCCTGTCCATTAAATGTTAGGTGAATCTAACCAGGGTAAGTATTTGTTTAAAAATCGACTGCATCATAGTTCTATTCAATTTAATATCTAAATATATAAAAGGAAAAGGTGACTGACTAAGTTATCTATCAACGTACAGCTTAAAATCATGAGACAGATCGGGCCGTTTGGCATACAGATAAATATTATGACGTAGGCATCCTAAGAAAGGATTTTTGAAAATTTGAGCCCTAAGAGGGTAACATAAGGGATTAAAAATCGAACTTAACCTAAGCGAAGCCGTGGCCAAAAGCTAGTTTTTAGTAATAATGAATAGGTGTTAAAAAATAAAACAAAATATTTAACTTTTGAATATCCAAAAAAATCGTGCGTAACTTTAAAAATTACTATAAAAGTCGTGACGTGTAAATCCCCAGAAGTTGAAAAGCTAACTGCGAGGCGCAAACACAACTTGTACTCGAGTGGCTGGAAGCTGGGATGTGTCGCTGGACCCGACCGTTACCGGGAAAGTCGAAGGGCCGAAGAGGGTAATCTACTTTGCAATTAATGCCTCATAAGTATTCACAGTCTTAACAAGTTTTCGTAGGGTCGAATGTTTAAGGTTGGTGGCTTGTTTTGTTAATTCGAGTGCTTATTCGGTGAACATATATTATGCTAAATTTTTCAATTTTATATTATGCTAAAACACAAATAAAAGGTTTAATTTTTGCTAGACTAGTTTGAGAGTGCTACCAGAATTAGCGACATAGTTTTCGCTTCATATCGAATCGTGAAGATGAACTGATGTCGATGCGCACGAGCTCCCAAGTTGCTGGAGTGGCGAGCTGAGCCAGAAAGTGTGAGTTAAGAAGAAGAAACAAAACAGAGTTAAAACGAGGCAGATTTATGTCAGAGCATATTTGTGTCTCGTGCTAACCTCTATTTTAAGTCTGAGCTGAGTCAGAGCACGCTCTATAGATCAAAATAAGGATGTATCAATACAATATCCAATGCTCGTTTGCAGAAAGCAAGCCTCAGTGCTAAGTTTTTTAAGATAATATTATTTTGACCGGTTACAAAAAGGTCACAGACAGACAAATTATAAACTTTCGTATTTTTATATTATCAAGTATGGATTACTTCGAATGTGGGTTTGAGACTAAAGAGTTAAAAAATAATCAAAGTGTTGTCTATATTAAAAGAGTAGGCGGCGCGTCGGTCTCGCGTTAATAAATCGAGGCTCTTATTTACGCGCGCCGTCACGTCCGGCGTAATTGCGTGGGAGATAATTCAATATTTCCAGCAATAAGCAGCTACTCGCGCTATTGGAACTACGGCTTGCGGTCTTTATTACTTCCACAAGAGTGTAAGCTTTTTTAACGTTTTCACATTAAATAACGAGTATGTTTGTGCTATGTAACGAGTGTATTTAAGTTATGTAACGAGTGTTCTTAACTAAGTTTTGCCCGCAACTTGGTTCCGCGTGGTCAGTCTGGGTTTAGAACTCCCGCGGGATTCCTCTGTTTTCCCGCAATAACAGATATCCTATGTCAATCTCCAAGTCCTCAAATCTACCTCATGTTTTTCATAGGTATTACCCTTGAGGGTATTACCCATTCAAAAATTAACATTCATCAGAATTCATAGGCAAAAGCTAGCGATAAAATATAACTATTGAAGCATGTACCTTAATTCTACAAACGATTATTTAAATAACGCAAATAAAAATAAATAAAATCGGTCTCCCTACCATGATCTACTGCTCCAGACCAAGTTGCTACACCCAAACTGGGCACCCATATCCTACCTTATTTAGTACTGATTTAAGTGTTATTAAAGGGATGTGTATGGAATTTGCACTAATATAGAAATTGAAAATATCATGTAGTAGGAAATTACAACGCCCACGAAGATTAATCCCAGAAAAATTACCGTATACACTTACCTTGATACATAAACAATAGTTAAGGTAGCCGCGGAAACATCCCTTGTTGGCTCAGACGCTAGTCTCCCTCCGACCCTCAGTGGAACGAATACTTTAAAAAACAATCCGACAACAATTGAAACTTCGCAACTCGAAGCTCCGAGGAAATCACGCTTTCGCAACTTTTTCTTTATTGGTCAATTTGCTGGCCGAATATTTTGTGATCTTCTTTTGTACCATTAAGCGCTAATGTAACATCTGACAGTTAATTTCAAACTTGAGGGAGGATTATTGAAAGTTTATTTTTCGATACACTCGCTCGAAAAATGCATTTTCAAAGATAGAAAACATCCTCCTGAAAGTTAACTTTACAGCCCTCGTGGGCTAAGTTCAAAAAAACACTGTTTTTTAAGATAAAAAAAATGCTTAACAAACACAAAATTGATTTAATTAATTTTTAAAAATGTAAAAAATATTTGTATTCGAAAAAAAAATCACTTCACTGTAAACTGTGAGCGAACCTGATTCAGAAGTTTATTTTCCAACGCTCCATTCTAATCAGTACAGTCATCAACAAAATGCGAAACAAACTCGTAAAAACTCTCTCTGTGTATAGCAGCCCTCACTTTACAAACGAATAAAATAGGCGTTTTATTCTCCATTGTCTGATCAAAATTAGTACAATTACCTCACCTTTCACGAGTATACCAACAATAGTCGCGTTTAAATTATTGAATTATTGAACGATTCTGTTACATTACAAAGCCGATAATATAGTGAAAGGCGAAGTTATAGTGTATAATATTGTAATGTATCTTTAATTGAGGAGCACGCCGCCGTCACACAAAGGCTTTATGAAATCAGACGGCAGTGAGCTTGAAAAGCTTAAGAATCTCCGCTTCGATATCACGTGATCGTACGTGAGAGAATGCTATTTCAATCGACACTAACGAGCGAGATACGATCAAGAGTGAGATGCGCGATGTTTATACCGTGCAAATCAGCGTGCCGTATTTAATTTATTTTTTGCAAACAAATCAAACAAACTAAAGCTATTTGAAATTGTTATTAAGTAAAGTATGCCTCCTCCCCTTTAGTTTTACATATTTTGTTATAATTATATTTATTTTTTATCAAAGTATTGACCTATACTTAATGCAATTATTATTCTAATTTTCCTACTAATATTATAAATGCAAAAGTTTGGATGGATGTTTGTTACTCAATCACGCCACAAAATTGGCACAGAGATAAATTATAGTCTGGAATAACACATAGACTACTTTGTATCCCAGCAAATAAGGGAGTTCCCGCGAGAATTAGAAAACCTCGTCAAGATTATACAATCTCGACCGAATATGTTGACCACTGTACACTATGAGTATTTATCTATCTTTTCAATTTTGTAAGCGAAATCTAGTTGCCAAATTACAGTGCCGATCTACATTTAACCTGTTTGATAATTATGTATGTAAATTATTTTTTTCAATTATTCAGATATGATTTTTTTATTTCAGATTCAGACAGTTTTGTAGACTTAAAAAAAATGGAATGTGAACGACGCGGGCGCCCTTTACAGAACACACTGGAAATTTTGATCGACATTCCGAATGAATAACGTACACGCCGAGACGTTTATTGTCATGGATCTTACTGCTCGCCAAATGTTTGCACATTCCTGTGTAAAGAATGGAGTCTTACTTAATAAGAGAGGGGGAAAAGTAAAATACGCAATAAGAAACATTATGGATATTTTTACCTAGCTACGGTAAAATTGTGTTATTTAGCAGTTACTTTATTATATTTTGTGTGTGTATTTGTTTATTCATGTGGTTTCAGGTTTGATTTTCAAACTTTATGACCTCTTGTAGTGTGATGGACCACGTGTAACCACAGGTAAATAAAAGCAGAGTCATAGCTTCAAAACTCCTTTAAAAAATACCTATTTTGTTAGTTGGCACAGGAGACTCGTTACCTAACGAAACTAAATAACTCATTATTAGTTTCTTCCTGTGACTTCGGCCGTTTAGGGTTTGGTTTTTAACACTCCTGCGCGAACCCTGCAATAACAATAACCTATGCCACTCTCCATGTACTCAAGTCGTATAGCCATGCGAAAGCCAGGTTTCATCTCGGAAAATCTAAGTCCCAGGGGAAAACAGCTAGTGTGTTTATAAATGGAAAAATTAAATAAACAAAATGATATCAAACTAGTATTCCCTGTCACGAACACTCGTCCAGATCCGTCCGTCACAGTGCCACCTCCCGGAGTCCAATGAAGGCGCCATTTATTCGCGTCACTCTGCCGCCCTAAACACACCGCACACCCTCGCCGCGCACCTTCCGCTTCCTTAAGAGCGATTTATACAGAAGTGTCGTGCACTGACCGCATGACGGTATAACAGATAAACTTTTCAGTGAAATTACGAGTGACGTTATTGGACGTACTTCCCTAACTTGTGACAAAAAGAAAATCTTGGCTTCCGACACGAGAAGCTGCCTCTTATGCCTGGCTTGAGTCGCTTCATGCCAGTCGGGTCTGTTGTGGGCGCTGGACTTTTCTCGCTTCGTCCGATTGCAGCTTGATTCTCTCCCATTCTCGCTCAATATCTGAGCCAGAGGTTTCTCACCAAATAATCTGTGCGCTCTGGGTGTACCCACCCAGAAATTTTTTACTGTCACTTATATATTTTTCTTCATTCGTTTTATCCTTCTGTAACAACACTACCAAAATGCTGATGCTTTTTTTCGACGAAGAATATTAACCAAGTTAAAAATGACTAAAATTTTCTTATTCCCTCCAAGTAGACGCAACGCCATTCGTTGCGTTTCCAGAGTTTCGTTAACCTTTCGTTAGTGGAGCGCGCTCTTCACTGTCGTCCTCTTCAGACTTTGCGGAAGGTTGAGGCGCCACTCGATTACTTACTCATTCACCACTTAATTATATTTCGTACGTTTCATTCTTCAGATATAATCAACACATGTAGTACCTTCATTGTACTGGCAACTCCGCACAGATTTAAATATAGGTAGGTAATTTGAAAAATCTCCCACCATTCGTATGCTACGTCTGAGTACCGGGTCGCGTCGTTCCTCATTCTTTTATTGTGCGCGGCAACGAGCACTTGCTCTTATAAATTCAGTGCTTTCAGTATTTTTTTCTCAAAAAATAAATAAATATAATAATTAATAAATAAATTTGGAAAAATGCCTAAGCGAAGTGCAGAGAAGAAAATTAATTATTATCAAAATAAAATTAAAAAACTGAAAAGACGAAATCGTCTTATTGTATATTCATCTTCATCGGACTCCGAGGAAGATCACGGTAAGTTCATATTTTATTAAGTGAGTTTACTTATGACTGTATGTATGGAATCCAGCCGAGTCCATATTATTTAATACTGAAGGTAGGATTCAAAATATCTAAATTGCATCTCTAAGCTAGCCTGGAGGGTATCACATTGAGGGTATCACGAAGGTATAGCATGATGTGTAAATTCAGTAATTTCTAATTTTTAATTTCGTGAAAATTATGTGAAATCTAACCGAATAACCTACAAATTCAAAACTGACGGTGGATTTAAAAAAAAAAAAAAATCTAATTGCATCTCTAAGCTAGCCTGGGGGGTATCACATTGAGGGTATCACGAAGGTATAGCATGATGCGTAAAATAAGCCTCGAGCCTGATTGCGGGCACGAAGGTTACGTTTAAATCGTTTGGTCAGTTCGTTCGCAATAAGAAACGCCACGATTGATCGTTTCAGGCGACGGAACCACACAAGATTATACCACCACGATGCAGTTTTCTGTTCCGGTAGAACCTCATGACGTCCAGAACATAGGTAATCCAGGAACGCCAATGGAGCAAGTTCAAGATGAGTCGCCGGAGCTCGACCCTGAACTACTATCGGCGCTGGGCGATCCCACAGATGAGCAACCGGTTTATGGCGAAAATATTCATCACACCTTGGCACAACGTTGGATCCCTTTGTTGAAAAAAGGGCTCTCCAAGGATCTTAAAGAAAAATTACTGCAGGAGTATCAAATACCGGAAAACTGCAAACTCCTTAAGGCGCCTACATTAAATCCGGAAATTAGGGCTGCCATCTCCGAAATCACTACTAATCGTGATAAAAATATTCAGTTAAAACAAGACCAACTAGGTCTCGGTATAAGTGCCATCAATAAAGCTATTACCCTGCTTCTTCTGGGAGGTGACAAAATACAAGCTGTTAAGATCCTTTCTGATAGCTGTAGGATCCTGACCGACCTACATTACACGGAGACTCAAATAAGGACAAAACTTATCACTCCCTGTTTGGACAAAGCGTTTACGCCACTCATAAAAGATCACGAAAGGGACGACACGCTTTTCGGTGAAAAGCTGTCAGAGACCATAAAAGCTTCGAAGGCTATCGAGCGTAAGGGATCTCAAATTAAAAACGCTGAAAGGGGGACGTCCCTTGCAGTACCTATAGCTGGAACGTCTACGTCAAGGACTTGGAATTCGGGAAACGAGACTTGCCCTCCTCGCTACGCCTCGGTGAGCAGGGGGGGGCGAGGAGGACATCCACGAGCATCGACGGAGTATCGGCGACCGGCGGCGACGACGACGAGACCTCGAGCTCTCTCCAGCCACAGCAAGCATCGTGCCTACACACGACGTTAGAGATGCAGGTACCCACTTTTTGTCTACAATATGATGGAGGAAAAGCTAGAGATATCTAAGGATCGAAAATTTATATCAAAAACAAATATTTATAATATTTTTACCCTCAAGATCTTAATATCTATTTTAGCAAAAGATTTATTTCTTTAAATTATTGGATAAATTCGTAACACTTACCTAATTATAAAAATCATCCGTCATTTATTATCTCGAACTATATTAGCTTGTTCAACTAGAGGTTTTTACAAATGCCTCCGGATCTGGCTCCATTGCATTCATATCTCGCACCGATCCCGAATGTAATCAATACGTGTTATAGAGTCTAGGCCCGAAAGCCTTAGAGATAGTTCGCATTTTCATAGAATTACTTTCAAAATTTTCTTTTGATTTAACAACATTTTAACATTAGTTAAAATGTTGAGAGAAGATGATAATAATGGATAAGATTGAGCATTCTTGTATGCCTTATTGGCCTTTACAGCCTTTTTTGTTTACCCTATAACAAATTATTATTATTATTACTTCAAATATAATCTTTTAATCTTTATAAATTCAAAACAAACAATAATATTATGGTCTTCCTTTAGGAAACCACAAATCAAAGGATATACCCGGGCTGCAGCGAAGTTCTCAAAAACGCTTTCATAAAACGAAGTGTCCCTAGATCATCTTTGGATCTTATGATGGCGTCTCTAGCCAAAACTACATTACAACAATATAGTGTTGCCTACAAAAACTGGTGGCATTACTGCCTTAACAACGATAAAGATCCATATATATCTTGTATACCATCTGTCTTATCTTTCCTAACGGAACAATTTGATAAAGGTGTAGCTTACGGTACCCTTAATAGTTATCGTTCGGCTTTAAGTTTGCTTTTTGGTGATGACTTAGGGTCACATGAACAGATCAAACGATTGCTTAAGGGAGTATATAAATTGAGGCCCAACATCCCAAAATATGCATATACATGGGATCCCCAGATAGTGTTGCAACACATCGATCAATGGGGTCCTAATAACGAATTATCTTTACAAAAGATCTCCCAAAAACTCGTTATTTTATTAGCTTTATGTACAGCCCATAGGGCGCAAACGTTAACATCTATTAAAATTAAAAACATTAATATCTGCACTAATGGAGTAAAAATTATAATCTCTGATATCATAAAAACGTCTGCGGCTGGCCGGGACCAACCAGTTTTATTTTTACCGTACTTTAATGATAATATAAATATTTGTCCGGCAACAGCTTTAAAAGATTATTTATCTATGACAAAAGACCTAAGGCCAAACTCGATAGAAAACCTCCTGATGACGTACAAGCGACCGTATAGAGCTGCCTGCACCCAGACCATCAGCCGATGGATCAAGCAAGTGCTGGCGGCGAGCGGCGTGGACGTGTCGGCGTTCGGCGCACACAGCACCCGACACGCCGCCACGTCCGCGGCGCGTGCTCAGGGAGTCTCGCTCGACGTCATCAGGAAGACTGTTGGTTGGTCACAGTCGTCACAGACGTTTGCTAAATTCTATAACTGCCCAGTGAGCGATGAATCTTGTTTCGCAAGATCTATATTACTTCCTAATCTATAACTATTGTTTGAATAGAATATCCGTTTATTGATTTTTTCTTAAATTTGATTCCTATGTATATAAGTTATTGTAAATCTTGTTTAATGATTAATCAAAGAATGTCAGAATTCTTTATGATTTATTAAATGATTCCTAGTTTCTCACTAAAATAGAAACACTTGTATTATTCATTTAACGTCCCTAATTACAAAATTTTCATCTCTAAACATCTACATGTGTTGATTATATCTGAAGAATGAAACGTACGAAATATAATTGATGATTAAACGAACTTACCTGTAAGTGAAGTTCTATCCCAATTATATGAGTACGTTTCATTCGAAGATAATGTAAGATCCCTCCCATCCCAAAGCCCAGGTTGCTGTGAAAATTTTGTAATACTCTGAAGAATGAGGAACGACGCGACCCGGTACTCAGACGTAGCATACGAATGGTGGGAGATTTTTCAAATTACCTACCTATATTTAAATCTGTGCGGAGTTGCCAGTACAATGAAGGTACTACATGTGTTGATTATATCTGAAGAATGAAACGTACTCATATAATTGGGATAGAACTTCACTTACAGGTAAGTTCGTTTAATCATCAATTAGATTGCAGTCAAGGATTGATATATTTTCATTAAATAAACACATGATCAACTGTTTACGGAAAATGGGACAACAAACATACATCTGACAGATGATTTTGTTAGTATGAAGAACTCAAATGTGCCAGTAAGTTAGGCGCGTGGGTGGAAATAGTACGTAAATACAAATATACGCATACAATAGCCTTGTCTCAACACAACAACACCACTCGGCTATGTGTGTGGTGCAGCAGGACTCCGCGCCTCGCTCCGGCCGACGCAAACACGTTCCTTAATACCTCTGGGCGTTATTTACACTGCAACTAAATAAATCTCTCCGACCAAATTACATGAACAGATAAATTAGTTGTTCAAATGTTATAATATAATTTGTTACTTTCCTGATGCTGAGAGAGTCCTTTCCATCAATCACATAATGGTAGGGGTTTTCTTAGAATAATAATTCAAAGCGCTTTGCAGCTAAACTCATCAATGCCTGTAGTAAAAAAATCATCATGATGTTATATTATATCCTTTTAATACGATTCAATCTTATTCAACACAAAAGACAAGTTAATTCGCTGTCAAAAACAATTGGTACCCATTCAATGTGTCTGCTGTCACATTGCTTTCGCATCCTACGGATGGCGTGTTATGTTCACAGCAAATGAAGTCAATGTTTTTTGTGAACAAGGTGTAGATATTCTTTGATCAAAATTTCGCAGTCAGCGAGAATTCACCGCCAACGTTGAATAAGGAAATCGATACAGTCGCTGCGGCCGCTCGCAGATTTCATTCTCTGCCGCAAAAAAGAAGGAGCTTCCATTTTGTCTATTAATTAGCAGCTAACCGCAGGAGCCGCGCCACACTTCACTTCACTTGACTTTAACACAGTGCTGACACGGGCGACTGGGTTATGCAAATTGTGGAAGCTTCAAAAGGATAATTATTATGGTTTCTCGTGCTAATTTTTTTCACACTTTTACGTTTAAATGCTCTTTATTATATTTAAGTATAGTCTATATAATGAGCATAATCTAGTGATTGAGACTGACTGAGATTTAGGTACGTGATTGTTTGAAAATGATTCTGACGGTCGCAATCACTTCTGATTGGCCGAAAAACTTGCTCGCATGTTAAATGCATTGATTTTGAAAGAACGCCGAAAGTTCAGGCAGACAGAAGTGATTTTTTTAATTCAATGACAAAACACTGCTTGACTGCGATCTAAGATGGTAGGCGGACTAACTTGGAAGGTGTATGGCAGTGTACATATCAACTCATACCTCTCATCTGTTTCTACATGCCATCGTGCCGGTACGTTAAATCGCTTTTCAGCACGTTTTTGACGGTAGGGTGGTAACTAGCCACGGCCACAGCCTCCCACCAGAGCCAGAGCCAATTCAGAAATTATAAATTCCCAAATTAAATAAATGCTTTTTCTTTCTTTTTTTTCTTTCTAAATTGCCCCCGCCGGGAATCGCACCAGAGACCTCCCAGTTATAAGACCACAGCGCTCACCACTGCGTCAGGGAGGTCGTCAATATTGCGATTGTCACACTGTAGCAATCATTCCTACAGCTGAAGAATGATTTTGCTATCATAGTGTCAAATTGATAATCTCTTCCTATTTTTGAACGAGCGAAGCGAGTTCTCTGAGTCAACTAGGGCGCTTGTCTGTACTGGACACAGAAGTGTGTACGTCCAAATGTGTGTCAGAGCCCTATAACTTCTGAATTACTGAACGTAATTACTTCAAATTTAAATATAATTTGTAAACTGATGGCCTTCAGCCGAACATTGTATAAAAAAATATAAAAAGCTTTATTTCAGGGGGGCTCTCATAGAAGCGTGTTTGAAGTAAAATTTTGTTTGTTGCGTTACATAGACTTGCAATATATCTTTTTAAAGACGACTTTGATCAGAGTACAAAAATATATTTTTTTTAATTTTTCCCTTAAAATTGACGAAATGGGGGGCTTTCAAAGTGGAGATTTTAATTTGAGCCATATGTCAAGAATTACTGAATATTAGAACGTGAAACTTGGTTGAAAATTCAGTTATATCCTGTACTTGAACAACAAATACTAAAATTAGATAAATGTTATAAAGAAACGAAATTATTTAATTTTAAATGCTAATAGCTTCACAATAATGCTAATAGATGGCGCTGTATCAGTAAAACAGTTTTGTGTCAACTATTATTTTTTTATTGCGTCTAATGTTAAAAGTTAATTATTACAATATATAGTTAAAACTTTTGGGAATTATGGGATATCGCGAGGTCTCAGTTCGGGGCGAACCACTAGTATAATACGAGTATATAGTCCTAGTCTATACCTAGTCTCAACATCAGCGCGGCGGTCTGTCGTCCGCAAAGACGATAAAGCTCGGACAATGGACACAAACGCGGAGCCTGATATTGGATCAAAGGTTGAGATTGTACAGCGATAGCCTGCACAGTTCCATCTGGCTAGTCTGAGAACTAGCGGCGTTTCAAAATTAAACATTATCATCATATTCTGACAGACATTCACTAGTGGACATGGTTCTCTTGAAAGAATCACCAAATAAAGGCTCGTTTAAGATCGGCCGTCCATCTGGTGGAGCGTTCTTATATAGGGTCGGAACTCGGAATTCGAGCATTGAAGTACCCCAATGTCTATCAGTTCACACGCATGCATGAAACAAACACTATTTGAAAACTTTCACCACCAGATTTTAAGGGATTCATATGATGAGATGAGAAGACATAACATCAAAGCTTTCCGAATGTTAGTCAATAGAGGTTGATTCGGCAATTAATATTTTTTTAAAGGAGTTATCGCCGGTGTGTCTCAACTAGATAGATAGGTAGGTCAGTAAAAGTCAGAAAGGCGTAGCTGTAAAACAACATTATTAGACAAGGTTGAACAAGCATAAAGTAGATTTTTGAACGAGCGAAGCGAGTTCTCTGAGTCAACTAGGGCGCTTGCCTACTAGACAGAGAAGTCTGTCCGTCTAAATGTCTGTCAGAGCCCTATAACTTCTGAATTACTGAACGTAATTACTTCAAATTTAAATATAATATGTAAACTGATGGCCTTCAGCCGGACATTGTATAAAAAAATATAAAAAGCTTTATTTCAGGGGGGCTCTCATAGAAGCGTGTTTGAAGTAAAATTTTGTTTGTTGCGTTACATAGACTTGCGATATATCTTTTTAAAGACGACTTTGATCAGAGTACAAAAATATTTTTTTTTTAATTTTTCCCTTAAAATTGACGAAATGGGGGGCTTTCAAAGTCGAGATTTTAATTTGAGCCATATGTCAAGAATTACTGAATATTAGAACGTGAAACTTGGTTAAAAATTCAGTTATATCCTGTACTTGAACAACAAATACTAAAATTAGATAAATGTTATAAAGAAACGAAATTATTTAATTTTAAATGCTAATAGCTTCACAATAATGCTAATAGATGGCGCTGTGTCAGTAAAACAGTTTTATGTCAACTATTATTTTTTTTATTGCGTCTAATGTTAAAAGTTGTCTATCATTTATTTTTAAACACATTTATCTTATTATTTTTAAAAATGATTACAAATATACATTATACAAATATAAATATAAAAACATCATTAAAAACAATAAAATAAATGGGTCCCACTTGCTGCGGGATAGGGACCCAAGCAGCCAGTGGTCAGGGCTCCAGAGTGAGGAACCTCCTCACAATGCGTGCCGTCTCAAGGAGTACCGCCTTCTGTATCTTGCTCTTGATCCAAGTATTAAGCGAAAGTTTCTTAAGATGTTGATCGAAACTTTTCGCTATGAGACCATTGACCGAAACGACCATCGGCACTACAATCGTTGAATCAACATTCCACATGGCGGTAATCTCGTGGGCAAGGTCTAAATATTTTGATAATTTTTCTTTTTCCGCCTTCACCAGATTATCATCATGTGGAATTGTGATATCGACAATTATCGCTCGACGCGCTGATCGGTCAACAAGCACTATATCAGGTCTATTGGCTACAATATACCTATCAGTGATAATTGACCGATCCCAGTAGAGCAGGGCACTACTATTCTCGAGAACTGACACTGGGTCATACCTATAGTATGGCATTTCATCTTCTACAAGACCGTATTGAAGAGCAAGTTGTTGATGGATTATCCTGGCTACTTGGTTATGTCTGTGCAAGTACTCGCCGTTAGCAAGATAAGAACAACCGGAGACGATATGCCTGAGGGACTCCCCAGGACGATGGCACGCTCGACATATGTCAAGAGTACCATCTTTCATAATGTGTCTCCGGTAGTTATTAGTCTTGATAACTTCATCCATAATTGCACATACAAAACCCTCAGTTTCCCCAAATAGGTCACCGAATTGTAACCAGGATACAGAGGCATTTTGATCTACATCCGGCCTAGTTAACGCCTTGTAGAACCTGCCATGTAACTCCTTACTCTCCCACACAGCCCTGCGATCCGAAATGCTCAATACTATGGGCTTGCGCCAGTTCTCTTTGCCTAAGGCAAGCGGGGTAAGACCCTTATCAACTGCGACAACATCCCTATGCATACTCACACTCATCTTGAGAAAGTAATCTCTAAGATGGCACACCTCACGATTATGGAGGTTCTTGGCATTCAGAAAACCACGTCCCCCACACTTGCGTGGGATGTATAATCTCATAACAGATGAACGCGGGTGATGCATACGGTATGTTGTCAACAGTTTTCGGACCTTTCGATCCAAGGCGTCCAGTTCAGTTTGAGTCCACTTTAGAATGCCAAAGGTATATATGAGTAAGGGCATGACCCATCCATTAAAGGCACGTACCTTGTTACCCCCTGATAAAAGACTATTAAGGACTTTTTTCAAGCGGCCAAAGAAGCGCTCCTCCACTGCCTGTTTCACAGTCCCTGCCTCAATACCAAGAGCCTCTGACATTCCAAGGTATTTATATGTCTCACCTTCACATAGAGATCTGAGAATTACTGTATCTGAAAGTACTAAATTCTCAGAGTTCACAACTCTGCCTCGCTCTATATTGACAACCGCACACTTATCAACACCAAACTCCATTCCTATGCTATTGCTAAAGTTCTGAGTGATCTTCAGCAATTTCACAAGGTCTGATCGTTTTGATGCAAAGAGTTTGAGATCGTCCATATAAAGCAAGTGAGATATGACCTCACCCCCTCTGCGAAGGCGAAAGCCTAACCCTGAATCCATCAATAGTGTACTGAGTGGATTAAGGGCTAAGCAAAACCATAGAGGGCTCAAACTATCTCCCTGGAAGATATCCCGTTTAATCCTTATCGGTACAGCTGATTCAGAAGATTCAGTGTTTCCTGGTTGACGAAGAACTGTCATCCACTGTTTAAAAGTTAATTATTACAATATATAATTAAAACTTTTGGGAATTATGGGATATCGCGAGGTCTCAGTTCGGGGCGAACCACTAGTATATTTTATATTCCGGTAAGATGCTGATAACAATAGTATAATTTGTTCACCGTCTCTCATCCTATCAGCACAAAGGAAATCCACTTGCTTGCCCTTTGTCTTCCCGATAACCGGTTTACAGTTACGCCGTGGAGCGTAAACTATACATTGCTCGTTTCGTTCAATAACGTTAATAGAGCTAGATACAAATAAAACAATGTACATCGCAAATGGTCAACTTAATCGTGCCAGGCATGGAAATGAGAAAATCTCAGATACACGCGAAAGCGTTTGATCTGATAAAGGTTAATTAAATTAAACACGGATTGTAACTGAGCAATCTTTTACAATTAGGGCAGAAAGGCCAGCGGGGCAAGGGTTCGAACCTTTAATAAGATGGAACTTTTGACTCCGAGTGCTAAGTAAGTTCCACTTAGATGTCTTGGCCGGATACTTTATGAACATGCTCGTACCTTGTTCTTAAAGTTCGGAACCCTTGCCTTTACTTGACCTTTATTCACTTCATAGGTCTAGTTTGAAAGGACTTTATTTTTCGATGAAAAATAAGTCTTTCAATGCGATGTCACTTAGTGCCTTAGAATATTTAATCAAGTGCTCCGGCCGCAAATATGCTTAGACTGACAACGAAAAAACTTACTCATTCACGTCTTTATTATAAATACACGCCATGCTGCTAATATAACAATGAACGTCTTGCAGCTTTTGAAGCTCTTGCGCCTCTTGTTTATAATCTTGTGGTCGTGTGTGATCTTTTCAAAAGTGAATGCAAATCACGTGCCCGCCGCTAAATGAAGCTCTCCAGTCTCCACTCCTAATTAACTGTTCCTGCTACTTTCAAGCTAGACTCTTTTCATTTCTCGGAGCTAAGTGAGATCTTATGTGTCGAGTGACTTTACCAACAAATTGACCCTAGTGTAAACTTTTGAGTAAATCTACATATTGAGTAAATCTACATAATATACCCTAGTGTAAACTTTTAAGTAAATCTACACACACACACACACACACACATACACACACGCTGACAAGAAAAATTTCAAACAAAAAATCAGCTCCTTTTTTTGTATTTTATACTGTACACCATTATCGAATCGAAAAGCCTTTATTTTAACAAAGGTAAGAATGGAACAGAATAAAACAATAATGGATTTAAGCAAACAAACATAAAGCTTAAATAAAATTATAATAATTATAATACCTATTAGATATATTATTTTAGACGTGGATTACATTTTTAAGGAGAGTACCAACTTTGAACTTGCGTTTGAAATTGTTCAAGTATTTGAAAATTCCTAAAAATTAGTTTGTGTTTGATCTCGTAAAGTTCACGAATTTTCAGCACTTTTAGAAAGGGTCTAGAATCGCCTCCTTGAAGCCACTTTATCAAACCCTTTCCAACAAAAGTTATTTATGAACCCAATTTCACATTACCTAAACCTAAACAAGAGTACGCACTTTCACAGGCTACATATAATATTAAGGGTGTGGTCTCACTAGATATAAATTGCGATTGCAATTAAAAGCTTGCTGATTCAAAATCGGATGCCAGTCCGTGGGATGAGTCATCAAATAAGCAGTTTTAAACAACAAATTGCCGTGTTTATGGCCTTCCAAATAAATTTTTAAACACGCATCAAAAATTATGGGTCTGGTAAAACTCACTCCAGGAAAATGCACCCTGATTATCTTTACCATTTTACACTACAGCCAAGGTCCTATTGCCCGGTAGCACATAAATCCTATATGTCTACTTTCAATAAATTTAATTCTATGTAGATACATAGAATTAAACTTTTAATGAATTTTGCAACTATCTATTTGCAATTTTTGGTACGTATTTAAAAAAATATTTGGCACAAATTGCTATAATTAACATGTAATGTGACCGCTGTTAGTATTGCGCGTAAACTCAGGCAAACAGTTAGCCGCAAATTTTGCGCCCTGTGAGAACACACCCTTACCCACGCTCTGCCCACACTAGCTAATTAGAGCGGGTCTCACAAAAAGTTTAATTATTTTTTTCCACAGAGCGACGGGCGGCCGAATTAAAATGTGACCCCTAATTAATTCTCCTAAACCCCTCAGGTTGGTCTACGAGTTACTTTGTCTGTAGAAAACAATAAAAAAACAGAGCGTTATAATTAAGTTAGTGCGACTTTTTTATTTGAAATCTTATTCACCCGGCCTTTTAGGACCTACCCTTTAAATTAAATTAGATTTATTTATTTTTTAAATAGATATACTGTAAACTTTTTGCATGTCAACTAATTTTATAAGTTGATAATAAGGTAATGGTTACTATTATTGACAAACTAGAAACAAAAAGCAACTTAACCAGGTATTTTTTTACCATCATTTTTTAGAACAAATAATTATTTGTTCTAAAAAATGAATTATCCAGGTTTATCGTCATTAAGATCTTAGGCTGAAATCCGAAGAACATTCTTTGACTTGACTCAGACTTGACGGCACAGAGTGAGAACGAGACACAAATATTATTTTGTCGAAACATTTTGTCTCATTTTAACCCTGTGTTCAGTCTGAACAGAGTGAGAGTGCGATCTTTAGAGATGCCTCAAATTAAATTTTTAATAACATTGCTTTTGAAAAGCTTTAAAAAAATTTAAATGAATTACAATTATGCAAAAAGTTTCGGGTAGTTCTTCTTACAGTATTCAATTGATTCAAGAATTTGCGGGAAATAACGTACCTTCAAGGTCTATAATAATATTACATCTATTAAATTACATTTAAGCATGTTCGATCCCATTATTAAGATTGGATTTGATTATATTAGGTAGGGGGAAGTCCCGTAACGCCGGACGGCACCTAGTACCGGACACTCGTACTATCTTGGCGACTAAGCAAGTGAGCGATTCAAAAACGAATTAGAGGGGTGCAGGGGGATGTAGCAAAACTGAGTCACGGGACCCGGTTTGCCCGTGACGCGCGCGACAACAGTGGGAGTAGTTGGTTGCTATTTTTGGCGGGACGACACTGCGTTACGTAAGATTCAGGTGAGTGTTACAAGTAAGCACCAGGTAAGTATCTGTTATTAGTTGTTTACTATATTTGTTTTTAATAAAGTAGTGTTTATTGTTGTTAGTAATCAATAAAAGTTTTTGAGAATTTTGATAATGGGTTTGATATGGAATATATATTGTGACCATTCTCTGTCCCTTAGTACCGGACACAAAGTAGTCCCTTAGCGCCGGACAGTGAATGAGTTACTATTTCTTCTCAGTATGTATACTTTTCTTAATAAATGTTATTCGATTTTCAGATGATAGAAGTACAGAATAACATTGAAATGGATCAGAAGAAAAAGAAAGGAAAATGGGACCAATTCTCGTCCCTTAGTACCAGACACAAAGTAGTCCCTTAACGCAGGACAGTGAATGTGCTATTATTTCTTGTCAGTAAGTATGTATACTTTTCTTAATAAATGTTATTCGATTTTCGAGTATAGAAGTACAGAATAACATTGAAATGGAAGAGAAGAAAAAGAAAAGAAAATGGGACCAAACAAGTTTACAGGGGTTTGCTAGGGGTTCCAAGTAAAGTCTGTCCGATACTAGGGGCCAATTCCAGAGACTGCGTTTTTTTCACCAAAGTTTAATTTATGTTTTTGAATATATTTATGCAGAAGTTGAATTTTTGATAATTGATATTGATTTTATGTTTTGTTGACTAATATATGACGTAAATAAAGTAATATTTTTCTAAACAGATTTTTTATTTTTCATAAAAACCTTAAGTGTCCGTCACTAGGGGACTTCCCCCTATATTATGATTCATAGAGTTTGTTGTGGGCTACTTAGTACAGCGCACAGATGGAACTCTCGCAATTCTCAACGAATGAAAATGAATATCATAATCACTTCAAAGACTTTTCATAAAAATCGAATTATTCAAGAAATTATGTACTGGCTTCGATTATAAAGTCTCGGTTGCCATACGCCCGAAGTCTCAATTTCATGCCTGTTAAATTCTTCAGTAATGAATTCCTTCAAAAGAGCCTTTTCTCTCGTCCGCGTACATTGTTCGCGGCGCATTGTTCTAGCGACACGCAACAAAACCGAGGATACCGACCCATTCACCGCCGACGACTTGAGAAGAATATTGTTCCTCGTAAGGAACAATTGCATATAGGCATGTGGAGCAGTGGAGTAGAGCCCGCGACAATGGCTCGTACGAGCTTGTACCTACGGGCGACGTGAGCGGCCCGTGCTTTGTGAACTCTGAACATTAATTTGCCTTTAGTTAGTAAATCACAGTGTTAGTAGACCGTCACTAGATGGAGCGACGATATCAGACGAGTTGCTAGGAGCCGCTGGATACAGGCGATGGACTCAGGCTTATGGAAGTCCATGCCAGAGACCTTTGTTCTAAAATGGACGTCTATCGGTTGATAAAAAGAAGAGTTTTGATAATTGTAGTGCCAATTTCATCATTACTGTGTAACGTTTAACTATTAATTCACATTCAAGATATTCTGACAGTTCTTGTATTTGATGATCTCCCTGGCGCAGTGGTTAGCGGTGTGGTCTTATAACTGGGAGATCTTGGGTTCGAATCCCGGCGGGGGCAATTTGGGAATTTATGATTTCTGAATTGTCTCTGGTCTGAGCTGGTGGGAGGCTTTGGCCGTGGCTAGTTAGCACCCTACCGTCAAAGATGTGTCGCCAGCAATTAAGCGTTTCGGCACGATGGCGTGTAGAAACAGATTAGGGATGTGGGTTGAATTTACTGCTGTACCCCTTCCAAGGTAGCCCCCTACCATCTTAGACTGCATCGTCACTTACCATGAGATGAGATCGCAGTCAAAGTGCTATGCCATCAAATAAACAACCTATGCTTAGTAGTAGACGTCTGTCGGTTGAAATGAACGCGCAACTTAAATTCATAACGAACTACTGTCACGGACGAACTGCTCTAAAAGACTTATTTAATTTTTCCGACGACGTATTTTCTTAAATTGCGACGTGTATAAAAAGATCAACTTTATCAGATCAGTTTATTCCAGTCCACTTCCAAATGAACTCGCTCCAGCTGCAATTTTCAAGGCAATGAAAGTTCATTTTACGGTAGGTGTGCAGAGGGCGGCGAGGCGGCGAGGCGCGCGGGGGTGTATTATCGGCGGTGTAGCGGGCGATTCAATCGGTTAGGGATTACACACTCTGATTGCATTTGCGCCGTCGCCCGATGCGATTAACCTGCATATTTTCCTCTATAGGCTGTCTATCCATATCGATGAATTAATGACGCGGTTTTACCGAGCACATTTTAGGAATAAAATAAAACGCTCTCTAATCTCAGCGAAACATAGTTACGCGTTCGAAATCGATATCTCATAGGAGATTACAAATCTCTTGATGCAGTAGGGAGGTACTGTGGTCTTATAGGAGATTATCGGGGACATTTCAGGAATTCATAAAATTCCATATTGTCTCTGATCTGATCTGAAATTAGAATTTCGCGCTGACTAGGTACGAGTCGGTACGACCCTGCTGACAAAGATTTCCCGCCGAGCGATTAAACGTTTCAGTACGATGTGGCTATATCAAAATTGAAAAAGCGGGTTTAATTAAAACTGTCATACCGCTTCCAAGTTAGCCCGTTTCCATTTAGACTGCATCGTTAGTTACTACTAGCTACTAATGAAAAAAAAGCTCAATAACTAGAAACAGATAAAACCCGAAATATTATCATCTGGTATTGACATGAAATACTTACTGTACGGTCTATGTTGAAACCGTACAATTCGCCCAGTCATCATTCATGCTTTATTATAAATACGCTATTCATTATATCATAAATCAGTGCACATAACATCGCATCGCGCTCACACTGCTATTAGGTTATAATTAGCCTAAGTAGAGTAGTAGTAATAAACTTAAGACTTCTACTCAGCAGTTTTATTTCTGTGCGGTCCTGAACCGTACATGTGGTCCTTCGAGCAGTTAAATTGAACCTGTGATCTACAAGTGAACAGTTCAACGTGCTTCCGAGCAGCATTTTTCGTTTATCTGTACGATAGCGAATCGGTCTGCCGGCCTCCCACAAGCGGGTTTCACCGGTTAGATTGAGAAGGCGCACATATCGTACTAGAGACACGGAATCATCAAGCGGAAGCATAGCAGTCAACAGCATTCAATAGCATTCAATCAGCATACAGCATACACCACATCATCAGCATACGTCTTTGTCGTCTCAAGCATTCAAGAGGCAAGACAATTCACGTATCAGCATCAATTTCGAGTTGCATCAAGCATTCAGTTAATCAGTTTTTCTCTGCGATCCACCACATATCACCGCAGTGACAATGATTGGACCAGAGGACCAACTCGAAATTCGAAATCGGGGACAACAAACACCAACAAATCCAAACACGCAGCAGCCCTATTTGCAGCCGCGTGTTGGTACAACTTCTACTACCTCTAGCAAAATAGAGGAGATGCTATGTAAGCAATCCAGTAATTACAGAGCATTTACAAGAACAGTCAACAACATCAACATCGATCAAATTCAGCAAAAGTGGTAACTTGACGAAGCTCTCAAGTCCTTACAAGAACGTTGGACAGCAATTGACAAATTATACTGGGAAATCGATGGTATGCCAGGTGCCGAAGATTTTTCCGATGAAACACAGTACAATTTGTGTGAACAGCAATACAAAAACATGACCAGACTCATCAGCAACAAATTAGGGTCACTAACATACAGAGACAAGTCTACACCGACGATGGATTTACCTACGTTCAGTGGAGGCTATCAAAACTGGACTTCATTCAAAGACTTGTTCACGGAAGTCATCCATAACAACGCATCAATATCAGACGTGCAAAAAATGCAACATCTTAAGGGAAAAGTAAAAGGAGAGGCTGAAAAACTAATACAGCATCTTATGATAAGTCCCAGCAATTATCACACTTGTTGGGAGATATTAAACAGTCGGTACAATAATAAGAAGCTGATCTTTTCATCTCATCTAAACACCTTACTCAGCCTCCCTACCATACAGCATCCATCCGCCGCCGCAATCAAAAAGATTCATGACACTACGAAGGAATGTCTCTACGCCATCACTAATCTCGGCGTGGACACTTCGTCGTGGGATCCAATCATTGTGCATCTAATCTCACAAAAATTAGATGCAGACACGCATAACGACTACCTAGAGCATCTAGCTGCCCCACGTGAACTACCA
The DNA here is from genome assembly GCA_038048805.1 of Hipparchia sbordonii. Classification (NCBI taxonomy): domain Eukaryota; kingdom Metazoa; phylum Arthropoda; class Insecta; order Lepidoptera; family Nymphalidae; genus Hipparchia; species Hipparchia sbordonii. The sequence continues at coordinate 174,741 of CM076112.1, forward strand.
AACTTGCAGGAATTCCTCGCATTTTTGGAGCTCAAATTCACATCACTTGAGGCATCGCGTCGTAGGCAAGATGGAGTCAAATCTGTGTCCTCCCAACAGCAAGAGTCGTCCTCTAATAGCAAGAAAACTTATACCTACAAAGCATACAGTTCAAAGAAAAAAGAATATAACAACCAGTCCTTCGTGAAATCAAGTAATCAAGAAACAACAGAATGTCCAATTTGCAAAGGAAATCATCGGTTGTTTACGTGCAAGGCATTTCTCGAATTACAACCCGCAGCCCGGTTGAGAGAGGTTACGAAACACAATTTATGTAAAAATTGTTTATTCGATCACAATGAAAATGGAAACAATGGAAGGTGTTATTCGGAAAAAACATGCCGAGTTTGCAACGAATATCATAATACATTGCTACATGATGCCTACGCTAATTACGCAACAAATAAACAGCAAAACAGCAATTACGAAACCAAGGAATCAACTGGCAATAGTCACGTGTCGCAAGGCGACTTATCCGAGACACTCTTATCAACAGCGTTAATCAGGGTTCAAGCAGCTGATAATACTCTGATTACACTACGAGCCCTCATTGACCAAGGGTCTCAAATATCACTCATCACTGAGCATGCAGCACAAATGTTGAAATTGCCCCGGGAAAGATGCAAAGGGGTCGTATTCGGCATTGGCGCCAAAGAGAGCACGTGCAAAGGCGTTATGAATATTACGTGCTTAGCAAGACACAATGACTATACATTGAATACCAATGTTTACGTTATGCGCAACCTCATCAATAAACTGCCAAATAATTCATTCCAAAAACCACAATGGTCATTTTTGGAAAACATTCAACTGGCCGACCCAGAGTTTTATAATAGTCGCTCCGTGGATCTTCTATTGGGGGCCGATATTTACTCCACCATTATCCAAGAAGGTATCATCAGGCACGAAAAACCCCCGCTAGTTGCGCAACAGACACGCTTAGGCTGGATTTTATGTGGCCATGTTCAAACATTCCAATGCAACATGGTTCTAAACAATGTGGATGATATCCAGAGATTCTGGTCCGTGGAGGACATTTCGGAAACAACAAACATGTCCCAGGAAGATTTGGAATGTCTACAACATTACAAGGACACGACTAGAAGAAACGAAGACGGCCGATATGTTGTTAAACATCCCTTCACTGATGATATGGAGGAGAAATTGGGAGTATCAAAGCCCAAGGCAACAGCACAATTTCGAAGCTTGGAGCGCAAGTTGAGCAAACAACCAAACTTGGCTCAAACATTTATTGAGGAATATTATTCATTAAATCATATGGCTGAGTGTACAAGTAACGCGACACCTAGCTGCTATTTACCTCATCACGGTGTAGAACGCGCTGACTCCGCGACTACGGCTTTGCGTGTGGTGTTTAATGCGTCAGCAAAGACATCGACAGGCTACACATTAAATGATTTAATGAAGCGTGGCCCAAATTTACAACAAGACCTTATGTCCCTAATCCTAAGATGGAGGCAATATCAATACGCATTTACCGCTGACATTGAAAAAATGTTTAGACAAATACTCATCAGCGACGATCATCAGCAGTTTCAAAAAATTTTTTGGCGTAGTTCACCTGATCAGTTGCTACGCAAATACCAGTTAACAACTGTCACATATGGTACGAAAGCCGCTCCGTTTCTTGCCATGATGACACTAAAACAACTGGCAACGGACGAAGGACATAAGTATCAAAAAAGCAGAGCAGCCCTAGCATTACAAGAAGAGTTTTATATGGATGACCTTGTGAGTGGAAGCTTCACTTTATCTAGCGCCAAGCAATTACAAGAGGACTTGATAAAGCTACTTCAATCAGGAGGCTTCATCCTACGCAAGGAATGGAAAGAAATACGAGCTGACCTACATCAACATTTGACCCATTTCCAAGTGCAACAATGGTATCAAAACAGCGAAGGTGATAGCATCGAGTTACATGGGTTTTGCGACGCGTCGACGAAAGCTTACGCCTGTGTAGTCTATTGCAAGACTCATTCAAAAATAACACTTATAGCCGCTAAGACAAGGCTCATTCCCTCAAACAAGACGAAAATATTCAAGAAACAAGACCAAAAGCCCATATCAATCAACAAGCAGCATAAAATTATCAATCAGCATTTAAACAATTCGGGAAGCATATCGTATCATGACATACATCAATACACCGTCATATACGTGGTGATGGCCGGATGCCTGACAATAGCCGCCGTGTACGCGTATCGGGTAACTTGGGTAAGTGGGCCACGCCTCAAGTGGACGTCTCTACGTGCATATCTTTACAGCTTGTTAAGAAGTTTACAGATGTATTCACCGCAGCAGTGGTACAGCAGTGGCACGGAGCGCCTAACGAAGACGTATTGAGGATATAATTATATCACTCGCTCCCCGAGCATCGCCGGGCTATTTAAAACTATACGGGGATGCAACTGACGCGCTGTCAGCTACACACGGACGGGCTGAGTGTAGAACAAAGTTTTTGAGCCTCAACGCCAAAGTCTTTGAGCCTCATCGCCAAAGTTTTTGAGCCAAAGGTGTGGACTGAAAAGTGAAACGTTGACAATTCAATTCGCACCCATTGCACTCTGAGTATATTGTCGTACCCACTTCTGACTCGAGGAGAATATGCATGACTAATATTTTTTTAAGGTGGACAGATTGGAGATGTAAGCAACTTCTATACGATGCGTGTGCTTGCAAGTGAGAGTTATTACGTTATTCTCTAAAGGTTTTTAATTTACTTTGCAGTCAATTTCATCAAGACCGGTATCGGTCAGCGCACAAGTGGGCCAATGACCCGTGGACCCACCGGCTTTACCCACCAGTGGATCTACGGGAAATTAAGTGTACACTTACATAGAAGTGCACTCTATTCCATGTCTTTTATAGTAGATGAAACCACAATTTAATACGATCGAAAAGAGGTCAGGTGTACTACCAATGGTTTAACGTTTTCTCCGAGTCACAGAATTAAAATATATAGATGTAAACAATGCCCCTATATACCTACTTCTTGTGCAACAACTTATTATTTCAGGAACACAAAAAGATTTGATGTGCAAGCAAATCAAAAGGATTGTATTTCACAGATCGTGGATTTTAACATCCTAAAAATCAAAAATCACACATATTATAAACTAAAATAATACTCTTACGGTATTTTCACTATCTGTGTGACGCAGTATCCACATAGTGTGATGTCAGGACAAATAAAGTTGTCCGCTGTTGCTGCGACTGCGTCACGAGCCTCTCCAGTGCGCGTCGCGCCTCGCTTACTTTACGGCGCGTTTTAATTTCATTATACCACACTTTGCATGCACAACGCTTGTTACAGCAGATACGAGCTTACTTTACGCGGAAACATGTTTGCGAAATACTTTCAGGCTTAATGTTTTTGTATTATCATGCAAAATACTATTTAGTTAATCTTGGAAGTTTTCTATTTATGCCTTAAACAGCACAATGTCCTCCCGACCAAATCCGGCCACGGCGGCCGATCTCCACAGAGATTAGCCATCTGCGCGGGAGATAGTATAGTGCACAAGTGTGTGCGCAAACACAGGTGCACTCTTTGTTCCCTCACTCTCATAGCCCGATAGGACGGAAAATCGGACACGACCGGAAAGAGATCAGGCGCAGGACCGACGTCTTTACGTGCTCTCTGAGGCACGGGGGTGACTCACCACCGACTTCCTAACTCCGGGTTAGTAAGTACTTGATAGTTCTTCGATAAATCGAACAATAAAAAATTACGAAAGTAGAGTGCACTTGCAAGCAACTCCTTTTCTCTATTCGAACCTAAAATTTCCTAATTAATCGGTTGAAGACTTATATGCCAATGCACATGGAGCAAAAAACCTGTCCTGAGCTATGAGACAAAATTACTGTGTTTCTTTTAAACAGGGGGATGAATGATGATAACTATCCCCTCGTGACGCTGTAATCACTGTTCCCCTCAGCGCGCGATCGCTCTCAACAACTTAGTTGCAACGTGCGCCCCACGTCTGCGTCTGCGATACCTACTCTCACTCCCCTGGGAGATTGAGAGGGGAATGCAATGTTATTGATTCATTGTTATGAAGTTCGCCCTTTATCACGTCATTATTAGTGCAAGGAGATTGCTTTATTTTTATTTCCTGTCGCTATCTATTCGTGCGTCTCAGAGCTTCAGCCGTAAGTAACAGTACACCTTTCAAATCAATCGCATCAGTAAAAGTTTGTGTGACCCTTTGATCAAGTAAGAAATGAGTTGATGATCTTCAAACATCTGAACAGATCTTTAAGAATTATAGCTAAGAGCCATCTCGATCACGTCAGCTTTCAAATAGAAAAAAACCACATAAAAATCGGTCCATTCGTTGGGGAGCTACGGGGGAACAGACAAGCAGGCTTATAACGTCCCCCTTTTTTGGGGCTATGAAAAATATTTTCCAACGTTATTTATTTCAACGATAAACGTTGATAACATCGACCTCATTTTGCGTTGGCTCAATTCAAACTTGGCCAGCTTTGTTCCGGCCATCCTTTGCCCTTTTACGCAGAATTTATTTAATTCGAGATTTAATGGAAATCTACTGCTAAGCAAGCCTAATATTACGTAGTTATAGCAATAATTAGTTCAGAAACGAAATTTCAAGTGGAGCGCGCAAAGGGCCGCCGGGAAAGGATCGCGAAGGAATGCTTTGAGAGGCGAGACTCAGTCGAGAAGCCGCTTGATTTACTTCGCCCAGCGCCCTTCGGCGAGTCGAGTCACACGCGGCCACGCGCACAGCTGCGTCCCTCCCAAGCTTCAACATCTGGCGTCTCTCCTATGATCATAAAATCACAAAACATGCAATTAAAAGAGATTAAAAACCCGACTGCTTTAAAGGAAATCAACTGCAAATTGACATGGATCGTAAATGTTAATTCAAAATGGAAAATGATAAGACAAACCTAACAATGGTTTTCAAATAATTAGTCAATGATATCCCACTTAACATAGTTCGTCGACTTTCATTTTTTTCTTTTTCACTATATAGCGTCTGGTGGTCGCCATATTGAATTTTGATTACTGTCATGTCTTTAGTGACACTTCCAAGATTAACACAAATCGATTGACGAAAGAATCATCAAAATCGGTCCACGCGTTTGGTCTCCAGAGCACCACATACATACATACATAGACTGATAAACAATATACCTTCCTTAGCGTGCCGCAGTTGGGTAAGAATATGTATAAAATGCGAAATGCGAGTGTTTTTGTTCGTTGATTTGTCCTTCAACAACGCAGCAACGGATCAACGTGATTTTTTGCATGGATATAGTTGAGGGCCTTAGAATACGTTTTATTCCGGGAAAGAAAAAGGGTTTGTGAAAATATAAAGCGTAACTACCCGGTAGAGTTATGTGTCTTTTCGGTAGACTCTACGTTTTTTTTTTTTTATTTTATTCGATGACAAGGTAGCCCTTGACTGCGATCTCACCTGATGGTAAGTGACGATGCAGTCTAAGATGGTAGCGGGCTAACTTGGAAGGGATATAGCAGTGTAAACTCAACCCATACCCCTAATCGGTTTCTACACGCCACCGTGCCGGAACGCTAAATCGCCTGGCGGCACGTCTTTGACGGTAGGGTGGTAACTAGCCACGGCCAAAGCCTTCCACCAGACCAGACCAGAGACAATTTAGAAATTATAAATTCCTTAATTGCCCCCGCCGGGAATCGAACCCGAGACCTCCCAGTTATAAGACCACTGCGCTCACCACTGCGCCAGGGAGGACGTCTACCGAAAAGATTACCAATTAACTGAGACTTTGTTATGCTGAAGGGTTTTTAAAGTCAAAGCCGTTCTTCGCAATATTTGGCTTAAATTGCTATTAAACGAGTAGCCTTAACTGTTTTCATATTTTGAAAAGACCGATTGCTGAGTTCTTGAGTGAGTGCAAACAGGTATTTTAATTTTTAACACATGTTTAATCTTAGATTTTGGATTTTGAAAATTCAGAAAATCAAATAAAAAAAATCTATTTCCACCACTTAAAGACGAAAACAAATTGAAAAACAATACTTAAACTCCTGAAAGAATATGTGGAAAGTTCAATTTCATTGGCCAATATAGACATCGACTGACATGATATCCTATTTCTATTTTCTTAGGTAATCTTAAATAATAAGAGTTAACCTTAAATTAATATCTTAGTGAAATTGATTCAGTAAATTAATTTCCTCTTTAGGCTAAGTTAGATTAAAAAAGTTCAAAGGCCGCTTACACTTGCAGCTACAAAGGAGGGAACTTTTAAGTAGTAGTTAATGAACAATGAAAAATTGAACGAATTCCCTCTAATTTAGATCATCCTGTACCTTCGGGCGGTGCTCTTTGTCCACGAAAAGAGACCTCCTCTAATGACCTATTCACATCATACAAGTCGAACAACGGCTATTCCACTTTATTTCAGTCATACAAAGTTAGTTTGTTTCTTTCGTGGTTGTGGACAATTTATTCGGCTGCGGATTAGTCTCAAGTTCGATTTTCGAGTCAGGGAAAAAATATTATAGGGCTTTTCTGTCAAAAGTTCCTTGTATAGCAGTACAGTAACAGTCAGGACTTGGGAAGTTGGTCTGCTTCCATCCCTGCGTCTCGAGCGAACTCAAAGGCACAGTTCCTGCTCTAATTTCTCTCTGGTCATATTGATTTGCCGTTCCATCTGGTTATGAGAGTAAGAGAATAAAAAGTGCACATGTATTTGCACGCACACTCTTCGGCACTATAAACTTTGAAACGAGTAACTGCTGACATTCTTGCGGCTCTTCTCAGCAGAATAAGCATTCCGAACCGGTGATACATTCTTGACCTGTCATAAGAGCCACAAATTGGCCTACATGAAATAAATAATTTTGAGTTTGAGTTTTAATTTATAATAATGTCTCTTTTCCTTTTTTCCATTGGGAAATGCATTAACATATCACACCTATGAGCTCACTAGTTCTGCTATAATACAAACACACACACGTCTGAGTAACATTATAATTTCTCCTGCTTTAGTTGTGAGATTTACTAGATTGAGATAACTGGACTTAAGTACTACTAGAATAATGTAAACCAGCCAGAAGGAGATATAATTTGTTAATTTATTTTTCTTTTGTTTAGATTTTCTTATTAAGTCAGCCTCGCTAAGGATGTCTTAAGATTGACGGAAAATTCTGTCGTCTACAATTTTCAAGAGCGCCTTACAACCTTTGAATTCATTATTGTATTAACTCCCACAGATTCGCTTACAACTTTTTATAGAATTCGCTGATTCGAACACAGAAAAATAAGATTTTAGTTAAAAAAAATTATACTTATAAATACAGACAATAATTAGACTTATATGTATTTAAAACGGTTTATTTTTAAAAAATATTATATTATAAATACAATCATACCTACTTACTAATCTATTAAAAATATCTATCTATTCTTAGATTTAGACTTCATAAACATTTGTTCCTAATTATAAAGTATGCAAGTTGTTCATAGTTGCTTAAGTAATTTGTTCCTGTAACTATGTGCATCATGCATAATGAATTCAAACCGGAAATTACAATAAATTTACATTCCAAAGCGTAGTTTTAAATGTCCGGCTTTGGAAGGAACAGCATCTATAGACGTGCCAACGTGTAATTCTCTCCGGTTTTCAACTTGTCGGCAGGGAGTTTTTAGATGTTACAGATATCAGATCATCAGTAGCCTATGTATTATTCCAGACTATAATCTATCTCTGCGCCAAATTTCAATCAAATCGGTTCAGTCACTGGGGCGTGACTATAGGTCTCATAAGAAAGCTCTCTTGAGCTTTCTTATGAGACCTATATAAATAATTCAGTGATCTTATCACTCAGCGTGCGATGAAGAGAATTATACTGCATGTTCAAATCAGAAATGAAGACATCCATTCAAATCGGCTAAATAGCTACCTAAAAATCCAGTCATTATGACGTACAGCTGTTATCTGTTCCATAGGGTACAAGACACGGAGCTGCACGCGAAATTCAAATTTAATATGGTTTTTCGCCATTTATAAACGAATACGACAAAGTAGGCTTATGGTATTCAAATTGCGATAATGGCAGTATCATCTTCACAGGTTTATATACTAATCTTAACGTAAAAGTATCCAGTTTAAGAAATTAGTCAAAATAATGAGTTTGACGTGAGCTACTTACAAATTAGTCATTATTTTGATTTATCCACCAAACCAAATTAAATTTGAATTTCGCGGGCAGACCCGTCTCTTGGGCCTTAATTTAATATTTCAAATGTGTGCATGTTGCCGGGTGTGGTGGGTCCTTTGGCTAATCACACTGATTCAACCATTGATCTTTTTACTACACGTTGTTTTACTAGATTTAGTAGTCAGCTGACTGGTCGGCACATCTATAGAGTCTGCCTGAACATGCAGTGTGTCGCGAGACTCGCGGGTTGCGTTAAAGTTCCTATTTCATGGCAGGTACACGCTTGCAATAAAATTCTTGCAAGTTTTTCAGCGAGGGACAAAATGTTATGTTAATATTGCGTGTTGTTTAAGAATTTTCTTAACACAATGTCAAAAATTATAACATGTAGTTTGTGTTTTTGTTTACCTTATTATCCTACTAGCTGATGGCCGCGACTTCGTCCGCGTGGATTAAGTTTTTAAAATCCCACGGGAACTCTTTGGTTATCCGAGATAAAAAGTCTATGTCACTCTCCAGGTCCTTAACTATACTCATGCAAAAAAGCTATAAGAAAAAAAAACTATTAGGAAAAAACCAGGGGAAGGTCGAAAATTTTGCAGTTTTCCCTCCCCTCTCTCCGCACAGGGTCCTCGAGGTCCAAAACTGAGAAAATGTTAATTAACCATCCCTAAACAATATCCTAAAGTTTCATTAACTTGCCACCTTTTTCTATCTCAAACTCCCGTCGACTGATCTATTTAACACGTCACTGTTTTAAAAATTTTATAGTAAAATAAAAATTCATATTTGGTAATGCTTATACTTACACTTGTTCCGGCGTTACACGTTTCCGTGGCGTTCCGGTTCCGGTTGTCAAAGTGTTAAGATTATATGTTGAAGCTCTAATAGTTTTAAATAATAAAAAGTGGTTAAAAGTACCTTAAATCCTGTGATTTATGTTAAAATAAGTAGTGCAAGTGCCAATACATCGAATTGCCATTAAATTCACTAGTTTTAACAAGAGAAACTACGTTAAAGACACGGTAAAACACCACTTTTTTCGAATCTTAAATATCATATTTTCATGAATCATCAACCGCTGGTGTCAACTGTCAGCTAGCATTGACATTTACTGGCAAGCACTTGACAAGCAGGGAGAGCTGCCAACTTAAGGATACGAATATCGCCACAGACAAAAAGCAGTACAATAATATTACGTTCCGTTTTATGTATATACCATTCAATATATTTGAATACTTTATTACAAGAAACTAATTACGTTATGGATGTCAATCTACAACAATTATTTCTGAAGTTAAAGCTCGAAATGGAGAATCAAACGAAAGAAATTACAACTAAATTAACGGAAAAAATTGACGAAAAGCTTCAGCCAATCATCGAAGAAAATAAAAATTTAAAGATTGAAATAAATAATTTGGAAAAGAAAGTGGCTTGGTTAGAGAAGGATAGAAAGAAAAACAATATTATAATATTTGGAATGGAAGAGTGCGAGAAGTCCAACCAACAATTAATTACAAATGTCAGAGATGAAATAAAAAAGTTGGAGATAGAATTAAATATACAAGAGATAAATTCTGCGCATCGAGTTGGAAAGACGACAGCTGGTAGTAAAAAAGATCGGCCGATCGTAGTAACGCTTGCTAACACTTGGAAGAGAAACGAAATTTTAAGAAACAAAAAGAAATCAAATAATATCTATATAACAGAAGATTTCTCGAAAGAAGTTTTAGAAAAAAGGCGCTCGTTACAAGCACAATTGCAAGAAGAGAGGAAAAAAGGGAATTTCGCTTACATAAAATACGATAAACTAATAATAAAGAACAATAAGAGTCATGAGAAACGAAAGCGTACGCCATCTACGCCTTCTAGCTCTAATGCTTCTTCAGAAAGTCCTAACGTAACAGAGTCTAAGCACAACACACCAACATCAAAATTTAGCAGAGTCAATGCTTTCGATCTAATGCGGGCTCGATCTAATTCCCTTAACCAAGGCACAGACCAAAACAAGTAGCAATCACCCTCACTGGGCAACCGAATAGTAACAGACAACATTAAGAATAACTACGAAAACTCTCCTCCAAGCCGATTGGTCATCGTGGAGGAAAATGACCAACACCCTCTAAATTTACATTGTAACTTCACAATTAATTACCCTTCAAAAAAAGACAAACATATATATATATCAACACTAAATGTAAGATCCATTAGCTCACCAGAAAGACTACTTGAATTTGAAAAAGCACTAGACGATATTAAATGGGACATTATAGGTCTAAGCGAAGTGCGAAGAATGGGAGAATGTATTGAAGAATATGACAACTACCTTCTATATCATAAAGGAGAAACACCAGGCCTCTATGGAGTTGGTTTTCTACTAAAAAAATATCTGTCTTCAAAAGTAGAAGAAATAATCGGTATATCCGAAAGAATAGCAATCTTAAACATTAAACTACCAACATCAGTAAAAGATGAATCATGGACAATCGTACAAGTGTATGCTCCCACCGAACCTACAAATAAAGAGGAACGTTTGAAAATAGAAGAATTTTTCGAAAAATTGCAATCGATCAACCATTATATGAAAAAGAATGTTATAGTTATGGGTGATTTCAATGGTAAAATAGGACAATGTAAGCCTGGCGAAGAACACATAATAGGCAATTCTAGTTATGGGATACGCAGTAAAAATGGTAATAAGATTATCAGCTATGCCTTACAAAATAAACTAACAATTCTCAACAGTCAATATAAAAGAAAACCTAATAAAAAATGGACCTGGGTGTCACCTAATGGAAATCATAAAAATGAAATTGATTTTATTATGACAAATAAAGCGAGATGTTTTTCTAATACACATGTTTTGAACCATTTTAATTTTAATACCGACCATAGAATGGTAAGAGCTACACTACAAATAGTTCCAGTCAAAAAGTCAAGAAGAAATTATAAAAACACCAAGCAAATACCTATAATAGAGGATCACAAGAAACTACAAAATAATCTGTCCATAGCTCTAAACCAGGAAGACAAAAAATATGAAGATATAGAGGAACAATATAATTCATTAATATCTAACCTTATAAGAGAATCAATAAAATGTAAACCGAAAGCAAAGACCCTATCGGAAGAAAGTGAGAAATTGATAGAACAAAGAAAACAACTGATTTTATCCAAAAAGGATAAGGCCACTAAAACTAAAATTGCGGAATTAAGTAAAAAAATAAGATCTCAAATACGCAAAGATATAACTCAGAAAAGAAATAAAACCATACAAGATCATATTACCAAAACTGGAGGAGTAAGGAAAGCCCTAAAAAAACTGATAAACAAAAAGGATTGGATGATTAATCTCAAAAGTAAAACGAATAAAGTAACTAGGAATAGGGAAGAAATAATAAAAATTGCAGCTGAGTTCTACCGCGATCTGTACAAAAGTAACAGAATTGATCGAAACTTAGCGGAAAATGTTAAACACAATGAATATGACATTAATATAGACAAAGATCCTCTACCAGATATCCTTCTTAGTGAAACTCTTTCAGCCATCAAATCTCAAAAAAACGACAAAGCACCAGGACCTGACCAAATATCAAATGAGATGCTCAAGGCCACCTCACCAATAATAGCACCCAAGCTCACTGAAATATTTAATCAGATCCTGAAGACTGAAAAAATTCCGGTAGACTGGACTAAATCTACTATAGTTTTAATTTATAAAAAAGGTGATAAAAACGATATTGGAAACTACAGACCGATAAGTTTGATGGCAAACATATATAAAATTTTCTCCAAGATATTACTATCAAGAGTCTCTAGGGTGTTAGATGAGAACCAACCCAAAGAGCAGGCAGGCTTCAGGACAAAATTCTCGACCGTAGACCATATACACACAGTTAAACAAATATTAGAAAAATTTAAAGAGTACAACTATGTCTATTATAAAGGTTTTGTTGACTACAACAAAGCTTTCGATTCGCTAGAACATGATGCAATATGGAACTCTCTCAAAGTGCAAGGAGTTCATGGAAAAATAATAAATATTTTAAGGAATATATACTCCAAAAGCACAGCTTGTGTAAAATTGGATAAAGCTAGCAGCGAGTTCCCAATAGAAAGAGGAGTCAGGCAGGGAGATCCTATATCACCCAAACTGTTCTCAGCAGTATTAGAAATGATATTCAGAAATCTTGAATGGGAAAATGAAGGATTTAATATAAATGGGGAAAACCTGAACCATCTACGATTTGCGGACGATTTGGTACTATTTTCAGAGTCTTCAAAGAAATTAGAGTGTATGCTACAACAATTATCAGATGAAAGCGCTAAAGTAGGCCTCACAATGAACGTCAACAAAACTAAAATAATGACAAACTCAGATAGAAAAGAAATAAAAGTAGATGGTAAAGCAATTGAATATGTAGACGAATACGTATATCTGGGGCATCTGTTATCAATCAAAGACTGCATGACAAAAGAAATCGACAGAAGGGTTACGAACTCCTGGAAAAGATATTGGTCGCTCAGCGAAGTGATGAAGAACAAGCATATTCCCATTAAGGACAAAAGAAAGGTGTTCAATACTTGCATCCTACCATGCTTAACTTATGGATCACAAACATGGGCTCTAACCGAGAAAAATCTCACAACATTAAGAACTTGTCAAAATTCTATGGAAAGAAGTGTTATAGGTGTTAAATTGAGAGACAGAATGAAGCTGCAGGACATAAAGGAAAAAACAAAATTTAAAAATGTACATAAGATCATCAAACAACAAAAATGGCGATGGGCAGGCCATATGATTAGGGACAATTATTCTGAAAAATGGACGAAAAAAGTGACAGAGTGGTACCCCAGAAATGGAAAAAGAAAGAGAGGCAGGCAATCCAAAAGATGGGATGACGACATACGAAACTTGGTCGGAAGTATGTGGACTCGTTTAGCCAGGGATAGGACCATATGGAAAAATTTAGAGGAGGCCTATGTCGAGGGACACGCAGCAAGTTAAAAAAATTTTAATATTTACCTAATTTAATATTCAAATGTAATGTAATTGCTGTAATAAAGGCTATTTTTATTTTATTTATTTATTTATTTATTTATACTTACACTTGTAGATTTGGCTTTCCATGAGAACCTTTTCTGATAAACTGAACTATTTGAGATTAGTTGAGGTCTCAAAAACATTAGTCGACATGTAGGTCAATCCGTAGTTTTGCAATTTTATAAATAACCTAGCTGAGCATTTATGAAGAAAAAGAAAACACAAACATCAGAGCTAAGCCGCAATGTTGTACAGTCGATGCACAACAGTGTCGGTGGATTTTATTTGCTCACAAAAAGAACTCGATCGCATTTACTCGATTAATTAGCTGCAAACCGCAGAGACAGAGGATGTCGGGTTTTGCGCTTTTAGTTGTTTTAGGATCTCACCAGGAGCGAGATTTATATATACGGGGAAATTCCGAGAACTACTCTGGAAGTATTGGACGCTTTAAGATTTAATTCTCCGAAATGTGAATATGCTAAAAGTCGGACGCTTTTGAACTTGCGAAAATTTTATGAATATTCTCCGTACAAAACTTAACCGACTACAGCGAAGTAGAGAAAAGGTAGGTATTTAACCTACCCTTTTAAAAATTTTACATAGAGTATCTACGTATCCTTTTTGACAGATTTGAATATTCTTTATGGCCATCAGGAGGCTTTACACTCCATTGTGGGCATTTTTTCGAGAATTATTCAACAAAGTTTGATCATACATTTTAATGTACTTATTCATATTTTTGTTTGCCTTTTACGTTTTGAAAACAAAAGTAAGCGGAAACTTGCAGGGAAAGGCTATTTAACAAGTGCTTCGCACAGTTCATTCTCTTTTATACGTTTTGCAGCGGCGCGGCGTGAGGTTTTGTTAATTCTTTCTTCTCTTATTCTTAGCCACATTTTCACTCCGACTGAAATGGAGTAAGAGAGATAAGGTTGATAAGTTTTTTTAGAGTACTGAGACAACGAGAGCGTAATAATGAAAGAAATATAATTATAATACAAAAATTGAAACTTCAAAACTATTTATTTCATGTAGACCAACATAGCTCTTGTAGAAATTCAAGACAGTAGTCTTAGTAAAGACTAGACAAAATTCTGCTGAGAAGATCCGGCATGAAACACAGCAGTAGGTCTTTTCAAAACAAACTGTTACTGTTATTCTAATAACATTTTTGTTCCGACCCGTGACTCGAATCCGCGATCTCTGTCAAAATCCACAGCTGAATAAGCTAACCAACAACCAACGAAACAGTTCCCAGCGGGTCATAACAATTACCCCTCCATCCCCCCATGCATTAATCACTTGTACGTGATTATTATTATTCTTGTCTCCATGGCGTTTATGACACCCATCAAATATCACGATTAATGAAATTTATGACAAATGGGGATCGACGTATTGCCAATGTTACTGATGCTATAATGTCGCATGTAACGATACAGTTATATTGTATGCTGTTGATCATTAAGTTAGAGTAATTCATTAATTATTTGCAGATAAAACTAGCTTTTGCCCGCGACTTCGCCCGCATTGGTTACGTTTTTTTAATAATCACGCGGGGAAACCTTTGTTTTCCAGGATGAAAAGTGGCCATAGGTCATATCCCAGACCCTTAATTTGTTAGTCTGTTGCTGCGTGATTGGAAGACACACAAAAACATATTAGCAGGAAGTTGGATAAGAAAGAAATACTTACTACTTATGTTCATGGGATAGGACATAATAGATAATGCTTATGAAATGTTTATGGACGATTGTACGAGTATTATGCATTCCCTTCAACGTATCGGGATTTATAATATAATTGCTGAGGGTCATAAGCCCTTTATTTAAGTCGCGTAATGCTATAGTAACGCCGTGGGCTTTAAGATTCTTTCACATACTCAACGTCTTCAGAGTACGGGATCCCGACTGATGCTTCAAATGCAAACATCTTCTTTAACAATGGAAAACTTCGTCTATGATTTGGGCAACCGCTACTGCGGTTCTATGTTGAACATTTGTCAAACTTGTCGTTTCTTGCATTAGCACCAACGATACTCACGTGCCGATTGGTGATATGCGGTAATAGAGCCGACCATTATTTATATCCAACTGCTGCATACGACTTTGGTTATGGGTTTTGTTTTATCCATGATGGAAAAGGATGAAAACGTTACCAGTCTTCGTTCCCGGATCTCGTTTCCAGGTTTCTTTTTCTTCAAAGGATCGTTTTCATCCTTTCCCTTTGGATTCCTGCCTATGAGCAGGGCGTTGCCAGCTTGTATGAGTATAGACTAAAACAATCTCCCCGTCTCTTTCAGATAGGCGCGGAACCATGCATTGCATTTCTCCAAGATAACCCCTCGCTCTTCTCTTTTCTTTTTATTTCTTTTTTCTCCTGATCAAAATGAAGCTCGACAATATTTCCATAATTCCTCCAGGCTTTTTCCTGATCAGAGAGACACAGAATTTATGCGCAAAATATCTAATAACTTTACTGGCTGGACGCAGAACCTCATAAGATATAAGCTAAATCAATTAGGCAGTTTTCCCCATTATAACCCCCATAACATTATTAGAGTGGACTTCGTCCAACAATGACAGATATTATTGAGACGCTGAGAATGTTAAAGACTTTCCTAAAGAAAAAGTCACTTGAGAGAGAAATCGACTTGGCATACAGCTGCCCACAAGACGTTATAATAATTTTCTACATTGTAATAGCCACTCGTAGATAATAAGATTTGTTTCATTTTGTTTTGAAAAGAGCAATTGCGGAGTTTCTTGCCGGCTTTTCTGAGCAGAATCTGCATTTCGAATCGGTGGTAGAATTTTGGACTTAAGAGTCACAGGTCTACATGAAATAAATTTTGAATTTGAGAGAGATTTCATTGAAGCCAGGTAACAGCTACGAGTATATTATCTCGTAATGTACTCGAATACTTTACAACAGTTGCTATATTGTATAATTTACTTAGTTAATTTGGTAATGCGATATATGTTCAGGAGATAAACTATGATTTCAATTAAGACCCCGATGCAAATCACTGAAACTAATTAAGCGAAGACCTTGCGGCTGCTACGGTAATATTTACTTACACCGCGAGATATTCTACTGCGTCAGAGGTTATCATAATATCTCTACACTTTATCTTTGCATGTTATTTATAATTAAATAAATATAAATTGCGTTCAAATAATAATTCAAGTTCAAAACTCAGGAGACGTTGATTCAACAATGCAATTCTTTGCATTGTGGAGTCAACGTCTCCTGAGGATGCCCCGAAGCGAAACATACGTTTCAAGGAATTTGTGTTGGGTTGCGTTGTTCTTGCATTTGTTGTACTACTGGAAGAGTTGCAGGGCACAGCGGCACGTTCTTAACGTACAGATTTTTCTGGTTAGGCGGATTTAAGCCAAACAATTTTGATTTTCCTTGAGCTCAATTTGGGGGTCAAAGTTTGGCAGTTATTCTGTGCATTCATTTAATCTCTTTAACTCCTAGGTCAGGTGTAATAATTCTCAACCTGCAAGTTTATGATTTGCTGTTTTAGGCAGTCATTTCCTGTGAAACTTGTAACCAGTTTGTTATACAACCCAGTGGAACATGACTGAGCGAAGAAAGGTTTTTTCATATCTTTCAACCTATTCAAATCTTTTCTCAAGCAGCGTCTTGTAAATGCCAGCGTCACCAATATTGTCCATATCTCTTGCTTATCAGATGACAGCTGACAAATGCCACCGTTCCGCCGTCCACGCCCGTTGCCGCGAGCCGTCGATAACTCAGGCTTCAGCATCTGATTAGAGCTCTGTAAAATAAAATGTTGAGTCAGCAAAACAAAGTGGATTTTAACGTAGAGATTAGGTGGAAATGCTGTAACAATGCAAGAATATGGCAGTTTAGTATCACAGTGATTTGTCGTATCCTGAAATGATTAAAGATGTAGCGGTTTTCACGATCTTGACATTGAGAACTCGCTCGGAGGCGAACGGAAATCGCAGTGTTATACCGCGGTGTGGAACAAGATGGATCAGGTGAGCCGCAGACGGCTTACGGATATAAGTGGCAAAAGATTGCGGAGAACCTACCCGTAAGAAATGTTTTCGTTTCTGATAAGAACCGATAATATGTTGTTTATAGGAAATAAGACAGAAATAACCGGTCAAGTGCGAGTCATACTCGCGCACTGAGGGTTCCGAAACTCTTGACCATATATTAATTAGGTACTAGATGACCAGCTTAAGTGCGCAGTGTTATTGCAATTCCTATAGATGCCTTCCGGTCTTATCATCAGACCCTGGAAATCATCTAGGACTAGAGTACCTACCTACTTGGTTGATTTTATGCAAATATATTGCATCTTTTATGTATGGATTGATATTATATTAAATTTAAAAGTATTTAAACAGAAATTACAGGAATTTTGAGATAGGTCACGTTCATTCTAAAGGCGATATATAAACTTAGCAAAGGTATGAAGTTTTTTTCGGAACCCTAAAAATACTTAATTAATTGATTAACATACCTACTTAATATTATATTTACTAAGGATACAAGGATAAGTACATATAAATAAAACAAAACGTTTATCAAGTTTATTATTTATATATTTATGCCACTTTTTATTAATAATTATTATTATTGGCTGTCTTTTATTTTTACACTATCCCTGACTTCTTCATGTTTCAAAATATCACACACACAGCTCACAGAAACAGTAATTAATATCACAAATCTTTTCAGACATTTAGAAGTTATGGTCGAATCAAAAACTCACATGCATAAATCCTGTAAAACTCACATGCATACATAAATCCTGTAAACATTACACTCCTTTACTTGGGCATTCATGTAAAAATAGAAATTTAGTCGATAACTACACTAAACTCCATATAGTTTGAGTCTGACATATGTTATACAAATTAGCATTCCATGTTTACTGTGTATTTTGTCTGCAGGTAGGAAGAAATTTCTTACAAGAAAAATGTACTGAGCATATTATTCACATCTGAAAAGAAACAATTTGCTATTTTTAGTATTACAAATCTTCACAAATACATACCATATAAGTGTAAATTGAAAAATCAAAACATCCCTAACATGTGAATCTGTGGTTGGACTATATACAATATATCTGACATCCTGCTAACCAATTTTCTGCTCCATCATCATATCCTCGATCATCATCTGCCTAACACCTACTCAGGGGCCCAAATGCACTATATCTGCAACTGACGAGTTGGGTATCCAGTAGACTGCTTTAAGTACTGAATGCACTGAATGTAATGCTCATGTTTGTATAAACTATAACATTAATCATAATAAATAAAATAGAGCTGCAGCGTCAGCTCAAATCACCATGCCTTAAAAATAACAATTTTTCACCCACAAATGAACATATCTGACTCTATGATATAGTATACTAGCAGCCCGCTCCGGCTTCGCACGGGTATAAAATATATAGCCTATGTCATTCACTGATAAAATGATTAAAATCGATCCCGTAGTTTTGATTTATTCATTACTGCCCGTGGCCCGCACGCGTTAAATTATCTAACTGCAATATTTTATAGAACAAATTATAACAACTACTGTTCAACTTACGTTCAATTTAGGAATATCTTTTCTGTTTAAAGCAACTGGATTCAACATTTCTTGTTCATACCCACTACCCAAGAGTGGAGTGACTTGGATACCATTTAACTCCAATATAGTACTCAGTCCATGCATTTTCTAAAATAGTTCATTCTTCTTCGTAATGTGCCGTCTCATTGCGAAGGTTGGCAATCATTACGGCGATTTCAAATTTTGAGACTGCTGCTCTAAATAGTGCTCTTGTGCTCTTCCCGAACCATTGGCGCAAGTTTTTTTAGCCACGATATCCTTCTGCTACTAGGCCTCCTTCTACCTGCCACTTTCCCCTGCATGATCAGTTGAAGGAGTTCATATATTTGCCGGTGTTACGCATCACATGCCCAAAAATAGTTCATACGTTCATCTAAAAAACAAAATTACAATATAATATTCTTGACATTCGTAAGCGCTTTTGTGAGTCAAAATCGATGAAGTAAACAATACAATACAATATTCTTCGGCCCGTTACCACCAAAAAAACAAGTTTGGTCTTTATCGTATTTGGACTAGTACCTACCTATCTTAAATAATAATTAGTATGTTAAATTAATAATATTATGAGAACTTTATAACATAAATCTTTTAACTTGTATATAAGTAAAAAAAAAACAACTTATATAGGTTACCTACCGATGAAAGGCTGTTTGGTTGATTTCGTTTACAGCCAATTTTATATGGCATTTCACTAACTCTGCACAACCACATTATAAGTAAAACATATAAGGTTTTAACTGTTTTTACTAGGTTTTATAATAAAACTCAATAAAATCGAAACTACAAAATGTACCTACGCCATTAGCAATACTCAGTGTTGCCAACTCTCAGAAATATTTACCCCTAAAGCGAAAATCAAAAGACCTAAATCGCCACAATTACTGAACATCCCCCCAAAAAAGAAAAACAGTTTACTTACATATCATCTAAAATTTCAAATATAATTTTGATTTCTACTGGTTCAGAGTGTTTAAAATCATACATTTGGGTATTAAATAAACTTAACATTTTAATTTAGTGGATGGATTTAATGTTATGCAAAATCCACCATTTAGTTGCAATGTGAATCGAACCATAATCAAAGTTTGAAGTATTTCAATAGATAACACTAGTTTACAAAATTTAACTTTTTGTCTGTTGCCGCGAATTTTGTAGTTGATAATGTTCACTTATGACTTGTTTTTGTCAAATCTACCCTCAAAATTTTTTGATCAGCTCGAGTTACTTTATTTTTGATTTTTATCATTTAAGCGTATATATTAATCGATAACAGGTGTATTTTACTGTGCTAAGATTAGTATCTGTAGTTTTTGCGTCATGAGTAGTTCAAGGAGACGTTGTTTAAACAATCCAGACAATTTTTGCTATATTTTGGTGAATGTGTTTTTAACGGTTGTAGAAAAGTTATATCAGAGTTGGTGAAAAATACCTATTTTGAGTATTTTGGGATGCTCTTGGATAAAAATGAGAAGTCTTGGGCTCCCAATTGTGTTTGTAAATCGTGTGTGGAATATTTAAGATTATGTAAAAGTGGTAAAAGAAGTGCCTTTCAATTTGGAACACCGACTATTTGGCGAGAGACACAAAATCATCTCGAAGCCTGTAGCGTGAACGTAAACGGTTTAAACCCTAAAAATCGAGCTAAATGGCAGTACCCAAGTACTAAATTGTGTTCAACGTCCAGTGCAGCGTTCACCTGACTCTTCAGTGCCTAAAAATGTATCTGAGCCCTTAGAAAAAGACATTGAAGGACCAAGCTCATCACAAAATGATGCTGATTTTGAAGGTATGTCAAATAAGCCAAAATGCTTTTCCCAAAATGAGTCAGATGATCTTGTAAGAGATTTAAATCTTTCTAAACAAGCTTCAGAATTGTTAGCATCAAGACTGAACGAACTTGGACAGCTTTCATCTCTATGATACAGAATTTTCTCAAAAATAAAAAATCTGAAAACTATATTGAACTTGTAGAAGACCTTCTGCTACAATTAAAAAATATGGGGTACAATATGAGCATAAAACTTCACTTCCTACATAGTTACCTGGACAGTTGTCCAGAAAATTTAGGAGTCGTGAGCGAAAAGCAGGGAGAGCGTATGCATCAGGACTTATGCGTCCTGGAAGAGCGCTATCAGAGTTTCTGGGATAAAAATATGATGTCTAACTATTGCTGGTCTCTAATACGTCATTTTCTAAAGTCTACACATCAGAGAAGAGCTTTAAAATGAAGTTTTTTTGGAACTCAATGATTAATTATTTTTTTAGTAAAATTTTTCTTAGTAAATACATGTTTTTCTCTGTTTTACACCGATAGCTGAAACTCAGAAAATAGAGCTGATAAAAATATTCTAATTATATTTTTGAAAATAGCATATCATATGTAGTCAGCAACAGCTAAAATTTTTTCGGCAACAGATGTACTGTAAACTAGTGTAATCTATTCCGCAACTCACATGAGAATGAAAGAATGCGTTCAACACCGGTGATATTTTTTTTTTTAATATTTGAACGCGGCATTCTTAATAACGAGGAACTGAACTAGATGTCGTTAAGTCAATAAAGAAAAATTATTGCCTAGTTTGGGTTATCGTAGAGCCTTTAATTGTAAATAAAAAAGTCCCTAAAAGTACCCTAAATAAAAATATAAAGCCCCTCAATAAATTCCATTTCACTTCTTTTAAATTTGGGGAGAAAACTCTTAATTGGCAACCTTGGCAGTACTAGAAAAATCCAATACGCAATATGACGCATGACATAATGCTTTGTCCTGCTCCTACATACATATTTTGATATAACGTCTTCTCACTTTAGTAATTTTATTATTCTCTATATGATCTAGCCACACTAAAGGGTTAATATAACTCAATTAATAATAACAACTTCTGCCGAGTTTTAACGCGATAAATTGAGCGGCCACACTTGAACGGTCAACTTCAGTGCCCGTTTAATGGCGATAAAATGTCCTGATACAAGATGGACGCTGACGCTGCTGCATTCACATTGCCGGTTTTCGTTAGGCGATAACTCGGGTGGCGGTAATTTTCGATATATCAAAGAGATTTAACGCAAAAATTATTGGGTTATCGCCAATTAAATTTGCGTTGACGTTAACGAAGTGTGGGCACTCCGTTTGTCGCGTTTAATATCGGCGGAAATAACCGCGATAATAGTTGAGATGATCGACATTGACGTTTACCATAGTGTGGCCGCACCATTATAATCTGTCTACGTGACGCGTCACTAAAGAAGCGTTGCAATAGTATAATTCACAGTAAGATATCGTTTTTCTTTGTTTTTTTTGGCTGTTTTACGTACTATTATAAGGTTTAGAGGTATCAAAATCTCCGTCATTTGTAAGATTTTAAGGCTGGTGTTTGTAAAACATAACGGGACCTACTATGAAACTAAGAATTAGGTATGGAAAAAAACGATTTTTGAAGATGTGCCTTAATTTGTTTTAATAATGAGAAAGCCGTGGTTTTCAAGCTGTAACTTTTCACTGAGTTAAGCTATAAGCTTGATACTACGAGACCATTGAACTTTATATTCAGTATAAATTTCGACTTCGGATCATAAGCCGTTTTCGAGAAAAACGGTGGTGACACACTGACAGACAGACGGACAACGGAGTGATCCTATAAGGGTTCCGAAGTTTTTTTCGGAACCCTAAAAAACGGGTGGAGCTGTGTCGGTGCACACGGCCGTTGGTTTTAACGTGAAACGTTTATATCTGCGAGTTTCGGTTATTCTACGCAGTACCCCTCCCCCACTGCCCCGCCCGGCCCCGATGCAAAGTCAAGGTCTTAGCAGCGAGATTAAATAATGACATTCGATTTATGTTTCTAAGACTTATATGTAGTTTTGTAGTTATTAAGGTAGGACGATACAGACCTTTTCGTTACGGTTCATTTTTCTGACTGGTACCCGTATGTTTTGGTGTGATTTTAAAAACGTTTCACGTCAAAAATTAATGGTCCTCGTTAGAAAGCAATTATAATAGAAGTAATGTTGGGCTATTGAGGCTTTAAAATAATAGACAATTTATTATGCCAAGGGGCGATATTTGTCATCTTTCTGCCGGGTCGCGGTGCCGCCGTAAGCGCTGCGCTCGCCTCGAGCAGACATCAATCCACGCGATAACTCAACGTGCATCGTGTACTGCGCGCAAACGCTGAGCCAGCGCTGTGGGGCGATATGTCAGGAGGATATACTGGCGCACCACTTTATTGCGAGACATGTTATTATGAGCGAAGAGGTATAGCTGAAAATTATTGTAAACAACAAAAGAAGTAAAAATTTAAGAACCAGAATTTATCCTCTTTTTCGCGATGGCTGGAGAAGGGTAATGTTTTTGAGTGCTGCTCCTGTGCGCTGTCCATGGCTTGTCAATTATAACTGAGACTATTTGTTTACCTTTTAAGAGATCATTTAAGGAAAATAGATAATAATATGTAGGTATGTATATCGATTTATAGCACGCTTTGTAGTATTTTATTGACAAATTTACACATTTTTTTTATTAAAAAATATTGTATTTTCCATTTGTAAATGGCTGGCATCGCTCCATAAAATTGACGGGCGAGATTTTTTTAAGCAGTTTTTTTAATACCTTAAGGAAACAATTTTTGATGATGCGTAGAATACCCTTTTCGACTGACCCGTAACGTAATTTTTTTGTCATAATACATACTTACCGCCCGAACGTTAGTCTGCCAAATTATTTTTCCTTTGCCCTGTGAAAACATTTTACGAAGGCTGTGACGAACGCATTACACCCGCAACGTGCAGCCGTCCCCACAATTAAGGCTGGAGTGATGATATTTTGTCCACAATCTCATTTCACATCGGCCGCATCTCTCGACGGAACTTTTTGACCGTCCATAAAACGACTTCTACGCTTTTTGACTATGAAACGTATTTTTAGCCGACGAAAAAAAAGGAGGTTATCAAGTAGTCGTGTATATTTTTTTTAATGTATGACTACGCATAACTTTTAGGTAAAACTTCAAAAATCAATTTTAATCTAATGTTCGTAATGTGGGACATTGAAAATATGTATGAACTTGAAACTATTTTATAATGAACTAGCTTTTGCCCACGGCTTCGCTCACATAAAGTTCGATTTTTCGAACCCCTATTTTACCCCTTAAGGGCTTGAATTTTCAAAAATCTTTTCTTAGCGGATGCCTACATCCTAATAGCTATCTGTATGCCCAGCCCGATCTGTCCAGTGGTTTAAGCTGTACGTTGATAGATCAGTCAGTCAGTCAGTCACTTTTTCCTATTCCTATTCGTCCTATTTAGAAGAGAGAAAAAGACTAAAGTAAATATTACAGCTGTAGTAGTGCTAAACTTACTTGAAAATTCGAACCACATGAATTGTAAGTTTTCGTGGGATAGGAAAAGGCCTTTAATTTTAATTCTATTTAATTGCTACAAATTAAAAATAACGCCATAACTTCAAGAGATACTTACACCTGCAGTTCGTTCTCTTTCTGTTTTTGTAGGTAGTTTTTTTAATTACCCTTTCATGAAATAATTACATTTTGCTGCAAGACCATCATGATTCTTCGGTACTGGGAAAATACTTCGCTACCGACCTTGATTTAATTTCACTCAATAAGTGGTTAGCGGAGGCCGCGGGTGGAGGGGTGGGGGGTGAACTCTTGACTCTGATCTCGTTCGGTCGCCACGCCGTGGATATTCTTAGTAAAACTGCTTTTATTGCTAAAATAGCTATACTTCTGGATTTATTGGAGATTTTTTATCATCATTTTTTTTATGGTGAGATGCTTGTGCTCTTACTGTTAATGATAAATAGCACAGTCGAGGTCTCGGTTGTAGCGCACTTGCCTAGAAGAGAGAAGAACAACTTCACCTATTCACTTCTGCATTCACTCACTTCCTCGGAGAGAGTTGTTTCAGTCCCGTTCACCAACGTTAGTAATCATTAAGTCTGAGAGTTGTAATCCCATACTCTTAAAATGTATGCTAAAGTATAAAAGTACCCACAGCATTTTTTTTTATTATTCCAAGAAAACCCCTACCTCCTAAAAGCAATGTGGAATTCGACATCAGAGAGAGATTTTCTATTCAACGTGCATAACATTCTCGTTACATAATATACAGCTGAGTTAGACTTGAGACTCGAGGGTCGAGGGTCTGCGGAGTGCAGCGGTTTGAGAGCGCATGCAAATCACGCGCCATCGAGTGGACCGCTCGCCTCGCCGCAGTGGCTGCAACTTTAAGATAGGTACCTAGTTAATTTTCCAATTATTAAGCCTTTTATTGTTCCTTATCTTTACATTTCCTTATTGACTAATACTAATCTATTACATTTATTCTCTTATCCATGTTAGTTTTAGTTCTTAAATTCTAAGTATTATTAATTGTGATGTAATTAAATAAATATATTAACGTATATATTGTGCATATAATATACTTATTTTTTTTTTTTAAATATATCTACTTACCTATCTACGAGTATATTATATATTAGTAGTTTTAGTAGTTAAGTCAAAGTTAGAACAGTAAATTTAAAAAATATGATAAGGATCCCGTAAGGGTACCGGCCTCCCCCCGTTTCTATCAAAGGTGCTTAGACTGATTCTGTATACTACTTGTAATTTTTATAAATTAATTATTATATTTTTTTTTTTATGACTTAAAATAATATAAATTTATTCAATTTTTTTTTTTTTAATTGCAAAGCAAAATCGAAATTTAAGTTTAAGTTGTTAATGTTTTTGTGTCTAGAGTTGAAGTGGTGTTTTATGTTTTGAAACAGGAGGGTTGTGGTCTTACTCCTCCACGGTGACCAGCCGGGTTGGAGGAGGGGAGGGGGGGGGGGGAGAGGGTCTTTAGATGATTACTTGTAAATAATAATCATTTGCGCCTGCGTCGCTTCGGAGGTTGGGGTTAGGTATTTTTCATCTGGTTGTTACTCCAATAAGATGTCAGGGTATTCTTTTTCTGCGTTTGTTTTGAATCTTCAGATTTCCTCGTAAGTCTGATATTATGGTTGTCGGGAGGGGTTTCTGAAAGATAACGTTTGTTTCCTCGATTTTTATTTTCATGCGTCTCTTTTTGTGGCAGAATAATAAGTTTATCGTATTTAATAAATACTCTGTTTCCCTTTTCTCTCTCTTCCTTTAGTTTTTTTTGAAGTTCCTTTCTTTTTTGTAATATTTTTAGTGGATAATCCTCTTTTAAATAGTAGTCAAACTGTTTAAGAATATTTTTATTACGTAGTATTTCAATTTTTCTTCTTAGCGTTGAAAGTGTTACAACAATAGGTCTAACTTTTTCGCCATGTTTGCCCATTCTTCTCGCTGATTGAATGTCTAAATTATTACAATCTATCTTCATATAGTCATTGAATATTTCTAGGATCTTAGTGTTCAAATCTTCGTAGTTTTGCTCTTTTTCTTCTACACCAAAAATAATGATATTTCTCTCTCTAACCTGTTTTTCAAGAAAGTCTAAACGTTGTTCCTGAGAACTGACCGTTGCCTCTATAGTTTGTAGTTTATTCTGAACGTCATCAAACTTTTCATTTATTTTATTCAATAATTTCATTTCACTGTTTTTAACACTATCTTTTGTTTCAATTATGTCCTCTTGTATCTTTTTTAACATTTTCAGAATTTCTTCCATCTTTTTTAGACTTCTAGTAGGTATTTGTTTAGTAATATATCAATTTTAAAAAATCCGGAATAGTAATTAATGCACTCACTTCAAACTCGGGAATCGAACTTGGACATTATTGATGTCTGCTCCAGTGTCAATAACATTAATCCAAAACGCTAAGGTGTGGCGTCAAAATACGCAAGCGTTATCGTTCACGAAGTAAACACATCACTCATTTTATTATTAATCAACCTTCAATTCACTTTTCTCGATTTTTTATTATTTTCGCTATTGTTTCACTTTATATTTTTGATATTGATATTATTTCACTATGATATAAGTTCCTTAGTCCAAAATTTAGTATTTTCCTTTGTAATTTGACACTTGTTTACAATATTTGAAACTTGTTAGCCGGTTGATAAAGAATGTATTTATATGCCTTTTTCACAGTATTTTCATGTTGTACATCTTGGATAACACTTTCACTTGCTTGTTATATGTAGTACTACACTAATATCGCACAAATAACCATGAATTTGTGCTTTTAGAATTTATATTTCACTATTTTTACGGACCCCGTTCTACGCCAGCGCACTGCAGCGCCCTCTCTCAATTTTCCAATGCAAATAATAATTACATCGATTCTCGCTACAAACCCAGAAACCAACAAACAAAGACACGAATACATTTATAATATTTGTAGGAATAATAGTTATACATTAGTACCTAATAGATTAAATAAATTAAAACTACTACTAAAAAAATTTACAAAAAATACACGCCGTTCAAGTCTATGGGCATGGTGCCCAAAACACTGGCGCTATTCCCTCGTTGGATAGCGAGGCTTAGCCATTGGGCTAAATAAGCGCCAGCTCGATTTGGTCAAATATAAGCCTAATGGACATTTAATTGCAATGGAAAACTAGCTTTTGCTCGCGACTTCGTTCGCGTGAATGAAGTTTTTGAAAATTTCGCAGGAATCTCCGTTTCCGGGATAAAAGGCACCTCTTTCACTCTCCAAGTCCTAACTATACCCATGGAAAAAAATCTCTTCAATCCGTTGCTCCGTTACTACTATTTTAATCAGAAGGGCAAAGCAATTAACAAGCTTTTGCATCACACTATCACATCACACTAATATTATAAAGCCGAAAGTTTGTATGTGTGTGTGTGGGTGTATGTTTGTTACTCTTTCACGCAAAAACTACTGGGCCGATTTGGCTGAAATTTAAAATGGAGATAGATTATACCTTGGATTAAAACATAGGCTACATTTTATCCCGGAAAATCAAAGAGTTCCCGCGGGATTTTAAAAACTAAATTCACGCGAACGAAGTCGCGGGCATCAGCTAGTTCATAATATTAGCAGGGATAATAGCCAGCATGTTGAATGACCGATTAGATTAATTAAGAGTCGTTCTTACTCGCCATAGCTGCGATCCATCTATCTGTATCACGGCGAGACACAATATTAATACAGAGCTCCTGCGCGTCGGCCGCGTCACAAATATTTAATATTTGATATTGCGCCGCCCGCCAATATCGGATATTAAGAACAGACTGTTATTGTAAGGGGGGGTAGGTAATATTTCATTTATAGGACCCTCGGGCGCAACTGCTTGGTCGGCAACAAATTCTTCTGATGCAAACTTTCGCCTAATGACTTAGATTTATTTAAGAATATTGGTCTTTTTCCTCCAAATAAACGTAAAGCTTGTGGAACGGGTGGGGGAACCCGTCGACCGTTAGGCTGAGAAACTTTGAATCACGTGCAGATTATAAAGCTTACAGATTTGACTTACAGATTTATGCGAATTTATAGCATCTGCTAATATCCCTTCTCAAGCAACTGGGGAAGGTTTATGTGGTTACGTCCGAATCCATTGAGAATTGAATTATTTCTGAATTGTTAAAAAAACTTCAAAAGGGGCTATGGGGCAATAGCAGTCAATGTTATTCTACTCTTTAAGCCAGGCTGGTGAGATTTTGTTTAAAATAACTTTATAAATGGAACACGAAAATGCCGCGTTTTTCTCTTAATTAATAATCTTTGTGATCTATGAATATTTTGTACCCTCATTGGCCAAACAGTTAAAGGTGCAAACTAAAATCTAAAAGGTTTCAGGTTCGATACCCATTCGCTGCACTATTGTCGTACCCACTCCTAGCTTTCAGTATTAGTCAAGTTTAGCTTGGCCGATATCTTCTTCTACCTTAAATATATAAAAGAAAAGGTGGCTAACTGACTCACTGACTGACAGATCGATTAACGTACAGTTCTAATCACCTGGTAGGATCGGGCTGAAAGGTATACATATATATTTAGTTGTTATGACGTAGGTAACCGCTAAGAAAAAGTTTTCGAAAATCAAACCCCTTAAGGGGGTAAAATAGGGGTTTGAAATTCGAACTATACGTGAGTGAAGCCATGAGCAAAAACTAGTTTTTTAAAAAAATATAAAAAAAAAATTAGTGTATCTTACTGAAACCCTAGGAATGCTTTCAAATTAATTAAAGCTAATAATTATATTCCCAAAATGGGTGGATTATAAAACAAATCTGATAAAGTTAATCTTATAAAAGTGACCCGCTGGCCAGTCGTGAGGCTTCATTAAAAGTATCCCTTTCAGTCCGTTCCAGTATTACGTCGTGCCAGTGTGTCACGAATCCCTATTATGTGTAGGGCGACCAAAATGTATTCCCCACTGCTGAGGGTCTTGACCCCTTTCTGCCTTTTTAAATTTAATAATGCAGTGAGGTCCCAGACTCTAAAAACTTTTGTTGGTATGTACTCGTACATATCGAATTGAAGTAGGTATAGGTTGATAGGTTGATAGGTTTTGCACGATTTCTAAACCAATTATAGTTAAAAATTTAAGGATATAAATAATTACCTTTATGAATCATATAAATTTATTTGTGGAATCATAACTTTTCATAATGTTCATTAATTAAAATTACTCATTGAAAATAATACATTTATTATAAATACGAGACAACTTACATAATTACTTAAATATGACATAATATAACAGGCTGAAAGGCATGGACTATTCATAACATAGGTATTTAATCCCGGCATTCTGCCGTAAAATTATAGGCTTACGAGTTTTTCTCATAAGCTTTAAATATTTATGCGTTTATTTTTAGGTAAATCCTTTAAAGTTATGAAGTATTGTCACTCTTAAATAATAATTTTTTGTCTCTCTCGTTCATTAATGGAAGAATGAGATGGAAACATCAGGCAGAAGCCAAAGAAATAATAGATATAAATGACGAGATTAATAGTGCGATGTGCGAAGCCCGCTCGATGCTTCAATTTAATCTGGCACTGATTTATTTGTACACTACTAGTTGAGTTACTTGGATTTACTTATATTTGTTGGCTAATTTTGCGAGCCCAAAGTGATGACGCAGTCTTAAGACAAGAAAAAGCTTTAAAAACTGTTAACCGACTACGGAATATCTACTGGATATAACATCCTTCATATTGGTTTTGTTAGTATAACATGTAGACTGTATAACCCGGACTATAATAAAAAATAGATTGATACCTCATTCATCAAAATCGGCTTAGTAATTTAGGTAATACGACGGAACGTATTACATATTAGCTGTGCCCGCGACTTCGTTCGCGTGGAATAGGGACTTTTCGGGGCGCGGCTCTCAGCGCGCTTTATATAGCCACGGACGCTCAGGCACGAGGCGTGTACTCTGTACGTTAAAAATGTTCGCCGTGATTCTTTAAATTGACATAACTTTTTTATTTATGAACCGATTGACATGAAATAAACACTAAATGTTAAGTGAAGCTTACTACAATATATTAGTGAAAACCGTATCTAAATCGAATAAGCCGTTTCTGATATTATAGCGTGCACAAACACACAGACAAACAGACAAAAAAAAATTAATTACAATTTCGGGTTCGGCATCGATATAATAACAACCCCTGCTACTTTTTTTTTATATATTTCCATTGTACAGACACCACTTTTCTACAATTTTATTATCTGTATAGATTATAAACATATACAATTTACATACATACTACATAGACTTTAAAAATCATTCTTTAATCAACTCTACACTATTTAGGGCTTCAGAATAAGGTATGATAACTACGAACCAAAGTGTTTAAGAGGCTAATATTACGCGTAGTGTTTCTAGTAATTTGGGTCCACTAACCCTTGCTAATCAGGACCAAGCTGTGAGCACAATGTTATTTTGAAATAGGTTCATTACACCGAGGTTGTTGTAGTAAATCACACGTGCACCCAATAGCATGTTGCTACCTTAGTTGCTACTTGCCAACAACAATGAAGGCCTGCTAGTAATCCGTCAAATTAGTGCCCTCACTGGATACACTTGGCGACACAGGTTTTGATTCTGAACATTGAATATTCCAAAAGAAGGTCTCCAAGGAATTGTAAAATAAAAATCCTCTAAAATCAATCCTCTAAAATCCTGTAAAATAAATATCAATAAGATCCATCAAATAAGGTCGATTCAAACACGTCTCGGTGCACTAGAAACATAGGCACAACTACTCAAGTACTCACCCCTCACAAGCGTTAGGTACACTTCATTTGGTGGGGTGTATTAATCGTTTTTAATGTGTCAAATATACTTTTGCAAAATGCAAACAGCTATGGTAAGGCCTAATTATCGTATAGCCACAGAATTAGGTATTCAGCTGTGGCTATCTAAATAGCTGATAAAGACAAATTTAAGAGTTTTTTAGTTGTTTCTGAGATTTGCTTATACGAAGTTTATGGCCAAATATTGTGATACAATAAATTAAAAATAGTTAATATTTTTCTAAAACAATACTTTTGATTTAGTAATAAAGGTCTTTCTTAAGCTAGAAGAAATTTTTTCCTAAAATTAGTTGAACTCTACCTGATTTGTACGAGTATTATTTACATGAATTGGGTCCAGTTATTATGATAATTAATAGTAAACGTAGTCACTTACCTACTGTAAACTTCTCTATCTCAGCGTCGTAATCTTCATTACATACTGAGGGTCGTGACCCCTTCCACCAAGGACTCTTTTGCGAATGTCGCGCCATGTGCCTCGGTTTTTTGCGACATGCAAGGCTTCGTGGACCTTACTATCGAGAGTTGTGCGAATTTGGTCTGACCAACGGATCGGGCTACGTCCCCGAGGTCTCTTTCCGTCCACTTTGCCAGTAAACACAACCTGTTCTAGGTTGTGTATGTACTGTATACTTAAGTAGGCGTAAATAGTATCAACATACTACAGTTAAGGAAAGGTAGGGAGAGCAAGGGCGAAGGGACTTGCTGGCTATAACATTAAGGTTCCCGATCAACTGCTCTAATGAATTTACTTGACGAGCTGAGACGGAATTATTATACATCATATTCCATAATGCGTTAACTTATACATCATAATACCTATAAAGACGTCACATTTTTCTAAAAGCCACGACCTGGGTTCTTCTAATCAACTTTCAATAAGCACCTTTCATTGCAAGCGTAAACTTTGACTGCATCTTCATTAGGTACCTACTCTAGATATGATTTTAGTCATGCCACGCTATTAGCAATATAATATAAAAAAAAGAAATTCCTGAACGTCATTTCACGTGCGGTTAGCCACTTTCAATTTGAACTGGTATTTTTATTAAACCTTCTGATATTCAATAATTCTGAGCAGCAGCAGAGAGTCGCAAATCAAATTCGCCAAGTATTTCTGACAAAGAACGAAAATTTAATATTTAACGAGTGATCTAGTTGCCGCGGTTCGACTCCGATATATTAGATGTGACGACGAAATCTTTTCAGACCAATTTTCAGATAAAACATATTATTGAAATAGTGAAGAACATTCGCTTTGACATTTCATATTACTTGTAACTTTTATTGAATAGAATCTTTTATCTCTTTCATTGTAACAATTGGTTATTAGTAATTGAATTATTATTAAAGATTGGTCAAAACTGCTTTAGATTACAAACGAATAAAAGAAAATTTCATAGTTAAAACCTTTTTTTAAATGGTTATTACTACATGAATAATTTGTTGGTGCTTCGTAAGAACATAGTTAGGTAAATCTAGTCGTCCGACGTAGGTATATATTATGGGCCCCAACATTTTTTAATTTCTATTTTATGTTTTAATTATTTAATGAAAGTTAGTTTTATATAGGACATTTTTAAATATGTTTAATTAGATTACTTCCGTTTGATTTGTATTAATTATTAAGAGTATTGTTTTGAATTTCCGTTTGATTTATATTACAAGTGTCACTTTTGATTTCTGTTTGATTTATATCCGTTTAATTTATATTAATTAATTAAGAGTATTGTATTTAACTTCCGTCGGATTATTAATTTAAGATTATTAGTTTGTTTTTGACTTGGGGCATGAAATGCTTGTAACGTAAGAGGGGCTTCTTCTTGAGGGGTTTAACTTCACCATATGCTGCATGCATGTCCCCAATAATATTAAAAATTCGAAAGGTTGTTTGTTTGTTGGAGTTAACTCCAATTGCGCAGAAATTGATGTGCTTTTGTACATATTATGTTCTTGGAAAGTGACATAGGCTATCTTTTTTAAAATCTTACTAAAAGCGGATAAAGTCGCGGGCAAAAGTTCACAGTAACTTAATAAAAGTATGATTTTTTGGACTTGTAATTATTGTATTTAGAGTTACTTGGTTATTTTTCGAGAACTTGGTAATCCCAACAGTCAGTTGTGTTAGCTATCTCTGCTTATGTTACGTTGTACAGTACATATGTGTTCCGACGTAACGTTCTCAGGATTAAGTAAGGGTCTGCTATTTGAGTAACCTAGTTCAGGAGGCTATTGTTTGCCGTGCTTCTCTGACTTAACAACTAGTTGTGAAACCATAAGTTTGTTTTATTTACATAATTATTATTTTACGCAACCAAATACTTAAACTATTGTGTTTGTCTGTATTTAAGATATAGCTGTTATTACAACTAACATATTTACGTTCGTTTTAAAGTTATTTTCAAACTCAAACTCAAAATTATTGATTTCATGTAGGATAACTTGGCTCAGCTTTGGGACTTATTACATTTAATACATTTTGCTCGCGACTTCGTCTGTATGTGTTTTAATTCCATGCCATTCCATGGAATAAAAAGCTTGTTGTCACTTTCCACTTCCTCAACAATCATTATAACAATCGTTTGCCAAAACGCATCTACTGTTGGAAGACAAGAACCTCTTTCCCGTAGCGCCAACATTACCTATCCGCGGCCTTTCGCATCCAACTCATGCCTGTCACCGGATGTCATCTCAACTAGTATACCGGGCAAAAATCATGTCGACTCGTAGCTCAATTGCGGCGTGATTCAAGGAGAAACCAATACGTTTTTGCATTTTGTTTGTTTTATATTACGTAGTAAAAATAAAAATAGGAATTTCTTTAGAAATAAATTTTTACAAATTGCGCTGGAATCGTCAAATTCACGACTTTGACAGACGGATAAAACAATGCAAAATCACCACTGTAGATTCGGAAATTAATATTGAAGTTACATTATTGCCTTAAATAGTAACGCTTAACCTTGAAGTTTGATCTCCAACAAAAACTGAGCTGACAGTGGAGCTAAGGCGGCCCAGCGAGGGATTAACGCCAATACAATTATATTTACAAATGCCTTTGCATTTGGATTTACATAATTTAATTTTGATTTGAAACGTTTGAACTTTTGAGAGCATTAAGAATTCAAGTCAATTGTGTAGTCTCGCTCTCAAGTGTCACCGGTTTTAAATCCCTTTGAATGCTTTTTTAACCTTCAAAACTCTCTAAGCTTCAGTGTGTTTTAAAAACAATCTTTTTATTCTGCAGTTAAAATAAGCACTAGTACCTACACAACTAGCTGTTATAGGAAAGTTGCTCAATTCTAAAAATAAATGTAAAACCTAATCGATAACAACGCAGTGCAGTTACTAAATACAAAATACGGCTTGTCTGGTGGGAGGGCTTTGGCTGCGGCTAGTGACCACTCTACCGTCAGACACCTGCCGCCAAGCGATTTAGCGTTCCGGCCCGATGGTGTGTACAAACCGATTAGCAGTATGGGGTTGGCTAACACCTCCTTCCTTGTTAGCTCACTACCATCTTAGATTAATTAGTAAAAAATAATATTATTTTAAATGAAAGCAACTGTAATAGTAAAAAATCTGGCTTAATTTGTGTGAATTTCGCTGTTCATTTGAATATCTTTTCTTTATTTTAACAATTAAACTAACATTAAAACAATTTTAGACATTAAAAATTATTCTCAATTGATTATAATGATCGATGAATATTTTATTTATTTATTTATTTATTTATTCAAACTCACTTAAATCTATCTTTACAGGAACTTAACCTAATGCGATAGAAAAAGCTTAACATTAAATAATTTACAAACTTCTAACAACTTAAAACTTAAAACAAAAAATCTTCCTAAATTAACATTACTAATCAAAACCTTATCGACTAATATTTACAATGCACATAATATACACATTACGACCTTTGTGAACTCGCCCAGGGAGCAACTGAACAAATCAATTTGTTCAGCGGCTAAGTTGAGCGTGTGGGTCGCGCGCGTGAGCGGCGCCCTCTTCAGCAAGCAGCTGTGCGCGCGCGGCTGAGCCAGCAGCGGTGGCCTGCGCCTGCGCGACACACTCTCATTTGGCACGCATAACCGTAGCTGCTGGAGGATAGCAGGATTATGCAGTTTTCCTCTCAGCACCTTAAACAAGTACACGGCCAAAAACAATTCTCTCCGCACCTCCAGTTTGCAATATCCCACCATGCCCATAACAAACAAAGTGGGATAAAGCAAAGGGAATCCAGGATACACACCGTACAATCTAAGGTACAGGAATCTTAAAAATTTGTTTTGTATACGTTCCAACATTATTTTATATTTGGCTTCGTTCGGAGACCATACGACTGCATTGTATTCCAGCTGGCTTTTTACATGGGCTTCATACAAAGCGCGTAACGCCTTGATATTCGTGAACGCGTTTGCTTGACGTAGTACAAAACCAAGATTCCTGTACGCCTTCTTACAAACCCTATAATACATATTTATGTTGGCAATAACAAAAAAAGCTGTAAAAATAAATTATTCCTCGCCGTCGTCTCCCCAAACAATTGCTAACAAGCTTATAAATCTCCAGATCTCATCACCAGATGCGCCGCGCCCCGGGAGCGATGCGCGGGACCTTCCCTCATCTGATGAAATATACACTACCGCTAAAAATCAACTAGCCACACGAAACTAGCTTCTATTACTGAGCAATAAAAGCTATATAATTAATAAAGTTTGTAAATAGCAGGGACAATACCGTAGCTTGGGGATCGTACAGTTCAACAACAAATATACCTGTTATTGTTCACAACTTATGGACTTAAAAGTCTATAATCTTTCTCTATTATGTTTGTATCTATGAAAAGTAGCGTATCTATCTGACTCATTGACAGCAGATTTAAACTAAGGATTTCAAAATGCGAAAGCTGACATTTGTTCTAGCATTCGCTTTATATTATTAAGTAATGAGAATGCAACCAATTTGGCTTTGGGTTAGGTTAGGTTAGGAAAGCCATATTTAAAAACTTGCTTTGAACAATACGTCCTTAATGCGAAAATTGCTTTAAAATCGGTACCTTAGTTTTTCAGGAAAATGGTTTCATACCGTATCGATAGTGTTCTATTCGTTATAATTATGGCCCATCTCATCTTTGAGACATAATTTTATTGCAGAGGCTACCCGGGCATTCCCACGCAATGTATGACCGTTTCCTCCCTGTACTCTTGCTAGACTGTGGCGGCCCGCCCTCAAACAGAATCGGCTATCACTGATTATCGGCTGATCCTAAATAATAAATGTCGCGTTTCACGAACGCGACGACAGCGCCGAACCGATGTTAACCAAATAACGCCCGATCTAGTGCAGCGGAACCCCCGCTCGATAGTTTGTTGAACTTCAATGAGGACGGATTTATATTGCTTACGTGATAATGACTTTATTAAATACTAGCTTTTGCCCCCACCTCCGCTCACGCTAAGTTTGATATTTCAAACCCCTATTTTAGCCCTCTAGGGGTTGAATTTTTTAACAATCCTATCTTAGCGGATACTTACGTCATAATAGCTATTTGTAAGCCAAAGGACATCATCCATTTTTCATCAAAGAAAAATTTTCCTATATTTCGTTAGAACTTGTCCACCTATTAATCTTAGTTTTATTTGAGTTCTAAAATCTGTCTTTTTCTACCAAATGAAATGTTTCTAATGATAATAAATAAAAACTGCAGTGCCCAGCAGTCTGCCTCTCAGCAGTCGAGCCCGGCTGATCTCATCGCCTTTTGGCGAAGTGTGTGGTCAAGAGAGATGGATGATGAGAGATGGATGGATGGTTGCTTGAGGAGGGCTCTTGGATTGCGGTGGTAAAGAAAGCATGTGCCTCAATAGAGCCAATGAACCCAGTCGCCATTTCTCCGGAAGATGTACCTGGTGCGGTGCGCTGGGTCGCGAACTAGACAAGTCCGTGATCCGGTGGACTACATCACTACTGGCTGAAGGGTTTTTCGGTTTGCTATCGCAGCGCGGGTTAGCGGTTATTTATTCGCATTCCGATAGAGCCGCTTTGTCTCCGTGATGTTCCGATCCACTGTGTATTTGCGCGCGGAATTTATGCGATGGGTGCGCGATAGCAGAGGTTTATTACCAGTGGAGGTTTTAAAAATGATATCACTTTACCACTAAATGTTGGAATAATATTCCTCCACCAATAAAAAATTTAACTAGTAAATTCTCATTCAAAGTTAATTTGAAAAAATATCTTTTGAATAAACAAGTGGAATTTGAAGACCATGTTCAGGAGTACTCTTTTTTGTAAAAAAGGTAAAATAATTTTCGGCGTTGATTTCTTGTAATTTGTAATTTATGTACATTAATTTAATATAAATTAGCTATATAATTAGCTATATAATATATACCATTTATATAATATATATTATGTATATACGAAATATGTAATTATTATATACTTAATACTCGTAATATTGTTAGAATATTTACGTTGTACTGGTTAATATTTTATATAGTAGTTAACCTAGACACATTGTAAAGTGCACTTTTATTTAAGTTCATTTGTAGATAGTTTAGTTATAGATAAGTTACGTAATATAGCTGTACTACGATGTAGAATTCCGTGGCGCCACCCGAATCAGGGTTCTGGCTGAAAATCAGCGTTGTATGCTCTTGTGCATGCGCAAAGCATACAGCATTTTGCTGAGTTGGGACCTTTTTTCCGGGTTGTGCCACACATGACTTAGTTGTTCCGGCGCTTCTTCTGCTTGGCGACTTTTGTCTTTATTGTTCGGTGGAGGCGCCGGGACAACCTAATCTAGGTATACCTATTGGGTGATGTGTGGCACAATTCATAAAATAAATGTTTCTTTCTTTCTTTCTTTCTTTACTGAGGAACGGTTGTAATAATCTTTATACTTCACGCACCGTTTATTGGCTGTACATAAGGACCGTACCTGCTCAAAGTAATGCAGAGGTACAGGTAATTCGACAGTAGGCTTTTATTTATTTACCCCACATGGGGACCAGCCTGATACCTGTACAGGAACCGACTACCTCTTATCATAATTAATGTAACAATCTTTTTCAGATATTTGTGTCATGTATATGGACCTGCAAATTCCTGAAAAGCTGGCAACGCATTGGCGGTACCTCTGGTACTTTAATGTACGCTCCTGTTCGCGTGTGGCAGTAACCACTGATGTAATCAAGTGACCCGACTGCTCGTTTGCTCGCTATTTATATAAAAAATAGTTCACGGTTTGAATCAATCTTGATTTGAGTTAAATCATAAGCTACTAGTTGATGCTCGCAGCTTCGCTTGCGTGGATTTACCTAGTTTTTAAAAATTCCAGGAATCTCTTTGATTTTCCGGGATAGAATGTAGTAGGTACTACCACTCTCCCAGTCCTGAACTATACCCATGCAAAATCTGTTGCTTTGTTGCGGCGTGATTGAAGGACAAACCAAAAAACAAAGAAACAAACACTTTCGCATTAATAATATTAGCATGGATATACTTTCTTAAGCACCGAGTGCCACTCTAAAGCGTATCTTGTATCGTTGCGGTGAGGCGACTGATGTCCTCTATTACGTGAATGTGCTCGTTGGAATAGCTTTTGTAGTGTAAGCCGTAGGTAAATCGCTGCGGTTCGGATGTGAAAGGGCGTGTTAGCTCGCGCCGGTGTGGGCGGATGATGCCACCTGCGCCCCGATTGTTGTCGATACTGGCGCTTCCGACTCAATACTGCCGCTTTGTGCGGCTGACCGCTTAGCGAGTACAGCTGTTGGCTCAACACCGTGATTACCTTATTCAGCTGCGGATCACGATGTCCTGGATTCGACTAAAATGAAAAATGATTGAGTTCACTAAAAAGTAAAGTATCCATTCTTTTACCTCAACAGAGCACTCTAGTTCTGTTCCGAAAGCATTTTTAAAAATCTAATTCCACGTAGACGAAACCGTGGACAAAAGCTAGTGACTAATAAAAATTACCTGCATAATTAAAGTTAAGACAAGTTAAGTATCAAATTACATACATAATTTTGTCGAGCTCAGTATCAAAATCATAATACATTCAAATGGGTATTATGGGTCGTCGGTGGATTGATTTCATAGAATGGGGAATTACAAAACCGTTTGTCATAAAGCGTTCAGGAGTTTTGGTACAATAAGCCTCCATATAACCCAGCCAAGGGTGCACACTGAAAACTAAAAGGTTGCCGGTTCGGTCCCCATTCGTTGCACTATTCTCATACTCACTCCTAGTAAAAGCTTCTCGCTAATTTGAAGGGGAGAGAAGAATATTATATTAGTCAAGTTCAGCTTGGATAATATTCTTAAAACAAACAGTGCGCCAAGTTTGATTCATATTGACCGAGTTGAAACTGAAATACAGTTTGAACACCACACAAAACAATGCACTATATCAACTACACGCAAACAAATTCAAATATTCAAGCTCTAAGGCTTACGAGTGGAATATAAAATGAGTTTTCATCTATTTCGGGTAAAAATAAATATTTAGTGCACGTGTCTCGTCTAAGCTCATCAACATAATGTATGAAGCGCTCGCCATAATTACCGTATCTCTATGCCCCGTTTGTGTGCTCAACTGTTTTTCTATTTACCAAGAATGATATCCTTTCATGATTAAAATAACTTCTGTAGTAAAAACTGCTTTACGCTCGTTGTGCAATTTTTGGCAGGCCACTTTAAAATATAAAGTTTATTTTGGTAAAAGCAACTGCTGAGTTTTCTGCCGGCTCTTCTCCATCAGAAACTACTTTCCAAACCGGTGCAGTGGTAGAGTCTTGACTTGTCCTAAGAGCGACAGGTTGCCCTGCATAAAATTCCTGTTCGAATAAATGTGTGTGTCCAAACCTTTAATATCCATTGTCGATAATTGTGTACTCGTAGTGTAGTAGTTTTCGGAACAATCATATTGAACCATCCTCGGGCCATTAGCCGCGCGATCGAGCGTCCAATTAGCACTAAACAGTAAATCGCAATTATCTGGTATTCATTTACTCGATGCTATGTGTGAATGCGATTTGTTGAAAACTCCACGGGATTAAAGACTAGCCCGTTCTATAATTAGATTCACAGCTAATTCAGTAGTTAATACATTAACGTTGTAATACAACCTCTTATACAGTTATTGCAAAATGCAAAAACCACGTCGATATGTTGCTTCGTTGTTGCGTAATTGAACAACAAAGCAACAAAAAGATAAACACACTTTCTCGTTTATAATAATAGTAAGGATAGTAAGGATTATTTCTGGCCGTTAACAGATTATGGCTTGCTGCCCCTTGTCTGCGCAAAGCAATGCCAGTTAATGTCCAATATCCATTAAAACTTAATTTACCTGCCAGTGTACTACGCTGTGACTCGCCTCAAAAAGCGATAGTAGGTATATTATTATCTGCTAATTGAAAATAATGCAGGAGGAATCCCTGAAATACCAAATCAGAAAAGAGGAGATCTGTAGAAGAACCAGAATGATCTATATATTTGGGACACATATTTCGAAGAATCTATGGTTGTTGGATTTCCAAGGTGCAGAAGTAGCGAGCCTGATGTTGGTAGACTTTCCACTATGACTACTAGTCGACGACCAGTCACAAGTAGCCGCTGGATACAGTAGGCGCAATATCGACGCACGTGAAAGTCTATACAGGAGTCCTGTTTCTGGCTGCGGACGTCTATCGGTTTCTACTGAAGAAGAATGCACAAGTATTTTGTACGGCAGGCCCTAATTCGCGCAACTAAGTACTCACCGCTCTTCTATGAATGGGTAGATAAGAGCAGAGCAGCCTGCTACTACTGTAGTATTTATTGTGTCACCTATCGCCGCAGTTATCAGCGGGTGTTCAGCGCCGGCCGCGTAAGCCGCGGCGCGCAGAGGCTTGTGGGGATCAGGCGACTCAGATACTGGGTCTCCGGCCGCCCGCCCCCCGACCCGCTGGAGCAAAAACTTATTATCTCTCCCCGCTTACTTGCTTATTCTATAAATGCTTTGGAATCTCTGTAGCCCCAGTTAAATACGTGTTTGCGCATCTCGACGACGTTGATAGAATTTCGAGAACCCGACATTTATGTGGACGATATCGCGGCCATCGTCTGTTCCTTATACTTACTGATACTATAAACATGAATGTGTGTTTGTCGATTTGTCCTTCAAACATGCAACAATAGGGCGACGGATCGACGTGATATTTTGCATGAGTATAAGGAGGGCATGGAGAGTGACATAGGCTATCTTTTATTCCGGAAAAAAAAGGATTCCCGAAAGGATTTTGAAGACCTATATCCATGCGGACGAAGTCACAGGAAGTTAGTAAATTATTAATGAGCATCATCATTTAAAAACGACATAACAGTCGATGCATGTGTTTCATAAGCTCTACTGGCGACGCTACACACCCTCTTTTCTAACCATTCGCAGTTCGAAAAGTAAAGAAAGAAAGTGTTTGACAGAGCTGGGACTAGACATAGAAGTAGAGAATCTGATACAAATAATTTTGAAAGCAAGGGTCCTGGTTCGAAAATTCATGTTATGCGATATAACAATAAAAGAAGAAGACGAACGTGAAGGACGAAATTTTAGTAGAGCTGCGGCAGTAATAGAATGGAATAAATTTTTACAAAGTACTTTCAAGTCGTCAAATGCATCTATCACTGGTTTGGAAGATTCATATCGGAGTATTGGTAGGAGGGTCTTGAAAGTCCATAAAAATTTCCCCTCCCAAGAGAAAAAACGTAGTTCTAAATAAGAAAAATTGTACATCGTACTGAGCAACGAAAAAAAGCAAAGGCACACCCCTAAATATTATATTACAGCAATTAACATACAACTTTCCCACAGATGAAACGATCCAATCATTACATTTATCCTCTTAACTCCTACTTCATAATATGTTTATTACGGAGTTTTGACTTAAGCAAGCCAAATTAGATTACCGCACGCGTATAATAACAGGAATGACGGCTGTCAGTCTGATAACGCCGAACTCGCTCCCTATAGACCCGAACTCGATTATGGAAATCCGAAATTATGTAAAACATGTCACTCAACAGAGATGAGCATACTGCGATGGACTTGTCTCGAAATTCAATATCACATCTGTTATGATATGGGAATTCGTTACACCCCGTGTCTACGGGGTCTTATTTGGAATTCTAGCCCACTCTCATGTTACAGGGAGTCATTAGTCGTTCATTAGTTCTTGACTAAGGTCTAACCACTATATTTTGTCATACACTCCTAACATGGGCTTTACGCTTAATTGGAATCTAAGTTAGTTATGTCCAGAATGGGTAATATTCTTAGAGGGAAGTTAGGTTTGTTTAGAATCCTTCTTAAAAAAATCAAATTAGGTAATATTGTTCAGTTTTTAAGAGTCAAAAAATAATTTTAACTCCTAAAAAACTGCGTACCTGAGTTCTTAAAAACATTCTCAGTTTAAAAAGTTAAAACTTGGAGTTAAAATTAGGCCTTTCAGTAACATTTCAACACTATTGAGTCAATATACTTGAGGCAATAAAAATTGAGCATCTGCTTCATTCCGAGCACATCTTGTTTATTCGACTATTCGTGTCTCTTGTGTGCGTGTAAAGTTGTGTATGTGTTTGAAAGTCGCTTTACAACGCGTAAAATCTCTGAAGTATTGTTTGAAGTCTTAACTAGAGCTGGCTTAACACCGGTTTTAGTGATTCGAGCACTCAGTAAATGAAAAGTCATTTTTTTATTTATTTCAGTGCTCACATAATATTAATACTTCTACAATGCATTAACGGTATTTTTTTTGAGACATAAATTCTGTGGTACATTCACTTGACGACCTGAAAACACTTTATAAAACTGGATTTCAATAAAAAACTTTCCTATTCATGAATTATTGATATTATAGTAGACT
This sequence comes from Hipparchia sbordonii, assembly GCA_038048805.1. Classification (NCBI taxonomy): domain Eukaryota; kingdom Metazoa; phylum Arthropoda; class Insecta; order Lepidoptera; family Nymphalidae; genus Hipparchia; species Hipparchia sbordonii. The sequence goes on from CM076112.1 coordinate 217,776, forward strand.
ATAAGTTATTTATATGTAGTTTTTATGACTTTTGCCCAGAACTTTGTCCTCGTAGATATAGTTTTTTAAAAATCCCACATAAACAATTTGTTTTCCGCGATAAAAATAAGCGTGTCTCTCTTCAAACCCATGGAAAATATAGCGAGGATCTGTCACACAGTCAAATTATACCAGACCAACAAACTAACAAACAAGCACACTTTACTACCTTGGCCAAAGAATTAGTTTAACCGTCTAAAGGGGAAATGCTACCAGCATCTTGGGTTTGATTTCGTTTTAAAAGTAGTAATTTTGTATGTATAAGGTTAAGATTTAAATTTTCGCATTTTTAAGTAAGGTTTAGATGTCAAAATCTCATTACACAAAAGGCAACACGCTCCGTATCTATCCCGCCTATAAAAGCGCTAAGTTCATGGAAGCGAGCGTTTTATTGCCCGCCCGGCTCCTTAATTGTGAGAGCTTTAAGTGTTATGATAAAATTAACTACGTGTAAACTGTTTATGATTTAATCGCCTCGCGAGCGCTTTGAAGCGCTGCAGACTGCAGTTTCATTACCGTCGCTTCAGAGCGCGTAACGAGACTAGTTGTAGGTACTTCTATAGTATTACCATTCCCGTTTCTGTTTTGATTACGTTACGCTTTAGGAAAATTCCATTTTGTTCTTCTCTATCAACGTTAAAAGCAAGATTAATTATGATAGCTTATATTTTTCGTCGTCGCCCTACTGGTCTACTGTAAGGTTTGCCACGGAACACGATTTTGTCGTTAAGGGTCCGTGATACCACCGATTAGTGCGTTATCTCATGTGACCATCATATAGGTAACTATGCGTTGTATTTACCAAACGTTAAAATTCATTCTTAACGCCGTTTTAAGAACGTGTAAAAATGAAAATAAGTACAATATTACTTATTTTCATTTTTACAATTCTTCAGGATTTCCTCATATTTTTAGAATAAAATTATTACAATTTTATTCGAAAAATATGAGGAAATCCAAACAGGTAAGGTACTTAAGCATCGTCGTTATCTAAACCGATCGAAGCCCATCACTGGACATAGATGCAAGTACGCTTGAGATCTACGTTGTCTTTAAGTGCAAAATTTCGATAGAAAGTGGCCGCTCGACCACCTCGGGACCCAATCCTCTATAGGTTTTAATACATATTTTTCATCAAAATAATAATTTAACTTTCCACAGAAATAATTAAGCTCATTTATCTAGAAAGCTATTTCTACTCAAACAATAACGCTTTATGCGAAGCAATTTCTCATAAACAGGGTTCTAGGACGCCTAATATGTTTGGACGACAGTGGAGCGCTCCCTCAAGGGCCCTGAGTGGCGAATGGCCGCGATACGATCTGTCGCTCCAAACAGGCTGTGTCCTTAAATACTCGTGAAATATTACCACGTCTGACTAGCTGATGCCTGCGGTTTCGTTTATTCTTATCCAACTACGCTAAAAGGAAAGGTTATAATTTAAGCAGTCTATGTATGTAACTTCTAGTTGATGCCCGCAACTTCTTCCGCGTGGATTAAGGCTTTTTAATTCCCGCGGGAACTTTTTTATTTTTCCGGATAAAACGTAGCTTGCGTGTTATTCAAGACTTTAAGCTATCTTTGTGCCAAATTCCAGCCAAATTGCTTTTGTAGTTGCGGCGTAATTAAGTAACAAACATCCATCCAAACTTTCGCTTTTATAATATTATTAGGATTTACGAATGTTCCGCCGTAGCGCCTAAACTACTTAGCCGATTTTGATGAATAAGGTGCCAACCAATTAGTTATTATGGTCCGGGTAGCATAGTCCGTATAAAAGTCAGTATCCATCCAATTTTCCACGCCAATCCGAAGCATTTTTGAAGAAAAAACCAAAAACCAACAAACAAACTTACTTACATTTAAATGTAAGTAAGAATTTTGTAATTCGACAAATTATACAACACTTAGTTACATGAGATATTATTTAACGCAAACAAATGGGGCCAATAAACAGTGCTGAATATTTTAAGTAGATGTGTGTTGTAGATTAATTCTAGAAAATCTAATCACCTCAGGATACAGAGCCATTTTCATGATAATTTTCTACTTAAGCAAAGGTTTTCTACTTAAGTGAAGTAGGCACTTTAATCATTATTATGTTCGTAGTAAATAATACAGCTTGTCATTTGACAAAACGACTGTGATCGTTTGTTAAATCTCCCATCTGATGTTATCAGCGGTCATATCAGCTCAATTGATATTTGTGTAATAACGCGTCGGGTCCGGAATGAGGCTAACATTTGTGACGATTTGCTCCTCCCCGCTCCCTCCCGCTCCCTCCCCGCTCCGCGCCGCTCCCTGTCGCTCTCCTCCGCTCCCCGGGGAGCAATCGCAATCGGTGAACAATAACGTGTTAAATTGTAATCGCCAATACGTTCAAATACGCTGCTGCAATCCGGGACATTACTGAACTTGCCGTTTTCATTAGCGAATACCCAGGGATCCTAGAGCTCACATTGTCGCTCTCCGAACCGGGTCATGCCACATAAGAGTGGCAGCACTCTTTGGTGTACAGAATATAGATTCACACTTTACTTACAACTATTCTTTTTTATTTATTTATTTATTATGGACACCCAACAGGTTTTAAAAATTAAAATTAAAAACAAAATAATAAAAGACAAACTGGATAATATACAGCAATATTCGGGTAAAACGTCATCATCGCTCCGAAAAAGATTTCTAATATCCGTTTCCATAATGCAAGCTATCTCTGCGCCAAATTGCGTCAAGATCGGTTCACAGGTTGAGTCGTGAAAAGGTCAGACACACACACACTCGAGCATTTTGTTATGGAATTTTGGATTGTTGCCTATTCTTCTATTTTTGACAGTGAAACAGTTTAGAAACTTCAATAGTCTAAAGCTTTTCACTTATTCGGAGGGGAGAGGAGAATATTCTAGTCAAGTCATTAAAAAAAAGTTAACGGCTGAATCATGCGTCATGCTCGTGAACGGGTGCCACCAACGGGAATGGGTCTGCTTTGTCTGCCCGTCTTAACATGTATTAAAGTATGTACCTACGTTTGCATTTTTGAAACTTCATTCGGAAACACTTCGTATACGTATAGCATAGTTTTGTTACCTATTGTAATTTTTTTTTTAAAAGGGCAACTACTGAGTTTCTTGCCGGCTCTTCTCAGCAGAATCTGCATTCCGAACCGGTGGTAGATTTATGACGTGTCATAAGAGCTACAAGTTGGCCTACATGAAATAAATAAATTTTGATTTTTAATTTTTGATTTTTAACAGACCAGTTCTTTATAGAGACTATGTTAGAGGTGACCCTGACCTCTAACCCTCTGAGCTCTCACGTGAGCTCTCAGCGAGGACCGGAGCGCGCCACTCCACACAATGTAAGCATGAATACGGCCTTCCGATTTAAAATCACTTGACATAGATACATTTTTACAAGCTTTTATTTACGTTACAATGTATGCATGTACTATTAGTAGGATTTGACCTGAGGGTCGTTGCCACTTAATTAGCGCAATCGACTGATTCGTATTATACCAACAGGAACCGCAGCGCGAAACAAGATCAATAGCGAGCGACAAAATCAAATACTTTGGCTGCAAAAGGCGGTGCTAGCTTTCGGATACTGTAGGGAATAAATAGTGCGGCTGATACAAAACTACTGCTTCAGACTAGACTCGAACTCGCAACCCCGGCATAGCTCACGACCACTGTGCTATAAGTACCGTGTGCTAACCGATTGCTCAACTGGAGCTTCTGCCACATACCAACAAATTAATTATTTATTAATTTATCCGCTTCCGTCCGCGACTTCGTTTTGCACGGGTATAGTTCAGGACCTGGGGAGTGACACTGGCTACTTTTCATTCTGGTTACACAGTGATTTAATATTATTAAGTAACTGACCTTCAATCAATGCTGGAGCCTCAATAGCCCTACACAGTCTATAATGGTTTAAAAAGTTTTAAAGCGTCAATACCCCAACGGTTAATGGCGCGGATTGAAAATTGTAAGGTTGCAGGTTCGAATCCCACCCGTTGCACAACACAAGCTTTCCGCTTATTTGGAGGGGATAGGAGGATATTAGTCAATATCATTGGCTTATATTCTTGTTTATAAAAAAAATGCTAATTATTTATTTCAGATATTCAACATCAGTAAACTTTAGAGATTGGGGCAAAATTGACTTTTTCGTTAATGACTAATTTTCGTTAAACAATAATTTGATTTTTTGTGCACTTTTTGGTAAACTTGTTATCTCTTTTTCGATAAATAAATATGATTCTAGCCATCCATTTTTGCTAAAAATCAAGAAATAATCTTTTAGGCGAGCGCTTGTATCTCAGGCTGCATCTTCACTTAACGTCAGGTAGAAAAACAGGATTACTACCTTGTAGCCCTTTAAGTTCATAAAACAAGTTCATTAAAGTCAATCGTAAGCCTGTAAACGATAAAAAATTCATGTGATCTTAACAGAGACTTGATAAAAGCACTTCGTAGACGCAGTTTATCAAAAAAACAGTCGAGTTTATTCAGCGTAGAGATTCCACACGTGAGTGTGGATTATTAACATAAAAAATAAGCCTACATTGTGTATTTACGGGACGCTAGAGACTAGACTTGAGATTGTGCTAAAGTAGACGAGATAATAAAAGAGGTCGGGGATTTTTACAATGTTACGGTCTCAATCCAATAGAAAATCCGAAGTGTCGTGCATTCAAATCGCCTGTCGAGAATATGAACGCGGGAACTTTTGGAACAGTAACGCGTACCGATTCGCCCGAGGAGTCAACTTTTTTTTTTTTTTTGATGATAAGAGAGTCCTTGACTGCAGTCTCAACTGATAGTAAGTGACGATGCAGTCTAAGATGGTAACGGGCCATCTTGGGAGGGGTACGGCAGTGTACTCATACCCTTACTCGGTTTCTACACACCATCGTGCCGTAACGCTTAATCGCTTGGCGGCACGTCTTTGACGGTAAGGTAGTAATTAGCCACGGCCAAAGCCTCCCACCAGACCAGACCAGAGACAATTTAGAAATTATAAATTCCCAAATTGCCAACGCCGGAAATCGAACCCGAGACCTCCTAGTTACCACAGCGCTCACGACTGCGCCAGGGAGGTCTTCTTTAAGAATAAGTTCAATTCATTGCGTGTAATTCAAAAACGTACTTAACATTTTTAATATTGATAAGTATTCTAATAAACTATCTAAGAAGTTGAGTTATTGACACGCAATTAATTTATTTTTGTCGTCAAAAAATATCACTGAATTACTGCTTATACAAAAGTTGAAAATTAATTGGCTGTAACTTAATACTCAATAAAAATATAATTTCAAAGACTTGAAGTGTCCTTTGAGTCGAACTTTGTTTGATATTTAATAAAAAAAACTTTATTTTCTTCACAGTAAAGTTAATATAAAGTGCTCTATCTGCATTTTGAGCTGAGACTTTTCGATAAAATTATTCGACAACCTTTGGCATTTCAACGAGACGTTCGAAAATCAGCACGAGAACCAGCGTTAGGCAATAGCTACACTATTGCGAAATTTTACAATCTTAACACACTACTGTACTTTGATATACAGGTAGTGTGTATCTACCTCCTTAGAACGAAAAGTAACGCCATCCAAGGTCTTCTCACGAGTTCTACTCAACTAAAGTAGTAAACCAACAAAAAAAAAAAATATTTTAATAAATTCAAAATGGTAACTGAAAACCACTCACAAACTTTTTCATCGTTAAAGAATATGGCCCTGTTACAGACTAATAAAATCCGTAACTCTTTCGTAGCGGGTTTCGTAGCGATGTTTCGTATGTTGGTAGAGTAGGGTAAGAGCGTAGGTAACAAACTTAAAGCAATTTATTATCACCGCTACAGTGCAGCTGCAACGTTATCCGGGCCGGGTAAGGCGGCGCATCCGGCTCGCACCCGGCCCGGCTCCGGGCGCATCCTTTAACGAGTTCACCCGGGTGGAGTTCTCCGCGATATACATCTCACGCCCCACTTTACGACGCTCCATTGAATATTGCGCGTAAACACACGATTTACCGTCACTGCGAGTTTAAGCGCTATGTCGCCAGAATACCTTGAAATTTTGACGACTACCCTGAAGTAGTGGAAAATATCGGGTTCGACTTCCGACCAACCGACAAGGCATATAATAATTTTTAAATTGTCTTTGGTCTGGTCTTAGGAGGCTTAAAGTTATGGTAAGATCATGAGCCATATCCGTTATTTTTTTAGTTCTAAAAGTATGAGTCGAAGCCCTCGGGATACAATCTAGTGTTCCTATTACAAAAATCTAATCAGAAAAGTTTAAACTTAATACTTATAGGTTTTGACCTGTATTCTGACATTCAGCTGCTGAAAACAAGCAATCACTAAGGGAGAATAAAGGTTGCATCTTTAACCCCATAATTATCCCTTATCTATACAAAATAAGCAGCAAAATATTCATCTTGTGACACACCCCCTGAGCGCGCGTTTACAGTTAAGATGCTTATCTATAACGAAGCAGGAAAACGCAGTGCTCGGAATATCTGCGGCATCATCGTAAAACTATCTACTAAAAATTGTAAGCGGTGTTTTCAAAAACGTTCTTAGAGAAATAGTGTTAATAGCGAGTAATTATAAGCGTCAACAATTAATGGACTTAATAGCTGGTTCTTTGCGGGATATAGGTCGCTTTTACGTACTTCCACACATCTCGGTCTTGTTCCGCCTGTATCCAACAGTTCCTTGCAATACATATGAGGTGGATCCACACAGTGACGGTGCCAACGTCGCACTGACTATCCCGGCACCTTAGGATCCCAACAACTATCGGTTTTCCGAACTATTCTGCTTGCCCATTTTTCTTCAGCTTCGCTACTTGATGAGCATATAAAATTTTAAAAAATCGAAATTATTTAATTTATTTAGACAAACTTGTGGATCTTATGACAAAATAAGAATGCCAACGTTGATTAAGTAATAATTTTTGATATTTCCATTTTTAAACCTTTAATTGTAGATCAAAAAAGCCAGTGGACTACATTGTGAATACATAATAGTATAAAAGAAAAGCACTAATAGAAGTCACACAATAATATTAATTACTATGGCTTGGAGTAAATTAAAAATAACCATAATTATTGTTTCGCTTTAAAAATGTTCACGTGTTAATTAGTCGATTGGCACAACAAAGTGATTATACGAGTACCTAGTTAATTATAATAGAATTATACCCAAAATTATAAAATACAATAATAAATAAGTAAGGTTCGATGAACTACATTAATGAGGCTCACTGATATGTAGTAGGTATAATGAAAAACTCAATGAAAGTTATAAATAAAAATAATAAAATCGTCGGTATCAAAATGAATTGATGACGTAAATGTTTATTCATCAAAACAAAACACAATCTTGAGTAGAGCTTGGATGAATTTTCTTGCTGTTGCATTATATTCCCGTTAAGGAAGTATCTATTTCCAATTTTATAAAAATCACTTTAATTTGGAGATTTTTACGCACTTTATATACACACAGAAAAATTAATTTTTATTAATGGCAAAAATGGCTCCTCAAAATCAATCATTAGTATAGAAAATAAGCGATGAAGTGTGATATCACAAGTTTTTCAAATGATTTTATCAATTACTATATCTACTATTTGCTTTATAGCTGCCCGAACCAACGTATTAATTATCTACCATGCTCCTAAAATATATGAGCAAATAAAGTTACGCTTCGGCACACTATACATGAAGTTAGGTTTTCAATAATTCTCAGAAAAATGGGTGGGTGTAAAACAAAGACATGGATTTCAGAAAATCATTTGGGCCAAATATTATCCGACAGTACAAAGCAAACTCTATGTGTTAGCATCAAAGCTCAATTTTATTAGGCGATGGTCTCAACTGCTAGGAGGTTGTAAGTACAACCCTAAACTTTTGAGTGTGTGGATACAAGGAGGCTATTCTGACAAACAACCAAACATTTCACGAAAGCGGCAATAACCAATCGATTAAACAATATTGGTTCTCGGCCGGCAAATATGGCGTATTTGCGCCGAGCCGATTTGTCGGCTCCTGTTTGCACAGTCGAAATGTTAATCTTTCAAACGGGTGTTAATCTTTATGAATTACCTAAGGACCGATATTCATTCGTCGATACATCACCGCCTCGAAGCCGTCGTTAGAGCAGACAATTTTGCAGTAGCACAAGACTTATATCTACGTCTCTGTGACTATGTAAATTAGTTTTAAATGCCTCGTCGGTCTATTGGTCTATTGGATAGCGTGTTCTACTGAGGATGACGGGGTAAAGGGTTCGATTCCCGGATCGGGCCAGTAAAATCAATCCTGATACTGCAGGGGTTTTGCCCACCTAAACTATGGGGATTTAGGATTATGAATACTTATTGCAAGTACCAAGTAAAGACTAAATTGTTAAATTCCATGAACCAACTCTTCAATTCTGATGTTGCAAGGATCCCTCCCTAAACTGTGGGGATTTAGGAACTGTAGATTTGGAAAGGTTATTGCAGATACCAGGTAAAGACTTAATCGTTGAATTCCAGGACCCAACTCTTCAATCCTGACGCTGCAGGTGTTCTGCCCACCTAAACTGTGGGGATTTAGGTACTGTCGATTGTGAATTGAAGAAGCTGATAAAGTCGCGGGCTTTCGTTATTTTTATATAAAAATCCCGCCTTTGTCAAATTAATTAAACTAGATAAAAAATTTAAATATGCATTTTACTGTAAGAAAACGCTCGGGGCTTTAATTTTTAATTATGTTTCATGTTATTTCTCACAGCGGCTCTCCAGGTTGCTTACTAAGTAATGAAGCGAAATGAGCGCTACGACTTTAGTCTTTTCACTAAATTACACTCTCATTAAAATAGTATAAGGACTCAATTAGGTGTGGCAGATTCACACTTGCCGACCAAACACAGCGCGCGTCGAGCCCGACATAATCCTAGCCAAGAGATGGTCGTGTGGAGGAAATAGATAATAATGACCACTCAAATGCTACTTTTGGACTCTCATACGAAGGGTTCCGTACCAAAAAACGCCAAAAAAGAGACATTTCTAGTAGGGGAGCCCCCTTTAATTTTTAATTTATTTTTATTATTTGTCGATAAAGCGGCAACAGAAATACACATTCTTTAAAAATTTTAGCTCTATATATTACGGATCAGGAGATACAGCCCGCTGACTGACGGACGGATAGGGAAGGCTTAGTAATAGAGTCCCGTATCCTTTGGATACGGAACCCTAACAAAACGAGCTGGATTTCACGGTAGGGACATTACTGTTGCTTTAAATTAACTTTCAAAGCACTACTGAAACTACATTTTCTGAACAAATGTATAGAATTAAAAAAAAACATAATTTAAAACTAGTCGATTGCGGAAAAACAGGAGTTTATGATACTTGAAGTAACAATGAATTTAAACCAATAGCAAGAGAGTGTCAGCCAATCAAAGCTGATGCATACCTATAGGTAACCAAATAAAATGTAATTATTAAGCACTGTCTTCTAAAATTTACTTCATTGTGTCAAAATATTATATCATTGAACAAAAATTATAAATAGACGTTTCTTCTAAACTTAGTAAGTAATACGTTTTCGCAAAAAATACAATTTTACGTACGTCTCGTTTGTAGCCGAAGTGTAAAGAACCGATGATTAATGTTATATCAACACCCCTCGAGAAACAACAAAATGGCATATTATTATGTTATTCATTCGTATGAAACCCCAGCGATACATTACAACAGTATTGCTCGTGAAAAAATATTTGTGCGCCCTTCAAAAACAGTGGCAAAAATAACTTCGCGGGTAAATAATAGATCAAAGGGCTAAGTGATTGATGGGAGGGGTGCGGGCGCGGGGGCGGGTGCGGGGCGCGGGGCGCGGGGCGAGGCATCGCGCGATTAATCTCTGTCCTGCCATCTAGCGGTGCGAGCGCGCTTTTTCGTGAAGACATCAAGAGGACTATGATTGATATACTGGTTCGACATAGAAATCATATATAGACGATATGTCTAATCGTTATTTGTAATAATAATAATAATAATCGCATTTACTTGAACATTAAAACAATTTTACTTATTAAATGATATAATAACAATAATAATTATAAAACACTTTTAGGTAATAAGAAATATTTTTGGTAAAAATGTTTCTGTCAAGCCAAAAAATAGTTATTTGTGCAACAAGATAGCATCATCCGCAGGGTTCAAACAAGGCACTCGTAACAAAAATGAACTTTGCTATCTTGTCAAACAAATATCTCTATTATAAATTATGGAACAGTAAAAGCTTCGAAATTCAATAGCAAAAAATTCACTTTACTCATTGTGCAAAAAAAATCATTCTTAAAATATTTAGTTCAACGAACAAGGGATAAAAGACATCTTTAACTACATCATTAAGACCTCAAACGAATATATTCAACATCTAAAAATATAATGATGTTTAACAGCGACGATTTACAGATCAACATTTCTCGTTTTTGTGCATTCTGGAACGTTCTCCGCGGTTACCCTTTGATCTTGAATGTGTGACTTGAAACTTGAAAGGCAACCAAACGCCCAAGTTAGCAGATTTACGACTGTCAGTACTAAGAACAATGAGATTTAATCCAATAGCATGTACTTTTTGCAAATACTTTTTTCTTACGTCTGACAGGGTTTATAAATTAATAGCATATTTGATGTGGACTGACACGATCGCTCTATAAAATAAAACCTGACATGCGTCTGGTAGGAAAATTGATCAAATCATCAATATTTTAATATATCGGATTTCCAATCCTTTTTCCATTTTTCATCCAGGTTCTAATGAGACTCAAAGTAGACAGCTTGACGAGATTTAAGACGTTCTGTCGGAGGGTCTTACAAAGCCATGTTGCCAGACTGTTGCCAATCATGTTGCTAGGCATGGTGCCAGCCATAATGCCAGGCATGATATCAACCATGATGCTAGCCATGATGCCAGCCACGATGCCAGACATGTTGGCAGCCATGTTGCCGGCCATGATAGTAACAGTGTCCAATTGTCGATACCATTCAGCACAGTGATAAGCATATATCGCCTTTGTCCATAAGTTCCATTAAACAAAAATGTATTAAAGCGCAACATTTCTCATGAATACGTGAAAAATGCATTGCATCGCGCTGTTTCCTGCAAAAAGCGTGAAAAAACTGGGAACAAATGCCCGCGCGATGTGTTAGAAAAAACTTGTCTTGTGTACCATTTGCATTTTAATACACTTTTGTTTCACTGTCGCTGTAGCTAGGAGCACCTCTTCTATTGCAACACGTATACGATACAACACAGCGTATTTAGTTTGTAATGTTGAAAAACTTTTACATCATCCACTATATTCATATTCATCACTTTAAATACATAACGTTTTAGTTTTATTACAATCTTTGTTAAATGAAATGATATACGCTAGGATCTATTACGTACGATTGAAACTTTATTCCTAACAAAGACGTTTTCACAGATTACCAACACAAAAACTGTCAAAACGTGCATTTTATTCATGTTAGAAATTAAAGCTCAAATGACTCCAACTTTAAATATTGGATAGAATCAGGCGTTACTTTCTCTATCTAGACAATAAAGCATTGTGAAGTCGACATCTCCTGAGGATGCTCCGGTGTCGGGGCGAAACGTGCGTCGAGAGTAGTATAAAAGTCTTGTGTGGTGGTGCATGTGAGTGGTGGTGGCATTGCTTGCTTGGGAACTTGGCTCTCTTGCTTGGGAAGGTAAGCGGTGCTTAGCTTGTAACTGCATGTTTGATCATACAGATTTTTTCTGTTGGCGGATTATAGCAAATCAACTAAAAAAACAACTCTACTTACTCAACTACTAACTAAACTCATAAAAATAACTGTAACCTTTTCTTGACTCCAACTTTAATCGATAATTTAATCCAACAGCTAATAGCTACAGCTTGCAGATACTTTTTTAATGTTGATTCCTCAATCTAAACACGAATAACTTTCAAAATAAATTATAGAATATGCGTAAATAATTAGAATCGGTAATAGCTTATTTAAGTTATTGCCCGTAATAAAATCAAAATAACGTTGCGTTATAAGTTATAACGCTAGATGTTGGTAGCGCGCCAGAATCAAGCCAACAGTAATTAATAATAATTTGTTGGAAATACGTTTTAAATGTTTTACAATACAGAGATAAGCTAGTTTGATAAATGCTTCTGTTTAGGTCGGGTGGTCTAAATTGTTTCTCAAATATTAGGTATCTTTCCTTTTAAATACATAGATTGTTATTAATTTATTAAAACCATCAACTTACTATTTGAACATTTTTTTTTTTCAATTAAGCCACTTTTAACTTTTCCAGCGGTATCGTACCTTTAAATTAATTATATTACTAATTTTAAACTCAATTTCCAAATAATAGACTGAACAAATTGTACACTTCGTCAGAAATCGGGATTGCCAATAAACCCAATATACTGTGAAAGACGGCAACATGCAATCTGTTCAGTCATAAACATTTCCTCAATCGGACTATCTAACCGATACCCCATGCATTCCAACCGAACTACAAAGGGCAATATCGTCAGTGACCATATCCGAGAGTAAATTTGATATTTTGGTAGATTTTCAATACAAACGTCAAGTCGACGTTGGTGAAATCGGCACTAAGTAGGATAGAAAAATATATTATAACATAACGCCACCACAGCATTAGAAGAAATCCACACTGTTTACACATCGCGCGGTGACAGCCATTTCCCGGCGGAAGCGGCGTGTGTGCGCACACATTACCGTCGCCTATTAATATATCAGAGTGACAAACTGTTTATACTGGCCGCCGGCCGAGGAGCCAGGAACCGGAGGAACGAGTGGCTGATCTATGCCGACCCGCCATGGCTTCACACGGAGCCCTTTCCGAGTATTCTTGTTCTATTCGATTTAGCTTCACCATCTCCCTTTTACCATCGAACCACAAGGCATCGTATGGATCTACAGCCCTATTTCTTCTTCGTCTTCTTCAACTTATGGACGTCCACTGCTGGACATAAGTCTCTTGCATGGACCTCCACAGACCTCCGTCTTGCGCCGCCTGAATCCAGCGACTCCCTGGACTCGTTTGATGTCGTCGGTCCACCTAGGGGGGTCTGCCAACACTGCGCTTCCCGGTGTGGGGTCGCCACTCCAGCACCTTGGGACCCCATCGACCATCAGCTCTCCGAACTATGTGCCCCGCCCATTACATGCCCTATTTACGTGTTTGAAATTTTACGATCTCGCACTAAGCGCTTTGCTGCCTCGTTTTTTTCTCCGCAAATGTACAAAACTTAGGCTTAACTTAGGCTCTTCTCTTATCTTCACTATTGAAGGTCGGCCGTCATGTCATCATAATTTTATAACTCCCAGTCTTTCGTCAAATTGTATTATTATACCAGTCCAATCACGGATATTTCTATCTAAGCCAGACTTTTTTTGCTAACGCTCCTCTCGCCTTGCCTTGCCTCTTGCCTTCATGGTGATCTGAAGGAGACATTACGGATCATGTCTAAGAACAATATGTCCTAAATAACTGAACTTTACGCGTTAGATTTTCAAATTAGGTCTCTACTTTTATCTTTCTACCTACTTTCAGCTTTATTTAATAGTTCTTGATTTAAATGACTATAACACATAGACTGACAGACGAACGGACTTGTAATATTACGGAACCCTAAAAAAGAAGACTTCAAGCATTATAATATACAGCAGAAACAAATGAATTCGAATCGTTTTATGTTCCATAATATTTAGGGGCTTTCTTTTAAATGATACGCGAATGAAAAACTGTAGAAACCCGCGAGACAGCCTCATAATATATTTCCGCTGTTTTATTATATTCCTTGTCCCTTGTAATCCCGCATCGAAGGCCCTCTCTGAAATATTAGCCTGCAAACACTGCGGGCGCTCATCCCTCCCAACAACAATAAGGCCGATAACAAACAGAACGCGTGTCGGCTTTTCCTTTGCTGTCTTGATAGGTAAACAAGTGTAACAAAAAGGCGTAAGCGACGCGCGAAGCGCAGCGCAAATCATGTTCTTACCGCACTAACAATAATTATACTCAGGCTTCGTCCTCGAGATTAGCATAAACATAATGTAGTCACACGTACGGCTTTGCCTTCGCGCACTGAAAGTTGAAAGCCCTAAACTAAAAAAGAAAAGATTTATTAGTTGAAGGTAGGCATCTCTCCTTCATTCGGTATCGTGTTCGGTTGCTCATTCACAGTTCAGTGCTCTGCCGGAGCGCACTATTTTTTAAATATTTTTAAATAGTAACCGCTAACTTATTAGATTTTAAATTAAAAGGTGTTTAAATTAAAAGTGCCACGGGGAAACGAAGAAATATTCGTGAATATGAATATATTACCGGGAATTTAAGGAAATTGCAGAGCCGTTCACGTCGAGTTCCAGAGGTTAGTCCAGTGTAACTGACTTAGTATACAGAATAAATTAACTTACCTACTAAAGCTTTGTTGCGGTTAACTTTTGGGGTTAACACTTCAAACACAAGTAGGTAATCGCGTTAATTTTCACGTGCGAGGCTAATACTGCGAGCAGTTTCAGGGACTGTTACTTTATTAGTATACGTGAGACCATACGAGCGATGCGGGCAGTTTTTGGGATTGTTACTTCACTCTACACGCTATATACCCTTACTGGAAATCTGACATACCGGCACACCGATGTGTCGATTCTGTAAAAGCTGCATCAACCATTGCTACAGCCTCAAGCGTGGCGATTGGCTGAAATTATCATTATCATGTGCAAAAATGCAACAATGGATTTTAACCAATAGCGGCAATTGCTATTGCACTGCTATTATTTAACGCTATTGCGTTAGTTAACGATTTAGTCGTTCATAATAAAAATACTTACCTCCTAGTAGTTGCACGCTAGCAAATGGGCCGGCGCTGAATTTGGAAATCATGCCGCCATATTGGAGATGTTTTAAAACGCAACAAAGGCATCGGAAGGAAGCAAAAGAAGCTTGGCTGTGCTATTTTCTGTCTAGATACTATCACTCTAATGTTTGTTAAAAGGATAAGAACGCAGAAATAATTTAAACGCAGATGCCTATTCGCCTGGTTTTTGATAAAATAAACATGCGAATTCAATAGTTCGCCGAAACGTTACTCTCTATAATTGAAAGAAAGCTGAGAAAGATCAATTGATTTTAATACATTTTTTGTAATTACAAAAGGTGGTAGGTAGTTGATAAACATTTGTTTGAGTCAGACAGATAATAATTTAAACTGGTGAGCTCCTCCCCCGAGTCGGACTCTCAAGGGACGTAGGAGCCTGCGCTGGGGAATCAGCCGCGACTCGCGAGCTCGCCCGCATCTTATCGAGCTTGACAGTCGACAGCGCCCGCGCAGTGGACCAGCCATCTCGATCATCGCGTCGCTAGATGACAGGGTAAGCAACTACGTTGGGAGACTGCCGTTTTTTTTCATATACTTGGTCAGTACTCACTTTTGAATTTTGATCTTGATTGAATTTAACCTTGGATTTCCTGGTTTTTTTCTTTACCCTTTTCAACATGTGTTGTACAGTTTATATCAAGCATTTTCTTGGTACTGAAACCTAGCGGCATAAACTATGACGCTTAGACGGATCTTTCTAGAAGGGATCCGCTTCAAGCGTGAGCTCGAAGCAGCCGGTGTAATTATTTTCGGGTACTGGTACATAAAATTGCGTTTTTTGACGGCAAAGTAAGTCATTTTGAATGCAAAGAATCTGCAAGCTTGTTGCACTGGCACGGCGATACTTCGTAGTTGGTTTTCTGAAGACTTGCTAAAATAATTTTGAATCGTCGACTATTAATCTTCGATCTTCGAAGTATCAATAGTTTGATGCCTAACTTTCATACCTAACAATAAACATAGATTCATACTCAACTTAAGAAAATATCTTGGTAAAATTTCAAACTTGAAGATTTACATATTGCAATTAAGATTGTTTCAGAGAATAAATTCTTGGAAGCAATAGACTTAAAAAATACTTATTTTTTATTAAATATTCATGATAACCATAAAAATATCTAAGATTCGATTCGATCGGTTTAAACATGACACTTTAGGTATTCAAATACCCCTAGATAATGAAACCCGTTATGGGGCTGCTGCTGTGGTTAGATATTTAGTTATAATTAGTAAATATGGATAATATATTACTAATATGCGATACCTACGATAGTTGCTTACAAAATATAGCTGTAACTCGGCAACTATTGTCAGCCTGGAACTGATTATAGTTATACATATAAAGATAGAAAATGTAATTTGGTACTGTACACATCTTACAGATAATACTCAGATTAAATAATAATAATAAAAAAAAAAAAAAACAATCTACCTACAGAAAATCTATAATTATAAGAAATAAAGATAAATTAAATTAAAAATAAATAATTATAAAAATTAGACATAAATTGCAAAACTCAAAAGAAGCAAGTTTTTAAATTTAAAAAACTACCCAAAAAACTATGATAGTTTTATGAATATACCCTCATACTTTTTGCCCGATTTCAATTGGTATTAAATAATCTTATCGTTCTTACGATGTGTATGAGTACTGTTTAGAAATGTTTAGTGATTGTTCGACTACGGGATGGCATGTGGGCAGGAAACGGCTAGTGGAGCTTGGACAACAGATTAACGCTATTATCGTATCAATAATAATTAAGAGATCGTTGCTGCGTTTTTTGTTCCAAGAGTTCTCGTTGCAACAGTGAATAACTGTCAAGTACTTTTTTGCAATTATCTATTGCTACATCTTTAAATAAATCGGATGGGTGGCCTACAGTATCTCCATCTAACTTGAACAAGTATATGTTGTAAGATACTTTCGGCGGACAATGAGGTTGCTGGCGCGGCAGTAGTACAATTCATCCAGACGTGGAATAGAAATTGAACGATTCTGTTCTTTCAACCAAATCATTCAATCTTTTTCGTGATGCAGACATTTTTTGTATATAAGTTTTATCACCAAAAAATATTCTAATTATATATTCTGGTTTTAAGATCCAGATTCTAGAGGATTTTGGGCCTGATTACCTTTGTTCTATGGTCCTTTAAATGCTAAGTAAAATTGTAAAAAATAGTAGGGCTACAGATAAATTAATATTAGTGCCTTGATATGGTCAATCCAACCAGGGTGTCCTTTGTTTAGGAGGCTTCCTAAATAATAATAATAATATAATAATAATAATGTACGCGGGTGTGAGAGCCGAATTAGAGGAGAATAATAATAATATATGCAGAATAATAATAAAAATTGTTTTGTGATCCAGATAAACAAGCAAGTTTATGCATTTCGAGCAACAACCATGTACTTTAGAGTACCCTGGTTGCAGTTCTCTTATCTGTATATAGTCGATACTGAGGAAAAATGTCCCTTCAGGGGCCTTTGATATTATGATGGCTCAATGAACCAGTAGTAGCATCACTTGGCGGTTCGGAGGCGTTTTGTAAAAGTTTGTTTGACTTTATAAAAAGCTGTTCTATCGTATTCTATCCTATACGATACCGGCCTAAAGTAGTTGTATAATTTTTTGTTTTATTTGAAAGTATGGACATCTTCAATGCTCCAGTCAGTAAAGTGATATTATGTCTTGTTCGAGTTAGGTGCCCAAGCACCATGCTGTAGATCAGGCTTAGCCTTGATTCTCCACAGTAAGATATCGGTAGCGAGGTTGTAATACATTCTTTTTTAATAGTACATTGTTACCTTAGGGATGAAAGTAACTTATTTAGTCCCGAGACGGGGTTTGGCGCCCGAGCGTAGCGAGGGGGCCTATAGTTCGAGGGACTAAATAAGTCTTTATCCCGAGGTAAACACTGTGCTTTTCATTACGAATATAAGGAAAGTCAAAATAAAAATAGAAATTAGCTAAAGAAAATTGAGTGAACTTTATTCTTTTTAATAGTCAAGTATTGTCTATGATTGTCTATGAATGTCTATGAATCAGTTGTCTTTACTTTATGAATAAAGTCTATCTTTCTTCTTGTCTATGGATGCACTCGGGTATGTCGTGTTTCATTTGAATTCCAATAAAAATGTGACAACTAGTTTTTTTTAATTATTTGACAGCTGTCAGTTGAAAACGATTCTCCCTAGGGCTGAAAAGTATTACTTTCAACCCGCTTCTCAGGCAACTTCAGACCTACTTTCCGTGTATGAGTAATGAAAAGTATCTTTTTACTTCGTCCACCCTGATTGAATTATAAGTTACAGTTGTACGCTTGATTTCCTAGCCATCGTTTAAGGTTGGATAAACTTTCACGGAAATTAGTCACCGTTATTATGACTGGTGACAGCACACAAATTAGGTACAAAGGGCAAGTTTCATAAAATGTAATATTCTGATTCTTCCAGACAAGAATGTCCATTTAAAATCCTGAAATTATAAAAACATCAATAAGTATAGTAATATTCTTACCTTTTTCCGCAAAAAACTAGAAGTTGCCCAGTTTTGACACTTGACCTCTTAGCATATTTGATGCTGACCAGTTCTCTTTGAGGCAATATCTACAATCTATTTATCGGTTTATGGAAACCATATAAACAAGTTTCAACTCGGACATGGGGCCGCTAGCTAAGCTCACTTTTGGGGAGAGTGGAATTGATATTTATATTTACAGTGCACAGCACCCAATACGCTGCCACCTCTAGGGCGCACAAATTAAAAATTAATTTAAAATTGATTAGAAAAATCGCGGGCTGGAGCGGTTCCTCTCAAGTTTTTGGTAAATTTTACAATAGAGACGTACAATTTGATAAAGACGATTTTCTTGGAAGGTCAATTCTAAATAACAGTTTCAGATGATCATTAATAGACTATTATTGCCTCTATAAGACTATTCTTAAAATTACGTACAATAATATTTATCGTAACTAAATACCAAAGGTATCAGAAGCCAGTTCGCATGATAATATTTATTTCTACAATATGATGAACTGACTTGAAAGAATGTAATTTTTAATTTTCATTGTCAATTTCATGATTAATAATAATTTATTATTTATTAATAATATATCAAATAATGTTAATTTTACACTAAATAATATAATAATATTTTTTAGTGAATAATCATAATAATTGTTATGCATTTTGATTAGATATTGTATTGATTGATATTTCAGTAGCTCTCAAAGTCTACATTATGTTTATGCTAATCTCGAGGACGAAGCCTGAGTATAATTTATGATTAAACGAACTTACCTGTACGTGAAGTTCTATCATAATTATGCGAAGGCTTCGTCCGAAGAGATTAGCAACCCACCCTCCCATTTTTTGTTTCCCCCAAAAAATAACCCCTTCAATAATTCCTGAAATATCAAATCAGGTATGAAGGGTCGAAGCTCTGAACTAAATGAGCAACCGAACACGATACCGAATGAAGGAGAGATGCCTACCTTCAACTAATAAATCTTTTCTTTTTTAGTTTAGGGCTTTCAACTTTCAGTGCGCGAAGGCAAAGCCGTACGTGTGACTACATTATGTTTATGCTAATCTCGAGGACGAAGCCTTCGCATAATTATGATAGAACTTCACGTACAGGTAAGTTCGTTTAATCATAAAAAATGTAAGTTAATCGGTTACACGTTTCTCCGAAATATTTTATGCGATTTGTTTACCTTTTAAGATAGCTAATAAAAAATTAGATTATTATAGGTGATGGAAGAGAGAGTCACACTCAAAATTCAAATAAAAAGATGATGATTTGTACCTCCACAGCAAGGGGAAAAGCTGGCATTTTTTTAAAAGAACATTAGCCAAGCTGAAGTGGACTAATATCCTCCTATCCCCTCCAAATAAGCGGAAAGCTTATGCTAGGAGTGGGTACGACAATAGTGCAACGGGTGGGATTCGAACCTACAACCTTTCAGTTTTCAGTCCGCACCTTTAAGCATTGGACTATTGAAGCTTTTTATGGGCAGCTGAAGAATAGAATAGAATAGAAATATTTATAGAATAGAATAGAATAGAAATATTTTTTATTCAAATAAACTTTTACAAGCACTTTTGAATGGTCAATGAATCTACCACTGGTTCGGAATGCCTTTCCTGCCGAGAAGAGCCAGTAAGAAACTCGGCGGTTGCTCTTTTCAAAAAAATATTAAAATTTTACAATTGTTATTGAAACTATGCTATGTATTCAGTGCTTCCACGATGAATTTTCCTGAGTACAATACAAGTAAAAATAAATACAATACAAATACAAATAAATACAATTCAATACATGTTAACACAGGCAGGCAAAAGCAGACCCATTCCCGTTGGTGGCACCCGTTCACGAGCATGACGCATGATCCAGCCATTGCTTCGCTCAACCATATTTGAGGGAACGTAACAACCCGCACCACACGACACCACCACAGAAACTTTAAAGAGAGCATGACTGAATGAAGCATGAAGACTAAGTAAGTGTAAGTGACTGTCTGTTGATAAAGTTGAAAGTATTGTCTCCCAAGATATATATATATATCATATATATTCATTAAAATTAATTCCGCGCGTTGTTTGTTTCAGGCTTAAGTGAGAGTCCATTTGTAGGTTTGTTTGTCGCGCAATGTGCTACAAAGCGGCTTACGCGTGAGTAATGTTTTGGATGCTGGTTGTATCTTTTGTGGGACCCGCGCGCTCGCCGCTTCCAGACAACTGTTTACACATATTCAGACAATATTGTACGAACTCTTGAACAGGGGCATTGATTCAACAGTGCCTTTTGAAAGAAGCTTTTTGTTAGTAACGGAGTAATAATAATATTATGAACTTTTATTTCAAGTAACATGACTCATTTTGTTAGTAATACGAATTTATTTTCTATGTTAGTACTTAACCTGACCCTATCATTAATAAGATCAAGACGCAAGTCATCGCTGCGCCATTCCGAGAAATAGCGCAGCAATAACTCATGTAATATATTAACTGCAGTCCAACTTGCACGCCATCAACTTCAGGATGCTGCTGGTACTGCCCCGCCCTCTCCGCACCAGAGCTCCACATCTTTTGCGCAAGTCGCATAAAAGACTCGTACCTCTGCGAAAGTCCCTGATGGACTACGAAATGGGGGCAGCCCCATCAGCACCCTGAACGTATTACGTATTATATTGAACACGAAGAGAGTTGCAGGATTTTTGAGTGTACTTTGCCCACAGCTTAATAGGAAAAATTAATGACAGATTGAAAAAATTGATAAGCAAACTGGAGGGATTGTAAAGACCTAACTCCACGCGGACGAAGTTGCGGGCAAAAGCGAGTCTGTAATAAATAATAAAATCACTCAAACGAGCTGCTAGCAAAGGAGTTCTCGAAATAAAATTAAAACCACATAATTTCAAATAAAATTGGCTACGAAAAAGGTTTAACAAATCACGATAAATGCGCAAATTTTCTAATGTCAATGTTTAATCAGCCGAATTTCAGATCTCAATAATATTTGAAGAGGCTAAATATAAAGTATTTCGAATGGTGAATAAATTGGGGCCGATTTACAATTTCCCCGCTCCTTGGACTCGTTACATTGTCTTTTGGAATATAAATGCCCGGCTCGCTTTCCATTGTAATTCCGTTGCAGTACTTCAATTACTTATTGTATAATATTTTAAGGATTGTTATTTTAAATGAACTGTCAAAGGCAGACGTTTCAGCTATTGTAGGTATGATTATGGCTGAGTCAAAGATAATATGTAATTGTCCTGCCGACCGAGTCCGCCGGAGGCTGATTTTCAGAGATATTAGCCATCGACGAGAAAATATTCTTTCAAGTCATTCTCAGAGGGGACGGAGACTAGACACTAGGCCATGACTGAAGAGAAATCAGGCCCAGGATCGACAGCTCTACATGCTCTCTGAGGTAACAGGGTGGCACACTGGCTACTTCATAACTCCAGGCGAATAATGAACATTTCCTGACATCCTGTCAAACCAAAACCCAACCTATATTTTTGACCTACCCATTAATTGAACTCACGACTTCGTCATCAACTCGACTATGGAAAATTGTATGAAACATCCATCATATTGATTGAGTTCGTGCAATATCCTTTATTTTCCGAACTATAATAACAAATCGATTGACACGTCATTCACCAAAATCGGCTTAGTAGGTGCTACAGTGGAATATACAACCCTAACCTTTATTATTTATGAGTTATGACCCTTTTTTCCGCTTTGCCGTGGTTGGGTTAGAAGCCTTTGTCTGTAAGGAAGTTAATGACGTCATTGTAGTACCCACGGAGTCGGACAGGGACGAGCGACAATCCCATTACACGAGTGCAATGAGCCGGAAAACTCGATAGTTCGATAGCGCGATAGCAACATTTCACAGTGCAGACTGCAGCCACAAAGACAATCTGCCGCGTGTGAGATATCTGCAGTGCCACGCCGCGGAGCGCGTGTCGTAATATTTCGATTAAACCACGTGTCCGGAACATCTTGGCGTTGGATTGTGTGCCATTTGATGTCCAAACTATTTAGAGCTTGGATATTGCAGTGTGGAGTAATGGAACTGAACGTTTATTTTGAGTAAACGTAAAAGTATTTGTTTTACTCTTTCTTGTATAATAAAATATTACACAGAATGCCGATTTCATCAACATCGAGTGACGTTTAACTGATGAATAAATTGGGTGTTCTAACAGATTTTGTATTGAAAATCTGCCAAAATATTAAATTTACGCTGAGATAAGATTTTACGTTGGTGAAACCAGCCCTTATAAAGTGATAAGATAAGATTTTGATAAGATCAAATACTTTCTATTTCATCATGGGTAAGAAATAATTTATTTGAAACATGAAATTGACTATGAAATAAAATAGATACAGACGTTTGGGTGTATATCAAATAAAATAAATACTGTATTTGCGACCTTTTGTCAGCCATGGCCGAGCGGCATTGCATCTCGGATGCAATTAATTAGTTCTGTCGTAGTTCAGCTGTTGTAGTTCAATTAATGATTCATTTGCTCGTTGTAGCTTTGACTGATAAGTAAATATATTATTATACTTACTAGATATGCCCGCGACTTCGTCCGTGTGGTTAAGGTTTTTTTAAATGAATTATTATGATAAAAAACAGTAATACACTTAACGGTCACGTCGTACACAGCCACCGGCACGTTTCATGTAATGAGTATAAATATGCGTCCTATATATTCCTAGCACTAGTTTGTATATTTCATCAACGTTGCTAGATTTCGAGCATCACAACATAGTGACGTCATAAAATGGACATAGAACTCCTTGATTTAACGTTAGTTTTATCAATGTCATTTAGGGCGTTGGCCTTAGGTAAATGGACGTTCTTATTTTACTTTGACGTTACACTATTTCGATATTCGAAAACTATTCACTTTGTCGAGTTGTATTAACTTGAACTAAGGACACTATTAACTATGCTACCCGCGTCTGTCGCTTCAGCTTGAATGTTTACATACGCGTAAACAGTCGGCGTGACAAAAATGCCTTTAATACTCATTTATTTTATATTATCCTTATTATTGTTAATTCATTTAACTTTTTATACAAATATTTTATTTATTTATTTATTTTACACTTTATTTGCACCAAAACAACAATAGAAAAAAAATTATAAATCATTATTTTGTAGATGACAGTGATTCAATTGAAATATAATAAGTTCCACAAAATAGCTGAAGAATAAATTCGATGTTTTGACAGATTTACTATGCCGAAACTGCCAGAACGTCTTTATTCCTTGTTGAAACGTTACTCAACAATGGTGTCAATTAGCACTAAAACTGGCATAAGCAGCTTTTTGATAGTGCAGCCAGATTTAAACTCTTCATAATGTAAGCTACCACAAATTTAGGTAATAATCTTGATAGGTAGTTGATATAAGTCAAGAAAAAGTGTTATTTTATGAGCGACATGACAGCACAAACACAGTACCTAAAGCTAATATTGATTTAGCGGCAATGATCAATGCAGCGCACGCAGCAACGCAAACACGCCGCGTGTAATTACACGCGTGACGTCACAGCGCACTTGCACGTGAGGGCTCACATCGCACAGTCGCCAAACAGCTGTATATTGCTGCAAATCAGTAAACTGTGGAACCAACTCGGTGTTCCCGTTTAATTACAACTTGGGGTTGTTCTAGGGGCGGACCAACAAATTCCTGAAAAGCTTCTACCTCTGGTGCTACAAGTGTTCATGGGCGGCGGTAATCACTTAACATCAGGTGATACGCCCGCTCGTTTGCTCACTATACATATTTTTCTTATTCGTCAATGGATATAGTGTTATAGATGTAGTAGGTACTTACCTAAAATCATATGTAACTTATACTGAACCATTTTGAAACCGCCTAAAGTGAAACTAGTTACTCTGTTAAACCCTATTCTTGGAATAAATGCCCACTATTGTAATGGAAAGGCAATTGCAATTTGGAGGGAAGGGACCATGACTAACACACTTCTTAAAAAATCACGTGAACCGGTGGAAAAACATAGGAAAAAAGATACCGGCCAAATTGCCTCATCCTTTTTGAAAGTCAGTTAAAAAATTGATAACCTCGTCCATTTTGAAAGTCGGTTAAAAAGCCAAACCGGAGCCAATTCAGCAAAGACTTAAACTAAGTATTTATAGAATTAAATATTTTTCTTGGCTACCTTTACTCTAGAAAAGTGAGAATTGTACACTTCCTTCTCCTAACGACTTCGTAATTGTACTAGAAATAGACCGTTCCCGAGAATGCCACGTGAGTTGGAATAGGAAAGCTGGAAACACCTTTTATCGGGAATACTATAAAATGGATTTTTCTCAAGTTTGTAGTTTAGCCCAACAATATCAACATGAGGCTACAATCGAGTTCAAAATCCAATATCCGACGCGCTGCCTAGCCTCACATAAATACCAGCATTAAGAAAAACTATTAATATATCCATCCATATATTTAATGCGTATAGTTAAATTTTATAAAAATTCCGCGAGTAAACCCTATTTTTCCAAAAAAATGTCCTGTCTCTCTCCAGATCCTCAATGATTGCTTAGATTCGTCTCGTTATAGAGGTGTGATTGAAAGACAAACCAACATATAAATCCCCTTTAGCATTTATAATCCTAACTTCCTAACTAATATTATAAATGCAAAAGTGTGTTTGTTTGTTGATTTGTCCTTCAATCACGCTGCAACGGAGCAACGGATCGACTTGATTTTTTGAGAGTGACATAGGCTACTTTTTGTTCCGGAAAATCAGAGTTCCCGTGGGATTTTAAAAAATAACTCTACGTGGACGAAGTCGTGGGCGTCAGCTAGTTAATAACATAAATGTTTGTCTAGCTCTTTGTTTGTTATTTTTTCATACCTTGAATCTCTTCTCTTACTTATATTTCTCATGAAGATGTCTGTTGCAGCTTCCTGGGACTATTTTTTTTTCAAATATAGGTAGGTAGGTACTTGTATTTCACAGGAATTATAGATTTACTTAATTTGTAATTACATTATACTGGCAATTGGCGATGACGAGGAAACACACTCACATACAAACACAAGCATTCATTTTGTTGTGGACCTAGCATGAGCAAAGCCCGTTAATATTTCAAAACAAAATGGGTCGTTCGCGTACCGAATAAGACGTTACGGGAATAAAACGCTCCCTTTGATGGCAGAGACAGACTCGCCTCCCTACTCCGCAGGCACATGCCCTAGATTGCGGGGCAATGACCCCGATCCAAGTAAGGCTTTATGATAAAAACCTTGTCTCCAAATGTAAGGAATAAATATAGCTGTTATTACTATTTACTAGTCATATCATAAAGTCACATACATAATATTACAGTATTTCTATTCCACAAAGACTGAAAACCGGATGGTCGACAGTTTGTGATGGTACGCAGCTGGATCGTCTAGTGATATCTAGTGGATTGATTGAGTAAAGAAGAATATTCTAATTATAGGTAAAACACCTCAGGATCGAGAGACATATTGGCTTCTGGCATGAACACTGTTATGTACTAAGCACCCTGCGGGTTAGTTCATTTCGTCCGATGGACAAAGTAGGCTACCAAATCATTCTACTTTAGCTGTCGCGGATTAATTATGAACAAACTTCAAAAGAATTATGTTATGCATTCTCCAACCTTCAGAAAAACAGGGAAATCCTAGAGAGTTAAATTATCAATTTAAGTTTAAAATACGAGTAGAATGAATGATTAGCTGATACAGTGTACGAATTTGCCTGTTTTAGGCCGTCGTTCTGACCGAATTCCCTCTAGCACGGGGGAAACCCTACGCCGCTCCACGGCCTTTAATCATTGTTATGGGGGCACAGCCGACTCCCTTTCGCTGCGAAGCGTTTTGGTGTTCCCATACACCCCGAAGGGTTGGTACAATTCTTTTCATTGAGCTTATAGCTCGCCCCAATACCATGGTTTTATTTATTTGTATTCATTGTTCAGTTTGATATAGATTTGGCCAAATCTAAGTTCGGGAGCCGTGCTGCAAGACATGGCGTGTTTGGTGTGCCGGAAATTCGCCGCCAAAGAACGCCATCGAACCGTGTACCACTTAGTAATAACTTTGACTCCAATTTAGCCAATACTCAATCAGCCTCAGTGTCTCAATCCCTGTAGTATTCCATCATGGTCACCCTACCTATTACCCTATCTTGTCCTCTATTCCGAAGTAATATCATGGTCACCCTACACCTAAAGTTTGTAAATACAATAAACAAAAGATTCTAATTTCTTACCTGTTTGTAGGAAGTACCGTTGACCCACACCCGTAGCTCGAAGGTCGCTCTGGTATCTCGGAGTCTCGTACATTTGAAGACTTAATTTATAGTGAATGATTCCTAATGTTTTCATTCATACCTAACTTTTAACTCGAAGTGAGTCTAGAATCTAGTCTATTGGTTATGTAAAACAAAATAAGTCAAAGTTTCTTTAGACTGCAATATTATTCCATCTCGTTCACCTATCTGCTTTGTTTATGAAAGAAATCAGACTTCTCTATCGTGATAGAATAAACTGACCCTAAGTAATTTAATGTCGCCTATTGACCTAAATTAGTGCACTAGTCTGCACTTTCTAAACTGACTGCCTACTGAAGAGTCGTGACTCAATTTTGGATATAGTATTTCACTATTGGATTGTTCGGTTCAGCCCGCCACACGTTACAGATGTTAAGTCTAGGGTTCAACTGAATACTAATAAAACACTAAATCAATTTATGTAGACAGAACCTTTGAGAACATTCCATTATTGAATACCTTAGGAGAAATATTAGGGTTGTTCAGTAAAAGATGATAATTATAACTTCATAGATTTATTTTCCATTTTATTAAATCTACTCAAAAGAAACTGTTTGATTATTTAGATTGGTTCCAAATGGGGTCATTTGAGAACCAACCGGGTTTTCCGTTCCTAGCAGCCATTCTAAGACAAGGGAAAACGGAAATACCCAAATGAAAAACCCTTGTGGCATTCTAACCTAAGACATCTTAGACTAAAATATACACACATGCTACAAAAGGTGTTAAATGCTTAAAAGAATATGTACACTTTCTACTAGTGGTATCAGGGAGACAAGACATTTTATAGTTTTAGTAGAAATTTCAACACATAATACATTACGTTAAATAGATTCACAGATAATAAGTTATGTTTTATTCTCGTTTTCACAACTTCCTGACTATATTTTATATAAATGTTCCCCTTCCAAAGCAAGTGGTATGTGTGCCAAATTATTACATTTCACTCTCTCAGATTTGACCACATTAATCAGATTAATAAAAAGAGCAGATATAGAACAAATGTCAGAAATAAGATATACATCATAATAGAGAACCCATCGTCTCGAGATATCTCTCTCACACGTCTCCTATCCCTTTGTTCTTCTGCATACAAAGCATCGAGAACTATATCTGGATACATTTTAATTTCTTACAATAATGAACGCCTAAACCCGGACGTTACGGAAACCCTTTATCTGTGAATTTACTTATCTCAAAATATAATTATTGGAATATTTGTACATTACCGGGAATATTCAGGCCTCGTTGCGCACACACACTTGCTTATAAGCTTAATTATAAACTATTGCACTGATTCTACTTTTATGTATAGATCTATTAAAATAGGTTAAAATTTATACAATCTTAGGATTAATTTATTGGAGAATGGAGTCGACTCTGCTGGAAGAGCCCTCAACCCGGAATGCCTTCTCGAAAAGCACCCCCGTGTATCTCCCCTTCCAAGTCCTTATCGCCCCTTCTCCAAACTGAAAAATAGAAAATCCCCACCAAAGTAAACTGCCTTAACTTGATTCGTCATTTTAGGTTTCCGCCAAAACGTTTAGGCCAATTATCGATAGCGTCATTTACTATAGTCACGCCCATTTAAGATTCCCGCCAAAATGTTTCGGCCAATTATCGAAAGCGTCATTTTACGGTCACGCCTTGCTTTTTTGTTTATTTTCTATGCCCTTCGCCTCGGTTCGGCTATGTCAATCTACACATCTGGTTTCAATATTTTGTAAAGGCAAAATGTTTCAACTAGATTTATGATCTGATTCTAAATGTTTCCTTTTAAAACGTCTGCACTTCTATTGCAATTTCTAAAGACCCTTTTTTGTTCTAATCTTAATGTGTTTCCAAAATCCCTATACTTTGTTTTTAAAAATAAACTGCCTGCACTTTGAAATATTTATGAGGGTCCAAGTGTTCACTTAGAAATTCTCTTTTATTTTAAAACTGCGTTTCAAATTTATTTTTAATACCCATGCAAGAGAAATGGGGAAAAAAAATATGAGCTATGTCTGGCCATCTCACACTCCCCCAAATAGATTTTTAATACACCTAGTATTTCTTATACCTAACTCTCTACTAGTTGTTTGAAAATCTATTTCCTCACCTAACATAAACTGCTATCTATGTTGATGCCGATAGGTCTCACTAATCTCCATTGTTCGCGCTAATCCTTAATGGAATTCATTCCTTTACGAGTTTGCATAATAGCGGAACAAATGGATCGCATTGTAATTCCCTCTTATCTCGTTAGTACGAGCGTCAACCAAAGTGTATACGTTATTGTATGGAATTGCCCCTATCACGTAAGGTCCCTCATAAAGTCGCATGAATTTCTTTGTTAATTTTTTATCAGCGTCCGACCTCGCAAAAGTCCTCAACTTCACCAAGTCGCCTATCTCAAACTGTATTAACTTATGATTCCTATTATAATAGAGCTCTCTATTCTCCGCCGCCTTTGTTATGTTCCGACGCGCCTGTCGTCTAATCTGTTCTAACGTTTCTCCTTGTATATCGGTTCCTTTCACTATGTCTTTGCCGAAATCAGTTGATAGTATGGTCCGCTTTCCCCAAACTAGCTCATTCGGTGTATAACCTGTTGTGGTATGTACTACCTGGTTGTAACAATCTTCTATGTCCGGCAATAAATCTGCCCAAGACCTATGAGATTTCTCGCAGTATGTTCTGAATAGTCTACCTAATTCCTTGTTAACCCTCTCTGTCGAATTTGGTCGCGGATTCCTAACAGATGTGTGCGTCAATTTGATACCTAATTGACGTACACCTAACTCGAAAACCTTCGATGTAAAATTCGCGCCTCTGTCTGAGCATAAAGTCTTAATCTCAACTTGTTTGTGAAACTTCTTCACACATGTGAGTGTAGCCTTTCCGCTTGCCTGACGTAATGGATATAACCTGATCAGTTTACTATAAGAGTCCTGCATTACAAATATGTATTTGAATCCGAAACGTCCCGCCGGTAAAGGTCCATAAATATCGCAAAAGACCCGTTCTCCTATATCTGTCGCTATCACAGTTTTGATTGGCCCCGTGTGCTTTTCTAACGCGTGCTTTGACATTTGACACTCCCCGCAAGCCCTTACAACACGACTTATCACGCGAGACATATTCGAGAAATAGTAACGACGTTTCATCAGCGCATAAACCTTGTAGCGTCCGAAATGACCTATTTCTTCATGTATGCTAACGATCAAACTCCTTTGTAAAACCTCGGGAACATATAGTCTCAAGGTATCCCTATTTATGTCTGACCTATAAAGGACCCCCTCCTTAATCACATAATACTTTGATTCAGATGTACCTGATATTTTCATACGTTTAATTATTTCACTAGCGACCTTGTCCCGTTCTTGTAGACTACCTATCTCTTTCCATCTCGCTTGTACTACCTGTCCTAGCGATGTTTTGAATAAATTCATCTCAGGCCCCACAGACTTGTTATTCAATACGTCAGTTGTCCCTTTTATATGTCGGGATAATACGTCAGCTACTGTGTTTAATTTCCCTTTTACATGCTCGACCGTATAATCAAATTGTCCTATGTAATGTACCCAACGTATCATTCGTGCGCTCAACAATTTACATGTCTGTAAGAATATCAAACTTTTATGATCGGTCCTAATCACTAACCGTGCCCCCCTCAAATACGTTTCAAACTTCGACAAGCTAAATATGATAGCCCACAACTCTTGTTCTGTGACTGTCCACTTACGCTCCGCCTCAGTCAACGCTTTACTACAAAATCCTATTATCTGCTCTTCACCTACTTCGTTCAATTGATAAACATACCCTGAGACTCCTAAATTACTGCTATCGGTTTGTAGGTAATAAATCTCTTTCGGATTAGGATGTATGAGAAGTAATGTGTCTACAAATAATCTCTTGACCTTTTCAAAACATTCATTTACCTCATGTGTCCATGACCATTTTGTATTTTGTTTTAATAGATCGCAGAGTGGCCTAACCTCTTCGCTATACTTCGAGATAAACCTTCTGAAATAATTTATTAATCCCAAAAATCCTCGTAATTGTTTTATTGTTCGAGGGACGGGAAACTCTAATATAGCCTCTACTCGTTCTGGATCCATCCGTACGCCTTTCGTATTTACTATGTGTCCTAGCAGTTTTACTTCTACACATAGAAAACGACACTTTCCTAGCCTGCCCGTTAAGCCTGCTGATTCTAATCTGTCTAGCACTTGGTCTAAATGTTCCAAGTGTAATCTTATGTCTCCTGTGGTAAATATGACAATGTCATCTAAATAGTTAACGCAGAATCCACGCACTTCTTTTAATATAGAATCCATTGCCCTTGAAAATCCCGCGACAGATGTCTTTAGTCCTTGAGGCAAGACATTATAAGTATATGTCCTCCCCATAAAAGAAAACCCCGTATATTTTCTAGAATCCTGACTCAAAGGTATTTGAAAGTAAGCATTATTCAGATCAATTAAACTAATGTAATTCACTCCATGAAAGGATTGTAAAATTTCCGATGTGAGTGGCGGTGACCCCGCATCTCCCACCATTTTCTTATTAAGTTCGCGCGCGTCTAACAAGAGCCTTATTGACCCATCTCGTTTCTTAGTAAATGTGAGCGGGCTACAGTATGGCGTTGCCTCCTGCCTGATCACACCTAACCTCTCTAACTCCTCTAATTCTTCTTTAACCTGATCTCTATACGCTAAAGGCACTGGATAACTATGCTTTATAAAAGGAATCTCATCGACTAACTCAATGACGTGCTCGTACCTGTTAGTCAATCCTAATCTATCTGTAAACACCTTACAATGCTTATTCAACACAGGTAACAACATTTCCTTTTGTTCCCTACTTAAATTTGAATCATTCAAACAATACCCCTTTCTGTCCTCGCCATTCGAATCCTTAATAGATAAGCTACGTTCCTCGGACCTAGTACCTTGATTCAATATCGAATTAATTGTGGCGGCATTCGTCTCTCCCCCTAACCTTTCGACCTTACAATCCGAGTTCAGTCTTACGCAAGACTTGACCCCTAAATGCTCTATGGTCAGTGTCCGTTCACTGCCGCAATTTACTACTCCCTTTACTCGTTCTAACCAATCATATCCGAGTATCAACGACCTAGGTAACCGTCGCATAATTAGTACTGGTGCTTCAACTAATGTACTCCCTAATTTGAACTCTATTAATAACATCCTATTTGTACTTTCGCTACGTGAACCGAATGCCCCTTGTATTTGAATCGCTGGGATGGCGATTTCTGACAAAGTATTATTTCCAATTAGAATAGATTCGTATAATTCCTTAGTTATTCCGCTAATCTGACTTCCCGTGTCGATAAGTGCATTTATACTCCTCCCATACAAGCTTACACTCACTTCAGGTAACTTAGGTAAGGAATAATCAATTCCTTCGTCAATCGACTCATCAAGTTCATGGTACATTGTGTATACGTTTATTCCTCTCCTTACACACAGCTCACACTCAATACCTATCTCGCCACATTCTACTACGTTGTTAAACTGATTTTCCAATAAGATTCCTATGCTTCTAGCTTCAACCTGACAGCTACTTTCGTCGCTAACCTTTCCGCCCTTTATTAATCGTTTAAGACCTTTATCGCCAATGCCCAAGCTCTGACCCGGTCTCCATCCTTTGCTAATTAAAATATCATAAGCCACGTTCGGCCTTCCGCGTTTCGAGGTCTCTACTTTCCCCGTTCTACACAATTCTAGATTATTGTACCTCGATTGTGTGGGGATACCTAGTTTTTTGAAGGTCCCTCTCCCCCTCCTTCTTTCGACAAAGCAGAGTTTTCGCCCTCCTTTACAAAAGTAATAGCCGGTCTAGCTCGCTCAGCCCCAGAAAACGCTGGTCTGTTAACGTTTGACCTGTAACCTGACCTACTCTGGCGATAACCCCGTCCTCGGGTCGTGTTACCTCTAGTATTCCACTTATTCGCTGAAATGGCCGCGACAATAGGCCGCGCTAACGATGGCCTGTCGTAACGCCTACCTCTAAAATTATTACCTACTACCTCTCTCGCAATTCCTCTCGGCTTTTCAACAATATTTTGCTCTATACTTCTTAGAAACTTTGCCCCGTTCATGATGTTAACTTCCCCAGTCCTAGTAAACCACAACCGCTGAATATCTATCGCATAATGCCGCATAATAGAATTTACTAAGTCACTTTCGCTAAACGCAATAGTTAATGATTGCATCGATTCTACCTGTACAGCAAAATGTTCGGACATCGTCATTCCAGAATCGCTCGAATATATCGCATTAATCAACCTATACCTCACAGACTCTTGGATCTGCTCGGTCCAATAAGTTCGTCTAAAATCGGTCTCAAAATCGGCAAACGTAGCCCAGTCCTTCGAGTATAACTCCATGACCTGACGTGCGTGTCCCGTTATACATCCTAACGCTATATCGATCTCCCGATCCGACCCATTTACCGCTCTAATATACTTTTTTAATCGCTTTAAAAATGCAATAGGGTTTGTAAATGGTTTTCCATCGAAATTCGGTTTGGTAACCGAAGGCTGTACTACATAAACGTTCCGAGTCTCAGAAAGAGATACACTAGATCCCGCAGACTCAACTCTAGGCCCTGGTCCATCACTACTACTTTCATTGCTTACTCCAACTGACTCGTGTGACGTAACACTCGCGCTTTCATTTGGCAATGAATTCACTTTTGAACTCAATTGTTGCAACTTTCCATCGAATTCGTTGATTTTTTGTAAAATCAAATCTAACGTCGGGTTACCTACAGTTCCCGTTTGTTCGTTTGTTCCTACCGCACCTTTATCTAATCGGTCCGTTGCTGTCCGCTTTGTATTCCGTCCCCTGTTACCTGCCGGCATCTTTAAACAATTCGCTTTAAAACGCTGTTCCTAACTACTTTCTAACTAATAATCGCTCAAGTCCGCCAGATGTTATATTACTTGTTTACTAAGTCGCCTTTGCGAGCCGTCTAACGAAACACGTAATAATGGCACAATTTTAAAACCAGATGTGAAATGACAATGGGGTTTGGCCCGTTCTGTTGTGGGATCTCTAGGTTCAACAAAATAAATTGCAAGATAAAGCAAGGATAAACAATTAAGTCTAAGAAATAAGCAAGTGTAATGCTCCGTTCACTGCAATCTCCTCCTAGAATCCTGTAAATTTTACATTTATAAAACATACTGCTTATTTCTGCTTCTCCTATACACTAAATAAAATAAGTGCACAACATATAATTAAATGTACAACATAATAATAACATGCACAGTGTGTCTTGTCTCCCTTCTCCCTTTTCATTGTTTCACCTAAATATTTCTCCTATACCCAATCACAAGTTTCTACGTTGTGTATTTTTTTTCTAATAGGGATTATTAATATAGATCTAGTCGTAACGTTATTTCGAATACGTACATAGACCCCTGGTCACCTCCGGCATCAAAATTCCCAGGCTTTCAAGATTTTCCAGGATTAAATCCTGGTCACGGCACCAAAATTCTGTGATGGTACGCAGCTGGATCGTCTAGTGATATCTAGTGGATTGATTGAGTAAAGAAGAATATTCTAATTATAGGTAAAACACCTCAGGATCGAGAGACATATTGGCTTCTGGCATGAACACTGTTATGTACTAAGCACCCTGCGGGTTAGTTCATTTCGTCCGATGGACAAAGTAGGCTACCAAATCATTCTACTTTAGCTGTCGCGGATTAATTATGAACAAACTTCAAAAGAATTATGTTATGCATTCTCCAACCTTCAGAAAAACAGGGAAATCCTAGAGAGTTAAATTATCAATTTAAGTTTAAAATACGAGTAGAATGAATGATTAGCTGATACAGTGTACGAATTTGCCTGTTTTAGGCCGTCGTTCTGACCGAATTCCCTCTAGCACGGGGGAAACCCTACGCCGCTCCACGGCCTTTAATCATTGTTATGGGGGCACAGCCGACTCCCTTTCGCTGCGAAGCGTTTTGGTGTTCCCATACACCCCGAAGGGTTGGTACAATTCTTTTCATTGAGCTTATAGCTCGCCCCAATACCATGGTTTTATTTATTTGTATTCATTGTTCAGTTTGATATAGATTTGGCCAAATCTAAGTTCGGGAGCCGTGCTGCAAGACATGGCGTGTTTGGTGTGCCGGAAATTCGCCGCCAAAGAACGCCATCGAACCGTGTACCACTTAGTAATAACTTTGACTCATCTGAGTCAAACATATTAATTTAGCCAATACTCAATCAGCCTCAGTGTCTCAATCCCTGTAGTATTCCATCATGGTCACCCTACCTATTACCCTATCTTGTCCTCTATTCCGAAGTAATATCATGGTCACCCTACACCTAAAGTTTGTAAATACAATAAACAAAAGATTCTAATTTCTTACCTGTTTGTAGGAAGTACCGTTGACCCACACCCGTAGCTCGAAGGTCGCTCTGGTATCTCGGAGTCTCGTACATTTGAAGACTTAATTTATAGTGAATGATTCCTAATGTTTTCATTCATACCTAACTTTTAACTCGAAGTGAGTCTAGAATCTAGTCTATTGGTTATGTAAAACAAAATAAGTCAAAGTTTCTTTAGACTGCAATATTATTCCATCTCGTTCACCTATCTGCTTTGTTTATGAAAGAAATCAGACTTCTCTATCGTGATAGAATAAACTGACCCTAAGTAATTTAATGTCGCCTATTGACCTAAATTAGTGCACTAGTCTGCACTTTCTAAACTGACTGCCTACTGAAGAGTCGTGACTCAATTTTGGATATAGTATTTCACTATTGGATTGTTCGGTTCAGCCCGCCACACGTTACAGATGTTAAGTCTAGGGTTCAACTGAATACTAATAAAACACTAAATCAATTTATGTAGACAGAACCTTTGAGAACATTCCATTATTGAATACCTTAGGAGAAATATTAGGGTTGTTCAGTAAAAGATGATAATTATAACTTCATAGATTTATTTTCCATTTTATTAAATCTACTCAAAAGAAACTGTTTGATTATTTAGATTGGTTCCAAATGGGGTCATTTGAGAACCAACCGGGTTTTCCGTTCCTAGCAGCCATTCTAAGACAAGGGAAAACGGAAATACCCAAATAAAAAACCCTTGTGGCATTCTAACCTAAGACATCTTAGACTAAAATATACACACATGCTACAAAAGGTGTTAAATGCTTAAAAGAATATGTACACTTTCTACTAGTGGTATCAGGGAGACAAGACATTTTATAGTTTTAGTAGAAATTTCAACACATAATACATTACGTTAAATAGATTCACAGATAATAAGTTATGTTTTATTCTCGTTTTCACAACTTCCTGACTATATTTTATATAAATGTTCCCCTTCCAAAGCAAGTGGTATGTGTGCCAAATTATTACATTTCACTCTCTCAGATTTGACCACATTAATCAGATTAATAAAAAGAGCAGATATAGAACAAATGTCAGAAATAAGATATACATCATAATAGAGAACCCATCGTCTCGAGATATCTCTCTCACACGTCTCCTATCCCTTTGTTCTTCTGCATACAAAGCATCGAGAACTATATCTGGATACATTTTAATTTCTTACAATAATGAACGCCTAAACCCGGACGTTACGGAAACCCTTTATCTGTGAATTTACTTATCTCAAAATATAATTATTGGAATATTTGTACATTACCGGGAATATTCAGGCCTCGTTGCGCACACACACTTGCTTATAAGCTTAATTATAAACTATTGCACTGATTCTACTTTTATGTATAGATCTATTAAAATAGGTTAAAATTTATACAATCTTAGGATTAATTTATTGGAGAATGGAGTCGACTCTGCTGGAAGAGCCCTCAACCCGGAATGCCTTCTCGAAAAGCACCCCCGTGTATCTCCCCTTCCAAGTCCTTATCGCCCCTTCTCCAAACTGAAAAATAGAAAATCCCCACCAAAGTAAACTGCCTTAACTTGATTCGTCATTTTAGGTTTCCGCCAAAACGTTTAGGCCAATTATCGATAGCGTCATTTACTATAGTCACGCCCATTTAAGATTCCCGCCAAAATGTTTCGGCCAATTATCGAAAGCGTCATTTTACGGTCACGCCTTGCTTTTTTGTTTATTTTCTATGCCCTTCGCCTCGGTTCGGCTATGTCAATCTACACATCTGGTTTCAATATTTTGTAAAGGCAAAATGTTTCAACTAGATTTATGATCTGATTCTAAATGTTTCCTTTTAAAACGTCTGCACTTCTATTGCAATTTCTAAAGACCCTTTTTTGTTCTAATCTTAATGTGTTTCCAAAATCCCTATACTTTGTTTTTAAAAATAAACTGCCTGCACTTTGAAATATTTATGAGGGTCCAAGTGTTCACTTAGAAATTCTCTTTTATTTTAAAACTGCGTTTCAAATTTATTTTTAATACCCATGCAAGAGAAATGGGGAAAAAAAATATGAGCTATGTCTGGCCATCTCAAGTTCACTTCGAACCTCATGTGTTCAAACGACTTCCAAAAAGGAGGAGGTTATCAATTCGGCCGGTATCTTTTTTTTATTATAATTTTCGCGAGCTTAGGAAGCTTTGGGAAAAGGGAGGGAGGGATAAGGACATGAAAAAAAAAATATTAAGTTGGTTATAGGTAAGAATATTTAGGCAACGGAAATTATTTGTACTATGTACTTCGATTCGTCCATGATCACTGAGCATGAACGCGCTTCCGCCGTGATCCTCTTTGACTTGTTTATGTTCGGTACTTAGAAAACATAAAAACTTCAATGATATATTTTATTCGAGTAAAAAAAATTCATATTATGTATTTTCAAAAATTGAACAACTTTCCAATCCACGTCCTCGCTAACGTAAATTAATTCAGTTGTGACGTCACACACGTCCCTCCAAAAGCCCTTTATATCAATCCAGCTCTTTGATCCACTTTTTACACACAAAGGGTATATTTTTTATCAATTAAAAATGTTTGACCATAATATTGGGCAGTATAAGAAAACTATCATAGAGAAGCTGTAGCCTAAGGTGGAGCGCGCTTGCCTAGAAGATTCCAATTCAATATCGATTAAAAGTTATAATTTATACTCAAACAGAAGCCGGTAGTGCATTTAAAATTATTGCTCTCAATTTTTTTGTGTTTCAACGTCACATCAGGAAATAATTTAAAACCCCGATGTGTCTCAACCCATTAGATACACATATAATTTACACATTCTAAAAATTGACTAAATCGCGGAATTTACAATTTACATACACATCAAACATTTGAGACTATAAATACAGACAAGAAAGCTAAAAAAGTATTCCTTGAATTATTAGCACACTTCAAAGAAAGTAAACTGCTTAAATCTTTGTGAACAGCAAGGCGGCAGTTTCCCGCAACTTTGCGGCTAACAATAAAAAGCGCTTGAAGAGCTAAAAGCTAAACAGCGCTGTAAATATTTCATTTTTCAGCGCAAAGCGGCTTGTTTACGAACCGAATAAGACGTTACGGTAATAAATGTTCCCTTTAGCGCGACATGATGTACCGCTGGCCGATTGCGGAAAAGCTGCACCCATCATTGCTACAGTCGCAATTATTGAGATAATTGGCTGAATTTATGGTCTTCTTACTACAACGTTGTATTTTAGCCAATAGCGAGAGAGTGCGCCAAACAGAAATGATTGAGATCGTCAACCTGTAGCTAACTTATAGCTGACTTATAGTCATTGCTACAGGGTGACTATGGAAGTCACCAATAGACGTCCACAGTTGGACACTTTTGTCCAGCTGTGGACGTCTATTGGTCGATAAAGTTCTCTCCCCTATTACACGAATGAGGATTTATATAAAATCTAGTTTTTTACTTTGTCAGGATTCAAACATGATAATTCATTCGTATGCGCAGAATGTACCAATGAAATGAACAAGGTAAATACAAGCGCCGTAGAGACGTCGTTCGCGGTCCGAATAAGATATCGCCGGAGTCAACATTTCCTTTGACGTCACCCCCCAACGCGATAATAATAAAATTATGACGGAGCTACGTCAGACGTTAGCGCCTCAGTCTGTGGCAGAGTTTAACCTTCTTGTATCTCACATGTTTTATGCAAATAAATTGAATTGAATTCTTTCTTTACCTCATGAGAAGTTAAGGATCTACTAAGGGTCTACCCAATGTTAATTATAATACATAGGTTAAGGTACTTTATTCAGTAAGTTTAGTCAGTAGCTTATAATGTCATCCTTACCGAAGTCAACCCATTACAAATTAGGAGCTGATGATCATACGTACCAAAACTAGTGGGGAAACCTGCATGCCTGAGAGTTCTCCACTTTGAATGGTCAAAGGTTGTTCACGGTTGGTTGGTACTTCTTTAAGGAGAGGCCTGCGTTCTGTAGAGAGCCGGTGATGACCTGCTGATGACGATGATGACCGAACAGAAGCGAAGTTTATCTTGTTTCATTTCTTTCACAAAAAAAAATGAGCGAAATTCAAGTAGATAACAATTATATCAAACATGGTATTTCAGCCCATAGTCTAGATGTTATGTCTATAGCACCCCATCTAATAGCCTTATTATAGTTTATTGTCCATTCCTTAAAATAGTCCTGCACCCACCGCGACTATCATTCAATGTTGCTTATTGATGTATTGAAGGATAAAATCCGGCTGGTGTATTCAGCACCTAATTTAGATCAACTCTCTCAGGAAGCCTCTACACGTTGGACCTATATCCTCGCGCAACTTTCAAGATCCGGGCTTTGTCCCGTGAGAGTTCACATATATTAATCCTAATAATATTATGTTTCATAGAAGCTTCACTTCAAATATTACTACAACTTCAGGCAATGAAAACCTTGTGACTTATTTTAATTACCCACCTAACTTATCTAATACCAAAGATATCAATTATCTAAATATATAAAAGGCAAAGGTGACTGACTGACTGACTGACTGACTGACTGACTGACTGACTGATCTATCAACGCACAGCTCTAACCACTGGACCGATCGAGCTGAAATTTGGTATACAGGTAGCTGTTAGGACGTAGACATCTGCTAAGAAAGGATTTTGGAAAATTTCAACCCCAAGAGGGTTAAATAGGGGGTTAAAAAATCGAACCTAACGTGAGCGAAGCCGCGGGTTAAAGCTAGTCTCTAGATAAAGTGGTCGTGGTGCACACGGAAAAAGCTTGCTTACATCAGCTTACAGTTCGCGCGACCGTCGGAGATAAATCGCGCGATGACGCCTCGCCCTGCCGCCCCCGCAACACACCCCCCCCCCCCCCCTCACATCAATCACGCAGCCCTTTGATCTATTATTAAGAGCTCCCGTGGACCAACTTTTGATCGGACGATAGCTTAGTCGATTGTTTACTGAGGCCGGTTGATTCAAATCATCGGTTATCGTTACGTACATTATGTTAGTCTTGAGCTCTTGCTTTCCATTAAAAAAAATACGAGTCCCGAAAACTAAGTTTATTAAAGTTGATTTTAAAATTCTCACTTTTTATTAGGTAGTTAGTTAAACTACTCCACGGAACTCGAAATGATCTTTAATAAGGCAGTTGAGGTCAGATGGTAACTTTGTTACTAAGCCAAGACGAAGGCAGAAACCAGGTTCGTAGCTGGTTAGTAATTATTCAGCTAATTATCAGAACGACTGATTGATTGATTGACTGATTGAACATAACAAATTATGCTCTTGATATTTTGAAATGTAATTTAAATGTAATGTTAAAATTATACAGAAAATGAAGTTTTATATGAAAATAAAATTAAGGTAGGTAAGTACGGGAAATAGTTTAATAAGATGACTAAACTTATGATTAAGTAGTCAAGGTAAGAGGGAAAAAGAAAAAATAACTCAAACAGAATTTTCAGAATTTCAGCTTATC
This sequence comes from Hipparchia sbordonii, assembly GCA_038048805.1. Lineage (NCBI taxonomy): Eukaryota > Metazoa > Arthropoda > Insecta > Lepidoptera > Nymphalidae > Hipparchia > Hipparchia sbordonii. Next base: position 258,518 of record CM076112.1, read on the forward strand.
GAAACAGGTATTTTATATAACCCGCGCCAATAAAGAAACGTTTTATAAATGGCGGCTGGTACTTGTAATGACGGGTACAGGTTGGACCGTCAGCAAAAAACGAAGCGAAGCTGAACTGTTGTACGTGTAGCTATACAGACACACAAATGTTTTTAAAATATGGATATACTATATTACTATTTAATTATATATTAATCCATATACACGTTTTAGGTATTTATTTTTTACTAGTTGCCATAGCATAGTAGCCATACTAGTTGTAATTTTTATTACTTCACTGTAATAATACAATTTATAAATAAAAGAAGAAACTAAGTGTATTAAAACTTTATTGCTTAGACGTCCCTTCACCAGGGTCATCAGAGTATATTATGGGTTCACATTCCATTTCTTCATCCCAGTTGTCATTATCGTCATCTGTTTCACTTGCATCGGAATCGCTACTGTTAATGCCGACGTTAATAATAAAATCTTCGATTTCTTGCTCTCTTGATACATCACGCTCCCAATACATCTCCTCCACTCTTTTAATATGATTGATTTGTTTTTTCCAGTCTTCGACTGTTATCGATGCAATCGCCTCTTTTGTCAGTTGCTCAATTTTATTTTCGTGTAGTTCCACATTTTTAGCACTAACCCTTTGTTTTATTAAATTCCATACGTGCTCGATAGGGTTCAAATCACAGTTGTAGGGGGGCAATCTAAGTACCTCATGGCCGTGCGATTTCATTAACTCATCAACAACGTAACGTTTATCTGGCACATTTTTTTTTAAGTGTGTTAATAATTCAGCAAGCAGTTACAGACTGATTATTTATTTGCGCGCAGTATCGAAATGTGTGACTAAAGACAGGAATAACGTGCGAGTGAGAGGGAATGATTAGCGACGCCATTTATAAAACGTTTCTTTATTGGCGCGAGTTATACTTAGAGCAACACTAAGGAGCAACATAATAAATGGCGAAATGCTTCAAATTACAAAACAACAAAATTACGGGTAATCTACGTGTAAATAATGAAAGGAATAAGATCCTTATCTAATCGAGTTAAATGTCAAAATTGCATTTACCTTCACGATGACCGCTGCTAAGAGGCTGAAGCTAATGAAGGGATCAAAGAGAGATGTAATTTTATTCAAGAGTAATTTTAGAACAAATGGCTCGACTTTCCGGATCGATCGGACGACTGGTCGAGCGACAGATCCATCCCCTTTGATGTGTAGCACGGATGCCGTGGCTCTATGGATAATTAGTAAATGTTTATTTAGGTAAATTCTTTGAATAGATACTTTGTTAGTTTTGTATCAATGTTTTTTATTTTTTGAATTCCATTCTAATTAATATACCGTTGCGGAAAGTTGAAAACCTGTTCTTTGAAATTAGAGCCATCGCTTAAAGTAAGACTGTTTTTTGCCTGAAAATCTCATGAACATATCATTTGTTACTCATATTTGCAAAATACTATATTAAAACACTTTAAATTTAGAGGTTGAATAAAGAAAATAATGGTAACTGTCAGCTTTGCAAGCTAAGTTAGTTAACCAAATATAAAATGTTACATGGTATATAAATTATCGACTAGTAGCGACGTAAGTTAACATAATAAAATTCTACCCTTACTAACAATATATAATACAATTAATTCAATGAAATATCGAAATTAGCAAAAAGCTTGTGAAAGCTGTAATCGGAAAATGGGGCAGTTCTGCAAATAGGCTTTCAGTGGTGCACGGGGAGACGATTAACTGGGAATCAGTTTATTGGTTAACGTTTAATTATCCAGTTATAATCAGATAAGCAATTAAACCAAATGTCCGTAATAAAAGACTGTGCATTGTTTATTTGAAATTAAATTATACAAATGAATAAAGCGAAACATTTTTGGCGTTTGAGTTGTGGTAATCCGAGACTGCCACCTGTTCGGAAGCAATGCTCTATTTGATACAAATTCGCATTGAGGAGAGCCGGAAATATACCACATTATTTGTCAGATGACCACGACCAAAGTCGGCAGTAGATGGCAGATTTACTAGCTGAAGTCCGCTATTTCATCTGTTTTTTTAATTCCGTGGAAACTATTAGATTTTCTGAATTAAACCTAAATAAATTTACAGTATGTTTTTTCATTTACGTGTGAATGTACGCTATTCTGTGAGTTAGAAGTAATCAATTCAATCGCGTCATGTAACTTCAAACAACAAATACTAATAATAGTCAAACAGAACTAAAATAGCATATTTTCTTGCAAAATAATCATTGTGCCAAAACTTAACTTATAGAATCACGAGCGTGAGACGGTAGTTTGGGGTGAACCACTATTATAAATAGTTTTTATCCAGTGACATTTCGATGGTGAGACCTGTCGTTTGTGAGAAATGAGGAGAAGAAGGAAAACACAAAGCTAATATTCCGATAAATATGTCAATGTTTATTGTATGATCGTGTGGCAGTATGTGGCGTCACGCGAACTGTCACTGTGCGGTGCGTGACAAATGTGCCACATATTGTATCGTCTTACGATATCAATGTCGATAATAATGTGATTGTTTCACTTATGTTGTTTATGTTATTTATTACACCAAAGAATTCTTATATTTCCCTTTCTCCCTTCGACGATGTTTCCACATAATTACAACATGGGATTATTCAAAGGCATTGATTGCACTTTTGGTACTCTAAATGTTCATGGGCAGTGGTAATCACTTATCATCATGTGACCCTCCAGCGTGTTTGCTCGCTATTTACATTAAAAAAATTAATACATTTTGTCTCTGATAAAGCTTGAAACACACATAACGCGTGACGGCACCGTGTCAAAAGCGAATGCTCGTAATGCAGAGAATTGCATGAACACTGCCAAGTGCATGTAAGATCCGGTACCGTAGAGATCGTCGCCACCACGCTCTAACGAATACAGTACCAATAATATATTTCCATAAAACAATGCCTGCAATACTATATTAGCTTAGATCCGAAGCGACAACAAAAAATACTTTAAGTAGTTTTAAAACTTGAAGGAAGTAATAGTAGATTGTTACACAAGGGACGTAAGTAAGCTATTACAGAACAAGATCCAATTTGGCGCCAGTGCGAGCGCAGCTCGCATAGGGCGCTAATGGATCGCGTGCACCCGAGATATTTAGTCACACGAGCGAGCGCAGCGAGCGAGGGTGAATATAGTTCGAGGGTGTAATAGCTACTTGCAACCGAGGTAAGCATTCTACTTTATATCATTCTTGCGAGGTAAATAAAACATTGGTAATGCAAAATGAAATTTTAATTAGAATAATTAGCAAATTTAGAGAAAAAATAGAAAAAAATGGTTACTTATTATAATTAATTATAGTAATATTGCTGCAATTACTAAAATGCTGTGATACTGGTTGACTAGGCAAGTGCACTGTTTGAATTAAGTTTTGAGACAGTGCCACACTATCTTTTGTTGATTCAAGCAAACAAAAATCAAGCTCTCCTCCTTTTTCATCATCTGATGAAGTGCTTGACATTGTTGTAAATAACTTAAATCCCTTTACGAACAAACTTCACAAACTTTCAGATCAAATGAAATGCCGCCATTTCCATTTTTTTTTGTAAATAGTTTTCCATTTTTTTTTACGGCTCTGAGTTCCAAGGAGTTTTGCATAGTTTGAAATGTATGGAAATTAAATGCCGCCATGTTCAGTGTTTTTTTTTTTTTCAGTAAAAAGTTTTCTTACCATTTTATAAGAAAAGAGATTGTTTACCAAGGAGTTTTGCATAGCTTGAACTGTAATGTGAGCATTACAATTCAAGCATAGTGCGACAGAATTGCAAAGACCAACTTACAAGGAGACTTTCCACCATAGTAATCCCTAGTTACTGAGCAAGTATGATATAAAAATAATTTCTTTCTAATCTTGTTTGTAACAAAAAAGCAAGAGAAATAAACAGAATGTTAAAGCAATATTAAAAGGTTGAAAAACTTGAAGGGAATATTAAAACGTAATAAAAAGCTCATTGGAATAATATTGGAAAGAAAAAGTGGTGACCGGCGCAGCAGAAATGGTGGGAACTGGAAATGTGGCACGTTTTATATCGCTGCTTAGATCAGAATAATTTCCTCACGGATCCCAAATTATTGCGAACCGAATATAATAATTTTTCTTGTTAAAATATTGTGATTTAATTTGAATAGTACTATAATCTCACTGCTAATAAAAGTACCGATTTCAACAACGTCGAGTAACGTTTAGCCGAGCAATAAATTAGGCGTTCTGATAGTTTATGTATTGAAAATACAGTGCTCGATAAGACTTATTTTACGTTACTGAAATCGGCCCTTAAACTTAAGAAAACTAACTCAATTGAAACTAATTTATCCGACTTGAAATGAATAGGAAAAAGTCCCTCAGAAACCCTTTGTTTTTTCCAAAAAAAAAGGTGGCTTGCCTGTGTGTGGCTAGGCAAGACCTATAACCTACCTTAGGACTACTCCTACATACCTGCAAAATTTACATTAAAATCAGGTCACGTATGTTTCAAATACTCATGTAAATCAAGAAAGAAGCTTATAAGTAATCTAGCTAGAGACTAGGTAGATTAAATATGAGCTTAGGTGAATTCAGGTCATTGAAGGAAAAATAAAACGCTGTACACCGTTGTCTCCCCAGGTATAGAAGAAACGCTGGAACAACACAACACCAACATGCAACACCACACAAATTCTTCGAAAAACCCTCTACATATGTTTCGGCCCGATACCGGGGCATCCTCAGGAGATGTTAACTCAACAATGCACAATTGCAAAACTTTGCATTGTTAGCAATTATATAACAAAGGATATTTACTTTTCCTTCAGTATCATGGAATTCCGCAAAGTAACGCCTGCTTCTATCCAAAAGTCAGGTCAATTTTAATTTTGAGTTCTACGTACAAAATAATTTTGAGTTTTAAGTAGAAAATAATTTTCAAAATATTACCATCCGTTTATGTTACTATGCAAAACAAAATGTATCGAGATGTAAAATAATTTAATTGAGCAGATGAATTTAATGCATTATCTCGCTTACTGTATATACATACCTACCTCATTTGTATTAAAAGTTGCCGTAAATACATTATTTACGGATTATTAAAAGTTATGTTCATTGCACCTTTATTTTAATAAGGCGTGTGGAATTTTGGTAGACTTTTCAAGTAAAAACATTATTTCATGAAGACAAAGCACTGCCTCTATGTTTTTTTTAAAGAATATTAGCCAAATTGAAGTTGACTAATATTCTTCTCTTCTTTCCGAATAAGTGAAAAGCTTGTGTTAGGAATGGGTATCACTTTGGTGCAACGGGTGGGATTCGAACCCCACACGGCTAGTTTTTAGTCCACACCTTTAACTGTTGAGCTATTGAAGCTTATGCAATTCTATCACTGAACCGGCACGTAAAGCAGGTTCTACTCAGAAGAGGCGGCAAGAAAATCAAACAGATACTTGAATTGTTCCTCCTAGAGGCAGCTTCACCCGAATTTAATACGGGCAATGCAAGTACTCGCAAGTGTACAAATTCCTGTGAAAAATCCGGGATGATAGGTAAAATATTCACCTTTGAGAGTGTAATGTATTCTCTGTGGAGGATTGCCCGGGACAGCAGAGGCGCACCGGGACGCGCCGGGATTAAATACGACAGAGGCGTGACGGGGCCAATTAACGATCCTTGAAGTACATCCTGATGGAACTTGGCACCTGAGTGATGAGAACATCAAAATTACAGCCTTTGAACTACGCGATACAGTGAAATTGACTTTTAGTGTGTCACCTACATTAATTAACCGATTTCAAAAAAAGGAGGTTCTCAATTCAACATTTTTAACTCTGTTAATCTGTACCGATTTCATAAATTTTTTTATTTGAAATGACGTATCACCAGGGTTGGTCCCATTTAGTTAATGATCTGGTGAATATTTTCGGAGATGCGGACTGAACTCTTTAATAAATAAGAGCAAATCCCTCGCTATCAGAGAATGTGAGGATAGATCCTACACTAAAAAGCTTAAAATAAAAATTATTTTTAAAAAACCGACTTGAAAAGCCACTACAAAGAATAAAAATAATTTTATGTTATACACGCATGTTGCGTATCGGTTTCATCCTTTTTATTTACATCCACCCAACTTCAACATAATGTGTCCAAACTAAAATTATTTTTATATTTTGTAGTGGCGTTTGAAGTCGGTTTTTTTAAAAGAATTTTTATATACATAGGTTTTTTAAAACCTAACTTCACACGTACGTAGTCGCAGCAAAAGTATTATATTGTAAATTTCAATTTAAAACCAATTTCAGCTTCTAAAGCCATCCGACAATCATTTATCCTTTACGCCAGGCACAAATGATTCCGAGGGAAAAATATCAAGTGCGATCGTAGAGTGGCAAAAAATTCCCCGAAAACTCCGCATATAGGGTAAAATATGCACCCTTCAGGGGTAATACATTCGCCGCGGAGCGCGCGCCCCGACAGATACCGCGCTGAAATATGCCGGAGCCCTGACCGGGGCATGGAAGAGGCGGGGCGAGCACAATTAGCCAATGTTTTATTAATTTTTGCAATAGAACTGGAGGGCCAGTCGGCCTATTGGAATAACGTGACGTGTGATGACAGCGAAGGTTAAGGCAATAATTACCTAATACTAGTGGTTCGCCCCGAACTGAGACCTCGCGATATCCCATAATTCCCAAAAGTTTTAATTATATATTGTAATAATTAACTTTTAACATTAGACGCAATAAAAAAAATAATAGTTGACATAAAACTGTTTTCCTGACACAGCGCCATCTATTAGCATTATAGTGAAGCTATTAGCTTCAATAATGCTAATAGATGGCGCATTAAAATTAAATAATTTCGTTTCTTTATAACATTTATCTAATTTTAGTATTTGTTGTTCAAGTACAGGATATAATTGAATTTTCAACCAAGTTTCACGTTCTAATATTCAGTAATTCAGAAGTTATAGGGCTCTGACAGACATTTAGCGGACACACTTCTCTGTCTAATAGGCAAGCGCCCTAGTTGACTCAGAGAACTCGCTTCGCTCGTTCAAATATAGTTCTCCAAATGACCAAATCGGACCACGGCGTCCAATAAGCCATCTGAGTAATCAAGGTATTAAAATGCACATGTGTGCGCAAACACAGACACACTTTCTACTCCCTCACTCTCATATTTTGACACGGCCTGAGAGAGACTTTAGGCACAGGACAAACGACTTTCCGACGCACAGGGGCGTCACACCAACAACTTCCTAATTCCAGGAAACTAAGAATTTCTTGACCGACCCGGTAATCGAACCCGACACCTCGTCATCAGAAATTATAAATTCTCAAATTGCCCCCGCCGGAAATCAAACCCGATACCTCCCAGTTATAAGACCACAGCGCTCACCACTGCGCCAGGGAGGTTGTCAAAAAGTTATAGCTTAATATGAATTACTTAAATAGATTCTAAGTAAAAGTTAAAAATATACTTTGTGACAACCTACGTAGGCTGTGCGAAGGCTTCTCAGGCGTTAAGTCGCCTGCCCGGGTTACTGTCAGTACGGTGATAATCATTACACCTACGTGAACAATTAGTCGAACCAATTACATTACTGGGTCGACTTAGCTAAATAATTATAGTTCTACACGACAATCATGGAGAATGCACACCTACTATCAATGTAGCATACCCTTAGAGTAGATAACCAATACCTAATATTGAGGCATTAATTCCATGCCTTCAATCCACCTGGTGGGTGGGGATTACGATTCAGAATTATATTATATTTTCTGAGCTTAGAACATTAAAAATGAAAGATATTACAGCGATAAAACATCTTTTAAGTAACCGTAGGACTAAACCAAATCAATGAATAATAAATTATTATTCTCGTCGAAGACCGCCCACGTCTTATACAAAATTGCCCATTCTCCTTTGATCAGCATTTTTTTCAAGTTTTTATATCCCGATATCAAACATAAAATTATTTATTACCATTAATGTATTCACGAAAACGAACCAAACAATATTCCATTGCTCAGATACAAATTAATTAAATAATGCTGCACACATTACCGGTGTTATTTTACAAACATAAAACAATTCGATTCGACGGGAAATATCGAACAAATCACACCGAAATCGTGGAAAATGGCCACCAAATCGGAAAATTGATAAGTGCCAATATTCAAATCGCATTGATGAGTAAGCGCGCGGCCGCGATCAATTGTTCGCCGTACAAAGGTAATTGCCCGTTGTGCGGTTTGCGAATATTTGTCTAAATCAACGCCCCACTCGCACTTTATAATGTACGACAGTCCTTACTAATATTACAAACTAGCGGCCGCCCGCGACTTTGTCCGCTTCTTCAATTCACAATCGACAGTTCCTAAATCCCCACAGTTTAATTGAGCAGAACCCCTGCAGCATCAGGATTGTGGAGTTCGGTCCTGGAATTCAACGATGTAGTTTTTACTTGGTACCTACAATAACTATTCATAATGTATGTTTGTTAGCTCATTTGTTTGTTTGTTCTTCAGTCACGTCGAAACAGAACAACGTAATTCTTTGCATGAAAGTCGCTTTTTTGCGCTAAAATACATATTATGCCAAAATTTCTAAAAAAAAACATTTTAATATTTTTTATTAAAAAAAATTATTAAATCGATATTAGGCCAAGTTATAAATGTAAAACATAAAATAGATTTTATCAGCGTAGTAATTCTATTTCTTTTTCTATGGAAACTCCTGCGGGTAGCCTTGAAATATCGTATCGGCCTCGTATCGTAGAGATATCCATAATCCCATAAGCAGTCTGTGAATATGCCAGCCATTTTAGTACTAGTCACTGATGTATGCGCAGGTAGATTGGAATTTATGTAAACAGTTACATTAATTAATTGACAATTATATTATTATTATTACTCTAAAGCTGTATCTTTGCTTTGCAGAGTTTAAAATATGGCAATTTGCAGTAAATAGCCTACCAATCCGAAAGTACTTTGTAAAAGTTTAAATTTAAATGATAAAAAATATAAAATTCTGTTATATCATTGAATCAATTTTATACATGGTTGTCTGGCGGAAATCACACGATAATTCTGAGGAAAAGAAGTCACCGAAAGATTTATTACCCGTTACCTTATTACTTACTAGCTGAAGCCCGCGACTTCGTCTTTGAGAAAATTATAAAGTAGGTGTGCAGGTTTCCTTCACGTTGAAGCATGCGTGCCTGTGATTGAACCTGCGAACCCCTGAAGAAGAAACCGCAGACCTAACCACCAAGCTATCACTGCTCTGAACTGCACTCACGGAATTTATCTCAATACTCAATTAATTGCATTGAATAAGTGTTAATTTATTAGAACTGTACAAAAAGCTCGTGAAATGTCTAGACAGCTACTGTCTAGTCGCAACTTCTAAACGAAAATTATACAAAAGTACTGTTTTCTTTGAGAAAAACTAAAGGAAAGTTGGTAACAGCTGATGTTATTTTATAGTTCTTGTTTAGAACTAAATTAGGCGACAAAAGGTAAGAAGAGGTACCTAAGAAGTTTTAGTATCTATCCGAAATACTAGTTTACGTAGTTAATAGGTGTGTACCTGGTAGGTAGTACGTTGACATTAATCTTCGCTTTTCAAATATCTAGTAATTAAAAAGGTGAATGAGGAACTGGTTAAAGATTAAATTAAGTGCCCTGCCACTTCCATGACTATCTCACCATCAGTTGAAGTCCTGATAGATGTTGTATTGAAAACTCAAAACATTTGTATTCCTCAGTTAAACGTTCTTGGTGATGGTGAAATTGCCACTAAATCAAATAAAATGAAAATAAATGAAATGAAAGTTTTCATTTTATTTTTTATTCAAATGATATTCGTTGATTGTTTTAAAGAAACATGGAATTGTGTTTCGAAAGTGCTGTAAAGAACGATTTATAAAGAAAATTGTAATCATAATAATATTTGGGAGACTCTAAAAGAAAATATTCAGCGTGAACAAATAAAACGAGAAAGATTTACAGTTCGCACCCTCCCTCGCCCCTCGCCCCGCGCCCCTCGCCCCTCGCCCCGCGCCCCGCGCCCCGCACCCCGCGCCCCTCGCCCCGCGCCTCGCGACCCTGCACTCGTTATGTTATTTCTTTTGATACAATCATTTTCCTTTTACAATTTTCGTGCCTTATTACTTCTTTGTCTTTCCAATTATGTTTAGTCACGTGCGAGATTATATTTACACTAGTAACAAGAGAAAAGTTTAAAAACTTCCTTTTGGGCTGTGCTGTTGTTACCGCGGCCCAACTCTATAGGTATAGTCCATCTATGAGAGAGAGATTATGTGCAGAAGTGTGTTAGCAGACACAGGTGTGTCTACCCGCTTTTCTCTTACTCTGATTCTGATGGGACGGAAATCCAACACGCGCGTCGTGTCGTGTCGTGTTTTGCACTTTACGATATTATTAACGAGTTTTCTTCTGAAGTAGGTGTTACGCTGATTCTGTTAATTTACATCTGTGACGAATCTATAGATAAACAATAGTCATAGCATCGAACGTAGGCTCTCAAAATAACCAATGTACCTATGTGTGATAGCCCTGAAATTATTTTCTGTACTGGTACTGATTGCACGGGATATAATTAATTATCTGAGAGAAAGGTTTAAACATGTACGCAAGTTGTGTGAAGAATTCAAGAACACATACAATTAAAATATTATAAAACTTAAGATTTGATGATTTGAGGTAGGAATGTACCTAAAGAGTGGACATCATCACATCATTATTGGACTTATTGTAAAATGAGTTTATTTTATTTTTTGAAAAGAGCAACTGCTGAGTTTCTTGCCGGTTCTTCTCAGCAGAATCTGCATTCTGAACCGGTGGTAGATTTATGACGTGTCATAAGTGCTACAAGGTAGCCTACATGAAATAAATTTTTGAATTTGAATTTGAATCTCCAGGAAGACGATTAGTCCTATGCATTTAGATTGAAACAAGTTCTATTTGTGTTCCAGCGGCCTACCCTTACCTCCACGAACCCAAGTCATAAAGCCAAATGACTCACTTGGTTCGTTGTTTATTTTTCATACCTCAATTACCATTAACACTGACTAATACACGTTTCTCACGACAAAATTCCTGTTCATTTGCCATGTATTTAACAGTCTATAAAGTGTAAAGGCAACAATTTAGTAATATTTATAGGCAGCCGGTTAAGTACCGGCAAACTAATCATTATTAATTCATTACGGAGCGGGTCCCGATGGTCTATTTGTTAAATGGGGCGTGATTTATGTTTGGGCGAGCGCTCAAATAGGTTACGGCGCTTCGACGACCGGCTCTGCCCGGCTGAAACCCTGAAGAACCAATTCAATTTACTATGTTAATTTTTATATTTTCAAGACACTTTTCGACTCGTCTGATATCAATGATCCCCACAGAACACGAGCTTACGCTGCTTGTATACAGCGGCTGCAACATGTTTGATTGTCCGTCATTTTCGTGGAGATTTTTCCAACACTGTGCTTTCGGCTTTCCGGCGCAAGGTCCCCATTCTAGGATCTCGGTACCTTTATCAGTTCTTAGAACTTTGTTACCCCACTACAGCTTAGCATCTCGATGAGCTATGTCGGTAACTCTTATTCTTCTATGTTTCCTCTTATCTCGGATTAAATCACTATTTGAAACTCCGAGCATGTAAAATGATCTTTAGCTTTCTCATGACACTTATAGTTAGCAAATATAATTTTGTGGAATAAAAGCAGCGGTGTCTGGATCTCCATAAGATGCCTATTCCAGCTGTAGACATCTCTGTGATTATCCCAGCTAACATTATTGATGATTATTCTAAGCAATGTTGATTATATCTTACCTAAGTTGGTATCGGGACGGCTGGCCGACTTCGGATGTCCTAATTTGGCCTTTATAGGCTACCTACGTACTTCCAAAAACAGGTTAAACTTTTAGTCTCGATTATCATAATAATATTCCCACTAACATCTATTAGTTGAGTTGACGCAGAAAGGTCGGAGGGTAAGTATACCTCATATTATTACCATTTTCTCGGTAAAGGTAAGTACAGGTATTCATTAATTAATGGGAAAGGACACGGCCCTCAGCTACGTGGAATATGGCCCAGAAACAGAACCACAAATGTGAAAGTTTATGCTTTGTTTTGTGTAATAGTATATAGCTAGGGATCGAAAACCTATTTTATCGTTAAATAAACCTCAAATGTTTTAAACTTAAACCACCGTTAATACAGCGAAAAGGTCAATTAAATTCATTTTCGCAAAATAAAAACTAAATTAAAAGTCCATTAATTATAAACTCTTTTCTACGCCTACCTGGCGCAGTTGTGAGCTGTGGTCTTATAAGTGGGAGCTCGGGCAACGGTGTTATGATGGGGGCCAATGAAAGATTATTATGGCCTTCTAAACTGGTCTTCAATCACCGTACCATCTCAGTTGAGGGCCATTTTGTCATTGAATAAAAAATAATAATTATGTTCTCTAAAGAGACAGAGAGAGAGAATACGCAAGAGATATTGTAGCGCAAAAGTGCATGTGCAAACACAGATGCACTCTCTATTCCCTCACTCTCATTGATGAGACTGCGATCCGACACGATTAGAGAACCTTCTGTACCACTGATACTATTCTGTGCACAAACCCAAAACCTCATAATTCACAGACGAACAAGCGAGCCACTACACTAACGTAGCGGAATTAATATTACAAGCAGCCTGTGTTCCTGCCATGTTTGAGGTCTCAAGATGTCACATGACAAGTGGAATGGCTGTATACGGGCCAGCTAACTCAAAAATGTATCGAGATAGAACGGTTATCACCACTGTTTCATTAAGGAATCATATTATTATGAGGCTAAATAGACTTTAGCCAAAACCACGCCATTCGTGTTGTTTGAAATTAATGCTTTTGTTGAAAAGCCCTCCTTTTAACCGATTTCCAAAAGTTCTCAATTCGTCTTCCAAGCTTATTTATAAATTTTAAGTTACTTTTGCCCTCAACTTCATCCGCATGGACAAATCAACAAACAAACACACTTTCGCAACTAAAACAACATATTAATAAGCATTTATATTGTATTTGGAAACTTTTGTTTTATTCGATGATAAGGAAACTCTTCACTGCGGTCTCGCTTGATGGTAAATGACAATACAGTGTGAAATAGTGGGCTAACTTGGAAGGTTAATCAAATCTATGTCTCAGTATATTGTACATAGTTGGCATGCATGCCCTGCCCAATTCTCCGATTATTTTAATTGGAACGGCATTTTAAATCAGTGGCAGATTTACCTGACGATTTAGAAGCACTTTGTCAACATTTTAATGATAAACTTTCTAATCTTTATATATTATTTCTAATAATTATGGCACACCTCGTTCCGAAAGTTAGTAGAACTTTTTAAAAATGAACATGTAGACAAAAGATAACACGTGTAGATAATAATATCTTCCAAGGGCAGCCTTGTATTGAGTTGTGTTTATAAAAGGACTTCAAACAAAACCAACAATGATCGCGTGATTGTAATAATAATGTTCATTAACTTGAATCCGGAAAGCTAATTTAATATTCTACCTAGTGTTTTAATTTGGGTTTGAAGGGGTTGCGCAATTGGGTTATACTTATAAATCTTTGAAATCAGCCGATGAGATTCAAATTTAAAATTGCTTAAGCTACACAATCACAGATGTAAATTTCGTTTCGTAGTAAGTAACTAAATAATTTAAAATAATTATTTATACATGAACTAAATAATTTAAAATTATTAGTTGGTTGGTACTCGAGGCTCCAATGACAAGTCAAGACTACCACCAAGAATGCAGATTCTGCTGAAAAGAGGCTCAGCATTTGCTATTTTAAAACAAAATATTAAAAGAAATTTTTAAAGTATGTTTTTCCCGCAACCTCGTCCACGTGGAGTTTAGTTTTGTTTTTCCTGAATAAAAAGTCTATGTTACTTTCAATTCTTTCGATCTGCTCTGTTGCTGCGTGATTGAAAGACAAATAAACAAACTCTGATTCTGCCATGTGTTGATTTTTGTCATCTGCAAAAATATAATAAAAAACCCAAAGTAACTGGACTATTAGATTTTTGCTAGCTACTAATTATTATTAACAAGCTTCTTTCAACAAATATAAAAATATGTAGAAAATATCCATAGGTGTACAGTTCAATAAACTTTACAAACAACATCTATATTTAAATCCGGATTCACAGTGACATACGCGCTTACGGCTTACGGCTGTCTACAAAAGAACGACAAAAATGTGACTATTTTGTAAACTTTCAAAGGAGAATGGGCGGTTTCGTCCCCAGAGTGTATCAAGTTGTGATATATGTCATTTTAAAGGTCATGATAATAGCTTCATTTTATTGTATGACACCAACTATGAGACACGTGCAGGGAAAGAGCTATGATTTTTTTAATTTTTTTATAATAGAACGTATTTATTTTTGTTTTTTTATTATTTTTTTTAAAACAGAATGTATGCGTTATTTTAGGGGTTTCATTTATTTAGTATAAACTCAAAAAAACGCTTAAACCCTACCTAAAGCCGTCTCCAACCGCCCCTATAACGGCCCCTGACCTCACATCTAATCTATTATACGCGCGTCCGTTGTACAGGCCATAGTTGGTAACTATTAACTACGCGGCGCGCACATATCTTTTGCTCTTTAGGATCGGTACTATTTTGAGTTTTTGACCTCTGTCCTCTGCACGTTTAACGGACTTGATTTTTCTGTTTTTGCTTTGATTGTGACACCGGGGAAATGCTCTTCCCCGTGCCACAATTTGTGGCTAGTTCGTACGTGTAGTTTGTGGGGAGATCTTTTACCCTTGACTAGCAAGCGGCTGTATTAAGGTCCTTAATACCTGCTTAATCTATTGTCTAGTTACAACATACAGCAGGGTCGTCTCCTCTGTCCGTGAGTCCTGAGGGGGTACGCGCTTCGAGGCATGGCCTCACCTACCCGGGCGGGGCACGGGGAAGAACATTTCCCCGGTGTTGAGTTTCGGCCTTATGGCCGAGGCTCACTGGCGTTGGTTAGGAGCCTGTGGTCCGTCGTATCCGTGGGGCTCCGCACCGCGGGCGGGTACTCCGCCGCCGTGTGCGGAGCTATGTCAAATCCGGTGGGTGGCTCCGCACTATGGGCGAGTGAATCGTCCGGTGGATCTCGCATCGTTTTCGTCGTCGCTGGAGTCACTTGCGTGCCTCCTCGGTGTTGGCGATCGCAGGAGCTCTCGAGGTACGGGACGTCCGGTCGTGGGTCGGCTGGTTAGCGGTGCGATGCCGTTGAGGTGCTGGTACGGTCCGCAATCGGCGCGCTAATATGCGCCGCGCAACTGAGCGGACGTACTCTTCCGCGGTGGGCATCTTGAGGTCGCGATGGATGACGTCGTTCCTCACGTACCTTGGAGCTCCAACGATCAGACGGAGGCACTTATTCTAGAGGACCTGTAGGCGGCTCCTCTGACTTGCCGAGTAGAGCGCATACCAGGCAGGTGCCGCTTACGTCAGTCTGGAGCGGATATAGGCTCCGTAGATGAGGAGCTTGGTCTTCGGTGATAGGCTTGAATTGAAGACTTGGTGAAGCATCGACCCTGTCGCCTTGACCTGGTTCACAACTTGGTTGACCAACGGAATCAGGTTTAGGCTGAGGTCGATGCGACACCCCAAGTAGCACACCGAAGTTCGTCACACTATGTCCTGCCCTCGGAAGCGGAGTTGATGCATAGGCTTCCGGTCTCCGGATGTCGAACAGGATAGCGGCCGTCTTTCCCACGTTGACGGCCATCCTCCATTTGACTATCCATTCCGGAAGCAGGTCCAGCAGGCGCTGCATCTTGTTGCAGACGACGCTCTGGTGGTACGACGAAGCGAGATACGCGCTGTCGTCGGCGTAGAGCGACAACAGCACGCCTTCCTCCCCCTCGCGTAGATGTCCGGCGAGGGTAGGGATGTTGTTAGTGTACAATGCGTACAGGCACGGCGATAGGCAGCGGCCCTGGGGTACTCCTGCACGTATGGGGTGCGGCTGGGAGTTCGCGCCCTCCACGGAGACGTGGATGGATCTGCTTTCCAGGAAAGAAGCCACCAGCCGCACGATCGTTGGTGGTAGGTCGGTCGAGAGGTCGCCGGTATGCCACACGTGATCGAAGGCCTTCTCGATATCGAGAAAGACACCGACGGTGCAGTACCCCCTATTCTTCTCACTGGCGATGTGGTGAAGTCCTCTCGAGCGTCGTCGAGAGGACTTCACCACACCTCACACCTCACTGAAGAGTCTCGTTAGGGCAACGAGACCTCTTCTGGGCAACTGCTGAAGTGTGGCGATCGGAATTCCGTCGTAGCCTGGCGCCTTCCGTTTGGGGAGTCGGAATACGGCCTTCCTCAGCTCAGACGGGCAGATGAACTCGCCTCCCCGGAGCTGGGGAGTCGGGGCCGACAGGAATTCCCGCACTTGTTGCTCGATCTCTTCGTGGTGCCTGTACGCATTGTCACTGGCCGGTGGGTTTGGAGTAAATTGTATCTCCATATACTCCGCCATGATCTCAGCACGATCCTGGACGGAGTATTTTTGCCTACCCTGGCTGTCTAGTACAGCGTAGACGAGTGAGTCGGTTCCGGTGAGTTTCTTGCACAGGTGGTACAGCGTCGTTTCTCCCAGGCAGGCAGGGGTACTGCGTAGATATGCAAGCACGGAGGTGAAGGTGCAACACAGATAAGCAGCCACACCGCACTATATAAAATAAAACTAATTACCGTCGTACCAACTAGCCACAATCAAAGCAAAAACAGAAAAATCAAGTCCGTTAAACGTGCAGAGGACAGAGGTCAAAAACTCAAAATAGTACCGATCCTAAAGAGCAAAAGATATGTGCGCGGTGCGTATAGTTAATAGTTACCAACTACGGCCTGTACAACGGACGCGCGTATAATAGATTAGATGTGAGGTCAGGGGCCGTTATAGGGGTGGTTGGAGACGGCTTTAGGTAGGGTTTAAGCGTTTTTTTGAGTTTATACTGAATAAATGAAACCCCTAAAATAACGCATACATTCTGTATTAAAAAATAAATAAAAAAACAAAAATAAATACGTTCTATTATAAAAAAATTAAAAAAATCATAGTTCTTTCCCTGCACGTGTCTCATAGTTGGTGTCATACAATAAAATGAAGCTATTATCATGACCTTTAGAGCTAGTTCAGACATGGCGGATTCCGCGCGGATGCAAATCGCGCGGTTGAACCGCGCGGATCCTAATTACATTAGCGCCTTACAAATCGTTCATACCTGTCCGCACGGATTGACAATCCGCGCGGCTCAACCGAGAAAATGAATTCGCGCGGTCGCCGCTCGGTTTTATTTACTTGACGTACCTAGAGGGCGTTCAGTTGCTCCGCGGAAGCCGCGCGTATCGGACGGTGACAATGGATCGCTTCGACACCGAGCTATTCATCGATGAGGTGGAAAAAAGACCTGCTTTGTGGAACATCCAATGTGCAGAATATTCTAACAAAACGATTAAAAACGGAGCTTGGCAGGAGCTGGTGGAGATTTTTGGAGAAAATGAGGATTCTTTGGAAAAGAAGGTTCTTTTTGGTCAGTAGACATTTAATTATACATTTTACCAGGGTAGTTTACATGTTTTGTAATAGACAGTCCACCCCAAATAACTGAAATGTGTATAACGTTGTTTGGCGGTACGTAACGAGCGCGGGAAAACTATCACGTTACCACAGTAACGTATAGCTATTAACTGTAATATGTACAACCCACCAACGCGACGCGCCATCTTGAGTTTAGTTATTTGGCGCGAACTGTAACAATTTTAATTTCATATTTTCGTGTCTTGCCATTCTACACGACCCTCATTCACAAAGTAATTAGCATATTTGTCTCTAATGTTTAATGATGATGGTGTACCCCTTCCTGCATGTAATGTAATAAGATTACTCATTGGCGCAGTATGTAAAGTATCTTCATACTGTATACCATCTCTAGTTCTAACAAAATTGTGTAGCACGCAACAGGCCTTTATTATGTCTTCGGCAAAGTCTATATTCACGTTTATAGGCCTATGAAAAATGCGCCACTTGTTTGCCAGAATTCCGAAAGTGCATTCAATAAAACGTCGAGCTCTTGATAACCTGTAATTAAATATTTTTTTTTCATATGATAGCCCTTTACCTGCATAGGGTCGCATTACATTTTCGGATAAACCAAACGCTTCATCGCCAACTATGACGTATGGCAATGGTTTAGGATCTGTTTCAGATATTGGTTTAGGTTTTGGTATGTGTAATGACTTTTCTATTAACCTTTTATAAAATGCTGAATTTTTAAAAATTGCAGAATCACTACTTTTTCCGTAAGATCCGATATCTATGAAAGTAAAACAATAGTTACTATCACAAAGTGCCAACAGTACTATGGAAAAAAAAGTTTTGTAATTATAATACAAAGAACCCGAATCTTTGGGTTTTGTAATCCTTATATGCTTGCCATCTATGGCGCCTATGCAATTGGGAAAATTTGCATATTTTTCAAAATCTTTAGCTATTTTCTTCCATATATCTTCGCTGGGTTCAGGCATGACGTTTTTTGTGACTTTTTCCCACAGAGTTTCACATACTTCACGGACAATTCCTGTGATTGTAGATTTGCCAAGACGAAAGTTGTAATGTAGTTCTCCAAAGGAACAACCAGTACCCAGATATCTGAAAAATAAAATATTAATCTGTATCGTTTTGAAAGTCTGCCGGGTCCGCTAGTTAAAGCATAATGAGTGTCTTGAATTACCTAACCGCTACTGTATTTATATTTGTTAAAGATAGTGATTTCTGTTCCAGGTGTATCATTACAAAAAAAATGGAAGAACATCCGTGATGCTTATAATAAGGAATTCAAGAAAGGCAAATCAATTCCTTCTGGTTCTGGTGCATGTAAAGGTTCAAAATACATGTATTTCGACCGGCTTTCTTTTCTTCAGAAGACGATAGAAAACAAAGAAACTATCACAAACATAGATGAAGCCAAAAATGAAGAAATTCGGAACATTGACCAAAAGCTAGATAATTTTGTAAATGCACGTGAAATACAACCGGTACCCAATAAAAGGAAGAAAACTAAAATTACTTCAGAAGAGCGATTGGCTAACATATTAGAAAATAGTATTGAATCAAGAGATAAAATACAAAGACAAATACAAGAAAGTATGTCAAAGCAAGATGATGATGATAAACTTTTTTGCATGTCATTGTATAAAGAGTTAAAGAAAGTTCCAGAAAATAAACGATTGGCTACTAAAATTGAATTGCTCCAGGTAATACAGAAAGGGCAGAAATTACCATCGCCTATTCATATCACGAGCCAGCAAAACACGCCTAATGCAGTATTTTGGCAAAACCAACAATATTCAAACCCACAAGGATATTTCACTGGATATTCTACAATAGTACCAGGAGAGTCTCCATCGCCTTTATCATGCAATAGCACTGACGATTCACAGTCTTCTATAGTACAAAATATATATTCTGACGTATAAAATAAATATCTTACCTTAATGTGATCACGAGTTTTTCTTCTGGGGACACGCTTGACCTCATATGGGTATCATTAGATTCAATTTGTTTACTCATCATTTCTAATAATTCATCAAATGAATTTATCGACATTCTCAAATAATTGAAGAATTTTGGTTCAAAACTTCTTAATTTTGGATATAAAGTCTGAAACTGACCATGAGTAAACCGATCGCGTAATATTGGATGCACCCAATACTGCCGTTTCTTCTTTCTTTCTTTTTTACGGAGCAACAAGTACACACATATTGCTTCTTCGACTTCCATGATTGGACTGTCACCCTATGCGAATAACGGCACTCCGCATGTACATCCGCGCCTGTCTGAACACTTGCGTTTAGAACCGCGCGATTTGCATCCGCGCGGAATCCGCCATGTCTGAACTAGCTCTTAAAATGACATATATCACAACTTGATACAGTCTGGGGACGCAACTCATACAAATGTGCCCATTGTCCTTTAAACTGTTCCCCGGCACTCCTTTGATCAGCTTGTTTTTGACGCGGCTATTTTGAACGCCAGAGAGATAACGTAGCAGACAATATTAATTGGTTTCAAAACTAACGAGTTGACAATGACATGTTTCGTATTGCATTTGAATTTTGGTATTAGTTTGTTTTAGTTAGGTACATAATATGTTATTTTTAGACAGCATGACCTCAACGCAAAAATGGGGTGTTTACCTGTATTTGCACTATAATATTAGTGCAAATACAGGTAAACACTAATATTAGATGAGGAAGTGTGCTTGTTTGGCGCGGCAACGGATCAACGTAATTCTTTACACGGGCTACAGTTAAGGACTTAGAGTGTCATAAGCTAACTTTTACCTTGGAAACTACACGGTTTTTGAAGCTTTTGAAAATCTAATTCCACGCGGATGAAGTTGCAGGCAAAAGCTATAGTTATAAAATAATATTTATCGCATTGGTAACTCTACCTTTTATAATCATTTAAAAACCCAATGCCAGTAGACAAATACAATTTGAATTATTATAAACAAGCTGATGCCCGCGACTTCGTACACGTTTATTAAGCGTTTTGGATTCCCGCGGGAAGTCTACAGTTTTCCGGGATAAAATGTAGTTTTTGTGTTAATCCTGGGTATGAGCTATCTCCATTCCAAATATCAGCCAAATCAGAGTTACAACATGGGTTATAAACACACACACATACAAACTTTCGCCTTTATAATATTAGTGTGATATTCATCGCATTGGGAAACTCTACCTGTTATATTCATTTAAAAAACAAATGCCATGCAGTGGACAAATACAATATGAATTAGTACAAGCTCGTGGTTTCAGGAGCATTTAAAAGTCGCGCATGAACTGTGGAACAAATTGTGCAGAAGCCGGCCCGCGCTAACAGCTTCACTCCACGATTATTCAAATCACGATCGCCCCGGCATCGCGTTATATGAAATCACTTGCATGGATACTACGCTAGTATGGGAAACGCCGCGTCTATAGTTACATGTCCTGGTGCTTTTATTTGTGTCGTCAAAGGGACGATTTACCTATTTTTACCAGCCAACGGTAAAGCAGAAGCGCAGGATTATAATGTTAGCAGTCTATGTATGTATGTGTCTATATAGGTGTCTTTTTGCGCATGTTCCATCGTAGCACCTAAACTACTAAGCCGATTTAGATGAACAATCGATTCGTTATAGTGGTGATGATTAATTCAAAATTCACCGCAGTTCACTGTAACAACAATTTCGCTTCTACCCTTTTTTCCAAGCAAATTCTGAATTAATTACATTCATATCATATCATGTGAAATATGGATGATTTCACATCATATCCAAGAATTACTAATTAATTGTTTGAAGGGGCGTAGAGTTTAGCCGAATCCACGCGATATGAAATTCATGAAATTCTAATTTTAATAACGTTTTATTACAGTTTAACATTCAAAATTAAACCAAACTTATTTTATAAGTGCCGTTGAATAATCTCAAATGAAATTTATATTATAATTACACCAAAATCCCATTTTTACCCATTTTGCTGTTCTTGAAGACCTATATAGGGTCTTTCAGTTTACATAATAACACTATCGTTAGGTAAAATAAGCTCTGAAATGTAGGTGTAACGTGGGTAGCAAAGTAAAGTACTCACGCGTAGAGACATCCCCTCTTTTTTCATTTTGCCTGTTGCCATCTGTACCAGAACACTTACCTAGCCCAGTATACCTGGCGCTGAATAATCTTCAACCAAAGAGCTACTCGGTGTTTGCGTCGTCATGTTAAACCGATCGACTTTCACAGCCGCCGACGATCGCCACAGAACACGATCTTGTGCCGTTTATATCCCGCGGTTGCTTGAGAACCTTTGCACTCTAATGGAGTATATCTTGATGTAACCACTCGGTCACATAGGGGTCGGGTCCCCAACTATTGCCGCTTCAGTTTCGCGACTCGATGAGCTAAATTAAATGCCGACGTATGGTAAAATTAAGCTCTCAAAATAATCATGAAAGTCAATCGCGCATTATCGGCGGAATAAAACATAGCCCTGGAGGCATTACCATATGGACGAGCTAAGTGATTTCACATAACGCAGTATGAAAGGCGCTCGTGATTTGAATAATCGCGACCCGAGTGGCATTCCCTTCTGCTCCGCTGGCTGCGACTTACAACTTTCCTATTTTCTCGATGTGCCCACTTTTAATATCGTCTATTTATAAATTAGATAGCCCTTTATTTGAAGCTTTACGCTTGACGACACATTAACAATTCCAATTGTTCATGATTTTAATTTTGGCATCTCGTCGGTATGGCCGTGTGACACCGAAAACTTCCAAACTTCAGGCTTCCTGCTACTTGAAATTTCTTGACAGAAAACTTTTTGTCCGAAATCCTCGAACCATCCCCTTACTTATTTATTCGATGTCCCTTGATAGATACCTTCGATTGATTCTCGATACACCTTGACTGTGATTTCACCTGATGGTAAGTGATGACGTAGTTTAAGATGGCAGCAGACTAAATTGGAAGTTAATTTACATTCTATTCTACATGCCATCGTACCGAAACAATAAATCGCTTGGTGACACGTTCTTGACGGTAGGATGGTAACTTACCAAGGCGAATGCCATCAGACCAAATTGGAGTTAAATTAGAAATTTTAAACCAAAGTACTACTGTCGGGAACCATTCCCTCGCATTCTTTCCCACATAGGTATAATATGACCTCATCGCTTATAATAATTCTGATCTCTCTTTGGTTAGGTTTGATAAAAGTGAATAAATAGAGATAGCGCATACTATAGTGCCTATAATACGTATTAATTATCTCGTAAGTAGTTTATTCCTCAAGTAAGAGCTGACGTCCTAGAACTTCGTACCCATCCCCTTTTGATAGTCTGGGAAGGTATCAAAATGGGAGGAATCATCAAGATTTCAAATAAATCCGGTGTCCGTGTTTCGTTCTACGCATAATTTGAGTTTGAGACTTTTAAGGCAAGAGTCAATAGGCATTTTACAGGCAAGTGCGCTTCAACCTAAGCCTCATCAGTGCTTCTCGTCAAGAAGAAGCCTATCTGGCAATAAATTTTTGTAACAAGAAATTACTCTGTGCTCCGTATAAAAAGATCTTTTCAAACCCGGTATGTAATGCTATACCCCTAAGTTGATACATCTTAAAAATAAAAAACGGGGAATTATACTTACCGTATTTAAGACGGCGCGCGGCGGAGTGTGCGAGATTAATGGCTCCAGGCCAGATTAAATACGTTCTCATTTTTTGCACCTCCTATATCATTGCGAGCGCCCGACTCTACGGCGGTTAATGCTTTTATTCTTATTAATTCTCCACCAGCCTCTTTCAACTTTAAATTAAATTCTTAACCTGAGAAATTCATTCACAACTCTATGATATAATCCTCACGACTGAATATCCACATTCGTGGAATTGTTCTTGAACTTTCTATTCCCTCGTTCGCACAGCCAGATATGAATCTATCTGCAATCCAACATAACTGGTGTACCTAGAAGCGACGCACTGATGTCGTATCTGACTTCACCTACTGCCGTACTTCAAGCTGCTACTGAAAATTTCTTGACAGAAAGCCCCATTACCTATACAATGTATTTTTCGCTCGATCCGACTTGAATCTAAAACCTCACGTTCAGTCGAGTCGAGCAAGCTTACCGCTAGACCAATTTGGCAGTCGACTTTAAATTGAGAAACTCTATATTTACAATTTCCGCATTGACAACACACAACACAGATTTAAATGAGGTTAAAAATTACTTACCATAGTACAAAATTTCTCAAATAACAAGTCGAAGAGAGTCGCTGGATCCACGCTGCGTAAGACTGAGACTAAGCCTGGAATTTATAGACTGCACCCTCTCTCTCTGCTCAGATTCAAGACAGAGTTAAAACGAGATAGTTTCATATCAGAGCATATTTGTGTCTCTTTTTAACTCTATCTTAAGTCGAAGTCAATTCAGAGCAAGCTCTATAGATATCAGCATTAAAGTCCATGCAAGAGACCTGTGTTCAGCCGTGGACGTCTATCAGTGATGAACAAGAACAAGAAGAATAGAGTCTAATAGCAAACGATGAATGCAAGTGGCAACGGACCCATGATCATTGATGTAGGTACATATCATTTTTAATTGAATTGAATTTACATGAGTTAGTCATGAACAACTATACTCGCGTGAACTTTCTTTTTCGAGTTTTTTATTTTAAACCTAGTTACTGCACTTTAGCCATACTTATGAACATTAGGGCTAAGATGCGCGCCACGAAAAAATTTGTCATCATTTTACTCGTGAATCTCTATAGAGATTCACATAAAGATTACGAGTAAACGTGTAGACAAAATTTTCTCGTGGTCGCGCATCTTAGCCCTACAGACCGTGAGATCACTCTTAGCTACTTAGGTACCTACTTGTCATCGTATAAAAAAAGTTGCTAAATCCCTTCTTAGGTACTTTGAAGGTAGGTTATTCAAATTATACGGCAACATCCTCCACCCGCAAGGAAAAAAATTTTCGCCATCAGAAAATGGAAAGTAAAATCAGACATTATAACCCCAGCTTGCTTATTTACATTATATTATAATATGCCTACGACGTCTTCCACATTTCCCCACATATTTTATTTGCATTTTTAGACATATTCGTAAACTCCTCGGATTTTCCTCAAAGATATAAGCATCAAGTCAACCAAATTCTTTCATTGCTACGTTTTCAACAATACGGCCATACGGCGGAATACCTTTATTAACGCTGCTTACAAATCTTACGTCTCATTCAAACCGTTTTAATCCTTGTTTTCAAGAAGATTAGGGTTATAGTTGCGTAAATGTTTTTGGTCATAATTGTTGTGGGACCGTGCGGTGTCGTAATATGGTCATTTCTATTCGAGACCGTTTCGGCCCCTTCGCCTCAAGGGCGGAATGTAACTTTGTACATTATTTGTTGTTTTTCACTATATGACCGCTACATGGCCAGGGATTTTGGAAGTAAATAAACATACTTTATTATAGGGTTGCCTGAATAAAAAAAATATATAAATGTACCTTTTTGGGTTATTTGCCTTCACTGTGTACTTCTTACGTGGAATACGTACCATTTATTTTTACCACAAAATTATGTATCACAATTTTTACGACCTTCCTTATGTTATCCTGAGTTTCTTGCTGGTTCTTTTCAGTTGGAATGCTCTACTCGTTCCAAAGATCGCTTTCATCTTCTCAGACTGCATCATCATCAGGTGAGACCGCAGTCAAGGTTTAACTTGTCTCATAGTTTTATGTTTGCTAGTTATATGCTTTTTTATGATTCAACTCAAAATAACAACAACAGAACTAATTCATTGTATTATAATTTGTTAAGCACTTCCCTTTTGTACGATCAGTTCATTATTTTTTTAGGTTCACCACTTGAGGCTCTTTCAAAAAAAAAAACCATTGATATAAATCTAGACATTACCGTGCAAGTAATAGAGGTTGAAATCGCGTATTTATGAATGAGTAATTAATAATCGAGCATCGTATATTCTGCGATACAGTCAATTAGCAGTACATGCCTATTCCCGACGTATACTCGTTAATCATCGAACAACCGAATGAAAAATTATTGGTTTTTAATTAAAATCTCGGCGAGGAGCTGAGCATTGTTACTATGAACCTAGCCTGTACAGGCCACTCACTCCTTCATTGGAAATTTTAAATATTTTAATATAGGTACGTAGAATTTATTCGTAAAATGGTCCTTTTGTTCTTTTAGTTGGAAATTTTATTGAAGTTATTTTAACGTAGGCAATTTTGTTCTTTTAATTGGTTTTATAAAGGTGACATATTTGCATAAACCCTACATTTTTCTTGTTGTTGTTGATATTTGCATAGGTATAGTTGAGGACCTGCCGAATAACATAGACATCAAATTTAACCTTATAAAATAAAGGGTTTCCGCAGAATAATTAAAAAGTTTAACTCCACATGGATGCATTCGCTGTGAATTATTCATAATAATAGGTAAATGTTTAAAAATAACATAAACACGAGGTGTAAATATTGTGATTTTTTCCGTCAATAAAGCTTTTATTATTATTGAAAAGGAAGTTGTAGCACGAAGCAGTTCTGAAGCTGTTAGCGGCGGCGAAGCTTCGCGCGAAGATTATTCAAATCA
This sequence comes from Hipparchia sbordonii, assembly GCA_038048805.1. Lineage (NCBI taxonomy): Eukaryota > Metazoa > Arthropoda > Insecta > Lepidoptera > Nymphalidae > Hipparchia > Hipparchia sbordonii. Next base: position 284,788 of record CM076112.1, read on the forward strand.
CGATCTTTTCCATATTTCGCATGCGCTTCGTAAACGTTTGAGCCACGTCCGTATGTTTTGAGAGCCATGTTTTATTTTATTACAAGTAATAGGTGTGAATTTTCGCTGAGCGGAGAGTCCATTACCAGTTAAGTTTTACTCTTTCTTGGGACACTTCTCACAATATTATCATCATCTTTGCAGAGTGCGAGTGACTTGCCAAAGTTAACTTCTACAAATATTGCTAGTATAAATAAGAGATAATTCACTCCTTTGTTACAATTATTTTATCTCAAAAACTATGATTTTTTAAAAATGTGTCAAAATTTTAGTTTTTGATTTTATAGTAAAGTCTTCTGTGACTTTAATTTTCAACTAATGTAGTTTTCATAGAGCATTAATTGACGACTTTTTCTACTTTACTCGTTAAAATCACTATCGAAGTGATAGTGATACAAAAATACTGTTGCAGCAAGTGACCAAAACTTCTAGCTACGCAGGCTAAACTTTTTGAAAATCGAAAATTCTTTTGAAAATTCTTTGTTTTCCTGGATTACAAAAAAAATGTCCGTCTCATGGTGCAAGCTATCACTGTGTCCATCAAGATCAGTTCAATGTTGTATAATAGTTCGAAAAACTTGTGTATGTCTAGTATGTATTAGTCTAGATATTTACAATCAATATAATCCAATGTGTCAAAGTGCTCGAGTGACAACCTTGTACCTGAAAATGCAGCACTGGAAGACCCAGAAGATAAAACGGACTATCGTGGCCGCTGGCAGAAGCGGTTAAAAGCGGCACGAGACCCTGCTTTGTGGCGATCCTGACAATCTTGTCAGGATACTTACTTACCTATGTCCAGCAGTCAACTGTTGAAACAAAGATGAAAACGACAAAATTAAAAAAGAATTGAAACTAAACTATTTTCATTTAGAATTTTAACAGTAATTAAGCCTCCGAAACAAATCCAGTTGTTACGGTCGGGACGGACTAAACAAACTTCAGCGGAACGTATCTCCGCGTGCAGACACTTTGTCTCTATCCCCCCCCCCCCCTCACTAGCAACTTTGTTACCACGGGGGTGCACTCGCTAAATCACGGCTGAGCAACCTAAACATCGGTTACCGAAATTTTGTACTTTATGTAAGTATCTGAAGCATAGAATCGAATAATTCTTTAGTACTTTATGTATCTGAAGCATAGAATCGAATAATTTTTTTATTTTATTTTTATTTTATTTTTTATTTTATTTTACAAGAAAACTTACAGCTTATTAGAAAAATAAGAACTAGTTAATAAATACAAAAGAAGAATTAAAGCTAATTACAAGTTTTCACAGATAGAATTTACATATGAAAAAGGGAAAAAAAACACTCAACTGGGAGAAGGAAAAATATTTTAATAAATAAGTATTATAATAAATAAGTTTATTCAAATAAACCTTTACAATATGCTTCTTTATCGTCTAATGAATCTACCACTGGTTCGAAATGCCGTTCCAACCGAGAAGAACCAGCGAAGAACTCGGCGGTTGCTCTTTTAAAAAATTAAAAAAAACACCACTAAAAATTAAAAAAATATTCATAAATAAGCATGAATATCATGTAATAACAAATAGTATGTAAACCCTCCTCTCTCATTACAACGTTGATACACAAATCCCGTTCGTCTATAGCATTTTCATAACGTTTACTTAGGACCGCGCTCTGTAATCACAATTTGATTTATTGCAGAAAATTGTAGACTACCCACCGTGAAAACACTTGCGTTTAATTTTTTAACAAGTTAGCGAATTATTTCAGTTGGTTTTTGCTTACTTATATGAAAAACATTTTTCTACTAATAAAACAGGTTCTTTGAACTGTGACGCAACTTTAATCTTTGTTAGAATGGTAGGTTAATGCTTTTTTGTTATTTATACTTATGCTTTTTTAGGGTTTCACGTTGGTAACCTTGATTGCAGATGCTCATACGCTTAGCTATAGTCTGATTTTTAATTCCGTGGAATTCTGACGTATCTTAATGTTACCAGAGATTTAAAAAATCCCACAAAAAAGATAATAAATTGAAACTTATACAAATAAAAATCAATGGCCGCACATAGATATATGACAAATGCCTGACAGATAGTTTGGGGTAAAATCGAACTACAGGTGGTAATACTGTTTTTCATACAAATAACTCGCTCTATTTATAAAATGACATCTGTCAGAATTCCACCGAATTAAAAATCAGACTATAGTTACGGCACACTACGTGCAGGGTTGCCAACATTTCTTCGGGTGATTTTGGTATTTTTGAAAATAAGCTGTAAAAAATATAGTAGTTTTGATAGTCATAAAATAGTAGTTTTTTTAAAAAAGAGTAAAAATAATAAAGAATAAAAGGTGATCCCTCCAGCAGAAATATCGTATTTTTGCGTACTATATATATATATGTAGTTCTTTGACATTATAATATGCAGAGCTGAAATACAGTACAATACTGTGTTATAATTATTATAGTGGTATACGGTTGGCAACCCTAACTGCGCGGCCAGTGGTCATTGCAGCTAAAGTTGCACCTGTACCTTGTGGTCACTGGCTCTGTTCCAGGCCACGGAGTGTGACATGTCCCTACATAAACGTCTTTCACCTGAATTCTATCGACGGTTGGTAAACAACTTACCAGGAGTTATAGAACTTTAAGTGCCGGGGGCGCGTGTTTTGAATATTCTTATCAGAAAACTCCGCAGCAAGTACTCTTACGTGAATTTGAATTTATGAATTTTTCACTTCAGCATGTTTTTACCTGTTAAATAAGAAATATAACAGTTCCCATTTTATACGTAGTTACTAGTGATCTCGTCTCCGGAACCTAGAACTCTTAAGGGGATCAGATATTTAAGACTCTTTGCTTTAAAAACAAAGCTCTGTTAGTCTTTCGATAGTGTAATAACTTGATTCACTCGAAAATTCATTGCTTCTTTTTATAATACACTAGATGATGCCCGCGACTTCGTCCGCGTGAATTTAGTTTTTAAAATCCCGCGGGAACTCTTTGATTTTCCGGGATAAAAAGTAGCCTATGTTTTAATCCAAGGTATAATCTATCTCCATTTTAAATTTCAGCTAAATCGGTCCAGTAGTCTTTGCGTGAAAGAGTAACAAACATACACACACACATACAAACTTTCGGCTTTATAATATTAGTGTGATAGTGTGATGTGAAGTGTGATAATTGGTTGTATCATTTTCCTTTCTCTCACTAGATACTTTATCGAAAAGTAGTTTTAGTAAGTAACCGGGTCTATCTACGTGTGTAAGTTGTTGTTGAACTCTGTAGGAGCCATTCAATGCGATATAAATTCGCAAGCTGCACCTGCGGACGAGTACTGTGCGAACAGGCGCGCGCGTTGCTTTACAGCAGCGCGGCGTACTCCGGGCGTCGGGTAAAACGCACCCTTAGCGAACTGTCAGCCCCTAGACTCGGCGATCTTAAAAGAAAAACACGGGCGAATACTGGAACTTAAGTTTATTTCGCACTGTTTACTGACAATCACGGTTATTACTTAAATCACTTAGCAAATTCGGACTACACGACTCGCGGGACCTCAAGAAAATCTTTCGGCGACTATTTCACGGTCTTAGCTTTACTTGCTGACCAGACCGGCGGACAGAAACTAGGTCCATAGCTGGGCAGCGATTAGGCCCTGAAATTTTCCCACTATAATATTATATAGGTATCTATTTCAAATTTATTCGCGAAATTACTCACCACTGCCCCTAAGAGGTTTTCGTTTCGTAGTAAACAAAGGGGTCACAGTGCGGAAGTAGACAGAGAATTTATAACATTTCAAAGTTATTTCCCCGTGCCAACAACAGGCGCGCTCACCCTGCGCCGGTCGCCTCACCTCGCCAAACTTTCACAATAATATATTTTCAAGTTGGTTCCGATTCCGACACGACGTATGTAACGAGTGAACGAAGTTTGTCTCAACTCTCAACTCCGGACCGCTCTGAAGGAAATAAAACCCGCTATAATACAAGCCTCAACAATATAGTTGGGAGAAAGACTTTTAGCAACTGTAGGGGTGTTTGCTTGAGAACGTCTATTGCACTGTTTTTTTACGTAGCAAGACCAGATTTATAAAATCTAAAATTTTTAAATTGGCTCAGTCTCGGGTGTGGTCTGTCTAATCTGGGAAACTTCGGGAGCGGCTGGTTACCACGTTTCAAGCAAAACTGTATCATCATGTCGCCATTTCTCACCACAACATAGTAATTTATTTTAAAGTGAAGTTTGTCTCGACTCTCAGTAGAGGGAAATCTTAATTTAATCTAAAAAAAAGAACTCTTCCTATAATAAAAATGAAGATGATTTACTATAGCTAAATTTTTTGGGGTAATCTCGATATGAAAGAATCTTTCGGAAAAATCTGAGGCACACAAAATGGTGTCAAATTGGGAAGAGCCAGATTTTGGATTCGGTTAATTAAATTAAAACATCAACGCAAAAATCTCCCGCTAAAGTCACCGAGCTGTGTCGTCAAGTCGCAGCCCCGGATCAAAGGCACCTGATTTACCTCTTTGGCGCATAAAAACCCTTGATGGCGGGATATTAGGGCTTAATGAGTCACGGGGTCTGTTTACTGGCACCGCTCGCCAAAGTACAGAAACCCCGGGGGTCAAATTAAATTTTGAATAATTTTAATTCTTTAACATCTTTAAGCTTCCATATTTTTTTCTTTCAATGGAATAATTTTAATATTGTTTGTGATTTTTATTTTAACCCATTGAACATACATCTTTAATGTACACTACAAGACGTATCAAACAAGTATTTCATTCTTACTCTTATTCTAAATTTTACAAAGGAGCATAAACGAAGAGGATAGAAAAAGACTTTCGTATAGTTACTGCCAAACTGCACTTCATGTCATGAAATCATAGATTCATAGATGATGATAATATGTTTACGACTACAAGGTGGCAGTTAAAAGCGTTGTACAAAATAATTATTTAAGTCAAAGTAACATAAAATACGCAGATTTTTTCGAATTAATTTTATTATTATGAATTGGCTTTTTAGGCAATCATAATTGCTCTTCATCAACTATGATTTTCCTCAAGGCAAGCAACAAATATCGTGAAATAATGAGTTCTTAACTTTCGAATTACGATTAAGTAATGAAAAGTGCCAAAAGAAAATTAAATTCATTATTATGGTAATCGCTCATTCGAGAAGCACGTGCGCTAGGCGTTAAGAGCATCGTGATGCGATGTGTTTGATGCGTGAGACTGAATCTTCAATTAGTACTAGATAGATAGAATTACAAACAATTTTAGCAAAAATCTTAACTCTATGCAATTTTCTACGCAAAATTATTAAAATTAAGCTGAGTCTGATACTGGGAGTTTTCAAAAGTTTGGGAACCTCTTGTTAAACCAATCTAACCATCATAACCTGGCCCCGATTCCTTGCCTCTATCAAGAACATTTTCGTTATAATGGAGGGTTTTTATGAGCAATAGGGGTCGCGTTACGCTGGGCTGGTGCAGGTTCATTACCCGTGAAGGCAGGGCGGTAATACAGTCAGTCAGTAATTACGCGGTAAACTGGCGGTTAACTATAAAGAGACCGGTTATAAGGGATTTGTTTATTGGTAATGTTTAGAAGAGGCTGTAATTAAATTATTAAATGCGTATTTAGACATTAAAAAGGTGTTCTATTTTCATCGTCATTATCAAGCCAACATAACATTACAGCAATGCCAAATGTAAAATACAAATAGGCATAGTACGACATTGAAGTGAATAAATACGAACAGTTAAAATGAAACCAAGAAAATAAACATTTTACAACTTTCACGCTGATTGAAAGAATAACAACGTCAAAATTAACTTACCCCCCACACAGTTAAACGACGTATTGTATAGTGGTAGCAATTACTCCGCCCCCAATTACTCGATCGTAACAGTGTTTCACAAGAACCCTTCGTGACTTACCGCGGCTCGATGAACTATTAAATAATTAAGAGTCATGCCTCATGCCAATTTACATGATAGAGCGCACCGCGGGAAATTAATAACTGAAACTATGCCACCTGAAGAGTGCTTGCTTCACAACTGGGGTGGCAAGTCAGTGGGAGATGTACGGGACAGTGCTAAAGATGTTTTAACAGTGCGCAGAATGCCAGAAAAAAAATTCCCGCGATAGATGTAATAAATACCCGAAACCTCGTGTGAAACGAGGAGTGTAGTATGCGCCAAATACATCATATATTCTAATAACTCGTAATATATTTTTTAAGCGGCTGGTCCGCCTCTTGGTTTATAGGAATCCTATAAAAAAATTTGGCTTTGTAATAAGCAACACATTGAAAATAAATGCAAATTAGTTAAAAATTAGACCTAACTTTGCGATTTTTTTTTGTCGAACAAACATTATTTTATGTTTCTACTCAATATCATCCCTTGGAAATATGATGTTATTTTTGCCTGTTTTTTTTCGGATGATTGAAAAACTTAATCTACTGCTGTAAAAATCAAATCTGCATCCGAAGATTTAATTTGACACGTACTCTGTGTGAATTGGCTTTATTTCTAGTGTGAATACACTAGAAATAAAGCCAAATTCTGCAACTGTGCGATGTGAAACCTATTCTCCTGAGGGTGTTTTGGTGCCATTATGAAACGTGTTTTAGAGTTTTTACAGCGTTATAAAGTTTGCGTTGAGAGTTGGCAGGTATAGCGTTTCGTGGATGATGCAAGTTGCTTTATCTATCCCGTCCTCAGTGATTTTAAAAAATTTTATCAGGCTGCTGTTATTTAGTAATTTTTTATATTAAAATAAAAATGTCTTGATGAATGCAGGCGTTTGTTCTACTGTTCTAACTGTGCCTATCAAAATGATTAAAAAGAAATCCACTCTTAATTACGACCAAAATTTACAACAACATTTAGGAGCGGGTTTAACTATGAGAACAGCATTTATGTATTTAGAAAAATATTTATCACAGTAGAAAATTGTAAATTATGTGACACAAAACAGAAAATATCTAGAAGAGTGCAAAAATGGTTTTATTCCTAAGATATTATCTTAGATAAACTTTGTTAAAAGAGTTTCAGTGATCAGAGTGAGGAAAAATGATAAAATAGATTGACAAATATTTTGTATCAATTATTTCTAGTTTATCTACCAATCCAATAATTCATAATTTATCCTACCTCTATAAAAACCTTGGTACCACTACATGACCTATATAGGTCATTTATTTAGGCTATTTCCATATTGAAAATTGTTATGAGATGCATTTCAATTACTGAAGACCACTAGCTTATTTCATAATTGCTATACGATATTATTTATCATCAATATAAAATAAAAACCTTATCGTTAATTAATTACTTATTGACTTATGGCTTGGCTTTGATATATTATAATGTTCAAAATGTTATTGGTAATGCTAAAAGGTAATAAATATACATATAAGTATATAAATGTCTTTCTGTGCCTTTGATATGGCATGTAATTAAACAGGCTTCTATTTAATAGCATTATTAGCCTCTAAATTACTAAGTTGTCCTCTAAATTACTAAGTCAGCCACAATCAATGTGCCTCTAAAAAATACTGTTTTAGTCACTATATATGTGAATATAAGCTTATATAAATACAAATCAGCATGATAACACAACAACAGCAAATGATAGGTATCTACGAAACTAAATTAAAAAAAAAGTTAGTTAGTATACTTAACTAAAGAAAAAAAGGATTTTTTTTAAGAAAAAAAAATTAAAAATAAAATGATAATTTTTTGACTTAGGTAGGTTTACGGGCACCTTAATATTTATGGACAACCCCAACCTAACTAGTAAATTAGATGTCGATGTATTAATCTGTTGGCCAATTTATAAAAATTGTGGCTCTTTATTTGATGTTTTCTTTGGAATATTTTGTGGCTATTGTGAAAAAGGCGAGTTAGTTTATTAGAAGCATCATCATTTTCCCGTGGCTAAGTTATAAAATTAGAAGCTAGGTTTTGTGGCCAAAAAAAAATTCTGCGGCTCGACTTATTATATCGCCTTTGATATTAGCTATAGAGTGTAACTTCTTCGCGCTGGATTTAATTTTTTGAAATTCGTAGAATGTGATATTTCAGGACAAAACATTCTTGCCGAAATCGTTTTTTCCGTCTGACTGCCTGCCTAACCTGCCTATATGCCTTTTGTGTTATTTAACTATAAACGCCGTTGTATATTCGAGAAAAAACTGGCTTTCAATAGCAAAGAGGGCCTTGCAGCTTGGTGGCCAGGCACTCTGCCGGCTATTCGTAACATCCTGTACATCTTTTTAAGCAATTTTTAAGATTTGAGACGATAACGATGGTTACTTGGTTATAATGAATAATTACGAAAATTATATTAACTTAGAAACTCATAACAAAATTCAATTTCAGAATTCACTGGCGAGTTTTCCTTTGAGAGGCTTTCCGAGAGAGGATGTTACTCTCGAGTTGATCTCTCGTAAACGTGATAAGCGGCGGCGCACCGGCGCGGCGCCGCTCCTCGCGGTTTCACTTCTTGATGTTAGTTCAAGTTATCAATATTCTAACTGCTACTTCCATAACATCATAGGCTTAGAGCTTGCGCATGGTGTTTTTAAGCTGTTTATACAATCCAAATTACTCATCATCGTCCTCATCATTATATGTATTATAGGCCATAGTCTACCACGCTGGCCCATGCAAATTGGCAGATTTTACACACTTTTGAGAACATCATGAAGAACACTATATTTTTCTAACGTATTGCTAAATAGCACTTAAGAGAAAATGGCGTATACTATTTAGGTTACAAGTTAGATCATAACTAAGACCTGTGCAGAGATTCCGGAAAATCGTTACGTTACCTCAAATATGGTTGAGCAAAGCAATGGCTGGATCATGCGTCATGCTCGTGAACGGGTGCCACCAACGGGAATGGGTCTGCTTTGACTGCCCATCTTGACATGCGTTGGATTGGTGTACCTACGTATGCATTTTTGAGGCTTTATTATGGAAGCACTGTATACATAGCATAGCTTCGTAAAAAAAAATTTTTTTTTGAAAAGAGCAACTGCTGAGTGTCTTACCGGCTCTTCTCAGCAGAATCTGCATTCCGAACCGGTGGTAGATTTATGACGTGTCATAAGAGCTACAAGTTAGCCTACATGAAATAAATAAATTTTGAATTTGAATTTGAATTTGAATCCCTGTGAAGTTTAATTAGGAAAAAATATGGCTATGAATTTCCAAGTTTTATTGACACTTTTGACTTTTGGTCATCACCGGCTCTTAAACTAGGTGTAAGGATAGCTTTAAATTGATGGTGCCGATAAGGCTTCGTCCTCGGAAAGTTTGTTGCTTTTTATTAAAATGAAAAATAAAAATGTTTTAGGTTAGCTTGGAAATTGTTAACAAGCTAATACGTATAAATAATCAATAATAATTATTATACCAACTGTTATTTCCAAAAGGATAGGTAGTATCGAGCAGACAAAGTGGGACGAATGTCCTAGTTGAATGTAACAACACATATAAAACGATAACTCGGATTAAACAACTTTGACCCCAGTTTGTAACTGGATGGGTGTCCGGTGAAGGTCTGAATTCGGCTTTTATTTTGTCCATGTCTTAGACAGCTGTCGTTCGGTCGGTTATCATCATTAACGAGTGGACGCAGCGGCCATCATTTCACCAATGCTCCGCCAAGACCCTTTGATCTGTATTGAAAAACCGACACATCCCGGATCTCACCAACATGTGGGCCAACACTCCAACACCTAACAAAGAGACCATCGACTCTCTTTCTACACGTTGGCCTCAACCATTGGCACATAAATTGGCCAACATAAGGAGGAGCTGTTACAGTATTACACAAACTAGGTGTTACTTGCAAGTTTTCAATAGGCCCCGTTATCAATTCCCGCGCTGCTGTTGACAGGGGGAGGAGCGAGGGACGCGGGGCGGTGGGGGGGGGGGGGATGATTAATGGAGCCACATCAAGTTCACTCGCTGAGACAAATGACCCGATGGAAAGTGAAACTTTTTTAAAAATCAATACACCTATTCAGGTATGACACGTTTGTGCTTACAATACTTAACCTCAGTAAGTTCACGTCAGATTAAAAAAATCTTTAAGCAACCTTACCTTAATGTTCCAATCCAAGGTGCTGATCCAAGCGCAGTGTTGGCAGACTCCCCACTAGGTGGACCGCTGACATCAATCGAGTCGCCGGGAGCAGCTAGATCAGGCGGCGCAAGACAGAGACCTGTGGAAATCCATGCAAGCGACTTTTGTCCAGCTGTGGACGTGTATCCGTTAATAAGGAAGAAGACTTTATTTTTTACATTATTAGTAGTTATAGAAAATTTAAAGTAAGTATATCTATCTACCTATTAATACGATTCATGAGATACGGCCCGCTGATGGACGGACGGACGGTCAGCGAAGGCTTAATAATAGGATCCCGTTGGCACCCTTTGGGTACAAAACCCGAAAAAATAAGTGTAAATAATAATTTTGGTGGAGTTCAGTATTTTTAAAATAAATAGACTAGTGCTTGACTGTTATCAGACTCGCTGGTAAGAAGATTTATTCTAAGATGGAACATTTGCCTAGAAGATGTCCTAACTCGTTCTTGCATTAAAGGCACCCGAGTTAATAAGTTAACTTTGCAAACGCACGATTCGATTGGTCAGTATTTATAAAAGGAAATAATAATAACCGGTCAAGTGCGAGTCATACTCGCGCACTGAGGGTTCCGAAACTCTTGACCATTGTATTAATTAGGTACCTACTAGATGACAGCTTAAGTGCGCAGTGTTATTGAAGTTCCTATAGACGCCTTCCGGTCTCATCATCAGACCCTGCATATCATCTAGGACTAGAGTACTTGTCAAGATGAATCAAACAAGCCCAAACTCAATGGCAAAGAGAATGTAATCACTCCGTTTGGGGTTGTGTAGTTTTCTCACAGTTCCCAATCTCCATGTTTCATCCCATTATTTGTCTCTTTGAGTTACTTCCATAATGCAATGTATAACTTGTAAAACTAAGTCTAAGCTGTCTTTAAAGCATTCGAGATAGTCAATCAAAAGATTCTCTATGTTTGACAGAATTTTCTTTGTGACCCTTTTCATGTCTGAACAAGCAAGTAATAATATCGTATGTTCTAATAAATGTGGGAATAGCTCAAAGTAAAAACACTAAATATATATTAACTTCTTTTATTTAAACTACTTTTAGCACTCCTTAGCATGTCTTAACTCTGTATGCCATCTTGCCAATCTTTTTTATCTCCATATCTTCCCACTCTCTCTATCGCATACATCCATCCCTGTCATACACTTACATTCCGTTTCCCACATTCGGTCATCCTGCAACTATGTCTGTCCCCAGACATACCTTCTCCGTTCATACATCTATTCCATATTCATACTTCCGCGCATACTTCATACCTTCTCAACACTAACACACCTTAAGTTAAATAATACAGTTTTCATACATACTTAACAGTAATACATCTTAAGTTAACCAATATAGAATGACATCTTATGTATAAGGAATCTAAACACTAGTAAGTATACATGGTCACAAATTATTATAATTAATATTTCTTTTACAAAATGAAATAAAATTTGAATGATCTCGAATTTAAAAAACCATAGGTATACTTAAGTTGGTTTTTTTTTTCCTACCATAAAGCACCATGTAACGGTGGCTTTATTTTATACTACCATCTAGCCTGTGGGCTAATAAGTAATATTACTTTAACTTAAACTTATTATTAATTTCTATATTATCTAATTTACAGTCCAATAACTGTCCTTAGTTTATTCTAACAAGTTCACTATAAGTTCACTTTGAGTTCACTGTGTGTTCTTAAGTTGGTAATAACAAAATCATGTACAAACATATTATCAGTGTAACACATAACCTAGTATATATACAATATACTTGGCGGTGCTGTTGACAAAGCTAACTACATACATCTACTTAACTATATTAATACACAAACATTCATTCAACACAGTCACCTTCATTATTACTTTACAGTACTATTTACCTACTATTACTATCTCTATCGACTATTTGACTCTGGTTTTTTTTCATAATATGGTCAGCTGAGCCATGCGTCTTATACATATTTCCAATTCTTCTTCTTCTTTAAAAAATGTCCATTGCTATGGTTTATTTCTTTTTCCAATTGCTTGGGTATGACCCACGATTGTCCTGGATACTTGCAGAGTACATCTCCATCCACTGAGTAATTATTCTTGTACGACTGTTCTTTTATCTCCTTACTTGCTCCGATGCTATCTTTCTTTTTAACGAATGTATTGCCTTGCTTCAATAATTTCGGCCGCTGTGCTATGGACACTTCATCTTTTAACAAGCTCTTGAGCTGCTGAGGTGCCGCTTTAACTTGGACTGGATGGTAGTTATCTATGCACTGGTCAACCTCCTGCTTAATTAATGGCTTTCCGACATGTTCCACCAAAGATTCCACTTCACTCTTGATGTTTCCCTTAGCTAACCACCTCTTCGCATCTTTAAATATAGACGTATCCTTCTCTCATTAACACTGTTACATCTTTCAAAAACTCATTTCCTAATTCCTATCGTTATATGAACATTCGAAATATTTTAACAATTCAATTCAAACATTATTTAATAAGACATGACAGTTTTTGACAACTGGGTTATAAGACTGCGTTGACCTCTATTTTTAATCTATGATTAACACTGGATTGTAAATGCCATAGCAGATTCTATTACATATCTACCTATTCTACAAAAAAATGAAGGTAAATTTATTAGGTACTAGACGATGCCCGCGACTTCGGCCGCGAGGATCAAGATTTTTCAATTCCCATGGGAACTCTGTAATTTTTAGGGATAAAATGTTTCCTATGTTTTAATCCTGGGTATTAGCTATCTCCATTCCAAATTTCAGCCAAATCGGTTAATTCGTTGTGGCGTGAAGGAGTAATAAGAGTAATAAACATACACACACACATACATATACAAACATTCGGCTTTATAATATGAATTAGTGTGATATGTGATATAGTGTGATGTGAATACAAAATATGACGGCATAAATTAATTAAAGAGATAGGTAATAGATAAAAAATATTTTTCTTAATGTATATGCCATTGCAGATTCTATTACATACCTGGTCTATTCTACAAATCATAGAGTAATTATAGAGGTCAGTCTACAAAAGTTGTGACAGTTCTGTGTTGTGACGCATTAAAAAGTTAGGCTTAGAACAAACTATCCGACGCGTCAACCGCGGCTGGATAGTGAATGTACATTGAATTGTGCACACAATCGGACGTAGTCGCGGACGTAACCTTGGGCCATTCTTGAGTCTTCGAACGTCCGATAGAAATATGGGCCTGCTGATCTCAAACGACTGTGAAACCTTATCTGTCGCGGCTCTCAGTCGATGCATCTGATAGTGTGTTTTAGCTTCAGATACTTTACTCCAGTTACAGTACTTTAAAAGTCATAGTAAGTGGTAGGTTTTTATTTGGTTTTTAGCTGTTTAAGTTAGTCTTACTATGTTTAGAGATATCAATATGTTCGTCATTTGTAAGACTTTAAAGCTGGTGTTTGTAAAATATAACGGCACTTACTATGAAACTAAGAATTAGGTATGGAAAAAAACGATTTTTGGAAGATGTCTCTTAATTTGTTTTAATAATGAGAAAGCCGTGGTTTTAAAGCTGTAACTTTTCACTGAGTTAAGCTATAAGCTTGATATTCTTAAAACACTACGAGACCATTGAACTTTATATTTAGTATAAATTTCGACTTCGGATCATAAGCCGTTTTCGAGAAAAACGGTGGTGACACACTGACAGACAGACGGACAACGAAGTGATCCTATAAGGGTTCCGAAGTTTTTTTCGGAACCCTAAAAAACTAACAGCTGCTTATAGCAAAGAACAAATGCCAGCTCGACAATCGTTTCTCTGAAACTCAACCGGGCACGTAGCATAACTCAGCAGAAAATATTTCACTCGACTAAGTAAGTTAGTAAGTCGCAGACACAAAACTTAAACTGCTCGCAGGCACTTTTGTAAAAGTAAGGAAAATAATAACGAAAAAAATGTTCTCTTCCATTTTCTCTGACAGCGGTTTTAATTGATTTTGTTGGATGGTGATTTTCATTTCTGGTATTGAAAAAAATTCGTTTCAAAAAACCAACTTCTTACGGCACTCCAAAATTTAAAAATAATTTTAATTTGTACACGTTTGTCGAGGTTGGGCGGGCTTAAAAAGAAACAATGAAACCGATACGCGATGCTCATTGAACCATAACAACATTGAATTAGAGCCTCTATCCTCTTATCCCCTCGAAATAAGCGGAAAGCTTGTTGCTAGGAGCGGGTACGACAATAGTGCAACGGGTGGGATTCGAACCTACGACTTTTCAGTTTTGAGTCCGCACCTTTAACCGTTTAATTTTGATGCTAATGTCATCGAATACGAATACGATTAATCGAATTAAATCTTATACTAACCCTACAAACCCTGTCTAGGTACGTAATGTTAGTATTGGAGCGGGGTGAACAAAGGTCGTGGAATAAGTAAAGAATCACTTAGAACCGTCAGAGGCGGCTATCAATTTTATTACTGTCGAGACTTTAAAGCTAGTGGTTTTACAGCTTTTCTGTATAGTAGCCGGCATATTAGAGTAGATGAATAGATAAAAACTTTATTGCACACAAGAAAAAAACAAAATTTAATACATCTTAAAACTACGGATGCCAAGGCGGCCTTATTGCTTACAGATCAATCTCTGCCAGGCAACCAAGAGTAGGTATGTAATATGTATAGAAAATATTGCCGTCTGGATAATTCAAAACTATTATTACTACAAATACACAAGTCACATCTTTCTGTCTGTATATAACTAGTGGTTCGCCCAGAACTGAGACCTCGCGATATCCCATAATTCCCAAAAGTTTTAGTTATATATTGTAATAATTAACTTTTAACATTAGACACAATAAAAAAAATAATAGTTGACATAAAACTGTTTTACTGACACAGCGCCATCTATTAGCATTATATAGCATTATTGTGAAGCTATTAGCTTCACAATAATGCTAATAGATGGCGCATTAAAATTAAATAATTTCGTTTCTTTATAACATTTATCTAATTTTAGTATTTGTTGTTCAAGTGTACAGGATATAACTGAATTTTCAACCAAGTTTCACGTTCTAATATTCAGTAATTCAGAAGTTATAGGGCTCTGACAGACATTTAGATGGACACACTTCTCTGTCTAGTAGGCAAGCGCCCTAGTTGACTCAGAGAACTCGCTTCGCTCGTTCAATAAAACCATGGTGAACTTATAATCTCAGTCTCCTTTCCAATTGGTATACGTAAAGCTTGTGTTAAGTGGGAATGATAGTACTGCAACGGTTGAGGAACTTCGCCCTTTCGGTTTTTGATCCGTACCTTTAACCATTGGGTTGTCGGAGTTCGAAATTACCTTATCTGGGCTTAAACGCCAAACTAATCTTGACGAAGTTGAAGTTGGAATGGATATTAGATACCATTAATTAAAGAGCTCTCGGATAAATTAATTAAAGAGCTCCTACGGGATTTTTAAAAAACCTAATAAGCAGACGCAGTCTCAAGCATCAGCTCAATTTGTACATAATCCTTCCTACTTCCTACTAATCCTTCTTATAAATGTGAAAGTATGGATAGATGGATGGATGTTTGTTACTCACGCTGCAACGACTGAACCGTCATTCGGCGGCGGCGAACTGTAGCCAAATGGCTGAAAGGAGGTGGGTTGATAAGGCAACAAAATCCGCCCCTCATACACTCGAAAAAAAAAGTTCCAGATTTCGACAAATTGTAAATGTATTTATATACTTGAAGATATAAACTTTATTCTAATATAAAGTTTAGGTGATAAAAAAAATAGTAAGTTACAGAAAATATTACCCAAAAAGAGAGTGTTTCTTTTACTTTTCTTACATTTTCATACATTTTAGTCGTTTTTTAAGCTTTGATTTAGTATTTTAGAATGAGGCGCTCCATGAACCATGGTAAACGTAACTGATAATGATGCTCCTTTTTATAAGCTTTTATATGAGTATTAATTTATTTTGGTTCAAGGAGCGCCTCATTCTAAAATATTAAATCAAAGCTTAAAAAACGACTAAAATGTATGAAAATGTAAGAAAAGTAAAAGAAACACTCTCTTTTTGGGTAATATTTTCTGTAACTTACTATTTTTTTTATCACCTAAACTTTATATTAAAATAAAGTTTATATCTTCAAGTATATAAATACATTTACAATTTGTCGGAATCTGGAACTTTTTTTTTCGAGTGTATGAGGGGCGGATTTTGGGCCTTATCAACCCACCTCCTTTGGCACAGGGATAGATTATAATCTGAAATAAAAACAACTCAAGCTTACACTTTTTGTCCGGGAAATAAAAGAGTTCCCACGAGAATGAAAAATCCTCAATCCACGCGTATGAGATCGCGGGTATCGGCTCTCAGCCAGTAATATATGCGAAAGTTTGTGAGGATGGATGTATGGATGTTTGTTTCTCCTTCACATTACAACGAAAGAACCGATTGATAACTAAGTAATCTATCTATATCCACCAGTTCAGATGAGATCATAGCCAACAACTTACATATCCCCCGTAAAAAATATTATGTTGAATTATTGTAGGACGAATTTTAAAGATCAATGTTCGGGAAGGTATAGGTATTTATACGCCTATTCTATACACCATGTAATCCTGGCCGGCGTACAGCGCTCCACACGATCGCCTCTCATGAATATGGATGCTGGGCGTGTACCGCAATGCTATTCGCTGCTTATTGATGTTATCTTCGGGCCATGCTGCGAGCCTTGACGTCGGGAAACCGATCATGCAGACCCAAAGGTGAATTCAACATCAATTGTTAATTTGAAATGCTCTTGGGGTATTTTCTGCATTTTGACATTGGCGATACGAACAGCGAAGGCGTAGTGGTTAAGAAGTCCGCCTCCATTTTGCGGGGTTCGGCGTTTTGGAGTTATGTGCATTTTAAGTAATTAAATAATATTGCTTATTTTAATTTAACTGAGAATGAGCATGCCTGTGATCTACATTCCAGCTCCATAATGTTACTCCCACGACAACATGGCCCTTCCATTGCTGCTTTAGTTTTTTATGATTTAAGCTATGATAGTCACCTTGATAATTTTCTTAAAACTATTTTAGCAATAGAACAACTATTAGGAAGAATTTCTTAGGGAGCAGCTTTAGCTAGATTGACATATAATTGCTTCGAAAAGCAAGAGGGAATTCAGCTTTCAGTAAAGCTATATTCAGTAAGCCCCCGACGTGATAAGAGATACCTACAGATAAATCCCTAAATCTCTGTATGAGGTCGTCGCACCGCCGAGCTCCATCGCGATTAAGCTAAAAGCTAAGCCCTATCAACTTAAACTGCAAGTGAAGCGTACCAAATGTAAACAGCTGCACGCTCAATATAAAGGTGTTACTGGCAACTTTCAATAGGCCCAGTTATCAATATTCGCTGCGTTACTGACAGCAATGACGCGGGTATCGAGGGGGGGAGGTCAAGGGGGCAAGGGGTGGGGGTGATTAATGGAGCCGCGTCAACTTCACTCGCAGCGACAAATGACCCGGGCGAAAGTGAAAATTAAAAATAATATCCCTTACATTGTACACGTGTGTGATTGGTTATCTTTGACAGTTTTGATCAGTGATACACTTCAATGCTGGGCCAGCATATTGAACTCGACATTGAACAAACTCAATAAAGGCTTATTTATATCGGAGTATTTCGGTCGTTGGCGAAATCACTGCCCTACCAAGTATAGTATGCATTTCGCAATCAGCATAAAGTCTTTAGATACTTTGAAACTCCCTGCATTACTTTTTATATGTTATCTACATTAATGTTTCTTTCACCACTCATGGTACTCAGTTGTGGTCTTGTGGTACCAATAGGTTCTGGATTAACAATCTCGCAATGGAAAGCTCAGTAGGTATTAAAAGAACTCCCACACTTTTAACATCGGACGAGCCTTAAGGAGCCGTTTAAAAGTCCCTATATGAGATATAATATGTGCAGCTGTGAACGTCTACCGGTTGAAAAAGTAAAGAAGAATTTTGGTCACTACAATTAGAGCAATTCACGTAACGTATTATTGACGTATACACGAAGTAGGATTTTAGAAACCCAAATTTTTAAAGGCTTTGTATTCACACAGTTGCTTTATTCGGTGTGTTTATATCAAGACGAACAAAGTACTGAAGTCTGGCAAAGGTCGATGTTATCACAGAAGTTCGACGGACAAGCGTCTCGTCGATCCGATTTGCAGTCAAAGCTTATCTGTCTTCAAAGAGCATCTGATTGTACAAACAAATTATAGACGAATGATTCTACGAATTGAGTATCTCTAAGACCAAGTTTGTTCACGTTCTATTGTTTTTTTTTACTGACTTATATATATACAATCAGAATATTATGTTGTTTTTGTTTTGGACACGAAAAGTGCTCTTCCACGCTTCAATTTCCAGAGAAACTCTGGAAATTGAAGCGTTGAAGCTCACAGTGGCACTAGGAAAGCTCTGGGCTTTCCTAGTGCCACTCTGAGCCAGCAGTCATTGTCCAAAGCTATTTAGAAAAAAGCTTTCTCACCGCCCACACAGTATGGCGTTTGTGACTAAATGCTTGCCAACTCTTTCAGTCAGATATCCTAATTTCTGAGAATGTTAGTGGTTTTCAGAATCTGCTGCAAGATAGTATACTTCAAGTGAGCTTAGATCGAACACGCCTTTGGTATTGTCGCATCAGCTATAGCACATGACGTCGCGGGTTGGTCGTGCATCTTTGTACCACTCCACAACGTTCAATGGAGCACTTCTAAGCTACCCTTTAACAAAAGATCATTTTAAAGCCCTCGGACGGCACAATCAGGCTGCGGGCAGAGCGAATCATTCAGCCATCACAAAACGCTTTTCACTTCCAATGTCACAAAGGATGAAGCCCCTGTTTTACAGTTAGTTAACTCTCGGTGGAGCATAAAAGTTGTACAGTCTCCGGCGAGCAAGTTGTCGTGGACACGGCCACGGGCCACAATACGTGCTCCGCCTGAAAATGGCCGCCGCTGGAACAGCCCCGCCTTTGTTCAATAGCCCGCGATTGCGCTGAAGTTGAACATAAACTACAATAATAAGCTGGTGCAGTTCTACTTCATTTTGATACGTGTTGTGCTTAGAGTTTGGGTGCTTACACAGTGTTCGTTTTCTTATTTATTAACTATCTTTTACTCGCTGATTCGCTCGCGTTAAGTACCATTTTCGGTGGGGTTTGAATTTTCAAAAATTCTTTCGTAGTGGATATCTATGTCACATTAGCTATCTGTATGAAAATTTCAGCCCGATCTATTTAGTGGTTAGAGCTGTGCGACGTGTGTTGATAGATCCGTCAGTCAGTTAGTCAGTCAGTCAGTCAATCAATCGGTTATAAGTACGGACCGCATTAAAATCGGCCCCAGTAGGTATATTGGTTATGGGTAAGAAAAAATACAAAAACAACTCGACCACTAGTCTTCCTTAAAAGTAAATCTATAAAAAAGCATTAAAAAAGCGATGAAATGACATGAGTATTGCTTGAGTATTTCCCGTTTCACCTACAAACGTGGCAATAGACACTTCAAAGCGCTTAAAAACAGCTCAAAAAATCCGTAACGCCCGTGTTAATGTGTCAGCGAACATTCAGTTAAAAGGCTAAACGAATTAACTCCGAAACTAAATTTATTTGCGAGATTATGTGTGCCGTATACGTCATGTGTGCAAGCATTTCATTACATTTTTTTGAAGTCATCTTTTTGTATCACTTTTTCCCTTTACTAAGTTTACGCTTTGACTAGAAATGAAATACTTTACGTGATGGGAAAAGAAAAAAAACATTCCTATAAAAACTGTCAAAGAAGTCTTTAGTTGTATAATCCCATTTTATAAATATTCCGAGTCTTCACTTGCTTAAGTGTCATCATCGTCATCATCAATATCAAAATGATAAAAATTTAACCGTATTTTTTCACAGTTATATTTGTCAGCTAAACAAACGTCAATGTGTCTCCCTAGTCTGTTGAGACGGAATCAGATGTGGAATTTGAGATGTATACCGACTTTAAACCATGATCTAATAAGTATGTACTTACTTGTAAATGATTTACTTAAGGCCCAAGACACGGAGCTACCCGCGAAATTCAAATTTAATTTGGTTTTTCACCATTTATAAACGAATACGACAAAGTAAGCTTATGGTATTCAAATTGCGATAATGGCAGTATTATCTTCACAGGTTTATATACTAATCTTAACGTGAAAGTATCCAGTTTTAAGAAATTAGTCAAAATAATGAGTTTGACGTGAGCTACTCACAAAGTAGTCATTATTTTGATTAATTTCTTAAACTGGATACTTTTACGTAAAGATTAGTATATAAACCTGTGAAGATGATACTGCCATTATCGCAATTTGAATACCATAAGCCTACTTTGTCGTATTCGTTTATAAATGGCGAAAAACCAAATTAAATTTGAATTTCGCGGGTAGCTCCGTGTCTTGGACCTTAATTGATCTTGCGAGTAAGAGTTATAAATAACTAGCTGATACTCGAGACTTCGTCCGCGAGATATAATTTTTAAATTTCCGCGGGAACTCTTTTATTTTTCGGGATAAAATGTAGCCTATGTATTAATCTTAGGCATAAGTTATATTCATTCTAAATTCCAGGCAAGACTCTTTATTCATCCATTATCAAACAATCGATCCTCTCAAACTTTCGCATTTGCATTATTAGTAGGATTGTCATCTTTATTGTCATTGATCAATTATTACTTATTGGTCAAAGCAAAAATACAAAGACTTCTTGAATTATCCCAAAAGCTGGAATTGAGCAAACGTTTCAGATTTATTGAATTAATCTCTGATCGGGCAATCTTGCGCGATTGCAGCTGGCTCTTTGTTTGGCGATTGGAAAGCTTTCTCCGCTTTTCTGATGTCGGCTGGATCTAGACAAAGGAATTGAAACCAATTAGATTATTTGGGGCACGATTCTATATCTAGGCCCTTATTCACTGCAACTCTCTAAAGCTTAAGTTGTATACAAATTAACTTTTGAGCAAGCTCTATTATATTTAGAATCAGAATCAGAATTTGTTTATTGCATTATACACTCGTAGAATTTATGAGGTGGTAGGTACAATATATTGTATTGTGTTTTATCAATCTAATGGTGGTAACTCAATGATCATTATAGACTCTTTAATAATAATTCTATCCGCAACTGAAATGTATGGTTTCACAAAAACTGAGACGTTTAATATCATTCTGTTTAAAAACCTCAGCTGATAAGCTTATTAGATAGGTAGTTTAAAACAATGTATGATGGTTTTTTACTAAAAAAAAACTTTATTCTACCTTTTTATTTTTGTCATTTTATAATAGTGTTGTAGTTAGGGACACTCTTAAAACATTTGCTTTAGTGTTGATTTTTTAGCCGTCGTCATCGCAACCGATAGAATAATTAATTATGTTATTTAAAACTTTTTATTTCTTTAAAATAAAGTTTGTTTTCAAACTTCCATTTCAACGAAAAATTGTTTAACTATTTTATAAAATAGGAACCTATTTACCAATCTGGAGATAGGAAGAGATTATTATATTAATGCGTTTTAATAAAAGATATTCGATTGCTTTAGAAAAAGAAGATGGTAGTTATAGCATCATATTGTAATGTAACTATTGATATACAATGCGGGTTTTTTTCCAATGGTTCTAGATAACACTAAGTAGACGAATTTTCACGTAATTTCCAAATACTTCAAAGTTTGAAAATTACTGAAAACACTCAAGTTATAACGAGGGGATTAAATTTCCTTTTGAACAAGTGCTTTTGAAAATAAACTTTCAATGCCATGGTTGTAAGGTAGTTGTAAGTTTATAATTTGTTTTCTTCTAAACTAAACATAGTATAAACAAACTAATTACTTGGAGGTAGTGTTTTTGATAGTAAAGGTAGGAACATACTTTAAACATACAACGCGCACAGATTAAATAAAAAAATAAATTTTATTTCAGGCTAAACCCTTCGAACATTTAGACCCTTCGAACTATAACGCTTAGAACGGATGTTTCTCTCAAGGTTCTACTCCAATCCTAGGCTCAAAACAACCGGTGAATGTATGCCAAATCGTACGGCGTAAAGGAGTACCTAACAAACATACACACACATACAAATTTCGTTTTTATAATATTAGTGTGAAGTGATTTGAAATGACAGTGTCTCTGGAACTAATAACATAGGGATGCAGGAAATGCCAAAAAGTATCAACTATCAGTTATCAACTAGTGCCTTCATTTCCTTGGACGCCTTGTTGGACGCTCAAAACTGTTTACAGTGTGCAGCGCCAAAATGAAGTCAATCAATTAGGTCCAAAAAAATGTGCCAGCGGCTTGCCCAGTGTTAATAATCCATTAATTTAATAGGGGGTAGTGAGTGCAATGAAATCGGCACTCTGCGGTAATATATCGGCATTGCGCTGCGCCATTGAGAGCGGCTGGATCGAGCCGCACTCGGCGCTTCGGAATTTCTGGAGCAGAAGTTCAAGGTTTCCAAATAAAATTTTTTTCAATAGTTGAAAATTTTTCGCCAACGCTGCGGTGTTTTTGAAAAGTTTTGCATGTATAAAAGTTTCAGAAATACTGCTAATAAATACATAAACATTTCGTTAAAATCAGTTTATTAACGCCCAACGCCCAACCCGAGCATTAATAAACAAGCTCACCTAGCCTAGTTTAAATTAAGAGCAACCATCGAGTTTCGTGCTGGTTCTTCTTGGTGGGAAGGGTATTCCGAACCAGTACATTCCACTTGACGGTTAAAAGAACTTTTTAAGAGCTTGCTTAAATAAAAAACTTTTCCATTTCTATTCTTCTATTCTATAATTGTGAGAAAATGAATAAAAAGATGACATGATATGATGATAGCTTAGAATTTTAACAAGTTTTTTTCTGATGAAAACAGGAATTTAAAATGTGTTCCATTTTAACATTAAACGAAATGTTAAGCAAAATATAGGTATGACTTGAATTAATAGAGATGAGTATATTTTTGACCTGAATGATAAATGAATACTTAACAAAGTATCTACTTATATTGGCCTATATTTTACGCAATAGCTGACGGCATCATGTCACTTCGTTAATATAAAATTATATTAAAATAACTTATGAAATTGAAACTCGAGATAGAAAGCTTTTGATAAATACGCTTCTAACGATGTATGCACATATTTGATATTTAAAATAATAAAGCAGTACACAAAAAATAGATTATTTTTATTTTATTAGCTCTTCTGTAAAAAAGTGTAATTTTGATGTACTTATGGTAGTTTTGAATTTTTTTTAAAGCTTTTTGTTATTATGTATTTAATTAAGGTTTTGATTCCCACGGGAGCTCTCTTATTTTCTAATTATTTAAAAAGTTACATTAAAAGTCTTTTGTATCTGGTAGTGACATACTCGTACCTATTTACTGATGCCTCATTTTATAATCATTTTTGATGCTGTTTTCACAGATTTTATTTTAATCGTATTTGCTTGTGTGATTAAAATTATTATCAAAATTGAAAATTGGCAATAGGATGATATTACAAGCTTTGTGTATTTCAAACTAGTCTAAAAGCGTAGACTTATAGAGCCAATTTTCTAAGCCTTAATTACAATATGGCGTTATTCAAGAGGCGGACCAATAAATTCCTGAAAAGCCGGCAACGCATTGGTGGTGCCTCTGGTACTACTAGTGTTCTTGGGCGGCGGTAATCACTTTACAATAGGTGACCCGCCTGCTCTTTTGCCGGCTATTTATATATATAAAAAAGCTGTTGAAGATAAAATGTAGTTACTCTTTATCCAGTTAACTGTGCAAATACGTGCAGGTACACCCAGGTCTCGTGCTGGTGAAAATATGTCACTTCGTGTTTCCAAATTGCATTTGGGACGCCCGAGATTAATTCCGGGGCAATCTGCGCGAGTGCCATCTGAGCCCTTTGTCGCCTGAGCATTGCTGAGCATCGCTGAGCATTTGCAAAGAAAAACTTTCCTCTGTACTACAGTTTAATGTAAAAGTTTAAAATTACTCTGCACCAGACGTAAAGTAGTTCTTTGATAGTTAAGATTGCTACACAGTCAGTTACGCTTGTGTTTTAGGGTTCCGTGCCAAAAGGTGCCAACGGGCCCCTGTTACTAAGCGTCTACTGTCCATCCGTCTGTCTGTCTGTCAGCAGGCTGTATCTCATGAACATGTGCACACTGCACGTGACCTTTTTACGCTCGGGATTCTTCTTTAAAATCCTTTGTTTCGATCTGAATTAAAAATAACGCCTTCGAGGAACAAAATATCACTTTGGAACCTTATTACACAAATAACTATTTGCAAAGTATATCTGCTCTGATAGTAAACAAGATTGAAATTGCGATTCTTGTGCTAATATTTTCAAGTTCAAAAGAAGGAATTCTTTAAGCACTTTTCAGCATATAAAACTGAGAAAAGCCGCCGGTTTTTGTTAAGACGTTTAAGTTCAAGCCGAGAGTAAGAAATAACTATGCTAATGCTCTGGGTGAAATTGTTTTATGCAAAGCTCATGATCGCAAGCTCTCAGGACCTCGTAGGATTTTTCCCAACAGTTTTTCTAGCTGAAAATAGCAAGGGAGTGTAAAAAGATTTGCCTCTATTTATATCTTATCTATTTACTTTGCTACGTAGCATAAAATTTTATTATTTTAGTTTTTGTATTCATGATGAGTGGGGTTGGATGTTTGAAATTTCTTTAGAGTTTTTTTGCTTTTGATTCCTTAATAAATATTACTTCAAACTTGCACGGTGTCCTTGGGCCGTTACCATGGCAACGGTAGGCGATTCCCCTCGCGGCCACCTCGTTACCCCTCGGTCACCAGCCGCCGGCCGCCGCGCGCGCTGCGCAGTTCGCTGTAAGGAAGGCGTCGATGCGCACACTCAGTGCGTTAATCTTTTAGTTTCTCGGTCGAACCCATTGTTGTTAAATTTTATTGTGTTACGTGTTTTTTTTTTCGAATTTAAGTTTCAAAAACTCTTTAAGTTCATTCACGTTCCTCATAATATTTAAATTATATCATCTTTATTATAATAATATTTTAAAATGTGTGTGAAATCTGCCAATGTGCATTTGGTCAGCGTGGTGACCTAAGCCCTCGTCTGAGAGGAGAATTACACTCAGTAGTAAGCCAATGAAGGGTTTCTGATAAACCATTGCCACTTCATTGTGCTATGTACCTACTTCATTTCGGCTCTCTATCTATTTAATTTTGGCTCTCCCATGAATGAAAATAGGATAATTTTATTACATGTAAAAGAGGAAAGTTAAAATAAGCTGATTTAATCTCCCAACTCCGATGCATAAGTTGGCCAAAGTACGCCCCAAGTCGTTCACTAGCGGATAGTTCACAAGTTAAGTCGCTAATTAAAATTTCAAGACTCATCTTAACTGTTACAAGATCAATATTTGACCTCAACGCGAAGTGCTCGTAAACTGCTGGCTGCTCAACTTTTCCTTGGAATTTCCTGATTTTATAATAATTTCAGTTCAAAATTATTTTCTTAAGCATAATTTAGTGATCTCTGGGAGATCTACGCAGTGAAATGACTCCTATAATTCTTTAACCAATAATTTATTTTTTTATAGTAACTACTATTATAAATCCGAAAGTGTTTTGGTTTGTTCTCGCCACAACAGAGCTACGGATTGGTGTGATTTTTTGCCCGTGCATAGTTTAGGATCTGAAAAGTAAATTGTAGGGATTAAGAACTGTCTATTGTGAATTGAAGTACCTATAGTATAAAAAAGTTATTATTAAAAGACCAATCATTCACTTTGGAATAGCATGGCAGTTGAAAACCGCATCAATCTTTCGCTATAGACAGTTACACCAATTTTGAATATAGTTAATTTCAACCTATTTTCTGAAACACACACAGTTGAACAGTTTCCCAAACATTTATTACGAGTTAATTTTCACTTGTTCAGAATACTCCCACATGATGCCAAGTTGTTGGCGTTTTTTGTCAACGGTACATACTCGAATACAAAAGTAACAAGGCAAAATATGTAGGCCATGGATGAAATAAAAATATTTCCGACACTACCGGATGGGATTTCGGATATTTGAATAATATTTTTTGTTTGTTTTGGACACACGTGTTGTATTTTTCAAGCAGGTGCAAATTTATATTTATTACTAGCTTTTGCCCGGAAGTTTGCCTTCGTTGAGTTAATTAAATAAATATTTTAAAAATCCGCGAAAACCATATGTTTTTCCGGAATATTAACTACCCGAGCATTAATAAACAAGCTCACCTAGCCTAGTTTAAATTAAGAGCAACCATCGAGTTTCGTGCTGGTTCTTCTTGGTGGGAAGGGCATTCCGAACCAGTACATTCCACTTGACGATTAAAAGCACTTTTTAAGAGCTTACTTAAATAAAAAACTTTTCTACTTCTATTCTTCTATAATTGTGAGAAAATGAATAAAAAGATGACAGATTGTGAACAACTAGGTAACTCAGCGGAAACATGAACTAAGTAAATTCAATTCAAAAGCTTAAGAAAGTACATACCTCATGACGTGCCAATTCCTAGCCAGTTGCTCCATTGTTCCACCAAATCGATTCCATATCATCTTGGTCGGTCTCTTTGTTCCTCACTTAACCCTCAAACAGCCCACTCGTCGCCGATGGCAGTCTCCATTAGGTCAGTCACATTGTATGGTCCCTATTGTACAGCCCTATTGTATGGTCTCTGAGACCGGGCGATTGAGTCTGCGGGTATTTTGCTTTCAACCTGTTAGGATAAGCTGCAGCTTAAAACAGGTGACCTGAATATGTTTTTGTTCGTTGAAGTAACAGCTCTCCATGTTGTTTTTGTTCATTTTTTATGGGTTTGTACCCAAAGCTTCCCTCTATCAAATTCAAATTCAAAATTATTTATTTCATGCAGGCCAACTTGTAGCTCTTATGACACGTCATGACTCTACCACCGGTTCGGAATGCAGATTTTGCTGAGAAGAGCCTGCAAGAAACTCAGCAGTTGCTCTTTTCATAACAAAATATCTGTCAGCAGGCTGTATTTTATGAATCAAGCATCTAATTGAAAATGAGGAAACATTTGAAGCAGCTTTTCTTCTAATGTTTAACACGTGTACGTCTCAAATATTAATAGGAATGAGACAAAACTTTGGTATCATTTCCCTCGTCAAAGTTTCATCACAAAAGTTAAATATCTTTGAAGATATTCAGCACATATGACGCCTATGAAATAATTCCCGTCTTCCATGCGAGCGAGCGGGATCCTGTCTTCAGAGATTAATGGATGAAAATAGATAGCCTACGAATAATTAAATATTTAAAAGCTAGAATATAATTTTTAGGATTTCAGGGTAGTGTGTACATCGTATATCAGTCGAATTCAGAGGTCTCACAAGTCGGTCTAAATCAGGCCTTTTAATGTTCTCCGGGTCTCAAAGAACACGCTTAGCTCACGGTAGCAGTTATTATCTCTAATATCAAGCATTTAATCAGTGTCGAATTTCCATATTATTTAAAAACTTGGCTTAGAAGATCGCTTAGCGGTAACCTCTCTGTCAAACTACTAAAAATTTCAAAGCAAGAAAACTCAACCACATTAACCCTTAAAGAAAACTTTTAGGAAGGCTTAAGCAGAACTCTCTATAACTGGCTTCACTTTATTTATTCGTCCTATGTATGCGAAATCTCCGTCTATATTTTTCAATGTGTCTATTGCCGGCTATGAATTCCCTCTCGATTCCAGATGTTGGAACGAAATGTTGAAAAAGTTGAAGCAACTTTATGTAAATTACAGCATCAGCTGTTCTACCCAGATCTTGTTCCATGTAACACTAGAAATTCATCCGAAATTATTTAACAATTAGCTTTAATTTCTATACATTCGTAGATACCTTATCTATCCGATTCGGAGACGATGGACAAGTAGATTTAATAAAAATATCAATTGTTTGAATCCTTACATTGGCTGAAAAATCGTGTACAATATGAAAAAGTTTAAAAGACGATTACTGTGATTACCTCCTGTACATGATTTAAAACGGTAGTTTCAGAAAATCAATCCTACTATAATATTATAAATGCGAAAGTTTGGATGGATGTATGGATGGATGGATGGATGGATGTTTGTTACTCAATCGCGCTGTAACGACTGAACCAATTTGGCTATTTGGCAGAGTGATAGATTATAGTCTGAAATAACACATAGGCTTAACCAGGGCTTAACGTACTTTTAACTCTTTTAGTAAGAGTTCGATCGGGAATTATAAAAACTCAATCGCTAACGAAATCGCAGCATCAGCTAGTTTAAAATAAATGTAATATTCCATATTGATTTTCAAGGCTTATAATTACATTAAGCTGGAACTCGGCTCAAACTGAGCTGTATTGTCTGAGAAGTCTAAAACAAAGCACTACTCAAAAGAGTGCAATTAAACCGTTTCGCGCCGACTCATTACCGTCGTACACCGAGCGCCGTAAAAATCGGCCACAAATTCTCTTTATGTTATATTTTTTTTTATTTCATGACAAGATAGTCCTTGACTGCGATTTCACCTGATGGTAAGTGACGATGCAGTCTAAGATGGTTGCGGACTAACTTGTAAGGGATATGGCAGTGTACATTCAACCTATACCCCTTATTGGTTTCTGCACGCCATCGTACTGGAACGCTAAATCGCTTGCTGGCACGTCTTTGACGGTAGGGTAGTAAATAGCCACGGCCAAGCCTCCCACCAGAACAATTTCAATCTCTCCAATTTACTGACGTCAAGTTTGCCGTCCTAAAGCTAAAACGTTAACTATCAAAACGCGGGAATTTGTAAAGAAATGACCATTTGATAACTAATAACCGACGTTTTTCATATTGCTTTATCAAAAACTACAGCAGTAAAGAGAACACCGATTAGATGGATCGATAGAGAATTTTTTTCTAAGGCAGATAGCATTAAAAATTCGTATTTGACAAATTTTGGGTAACGACATTATAGCTTGAGGAGGCAGGAGCAGAAGTACATACAAGTCAAACCATTGTGGAGATATCTCCACTTATTACAATGTGAAGTGAACATTTTAATTCTTCTTTCATAATAATAATTATTAATATACAGTTTGACTACTTCAAACCTAACCAACACAATGCACTTTGAATGTTTCAAATTTAATTTAAGAGTTTAATTTTAAAATCTATTTTTTTTAACAACATAAGTAGAAATATATAATACCTAAGTCCCAAAGCGACACGAACTTTTAGCGTTCGCAGTTTCATAGTAATTCAAAAACTAAAAGTTATGAAACGACAGCACATTTTATTCCGCATTCATTAGAACACTATTCGCAGTAATTAAGTTATGGTGTGAAATCCTACGTTTTACTTGTAACATTTTGTAACATCAAAGCATTCATTGCACTATTTTGTTACGGCAATCGGTCATAGTTAGTTGTCAACGAGTGACGCCACATAGAAAGATCCAGTCCAGTTTTATTAAGCGTTTTTACAGTTTTACTTATATTTTGGAAAATATACTTACCAATACGAGTATTATTATAGAAGAACACAATTTTTTTAAGAAAGTGTATGTGCATTTTTTACGGCCAGCAGTGTAAGATATCTGCAAGCCAGCGTTAATGCGCCTCTCTGTGTTTCCTAATTGCATCTCGCGTCTATCCGGGATTAATTCCGTTGCAATTGTCACGAGTGTCATCTGGACACTGTCCTCTACCATTTAGCTTTCGAGAAATGCTTCCGAGAGCTGTTGTCTCTGAGTATTCAAAAGATAGAACTTCATATTGGAGCTTCATTAATGTTTTGAATATCTTAATTATTAATCGAAGTCGGAAAAATGCTTCACAAAAATTATACAGCGGCGTGTTAAAAGCGTACTTTTCTTGGTCTTCTTCATCAAAGGATAGACCCCCAAAGCTGGACACAGGTCCCTTGCAGAGATTTTGACTTGTCTTGACGCTGTCTGTATCTGAACACTGTCTGTCCGTCTGTCTTTCCGGTGTGAGGCCGTTTGATCTCGCAGGCACAAAAGCACATCGATTCGTTATTTTATAGTCTGGGTGATATATAGGCTGCATTTAATACAAACAAAATCAAGTTGCCGATGTTATATCAAATTTTTCGGGTTACAATTTTTAAACTTTTTTTTAAATAACACCATCTCACAGGATCATTTTAACTAACCAAAAAATATTATGAATTTCTGTTTTCTGGAATCATTTAATAACCTAACTTAACTTTAATAGAGCTATAAAATATAAGCACCGTTTTAACAGTCCAATCCCAGAGTAGACCGCTCGGTCTGGTGACCTTACAATAGACCTGCCGTGATTAGTCTAATGAAGACCAACAATCAGAGAGCAGTACCTTTGACTGGGAACAAAGGGACCGTCTTGAATGATATGGGAGTGATTTATTCGCACAATGGAACGAGTTTTACCGAGAGTGTGCGTGGGCGTACTATTGTCCAGCGGTTGCTGCGAGTTTGAGTAGTTGCTCATTATTTCTTGAGATATGATAATTGAGGTCTACGGTGAGGTTACGTATTACTTAGGTTATTCCCCTATCACTGGTGTCCACCCCAGAAAGGAGAGAAGGACTCAAACCCAAGAAAGGACAAGGAAGTAGACGGAAAAGAATTTGTCAAGGGAGTCAAGAAGGTGACCAGAGAAAAACGCCAAGATCTACTACCGGATGAAACGTGGAAGTTTCGGTATATAACCGTGAGGTTGGTAGAGCCATGAAAAGGTTGGCAGATAGTCACAAAAATAGGGGTGTTATAAGATTGCGTTGCGAAGAAGTCTTCTTTCGGTGGTTGCGGTTTTGATCCCTGACCTTTGACTTTTCGGAGTAATGTGCGTTGAAGAAATTAAATATCACATATATCATTAGTGAAGAAAAACACAATGAGGAAACTTAATGTTCTCAAAGGTACGGCTCAGTTAAAAACAAAACATGATCGATTGTCGAATACAAAACCCTTCTAAATTAAGGTTGCTAGTTCATCGGAAACTAGATTGGACTCCGGAAGCCGCAGCTAGATCTAGCTAAATGTAGCAATCTGCTTCAAGCAATCAGTTGCTTTGTAATATATCACCGAGCAATGCGCCAGTGAGACAATTTGGCAGCCGGTTGATACAGCAGTTTATCATTACATGTCTTGTGTCTTGTCACGCCCATATCGCTGCTCATATTGTGTGCTAGCTTTTGTGTGATAATTTGATTATCCTAACAATATATTGGATGTGAGAAACTGTATCGAACTAATGGCAATGTGTGAGGTTGGAGGCCTCAATAGAGTGAAAGTGTGGACTGAAGACTGAAAGGTCGACTGTTGCACCTATAACTCTTCTTAAAGGATAACATAATTATTAACTTTAAAAAATAGGACTGTAAATTGTAATCTATAATTAAATCTCATTGAGTTCCTAGTGCTTCAATAGAAGTATCTGATTGAAAAATCTGTACTGTAGCCAATTTAAACAAATAGTAATGTTAAAAGTTACTCGCTTTAATGCAAATAGTTTTGATGCCAAAATAAATATTTTTACCGTATGAAAATATCCCGACTCAGGAAAGCAAATTCTAAAATTGATACATAAATTCAATATTAACAGGTTAACCGGCATAAAGTTATAAATATCCGCTACTTTGTTCCCTTTATGCCCGGTATTTGTAAACCGATAAATTAATTACCGGTATCCGACGCTCAGGGGAATTGCGATTGATTATAATTAGTTTATTGATCCCCAACATGTGACCAGAATAAACGATATTAGTTTCATGTTTAGAGATAAGAGTATTTTGTTAATTGGTTTGTTAATAATGCCAAGGTTTATTTTACGATCCGGAAATCTACTTTGAAGATAAAGCTAAAAAATAAGAAAATGATCAACAGCTCAATACTGAGTAAAAGTCTTCCTCTCACAGAACAGTCGTTGGCAATAGTCCGCCACGCTGCCCCAAAGCGAGTTGACAGATTTCACAAATCTTTAAGAACATTATGGGGAACCCTTGGGTTCAGGTTTGCTCACAAAGTTTTCCTTGGGAAGGGGTCATTCGAGAGGATACTTGTGTCCAGTAGTGAGGAAAGTCTTGAAGGAATCCTGCACTAAATTTAATTATCATTTTATTTTTCTCCTTGTTGATGCGTTAAGACTTAATTAATTTTTGTTAGTGATGGCTTACGTAATATTTAGTTACATAACATCGACAACATTTTTGGTGCAGTTTGATTTGATGAGGGGAAAGCTGTTTCCTAAATTAGTTGAGGGCACCGGAGCGTTATCAAAATAAAAATACCAAAAATTCCATTTATGTTGGTGATAAAGTTGGCCATATTTTTATTTCATCCACGAGTATGACCCAAATATTCATTTTTGAGCTTTAGCGCGTGAAACTTTGCTGCGAACAGTTAGTTTGGCTGACAAAAAAATATGGCAACAGCATGCGCCCATGTTAGATGTTTTCGGACAACAAACAAAAATGAACATGTATAACATATTATGTTTCCGAAATTGGTGTTACGAATGCCGTATTGAAAAATGTGTAAGTTATGACCAAAGTTTGGACCGAGTTTTACGGGATTTTGTTTTTTTTTAACACCCGACAAAAAAGAGAGGTGCTATAAGTTTGCCGTGTGTATCTGTGCGTTTGTTTGTTACCTTGTAGCTTCTCAACGAATGGACCGATTTTGATGTAGTTTTTCCGTTTGAAAGTTGAAGTGATCAAAATGGTTCTTAGATATATATAATTTATGAAAATTTGCTCAGAGTTTTGAAGACATTTGAACAGTTCATATTTTCCACTTGATTAAAGGTTCTTACAAACATTCACAGATGCAATTGATTTGGGTGTACTGTTACTTCGAATTATTTCCAAGACATGGCTACCTTCAGTTGATGCTGCAGCAACAAGTAGTCTGTAACTCAGCAACTAACAACAAAAATCTGAGCATCTCCACGCAGTCTTGTCAGTCCTAAACCCAATCCTAGAGTGCTTTTGTAAAGGTCGTTAAATAACATGTTGAAGTAATCACTTAGCTCTTGGGTCAGAAAATTAAATAAGCTCCGGATATTAATCGCGGGAACGGTTAGTGAAGACGTGTAATCCGAGATCAGCTTGTAAGCCCCAAGCTTACGGTTTGACTTGTTGAAACCTGCAGGTAAAAGGCTATGTTCAAAAACTGCTAATGTATTAAAAATAACACCTTTTAATAAGAACACTTTTTAAATTTCA
The DNA here is from genome assembly GCA_038048805.1 of Hipparchia sbordonii. Lineage (NCBI taxonomy): Eukaryota > Metazoa > Arthropoda > Insecta > Lepidoptera > Nymphalidae > Hipparchia > Hipparchia sbordonii. The sequence continues at coordinate 318,231 of CM076112.1, forward strand.
GATTTTCTGCAAGGATTAGATTATTTTGCAAAATAAAAAGTAGTCAGACTCCATTATGGAAGCGTAGCCATAGCAAAAGGATAAAGACAGACACGATAACATGCTCTTATTTTGCTTATTTTCTAATATTAGTATGAATGGCTATTGATAGATATAATAGAATATAGAATATAGAATATAGAATATAGAATATAGAATAGAATAAATATTATAAATGTGAAAGTGTGGATGTTTGTTACTCAATCACGCCGCAACGACTGAACCGATTTGGCTGAAATTTGGCACAGAGATAGATTATAGTCTGGAATAGGACATAGGCTACTTTTTATCCCGGGAAATAAGAGAGTTCCCGTGGGAATAAAAAACCTCAATCCACGCGAACGAAGTCGCGGGCATCAGCTAGTAATAGAATAAGACTCCCCACCAAAACGGCTAAAATCTCGTCGCGCCGCATACTCTGACGCCCATGAAACATATTTTAACCTGGCTGAGAGTTGGAGAGAGGAATAGTGGACATTTAGAGAGCCTGCAGTGCACATCCGATCCTACAATAAAACCGAAAGGTTTCCATCTGCCTCGTTAGTTGTGGTGCCATCTGAGCAGATTACGAACAAGACATGGCTGCTGCAAATACCTTTTGCATAAATGGGGTGGAGACCTTCCGCTATCTGTGACTGTGGCGAGGAGGATCAAACAAGGAAGGAGGAGGAGCATATCGTTCGACCTTCCCTTCCCGTTCCTACCAAGGATCGTCTCAAGACTTTTTTGACCTCCCTCCTGAGTTTGTCACTTGGCTGGGGAATTTGAACATTGATTTATAATCATAAAATATCTGACATTTAAATTATGACACTTATATTATGCTGTAATAACAATAATTATAAATAACGCTTATTTTGTCAAACTTATGCCATACGCTTAATAATAAATAGAATAAGACTTCAACCACGTGGACATAGGTTTTCAAAAATCCTTTGGTAAATCTCTGGTTTTTGGGGATAAAAGGTTGCCGATATCACTTTCTAAGTTCTCAACTATACCCATACACAAACACGTATTCGAAAGTAACAAACAAAAACATTTTCGCATTTATAATAATATTATAAGTAAGCATTAAGTTCCAGTGTATTTAATTTTTTAAGACGTCATTTTGTTACAAAGAATTAGGCAAAGGTCACACTGACGATTAACGTAGACAACTAAAACAGAAGAAACTTTCTTTCTTCTCATCATAGTTATAATAACACAGGCCAATAATAGCAGTATTTGTGCTGAATGGGTCGTATTGGCTTTGGTTTTACGCCAATTACCTAAACTGTTGACCTACATGTAAATTCTGTCTCGAACATAACTCGGCATGATACAGCTACCTAACGAGGTAAAATTACAAAGCCGAAACCCATCGCCTTAGGCCCTACAGTGTAAGATAACAGTATCAAATGAAAGCTCACATCATACATATTATTATGTTCGAAAATCAATAATCCCTACAAATGTTATAATGTGAAAGTGATTTCGTTTGTTGGTTTATCCTTCAATCGCGTAGCAACAGAGCTATAGGTCGACGTTATTTCTTGAGGACTTGGAGAGTGACATAGGCTACCTTTCCGGAAAAACTAAGGGTTCCCCTGGGGTTTTAGAAACATAACATAAGACGAAATCGCAGGCAAAAGTTACTAAAATAAAATAAATAAAATAAATAAATAAATAGTCTTTTAATCAAGAATAAAAAACAGCCACACAAGAAAAAATACAAAGAAATGAACAATAAAAAGAACACAAACATAAAAATACAATATAATATATAAAAAAACTAAAGATGGATCCCGACGGCTTAAATTGTACATAACGTTCTATCTATTGAATTATTTTCAAGCCGCCGGTACTAAGTATTAATTTGTAATACACCTGGGTGCTTATGTTTCTATGCTTAAGGTTCTTTCCGCACTGCATCCGATCTGAATCCGAGAATTCTCGATCCGAAGTGGCCGCTGTACTATTTGTATGAATGGTTGCGCACTAGACAAAAGGACTTAGTGCGTAACCCCAGTGCGGAAAGAGCCTAACTTGTGCCCGTGGTAAGAAGGTAGGTGGGTACAATCTTGGTTAATTTTGAACAAGCTATTTATATTTTCAATAAATAGTAGCGCTGCAAAATTTCAATAACCCATCGCCATTCGGCTTGTCCAGCGCTGCGCGGCGTAACTCAGCGCGGCGGCTGCGGCTAACGATGCCTCCGAGCGCTTGAGGAGGCTATATTGCTTTATTATGACACCAATATCTGCTCCGCCCTCATCCATATTAGGTTAAGAAACCTGTCTCACAACCGACGAGAAAGGGACACACCATCGATTAGTTTCTCGCTCGTGCTTCGAAACTTTTTTTTCCATTTACATAGTACAAACCATGTTAAACATACATTTTATATGAAACAGGATACATATATTAGTACCTAATATAAACTACTTCTGCCGCAGTGTTATCTGCGTGGAGCTAGGTTTCTAAAAAATCACGTGGGAACCCTTTTTTCCGGTATAAAAATATAATGCTCAACTACAAGTAATCCTTGCAAAAATCACGTTGATCCATTGTTTCATGGAGTGTGATTGAAGAATAATTCTATAAACGAACAAAAAGCAAACTTTCTTTCGCATTTATTGGTAAGGATATACTATATCACAAAGTTACAAGGTTTAAAATCGATATCATTAAGAACAAAGAAGTGTTCAAACCTTTTGAAATGATGAAACCTTGGTGAAACGACTTTAAAATAGAATGAGTTATTTAGGAATTTGATACAGTTTGATGAATTATAAACTTGGAGTCTAACTTTAAAACTTTACTTACCTTTCGAGGAAACCATTGAGGAACTCTCATTGAAAGTTAAATGTAACTTGGTTATACCTATTGAAACCACAACGAAAATTTATTTCAGTTATTATATATACCACCTCAACGATTGAAGTCGATTTACAAGGAAAACTAAGAACTTCGCCAGAACCCTTCTCTCTGTGTTCAAAATTGTTTAAAAACAAGGTAAAATTAAAAACTTGAGAATATTAGTTCTAACTAACAAAATATAATAAGTATATAGTCTTTAGTTTGAAGAACTGATGGTCGTTGGGGTCCCAAAATATTGGAGTGGAGACCTCGCACCGTAATGCGCAGTCACGACATCAGACGAGTCGCAGGGATACAAACGGCGCAAGACCGAGACAAGTGAAAAATACAAGAGATGCAATGCTAGAGACCTATGTTCAGCAGCGGACGTCTATCGGTACACAAAGAAGAAGAGCTTACCTTTTGGTATCTTACAATAATAGCCTTGTGAATAATGGTTTTCCATTATTCACAAGGCTATTATTTTAAGATACTAGGCTAGCTTTTGTGATAGGTCTAGACACAGATGTAATATTACCTATTCAATGGTTCTAGACAGTAGTTGTCCAACATATGTAGAGTATTTTGGAGGGTTTGTTATTGCGTGTTGTTCTTCCTTGTTCCTATATTTATTCTACTAATCGAAAAGCACAGTGTAAGCGGCGGATTATAGCAAAAGATTTTTTTTTGTTTTTCCTTGTTGACAAAGAATGCCAGTCAAATGACTACGTCCACTATAATTCTATTTCCCCCGCTATCGTAAAAACTACGTAAGAAATTAATTAATGATATCTAAAAGATTAATCTTCGAGCAACTTTTGACTTTGAGTTTAACGGTACGCGCTATATCCCCGCCATGCAAAACCGTTTGAAAGTTTAAAATAATTCGGTCTGCGCGCGACGCGCTACCCATCTGTTGCTGAAATATCACTCAACTTTACAACTACAAGCCTCTTGACCTTTCCCTCCTTTTGTATTTCTCTTAAGGAATCTACTTTAAAATCTTTTGCTATCTCTACAATAATTAAATCTCCCAAGTTTAGATATCTGTTTTGCTCTCGCGATGAAATATAATTATATCATGATGAATTCATTGATATGCAGTTTTAATCGAGGTATCAGAAGATTCCTCAGCAGTTGAAAGGACGATCTCAAAAAATTTCTTACATCTTAAAAATCTGAAAGTTTGTAAGTATGGATGGATGGATGGATGGATGGATGGATGGATGTTTGTTACTCTTTCACGTAAAAACGACTGAACCGATTTGGCTGAAATTTGGCATAGAGATAAATTATAGTGTGAAATAACACATGAGTTACTTTTATCCCGGAAAATAAGAGAGTTCCCGCGGGAATTACAAAACCTTAATCCACGTGAACGAAGTTACGGGCATCAACTAGTTGGAAATAAAAATATTCCCATGTTACAACTGGAACAGGTAGTAGTAACACAGGACTAAAAATGGCCGAGTTACCCTGGTAGTATGACTCGTAGTAACGCGGGTAACGAAAGATTGTTCAGAGTCTAGCAGTTACTGTAATTATCACAAAATTATATAAAAATAACTATTCCGCCTTATTGAACAAAAACAATCGCATAAAAATTAATTTGCTATCGTTGAATTCGGCCGTTTATTCGAATGTTGGAAGCGGAATAAAATTCCCCTTTCACAATTGGACAAAAACAATAAGCAGAATATAATCAGTGGACCGCATTGAATGAAAAATAATTGAATCTCATTTTAAACGAAAATATTGAACGCACTGAATCCTTTTTGTTGCGCGCGTTGTCTAGGAGCTAGCGGCTGAATACTTCATTTAACAAATGTAAATTTAAATTTTAAAACACCCCCGACATGTGAATCTATGGTGATATACCTGAACCCCTGCTAGTCAGTTTTCTGCTCCATCATAGATCCTCCTCGTTGATCTTCGACCATCATCTAACACCTACTCATTAAGACCATTTTAATGAGCACAAATACGAGTACATTATAATATCTGCTATAAGTTGATGAGGAGTAGGATATCCCGTAGATTACTCGATATCGCAGTATCAGTTCAAAGATACTATGCCTAGAAAATAATCCGAAATAACAGTACACCCAACAATCGCACAAGTAAAAGTTTGTAAAATATTCAAAGGCGATATATAAGATCTGAAATGGAAAGCTTTTGATAAATAATAATAAAATAAAACAAATATGTTTTTTTGTTTATTTATATTCTCACCAAGCTGTACTTACAAAGTAATATTTCAAAAAGAGCAACCGCCAAGTTTCTTGGTTGGTATTCCAATCCGGTGGTAAATTCACTTGACGATTCAAAAGCACTTTGTTTTATTGAACAAAAAATTTGAATAAAAAATTATTCTTCTATTCTATTCATGGTAGAGCTAGCACAAAATAGACGACTTTTTCTAATTTATGGAAATTGACTCTGCCCTTCATCAACATAATATTGTCAGTAGGTACATTATAATATTTAAACTTGTATGAACTCTTTTTACAATTCATTCACCAGGTCTGAGTGTATCATACCTGGGTTACCTACAGATTTTTGTGCTCAAAGGGAATAATTTGGAATGAAATCGTACGATTTCAGATTTTATTTTTTATGTTATAAAGACCACGATTTGCGTAAAGTTACATTAACCAAATTATTGCATTGTGGACTACGATGTTTCGTGAATACATTTCAAAAATTTCAGCTTTTGATTGTATCGTTATTTTATGAAAATTTGCACCCGAGTCCGGACAGGAGGGTAATGTTTTTGAATGTTTTTAGGAATGATTGACGCCCATGTCATACTAAATCTTAGAAAAACTAAATGCTCTCTGACCTTTAGAGTGCCGTAGAAACACGAAATCTTATTTCAGAGGATAACTCATTCAATCTTAAGGCTAAATGTAGAACAAGTTTTGGCATTCTGTATATTATGGACGAGTAATATAGACAAATTCCTAACGTTTCTCCGTACCGGTTCCGTTCCCGGCCTTTGAATAGGTCTCTATGACGTAATCACAGTTCCGCGATATTGTATGAGACTTTTGCATTGATCTGGAGCTCTACTATTGAGGCTAATGACAGTCATTAGGCGTATTGTGTTCAGTCTTATGAGTCTGTAATAGTTGTACTATTCTATGAAACTACTTACCCTTTGTAAATATTTAGTTAGTAGTTTAATCCTATTTTCTTAAATGCAAAAGTTTGGATGTATGGATGGATGGATGTTTGTACCTAGGCTCAATCACGCCGCAACGATTGAATAAATTTAGCTGAAATTTGGCACAGAGATAAAATATAGTCTGGAATAAAACATAGGCTATTTTTTATTTCGGAAAACATGAGAGTTCTCGAGGGAATCAAAAAACCTTAATCCACGCGAATGAAGTCGCGGGCTTGAGTGAGTTTCTCATATTTTTTCAAACATACATGACTCAGAAAAGTCTACTACGTCTGCTAGTCCTCATATAAAAAATCAATACAGTGAGTATACAAGAGTAACACATTCAAGTTATATACTCCAAGGCTAGCGGATAACGTCAGTGTGGGAAGGGCGCCCTACATTCCGTTTGCCAAGATGCAGTCTGCACTGATGCTGGAGGACCCGAGAGTAAAATTAATTCGAAAGATTCCATTCAATGTCAAATTCTAGCTATAAATGTGAGGATATTTAAATAAATAGATGATACCCGCAACTTCAGCCGCGTGGATAAGGTTTTTTAATTTTCACGGAAACTCTTAAATTTTCCGGCATAAAAGAAGCCTATGTGTTATTATCGTAGGTATGGTCAATCTCTATTCCAAATATCAGCCAAATCCGTCCAGCACTTTTTACGTGAAAGAGTAATAAACGTACACTCACACACATACAAACTTTCGCCTTTATTAGTGTAATAATGTGATAAGATGTGATTTTTTCTATTGGGAATCCAATTTTTTTTGTATTTAAATCAAACTAAAAGTACAGTGTGATATGAAAATATTGTGTGGTAAGTGATGCCCGCGAGTTTGGCCGCGTCGGTTTAGTTTTAGGTTTCAGTTTTTAGTTTTTTAAGCTGTAGGAACTTTTTGATTTTCCGGAATCAAGGTAGCCTTCCGTTTGGCTCTTGTTCGGTTCTCGTCGGGTGGACATACTCGGTCACCGATTCACGGCATCGTATTACCCGCCCGCACTATTACTTTCTTTCTTTCTAATCGGCTTCTAAGAATTGTATCGGGATGCAGGAAGTTGGTTCCACAGTTTTGTAGAACGTGGAAAAAAGATCTGGCACAACGGATGGTTGAAGTGCTCCAGGCACCCAGGTGGTGAGGGTGAAATTTTAGTATAGGTCAAAATTGAACTATTTGAACTAATTTTTTTCCATGTCACATTTGGAAATAGAATTTAGGATATTGCCTATTTATTCATGTGCTGCCTGGATCATCAATAAACGCATTCGCGGCCGAATGCGTACAAATAATACCATCATGCTCTAATTACTAATCCAAACAATATGGCGACTTTGGATTGTATTTCACGCTATTATTAAAACCGATAATTGAAATAATTAAAGCTACGCTCGTTGGAAGCGATCCAGTGTACAAATTGGACTAGCTTTTTTGTAAGTTACTTTGCATAGATACTTCCATAACCCCTCGTGTTTTTAAAAATTCAAAAATTTTGGCTTGGATATTTGAAGGCAATAAACGTGAATTATTTATACCGTGGTTTCGCTCCCGCCATCTATTAAAAGTAATCCGAAGTACACAAAATTATCAATTTTGGATTTTAAAATTTTTAGGTGTTCTTTAGGGTATTTTTTTTTAAACCACCCCTATATTACAAAACAAAAAACAAATTCAAATTGATCAGGCCGTTTTTGAGTTTTAGCCATACTAACAAACAACAATGGATTTTTAAATGCTATCTATTATTATACTCGTATAAACGCTCGTTATCAATAAAAGGCTTTAATTAGTGCTCGGGACATAGAATTTTGGATAAACACGACAATACGTTCAAATGGATGCGAAACCGCTGCGGAATTGTTTGGATTAGAAATTAGCGTGTAATGAGGTACTCGCAGTTTGCGCGCATCGGCAGCGGAGCGGAGCGACATTTAGCGATGAATAATAAATAGCAGCGGCACGACACGTGTGCGATGCGATGTGTGATGCGATTTTTCCTTTTTCTATGTACGTATATTTATTTAATTAATCATGAACTTCCCTCGGTCGGGCCCTAGCAGAATGACAGCGTTGTGGTTACATATTTGTATTCATAGCATTGAGCTGAGCTAGTACCCTTTCATTGGCATGATACACAGTACGAGTAGATACTACTTAAGTTATATTTTAAGAAATTCTATATATTATGTGTAAGTCTAATTGTAGGTACTTATTTCATTTGTATTTTATTTTATATGTCAATGAATTAAAGATATTGTATTCTATTCGATGCGACTTCAGTGAAAAAGCACTTTTTTTTTAGTTTAAAATGTCGGCTCAAGAAAGATCTACATTGTTCAGAATAGATGTTATTAATTATATTTAACCAGTAATATAACCAGTAAAAATCTATATAAAATATCTGTATCGCGGCGAAACATGCGTAGAGTGTATTTCGAAGTTTGCGTGGTGTTGCATGTTTCTGCGTTTTTTCTACACCAAGAGAAACTAAGATGTTCAGTGCGAACGTTTAGCCATACAGATTTTTTTCTGGTTTAGCGGATTACAGCAAAGGAATTGTATTTTTCTAGCAATATCATCGAATTCCGACACCTGCTTTTGTCCAATTTTATTTCTAAGATGCATTTTACTCATTTTACTTCTGACTTTTCTGAGTTACGACGTCTTCTGAGTCTTCAGAGTTAAGAATCATTCCTGAGCGCAGGTCCCCTCTCAGAAAAGTGTTGCTTACCACGCTAGCCCACTGAAAGTTGGCAGACTTCACTTAGAAAACATTATGCAGAACCTTGCCAGCCCAGAAGGCGTGTAGGTTTCTTTACCATGTTTTCCTTCACCGTTGGGCATGTGATATTATTAATAATAATAACAACTTTAATGTCCAGTTAAGGAATTTTGTAGTACCTTACAAAGTCTACCTACTGTGTAAAGTTGTTTAATGTTTCTTCCGCATGGTCTTGCTAAGTCGTCGCGCATTTCATCATTACGAGTACGTCGTGTGACTTAAAAGTGTTTTACATTAGCGAGTGCGTTAAATTATTGGTGTTCTGTGCGCGACGTAGCAATATGTTGGTGCAAAATTATGACGTGTTTGCTTTGATTTATAATAACGAAGGTATCTAATCCGCGTAACATTATATTGTGGGATATTGGCTACATAAATTATTATCTACCCTAGTATAGATACGTGAAACTAGATTTCCCTTTGAAGGAAAATCCTTGTAGACAGACACATAATTGGATTACGTTACAGAGATCTAAAGAAATAAATCTTGTAAACATTCTGAGGGAATATGTTTAAAAATGGTAGAAAACTGTGCAGAGATCTCTATCAAGGGGAATTCAGATTAAGGTAGAGTATAAAATTGACCGAGTAAAGTAAGGTCTCTCAGTCAGCTGCTTTGCTTGCTTTATGAATTTGCACTTGTTCATCAGAATGTCTGTCAAAACCTTAGATATAACTTCTGAATCAATAAACAAAATTGATTGAGCGAAATGCATAGTTTTGTGGTCTCTGAGTACACTTACGAGAAGGTACACCTGTTCGTCTGTCTGTCTGTCTGTGTTGAGTGTGTGTCAGGTTCTTATTATAGTATCATTATAATTAATATTATGTAAAACTATGCAACTATGATCCAATGGCCTTAAAATTTATAAAAAAACTTTATTCGAGGGGGACACCCATTGAAGCAAATGGGGGCAAAACAGTTTATGACATTTCTTAGGCTCTAAAAAAGAATGATTTGAAATCATCGAATGTGCAAAATAAGACAACACTTTTCGTAGGCCTGCGTTAGCTCTTAGCACAGAAAAGATTAAAAACTTTACAAAGACAGATAACGGCGCTCCTTATTTCTTTTACAATTCTGAGAAGACTGCGCCACAAAATTGCGATTGGCTTTATTTTATAACAACAGAGAGTTGGACCAAAAACACATTAACAAAGAAGTACAAACTAACATCCATCGCCGCAGGACCCAGCCAGCTCCACAAACGAATCGCAAACAGAATCAGAAGACAATTTAAACTACAAGCATTAAGACGGCAACAAACGATCCCTGTAAACACTGCCTCTGCATAAGTTTGGATTTGCAAACAATGCTGGCTCTTTTACCGACTTAAATCTTCACCTCATTAACTCTTAACTCGCTTATGATAAGGTTTAAACTCCCACGTGTCAATGACAAAGTTAAATTGGTAAAACAACTCGGTGCATTTACGAAGCTAGCCAGGGCTAGTATTTGCATTGTTAATAGAGTTGACTGATTCAATATTATCGATGTAGGGGGGGTGGTTTGTAAATTATATCACTGCAAGTCAACATTATTGAACTTCGCGATGTTACTTTCTTGCGGTTTAATGGTAGAACGCAATATGAAGAATTTTTAACAATTCTAACAGAAACACATTAGCAACACCCAACCCCATTTCTTGGAAAGATAACGTTGTGTTGACTCAAATGCGGCCTGTTGTCGGAAGTTACACACCTTCAAGCCATGAATTTTCAACTTCCATGACCATAATAAAGCCACCCCCACAAAAGTACGCTTTTATTGGTCGATTAAAACACATTGCGCCATTGCAATATTTTTTTATGGCAGTAGTGATCGCATGCGTCTATAAAATTTACTAAGAACCGATAGTAATTATTAAAGTACTAGCGGACCCGACAGACGTTGTCCTGTCTTAACTATGAATATTGAAACTCCCCTTTTTACCCCCTTGGGGAGAGAATTTTCAAAAAATGTAAAATACGTAATTCTTTATTTTTGATCAAGAGCCAAAATATCAAGTTTCATAAACATAACTTGAAAAATAACTTGAAGAACGAAGGACTATCATACAAACATTCAACCCCTATTTAATCCCTTAGGGGGTAGAACTTTTAAAAACTGTGAAACTCCTACTTTTTTGTTTTCAATTTAAAGCCTAAGTACCGAATTTTATGGGTATAGCTTGAAAAATAACGGAGTTTCATACAAACTTTAACCCCCCTTTTTACCCCCTTGGGGGGAGAATTTTCGAAATATGTAAAATACGTAATTCTTTATTTTTGATCAAGAGCCAAAATATCAAGTTTCATAAACATAACTTGAAAAATAACTTGAAGAACGAAGGACTATCATACAAACATTCAACCCCTATTTAACCCCTTAGGGGGTAGAATTTTTTAAAAGTGTGAAACACTTACTTTTTTGTTTTCAATTTAAAGCCTAAATACCGAATTTTATGGGTATAGCTTGAAAAATGACGGAGTTTCATACAAACTTTAACCCCCATTTTTACCCCCTTGGGGGGAGAATTTAAAAAAAATGTAAAATACGTAATTCTTTATTTTTAATCAAGAGCCAAAATATCAAGTTTCATAAACGTAACTTGAAAAATAACTTGAAGAACGAAGGACTATTATACAAACATTCAACCCCTATTTAACCCCTTAGGGGGTAGAATTTTTAAAAACTGTGAAACACGTACTTTTTTGTTTTCAATTTAAAGCCTAAATACCGAATTTCATGAGTATAACTCGAAAAATGACGGAGTTTCATACAAACTTTAACCCCCCTTTTTACCCCCTTGGGGGGCGAATTTCGAAAAATCCTTTCTTAGTGCTCGCCTACATCATAAAAGGAACCTACTGTCAAAATTTCAGTTTCTAACTTCAGTGGTTTAGGCTGTGCGTTGATCGTCAGTCAGTCAGTCAGTCAGTCAGTCAGTCAGTCAGTCAGGACAAGCCTTTTTATATAATTATAGATTACAGGATATAAGCAAGGATTGAGAATGTTTAATATTGGAACGAAGTTCCTTATCGCGCGTTGTGAAAGGGGGCTAGACGGAAAAAATTCTTACGAAAAGTTGTCACGACACTTTTTGCTATGTTCGTCGCATGTTTCTCTGTCTGTCTCTCTCTCTCTTATAGAAAGCAAGCCAGATATTTTCATTTCTATTTCGCATTGAACTTCGTTCCATCCGGGTATCCCTTGACACCTCTCAAGTTTTTTTTTTATTTTTGATTATGTTAATATTTGGATACGTTGGTAAACTAATACATCCGTGGAATAGTTTTTATTCATATCAGTGCGAATTAATAATGATCGCGCAGCCTGGTATTTCATCGTCTGCTAAGTGGCTAGATTATAATAGAATAAAATATTACGTGATACACAAAAATTAATAAACGTAGACTTACACACATACAGAGTTACATAAAATCTAATCTAACTAGTTTCTAGTATATATCATGCCAATCATAAGGTTCTAGCTCAGCTTAGACATAACTTTTTTCTAATTCTTGACTTGAATTTGTTCATAATTTTGCTTATTTACTCATACATATCTTAAATTAAATTCTTAAAAAAATTAATATCAATGATTCATTTTACTGTTGTGTGTAATTATGACTATTATTTTACGATTTAAACTCATAAGAACAAAGATTAAAATTTACCGATAACCTACTCAAAGAACAAGAGACGTTGAATTATTGGAAACAATCAAGAGCAAAATTAAAGCACAATCGAAAAGTGCTGATCACAAACAATATCGCTAAGTTAAAGCAGATATTTCTGCAGACAATTGCAATTCAGTTGCAGCCTTAATGAAGACTCCGGCCGTGCTCAGCTCACAGCGAAACTTGGAATTTACTTGTCAGATGCAGCACTTCAAGTTTATAGCATAGACAAACCGTGACGTCAGGAGAGGACTTTCCGGCTGTGTACTTAAGTCTATTTAAAGGAACTCTCTATCTCTATCTGTATTTAAATGAACAAGTACATATCTCTGTTAGTCTTTGCTTCGAGTTTTTTTTTTTTAGAAATAGAAATATTTCAACTGCAACCTTTAAGTTTTCGGTTCGCAACTATAACCGTTGGGCTATTGAGGCTTTTTGCTTGGGTATAGAGGTTATACCCAAGTAAAAAATCATGTCTCGCTTTCTTGATTGAAACGGACACACTTATAATTTCAAGTAAGTCATGTTGTTTGTTCGTTTTTTTGTTTTAGCGCGCCAATCTTCGGAACTACCCGTCGAATTTGAAAAATTCTTTTTACATTTGATAATCCAACTCTTGAAGAAGGTTACAGGCTATTCGACATCACGGTATAACCCTTAGAAGCTGAGCAAAAAAAGAATAGCGTGGTTGGATATTGCGATGCTGTGAGTCAGTGGGCGAGGGCGGCCACCCGACGAGAACCGAACAAAAACCAATCCGGAACCGAACCGAACAAGAACCGAGGTTACTTTTTTTCCGGAAAATGCAAGAGTTCCCACAGGATTATTAAAAACTAAATCCACGCGGACGAAGTTGCGGACGTCAGCTAGTTTAGTATGAAATGAATTGAAACGAGATTGTACTTGCACGTAAATTATACTCAGCGGTATGGCTATTCCACTTGGATAAAATAAACCACTCGTAAACTGTACTAAAAGCAAAATAAGTCAACCAAATTCACACGTAATAGCATAATAGCTACTTAAATATTGTATGCAAAATGTCTGGCACTGAGCCTAGAATCTAAACTCCACACAGCTTAGCAATCATACAGTATACTTCATTCGATTGTAGGACAATGAACAACGCATGTTACGAACATCATCCATATCCTTAATGAGATTGCACACCATTGTATGGACATCCACCTTCAATATCAAAATTCTTTAAACTTAATTTATTGCGTAATTTTCTCAGACTACAGCGCGTCTGGAACTCTCTTAGCCTTACTTATAAATCGTAAATTAAAAAATTATCATCACTAATTCATACAAGCCCCCATAGTATGCGTGCATTTTATACAGTTTGATAAAGAATTTCTTATTATATTAGTTGGCAATAATTGATGCAGCTTTTTCGTAATCAGTCAGCTGCATGATGACCAAACCGTGTTCTTTACGTAGATACGTAGCGCAACATTCGAAAGCAAGTGAGGCAATGAGGCGTAAAGTGTGAGCGTGTGACAGCGAGGCTTTATTTGCTGTTTGAGAAGCGCATAAAACACAAGGTGGGTAATGAACGAGCTTCTGCGCCATTACCTATTTACGCGCAAGTTTATAACGCGGAGAAACGCCCGCTTTACACGTCGCGGACACGACGCACCGAGCGATTCATCGAAATATTGAAATTGCAGCATGATGCCGAGTGGGAGACCTTATTTAATCACATGCAATTGTTATTTTTATTTTAGTTGATAGAGTTATTTTATTTTTTAATTTTTCAATTGTATTGATTGAATAAAATATTTTTGTTTTTCTTCTTTTCTTTCAAATACAGGCAACTGCCACGCCACTGTTTGAGAAAATCGTATACATTCGACAGCTTATTATTTGCTTTAAACGTGAGGTTTCAACATCGTTTAGCTGTCGTATTAATACGGTTACTCATACAATCGTATGGCAGTTTATTTGACGAATTGAAGAAATTAAGATTACATTGCAATAAACACACTGCACATAGTACACTACAGCAGGTATTTTTCTACGACTGCATTGTATTTAGGGCATTTTCTTCCCACTTTGGCTTATCCTGTGTATCCGATTTCTTCAGATTATTGGCTCTCATATCTGCGCTTACGAGATCTAGCTAGGCGCTTTCTTGGACAGCCATACAGGAGTTATTTATTTTTATTAAATTGTAAACGTATTACTCAAATTTGATTTTTGTGTAAAAATATGTAACAACGGTTCTGCGAGAAAAATTCGTTAAGCAGACACCGTTGAGATAATCGATCATCGAAAAGCAATGGATGCGACGCGACCATGCACGGTCGTATCGCACCCACCTCGGTGGGTGTAAAAGCACCCACCTGATCCCGGGACCGGACGCAGCGGTTATTTCACGGTACATAAACATTTGATTTGGTGCGGCGCGGGCGGCGCGGGCGGCGCGGGCGGCGCGGGCGGCGCGGGCGGCAAGCGGCGGGCATTTTTACCACTTTGTATGCGCCACCGGCAGCGCCTCACCGCTGAGAAACGGGGAAATGAATTATAGGTACCGAGTCGTTTGCGACTCGTCTCTTAGGGGTAACGAGGGGGCCGCGCTTAGATAAATATTTATACCCCTCACCCTGTTGTTCCAGCTATGGGGGTTCTATGTGTTGGGAATCATAATAGTACAAGTTATTGGTATGCTAAAGAAAATATCTTAACTTCAAGGGTCTATGTCACCGTGCCTAAGTAAACGGAGACGACTAGGAAACGGTGGTAGAGTCTTGATGTTTCATTAGAGGTTAGGTTGGCCAGCGCCTACATGAAATAATTTTGATTTTTTTTTTAATTTGTATTTGTGTTGTTGGTTTTTTGTATTGGCAATCTGTCAGAAAGTCAACTTTAGGTGAGTTGGTACGTCAAAATCATACACAAAAATTTTTACTTTCCTGTGGAACTAATAAAATGATGCCGGGGTAAGAGTAGCTTAGTTCACTCCTTAAAAAGTCTCTATTCTGCCTCAGAATAATGGTTAAGTTGTTTAAAGATTCGCGTAGTACAAAAACAGACGGACAATATTTTCCAAAACTATTTCAAAACATTTTTACACAATGAATAGGAATGTGTAGAACGTCCACAATTAACTTATTTCCATTTCTTGCAATGGTCTTGCACCGGTATTCTAGATATTGTAGCCGCCTGTAGGTACCCACTGTAAAACGAAACATAAATAACTTAAGATCAAAATTACATTATCATATTTATAAGATTAATTTTGCTTTCTTTTCTCCGTTTGCACCTACCTAGATAAAAGCGTTGCAGCTAAATAAATGCTTGAAGATTAACATTTAAGAAGAAGATCGAAAATTTCAAAGATTAAAATAATAAAGCAATAAGTACGTGAATAAAATAAAGTGAAATTATAATGTAATTAAGATTTTCTCGTGATTTTGTATGAAATGGATTGACAAAATTCCGTGAAATTATAATCTTTGTCCAATTTTTTTCTCAGCCTTTATCTAAAGCTTTTAAAAACACCCTAAATCAGGGTACACTTTTTACGATTCCACGTAAATAAATGAAGTCATTTTCATTGAAGAAAGAACTTGAACTTCCTGTTATGTTTTACATTTCAATGAATCTTGAATAAACGTGTTTCAATTGAAGAAAATTTAAGAGGAATGTTTTATATAATAAAACTATTATTTTAGTTTAATTTCTAGAATTAATCGAGTAGAAATTAAGTTTCTAATATAGGTACAACCTTAAACTCGTGGCCGCTTTAAACAGGATATCTTCTATAAATGAACCCCTTTGAAAACTATTTCAATTACTTCAGGATTACTCCAAACTTGTTATCATTTGTAAAGTTTAAAAGGACTTAAACATTACCAAATACATCGGTTGGAATAAAGAGCCCTTTATTGCGAAACTTATTTGCAAACAAGTTTACCAGCACAATCCACTGCGATGTCTCTGTGACAATAGAGTTGAAGCCTAGATCAACAGGCAAGGGATGAATTGAAATTCGAAAGGTCCTTCATAGTATAATTAGGAGAAAGAGAAGAGAGTGAAAGTTGTTTCTTTTTTCGAGAATTCTGTAGTGTCATCTCAATTGATGTGGTTTCTAAGGGAGTGACGTCATATAGTATTCCTGGTCTGCCAATTATATAATTACGTTGTGTATTATCTGGTACCAAAGTCTGGTACTCAAACTTTGTAAGCGATAAGTACTACTACGAAACCTAAACTGCGAACATTGGCTTGCCTATCTATAGCCTCGTTAACAGTCATTCTACCAACATAATATAATCGCTAAAATGTGTATGTTTATTGGTTTCTTCGTCAATCACACGAGAACAGAGCAACGGATCGACGCAATTTTTTGCATGGTTATCGTTGACGAACTGGAATGTGACAAAAGCTTTTTATTCCGGAAAAATTCAAAAAGTTTCTGCGGGATTTTTCAAACCTAGCTCCACTCAGACGATGGATCTATAAAGAATGTAGTATTATCTACAGAAGACGCTCCTGTACAGCAGTTATGAAATTCTTTGAATGTTTTCGTTAGAGGGCTTCAAGCGAAGAGACTGAAAGCCTGAGCTGCCATTGCTACTTATATAACTTAAACTCTTGACACTCTTTGCCTCTGTTATGAATTGAGTCGGGTATATTTAGTGGAGACTTGTTACTGCAAGTGAATGAAGAGCAACAGCTGAGTTTCTTGCCGGCTCTTCTCAGCAGAATTTTCTTTGAATAACAGCCACAAGTTGGCCTACATGAATTAAAAAATTTGAATTTTGATAAGATATCTTATAAGGGTTCCATAGTAAAATATTAAGGAATCCTTACAGCTTCACAAGTCTGTCCGTCTGTCTAACTAAGTCTGTCCGGTTTAACTAAGGGACTATGGGTCTAAAGAAAGGTACTTTGCTTTCTATTATTGTGTGTGGTTCAGTCATAATATTAATCACGCCTTCTTTTCGGGGTACCTTTCGTGCGTGTAAAGTGGGGATGTTTCTATTTTTGTTTTATTTTGCATAGTGTGGTTGTCGTTGGATAGGTTTTTAAAATAAAAATGTGTCCAATACTAGAGGGCGCCCGCGACATCGTCCGACTTTTTTTTTTATCGAACTTTTTTATTATTTTATATTTTTACTCAATCCCATCGTTTTATCGTCCCTTGGAAATATGATGTAATTTTTGCCTGTTTTTTTGTCGAATAGTTATAACTTGCTGTAAAAATTAAATCTGCATCTCAGGGTTTCCCATTACGCGCGGAAGGCAAAACTCAACAAAAATTATACTCATCTCCGGTATTAGTGTTCTCTTCCATTAGTATTCTATTCATTGAAAATCTCAGCGATTCCAACTTGCTTGTTATTTCGGCTTCTTTTAATCCTCGGAATTATAATTTCGCTTTACAACTGCTCGGCGAGGCAACATACTCCCTAGCGGCCACTTTGATTTCGAACTTCTTACAGCAGCTTCATTTCAATCTTATCACCTCCCTATGTAAATTTTATAAAACCGTTTGAACTGAAATCTCTACTGGAGACTAAAATTTATAAATAAAGTAATTAAATAAAACTAATTGATTAGTATTATAGTACCAGAAGGTACATTATACAAAAATCCTACTATTATAAATGCGAGAGCATGTTTGTTTGTCCTTCAATCACACAACAACGGAACAACCTGGAAACTACAGATCGACGTGATTTTTGCATAAATATAGTTGAGGGCCGGGAGAGTGAGTTAGGCTACTTTTATACAAGAAAATCAAAGAGGTTCGGTTCGGAAGTTGAAAACGGAACTAACTCGTGGGCATCAGCTAGTTTTTTTTAATCTTGGGTAAAGGCAACTTTGAAATTGACTGGGAAATTTTAATAAAGAACTTCACGCCCAGATTCAACAATATCGGCTAATTAGCCCAACGGTTTAAGCCTCAATAGGCCAACTTAACCGTTGGGTAAGGTGAAACTGGAGAAGCTCGCAGGCTCAAACCCCGCCCGTTGCAGTATTGTCGTACCCACTTTTAGCACAAACTTTCCGCTTATTTGGAGGGGAGAGGAGGATATCAGTCAACATCAGCTTTAAAAAAATTATATTGAATGACGTTTTTTCTTGTTATTTATGCACATCGTTGGAGTAGGTACGGAATACATTTTCGCTTAACTTACACAGTCCCAAGTTTTACAAAGTTTTATATTTCCGCTAAAAGCGAAGGACAACAGTTTCTGCGCTGTGACGGGGTTTGTAAAGTTCCCCTCGGGAGGGCCACAGTGCAAACTGCGTCGCAGCTCCCCGGGGGACGTTTAGCCCCACTCCTTTACTACGTAGTATTATGTTATTTTAGTTTTGGTTCACTTTTTATTATTATTATCATACAGGCAGTTATACAGTTAGGCGGGCATGTTCAACTACGGATGACAAAGTCCCGGGTTCAATTCTGCGATTGGGCCAAAAAAATAATTATTGGGGGTTTCTGTCAAAGAATATCTAGCCCGGAGTTAGGAATTTGGTGGTGAGTCACCCCCGTACGTCGAAGAGCACGTAAAGCCGTCAGTCCTGCCCCTGAACTCTTTCCGGTCGTGTCAGATTTCCGTCCCATCGGACCACCATAGGTCTATGGGAATAAGGGCATAGAGAGTTCACCTATGTTTGCGTTCACACATGTGCACTATAATATTTCCCGCGCAGATGGCTAATCTCTGAGGAGGTTTGCCGCCGTGACCGGATTCGGTCGGGAGGACATTATTATTTCCGCATATATTTTGACTCTCACACCCGCGTACAAGATAAATACATATAAAGCCAAAGAGTTATATACCTAATAAATATAAATATATACGCAGATAAATAAATTTACCATTATTACTATTATGCTAGTAGTCGTTGCCCGCGTGTAGTTAGGTTTCCCAAATCCCACGGGAACTCTTTGTTATTGTTCTGAGATAAAACGTAGCTTATATTATAGCACTCTCCAAGTCCTCAACCCTTGTAAAAAATGACGTCGATCCATTGCGTCTTCGCTACGTGATTGAAGGATAAACCAAAAAACAAACACGCTTTCGCATTTATAACAGAAGTAAAGGAAGGATTCCAGCAAAAATAACATAGAAATAGTGCATTAAGTAAATCTTTTTAAAGCGGACGAGTTTACATTTTATGTAGCCAGTAAACAAAAATCGCAAATAGGTTTAACAAAATACCTTTTTATAGGGTTTCGTATAAAGCTTTCTCGAACGGAATACCTAGCTCAGATTACTTTTGTGGAAAATTCTCAAAGCGATCCTTCACGAACCAACTTTTCGCGAAAAAAGTGGGTAAGTACGTTCAAAGCAGTAACGAGGTTTCTCCGCGCCAGACGACTCTTTTAAATACTGCAGGAATAAAATGTCTTATCATCGCATTACAAAGACTTTTCAGGAACGAGATAAAATAGGACGTGTTAGACTATTGTCTAATTTATAAGTCTGCATGCCTGAGAGTTCTCGCTAATGTTCTCAAAGGTGTGAAGTCTGCCAATCCACAGTTGGCCAGCATGGTAGACTTTGACTTAACCATAGGCTCAGTTGTATCATCTGGTGATAGATTTGAAATGAATGAATTAATTAAATTATCACAAGATAAGCTACGGCGATGTAGCACAAATGAAATTATCACAAGATAAGCTACGGCAATGTAGTTAAAATGATTTTTTTGTAGCCGAGGTTTCTGCATTTGCTTTTGATATATTTCGATGGTTGTTCTTTACGATTCATGGTGTCTGATATTATAAGTGAAATAGCATGAGTTTTTAGTTTCTTCTAATATTATAAATGCGAAATTTTTGATGTATGTATGGATGTTTGCTACTCAATCAAGCCGCAACGACTGAACCGATATGGCTGAAATTCGGCACAGAGATAGATTATAGTCTGCAATAACACATAGGAACTCTATTACTTTTTATCCCATAAAATAATAGAGTTCTCGCGAAAATTAAAACAATCGACGCGTAAGAAGTCGCGGGTATCAGCTAGTTTAAAGATAAAAATAAAAATAGTTTTATTTGCTCGAAAATTCCGTATTAAAAAGCAACAGTAAACCCACAAAGCTTGCATTTCATTGCTGTTTACAATCGTTTAAGTCAGCGAACTTCTTTCTGCTAACGACAATTCTCGAACATTTATGTTATAAAATAAATACATTTATATTATAGTGCAATGTATTCGACAGTACTTGTCACTGTAAAAGTCAATTCAATGTTAACTTTATCTACTGTCAAAAATACACCACGCCCGCATTTAACGTGGATTAACTGTAAAAGAAGTTTTATATTAGAAAGCCAAATTGTTTTCACGTTCATCAAATAAGGCCTCAAATTATTAGCTGTCAGGAACTATAGGATCACGTAGTGAACACACAGACACTTCTCATAATTAATTTTTGTACTACTAATTTTGAAACTACTAACTTTTATACTACTAATTTTGCCGCAAAGGCTTAAGACAGGCAATTTCTAGCAATCTTCCATTCTAAAGTGGTTTTCACATTGGGGACACCCAACCAATCTAAGTCAACCAATCCAATAAAAGTTTTACTAAATCTCGTTACATTTATTTATAACTTTGGTTGGTAATTTTTTTAGGGTCTCAATTCACGAAGTTATTTAGTTCACGGGAAGTTGGTAGCACAAAAAAGGGGTTGATTCGCTTTCAAAGGAGTTTCGACAGGTATGATGTCGGTTCAGTTTTTGCATAGATTAACTTTGGCAATGTTCGTGGATAACTTGAGAATCTTACACAGAAAATAGAATATAAGTATTTCTCATTAGGGATCATTAGGTCAGTTTGAATGCTCCAGACCAGAGATTATTTAGAAATTATAAATTCCTAGATTGACTCTGCCGGCAATCGAACCCGCGACCTCCCACTTCGAATGCCATAGCACTTACCATTGTGCCAGGGAGGCCATCGAGGATAAATGGTTGGAATTGAATTTAAAAGACCGAAATTTATAAAATAAAGTCAAGAGCTAGCAGTGAATAGGTCTCAATTCCTAAGTACCGTCTTTAATGTTAAAATATTTTATTTCTGCGGCATTTGAAAGACTTAGAGCAAAGCGGAAATCTCGCTTTGAACGAAATCATTTTGTGCTAAGTTCATAACGGCACGCTTTGAAGATTTTTTTGTACAAGTTGTTTAGAAGGAAGCTGTAACGCTTCAAGAATCCCAATGATTTTCTTACCTCCTATAAAATATATAACCTACAACGCAATAAAAATGAGATTATACCTGGCAGTAAATAATGAAGATCGATCTTATGGAACGGATAGTCGGCTGGTGTCGGCATGGTAAGCTGATCGCCTCTTCCTAGGACAAGATTGAATAGGCAATCTTCTACACGAGCACGCTCCATTCTAGACCTTATCAGTGCTTTCCATCATTGATTGCTGTTGTCAAACGCAAGCCTATCGCACAATAAAAAATATGTTTAGTTTTATATTTATGGATAAGTACTGTAATAATAATTACATTCATACTTTCCTGCCATTTTATTTAAACTTACAATACTGAGGTTGAAATCTATAGACCGCACTCCCATTCCGTTCAGACTCAACAAAACAAAACGAGACACTAATATACGCAGCTTAATACGCAGACATAAATCTATCTCGTTTTAACACAATCTTGAGTCTGAGCGGATGGAGAGCGGATCATAACAGAAAACCTGCACTAAGGCAAATTAGTATTATCGTTGAAAAGGTGTTATTTATAGTATTATTGCCCTAAGCTAAGTTATTACGCTATAAGATCATAAATCATGTAACCACTCACGACCTCCCACCGGGAATACGCGATGCCATGACACCTCTCTAACTAGTGACTTTGAGAGCAAACGTGACTACACTGTCAATACTTTGACTTCTCCTTTGTGCGTTGTAGCCTTATGAGTAGTCTTGGATTCGATCCCTGACTGGGAAAATAATGGCAAATCAGGGTAAATCTATACCGATATTAGAAATGGAAAGTAACTAGGTCTGTCAATTTTTATCTTTTCACGCCTAAACAATTAGACTGATTTTGATAAAATTAGGTGAGGATAGTAGGTAACATTCATCCTGATGATGAGGATAATTTGTTATCCCGGAAAGTCAAGAAAATTTAAGAGGATTTATAAAAACTTAACGAAGTCCATGTCACGTACATATATTATCAACTAGTAATATATATTTCGTAGATCTTGTAGCTTATACCTGCGTTATATGGCATATTTGTGATAAAAGGTGGCCTAATTATAAAATTATTGGTTGCTTTTCAAAACTTTTCTTTACCTAAGATCGCTTAATCAAAAAAAAAAGATGAAAAATCTCTCGAGACAGCTTACAAAAAATAATTCTAAGAATGTTGACCTTAATATAGAGTGGGCCTCGTAAGTAGCATCTCACTGACCCAAAACTTGGCTTGCTGGCCTTTATCAATATCATCTAATGGCTCAAGAGTCGGTGGAAAATTTTGAGGACGTATTTAATAATAATTAGTTGATGCCCTCGACTTCATTCGCGTTGATTAAAGTTTTTAATTCTAGCGGAAACTCTGTTATTGTTCGGGGTAAAAAGTAACCGATGTATTATTTCAGATTATAATCTATCTCGCTGCTAAATTTCAGCTAAATAGGTTCAGTCGTTGCGACGTGATTGAGTAACAAACATCCATCCATCAATACATCCAAACTTTTTGACTTCACCATCCTCACATAAACGTTTTAGTTTCTTGAGGATAGCTAAAAATTGACTGTAAAAAGGTGTACAATTTATTTTTAATAATAACAGAAAACAGTACCTGATCCAGTCCGGGTTCCAGATTGTATTTGGAATCACATCAATATCTCAATTAAGAGCTTATATTATGGAGCTTGTATGGAGTAAACCTCAACAAACCAACTCGCATTCGCAATGTAATCAAATTTTAACGCTCAGTAACGCGCTTTATCAAGACCCTACCTAGGAAATTGTCTCTTCTCTGAAACCATTAACAAAAGCTGTTTTCGAAAATGATTAACTGATACGCTTTTACCTATAATATAGCATTACCGGGATTGATGAATATGATTAAATTTTAGACAGTTAATAGAATAACAAAGACATTACTTTATTAAGCTATATTTATTAATTTATATTTAACAAAAACTGCTCTTTGATAAAAGATACCAGCAGAATTGAGAACTTCCTTCTTTTTCGGAACACCATAAACTTGCAAATGTAGTTTGAACATTAAATAACCCATCTATCCATAATCCATCCCGTAAGGTTGTCTTAGCCAGAAAATATGAAGCTACAATACTTTGAACGATTCAACCTTCATCAAGCACCTTGTCAAAATTTTACACCAGCTCTTGAATTATCATCTACGGTAGAATGCGGGGAACGAAAGAATCGGGCCTTTTCACAAATAAGGTCTCGGATTGAAAAACGAAACTTGGAAAGGGCGACCTTTTCCTTTGTGAGATGTTTATCTTCAGAACCTCCAACAAAGCCGTAAACACTGTGAAAGGGAATACACTCGTACAAAACTGTGTTCTATTTTTAGTTCATAAATATTGATCTTGTATTAATCGTCAATTTACCCGGACAATACTTTTTTTTATAATATTTCGAATAGATTTCTTACTAGATGACGCTCGCGACTTGGTCTGTGTGGATTAAGATTTTTAATTCCCGCGGGAAATATTTAGTTTCCGGGATAAAATCCAAAATTTCATTTTTTGTATAGGTATAGTCATCGCATGAAAGAATAACGTACAAACATCCAAACTTTCACATTAATTATTATATCAGTAAAATACTCTTTTATGTGCTTCAATCCCAAGTTACTATATAGCATCAACTTGTTCCCTCTACTTTTAGCTATTATTATGAAGAAATTTATCTAGTTGATTAAAAATTTCTATTTTTAAACGACTTCCAAAAAGGAGGAGGTTATCAATTCGGCCGGTATCTTTTTTTTTTTTTTTTCTATGTATGCCCGCCGATTACTCCGAGGTTTCTGGACCGATTCACGAGATTTTTTTTTAATCGACAGAGTAAGCTCGCGAAATGATCCCATAAAAATCTTTACCTTCAACTCCTCAAGCCTGATGCTGCAGGGGTATTTCCCTCCTAAATTATGGGACCTTAGGAACCGTCGTTTACGAATTGGTATGCTTAGCCTAAGCATATACTAGATCATAGATCTCCAGGTCCTACTCCTCAATCCTGATGCTGTAAGGTACTGCCCACTTAAATTATAGGGATTTAGGAATTGCTAATCATGAATTGTTATTGTATGTAATAAGTATATACTACATCATCGAGGTCTAGGTTCTAGCTCCTGAATCCTGATGCTGCAGGGTACTGCCCACTTAAACTATGAGGATTTAGGAACTTTCGCTTGCGAATTGATATTGTTAGTATCAAGCATATTCTACATCGTGGAACTCAAGGTCCTAGCTCTTCAATACTGATGCTGCAGGGGTACTGCCTACCTAAACTATGAGAATTTTGGAGCTGTCGTTTACGAATTGATATTGTTGGTACCGAGCATATACTTCATCATAATGCTCAAGGTTCTAGCTCCTCAATCCTGATGCTGCAGAGTTGGAGGAATTGCGAACTGACGCTTTCGAAATAATATTGTTGGTACCAAACATGGACTACATCATGGAGCTCCTAGTCCTAGCTCTTGTGTATTGTTAATAAATACTGTAGGTACCAAGTGTAGAACTACATTAGTGCCGTAGCGTTGGAGGAAGGGGAGAAAGAGAGCAGGAACAAGCTACACTAAAAAGCTTAAAATAAAAATTCTTTTCAAAAAACCGACTTCAAACGCCACTATAAAGTATAAAAATAATTTTATTTTGTACACGTTTGTTGAAGTCGGGCGG
The DNA here is from genome assembly GCA_038048805.1 of Hipparchia sbordonii. Lineage (NCBI taxonomy): Eukaryota > Metazoa > Arthropoda > Insecta > Lepidoptera > Nymphalidae > Hipparchia > Hipparchia sbordonii. Next base: position 343,609 of record CM076112.1, read on the forward strand.
GCTTAACTAGAAACGATGAAATCGATTTGCGACGCTTACCTTATGGTGACATATAAGAGACACGTTTATTGAAATCGGGCGAGCATCGCGTATCGGTTTCATCGTTTCTATTTAAGCCGCCCGACTTCAACAAACGTGTACAAAATAAAATTATTTTTATACTTTATAGTGGCGTTTGAAGTCGGTTTTTTGAAAAGAATTTTTATCACATAGAAGAGCTAAAGTTAGACCGTGTGAAAAATAAAATATGAGTAAACAGAAATACTTTATACCTACTTTAGCAAGAATAAGTGTGAATTTATACAAAAGTGCTAGATTAAAAACAATTTCAGATACTTCACCTGCCGATGAACTGGAAATTCTGTGAAACAAGTCACAATCTCATCTGAAATACTAGTACCTCCGTCGTAAAAAATATATCGTAGGTATGTCGTAGGTACTTGACAGGTCTTAGAACCTGTCTACGATCAAGTTTTCTAAGGGCCTGTTGCACATCAATTGATTAAAGTTTATCCTTGAGTCCCTTTAGTACGTTGACCGTCGCCAATCTATTTTGCTCGCTACTGCCTTACCCTGCCGATGCTCGTTGCTACCTGGACTCCCACTTTCACCGACTGGAGAGCAGCCATTATGTCTTACAATCAAAGAATTCTCTAGGGATTTTAAAAACTAAATCCACGCGAAGTCGGGGGCATCAGCCAGTTACAGATAAGCAAGGAATATAGCCATTGTTTCGTAAAATCAAAGAATTCTAGCGAGATTTTAAAAATTAAATCCACGCGAAGTTGCGGGCATCAGCCAGTTACAGATAAGCAAGAAATATTCGAGTACAAGGGAATGAAATTCTCATCGTTTAAATAAATAAACTCGACCGAAGCTGTTAGGATAATCGTGAAATATTACCGCGCAGCCGTCTCGGGAGGAAATCAATTTCTAGATAATCCTCGCGAAAGGCACAAACTTGAGTAGTTGCGGCCCCAATACAAATTAGATCCATTTTCATCCGCGAAACAACTACCTAAGCTTGAATTCAGAAGCGCTTTATTAATATTGTTCTTTTTAATGGACTAGATTTCGCTTCTTTTTTGGTCATTGTTGATGTTTGCAGACCCCCCCTCTAAGTAGACTGACGACAACAAACGAGTCGCAAGGAGCCGCTGAATATAGGCAGCGTAAGTTTTAGCCCTTTGGAAGTCCATATAAGAGACATTTGTTCAGGGGACACATTATGGTCCTAACTACTGAACTAATCTTGGCACAGAGATAGACGCATTTTAGAGACGGAAATATATATCCTGTGAAAATAAAGAGTTCTTACGGGTTTTTGCAAAAGCTTTTATTATTGTGTGTAAATTCGTACGCGGCATTTAGTTAGACAACAGTTTATTCAAAAGTTTAAGTTTAATAAATAGGTTTAATATAATGTTATGTAGGACAAACAAACAAGTATTTTAAAAAGCAAAACCTCGGATATGGTAAGAACTTTGAACAAAACCACCATCAAGTTATCAAGAGCAGTTAGCCACGGAGTTCAGTGTTCAACGCGCAAACTTTCCCAACTATTTCCTCTTATTTCTAGCTATTTCTTCTTATTTCTCAGCTATTTAATAGTCGAGCTTGTCCCAACTTACGAGCACTGTTTTGACGTAGTTTGATTAGGTTTTACTTTTTCTCGTTTTATATAAACTGAAGTTCACTAGAACACTGCAGTTTTTGTTCAATTAAAGGAAAAAGGGTGAGAATTCAAAAAGCGAAAAATTATATTATAGATTAAGAGACACATAAAGGATATATGCAATTTTTGGTACGCCACAATTTGAAAACTATGGTAGAGTCTCAGATTATAAGCTTTCGCTCTCATTTCGAAGATTTGTTCTCAATCCATTAGTTCAGTTTATACACAAACACAAACAAAACAGATTTTTTTTTAAAGAATTTCAGTCTAGTTCAGCCAGCCAACTGAACCTGCATGATTCTTCTCTCCTCTCCAAATAAGTACAGAGCCTGTGTTAGGAGTGTTTACAATAGTGCAACGTTTGTGGGTCGAACCTGCAACCTTTCGGTTTTCAGTCCGCACTTTTAACCATTGGGCTATTGAGGCTATAGGTATTATATTGCATTATATTGTTGTACCCACTTAACACAAGATCCACATTCAATTCGGAGGGGAAAGAAAAATATAATGCATGTTTAATAATGGAAAATAGTACTACCTACCTAGTAGTTTTATTCTTGTGACATCGTTAAGCTTTTTAAAAAGTTCCACGGGAACGGGCATCCTGGAAAGTGAAATAGGAAGTGAAATAGGCTACTATGACACACACCAGGTGTATCGAAGCAAATAAGCACGTCGAACCATTCGTGTATGATTGGAGGACAAATAAGCAAATTATATTGGTCGTGATATCCCTGATTTTATATCCAACTAGCTTTAACCCGCGGCTTCGCTCACGTTAGGTTCGATTTTTTAACCCCCTATTTAACCCTCTTGGGGTTGAAATTTTCCAAAATCCTTTCTTAGCGGATGTCTACGTCATAACAGCTTCCTGTATACCAAATTTCAGCTCGATCGGTCCAGTGGTTAGAGCTGTGCGTTGATAGATCAGTCAGTCAGTCAGTCAGTCAGTCACCTTTGCCTTTTATATATTTAGATAGATTAGATGATTTGATAAGCAAAACATCTGAAATAATTAGAGTTGCTAGACGTTAAACATACTCATACTCTGTATATTTCAGACGAGAAAATAAGTAATGAACGTAATATCAATCTAGGTACATCACAAACCACTGGGTCTAGACTCTAGACACTAGACACTTGAGATTGTACTTTATGTTCTCACTACAACGTAGACCTCCACTTAAGATAAAGTTAAGTGAGAAAAAGCACTTTGGTATTTCATACATGCTCTTCAAATTAATCATGTAAATTAAAACTTTATACCCACTTATATAAGTCGTTGAAATCGTCTAGAGCACCCACCGACTCAGGTGAATTTCATTTACTTCGTCTAGACTTTGTTATTAAAAGTGCATCACTTATTTAAGTGGCTGATAAGGTTGCAAACGACTCTGCTAAGCTGGATCTGCCTTTATCACTACTATTTGTCCGATCGAAGCGATATTAAACACCTACCTAATAATATATTTATTTATTTAGTACCAGAGGACAAAACAATAAAACATAAACATTTAAGGAACGTGCACAAGGACAGCTTATCTCTAAGGAGATAGGTACATGTTCAGTTACGTAAAAACTTCAAGGACGCGAGAGAATTTTCGATGAACCACTAAAACAAAACAAACACAAATATTTCAAAATTAATTAATTGTTCAAATTAACGTGGAAAAAATTACAGCCTTGTTGCCTGCAATTGTAATGTGTAATGTGTTGTGTAGAAAAAACTTTTTAATCTTAAAAATGAATAGGTATCAAGTTATTTCCGCTGTTGAGTTGCTTTCGCAATCTATGGAGCACGTGGTTTCGGGCAGCAAATAAAATTTGAACATTTTTCCACGTTTATCTCGAATGTGGTTCATAATACATAATATTATGTAGCTGTACGGTTGTAAGTAAACCACGTCACAAAAGGTGACCTTTTTCCCCCTTTACGGCAATGTCACCTATTTCTGCGAGTGAATAACATCGAAACATCTCAATATCGGTAGGGAGCGGCGACAGATGCGATGCATTTTTATCGTTCAACCCTGCTAGGAATGCGAACGATTCGTTTCGCAAGAAATATCTGTTCTACGCCTCATCGGCGCAGAATTGAAGTGAAATGAGATCTTATGTAACACACAACAGATGCCCGCAACTGTGTCTCGGGATGAAATAGTTTTATACCTACAATGAAAAAATTAGATATACGGGCACAGGGGCGGATCTACTTAAAGGCTTTTTGGGCTGCAGCCCAGGGCCCCGCGAATACAGAGGGCCCCCAACCGAACTGGGGGTCTACTCTAATTCAACGAAAAACGAAATATCGATCGAAATTTCACGTATTTCCTACCACGGTTCGTTTTCGTTCCGCAACTTCGTTGGAACAAAAATGTTTGACGTTTAGATTTTCTAAACCTACTCTAATTCATAAATGTTGCGAACGAAAATTTGCAATAAATAATGTTTTAATAAATAAATAAAATATTTTGTTTTCCTATTTTCTTCCTGTACTTAACATATATTACATTACATATACCTACATCACTACAGAAAGCAGTTTCTTGTCAAAATGACAGTTGAGTAATTAAGTAGGGCCCCTAAGTAATATTAGCCCAGGGCCCCACAAATTCAAGATCCGCCCCTGTACGGGCACTATATATATATATCCATTGAACAAACAAATGGAACATTGGAACGTCTTAGGTAATTATTATTTATTCGTTGGTTAATATTATACGACTTTTTGATTACAAAAACTGTCTGAATGGAATAATAAATCGTATTTGTTCTACGGTAAGCTTCATTTGTGACTAAGAAAATCAACAAAGAGTTCCCGCCCGAGGGATTCTAAAAACTAAATCGTGAGCAACAGCTTGTAAACTAATAACTGTAATTTTCAGCATAAAGTGAGTCACAATCATAGAAATAGTATTTACAGACAAACAAACACTACATTATTTACAGACAGACAAACACTTACCAGCACACAATTATTATATTTGACTGTTATTTTCTGTCTTATAGATTTCAAAAGCCTCTAATGAAGTTTAATTAATTAAAACAATAAAGTGCCATAAACTTCATTCGTAAAATTAATTACCACCAATTTGGACGTTTTCGACATCTATTCCGCGCGTTACTCTGTAGTGATCGCACATTCGGATTGGGATCGAATGAGCAGGTGGGTCACCTGATGTTAAGTCATTTTTTTTATTTTTTTATTACCACCGCCCATGAAAATTTGAAGCACCAGAGGTACCACCAATGCGTTGCTGGCTTTTGAAGAATTTTTGCTAAGTATTCTGTACAACGCTTTGCTTTCACTCTGCCGCAAACAGAACTGGGTATTGAAACTTTGTCGCGTGTGATGCGTCTTGCTACTTGTCGTATACATTTTCTGTCCTGTAAAAATGTGAGGCAGTAGCCTTTTCAGCTATAACACGCGTGTTTTTTTTTGTAATGTGCCTAAGTTATTAGTCATAGATTTAGTGTTAGTCAGATTTTGTATTTTTTTTTTAATCTTTTTAGTTGTGTGTGCTATAACCGAATAAATGTTTATTTATTTATTTTATTTTTTTATTTATTTAAAATGTATCACTTTTCACTTTTTACGTATTCGAGGTGCAGCGTCGCTTGCGGCTCGCTCGTGATGAGCGATCAGCAGCATGTTCCTGTATTTAAGTCGTGCTAATTACCGCTCGTTGTCTAAATGTCCCGGTAAATTAACGTCCCGCCTAAATGCCGTTGCCCGGGGAAATAATATTTTCCGGACAAAGGAAAGAGACGCAGGTAGTTAACGAAAGAGTTTTTTGAAATAATTCCAATTTCACTCTGCTTCTATCTTGTGCTAAAAGTAAGAGAAAAAGGTTGAATTTTATAGGTTATTTTATCATTAAAAAAGTCACCTTTGACCTTACGGATTTCAGTCCATTTAAAAACTTTTGGACTAGGCTCTACAAATGTGCAACTGTAAAGCAATGGACTTTTGCGTGGGTGGATTAGTTGAAGACTTGAGATAGCTTTTATCTCAGAAAAACAGAGAGTTCCCACGGGATTTTTGTAAACCATACTCCACGGAATTGCGGGCAATAGCTATTTGTTTTGTAATAAAGTAGCGATAAGGACTTTATAAAAATGATAACTACAGTAAAAATCATCTCTGATTGACTGGCCACTGTGGGTTAAAATTATACATCGATGGTTAAAACGCATTGATGCAGCAAGAACGTCATAAATTGAACCAATATATTATACACGGTGAAATTTTATTCCCCGTAAATCTTGAAGGAGGTGAATATGCTCATGAAACTGAACAACTTTCCCCAAGGAACATAGGTCGTAATATGAAAAAAAATTTTAGACCTCCCATAGTAAATCAATCAGCTAATCGTCAATTTTGTATGGAGGGTCCAATTTTTTTTTTTTTTTCATTTTTCGATCTATGTTCCTTGGGGAAAGTTGTTCAGTTTCATGAGCACATTCACCTCCTTCAGGGTTTACGGGGAATAAAATTTCACCGTGTATAACAATAATCATAGGTCATTGCGATCTGTCTCACGGATGCAATCATTTTTAAATAATCCCAAAGCAAATGTTCTCATAAAATGAATGGCGCAGATTTCGGCTACAGAGCCTGTGTGTCGGCAGACATCCCCCTGCGCGCGTGTGGGGGGCGCGCTAATTACGCTCATTGTGTCCGCGCGCCGGCAAATTGGGAACAAACACCATTACGATGAGAAAACAATATTTTCGGGAACAAAGAGCGACCGATTTCCGGGGTCTATTTTAAATCTTTCAATCAATTTTATTAATTAAAATATGCGGGCGCCTAAGGTGGTATACACGAAATTTTGAGTTTTTAGGGTTCCATACCCGAAGGGTGCGAACGGGACCCTATTGCTAAGCCTCCGCTGTCCTTTCGTCTGTCTGTCAGCGAGCTGTATCTCATGAACTGTAATAGGTAGACACTTGAAATTTTCACAGAATGTGTATATCAATTGCCGCTATAACAGCAAATAAAAATAAAATACACGTGATTTTTTGTTGCCATATGATTGAAGGACAACTCAGCACACTAACAAGCAAACTCACTTTCATATTAATAATAGTAGTAAAGAAATAGAATAGAATACCCTGCACAGCTGCGCCCTCCACGCAGAATTATAGTATCAATATTATATACGCTGTTTTAATTAAAGCAATTAAATACAATATTATATTGTATTAGAAGATATTAAGGCAATTAATTTGATCCTTTATTAGCTATTAGGTATTGTAAATAAAGGTTCAAATATACGAGTATCGCGAATAACGCGAAAATAAATAATCATCATCGTCATCATTGCCTGATCATTTCATCCATCGCTGGCCAACTGGGCACGGGTATCATCAGAATGAAAAGGTCATAGGCATAGTCCGCCACTTTAGCCCAGTGCAAACTGGCTGACTTCACACACCTTTGAGAACAATATGGAGAACTCCAAGGCAGGTTTCCTCGTGATGTTTTTCTTCACTTGTAAAGCATATTTGATTGCTTAATCACACATAACTCCGAATATTTCAAAGATGCATGCCCATTATTGAACCCGCGACCCTCCCAATAGAAAACCGTAGTTCTAACCTGCTATCACCTAGCTAATAATAAATCATAAAAATATACCTACTGTACATCTACATATAGAGTTAGCTAAGCTGCATATAGTCCGGGAGCCAGTGATTAGAAAGCTGCCGCGAGCGTTGTGTGGATTTCTCAACATCTCAGTGCTCCAGACCGCGGCATAATTAAGTGCAGTGTTAGGCTGCAGACTAGAGCCGGAGCTAACAAACGCAGCGAGTTTGTATAAGCTTCGTGTTATCAAATTTTGTCTTAAATCCTCTCAGCTCAGCGTAACAATTACTGTGTTTTCGGAGCAACAGTATAACTATTATAATAATCTTTATTATTTAAATAATTTAATATCATATTATGCTTCAACGGTAAAGAAAAACATAAATAGGATACCCGCATTCCTGAGAGTTATTGCTAATGTTTTCAAAGGTGTGTGAAGTCTACCAATTTGCATTGGACCATTGTGGTGGATTATGGCCGATCCCGGAAATCCCGATTATCCCGAAAAATAAGAGAGTTCCCGCGGGAATTAAACCTTTAATCCATGCAAACTAAATTGCGGGCATTAACTAGTGAAGTATTGTTCCTTGTGTTATGGGAAGCCAGTGTTTCGCCTGAATATGCCTACAATGGGTGTTGACATCGGATTTAATTACGAAAAGTATTATCCATGCATCTAAATCCGCTAATATTATTCTGTTATCTCTCATACTGTAATGTTACATTACTGAAGGAAGAGTTCTTAAAGTATCAGGAATGTAATGTATGATACTAGTACACGCTTTTATTAAAAATCTCTTTCATAATATAAAAGCTCTCCTCTTCTACTTGATTTATTTACTACTAGCGTTGTAGACAAATGTCTCGTTCACGTGGAGTTAGGTTTATAAAACTCCACGGGAAACCTTTGTTTTCCAAAGCAATAAGCAAACGATACTTTTGTATTTATAATTTATCATTAAAGATGTAGGTAAATATTTAAAGAATTCGTCCAGTTAAAATTTTATAATTTTTAATATAGGATATTGTTTAGTGTTTACAATACTAGGACATTAATTGTGAATTACATCAATGAACCTGCTTTTTTTTGGTTGATGCAAAATTTTTGGAGCAATGCATAGGTCGAGTTTTCGTCAACTTTTGTGCATCTTTGTGTTTACGTTTGCACAACGACCAATTTTGTATTGGCAAAACGATTCACTTAATTAAATGAAACGTTCAGAAATCCTACTACTAAACGCAGAGAGAGAGGATAAAAAGTATGTACAACTCGTTATTTTGCATTTAAATTGTACATCCACATAAAACGGACCGATGTACGAAATACAAATGTTTGTACAAAGAAAGAGGAAGTAAATAAACGTTTGGAGAGGAAAATGTAGCTAGAGTTAACACTGGCGACATGTCGCTCGACAAAAAGTTTCTATTTTTTTTTATTAAAATTTTCGATTAAACTTTAAGCTAATCTAATACAATTACTCAAAAAATTCAATAGTGCCATGAAATGCATGAGAGCCTGCATGAGAAAAATGTACCAGCTCTTCTGTCACCGGAAGTGACATTAAATAAATGTTTACTCTACCTCAAGGTCGTATTCCCAAATTACTGATCTTCGAAGACGTGACGAGCTTTTTTTGGGTAGGCCCAGAAAAAATTATTTCAAAGACGCATAAGGAATCCAGGTGTGTATGCAAAAGTGTCAAACAAAAACGCCACAGTCAGACAACCTGTCGGATGTCTTCGTAGTTAAGTTAGTACGATAAGTTTATCGTTAATTAGGCTAAGTCTCTTCTATACGTTTCGATGGGGTTGGCGTGCCAGCTGGTAAAAAACCCTAAAAAAAATAGATTAAAAAACCTAGTTATCGACTTATGTTAGATTTGCTTAACCTGTTCAATCGAGTGATTATTCGAGCAATTATGCACACTTACATCGAGGTCACACTCACACGTTTAGAATTTACCATACTTGCGACAATATTGTGATGCCAGTAGACATCTTCGTAAGTCACCGATCAAAAAGTATCATGTGTAACGTTGCACTAAACGTTTACGTAGATGTAGTTCCTTCGATAGCATGTGTGTGCTGCTAGTCACTTTGTGTGGCGAAATTGAATTTAAAATTATAATGCAGCCGTCGTATACGTCACTCTAGAGAAATACACAACTTCTATGTTTGAACGTCTTTACCTTTAATACTGAGGAATACCATCTTACTAATAATATAAATGCGAAAGTGTGTTTTGCTGATGGTTTGTCCTTTAATCACATCGCAACACAGAGTTATGATTGACGTGATTTTTTTGGACGCTTAGGTATAGTTGAGGACCTGGAAAAACTTTTTATCCCGGAAAATAAAAGAAAAAATTTTAGTCTTAATATGTTCAAACGGTTATTTATAGCTTAGCTATAAATAACGATTCACGAGGCATAGAGGTCGCCTGTCAATCAGCCATCCAGGCTCTGACATTGTTTGAGATACGCTGCCACTACCTATATATGCTGTTAAGACTATGAATAAATAATAAGTCAGGAAATGTAACTGCATTAAAAAAATTTACCCAACAAAAGTCGTGTGGTGTCTAGCGCGATTTGTATCGTATTTTGAATCATACGACATTTTGGTTTGAAGTAGAGCCACTTTTTGTGTGGAATTTGTTCTGAACTATAGTTCCTCACTTATTACTTATTCGTAGTATTAAGAAATAAAAATAATTCTAATAATAACTATTACATACTTAAGTTTATAACCTAGTGTCCACCACTGGTCATTATATCCCATTTAGAAAGCGAGTCCTTCAAACGAAGATTAAATACACGTACTTTACCGTAAAGAAAACGTCAAGAACTCCTTTCATTCGATGATTATTATTCAAGCGATGAGAGCACGAGATAAACACAGAGGCAGCCTGCGAGGCTGTGAGGGAAGGCCATTCATTAAGAGGGTGCTGTTTATCCTAATTAACTGAGAGTCTGATAACATTCACGGATTACAAGAGTTCTTATTCATTTATGAAGGTTCTAGAATATTCCTGCTGAAACTTGGAATTTGCAGATAAAATTATAATATGGAAAAAAAGTTTTGTTAGAGCTGCATTTTCAAATTTTTTATTGGATGCCAAGGTTGCCTATGTTTGTGATTTTATTTAAGGACAAAGTGACAATCAAAGATGGAAGCGGGATAACTTGAGAAGAGGTATGGTTTTTTTTCAAATACAAGATTTTTTTATCTATTAAAAATTTAAATTAATATTCTCTTCTTCCCTCCAAGAATTCCGCTTGTAAGCTTTCCGCTTCTTGGGAGGAGTAAGACAATAATACAATAGGTAAGGATCGAACCTTACGAACCTTTCAGTTTTCAGTCCGCAACTTTAACCGTTGGGCTATTGAGGCTCTTAAAGTTCAGATAGCCCTCGATTGCGATCTCACCAAATGTAGAGTAATGATGCAGTTTAAGATGCTAGTGGGTTAAATTAGGAGATTACGGCAATTTTAATAGGACCCATACCCCTAATCGGTTACTACTTGCCAACATTCCGGAACGCTTTGCTTGACGGCACAACTTTGACGTAGGGTGAAACATAGCCACTGCCAAAGCCTCCCACCAGGTAAGTAATTTAATGAAATCCATACCACTAATAAAGGAAGCACGTCTTTAACGATAAGCGTCTGTATATTGGAGGCCAGCATTCTACTTGAACATGACCTAACCACTTAAGTAGTCATGCAGACATAAACATAAGAGAAACTAGCCGATGTCCTAAATGCCGATGTTCGTAAGAGCTATAGCTCGGTAACTTCTGGAACATTTGCTAATTCTCATGAATATAGGGCTGCCACGGGAGAGAAATTGATGAATTGCCAGGGGAGAGGAAATTTGATGAATTGGAATGTTGGCGTAATTTCAATTCTTCGAGAAATTTTGAAGGCGGATAATGAAAATTATAATAAAAAGAAATATTTGAAATGACATCGTTTGAAGAACACTTTGGAATATTTAAAAGGAATTTTGAAATGCTAGGGATTTGGCTGGGCTGTAATCTGTTCAAAATCAATAGGTACTTACATATAATTTATAATAAATTGCATGAAATAATATATTTGGATCGTGCTGTAAGGAGAGCATACTTGGGTCGCCCAATTGGAAAAGGAACAAGTTGCGGTCATCAGCTAGTTTTTTAATTAAATAGTTGTCATGTGATTTCTGAATTAATAAATCCCCCACATCTATCCAAACGCCCTAACCAAATATCAGGAATTGCTTTGAAAATCGTATTATTTTTGTCAGCTTATTATTAATTATTTGGTTCGGTAACCCTGTACGAAAAGTGGCGAACTACTAAACTTCCTTGGATTATAGTCTCTAAGGTCTACGTAATACGGTTCGTGTTTTGAGCGTATGCGGTTAATACAATTAATTCGGACGCCGCCTTTGTTCTGTGTAAAGGATAATATGAGGAACTGGGTATACAAATTGTATTAGGGAGGATGTGCTAAGCTTACGCGGCCTTGTGTTTGTTTCAAAATTTAAGAGGAAAACATTTTCATTCTTGTTTTTTTTTGTTAACAAAAGTGATGAAGGTGATTTTTCTGCATTATAGCTGCTTTTACCTGACTTTCCACAGACCTAATCTAATATTATATATCCAGAAGTGTGTATGTTTGTGCTTCAATAACCTAGCAAAGTCTATTTGAATTCAAAGCTTGAAAGAAAAAAAAAGATGCCGGCGGAATTGATAACCTCCTCCTTTTTGGAAGTCGGTTAAAAAGCATATTTTTTTAAACTGACTTTAAACGCCACTACAAAGTATATAAGTATTTTAGTTTGTACACGTATGTACCTATATTGAAATCGGCCTAGCGTCGTGCATTGGTTTCATACTTTCTATTTAGGCTCACCCGACTTCAACATACGTGTACAAGCTGAAATTATTATTTTATACTTTGTAGTGGCGTTTGAAGTCAGTTTTTTAAGAAGAATTTGTATTTGTTTTATTGCACGAGTATAGTTGAGGACTTGGAGGGTGCGTACTATAAGAGTAACTAACCTTCCTCCCGGAAAATAGGGGATGCCTAGCTAGAACTTTTCATCCCACTTTCTTAGCAGCTAAAATCTGGAGTAATAAACGTGTTAGGTCCTCGTAAGATCTGCACGCCGCCGCCGCTGTAATAAACGGCGGCTTCCACAAACACGATGAATTTTAAACGCAGCTCTCATTGTTTTCCTGCCGCCACAGTGCTGAAATATTCCCAACTAGAACAGGCGAGTATTACCTAAAATATGATGCTAAGTTATTTACTAGTTCGATTAAAGTGGAAGGTAATTGATGTAAAAGTTTGATTGCTTTTATGAACTGTCTCACTGACTGCGGATTGGTTATGACATTTTTTTTTGTTTTTTTTACACTTTGCAACAAACACTACTCAAACACACATTCAAACTTGTTACTTACTGTAAACTTTTAAACCTTTGAGTATTAAAGCTTTTAAATTTTTTTCCGGACTCTTACTAATATTTTTTATTTTTCTCCATACTTCAAAGAATTTCAGTAATTTGAGACCAATTAATATTTTTTGGAAGTGAATAATATTATAATTTTGGAAGTTTTAACTTTTAACTAATCTTATCGCTCACTAATTTTCAAAAGAAAATCGTTAAATGTAATTTTATCTCTTACAAAGGTAAGCAAAAAATAAAACTTAAAAAAAAGCTAGGTATATCATAGGAAAAGTTACTGCGTGACAACAAAATTAATAACTATCTAAAAATCCAACTATATAATACCGGACTAGCCTATCCAAACATGACATGAGTTGGGTGTTATTCTAAGACCACAGTGGGAAAATCCATAGTGCCGGAGAAAGCAGCCGGGACATAAGAATTACAAAAAAGTTTTGTAGTAAGCGGTCATACTAATAGCCTTATAAGCTATAGCTCAGCCTCTTTTCGGGGATGAGGGTAACTCCAGGAAGAGGGACATCTCTGGCTATTCAGATTTACGTACTGTTACATCCCTAACTTACTTACTGCTGAGGCGCTAATATTGGAAAAGGTGCAACTCTGCAATATACTTCGATGCATGTATCGCTGAGATGCTATTATTTCAAAAAGTGATATTCAGCAATACATGTATCTATAAAAACGTTTAATCGAAGGAAATCTAACCAGTCGTTCTGGTAATTGGCCTAATTGCTGCTCAGCTACCGACCTGGTACTCTTGCCCGCCGGTCTGACCAGCAAGGAAGCTAAGAGCCTAAATTAGTCGCCGTAAGACCCTATCCTGAGGTCCCGCGAGTCGCGTGTTTTAAAAAACTATAAGTGATTTAAGTAGTGTAACCCCTATTGTCAGAACAGTGCGAAATAAACTAAGTTCAAAGTAAGGCCCCGTGTTTTCCTTATAACACCGCCGAACCGACGGACTAACAGTACGTTCTAAATAATGAATAAATAAAATATGTTAATCTTTTTTCTATCGAATTAGGCTAAGTATCTGTAAAGATAGATTTAAGTGTATTTACACACTAAATAAATAAATAAATAAATCTTTTGCTTTAACGACTTTTTTGATTGAAAAAATCGCGCGAATATAAACATGCGCCGGTACGGGCAAAGAAAAGTAGGGATTTTTTTACATTTTGACAATAAATAATAATATAACATACTTTAAAAATTATTGAAATCGATTAGGTTACTGATTCTGAAGTAAAGTATTTTCAGCTTTCTCAAATAACGTTGTATAACTCATGTAATTCAACAGAAGTGATAGAGAAAATCTCATCAATTTGTGAAAATTGCTATTATTTCAGATGAATCGTGGAGCAATTTCATTCAAATGTTCACAATCAAACTTTGGCGAGTGAGATGAACGAGTGAATGCTAATCGCTAATTGGTAAAGTACAGCTCTTGAGAAAAGTTTCAAGATCATTTTTTTTTTTCTTTTTTAAAAGATTAAATTGTTGAACATTATTTCCCTTCGAAATCTTGTTTCAGTAAGCACAATCATAGTTTATACCTTTCGGATAAACACGGAAGAACAAAATTATTTTGCTTTAATCCAATAAACCAGAAAAAAACTGTATGTAACGTGCCACTTTCACTATAAACTACCGCTTTTCTACTAGTAGAAAATAGTATCTTGCCCGATAAGATATAGAACCATTTTTAAAATGAAACAACTCTTGTGTAACGAATAAATTTCCTTTTTATAATCCTTCATATAAGTATTTTTATCATCATAATAGACAATAGCCATTATAATATCAAGTCAGCACTGACTTGCCGAAGACCTGATTTCATTTATCAACTCAAGATAAAGTTAAGTCAAGATAACCTATTCACATTTTGAGTATGTAAAATTAAATTGAAATTTATTATTCATTAGAACTTTTGTGGATAGATGTACTAACTGTGGCTAAATACATACATAATATATTAAGGTCAGTTTGATCCCGGGAATATGGAATGAAAGGGGCGATTTGCGTTTCAAATTAAAACAAAACATTCATGTTTTTACTTTATTTGCCTCTGGATTGGTCAGATAAACCTGTGAGCCGATTGTGAAACGATTCAGATCGAAATAATAAATGTTTTTATGTGAAATCCTCACTTATTTATTATATAAAAAAGTTGTTTTGTTTGTTGGTATTATATTGGTATTGTCTTTTAATCACATCACACCAGAGATCAACATGATTTTTTGCGGGGGTACAGAGAATCCGGGTAGTGACATAGGCTTACATTACATCATCCATCCATTATTATTGAGTTAATCTGTTTTTTTCATCAACCCGTTGCTCCGTTGCTGCCTGATTGAGGGACAAACAAACCCATTTTTGCATTTACATACAATAAATATTAGTAAGGATAGTAAGAATTGTAAAATCGCTTCGAATTCGGCCTGATTTCGGTGCGTTCATCCACTAACCGGTAAGCTGAAGAACAATATTTTTAACCGGTAGGTACTCAACCAACATATTATTCCGGTTAATTCAAACCAGTTTCAAGGCCTGATACAATATACGAATTTCCCCACAAATTCACCTAAGTACACAACCAGGCCTATGATGTACCAGGGGTTGAAATACGGCAACCTACATATGTTTTGTTCTACACATGAAATTACCTCTGACCCGAATTACTCCTCGCTAAATTTACATCGAACGTCAATTCCGAAATCCAATCAACGCCGTGGAGTTTATTTAACCGAGCCCCGAAAACAAAACTCGATCGCTTCAAAACTGAATTCCAAACGAAATGTGCTTTAGTTATCCGCAATGTACCCATCTTCTAAATGTCAGCTATCACTCACTGCCTAGATTCCCTGATAACGCCTAAACGTGATTATTTATTTACCATCCAACTTCCAACTTTATTTTCTTCAGTGTAGAGTAGTTTTTCCAACGCGAATGTTTGATATGTTAGTAGGGTAGCCATATATTCGACGCGTGCGTTTTTGTCATCTAAATTGCACGCCACTTACAAGTTATTTGGTGCGATTTTTAATGCTATACGTTTTAGGGTACATTAAAGGGGAGGCATTTTTTACTTTCTCCTCAATTACTTTTTTGTGCCTTCAATGTTAGACTGTATGTTTACAAAAATGGCCAATTTGATACGAGAGATGTGGGTTCAAACTCCGCCGGCCTCAGAATTTTTGATAATTATGTATTTAAAAATTCGATCAATTAAAACTTTTAAAAATTAACTGTCTCACCGTCTGTTTGCATAATGAACCTTCCGATCTTATAGGTTTCAGTGTTATTGTTTCAGTCGTGGGGAGAGAATTTTCTTTTGTTATTGTTGCCTAGTAGGTACTTGCTTTTGCCCTCGACTTCGTTCACGTTTTTTTACAAATGAACGGCAACTCATCCCTCCGGTACTGCGTAATTAAAAGACAAACCAACAAATTAACAAACCATCAAACCGAGAAACAAACACACTTTCGCATTTAAGAGTAAGATAATCTAGTAGAGATGAAAGCTAGAGGCGCAATTTCATCCTTTAAACCTCGGTCCAGTCATCTCAAAGTTCGGGCAGGAACAAACCAGAGCGTGAGTGGTAAAGTGAACGTTGAACAGTAACTTCTCAGCTCCAACTGATAAGTGCTAAGCCGCGAGTGCACACGCGGCGCTCGACCGCGCCAGGTCTCGCCACTGCCGCATCTTCAAGACAAATTAAACTGGTGAACTTGCCACGACTTGTTCGAGTTCAACTGGGAACTTCACACCAATCTCGAGATTTATTTATAGGAGACTAGATTTTGCCCGACACTTTTTATAAATCCCGCACGATTTAAAAAAATACCATGGAATATTCCAGTTCCACCACACGAAATTGGCAGATGCGCACACCTTTGAGAATATTATGGAAAACTCTCAGGAGTACAGGTTTCCTCATGATATTTTCCTTCACCGTCGAAAGATGTGATATTAAAAAATAAATAAAAATTAAATTAAAATCATTTATTTCGACCATAAGCTCATATTTTGTTAGTAAAGAAACACAGTAAATTAATGTAACTTTAAAATATCTCTCTATCTATCTAATCCTAAAGTTATTTATCTAATTGGTGCCAATTTAACCAATCAAGTGATGTTTAATCCAGGTATAAATTGGGCGTTCTGACAGTTTTTGTATTGAAAATACTGTCAAAATATCAATTTTACGCTTGAAAAAGACTTGTTTTACATTGGCGAAATTGGCCTCTACTTGCTTAATGGAATATAGTTCCGTTATATCAGAACTTATCTACAAAATATAGCTGAAAATGAGTAAGGGATTACTTGAAATATTATTTAGATATAGATAATAAACAAATAAATACTTCCATGAGCAGTGAGGTAAGCACTATTAACTGTACAGCGGTCTGCAGGATCTGCATACCGGCGCGTAATAAACGCTGGTTCCCTCAAAACGAATGAATTTTAAAGCAGATCTTGTTATTTTACGTCCGCCCGCTGTAAAATATTGCCGACCAGAGGAGCCGGGCGGCGTTACCGCGGTGAACCTATATACTCATAGAGCAAAGGAAAATAGCTGTATAGAATAGAATAGAGGAATAAAAATATTTTTTATTCAAATAAACTTTTACAAATAAGTTGAATCGTCGATGAATCTATCACTGGTTCGGAATGCCCTTCCTGCCGAGGAGAGCCAGCAATAAACTCGGCGGTTGCTCTTTTCAAAAAAAAAAATTTTTTTACAATAGTTAAGAAAACTATACTATGCATACCGTGTTTCCGCAATGAAGTTTCAAAAATGCAAACGTAGGTACATACAATTCAATACATGTTAAGACAGGCAGACAAAAGCAGACCCATTCCTGTTGGTGGCACCCGTTCTCGAGCATGACGCACGACCCAGCCATTGCTTCGCTCAACCATATTTGAGTACTGTTCGAAACCCGTCCAATGAAGCCGCTTGATCTGCCTACCTACTTTTGTTAACTTTTATATAAAGCATTTAGATAGATTTTTTTTCATTAGAAAATATTATTGGCATTTGGCTATTGAAATTCCTTGCAAACATTCATGCATGATCATGAACGTAATGAGATGTGAGTAAATTATTTGTGACCCCAAAGTTTAGCAGAAAATAATATTTTTCTGTGCATCTATACGAATAACGTTTAAGGTCATTCATTTGGCGGATTGGAATGCAATGCAGATACTCGTAGCTCATATCCAGGATTAATACATAGGCTACATTTCATCACGGAAACTTAAAGAGTTCCCGCGGGAATCAAAAACCTTTTATCCAAGTGGACGAAGCCGCGGGCATCATCTAGAGTTAGTGTATTTCCGAAATACACATTTTCCGACTAGAGGATTCATATAGTCTGAGTATAATATAAAGCGCTATTTAAAATTTATACCGACCGAGACTCGCTGAGGAACGAAACCATGAATTCTGAAATCATAATAATATTTCATATTTTCTAAAACCTTTATTGTATTCATCAGTCGTAGGTTAAAAAAAAATCTATTTTTTATTTTAATCAATGAAAGTTTGGGCATAGTGTGTGGAATAACGCTAATAACGATGACATTATGATACTATGTAACACAGCTATGTAATGTCATATATTATAATAATATTATTTATTCTGTATTAGGTCGGCAAAGGAAGATTTAAATGACATAATTCTTAGCTACGTTCGAGGAATATCTGATTAATGAAACATTAATTCCCCTAATTTAATTTCATTACTCCCAAATCAGCACAAATTAATTGTTGAATTTAATTTCACTTCCTAACTGTGCTACCGGTGAAATGGCCCGTAAACACATTTCAGTTATTTTAGGCCCCGACCGCGCTGAGAGGCCGATCTGTGCCCCGAATTAAAACAAAACATGAATATTTTAGGTTATTTCGTAATTAACGAGTGGTTTTGCATTGGTCAGATGAAATTGTAAGCCGATTTCACCACGAGATCGCTTTTGTGCTGTGGTTTGACTAACGAAAACCCATCTAAGTAGCGGAATTGTGAAACGGTGATAATCTTTTTTTCATTCGATGGCAATTGCCCCTTGATGACTATTTCAACTGATGCCTGATGATATATTCAATTTAGGCTGAAATCTATAGAGCACACTCTCGCTCAGCTCATACTCAAAACAGAGTTGAAACGAGACAGATTTATGTAAGAGCATATTAATTGTATCTTAGGTCCAAGATAAATCAGAGTACACTCTATAGATCAATCAAAATCAAAATCAAAATTTATTTATTTCATGTAGGCCAACTTGTATGACACGTCATAAATCTACCACCGGTTCGGAATGCAGATTCTGCTGAGAAGAGCCGGCAAGAAACTCAGCAGTTGCTCTTTTCAAAAAAAAAAATTTTACAATAGGTAACAAAACTATGCTATACGTATACAGTGTTTCCGCAATGAAGTTTCAAAAATGCAAACGTAGGTACATACAATTCAATACATCTTAAGACGGGCAGACAAAGCAGACCCATTCCCGTTGGTGGCACCCGTTCATGAGCATGACGCATGATCCAGCCGTTGCTTCGCTCAACCATTATTTAGATCTCGCCATTAAACTGCATCTTCTGTGACCATCAGTTGAGATTGCAATTTGCATATTAAAAAAAAAAAATTATGCATAACTTTCACCACAATTATATTTTTTTCAGTCTGTTTAACATGCCGGCGGCCACAATACAAGTTGTTATAATTAACTGAAATGGCGGCCGCGCCACAAACACACGAATCACGATATTAATTTGACAGCGAAATTTCGCGAATCCGCCGCAAATCACTATTGCGAACTGAAAACTGAAAATTGCGAGCTGGAAATTAATATTACTGGAAAATAATAATCGCTTATTTTTTTAACTAGCCGAAGCTTGCGACTTCGTTCGTATGAATTTAGTTTTTCGAAAATGCCTTAGGAGACCTCTCGTACTCTCTTTGTAACTTATGTAATACATGTAATGAATAATAGACATATGTAAGTAAACATCAATTCTTGTATGTAGCAATAAAGAATTTTCTATCTATCTACCTATTTATAAATAAATCTAACCGCTCAACAATTATCCTTCTTTGTCAAGTCGGGCAAAAAAATCAATAAACTAAAGTACCTAACACATGTAACTCAAACATAGTGAAGTGAGCAAAAAAAAATGCTATAAACATTACTACAATACAATATTCGCTCAACAAAATGTTGAAAAGGACTCTCGATCGAGGTATATTACTCGTCATACCAATTTAGCGAGTAACAATTGTTGGTATTTTCGATCGAATGGAAACAATTACTGCGCTGCGGCCCGCGCTGCGGCGCGCACACACTCGCGTTATTAACTGGCTACCCGCGAGACTGGCAAAACAAAGAATAATCTCTGCTCACTCGTTGACGAACTGCGTAAGTGGCATTCTAATTTTATAGGCGTAATATTTTTACTTGGATCCGGAAAATATTATTTGATTCTGGGGAGGGAGGGGGGAGGTCTGAGTTACTTGCTTTCGTAAAAGTTACCTCCACGTATCACCTAGTTAGGTTGGATAGTATCTACGAAGTCTCACTAAATTTACGAATAAGTAAATAAACCCCTAGCTTCAAAAGATCAATAATATTATTCAATGTTTTGGGAATTACACTGGTCCCTAAGATACGGACTTTTTTTTGCTTTTTTCTGATAGAATCCTAAAAAAATAAAACTTCATTTAAAAAATTTAAGTCCTGTTTTTTGAATTTGAAATGGAAATCAAAATGCCAGTTATGCAGTTCACCGCGTGAACGCAGTTCGCGGTCAGTATACGTGACTCAAACAATAATCTTCGAGAGCTGTTATCAGTGCTCAGTACTCAGTACTCAGCGCTCAGCACTCAGCGCTCAATGCTCAGGGCACTGGCGGTAGCATTGATTTTTACTAGCTTTTGAATATAACGAGTGAGTTGTGCGCCATTGTTTCACTTCGCCCATTGTTTGACTAACAAGTCATGAAACGTATACCTTACTGTTTTGTTGTAACAGAAGAATAAAGGAAGGTTTTGCATTCAACCAATGATTGTGGACAAAGTTGCTGGCGTGCCTGCGCATGTGTGCAAGTCATCATCATTATCACATCTGCTCATGGATGTCCAGGTCCACTGTTGGACAAAATCCTTTCATAAGAAAAACATATTATGAAATTGAAAATTAACAAAATATAAATGATAACAGCTCTAGTTCAAGAAAATTAATTATTAAATTATTTATTACTCGGTTTAATTTATTTTTTAATTAAAGTCCATATCTTGAAAACTACTGAACTGATTTTGATGATATCTTTACTGTTCCCTAAGTTGAAGCAAATGTAAGCAAGTTAAAAAGGAATGATTACAATTTGACTGATTTACTAATTTCGGAGAAATGCGTGGACAAACAAATATACATGAATAAAGAACATTCAATTTTATTCTATTCTAATAGTGAAATCATTGTACTATTGAGAACTAGATTGAGGATTGTATAATATTAGCACGCATGTAACGGTATATAAATCTAGGTGGCTTAACTCGTCTAAATCTAAAACAAGAGAACCGCGTGTTCAGTTAGTGGCGGCGCGGCGGTGGCGAACGATTATGTTCTAATTAAAATTTCTCACGGTATGTATGTTCGCGGTCTAATATCTTTTATACGCGTACAATATCATGTGATTTACAAACATACATCTAAACTTGGATTAGAAGCTTTGAGCCTTCTCTAAATCAGACGCGGCTTATTTTTCTTATTTTAGTATAATTCCTACCTAACTATAGAGCTTCACTGCGATCACTCCTGATGGTAAGTGAAAATGCAGCCAAAGATGGAGCGTGCTTGCCTAGAAGATGCCAATTCACTCTTAAGTTAAAAGTTATAGTTATAGTTGTTTGTACATCGTTGTGATTTATGTACCTATGTGATCTATCTGTACTTATATTCTTTGGTAGGTAAATAATCATAAGTCATAATAAAAGTCTCTTGAAACTCTAAATAATTCAGTAATAAACGAAATCCACTGATCTGTTTTCACTGATAAGCAGAAATGGTTGACCCAAATAAGTCGTAATGACATCAAATGGAAATATAAGGTCCGTTTAGGCGAGCCACATTGCAGCAAATTCATTACAACTTACTACGATTGCTCAAAGATTGTTGAACAGTGTTGTTGTGGTCTCATAATAAATGAATTATACTTGGTCAATACTGGTGACATGAAGCTACTACCGCAACCATTTTCATGATAGACGCCATCCATTTTAAGACCTGAAGACCACTCACTCTCAGTATTACCGAGATAATTCAAATAAGACCACTGTTAATAATTGGTGGAGTATCTTTGCGGGATCATATCAGGATATGTGTGATTTGTAAGAGAATCAGATGGTCCGACATAGCTCATAGAGTTGCAAAGCCGAAGTGGCAACAGGCGGGGCACATAGTTCATGAAGTATCAGTACACATTGGGATCCCAAGTTACTTAAATACCTACTTAATTACCTTGCACTGAGAAACGCAGCGTTGGATGAGCCTCTGAGTGAACGAATGATCTCGAGCGAATCGAGTGAATGATGATCGGAATGGTAAACGTTTGACGCAAGCAGCTTATGGTCGTGTAGTACAGAGAACTGGCAAGAGACCTATTATATCCAGCAGTGGATACAGTCCTATATACAGTCCTCTACAGGCGACGTGTTTGCCTACATTTTTGCGGTAATTGTGGTGTGTTCCGTCTGATGAGACACTACGTTCGAAGTCGTTAAACATGTTTCAGTTTATTTTTTATTTATTAACTTGACCGAAGCGTTGAAATAAAAATGCAACGTGATTTTATCGCGGGCAGTATTTGCAGTAATTGATTGCGCGACGGGACGGGATGTCGGGAACGTGGTCAGAATAAGAAATAATATTGCACTTCACCCTTATTATTTTCACATTTTTTATGAGTTAATGTTAGACTTTGTAGAATTTCTTTTGATAGTTTTGAAACTTTCATGAAATGAAATACTCTTTGGGTACAATTTTTTTATGTTAGACTCGGTTGGAATGGCATTGCGAACCAGTGGTAGATTCATTTGAAGATTCGAAAGCATTTTGTAAGAGTTTATCTAAATATATAAAAGGCAAAGGTGACTGACTGACTGACTGATCTATCAACGCACAGCTCTAACCACTGGACCGATCGAGCTGTGGTATACAGGTAGCTGTTAGGACGTAGACATCCGCTAAGAAAGGATTTTGGAAAATTTCAACCCCAAGAGGGTTAAATAGGGGGTTAAAAAATAGACCCTAACATGAGCGAAGCCGCGGGTTAAAGCTAGTTTGAATAAAAAATTATTCAATTTAATTCTATTCTATTCTATGGTCATTGATGTCGTCATTGGATTTTTTCCGAGATTATACCTGCCTAGGATAGACGGATGGATTTTTTCCTAGGGTACATCCGTCTCAAGGTCAAGCAAGCTAGACTAACGAGATTAGGCGCACTCAATCTCGTTAGTCTCGATTCAATGATGAAAAAGTAACGTACAAACATTCGCGCATGCAAAAGCTAGTTGACAACATACCTAAGTACGGATTCAGTATGATGAACGCGAATTCGTTAAAATACGTCCAAATTTTCGCATTTATAATCTAGTAGGATTAGGCTATGGATTGTTTTGTAAATAATCAAGAGTTTGCCTTTCCCTGTGGAGCCATCGCTAAATAATATAGGTAGTGAAATTATGCGACGATTATGCAAATCACTGATTATGTGAGCAAATCTGAAATATGCTGCACTGCCGATAGCGAGCGAGCCGTCAATTTATATACCGCTTTGAATATGCATTCAGAAAAAACCTTTGGGTCGAATCGCGATTATAGTCTAGGAGCTCGCAAACAAAAACAAAAATTTTTGTAATGGCTCATAGTTTCAATAGGTATTATAATAGCGTATGATACCCACTACGTAGTGTTAAGGGTCTAATGTTAAGAGTCAGCAATCATTCACAATATTGAAGGAAAACATTGTGAGATCTCTATACCTGAAATCTATAGACTGCACTCTCACTCTGCTCAGTCTCAAGATAGCGAAGAAAACGAGACATAAATATGCTCCGACATAAATCTGTCTCGTTTTAACACGGTCTTGAGTCTGAGCAGAGTGAGAGAGTGCTCACCTAGACTTCAGCCTAAATCTCTGTAAAGTTTGAAAGGTGTATTAGTTTGCCAATCTATACTTGAGTTCAGATGAATGAAATAAAGAAAAAAGTCTAAAATAAGTCAACTTATAGAAGTTATCGTAGTGCATAAAAGCTATCTCAGTGGGCCAGTTCGATCAAAACAGTAAAATAATAAATTATTTTGAGCGATCATTGCAATCACGAATTGCTGGCGGTTTACGTGCAACGTTTCGTAGCAGAATTAATAACGTGATTCGTGTGCTGCGGTTCAATACCATCATATTTTCGATTAGTAACAATTTCTACTTATATAAGTATTCATTTATATATGTACCAAATCGTAATTAAATCTAAGACATATACAATACAACGATCGTGCACAAAGGATAACTTCTGTTTGAGAGATTTTTTCCAGAAACCCTACAAAGGCAAAATTACATTTTGTAAAAATTTGGGCGCACAATTTTAATGTAGAATATCTCTCTACCAAACTAAAATTATTTTGCTCGAGCCATAAAAATATCTTTGTGTATGAAATAAACAATCTTTACGTTTATCTTTATGTTGTAAATGTAACATAAAGGTTTATCTAAACACTAGGTTTATGTAACAATGTATTGACTTAAGTAAAACAAAACCGAGCTATAGTTCTTAAGCCACGTACAAGAAGTTACTTGTGCGAAAGCAAACTAGTGCTAGACTTTTAAAGCAAATGTGCCAACAATAACTTTTTAGCTTCCAACTTAGAAGTGTTGATCTGTGAACACACAGATGCTGCTGCCGACTGCCTCCTGTGACTTTTGAACTTCAAATTACAAGATTTTTAACCGTGCTCAACTAATTTGATCAAGTTTTTTCCTTTGTAAAACAATAAATCTTATAACTCCCTCCACTTCATTTAATTCATTTAAATCTCATCGGCCCGTAACGGGCCACAGGTCTCCTCTCGAATTAGAGGGATTTAGGCTACTACGCAGGCTAAATGCAGATTGGCAGACTTCACACACCTCTACATTTTTTATTTTTAGTATAATATGTGTTACAGGCTACAAGCACAATATTTCTTTTACTACTTAGGCTAGCTATGTTGAGTGCAGCCAGGGGATGTAAAGAAATACAAAAAACTTAATTTATTAATTAAAAAATTACAATTAATTATAACTACAAGATTAGTGACCACCGATCGATGTTAGATCAAATAGTGCTCGTACCTTGTCATTACCTGAATACATTGACGTCACATTGACGTCAATGTATTCAGGTCTTTGCTGCGCTTGCGTTTTCATACTTTCGACGCTAAGTTACGGTTACACCAGCATAACTCTAGGCTAGGATTGCATTAGCGTAACAGGCTAAAAAAGAACATAATAATTATGTTATTTTGTATCCCAGAGTATCAAAGTGTTCCCAAAGGATTATTAAAAAAAAACCTGAATCCATAAGTAGGTATTAAAATAGTAAGCAACATACGTTAAAATACAAGTAAGCGGATAAAATATTTGTGCAACGATTTTCAAAGAAAAAGTTATTTCCATATTTTTTGGGAAATGGAGAAAAAAGGAATAAACAATACATTTTAATACGTGCATTTGCCTGAAACATATTCTGAGTAATCGGAAATATTTCTGAATAATGCATTATTTTGTACTCATACTTTTAAGTAATGATAATGAATACGATGCGAGGGAAATGAAATACTATTTCCATATGCATGTGTATTCCGTATTCGTGTAAAATAATTAAATGAACATTAATACTACATACATTGATCCTACTCATTCTTTCGTAAGTTACATAAAGTGCATTCAATTAAATGAGTTGAAAAATACCCAAGGCACCGAAGAGTTATGATGTTTTGGCAGATTTTCAATTCAAAAATTGACTTGAATGTCCAATCTATAGTTATAAAAAGACTTGTTTATGAATATGAAATATTAATATGTGTCAACAAAGATCTCTTTCATATATTTTTGCGTCGTATTCCACACTGCAATCAGTGAGGACAGGCACTATTTAATTTTAGAGTTTGCAGGGGATAATAATATAGATTGCTACTTAACTAAGTAAGTATCTAACTTAGAATCGTCATTAATGTCAATTGTTTATCACTTTTACGAAAGTGTGTTTTTTTGTTAGTTTATTGGTTTGTACCTCAATAGGAGGACTTGGAAAGTGATAAAGGCCACATTTTATCCCGAAAAATAAAGTGTTCCCGTGGGATTTTTAAAAATTCAATCCCACACGAACGAAGGCGCGGGCATAACCTGG
Organism: Hipparchia sbordonii; assembly: GCA_038048805.1. Taxonomy (NCBI): domain Eukaryota; kingdom Metazoa; phylum Arthropoda; class Insecta; order Lepidoptera; family Nymphalidae; genus Hipparchia; species Hipparchia sbordonii. Next base: position 369,788 of record CM076112.1, read on the forward strand.
CTTGAATAAAAATTCAATTTGATGAAGAGTCATCTTCGAGTAATTCTGCGCGACTGTAAATTAATCTGTCCTTTCTCAGATGCACAAATCAGGATCGTTATACTGAAAAAATGATATTCAATCCACGTTTTCGAGCTTTAAACAGCACGTTATCGATCATTGTGCTTCGCAATGCACGTCGGCGTGAACAAACGGTGATCTGCATAATCGCTGTCAATTAGACCTCCGTGTCACGCGCGATCGCCGGATACTGACGTGACATTTGTTACTATTCTATCATGTACAATGTACATTGTACTCCCATTACAAACGATTTCCGCCGTGATGCTGTCAAAGAACCTGATACCACGTAAAATAATCTGTATTTTTTGAATAAAACAAAATGATAGTTATTTGTTGATCAAATACTTAAACAGAATGATGAAATGCTATAAAATCCTACTAATATTATAAAATGCGAAAGTTTAGATGTATGGCTTGATGGATGGATGGATAGATGGGTGTTTGTTACTCAATAACGCCGCACGACTAAACCGATTTGTCTGAAATGACACAGAAATAGATTATAGTCTGAAATAACACATAGACTACTGTTTATCTCGGAAAATAAGACAGTTCCTGCGGGAATTAAAAAACCTCAATCCACGTGAACAAGTCGCGGGCATCAGCTACCATGTATTATTAGCATGTATTGATTACTGCCTGATTAAATCCGCTTGCGGATGTACCTTTGTAGTTCTGACATGGTAAGGGCAAAGACGGTATGGTAATTAGTTTTATTACCATTTCGATATTATGTTTTTGACTTTCTGTTGGTGATCGCAACATGAAAATCAAGTGTATAACTTTCAACAAATACAAGATATTCAGAACATTTAGAGTCATTTTCTCAAAAGCCTTTTTTTGACTTACTGCTCTCTTGTGTACCACAGCAAAGTTACATTTTGTAGTTCGAATTCCAGTTTCACTATAAATACACTGATATCTATTCGACGAAGTGAAACCATAACAAAACTGCCAATTTCAAAGTAAACATTTTCTATGGTTTCATGAGAAAATGATTGTTAATATTCACAATAAAAGTTTTCATTAGATTAATTATTCAGTCAGGCTTTGTAGCTGTCGGGCTATAATTAATTAACTTGCTATTACTAAATAATAGTCCTTGATTGTGACTCAAAATATGATATAATAATAATATTATGTTCAGTTATAATATAATTCTCAATGGCACAATGGTTAAAGGTGCGGACTGAAAACTGAAAGGTCGTAGGTTCGAATCCCACCCGTTGCACGATTGTCGTACCCACTCCTAGCTCAAGATTTTCGCTTATTTGGAGGGGAGAGGAAAATATATGTCAAGTTCAGTTTGGCTAATATTCTTTAAAAAAAAACGTGTTTAAGAGATCTTTAGTAGAACTTAAAACATGGCTGATATTATTATCGAAATAAGCTGAAATAAATATTGTAACAAACCCTAAAAAACAAAGAAAGGTATTTCAAACCGGTAAACGTTGAAATATTACCTCTGACCCAAATCATTCGGTGCTAAATTCAGATCGAACGTCAATTCCGAAATCCAATTAACGCTATAGAGTTATTTAACCCGAAGGCTAAAACAAAACTCAATCATCCTAAAACTGAATGCGGAATCAAAATGTGCTTCAGTTATCCGTATTGTGCAACGTTTGAAATGAATAACGAGAAGGTTCAGTTGTTACGGCTCTTGGATAATCATCAATAGATTGGGATCGAATCGATCGATCGTTAACGTTCGAAGCTCGATAAAAAATCTGAGTTTTCTTAATTCCCTGTTTAATAACATGAAATGGCTAATAATATTTCTGTAACCTTTCATGTAAAATTAACGTCAACTGCCATAAAAAATCTCGTAGCAATATATGTAGCATGTCTACAAACCGTAGAATGTCTACGCCTGATATGCATCTACAATGTTGCTACACAAAATGACTAATGTTTTCCTTCCACGTTAAAGCAACTGATATTTCATTATATAAAGAGTACATAACTCTGAAAACTTAAAGGTTTGGATTTAGACTCTAGATCTCTCGAAAAGAAAACGGAAAACTAAAACACTAAGCTATCAAATCACCACTGGCGATGAAGTTAGCTAAGTGTTACTTAATTACCCATTTAAAAAAAATAACTAAATTATAATACCTACCAAAAATATTTTAGCACTTTCACCCTCAGCTGTAAATATAAAATACAGTAGATCGTAAACATCATAGAAACAAGGTTAAAGCGTTGACGTGGAACTAAACTTATTTACTGGCCGACGTTTATTAGGGCGCGGTGGCCCAACGCGGCTATCGCCTATACCCATAATCCGCGGTGATTCATTATGCAAGGTTAAAAATTATCGTTATTAGGGTTATCGTTCTGAGATAGGTTTAACTTTCCCCAGAGGAGTGTATTCTCATCATTACCCTGCGCGCGCAAAGTCAAGGGTTATGATTTTATTTTTTATCATATGAACTCCACCAACTTTCCAACTTGGGACTGCTTAGTAACTTAGAATTTCCCAACAACTTTTTGATTCGGATTAAGGACTTTCAGCACCTTTTGGTCCACAGCCAAACAAGCTATTTCTTAAACCAATGAGGCTTGTTGACTTTCATCTTATCTCATTGCCTGCCTATTAGTGGGTACATAGTATATTATGTACCATGCTGGCAAAGTGTGGATTGACAGATTTCACACCTTCAGAATATTATCGAGAACTTTAAGGCAGGTTTACTTACGATTGTTTCTATTAATGCAAATAATATTGAATTGTTTTAAAAGCATCCCATGCCAGGGATTGAAACCTGGATTCCCAAAAAGGAGGCTTAAGTAGTCTTAAGGCTTGAGCCCACTAGCTCTACTCACTACCGCCGTTACTATGCTTACTACCTCATTGATCTAGTGGTAAGCGTGTACGAATGTGTATGACGAGGTTCCGGGTTCGATTCCCGGGTCAGATAAAAACGTGTAGCTTATGTGGTTTTCTGACAAAAAATTCTGCCCGGAGTTAGGAAATAGACGGTGTATCACCTTCTTGCCTCGGAGAGCATGTAAAATTATTGGTCTTGCGCCAGATCTCTTCGGTCGTGTTAAACTCCCGTCTCACTGGCCTATGAGAGTGAGGGAATACAGAGTACACCTGTGCTCGCACACACACTTGTGCACTGTAACATCGCCCGCACAGAGGGCTAATCTAGAGGATGTTGGTTGCCGTGACCGAGTTCGGTCGGGAGGTTATTTTTATTATTACTAAGCTTACTATCACCGCTCAGTTACCCTCGTGTTTACGTCGCGTCGTAACAAACAACAGATCAAGTACGATTGGCGGCCATTTTAAAATGAATAAAACTCATCGAATGTCCGTGAAACAATAGCGCTGTTTATTCGGAGGCAGTTCGCAGCGCGTCGTCGGCATTGTTGCGAAATAAAATAAAATGTTAACATAAAAACGGGTTACTGTTATTAGCGGCACGCTTCGTTAACATCAATTTGAATGTAAATAAATTCGCTGACTGCGAGAATCAAAATTGCACTTTTGTTTTTATTTTATACGTTAAAGTCGAATGTAATTTGACGGGATTTGAAAATGGAACTTTGTGTCTGTATTATAACATAGGTGCTTCATGTATTCTATGACAAAATCGGAAAATTTAAAGCTAAGATCATAAATACTTTTTAAAGCATGTATCTTAATTATTTTATTGTCTATTATAAGCTTATTGATTTTAATTTTTGTCTAGTTTAGTTTAGGTAACAATTTTATACTTTGTAACATGTTAAGTACGACCTATTTATTTTGCATGATGTGGCTACCTATAAGTGAAATTACTTGTTATTAGTACCTTACTTTTATTTATGTTTTAAGTCTAGTTTACATGTAATTTTGTTGGTTGTCCTAATAATAAATAAATAAAATAAATAAATAAAATTAATGTTAAGTTTTGTATCTCATCTTACTCAATATTAAAAACCTCAATACCGAAAGGTTATAGGTGCCGCCTGAAAACTGAAAGGACGTCGGTTTGATTCCCACCCGTTCCACTATTGTCGTACCCACTCTTAACATAAGCTTTCAGCTTATGTGGAGGGGAGAGAAGGATATTAAATTTGTCAAGTTCAGCTTGGCTACTAAAAAAACCGTTGTTATTAATTTCTACGTCTGAAAGAATTAAATGTTTCAACAATTTCAATATAATAATATGTTTAACAATTGGAAAGTTTATTAACTTATATTATAATAAATTGTAGGGTAATTTTCTTTGAAAAAAGTAACAAGCAACGGACGAAGCGAAAGTGGAAAATTAGTTTTTAGTTTGAACGCGTGACGAAAGTTATTAATTTACAATTTTTTAAAGCATCGCGCTGAAAACTGTAATAACTATAATTTTTTCTTTATTTTACATCATTGAGTGACGAAGTTTAAAGCAGTTAACTTGAGGGACTCAACTTTTCCCTTTGTGAATTCTAACTGCTTCAATTATAACTGCGTAGGTAAATCTGGCTTTCAGTATGGAAATAATCTAGCATCGTCGTAACTAAATAACAGGTTTACTTACCTGCGTATAAAGTTAACTGGAAAAACGATATTAAGACCTCTGGTTTAAAGGATCCGCGATTTTTTTTTCTTCTTCTTTATCAACCGATAAACGTCCACTGCTGGGCATACCTATGTCCAGCAGTGGACGTCTATCGAAGACCGAGGCCTGTGGAAGTCCATGCTAGGGACCTCCCTAGCACGGAATTCCACAGGACTCGGTCTTGCGCCACCCGAATCTAGCGGCCGATCTAGTGATCCGACGACATAAAATGATTCGCGATTTTTAAATGCAACCCAAAATGATTCGCGAATTTTCTCTCAAAGACGTGTGAAGTCTTCTTTTGAAGTAGTTTAAATTCTTTCATTCTAAGAAAAAATCTGCAACTATTCGTAGCCGGCAATCGCTTGATAATGATGATGATTAATGTCTAAATGATGATCATGAACGTATAGTAGCTAGCAGCGCGAACTCTATCGCAAATTGCACGCGATTCGATTGGATTGGACGCTAACTACTGGCTTCAATATGAACACACCTTTAATCCGGCAATTTTATTCCGTTCATATTCAAAAACAAAAATTAAAATCTTTGTTATCAAATCCGCGCACCTGACACAGCATCAAGTGATTGATACTGGACATAAAGCGTGTCCAGTACAATGGAAATTGTGTGTTTCGATCGGCCGCGATTAAAACGCGATAGGGGGAATAAAGGCTTCGTGTAAAGAGTATTGTGCGGTCAATCGCGCCGCACATTGTACAGCTGCGGTTAATACTCGTTAACCGAACACGATTATATCGAGTTAACCCCATTCTGGGTACCTCATCAGGTGAAATACGTAAATACGAAAGCTTGGTTGTTAAGATTTAGAGGTATTTCAGAGTTATGTGCGTTTTGAGAGCGCGTGTAGTGGTAATCTTCAGCTGATGCAGATTTGGTTTTTACAGCAGTAGATCAAGTTATAGTCAAGCCTACAAGTTATAGTGAGTTATAGCCTCAATAGTCCAACGGTTAAAGGTGCGGACTGAAAACTGAAAGGTCGCAGCTTCGAGCTCCACCCTTTGCACTATTGTCGTACCCACTACTAACACAAACTTTTCGCTTATTTGGAGGAAAGAGGAGAATATAAGTCAAGTTCAGCTTGGCTAATATTCTTTTTTTTAAAGTTTTAACAAATAGTTTTTATCAAAAATATAAAAAGACGTGTGGCACTCAGGGACTGCCGCGGTAAAGCTAGCATAGCATTTTTTATCAACGCCATCTAGCGGCTCACCGTAGAGGAGTCTCGTGTCAGGTTATTTTCGTTACGGAATTTCTGGATTCGGTCTCCACGCTGGCCCGCGATAGAAGCTATGCAATAGCTCAAAAAATGTTTTAAAATTTGGTGGTCGCTATTGCTACCTAGCAAACTCTTTCAGTCAAGAAATGATGCAAAATATCATAAAAGCAGACACTAGGTAGGTGATGCAAATATAGGTATACATTTTAGTACTACAAGTTCTGAATAGTTTGTAGTCCTCTGGCAATATTATTGAATATATTAGAGCGGACCACGCGATAATGCTTCAATTGACTGCAATTATGTAGATCACCGTTTGTGAGTCGAAGCGAAGCGTTGTGCGCTGTGCGATAGCGTTGCGGGATAACGGTATAACAGTACGGATAATATCGTAATAAAGCGTAATTCAAATACGAAATTCTGGCATATAGTGAATTTGTACTATTAAATTAAGATAATGGATAATATTGTAATAACATGGTATTGTTTATTGTTGATTACCTATAATGATACTTGCATTAATAAAAGGTAGGTAATTTTAATGTCCATTATTACGAACAAAGCTTTATTTAGAAACGGCGTATCGTAATAATTGATACTGTAGACCTGCAAGCAGATTGTGTACGAGCTGCATGAATTCTTAAATCACTGCATCATCAAAGCCGCAATAGCCCACTGGTTAAACGTGCAGACTGAAAACTGAAAGGTCACAGGTTAAAATCCCACCCGTTGCACTATTGTCGTACCCACTCTTAGCACAAGCTTTTCGCTTATTTGGAGGGGTTAGGAGGATATTAGTCAAATTCAGCTTGGCTAATGTTCTTTTTTTAAGAAAAAGAAAAAATAGACGTGTGGCACTCGGGGACTACCGCGGTAAAGCTATTGCATAGCATTTTTTATCAACGCCATCTAGCGGCTCACCGTAGAGGAGTCCCGTGTCAGGTTATTTTCGTTACGGAATTTCTGGATTCGGTCTCCACGCTGGCCCGCGATAGAAGCTATGCAATAGCTTAAAAAATTTGATTTGCGCAGCACATAATTATCATTGATGCAGTCTATATAAAGGATCGATGTGTGACAAAAATTTTTTTACCGCTCAATGTCACTATCGATAAGTAATATGATACCTGCTATGCCAGTAGATATGACAACTGTGATTGTGTAAAAGTTTTGGAGTGAGACGCTGAGGCGTCGGAGGTTGTGTCACTGTATCGATCGCAATCAGGATAAATCCTTAAGTATGCGACATATTATTGTGATATTTTGAGAATAGTCCTACTGAAAGAATCTTCATTAGGATGTTGCCGGAAGGTTATATCACTTGGTGGTATTTTCTACATGGTAGGGTTTTAACTATAGCGGCGGCCAAAAGCCCTCCACCAAGCAAGAACTCTAGAGACATTTCAGGTATTATAAATTTCTAAATTACCTCCACAGGGAATCGAATCCGAGACATCCCATAGCGCTCACTACTGTGCCATGGAGGTCATCAAAAGCGGCCGTGTCTGCAATCAAATTACAGCTTACATGGTAATGAGTATTATAAAATCGGCATTAATAGCATGCACATAAATACACCGCGGGTATTACGTATTGAATATTAATTTGAATTACAAATTATTCTCCGAGTTTAAATTATTGTTGACCACGCGTCGCATGAGATAATTCTGCAATTGATGAAAATAACGCAAGCTATCGCATATCTTTGAAATGTTTTACAATTTCAACATAATAATTATGAAATAAATGATTCGATTCTCAGCGGGATTTTTTTACTGTATCTAGTCTGATGGAAGGCTTAGGATTAGAGGTATGACTTTAATTAATAACAACTATGCCCTTTTCCAAGTTAGCCCGCTATCGTTTTAGACTGCGTCGTCATTTACCATCTGATGAGATCGTAGATATAAAATAACTGATAAATAACGAATAAATAGGTAATTGCATGATTTGAGCTAATATACAAATTCAAAATTATTTATTTCATACAGGCCAGCTTGTGGCTCTTATGACAAGTCGAGAATCTACCACCGGTATGGTAAGCTGATTCTGCTGAGAATATTCTAGAAATATCCTTATTCAAAGAGTTAGTTCAGATGAGGTAGTGGATATAGTTTAGACGAGAAAGATGTTTGGATACCAGTTAGGCACACATAATAATTTGCATTAATTAAAAAAGCCTATTTAATGGGTAATAACTAACACTACTAATATACCCAAGTAACAATTTCTTGTCCTATAGCAGCCCATAGAACGTTTCCTCTAACACCACTTAAGCACTGTAAAAGCAATAAGAAGGTCGTATAACGCTGATTTGGCGCAGTTATATCTCTATTTAGAGACATAGCGAAACTATAGCAGTTGTGCTTGGGACTTTTTTTTTCTATAAATTTGATATATTGGTGCCTTGTATGACAATTTGTTGACATACGAGGCACAATAAAGCTTTTATAGTTCTTTTTTATTCTGTAGCAGCGTTCGTAATTCCATTATAGTGCTATTATACTCTATAGAAAAGTACGTGATTCTTTTACTACGCTTTTCATTTTAATTTTTCACGGCAAGGTGGTCTACGTGTGTTTATACAAAAACAAAAAAATAAAAGGGATAAGGATTCCATCTTGATGAGTTTAATGTCATCTTTTATTTAGACATGGATAAATTCGACCAATACTATAAAAACCACTTGGAACCAAAGTTTTACTGATAGAATAGCATTCGTTTTACTTATTATTTTCAATGCGCCCTAAATTAATTGAGTTTTTTAATTAAAATATTAATAAAAATAAATAAAATTAACCGTAGTTTCTGCTACACAGCCAAAAAGCTAATATGGTTCTCTTTTAGGTTAACTATAGCACAAGTGACAAAAAATCTGCCGCCATTGACGTAAAATTAGGGTTCCTTATGACTAGTCTTGTCCCACATACTTAATTTTTGAATACATTTTTGTATCCAAGGAAGAAATAAAATAGGTAGGTAGGTAATCGTTGCTCATGATTGGTTTTCTTTCTCAGGTACTTATAATAAATATGCCCCTAGTAAGATATTGATAAATTTCTAAAATTTGTTCTATAAAGGAAATAAAGGAATTAGCTATATATCGCTGTTGTCTTAAAACAGAACAACCAAAACCATAATAGAAAACTTTGGTCATGTAATAGAGTCATGGTGACTTCTTCTTCAATGAGACTATAATAAACCCAACAAAGATAATTAAAACACTTTTTATTGTTATAAAAATGTCCCGAAAATCGTTTATAAAGCAAAACCGCTCTATAACAGTGTTGTTATGAGTAATTATGTACCATGTACTATAGCAGTGTTTTGTGGGACCACAATAGCGTCAAATTATTGTATTGTTGTGTCCTTCATCACTGCTAAAACGCCATACTTATAGCAGTTACCAGGAAAACTTTATAGTACTAATGGGGTACATAATAGTGAATTCAAACGCTGTTATACATTAATATAGCGCTATATTGTCTAAATTCGAGGTTTTTATAGAACTTGCCTATAACGGCTCTACAAAACGGTTTTGTAAACCTTTACATCCCCTGCTAAAAGGATAGTTTGGCTATATAAGCTTATAGAGCAAAAAAGTCATAGCAAATGCTTTTATATAACGGGTGGTTATCGCTACAACCTTTACACGATGTTAACTCAACCTTTTCGTGATGAATTCTTAAATTATAGTACCAAAATGTTACTTGGGTACACGATATATATTGAAAGAAATGAGTCCAAAGAACTAGAATAGACTCACTATGCGATGCATGATGATTTCTATGGTATTAAAAAATCTACTGGTAAAATAAACGTTTTAAGAAATCTTACTTATAAATGCGGAAGTTTGGATATTTAGATGTTTGTTACTACTTCACGCCATAATTAAAGAACAATTAAGCTGGAATTCGGAATTTAACTAGTGGTTCGCCCCGAACTGAGACCTCGCGATATCCCATAATTCCCAAAAGTTTTAATTATATATTGTAATAATTAACTTTTAACATTAGACGCAATAAAAAAAATAATAGTTGACATAAAACTGTTTTACTGACACAGCGCCATCTATAGTGAAGCATTATAGTGAAGCTATTAGCTTCACAATAATGCTAATAGATGGCGCATTAAAATTAAATAATTTCGTTTCTTTATAACATTTATCTAATTTTAGTATTTGTTGTTCAAGTACAGGATATAACTGAATTTTCAACCAAGTTTCACGTTCTAATATTCAGTAATTCTTGACATATGGCTCAAATTAAAATCTCCACTTTGAAACCCCCCCATTTGGTCAATTTTTAGGGAAAAATTAAAAAAAATATATTTTTGTACTCTGTTCAAAGTCGTCTTTAAAAAGATATATCGCAAGTCTATGTAGAGCAACAAACAAGATTTTACTTCAAATACGCTTCTATGAGAGCCCCCCTGAAATAAAGCTTTTTATATTTTTTTATACAATGTTCGGCTGAAGGCCATCAGTTTACATATTATATTTAAATTTGAAGTAATTACGTTCAGTAATTCAGAAGTTATAGGGCTCTGACAGACATTTAGACGAACACACTTCTCTGTCTAGTAGGCAAGCGCCCTAGTTGACTCAGAGAACTTCGCTTCGCTCGTTCAAATAGCTTATACCTTGAATTAACAAATAGACTACATTTTCTCCCGGAAAACTAAACAGTTCCTGCGGAAAATCCTTCGCCGACAAAGTTGAAGGCATCATCTAGTAGGCTATAAGCTACTAATGTGTTCAACCTTCTTCTTCTTCTTCTTTATCAACCGATAGACATCCATTAGACATAAGTGTCGTGCATGGCACAAGCCTCGGTCTTGCGCCCTCTGAATCCAGCGGCTTCCTGCGACTCGTTTGATGTCGTCGGTCCACCTAATGGGGGTCTGCCAACACTGCGCTTCTGGTGCGGGGTCGGCACTCCAGCACCTTGGGACCCCATCGATCATCAGCTTTTCAAACTATGTGCCCCGCCCATTTCCACTTCAATTTCGCAACTCGCTGAGCTATGTCGGTGACTTTGGTTCTCCTATGGATCTCCTCATTTTTGATTTGACCTCGCAGAGATACACCGAGCACTCAATAAGTTATTCAATTAGGGAATAAGTGTTCAATAGATTTATATAATAAATACTGGGAACGAATGTAAGTAATAATTGTAGCCTAATAAAGAGAAACATAGTTGCATAAGCGACCTAACTTCCTATATAAGTCATCAGTAAAGTGAGCCACTTTAGCGTTGAATTGCCATCCTTGAGCTTTCTCAATATTATTGATTCAAATACTCGCAATACAATGGTACCGACAGACAATACAATTTTATTAGATAGATTTAAGGATACAGTAATCTCGCCATGCTCATCTTAGATTCGATACATATTAATTGAGTCTAGACGAAATTAAATTCTTTCCCTTCAGTGGTTTCTAATTTTATTGTTGAATAACTTTTTAAGAGGTAACTTAGAAGAGATTTTTACTCGAATTAATTTTTCAAACTTACATCGAACTTGTTTTTAATGATTTTTACTTCAATTGTATTTTTTATAATAAATATACTTTACTTATTCTCAATTATATCTATGAAAGTTATTTTTTTGACTGAGCGAAAGTAGAGACCCTCGGGTCGTATTTTAAGTCTATTTGATTAGATGGATTTTTGTTATCCAATCACGCCGCAACGACTGAGTCAATTTAGCTGAAATTTGGCACAAAGATAAATTATAGTCTGGAATAACACATAGGCTTATATACTTTTTATCCCGGAAAATAAGAGTTTTCGCTTAGATTAAATTCTTAGAGTTTTTGCGGGAATTTAAAAACCTTAATCCACGCGAATGAAGTCGCGACCATCAACTAGCATTATTAATGCCAAAGTGTGTAATGTGTTATTTCCTTGGAGTATAAAACCAACGTTATTTCGGATACTACGGATCTACGTGTTTTTTGCATGGGTATAGATAATAATAAATAATTAGACACCTGGTGAGTGACACGCTACTTGTTATTCCGGAAAATCTAAGAGGTTCCGCGGGTTTTTAAAGAACTAAATCCACGGTTGTACGAAGTCGCGAGCATCAACTAGTAATTAAAAAAAAGAAAAATAATAATCTTTAATAATATTATATTGCAATAGTATACCTATATTTAGGTACAATTAAAAGCCGCCTCCGTCAAACCAAAGCCCCCAGGGCTCCACCGGCGGAGCGCAGAAGCCGCGGCATTAATTCAACTTTTAATGGAACTACCCTCGCTCCTTGGGGAGGACCTTTGTCATCGGCGTCGATGTGGGTCACCGCTATTTGAATTTCATACTTGATTGACTATTTTTCTTGTTCAGACCATTTTGTTCCAGCGTCAAAATTATTAGGTTTTTTTTTCGATGACAAAATAGCCATTGACTGCGATCTCACCTGATGGTAAGTGACTGATCTCACTTGATGCAGTCTCAGATGGTAGCGGGCTAACTTGGAAGGGGTATAGCAGTGTAAATTCTACCCATACCCCTAATCGGTTTCTACACGCCATCTAGAATAAAACTAACCCAAGTAGCATTGCAAGCTGTATATAAGCTGTATATGAGCTGTATTGTAGTTCGTTTTTATTTGTGTCCCCTTGTGAAAATGGATTGGGAGACCTCAGACATGAGAACTCTCCGTCTAATTTACAACATTTCATCTAAAACTGAAGAATCCGGAGGCTTCTTAGAAACTGCATCATCTCTTATAATCGGAAGTAAGGGTAAGTTCAGTCAAGCGCGAACTTGTCAAAGGAAAAAATCAGACAACTCATTTCACTGAGCGAAATTGTGCCTTCACAGTCAATTGGTTCTTCCTCAAGGATATTTAAACGTATTTTAAGTAATAGATTAAACAATGTAATAAAAGAAAGTTGCCATTTGTCTACTTTATTAAGTGTTAATTTATGCAAGCGGATGCCAGTAGCATAGCCGCTGACGTTTAAAATGGAATATAATAAGTCGACCAACAAAATTTATTTTTTGGCATCAAAACCTAGCTTCTAATTTAATAACTCAGCAACGGGAAAATGATGAAGCTTCTAATATACTAACTCGGCTTCTTCACAATGGCCACAAAATATTCCAAAGAAAGCATCAAATAAAGAGCCACTATTTTTATTATTGTCCACTGCCACTGCACGATTTGGTGCGAGTGAGATGGATACGACTGGCCATTTGCACGATTTCGTTGGTGCGAGTGAGACGGATGCGACTGGCAATTTGCACGATCTCGTTGGTTATGGCTATTTGCACCAATCAGAGAGCGCCATTCGAAACATGCATTTGTTTTTTATGTTGTTCTGTTGTTAGTGTGTTAATATTGCAATTATTTTTGTATAATTTTTTCTTTAAACTAAAGTTAGGTTAGGTTAGGGTCATTTTATCAAAAAAAAAAAACGTTTTTTTATTTAGTTAGAAACATTTTTTTATTTCATTTTTCTCACAAAAAAAAAATTAAAAATGTGGTTGAAGATTTGGTGTATTATTTGATGCTAATATTTAAGTATTTTAGGAGTTCACGGTTTGAAGCTAATTTATAAATATAGATGCTAAAATTATATTTTTTAGAGGCTCACTAGTTGAAGCTGACTTAGTAATTTAGAAGCCAATAATGGTATTAAATAGAAGTTCGTTTAATTACATGCCGTTTAAAATTAACACTTGTATAGTTCTATGAAATTGCAATGATTTTGGAATGAATATTTGCAGAAAACAGTTGCAGGATTGTCTAAATATGGTTGCTACAGTATGACGATCGCAATCACTCATCGCAATCATCAATTAAAGCCAATAGAATTGGAGTGTCCAAATGCATTAAAATGCATTATTGCAGTAAGAATGCCATAAATTCAGCCAATAGTAAAGATTGATATAGCTTTCCCGCAATCGACCAGCTGAACTACTGCCCAATCCGCTGTTCTCTTCACTACTCAGCGCCCGCAACTCTGTCATACTTCTGAAATTTGTCCTAATTAGCCGCTCTGCACTTAATTAAGTCTCTCTGCGTCTGCTGTAATCAATTTTAAACTTGAAAAGTCCTTTGCGTAATAAACGGCGGCCATTTTGAAGTGGAAGAACAATGCGATGGAATTTTTAATTCCATGGAAATATTCCTAATAATTGAGTTTGAATGTTGAGCGTTTGAGTCATTACGGCAATAATATTGAAAGTACGTATCGATAGACAATGCCTTTCTACTCCATTAATTAGATCCAGTTTTGGGGAAATTTCCTTTAGCTGTGTTTTAAATCTTTTATTCTCGCCGAAGTAAAGCTTTGCCAAATTTTAATTTTGATTGCATAACAGATGAATTGCGAATTATAAAAAATATATTTTGAAAACCAAATCTTTTTCCTATTCTTTTCATAATAAATAAACCATAAATATATTTTGTCGGTATTTAAAGAAACGTTGAAACGTTTGTTAACAACTGACTATTTTTTTACAGCCTTTCTGACGCAGTGTAAGCTCTGTGGTATTAGGTATGAGTTCGATTCCCAGCAAGTGCGGTTTGGATAATTTCTATATTTTATTTTGACATATATTACAATAGGTTTTGTCCGCGGCTTCGCACACGTTTACATTAGTATATTAAATTTTTATATTATTTCTCGTAAATTTTGACAAGTGAAATACCACGAAAAAACACAACACAATACTAAATACCTAAGAGTATTTCTTGTATTTGAGATATCCTTAGAAAGTTCCGCAGTTAAAATGTACCCATTGTTGATATAACATTCTCGTCACATAACAAGTTGTTAAAATTAAAAGGGTCGTATATTTTTGGCACTTCACAAGCAGGGTAGGGTCTTCAAAGGGCGCACCTGGGCCGGAAACCGCTGCGGGCCCTCACGTATCGGACCTTATCATTTGGAATGAGCAAATTATCAAAAAGAGAAACCTTAGCAGCCCGACGATGTAAAAGTTGCGTGTAATAAACATGTACCTTCAATTATGTTCATATCATTCTTTTAAATTTTGTAAGTTTATTAATTAGCTTTGTTTATAATCTCTTGTCGTTTCTGGACCTGCTAAAAGCATCTCTTGTCATCATATGTTCTCACAAGAAATCTACATTTTGCAACATGTCCTCGTACACGTCCTTTCTATATTTAAGTGACGTCACAGTTCTGGAAACTACTTCAAACTTTTCTTATAAAGTTAATCATAAGCACAACAATAAGCGCTGATGTTTAAAAAAACTGAAAAAAAAAAATCAGTTTTCCATTTCGTAAAAGAATGGTAACATTACTGACAATCTAACCTACAATAATATTAGGTCTCCGTCCATTTAGTAGCCTTGCTTTCTAGTCTAGGGCGGAGAATTCATCAAAGGAATTACTCTTAAAACTTGGATCACAGGTTAAACAGATGCACTGCTGAAAACTTTTCAGTTTTTTCGCCAGGTTTCGATGAGAACTACGCTGAACCAATCAAAAGTACGTCAGAAAAGTGCTCCCAAGTTGGAAAACTCTCGATCGAATAGTTTGAAAATGAGAACAAAAAGTTTTGAAAGTTTACGATTTTAACACTAAACTCGTATTCTAATGAATTCAAAGACTTTTAGAAAAATAAAATTCTTGCGGGCTCTTCTCAGCAGAACCTGCTTTCCGAATCAGTGGTAGCATCTTGACTAGGCATAAGGGCCAAAGGTTGGCCTACATGGAATAAACTATTGCAACTGCGTCACTTACCTTCCAGTGAGATGCAACGATAACAAGATAGTCCTTGACTGCAATCTCACTTGATGGGAAGTGACGATGCGGTCTAAGATGGTAGCGGGCTAACTTGAAAGGGCTATGGCAGTGTAGATTCAACCCATATCCCCAATTAATTTCTGCACGCCATCTAGCTGGAACGACAAATCGCTAGGCGGCACGTCTTTAAAGGTAGTATGGTAACTAGCCACGGTCAAAGCCTCCCACCAGACCAAACCTGAGACAATTCAGAAATTATAATTTTCCAAATTGCCCCCGCCGGGAATTGAAGCCGAGACGTCCCAGTTATTTGTCATCAAATAAAAAAAAAATTAAAGTAAAGGATCCTTTACATAAGAGTCAACCGTAATTATTATCAAAAAGAACTTCAAACAATAAAAATTGGGCGCCGCTTATAAAATATATTTTATTCGTGTAATATTGGAGCCAGCAGAAGTTTCGAGTCGAACGGTTCGCAAAGGACAAAGACTGGGGACTGGGGACAAAGACTGCAGGGGGCTGGGGACAAAGGCTTGGGGACGCTCTCGTGAATGCGTATAGAATATTATTACAAGGATAATGGCGGCGGAATAATTGCCCGCTCAAATCCCTATGCGATTAGCCTGATCGAATTCAATTCTTGAATCAGATTTTACATTTTTTACCCCTCTTTGTAGAAACGATCGGGAGATTTGGTTTTGCAATTGAATTTTCGATTAAAATAATTGACATACAAAAGTATAATATTATTGTTCGATTTTGCCTTGAAATAATTATAGTCTTGTTCTATTCTCGATTGTTCTCACTTTGTAGCCATTTAGTGGCTTGCATAATAATTTTATTTCCATTTAAAATTAACAATTATAACATACATTGAGGTCTAGGATGTTATGCTTATGAAGTTGATAACGATACTTACATATAAACTTGTCGAGATTCAAAAGGTGTACTGTGCAATATACCAGTTTTGAAAGTTACTAGGAATTTGACGTTGACAAATACAAATTTTATTTATTTGTTTATTTAGAACTAGCGGCCCGCTCCGGCTTCGGACGGGTTTAAAATATATAGCCTATATCATTCACTGTTAATGGATGTAATTATACATATAAACCTTCCTCTTCAATCACTCTATCTATTAAAAAAACCGCATCAAAATCTGTTGCGTAGTTTTAAAGATTTAAGCATACATAGGGACAGAGAAAGCGACTTTGTATTATACTATGTAGTGATTATATTATATAAGGTCGCTTCGTTGTCCGTCTGTCTGTCCGTGTGTCAAGGCCGTTTTTCTTAGAAACGGCTTAAGTTACTAATTTAAAAATACCAAATAAAATGTCAATACTCTCTTAATCCAAAAATTACATTTTATAATGAAATTTACTATTATGTACTCCATTTTGAAGTGACGGCCAAGTACGAAACCCTACACTGCACGTGACTTGACACGTATTTAACCATTTATTTATTATGCGTCATGGTTGTGGTTGGTCATGGTATAAAAAAACTGTCTGCGGTCATTGGATTCCCTTTCGAAACTACGGCCGTTCCACGTCATAACATCAAGTTACAAGTCTCGAAACATCGAAGTTATACTATCAGCGGCGCGCACGTACAATTACAGCGGGCTGCTGTAACGGCGATACTCAAGTTTTATTCCAGCTTCAGGACGTTATGTATCTGTTGCTGGACCGACGCCAGGAGACTTCTTATAGGCTAGCTTACACTGCGATACACTTGCAATTTTTTTGGGGTTCCGAAAAAAGAAACGAAACTTTTAATAGGCTCGCTCCGTTGTCCGTCTGTCTGTCCGTGTGTAATTTAATTGATACAAAGAGTTAGCAATTTGTTTTCTTCTTACTAATCTCTTCTTTTCTTCTCCCATGTCCAAACATTTCGTCCATCGTTGGATATATGCCTTCTCATGTGCACGCTAACTGTTCCTTTAGAATTTGTGCCAACTTTGCTCACAAGCTTGATGATGTCGTCAGATCGGAATGATTGTCTCCAATCTCTGGTCCAATCACTGATCCAGTTTCTGGTCTAATCTCTGGTCCAATCTCTGGTTCAATTTCTGGTTCAATCTCTGGTCCAATCTCTGGTCCAATCTCTGGTCCAATCTCTGGTCCAATCTCTGGTCCAATCTCTGGTAGAGTCGAGTAAAACCTGAACAAGGAAGCAGTGTGCGCGCACCGCAATGACTACAGTAATTAGACGAAACTTATACAATTATCAGCAGGCCGGCCGTCCCGCGGCGACTGCGCTTATTTATTGTTACGACTATATTAAGAAACTTGTGGGTCGACACTGTGGAATTACGTTCATACCTTTTTATGTGATGTCTGAACTTTATATTAAACACGGAACTTCTGTTACGAGGCCCTACTAAAGCCTTTTAAATAATCGTTAACTTAAGTTAATAACTTTAATTAGTTTAAGTAGTAGGTATTATATGCCTATTATATACCCTAGATCTATTATAAAAATTAGGTACTAAAATGAAATAAATGTAATATTGAATAAATATATAGGTAAATGATACTGAAACTGTAGCAGACCTCAATATCTTTCCTAACCTTACTAATATTATAAATGCAAAAGTGTGTTAGTTTGTTGGTTTGTGTTGAACTGATCAACAGATGGACTTTATTTTTTGCATGGGTATAGTGGAAGACCTCGAGAGTGACACATTTAATAACAATAAATATACTTACTAAAAATTATATCAATGAAACAAACCCGTCAAAATATCAGATTCTTCTTATTTATTTTTGGACCAAGTAAGTGAAACCCCTTAAGGGTCGTATGAGGGTAAAGAAAATAAAGTTTAGATATAAAAACAGTCGTTCGCATTAATTTAATGGAGGCATCAAAAGTTTTATGGAGAGAAACAATATAATATAGGAAATACGTGTAGGTATTAGTCAGACTGAGAGGCATTCCTATTACAAGTACAAAATATTGCAATTTTACGAGTATTAAAATAAAGAAAATCCATCGCGATTTTCTTTACTTAAGCTTAATTATGCACCTTACGCTTACTTTTTTTGACAGGTTCTTTTAGAATCTAGAATCTACTTCATCTTCTCAATACATGGACGTCTACAGCTGGGCATAGAAGCGTTTGCAAAAAGATTTGAATAGATCCGTTCGGCTCCGTTCGCATGCGTCGACGCGCGATGCGCATAAGTGTGACTGAAATCATACGAAAAAATCCGAATCGATGCGGACAGGTTAGATACCAGCCTAATGGGACTTAGAGGTCTTCCTATGCTGCGCTTCATAGTGCAGAGTTCATCATCCAAGCACCTAAACCAATGTCCATATGAGCTAAAGACTATTATACTACTATATAAAGTTTATTTGAATAAAAAATATTTCTATTTCTATTTCTATTTCTATTGGAGTTATCTGATGGAAGGGTACTTACTCTTCCATCAGAGAACTCCAATAGTCAATGTCGTTCGCCCACAATGCTTCCTACTTGTATACAAAGGAGGCTTTGACGGACACAAGCATAAAAAGTGTTTTTTTTTTTTTACATAAACTAAGTGCATGAGTACGCTATACGATAATTTATCGAGTCGCAAAGCTGACGCAGCGATAGGCGGTGCATAGGGCTCAAAAAATCAAAGGCTGTTGTTGTTGGGGCCCGAAGATGCTGGCATGGAGACCCCGCACCACACAGAGTTGGGAGACCCTCGATTAGATGGAAGAACAATCTCAGGTGAGTCGCTGCCAGGGTACATCCGCTCTGCTGTCATTGGATTGTCCAACAGTGAACATCGTGATAATGATGAGTCTACAATAAATATCATATCCTTATCAATGACCAAGGCCAAATAAAGAAAATTTCTAGAGCAATCATTCAAATCGCCACCAGGCAAGGCCGCCCTCGATCATAACTTTTAACGACTGAAAAAAGTAAAACTTTTTCAAATTAAAAAAAAGCCAGTCAGATTTTAATGGCGTCGTAAAATGTTTTACGATGAAAGAAACAAAAAGGAACCGAGGTTTTTTGGCGCTATCTCTGACAATATTATAATTTAGGATAATTTTTACAACAAACTCTTTGCGCACTTTTATGCTACCTACCTACTCTAGCTAGGACATTGTATTTAAGTAAGTCAGTACCTGGAAATAAATAAAAACTTTCTTTAAAAATGGAATGAAAATGATTCAATAGCTGAAAAGTGAACTGTAATTCAAAATGTAATAATCTCAAATCGCATCAGTTGGTTCCTTATTTTTCACGAAAAAAGTAGACGTCTGTAACGAAAGATCTTCAACGTCTACAAAGGGAGAAGAAAATGGAAATATACTTTGTTATCAAAGGCATAATTAATTTCTTACTTTATTCTTCCCCTATGGGAAGTCTCAAATATGGAGCTAAAACGTGGACCATTACAATCGTACTAATCCACTTTAAAGTCGCTCAGCGAGCTAAGGAAACCCCAGAGAGAAGATAAAGATAAAGATTAGTGACATAGCCCAAACCATCTGTAAGCCTAAATGGCAGTTGGCAGTATTGCAGATCATAGAGTATACTTGACATGCAGTCGGCGTCAAATGCACGCGGACTGCGCAGCGACAGTTGCGATGCAGTTACGTCAACTGCATTTTACATCGGCTTAAAATCTAAAGTTTCAATAAGTCTGTCTATACCTCTAAGCCCTGAAATCTGGTGAGAAATTTTGAAAAAAAAAATCAATTTTTTGTTTCTAGGTTTTTTATTCGACTTCTGCAAAGCGTGGAAGGATTATGATTTGAGCTGTCAATGTATGTGTCTATTTACGTATGTTCCACTGTAGCGCTTAAACTACTGAGCCTTAACTAAAGAGGTGTCAATCGATTCATTATAATGAATCGATTGACTATTTAATAATTATTAATGGCCCGGCTGACATAGGTTATATTTTTTACGAACAAAATCAATACGACGTATGTTATATCCAATTTTTCATCGTTGTGTTACAGTTTTTAAACTTTTTCTATTTAATCAAGTGAGCATAGCATTCCATCGTTTCCACAATTTATTAGTATATCACCTAAAATATTTGACATATTTTAATAGAGCGTTACATTTGAATACCTAAAGCCTTAAGGGCGCTTCAAAGCTTTGACCCGAGTACCTCCGGGCCCTTTGAAGACCTTCCGGCACTTGTGGAAGGAACGACAAATATGCCTCTCCATTTTTACGTCTAGAAATAGAACAATGTGTTTACTACAATTTTCCTTCTGAAACTCAAAATTTTGAAACATTATAAAAATTCGAATTTTTATAAATTGCTATAATGCCTGCAATATTTTGCTATTCACTTACCAAACAAACTATGTAAGTATACGTATTAATAGTACAAAAAATAATACACAAACTTTATAATAGTCACGCCGCCATAACTCCTATTTCCCTAAGCTTAGTGCACACGAGCGCATACGTCGCGCGGCGTAAATGAATGTGGCGTATAACTTTTTCACTTACACGAGGCATAAGTTACTTTAACGTGTCGGCGTGGGATCAGATTACAGCTTACATCGTGCGGCTTTGTCGTCACGACTTTGCGGGCGTTCGTGTATTGTGTATTAAATCAGGCGGCTCCACACCGAGTGAACCAATTTGAATAACATAATCGAAAAATGAACCCGCATGAAGTTTGGACGCGTTAAGAATTGACGTTATACAATTAACGTCATTTTGAATGCTTAGCTGCTGTCTATTTGCTGCAAGCTGCAGCAGTCATTGCCATAGTTTCAATTGCGGTAATCGGCTGAAAGTGTGATATTCTTACTACAACAATCCATTAAGCAATCCATTTTGTCTGGTGGGAGGCTTTGGCCGTGGCTAGTTACCATCCTTTCGTCAAAGACGTGCCGCCAAGCGATTTAGCGTTCCGGCACGATGGCGTGTAAAAATCTGTTAGGGGTATGGGTTGAATTTGCACTGCTATACCCCTTCCAATTTAGCCCGCTACCATGTTAGACTGCATCGTCACTTACCATCAGGTGAGATCGCAGTCAAGGGCTATCTTGCCATCGAATAAAAAATAAAAAAAAGTATTTAAGTGGCGTTATACAATTAACGTGATTTTGAATGCTTAGCTACTAGTTATTTGCTGGAAGCTGCATCAGTCATTGCTATAGTTTCAATGGCGGTAATCGACTGAAATTGTGATATTCTTATTACAACAATCCATTTAGCAAATTCCCTTCAGAGATGATTGCAATCGTCACACGGTAGCAATCGTTTTAAGACAATCTCGTAGCTAAATTTTTACTCGTAGACTAGAGTTTATTCATATAGTATGTTTTATTCCAGTCTTCTATTAGAACAGTTTTCTATTCAAAATAGATACTATAACTCTGTTATCCCATTTTCGTGAAGCTACTCGCTATTGAGTGTTCCTGTGTACCGAAATATCCGCTCTACCTCAAATGAGGTGAATCTAATTTGAATAAAAATTTTCTCGCAACGCTAGGTAGGCTTGCTAGGTTTGAACTCGGCTAACAACGAAAATATGGTTAAAAGCGTCACGCTGTTTCATAATGAATAATCTGATTAGGATCTCGTACAAATTGTATAAAATTAAAATGCCGTACAAATAACATTTTTAATTACTGTAAACCGTGAAAAATTATACGGCTTTATCGTCGGAATTTTAATTTTTTAAAGGGATTGCCAACATAATTTTATTTAAACTAAATAGTTAAGTTAAACATAAGAACAATTTTGGAAAATAATAAATTATATTTTCCTTATGTTTGTCTTGACAATCATTTGCGATTAAAAAATTTCTTCATCGTTCTGGCAACAAAACCGTGCATAATGTGTGATACTCTTGATTGGTGATCTTTTTCTTCAAATTGCTTGTTTCCGAAGAAAGCGAGTGCTTACTTGTGGTTACTTGTGGGTTGGCGGTAAAAAACGATTACGCACAAAATTTTATCGGTATTTTGGAAATAAACAGAGAGGCAGTAAAGTTTAAACTCTTAACCGCAAAAAGTGCGTAGTTTCACTTACACATTCATATGTTACCCTTTACACACACACCAACATGCACGAAAATCCTTTAGTCAGATAAAAAATCAGCAGCAAAGTACATGTATTTTAAGGCACTTGAGCTGGTTAAACATAAAAAGTGCAGTAGCTACGTAGTTTCACTTACACGTTCATACGTTACCGGCGTCACCATCAGATTACGCGCGAACGCGGCGCGGCGCAGATCCGCGCGGATTAGCCCGCTCGAGCTTAATTGCGCACAATGTACCGAGCTTTATTTACATTTAAAAGTAGTTTAATTTTAGTAGAAAAAAAATTCTACGTGTTCATATTATTTTGGCGCTCGACCACACTGTTGTAAAGTCCCTCAGAGATTAGCCATCTACGCGAGAGATATTATAGTGCACAAGTGAGTGCGCAAACACAGGTGCACTCTCTATTCCCTCACTCTCATAGATCGATGGGACGGACACCACGGGAGAGAGATCAGGAGCAGGACCAACGGCTTCACGTGCTCTCCGAGGCACGGCGGTGACGCACCACCAACTTCTTAACTCCGAGCTAGTACTGAGAATTTCTTGTCAGAAAAATCCGATATATTTTTGGCCCGACCCAGGAACCTCGTCACCCGCAGTCGAACTTGCTAATCACTAGACCAACGAGGCAGTTATTTTTATCACATAGGTAATGGTGGGAGTTTTTTGAGCTTGTATCTAATGCGGTGGGTTCCCAGAACCTTCTCTTTAAGAGTCAACTAAGATTGAATACCTACTGGTTTACAACTCCTAGGTTTAACGATATTTTTTTATGTGAGTGCAACAATAATACAGCGGGATGGGGATCAAACCGTAGTACTTTCAGTTTCCAGTACGTACCTTTAACCTTTTTCTCGCTGCTATACGTCCGCTTGAAATTCGATTTTAAGACAATCCGCGTGAATCTTTTGGTTTTCCAGTACAAAACGTTACTCTCCCGTATCTAAACTACGCACATGCAAAAAAATTACGTCTATCCTTTCGCGTCATATTTTTTCCGAAGTTAGTAAAAAAGTTGCTATCAAGGAAAGATAGTCTAGGAAAGAAACGTAAGAAGCGAAAGATAAACTAAAATATAGCGCCACTAGGTAGGAGAAAAAAACATCGATAATATCGGCGCACTCACTGCCGCCGTAAAAAGTGCGTCCTCAAAAGGCCCTTGATGAAGGCAACGTTCACTCGGGATTTTTAACACAAGATAATCTCAAGGAATCACAACAGCTCTGTTTATTAAACTCTGACAACCAAAACCATACTCTACCGACGTTCGTTAAAGTTTAAATTCCCTTGTAAGTGTCAGGTGTGTCCATGTGCATTAGCTACATTTCAAATTGTGTTTTATTACCATGTAACTATAAGGTTGCTATTCCCTTTAGTGCTGCAGGTGTGTCGGATACGTTCAGCTCAATATTCCCCTGGGATATTACACCTTCGGAACAAACCATCAGCTGTATCTCTACATTGAGTCGTAGCTTTAATTCACCGGTTTATCTTTGAGCCTCTGAGTGGTGAGACAGCACAGTTCCATACTGATTCAAATAATTGTGTTGTTTCTTTATGTCTGGAAACTCATTTCAGCTGATTATAAATCGGAAAAGTTTTAGGGTCATAGAGTTAAGAACTATCTAGAATTATAGTAAGAGAAAAGAATCACGTTTCTGGGCAACTATTATTTAATCATCATCATCCCACATGCATCCACTGTTGGACATAGGCCTCTATCAAGTAGCGCCAACGTTGCCTATCCTCAGCCTTTCGCATCCAATCGATGCCTGCCACTTTCCGTCCACATTATTTAATCACCACAATTTATTAAGTGGTTTTGATAGGAATTTTCTTTTCAAACAAGGGTCGTGGGATGAACTCCAAAAGACATTTAAAAATACGTGTTTTCCAATAGAGAATAATATTAAAGTTTTAATAAGCACAAATCAATTAAATCAAAATAGTAATTTTTGAAAAGAGCAAGTTCAGAAATATTTATGTACATTTTTTTTCATTTCACTAAATTAAACCCTTAAATTGGTAAACGTTAACTGTAAAAGTTTTCATATACGGTCTCGTCAAACTAAGCCTTAACATAAACTTGTAGACAAAATACTGATTCACCTAATTCTTTATAGTGTTGACTGAAAGGATAATATTAAAAAGTAGGTACAATACAAATAACGAACGATGTACAAGTAAACATAGTATTTCTTACTACCGTATTCAACTTTATTAAAAAAAGCAAGTAGCGCGGCTAAAGGATAATTCCTACAAGTAAACAGATTGACTGAAAAGTACAGAATTTAACGCAACTCGAAGTCGTCAGCTCTTAAAAAATAAACTAAATAGAGAAAATATTTTTAATCACTCAAAGTTCACAAAACAATAGATCGCTTACTCCTGCACTTAAAATATCATAAAAAGGTTGTTTATTTGTAAAAGCGATTGGCATTAAGTGCTCAGGAGCGAACGGCATCCAAAACAAAGAGTGAAGACAAGCAACTTCGTAGCTAGGCCTGTTCTTGCTCGGTCACTAAAACAGCGCTCCGTCCTAGTACAATCTTTCGACTGTACTAGTTTCGAATTGTAGTACTATTAGTACAATATTAGGAGTATAATAAAAAAAATCGCTACGACTATCAACATAAAGCTCAAAATTGCTTAATGAATCAGAGTTGTCAGGCGCATATCGCATATATCACTTGTTTGTTTACTACATACGGTAGCGGACAGAAAATGTTTACCACCTTAAGATTCATAATTACATGCACACGTCTATGCCTGATAGTCGATATGCTTTCGATATTCTATGGCGTTATAGACCTTACTGCACGCAATGTGATATAGAATCTACTTTGAAAACTGATAAACATTTTCTGTCCGCGACCATATGTAGCTCTGCGTCAAGCCCAATTGCAGCGTCGCGAAGCAGACGTCACGTTATCGCGTTGTCTGATTCTTTGTTTTCTCCTCGTTCCGAGCCTTCGACAGAAACATAGACTTAATAGGTAAGCTGCGGACGAAATACTAAATGAAGGATGTACTATAAAGCATACAGAATAGTTCATGCTAGTTCAGTGTTAGGAACTCATTCAGTATTTAGTACGCCACCAAGCGAGGCTACACTACGGTGTACTCGGCGGCCATTTTCCTCGTCTCTGAAAGTGTTTGCTCGGCCCCAGCTCCGGCGCTAAACAACAACATTAACACCTCACTACCGGCCATTCTTTGCTTACCCACACTATCGATGCCGCCACAGAGTTGGAAAACTGAAAGTGATCTTACGTATATTACCATCGATGTTATTATAATCTATTGCATTTTTTCTTTACTAATTTTTTTCGACTATATTGCTTCTGGTCGTAAAGTTCATAACAGCCTTTCATCGTTGCAGTTATATACCAACTGCGTACAAATAAATCCCTGTGTACCCCTCACGTATTAACTCTCTGGTCAACACCCGCAGGCTATGGCCCTGCCTTCTTTACAATGTAAAGGTAAGTAAGCCCGCAGGCTGGAGGCTTCGGAGGCCACACAAACAAGGGCCGGGCTTGGAAATCCATTTGTCTCCGTCACTCACACGAGCTCGCCTGTGAACACATAAAACGATTTGCTCCAACACTTTTTGGGGATATTATTGACTGTGTAATAATATTACGTCTCTTTGGACAAAGAAATATGATTTTCCGGAAAGGGTATTTGTTTTACGTCCCTGTTATGTGGTTAGTAATGGAATACTTTCAAATTCATATTCTTTTCTTTATTCATAACTAGATGATGCACGCGATTTCGTCCGCGTGGATTAACGTTTTTTGATTCCCATCGGAACTGTGATTTTCTGGGATAAAATGTAATGTATCCATGCACTAAAACTTATGCATTTATAATATAAGGTAAGATAGTAGGACGTGATATCCCTTGACTACGGTCTCACATGATGGTAAGTGACGATGCAGTCTAAGATGGCTGTATACTGTTAACACATTTTAACTCATGTAGAACCAAGTTTAAATTGCTGGTAACACATTGGCTAAGTCTAATTTAAGACTGTAAAAAATGTACTAAAAATTACGCATGTTGCTAGTTATCGACAAGAATTCATAATTACGCGGTGCCGTGGAATATCAAACTGTGTTTGTTAATTAATTAATTAATTAATCTTATGAAATTGTGGCACGGTTGTGCTGTTTTAATTAACCACTAAAATATTATAGCGGAAATGCGGCATTTTGTGGTATTTCTGGAAATCTCCACTTTATTAGAATGAGTTATTTTTTTGTATTTAAAGCTTTTACTATTGTGTTCCAAGTAACAAGGTTCCAACACAGCGTCGTCTCCAACGTGGTTCTAGAAGTCTCTATATAAAGGAACTGTTTTTAAAAAATATAAGTTTAGGTAAGCCCTTACTTGAATACCTACTAGTATGAATACTGTAAAACAACTGGTCACAAAATATCTGGGAACATAATGTATTAATTTATACTATGCTTTTATGAAAATCTAAGATGAAAATTTACAGATAATTTTCTTCCGTAATTTTACGGAAAAATATCCGTATATAATATTAAAATACTTATTTTGACTGGTCCAAATGTTTTTTTTTTTTTTACTTTTAACTGAAAATAGTAGGCTGTAATAAAATAAGTAGGCATTAATTTGACGAGAATTGATTTTGCAGTTTTTACAAAAATATGTTTAAAACTTAGCCTATATAGCTAGGTACCTAGCTATATAGGCTAAGTTTGGTACGCTAGGTACCAGGAAACTATGAAACTGCAGCAGTTGCAGAAAGATGAAATATGTTACACTCCCCAACTTTTGCTGTTTACGAGCCAGATTTATGACGTCACCTGTCACCCAACTAAAAAGGTTCCATATATTTTAAATGTGTTACAATTTTATTTCCAACTCGTTCTAACTTCTAAGATTGATCTTGGAAGGAAAAATTTTGAAGGACCAGCCAGGTTTGTGTATTTCCATCTTAGACATCTCTCTCTCTGTCTTCTTTTTTGTCTTCCTTAAAGTTCAAGTCGTAGGTTTTGTAATTTTAAAGAATTATTAATACATTTACCATTCTTCTTCTTTGAGATTGGCAACTATTAAGGCTTATAATTATACTAGTATACTTTATTAGATGTGGCTGGCGAAGGTTTACGATATAACATAATTATTATGATTACACAAATTTTACTTTAAGAAACACACATTTATTGAGTACACGTTATACACAGTTAATGATTTGCTTAACTGACACGGTTGCAAGGAAGCAATAATACTTTTTCTTGATGAAAAAAGCAACTGCCTTTTTTATCGGGTCTGCTTAGTCGAATATATTATGCATTTCAAAACCGCGGTAGAGACTTGATTTGACTTGTTGAGGATAGAGTGTTGTGAGCCACAAGTTGGTCTACATGAAATAAATACTTAATTTTGAAATTGAATTTCGACAGATTGTATCAGGGTTCCTTTGATATTTTTGTACGAATCCTTAAAGACGACTGACGCATAAAAGGTTAGATACCTTTTCTGTGCATCATAATATTCCACATTACTAAGATTCATTCCATTATTCATTTAATGGTATAGGGTTTTGAATGGGACAATAATGCGGTTGCTTAGTTATATTGCTTGTTAGCATGTTCGATTGTGGATGACGAGATCCCGGGTTCGATTCTTAGGTTGGGCCAAAAATTGTATTGGATTTTCTGTCAAGACATTCTCAGTACTAACCCGCAGCTATGAAGTGGGCGGTATGTCTGGTGTGTACCTCAGAGTGCACGTAAAGCTGTGGGTCCTACGCCTGATGTCTCTCCGGTCGTGTCAAATTTCCGTCTCATTGGGCTAAGAGAGTGAGTGAATAGAGAGTGTACCTGTGTTTGCCCACACTCTTGTGCAGTATAACTGACACGGTGCAGATGGCTAATCCCCTTGGAGATAGGCCGCTGTGGCCGGATTCGGTCAGGAGGACTAATGCGGAGCTCCCAAAATTTCTGCATAAAAAATGTAAAGCATTTAAATAGCTTGTTATATCTTAATTTAGCAACGCAAAGCCTCGCCAGTCGACAATTTAAAGGTAAGGCACTTAAACAATGCGCTCAGTGACTCGGAATCTTGCAGTCTAGCGGATTTCAGATTTAGTCCCTCTGTAATTTAGTTCTCGGAGCGCAGACAACTTTCTCTTTAATTATTGTCTGTAGGTACTGCATTACTTGCTTCAGTTGCATTTGGAGGTGTTTGTTCCATTTAAGCAACATTATGCTTTGACCTACATCTAGCACTGGGTTGTAAAACTTTGTGTGAAACTTATTTTCTAACTTGAGACTTGTCTGTTCATAATATCAATGCTAACAAGCGAGGCTTATGGCACTTGCCGCATGAACCAGTAAATAAAATTCAAAGTCCTGACTGACTGAATGACTGATTGACTTGCATATCAACGCACAGCCTAAACGACTGGAGTCAAAAGTTTGAAATGTTGAGAGAAGGTTTACCCAATCCTGCAAATAAATGAATTTTAATTTTAATTTTAATTTTGATTTTAGAACATTTTTCTGACCAGTTAAAAAAGCTTCGGTAGATTTTATATTAAAATATTCATCAAACAAAGGGTAAGTGAGTGAGTAAGGTATAGAATATCTTAGTGATATATTGGTTTCTCACAAAACAAACTCCAACCCTTCCGTGACAAGGGTCAGTGTTTGCTATTAAAAGTTAGATTAGTCACAGATTCGGAACCAATCCTCTGCGATAGGACAGCCTCGCAATCAGAGATCTATCTCCCTTTTGACGACCATCCGACTCTGAGACTTAGGCTGAATTCTATAGACCGCACTCCCACTCTGCTCAGTCTCAAGACTGAGTTAGAAGGAGACAGATATATGTCAAAACATATTTGTGTCACGTTTAAACGCTATCTTAAGTCTAAGCTAAGTCAGAGCATCAGCATAACTGACCTACCTGGCGCTGTGAGCAATGTTTTCTTGTAAGTGTGAGGTCTCGGGTTTGCTTCCTGGCAGGAGGGGAATTTACAATTTATTCATTCTCTCTGGTCTGGTCGGGTGGGAGGCTTTGGCCGTTGCTAGTTACCACCCTATCGTCACAACGTGCCGCCAAGCGATTTAGCGTTCCGACACGATGATGTGTATAAATCGATTAGGCCTTTACTTAAACTGCCATATCCCCTTTAAATTTAGCCGACTACCATCTTATAATGTGTCGACACTTATCATCAGGTGAGGTATCAATCATAAAAAAATCCTTATTATATCCAACTAGTTGATGGCCGCAGCTTCGCTCGCGTGGATTTAGTTTTTAAAAATCCCGCGGGAACTATTTGATTTTCCGGGGTAAAAAATAGTCTATGTCACTCTCCTCAACTATGCAAAAAATCACATCCATCCGTTGCTTTGTTGCGGCGTGATTGAAGGATAAACCAACAAACAAACACACTTTCACATTTATAATATTAGTAGGGACTATAGTAAGAATAGTAAAGAAGTAAAGATTAGGCCATATCACACAAACAACAAAACTGAAAATGTAATTATTGTAAGGACCAAAATTGGGATAATCTCGGCTATTTTCTCAACCTTTCGTGCCTCCTGTAGGATTTGGGCCGCTCCCAAGTGACGTCATTACTTTCGCAGGTAACGTCCCCTTCATTAGCAACTTACGTCTTATAATATGAGCTCTTTGCTAAGTGAGATAGGAAAAGTTTTCACCGGTGAGGAATCAGACCGAGAATACACCCTGACGGCTCAACTTAACGATTAGAGCTTAGGATTACTTACAAATTATAATATCAGGTTTGGTTCCTGTTATTTATATAAATAGGAATTACATTATATTACATTAACATTTCTCTAACTTAAAATAAGTCTTATTCAAGCGTTTGATATTCTAATAGTTTTTGTATTGAAAATAGGCCAATAATTATTATTTATCGATATTTTACGTTGGTGAAATCGGATCTTAATAAATACAGAATCTTTGTATTGTTTTGCACAATACAGTATTATTAAGTTCTAATATTAAAGGGCACTGATGCCTTTATTGTAAGTTTGAAACTTAATATGACAAAAGTGACCCCCACCTACTCAATTGATGGTACTTTTTTATTATTCGATGACAAGATAATCCTTGACTGCGATCTCACCTGATGGTAAGTGATAATTTAGTCTAGCGCACATACCTAATCGGTTTCTATATGCCATCGTGCTAGAATGCTAAATCGCTTGGCGGCACGTCTTTGACGGTAGGGTGGTAACTAACCACGATCAAAGCTCCAGACCAGAACAATTCAATTCAATTCAGAAATTATAAATTCCCAAATTGCCCCTGTCGGGAATCTAACCCAAGCCCTTCCAGTTATAAGACCACAGCGCTCACCACTGTGCAAACTTTAACTCTTTCCTGGATAGTAAAGTCGGATAACTTAATAATGTAAAACCTAGAGAACATGATATCATAAAGAATCTTTCTATAATTATATTCCTCAGACTTCAGTTAATTACAGCAACACCTTCTGTAATTGAACGAGGAATTAATATAATAATATTTAGTATTTACAGATTACGTGCCAAGGGTTGCTTAATTGATAACGTTAATTAAGTAATTTAATAACTAACGGCAAAACCGTGACAGGCATTGAATTAATTTGCTTACTGATACTTGGGAATTACGGATCTTCAATTGATTTTTCGAAAAAAAATTAAGGAAGTAAAATAAGTAGGTATTAACTTATATTTCGTAGTTTTAAGGTACAAAATTTGTTCGCTTTACGGCATGAAATAATGATATCTAGCAATAGCTAGATAAGAAATTATACTAACCTATTTCAACAAATGAATCGATTTTGATTTTGATTCTAGAAATTAAATTAAGCTGCTGAGTTTTTTTTTAATCTTCTCAGCAGAATCTGCTTCCAAACAATGGTAGAGTCTTGGCATATAATATACAAGAGCCACAGGTTGGCCTAAGTCTGTCAAATAAATATAATTTCGTCGCTTATCGAACATCACCGCGCAAGTCATTTTGACTAATTTTATAAAAGGGTGAAAAACTGCTTAAATTGTTGATTTCAAGAGCTTAGAAGTTAGTTTAAGTTAAAATGGTTTTATTTTTATGGATGATAGGTAATACTGAATGTTAACTTTAATGCGCGGAAGCAGAAGCTTTATCCAAAGACAAAATAAAAATTAAAAACCGTCAATCTTCGATTCGCGCGGTAATGTTCGATAAGCGACGATTTTGAGTTTTCATTTTTTAACAAATCTTTTAAAGATACCCCGTTACTTTATGTTTCTGAGAATGTTTTTCGGTAATTGAAACGCGGAAACTCTTCAGGTCGGCCTGACAAGGGTCAGTCGCCATTAAAAGTTAGATTAGTGACAAATTTGTAACGGATTCCCGGAATACGGAAAACTCGCCATCTTTGATCTCCGGGGCCCTTGACGAATGACTTGAAAGCAACTCGAAAGTGAAAATATCTCCTTTTATATCGCGCTGCTGGAATTTATATGGAAGTTACTTCCTAATCAAGTTCCTGGAATAGTTTTGTGTAACGTTTGTCTGTATTGTTAGCGAAATATTGAAATAGTAAAGATATACAACTTTAATGTATTGTAGGTAGTTTGATAAAATCGATATTTGGCTTTGTTGTGTACGTAGGCGCCCGTCTGGCGCGCCCCACTGACGCCGACTTGAACGGTATAAATACGGCGGGTTTGACGCTACGAATTCAGTCTCTTCCAGAGACTCATTCGGCTATTAGATGCTCCCGCGTCTAGGTCTATGTATTTGATTGAGGGAATGCGATAGCAATCGCGCCCTAATCGAATAAATATTGCCCGGAGGTTTAAATGAGTGTAATTGATTAAATAATACTTGGATACACCACAGATATGTTTGATAATTACCCTCACGTTCAGATGGTGGTTTGTCTGACGTGTTGTAGTTAAATTTATTAAATATGAGGTCAGGGGCCGTTATGAGGGGATGGTGGAGACGGCTTTAGGTAGGGTTTAAGCGTTTTTGAGTTGTCACTTCGTATTTTCGTCACATTTGTACCGCTTTCTTACTTATTTTGTGAATCTAAAGGCGCTGGCATCAGCTAGTAGTAAATAAGCGGAGTGAACCACAAACCTAAGCGGAGTGTTGAAGTCGTATTATTTGCTCCGACTGTAAGACGAGTTTGCGAAACTTAAAACAAGTTGACCCAATTTCTGCGACTTAGTTCGTATAAGCGTATAATCACATTACCGAATTGTTGCGCAACAAAAAGTAGCTGCTTTCGTCGCATCAACCGATACAAGATATCCAGAGCTGGGCATAAGTCTCTTTTGCCATTTATTAGGAATAAATGACTATCGACACTACCCGCTTTTTATCTCTGCATAGTATTCTTTAATGCTGAGGGTTGTTCCTGTTACCCTTTAATTAATGGAAATTAATCATGTAAGAGTCTTCTTAGGATAATAATGTGGTCGGTTCACAGATCATTCTTATTAAGTTAGTGTGTGTATATGTTTCAAAATAAATCGTATCCCAAATAATGCGTAGTTCATAGTAAAGCATTTATTTGTTAAATAGCTTTGACCCGCGGCTTCGGTCACGTTAAGTTCGATTTTTCCAACCCCTATTCTATTAGGGGTTGAATTTTCAAAAATTCTTTATTAGCGGATGCACACGTCATAATAGGCTGTATGCCAAATTTCAGCTCGATCCGTCCAGTGGTTTGAACTGTGCGTTGATGGATCAGTCAGTCAGACAGTCACCTTTGCTTTTTATATATTTAAGATAGATTCTAAATTAATAAACTGAAAGTTCCTTGACTAATACATACTAAGCTCTATTGTGTTGAAGGTTTTTGTACAAAACAGGATGTCGTCAACGGCCGTGTCGCCAGTGTGGCCCCAATATTTAGGACAACACAGCACGAATACTAAACGAAGTAGGTAGTTCAGCAAAATGAGCGAAACGATCCACAAAGTGCAATAACTTGACTTCTCGCAAAGTCGCCGCGAAGAATGTCACTTGTCATAATTATTGTGACGCTTCAATGGAAACTGCAGCGAATTTATATGCCAACTTATCTATACAACTATAGACAGAGACTTTGAACTCTATTTCAATAGGTCTAACGTAATTATGAACGTAAATTGAACTAAGTTCTTTAACTAGAATAACCATGAATTTTTTGCTAATTGTCGTGCGATTTTAAACTCTATTTCCATTTGGATAAAGGTCGATATATGTGTATAGGTGATGTGGTTCAAGTTGATAGTATTACGGTGGCTTCATTTTAATTTGTCATATAAAGTGAGATTTATTTTTTACTGTTTCTAGTGAAACTCATACCTTTTTGAATAGTAAATTATTTTCAAGACACAAGTTTAACTCTGAATGATGAAAGTAAGTTAAATAAACAAAAGAAAATCAACTAGTAGCAAACTTTCTAGCTGAAAATTATAAATAACCATCACTTGTTAAATGTATTTATTTCTTTGTACATTTCGTTTAACATGTTAATGTCGCAAAATAGCGTCATCGTAAGTTTTGAAAAATAGTACGTATGATCGTCGTTACCCCTAAAGGGATGGAATTTCCAAAATCCCTCCGTATATCCAAAATATGAAAAAAAATTTTGAACCTCCCATAGAAAATCAATCAGCACATCGTCAATTTTGTATGGGAGGTCCATATTTTTTTTTTTTCATATTTCGACCTATGTTCCTTGGGGAAAGTTGCTCAGTTTCATGAGCAGATTGACCTCCTTCAGGGTTGATACCCCCTTATGTTACACCTTGTATACCTACGTTGTATTTGACGCACAGAAAAACAAAAATATGAATAAAGTAGTTACGACGCTTTTTTCAGGTCCCGTTTTCAAATAGTTCCAACAACTTGGAATCGACAAAAAAGTGGCTCCAGCTCGCACCGGGTTGAAATATGTTACACTTTCTAACTTTTCTGTTCGTGACACAGATTTATGAAGTTAAGTGCGAGCTTACGCGACTGAAATGAAACAACTTACACACTCAATATGTTCAGGTGACACACATTCTCGTATTTTGGCACAATAACTTCTGAATACGTTATTAAATGGTATAAAAGTAATGGTATAAAATTGTTATTCAGCCAATTAAGTGAGCCTCAATAGCCCAACGGTTACAGGTGCGAACTGAAAACCTAAAGGTTGCAGATTCGATCCCCACCCGTTGCACTATTGTTGAACCCACTCCTAACACAAGTTTTCACTTATTTGGAAGGGATAGGAGAACATCAGTCACGTTCAGCTTGGCTGATATTTTTTTTGTATAAAAAAAATTTAAATTCTTCTACAAAACTACGGGTATATTTCAAATAATGCAAATTCTCAACTCACCGTTAGCCCACTTTCTTAATGACAAAGTTGCATGGAATCAATCGGCTTGGAATTCAGCTACCCACAAGATAGTGTATTAAGTTATCACATTGTAATATTATGTAGCTATACATTAATATTGTAATATTTTGTTTTGAAAAGAGCAACGGCTGAGTTTCTTGCCGGCTCTTCTCAGCAGAATTTGCATTCCGGACCGGTGGTAGAGTCATGACGTGTCATAAGAACTACAAGTTGGCCTACATTAAATAAATAATTTTGATTCTGAATTTGAGCACAGGTATCCTCTCTAATGAGAAGCGTTTAGGCCATAGTCTAACACGCTGGCCTAGTCCAAATCGGGAGAATTCGCACACCTTTGAGAACATAATGAAGAATTCTCAGGCATGCAGGTTTCCTCACGATGTTTTACTTCACCTTTAAAGTTTTTTTTATTCAATGACTAGATAGTCCTCCTTGACTGCGATCTCACCTGATGGTAAGTGGCATGCAGCCTAATATGGTAGCAGGCTAACTTGGAAGCGGTATGGCAGTGTACATTCAACCTATAACCCTATACGCTAAATCGCTTGGCGGCAGGTCTTTGACGGTAGGGTGCTTACTAGCCACGGCTAAAGCTAGACTGCATCAGAGACCAGAGACAGAGAAATTATAAATTCCCATTCCCAAACTGCCTCCACCGGGAATTGAACCCGAGACCTCCCAGTTATAGGATTCTGCTGAGAAGAAGAGAAATTCAGCAAATGTTGCCTTAAATAAAGAGTGAATAGCACTATATAGGCATCTTCTGGGCGAACGCGTTCCATTTTAGGTTGCATCTTCACTTAGCATCAGGTGAGATTGCAATCAAGAAAAAGACTGGCTAGTCCTTCCAACAAAACCGTGAAGATTTGTTGACTCTCTCCATATCTGGCGTAGTAAATCGGGTCATTTCGGTCGCGCGGCTATCAGTAACCGACGCAGGTCTAGCAAAAAGCCAGCGGCCGCCCGGCCGGCCCGGCGGACATTGCTCACCCGGATAAATTGCAGCCTGCCCCACTTTCAGCCATTTGTCCACGCCGACGAAACGTTTCACTGGACTTGTGCTCAATGCGAATATTATAATGCTTCTCGCAATAAACGCTTTTTAACTGTCTTGGAAAATAATAACTTTTGCTAGAAAAATGCGCTTTCTGCGTTGTAAACAGCTCTAGAAAGTTAATTTTACTGAACTGTTGCGATAGAGACTTTTGACGATTCAAATGTACTTTGTAAAAGTTTATTTGAATAAATATTCTATTCTTTTCTGTAACTTGCAAATCAAATACATCGCACTAAGGTGATTTGTTTGCCGTTTTTTATTTTAAAGGTCTGGAGTTTATTTCAAAGGGAAGATCCAAAGCAAGGAGATTTACAGGCACTAATAAAGTTTACCAAAAAAAGAGATAAATTTTAAAGTACAAGGTATACAAACTCGTCATAATGCTGAAAAGCTATCCCACCCTTTGATCACCATGTACCTACTACATATTGAACATTTTCTTTCTTTCATTTGTTCGGATGCATGTTCGTACTATAATCTTTTCATGACTTGACCTCTAGATCTGTCTATGATCTGATGGGAATCCTGATCGTATCCTGGGAAACCAAATAATTCCGAAGGATTTTAAAACCCAAGTCCGAAGCTGCGGACATTGGCTAGTCTCTCATAAAGAAACGTTTCGCCTTTCGCTATCTGTAATCTAACAAATTGAGTCGTTCAGTTGGTTTATATCAGCAACGGTATTCCAAGTCCACGGCAAAAAGCGAAATGATCGCCGGCATTCCTCACGCAGACACCTTGCGGAATATAAGTTCTTACATTTGTCTAGATATCTAGAATAAACTATGACTAGATATAAAGATAGCTAGATAGATAGATGGATAGAATAATAGAATAGGTATTGTTTATCGCTACACAAATAACTAGTCAATAATCGTTAACCCTTTCCCTGTCCCATGAATCACATGCATGGTTATTGTTTAACTATTGTGTCTGTTGTCTGGACAGGGAATCTGTTAAAATAAAAATTTTGCGTCGGAGGGTAAAAAGCGAGCGAAACATCGAGCTATTTACCCAAGGTTAGGATAAAAGGATTGGATTACGACGTTTCATATTTGTGTTGGACGTTGTTCAAATAGTGTTATTATTATAAAGAGCTTAATATACCCAGTATAGAGGTAATTTTGAAATAATAGATGTTATTTTTAGGGCTTTAACTTATTCGTGAAAAATTAATTCCTAATAATAACGTTTTACTTGCGAGTATAACTTTATCATATTACATCTCGTCAATTTTCATACAATAAACAAACTAAATTGTACAGTATTTTAATAAAATTACTTTTCGTTTTTGAGTTTTCTTGGTAACGAAAATTCTAGCTGATTCCAGGAAATTAAAGTTCCCAAAGATTTACATTTTCGTTGTGTAAAATGGCATATAATAGGAGTAACAGCTGTGGACTGTTATACAGTATTCCTTTATTCTGGGCCCCGACCACACATGAGTAACTAACCAAACAGAAGCAACGCTTCAAATGACCGTACACAAGTCATACCTATTTTAGGAGGGGTGTCACAAGAGGTTAATATTTTGAATTGCATTGAAGTAAAATTTTTGTTTATCTTGTATGAAAATTAACACAACGAATAGTAATAGAATGGAATAGAACAGTTTTTATTCAAATAAGCTTTACATTTGAATATTGAAGTGAATTCATCACAAGTATTTGCATATCGCTCATGTTTGCCCGTACATTATTATGTTTGCACCTATTATTATGTAGGTATGTATTGTGTTAAAGTTTGAGTACAATGTGCCTTGCAAATGAACATTTTTTTTCAAAAGCACTTTGTAAAAGTTTATTTGAATAAAAACTATTCTGTAAAAAAGTAAGCTATAAGTATAGCACGGTAAGTTACATGTACTGCAAACCATTTGCTTTCGCTTCGCATCATGCATACTCTGAGCTTGTCCACTGACTTAGCCGGTGAAAACTGGTTTCATCTCACATGCACACAAGTGCCGTGTGCTCGTCGAAGTGTATTTATCATAGCACGGTTATATAAAGTATAGTTTCTGTTTGGGTATTTAATCATATACCCGGCGAGGCAGTAACGTGCTAAAAGCGCCGCAACGGCCATTACTGGGCGAGCTTTTAAACACACATTTGCGCTAGATTGCGGCGGTCAAGCGGCGGTAGCTACTTTGAGGCAATACCATTGTTATTTATTAGTTTGCGGACCACCTCCTTGGTCTTGGAGCTTACTTATTCGGCTTATTTTCATGAGGTTGCGGGTTCGAGTACCGAGTCGTACCAAAAATTATTGGAAAGGTACTACATAATTCTGCACACAACGTCTAAACTAAATTAATAGGTGTCCAAATCATACTATACTTTTCCTCGTATAACATTACTAAAATGACACCATAATGTTTAAGACAAAGAATTGAATAGGTTGAAAGATTATGCACAACAGAATAAGTTTCTAACAAAGTTATAAACATTATGTTTTTATCAAACTACCCAAAAAACGAGTATCATGTTTTCAGGGTTCATGCATGTGTGTGTATGTAAGTTTCTTTATTCCACAATAATTTCTAAATGCCTGATCCGACTTGAATGTATGTCGGGTTTTATTTTTATTTAAAATCTAGATGATGCCCGCGACTTTATCGGCGTGAATAATTGATTTTGTTATTCGTACGGAAACTTTTGATATTCCGGGATAAAAATAGAGCCTATGTTGTTAATCCTGGGTATGAGCTATTTCCATTAAAAAACAGCCAAATCAGTTAATTTGCGGCGGTCATGCCGCAACAAATTTTTTAGGAGTAATAAACAACATACACAAACACATACACACACACTATCTTTCACCTTTATAATATTCATAAGTAAAATTTGCTCGTGGCCCTATTTTTTATCTGTTTGCAAATTGTACACATATCCACATATACACTTGTATATCCTTATTATTGAAGGTATTTGTTGAAGTTCTTTAAAAGTTCTGCACGTGGTAATTTGACACCAAGTACACGTTTTAGATAGCAATTGCCGAGAAGTTGGGTCAATGTGTACTAGGCTCCTTAAAACGGGAAACAATGTCAAAAGTCATAGCTCCTAAGTTACAAACAAGAAGCCCCTCGGCTGGTAACTGAGGAATCTCAAATTCACATGGGGAGGTCTCACTCACCACTATTGTTTAGGGATAATAGTGCCAGTTTCAAATTTGTCAGTAATTTAACTTTTAAGAGCAAACGGCAGACCCTCGTCAGCGGAGGGTCTGAGCATTTGTTTTACTCCAACTCAATATATCACTGAAGGTATTCGGACCTAAAGTTGCGTCGTCCCCGCGGTCGGACGGATTAACGAAATGATTCCATTTAATTTTATCTGCCTAGTGCTATTTCTAGCCTTCAGTTATATCAATTCCTTTCTCTCCGACTGTCATTCGTAATTTATGAGGGTCACGTCTCCTTCCAATAATGGTAGGGGATTATTAAACTGTGGGTACCCAGATTCTCCCGATGTGATTCGACTAAGAAATCGCCATTTGGTGTTAGATACATGGATGCGCGAGAAGTTTTATTTTCTGTCAAATAATTTTTAGATAAACCCTGGGTACCGCCGCTATGACTATGAATATTATATCAACACTTCATACCAATATATATTATTTACACTATACACTGTTACACTAGTTTTTTGCCCGCGACTTCGTTCGCGTAGAATTCGGTATTTTGAAACAAGCCACGAATGCAATCCAAAATATGGAGTATGAATGGATCCATACAACAGGCAACACGCTGTATGCACCCAAGTATCACTATAAAGTGCCTAATATCCCTTGGCCGGCGGAATCTCCGCAAATGTGCCTTTAAAAGCTCGCTGTAATAGCCATTGTAGCGGCTTTTAGCTCGTAGCTCGTAGCTCGTTGCTACGAACAGTGGCGGTGTGCCGCTCTACGAATAAAGGAACAGCGAGAATTACAGCTCAACTCCAATTTGAACGACTAAAATTGCAGAAACAAGTAAAATCGTAAAGGATTGTTTCGAAATCTTGGAACGCTGCGTTTTCTTAGCGACCACATTTTCTTTTTCTGAATAACCCTTACTAAATTATAATACAACCGAAGTGTTTTAGTTTGTCTTTGATTTGTGGTTCAATCACGTAGCAATGGACCACCGAAGCGAGGTAATCTATTGCATGGGTGTAGTTGAGGACTTAGAGAGTGACATCCCGGAAAAGAAGAGGGTTCACGCGTGATTTTTGAAACTTTACTCGACGCGGACGATGTCGCGGGCATAAGCCAGTCAATCAGTAACATCGGCATTATTTAAATTTTTCAGTGCCACGTCACACACACAAATCGTTAATCAGACACCAAGCCAAGCCAACGAACTTAAACCTTCTTGAAAATTATACAAATTCAAGACAAAATCCGTGCTTTTTACTGACATGTCATATGGTTCTCATGACGGATTAACGCATCATTGGCGCTTAACGCTATATCCGACCATGGCTCTGAAAAGGTTAATTATCTCGAGGCTTGATTAGTTAATTCACTGATAATATCTTGGCGGGCGTTTGCGCTGATTGCATGATTTGTTTAATTATGCACAGTGAGTCGACGGGTAATTGCGATTCGGAAGCTTATCTGCTGATCTGCTGACATTCTTAGATTACCTGTCAAGATGGACGGGTTTTGGGGTTTCCGAAGCTCTCAATCAGCTGGCTAAGCCAAAGTCAACCCTATGTTATGGCCTCATTAGGAGAGAAAAGGTAAGTTCTACGATAAATCTAACTGTATTTTATCCTACGATATTTAAAAATGGAACATACAATCAAATGTTTGTTTCTTTACGCATCATCCAACAAAAAACTGGATCTATTGAGACGATTTCAAACGCAACTATATAGTGGATGCTTTAAATATCCGGTTAAAAATATTTTACACCAAGTATACGTTGTGTTTTCTACCTATGTGTATTTCCGTGATTTCTAAACCGATTTGTGTGAACCTTTTTTTAATCGATTATGAATAGTTATTGTACAAGTAAAGACTACATTCCTTTAATTCCAGGATCTAATCCTGATGCAGGTGTTCTGTCCACCTAATCTGTGGAGATCTAGGAACTGTCGATTGTGAGTTGAAGAAGCGGAAGAAGACGCGGGCGTCCGCTGGTTTCACAATAAAATAAAGTACAAAGGCGAAACTAATACCTAAAAGAATTCTACTCCAGTACACCTTTGTTAGCTTCAAGCCTTTGTACCTTCAATATTTCAACAATAATAATTGGACCGAGCCTATTACAGAAAATTTTCAGAAGTGTATTCAGCATAACACCCACTAGTCTTAACAATGACAAAGTAGCTGCGCAACAAGATTACCGGCAATAAGACGAAGATTTGTTTTTCAGTCACGAGCGTCGGCCGTTCCACTATTATCCCCCACAAAATGGCGTCGTTACACCGGGCGGCAATTGCCGGAATTTTTAATAAAACTTACCCCGTTTGTCTCCGGAACGGCGCGAGTACTTGTTTTCACGTAGCGAGCGTTCCGCGCTACGAGCCACATTTTATTGACCTCTCTCTCCGTAATGCGAGGGTCTGTGATTTGATATTAGGTACTTAAATAAAGTTTATTTAACAATCAGATAAAACTTGCATCAACTACGAAAAACATCGTGAGGAAATCTGGACGCCTGAGAGTTTTCCATGATGTGTGTGAAGTCTGCCAGTTTGCATTTTTTTAAATAAGAATATCAGCCAAGCTGAACTTGACTGCTGTTCTTCTCTCCCCTTAAAATAAGTTAAAACATGTGTTAGGAGTGGGTATGACAATAGTGCAACGGGTGGGGATCGAACCTGCAACTTTTAAGTTTTCAGTTTGCAACTGTAACCGTTAGGCTATTGAGGCATTGCGCCAGCGTGGTGGACTATGGACTATTAGGGTTTAATTCTTCTCCGAGACCTGCGCTCAGTAGCGAGCCGTTGATAGGTTGCCGATGATGATGAATGAGAATATGAGAGTCTGGAATAATTACTAATCCTATTATTAAAATATTATAAATGCGAAAGTTTGGGTGTATCATAGATGGATAGATGGATGTATGGATGGATGTTTGTTACTCAATCACGCCGCAACAACAGAACCGATTTGGTTGAAACTTGGCACGTAGATAGATTATAGTCTTGATAGGTTATAGTTTTTATCCCGGAAAATAAGAGATCCCTTGGGAATTTAAAAAACCTTAATCTAAGCGAACAAAGTCGCGAGCATCAACTAGTAAGTATTACAAATATGAATATTGGTTTCCTGTAGTAATGGATTGATGTGATTTTTAACCGACTTCAAAAAATGAGGTTATCAATTCGACACGTGTGACACCTATGTTACGAGCGACCTTCCTGATCACCAACGCACCATAGTCAACCATCAGGTCTGTCAACTTTAGCTATGTTTAAATATGTGTTTGGGACACACAAACATTTCAAAAGTTCGCACGTTTGGACGATACTAAATTGTATATTTGCTAGAAACTCGTTGTTTCAGATTTCTATAGTTGCGATTTAGTACGACCTGTTTGCTCAAATTAGTAACTTGGATGGCTAATTCTGAAAGCTTGCAGAGTTGATATTTAGATAACAAACTCCAGCAAGCACGCCGTTCACCGCAGCGCGGGCTCATCAAATAACAACACGATCATAACTAATGTGTCCACGAAATTAATTATCGTCTCCCGAAGCCATTATGAAAATTTGTCGCGATATTAATATTAATGTCCGGCGCGGCGTATCGCGATAATTTGTATAACTCGTATAATTCATATAATTTGTATAATTTATGGAGCGGATCGGTCCGTTTCAACCCTTATGAATAATTGCTAATGACCACCTAATCCGGTAATTTGTCGCCTGACAGAGAGAATATAAAATTCAGACATCTTCTAGTGGCTTCTGAGCTCGCAATTAACCACTAAATAATTGTGATTAATAAATATTTATTAAGCTTGAAATACTGTGTTTATTTATTATTTTCTACAGAAATAGAAAACCTAATCATCATCATCCGAAACGGACGGAATATTTTTCTATCCCTTTTCCGTCTATACTAATTGATATTTTTGCACACAAACAGTAACTTTTTACAGTAACTTACTCTAGGGGTCTCAGATCTATTTAATTATTTCATGAACTAGCGGACGCCCACGACTTCGCCAAATTCTTCAATTTACAATCGGCAGTTCCTAAATCCCCACAATTTAAGTGGGCAGAACCTTTGCATTTAGTAAAAAGCTGTTATTTTGATATTACAAACAGACCCTTTAATTTTATTTATATGTGTAGATGTATGATGTTATAAATGAACAATAATATAATATTGTACTGTTTGTGTACATTACGCAATTATCGTGTTGATATCCTTGAACCTTGCCTGAAACAAAAAATATATTTTACGTTCTTGACTTCACCGTAATGAAACAAATCAAAACATTATTATTCCGATATTCCAGAAGTTTCCTGCTTCCCGGCTCGAAATAGTCCGTCTGTATCTTTGTGATTTCTCCCTTGGAAACAATTTATTACTCATGCAAATACTCCGTTTTGAGTCATTAATCATAAGATTTTCTTCCTATTTCTCATAATGATATGAATTACGACTCTGTTTGATTTTTTGTTTTGGTTATAGTCCGAGATACGGTGAATAGTTCAATTAAAGTGTTTAAACCAGAATATTCGCTTATTAATTTAATTATTTCCAAATGCGTTGATATTAACAACTTATCAAAATTTTTCTGAATGATCCGTGATCGACTTAGTTGGAAAAGTTGAAATACGTAATACGTCTGACTTTAATAACTTAAAGAAAACTATGTAAACAAGGGCAGCCATTTCTTGCCATTACTAACGAAGCAATCTCCACCAGGCATCGTTTGACGAAAGGAGTGAAACATGTCCTTAGTAAAATACAAACATTAAGAGAAAATTATTTTTTTTTGCTTTACAAAAGTGAATATTTTAGTACTAAATTTTCACCAAAAAGCTGTTGATTTCTGTCTTTACCTAATTAAAAGGTGAATAAAATTGAGTTGTTATTTAGAACACGTCAAATGAAAGATTCACTAGCTCTTAGCTGTAAGTAGTAAATTGGCTATTACAGTCTTCCAGAGAGAAGCAGCCCGGATTCGGAATATTCTGTCAACAACACGTTTT
Organism: Hipparchia sbordonii; assembly: GCA_038048805.1. NCBI lineage: Eukaryota > Metazoa > Arthropoda > Insecta > Lepidoptera > Nymphalidae > Hipparchia > Hipparchia sbordonii. The sequence continues at coordinate 414,007 of CM076112.1, forward strand.
CCTTATATTAATAACATTTGACAAGAGATATTGAAGGAGAAGTATGATTATTATTTTATTTTAGATCATCGTAGGTTACGTAATACATAAGAATTTATGTGCCACTAACAGTATTATATCACAAATAACAAAGAAACATGAGCTTATTTAGGCTATAAAAAAGCTCTTGACGACGAATGATAGGCAGTAGCCAATTAAAATGTCAAACATATACATAGAAGGGACGATGATGACGCAGTTTTTCTTATGATAACAAGTAGCTTCGCTCAAGTTCGTTTTTTCAAACCTCTATTTTACCCCCTTAGGAGTAAAATTTTCAAAAATCCTATATTAGCGGATGCCTACGTCGTAATAGGTAGCTATCATGCCTTTCAGCCCGATCCGTCCAGTGATTTGAGCTGTGCGTTCATAGATCAGTCATTTTTGGATAGATATATAGACATAATATTTAATAGAAAATAGAACAGATTTCTTCTATATCAACCGATATTAGCACCCAACAAACACACTTTCGAACTAATAATTGAAATTAAAAGTAGAGATTCGATACTTGCCGATATGTGGGTAGTCTGAAATCGGTAGAGCGCGCCGTCTGCGTGCGGTCGGCCGGAGAGGTCTGCGGGTAGTTCTTATCAAATGCAGTGCTCTTTGTCGTCCACTTGTTGCGTGCGTGCGGTTTCGCCTGCTCGTGTGGTGTAGCAATTCTCCTGTAAACATACAAAATCTATTTTCAAAGCTCGTTTGTAACTTCTACGGGTTACTTTGTACTGAAACACAGTTGAGACAACACGGCTTTAGAATTGTTCGCTACGGCCAAGTAAACTTCCCAGTTTTAATTTCTGGACCGAAACAATATACCTATAGGAATTCATAATTTCCAAATGTGAAGAAAAACATCGTGAGAAAACCTGCAGTATTAGAGTTCTCTATAATGTTCTCAAAGGTGTTTGAAGTCTGCTAATTTACATTGAGAATAAAATTTTATTTATCTGAGAGGAGACCTGCGCTCAATTACAGTGGGCTGAAAAATTGAGTTCTGTCAGCAATTACAAAATAGCTTTCCAAATATCCAGCTATTCTGCAATCTCAATAAGAAAGCCATTTAACCAAAATAATACGTATCCAGAAAGATCACAAATCACAAGATCTTTGCGAATGTCTTTTCCCGCTCCTCCCAAATGTCATCGTTTAGAAGTAACACCACTCTGCGAGAGATGGTATCGGCTAAATAATAGCTCTCAGGCGCCGATAGCGACAGGTGAACTCCTTTGTGAGGCGGCACGTTAAATTGAATGCGTGTTCCGCTCCATACGAGAGACCTACGTGCCTCCGATAATCACCTCTGAGTTCATTCCTTATCGCCGCTTCCATTCAAATAACAATACGAATAAAATGTGCGGATTCTTTTTTATGGAATCGCTAGACTGTGAGAATAAACTCCCTGACTGGGCATCGAGTTTGTTGACTACGAATATGACAATAAAGAAAGAAAAAATTTTGTTTCATGAACTTCTTAAATGTACCTCTTCAAATGATCATAGCGGCAACCTGAAAGTTTCTTAGCCACAGCTCTTTTTAATAAGTGAAAGCTTTTGAAGCAGGTTGTCCTTCTTGATTCCACACTATCTTTGTTTTGTTGTTTTACTAATTTGAAGTAAACTTTATAAACCATCAATATTTTAAGAAACTACGCAAGAGTTATAATTTTAGCAGTCTATATTAATATCATGTTTAACAAAGCTTTTTCATTAGAAATAATGTAATAGGTTATCAGTGAAAATTATTATTTATTCTAAAACAACTAGCTCATACATATGAGCGGAGAATAATGTAAAGTATTTAATCACGCAAACTTAAACCGTTGTACCTTTTCTTACAAATATCGTGAGCTCACGTGAAGAGGCCATTCAGACTCGTAATTAGAGCTACGATTAAACTACATCCCTCAGGGCTTGCCGCCTATTGTCTCGCGCCAGTATGAAACTCAATGAGAGCACATATGTATTATTAACTACTAACTTACGTTAACTCCACTAGTTTGACATGAACTTTGCAAACAGACCACCACAAGACACGGACTCCCAGTTTGTACATCCAAGAATACTTATTAAATCTCTCCCTACCTCTGAAAGTTCCCCCAAAATCGCTTCAGCCATTTCGAAGATTAATGCATTTAAATGTGTCTCACTATGTACTCATTGGTAAGATGGGAACTGCAAGGTAGAATAGAATAGAATAGTTTTTTATTCAAATAAACTTTTACAAAGTGCTTTCGAATCGTCAAATAAATCTACCACTGGTTCGGAATGCCGTTCCAACCGAGAAGAATCAGCAAGAAACTCGGCGGTTGCTCTTTTAAAAAATAATAATAATATATTGTAATAAAAATATCATACTGTAAGGATAGAATAAGTGAAGAAACTGCCTTTCTAGAAATGATATTATTATCGTTAGGTTTCCGAAAGCTACAGGTAGGTTTGAGGGGGGGTAGGCTGCCTGGGCACCAGTAACCTGTGTCCAAACACGGGGAATTGGGTGGAATAGTCCTGACATAAGATTGATCACCCACCTGGCGTCGGCAAGCGTCCCCTCTTCAAATACAATGCATTTAAATAGAGAAATACAGCCCTTAGGAAAACTAAGCAGATAGGAAACGCTTAATATTAATAGTATCCTTAAATACCTTCCATTTACCCTACGGAGGTAGAGTTCGATTAATGAAATAAACAAAACACGTTATAGGCAAATTGGGGCAGGAACAGATCGGCTCATTTGTCAGCGTCTGCAGAAATCGGCTCCTATCGCTGCCTATCTGCTGCCTATCGGGTCGAAACACGAGTTACAAACTAATGCCGATTCGGAGATTAATGCGCCTATTTGTTTTTCTGTTAAATCTTGAGTCAACTTTGTTTACATCTCAAAAGTTTACATCTTGAAGGTTTACATAGACAGATTGATGGCCCGCTCTACTCCTAACTTCTAAGTCTCAAACTCATACTTATAGCATCATAGGGTATCCTATTAATATTATAAATGAAAAAGTTTGGATGTATGGATGTATGGATGGATGGATGGTACTGAATCACACCGCATAGATTGAACTAATTTAGCTGAAACTTGGCACAGAGATAGATTACAGTCTGGATACATATTATAGATTTTGTATCCCGGAAAATAAGAGAGTTCCCGCGGGAATTAAAATCGTTAATCAACGCGAACGAAGTCGCGGGTATAAACAAGTAGGATGTACTTAAGGCTGCATCTGTTTCAGTACAACTTATGACAAGAAATACATTAAATAAAAAAATTCATACATCAACAACAATGTTATTTATTTTTATGTCAATGAGAGAACGCTGAAAGGAATAGGTACTATTGACTCCGGCACACCTATGTTTATCTAGTGTAGTAATGTAGTGTATACAGTTGTATACCCTATGCATTCACTTTTAGTAGGACGGAAATAATAGTAAGTACTAGCGACGTTGAAATACTTGATGTTATTATTGCAGAAACATCGAAATAATTATCCCATCCCATTCACATAACAAATGTTATGCCAAAGGATGCAATAGACATAAGGAAACTATTAACAAGAAAAATACAACGAAAAATCATTCTGGAACCTTCGACAAAAACGTCTCAGCCAATAATAATAATCGGAAAATCACCGATAGAAACGGCCGTAACACTAAAATTGAGTAACGATACGACGCATTATAAACCTAGCGCCTTGGACATAAACCTCAAAATGGGATAAACGATAACTATTTAAACAACAATGTTAAATATCCATTTCGTAGTAAATAAAATCAACTTAAAGACATTGAAATAAAGGTTGAATGTAAAGCAAATAAAAAATAGCAACTTACTTATAACGAGCATTATAAAGCTGACTAAACAAACGAAAATTAACCCTAATACCTAATGGTAAAGATGAAATATTTAAATATTGTCAATAGTAAAGTTGGCTAAAAGATCCAAGCATAGAATTTGGAGGTATGTTGACCACTTGGACTTGATGACAGTATTTCAGAATAGCTTTAAATAGTGTGTTAAAGTCATGAAATTGTAATTTTTTATTTGATGACAAGATAGCCCTTAACTGCGATCTCACTTGATGGCAAATGACGATGTAGTCTAAGATGGTAGCGGGCTAACTTGGAAGAGTAAGGCAGTGTAAATGGAACCCATACCACTTATCTATTTCTACACGCCATCGTGCCGGAACGCTTAACGTCTCTGTTTCGTGATTGTTATATACATATAATTGTCCAAAAAAACCTTGATCTAGGCAATAAAGATTCATGGTGTCATTTTGTATGAGAGAGATGGCTGACTGTCCTTAACACAGATTGAAAAAATCTAGCTAGGATAGGCAGTATTGATCCTAATAATATAAGTGTATTTGCAATACATTATTGTTATTAGGTCTTTAAGTGTCTTTGATGATGAAATAAATTATTATTATTAAAATGATCACTTTTTTGATCGTACATTTGTCCGCTCAATGCTCTTGAAAATTTTCTAAAATATTATAACTAATACTAAAATCGTTACTGGCTAGCACAGCACATTACACTCGTTGTTATCGCACTTAAACACCAGTACAACTGCACAAGTAGGGCAACACCCGCTGTAAGATTTAAAGCATCCCATTCATCATGCGAAACTTCAAAAGCGGAACTAGCGTCTGTTATTTTTACGCAAACTTTGATCTAGAGTTGTGGGGTCAATTGGGTAATACACTATCAATCATTCGCATTAAAAAGTTGAAAATGTTTGTGATTCTTCATCTGAAGGTGTTTTATTTCTAGAGTTTGACACTTTGATCTTTATAGCAGTGCTGCTGTTTGATCAGAGTATTGGGTTTCTTTAAGTACATGCCGCTTTCAGTTTCAAAAAGACATTCTTACTCAAATTACTTTTAAAATAGCTCAGCAGAAGGCCTGTCAATGCTGACGTCTGCTTTTCTTCAATGCAAACGATTGCAGCAAGACTGCTGCAAATGTTGCAAAATCTTTAGAATCTATATAGCACGTTGCATTGATGAATGCGTTTTTTAAATTCATTTAATCTTCCAAATTGGTGCGCTGTACTTACAGATGAAAATGTTAAGAATTTTACATGTAAACCAGCCACTATGAAAGTGAATAATGAATGCATAATAAGACTTATGTAGGAAACTTCTTGCAGTTTGCGGGTCTTATAATCTTGTTTTTGTTAATCTTTTTAAAAAATCACTTGATTTGAGTACATTTGACGACCTCCCTGGCGCAGTGGTGAGCGCTGTGGTCTTATAACTGGGAGGTCTCGGGTTCGATTCCCGGCGGGGGCAATTTAGTAATTTATTATTTCTAAATTGTCTCTGGTCTGGTCTGGTGGGAGGCTTTGGCCGTGGCTAGTTACCACCCTACCGTCAAAAACGTGCCGCCAAGCGATTTAGCGTTCCGGCACGATGGCGTGTAGAAACCGATTAGGGGTATGGGTTGAATTTACACTGCTATACCCCTTCCAAGTTAGCCCGCTACCATCTTAGACTGCATCGTCACTTACCATCAGGTGAGATCGCAGTCAAGGGCTATCTTGTCATAGAATAAAAAAAAAAAAAAAAAAAAAAAAACATTACCGACCGTCTTAAGTTATGTCCCTTATTGACGCAACTCGTTGTCGTAGTTCGAACAGCTGGCTTTATTTTAAAGAGGTACTTATCCAGTAGTTGTTGTGTATGGGCATTGTTATCCTCGTAGTGGGTTCCTAAACTCGTGCGAGCGTCCGAGTGGCGAGCTTTGCTCTCTTTTGTTACATCACTAATATTTCCACGCGGTTTCACTGATTAAACTTCTGATAATTTTAAAAATCCCGCAGAGACCCTTTGCTTTTCTAGGATAAAAGGTAGTTTATTTCACTCATCATGTCCTTAACTATAATTATGCAAAAAATCACATCGACCCGTTGCTCTGTTGTTGCTTTATTGAAGGACAAACCAACAGACCAATAATAATTACCAAACACAGTGTCTCAGTTATAATATTAGTAAGAAAGTAAGGATAATATATTTTTTAAGTCAAGAATCTGAAGAAGCACTGTTCGAACAGTGCTTCTTCAGATTCTTGACTTAATAGAAATCCTAATAACAACTACTAAGATTTTTATTAACGGGGTATATAGTTCTGGGAACTGACGGTCGTTGATTTTCGTTGAAGTTCGACCGTGTTTTCTACTTTTGACATTTCCTATGACTATGGAAAACAATGGATAGCATGGCAAACTGAATTGTCAAATCCGCATTTCTTCATACATAATGCGGGGGTGGCAGTTCTGTTAGCAACTAAACAATAGCCACTGAGAGATTTCCAATAGATTTATTGTTCGTTACATGCTCTCTATTTATATTCATTTTGCCAAATAGATGCGTCTTAATTGGCTAATCAGTGTCTATGGGACACCAACAATCAACCTGCAGCTTTATTCTACACAAGTTTTTTTGCCCACGATACGTCATTAATAAAGAAGTGTGTATCCTTTTACTGGTTAAAAAAGCTGAATATGTTGCTTCGGTGTATGTTGTAGAATGTAGAGTGTTTGCGGTTAATCCCACTTATCTCTTAAGCCACTTATGCGAAGTAAGAATGCTCTTCTTTCCAGAAAAGATCCGCTTTCAATAAAAAAGTCAGCTTCACTTTCAAATGTTCAATGTAAAAGGAGAAAATCAGGAAAATAGGGAAAATAGCAAAGCGCTCGGGTGAAGTTTGAAAACATTGTGTAGAGAGATGTCTGGCGGCGCGGCTGGAATTTCATTAAACTTGCCTCGTGCGAGCTACTGGCTACTACTACTAGCGGGCCGCTGCCTGCTCGCTCCTGCTCGAGTACAGGCTCGCCGGTTACACCGTTGCATGTTGGAAAAAGACCTAGTGCATTGTTTATTTAAAATTAAAAGGATCATTGTCGTCAACCAATAGCCATCCATTTCTGAAGTTTAATCAACTAGGTGACGTCTGCGGCTTCGCTCGCGTGGATTTAGTTTTTAAAGATCTCTCTTTAAAAACTAAATCCACGCGAGAAAACTCTTTGATTTTCCGGAATAAAAAGTAGTCTATGTGACTCTCGTGGTCTTCAACTATGCAAAAGTCAGGTCGACCCGTTGCTTTGTTGCTGCGTGATTGAAGGACAAACCAACAAACAAACACATTTTTGAATTTATAATATTAAGTAAAGATTTTTACAGCCAAGACGGTAAAAGGTAAAGGAGTGATTTCTCGCACCAGTGAATATAAAAACAAAATTCACAAATTAAATAGGGCAAGTAAATAAAATTTTATTTCACAGTCTTTAACATTTTAGAGAAAACTTAAGATTTTAAATATCTTCTTGAAAATGTATTCGGTCAAAGAATTATTTAAGAATATACGAGCGTAGTTAAGTGTATGCTAAAAGTGTATGCTAAAAACTCTTCTCAAGTTCTTATACGAGAGGAGACATACCTAAAATGAGCCGGCGGCGATCAGTTGAGATGAATAAAGTATTCCAAAGCCCATTACGGCTCGGTGTAACCGCAGCGCGATCCAGCCTGCTTTTTGATTTCATAGCCAGCAGTGGCCACTAATTTCACGTCTAAGCGGCGAGGCACTTTGTCACAGCGTTCCATAAAACATTGCAAAGTTGTTTTCGGCGCGACAAAGCTTTGTCTAGCCGCCTCTGCCACTGCTCCCAACTTTGTGGAACTTGGGGCCAAAGTAGTAATTTATTGTAATTGCCTTTTTGCCTCAGGTGAGAGGGACGTGCGCCGAGATTTACACAAAGGCTAACAAGATTTTAAGGTTAAAGCACCTTAAATGTATTGAAGAAACTTGTTACGGCAAGTGGAAAGGTTTAGATACTTTGAGTTCAAATACGAGCTATGGGCATCCCCGCTTATATTATTCTTTGACGGTAGGGTGGTAACTAGCCACGGCCGAAGCCTCCCACCAGATCAGACCAGAGACAATTTAGAAATTATAAATTCCTAAATTGCCCCCGCCGGGAATCGAACCCGAGACCTCCAAGTTATAACACCACAGCGCTCACCAGCGCCAGAGTGGCCCTATTACTTACACATCTAAATATATAAAAGGCAAAGGTGACTGACTGACTGACTGACTGACTGACTGACTGACTGATCTATCAACGCACAGCTCTAACCACTGGACCGATCGAGCTGAAATTTGGTATACAGGTAGCTGTTAGGACGTAGACATCCGCTAAGAAAGGATTTTGGAAAATTTCAATCCCAAGAGGGTTAAATAGGGAGTTAAAAAATCGAACCTAACGTGAGCGAAGCCGCGGGTTAAAGCTAGTATTATATATTTATTTATTTTGGGAGTCAGAGAGATATAAATCCTAATTCTGCAATCATCATTTCCGTACTACGACTCTATACTAAGGACTTAAATTAATACACAAAACTATTCCAGCTGCCTGCCTGGCAGGATGAAGTCCGGATATTTCCTAATAATTTGGTCTGTTATATTAGATGTGGAAATAGAGTAATCTTATACCGTGATAAACTCGCTTAATTGGATGCGGCCGAGCAAGGGCGTGGGGAGTTTAACTGAAGGAAGCACTGAAATTAGAGAACTATTAACACTTGCATATGTGTACATGCGAATATTCCAGCTATATAAGCGAGCGACTTTGTTCGCGTTGATTAAAGTTTATAAGATTAAAGTTTACAACTCTCTTATTTTCCGGGATAAAAAGTAGCTTATGCGTTATTCCAGAATATAATCTATCTCTGTGCCAGAGCTAAATCGGTTCAGTGGTTGCGGCGTGATTGAGTAACAAACATCCATCCATCCATCCAACAAAAAATCAGTTTCGTTGCGACTCTCCAAAGAAGAATTGCCAACCGAAACTTCCACCTCACAAATAAGCTTGAATATCAAACCGTGATCTGTATAAAATTACGCATAATCCGTAAAGTTGGCCAATAAAAACTCACTCGGTACGCGGATACTTGTAAACAAGTGTTTGCGCCGTTCCGGAGACAAACGGGGTAAGTTTTATTAAAAATTCCGGCAATTGCCATCGGAATGGAATGACGCCATTATTGCGTGGAGTAATACGAGTGCCTTTTCGGTTTCGGGGACGGAAAACTAGTCTGAACTTTGACATATTAGGTACGCTTCTTTAAATTGGTTTTAGTAGAACCAGAGCAACTGACATTGCTCAATGTCACCGAATAAAATACTAGTGGTTCGCCCCGAACTGAGACCTCGCGATATCCCATAATTCCCAAAAGTTTTAATTATATATTGTAATAATTAACTTTTAACATTAGACGCAATAAAAAAAAAATAGTTGACATAAAACTGTTTTACTGACACAGCGCCATCTATAGTGAAGCATTATAGTGAAGCATTATAGTGAAGCTATTAGCTTCACAATAATGCTAATAGATGGCGCATTAAAATTAAATAATTTCGTTTCTTTATAACATTTATCTAATTTTAGTATTTGTTGTTCAAGTACAGGATATAACTGAATTTTCAACCAAGTTTCACGTTCTAATATTCAGTAATTCTTGACATATGGCTCAAATTAAAATCTCCACTTTGAAACCCCCCATTTGGTCAATTTTTAGGGAAAAATTAAAAAAATATATATTTTTGTACTCTGTTCAAAGTCGTCTTTAAAAAGATATATCGCAAGTCTATGTAGAGCAACAAACAAGATTTTACTTCAAATACGCTTCTATGAGAGCCCCCCTGAAATAAAGCTTTTTATATTTTTTTATACAATGTTCGGCTGAAGGCCATCAGTTTACATATTATATTTAAATTTGAAGTAATTACGTTCAGTAATTCAGAAGTTATAGGGCTCTGACAGACATTTAGACGAACACACTTCTCTGTCTAGTAGGCAAGCGCCCTAGTTGACTCAGAGAACTTCGCTTCGCTCGTTCAATAAAAAAGTTTATACAAATCCTCAGTAGGTACCTAATTCTTATGAATGTGAAAGTAGCGGACACTCTACGGAGTAACGGATAGACACTTGAAGTATTAAACGATCGACATGATATTTTGCGTGGGTATAATGTAAAAGTACTTTGAGGACATGGAGAGTGACTTACTAATTTTTATCCCGGAAAATAAAGGGAATTTCTGAGAAATTTAAAAAAACTTACCCCACGTAAAAGTTATTAGGCACCTATAATATTTTGCATATAAATTGATTGCAGAAATTGCCAAGCATCAGAGTATTGACGGGATTCGTGAAGCGATGGTTAGTCCGCTTCGGCGGTTGTAACTCGCAGTAATAGATGGTAATGGAGAAACCTCATTTTGCGGCGGAAACTTGTATAATTGAATGCCGCTGACAATAATACAAGCGCGTGCACTGGGAGTTTAGTTTAGTTTAGTGAGCGCCAAGTTTAGTGGGGAGGCGTTCCGTTGGTAGATATACGAGAACAAGTCTAACAGAACAAACTTGGATGAAGATTTATGCATGGGATGTAGTAGCTAGTTAGCGGCGGCTTGCGTGTACTTATTTACCATACTGTTCAAAATCGACGACGACGATTTCAAAATCTTGGAGTAAACAAGTCATTAGTATAGTAAAGGTGTTTTATTCAATCAAACACTTACAAGGGTTTATTATTTTAACAAAATCTTTAAATAATGAACAATTCATATTAAATTACGTACTTCTTAAATTACAACTAAAATAGATCTAAAACCTCATCGGAAATTAATTTTTCATCCCATCATTCATTCATCGAAGTCTGAAATTAATTTTTCAACCCAGACGAAGTCGGGGCGGGTCGCTAGTTATTGATAAAATGATTGGTTATTATGGCACGCCATTGATAAAGTATATAGGTCAAATCCGAATATTTGCGTTGAATCAACATTTAAATTGCATTGAAATCAGTATTTTTATTGCATTCAATTTAAATAACCCCGGATAAGTACTCCCGTAGTTCATTAGTGATCGTATTAAGCCGAGTAGATACACGAGTATTAAGCGAATCGTATTTGCAAAACCAATAGCATTATCGTACGACTCCTGAGTTGATCTCAACTTCGAATGTGGCAAAAGTTTTAAGCACTGCAAAGCCCAGTTTAGTTTTTGCTATGTAAACAGTTGGACCGATAAAGCGACTGGAATCAGCTACCGCCACAGCTTTATTTAGACGTAACGACATGCGTTTAGCTATTTATATTAAACTCTCTTACAGTAACTTAGAACTCAATTTTGCTTGAACAGTTTATGATTATAGAACGTGTGATTTCTGGATTGTAGTGGAGGTCCAAAGCACTAACAACATTCTTTGCAGAAGCAACAGTTTGCTTATTATGTTATGTGGAAGTACTTATGTTAATTGTACATTTCCGTGTAGCATAGGTAAGTTAGGAGTGAACGTTGTAGTATTACCTTCACAATGTTTGTTTTCTTTGTAATTCGATTGTTTGCAATACTTCAGTTTAGTAAATTAACTCTTTGGCGATAAAATTATTGTGTGTATTTGGGCATAGAGCATTTACTTTTAAGATCAAGATTGTCATCATTGTATTTTATACACTACTAGCTTTAACCCGCGGCTTCGCTCACGTTAGGTTCGATTTTTTAACCCCCTATTTAACCCTCTTGGGGTTGAAATTTTCCAAAATCCTTTCTTAGCGGATGTCTACGTCCTAACAGCTACCTGTATGCCAAATTTCAGCTCAATCGGTCCAGTGGTTAGAGCTTTGCGTTGATAGATCAGTCAGTCAGTCAGTCAGTCAGTCAGTCAGTTACCTTTGCCTTTTATATATTTAGATACCCGTGCGAAGCCGGAGCGGGCCGCTAGTAGATCTATATTAAATCAACAATGCATTTAAGGTATTTAATTAGATAAGGATTAATGCTGTATTGGTTAAAATCGCTTCGAAAATTAGCCATTATTTGTCGTAAAAAGTAAATGACAAAAAAACGTTATTGTGGGATATCCATAAGAGGTAGACATATACCATCGCGAAGTTTTCTGTAGACTTTTTCAATGTGTACAATACTTAGTACATTATTTTGATAAATCTCGTAGGGTTCAGCCTGCGTTTGCAATGTAAGCGGAAAAAATGTAATTATTTACGACATCACTTTAGAAAACTCAAAAATAACAGTATTTCTCCACTATTTAAAGGATGTTATTATACATATAAACCTTCCACTTAAATCACTCTATCTATTAAAAAAAACCGCATCAAAATCCGTTGCGTAGTTTTAAAGATTTAAGCGACCAAGGGGAAATAGGGACAGAAAAAGCGACTTTGTTTTATACTATGTAGTGATGATCATAAACATATTTAAATGCGCAAACATAGCCTCTACAACTTTTAAGATTTTTAATAATAATTAATATTGAAATACCATAAGTTTGTAAATTACTACTTATTTCTTTCTTATTATTTAAAAATGCTGATGTAGCTCAAATAGAGCAGTTGAACCTTATTTATTATGTTTATTTTGATTTCACAATAACAATTTACATTAAATTTTAATTTTTACTGACTACATTACATGTTTGCCTTATGATTTTACCTCTCTAACCTTTCACTCAATCAGTTTCTTTCAAGAGCTTTTTCTTAAACTTACTAAATACCTACTTTTGGCAATTCGAAAAAGCTTGAAACAGGCCTACGCGAATCTTTTTTCTCTCTCCTAACTTTTTTTACAACTTAAGCTAAGGTTCCCCGCAAAAAGCCTACACAATGAACAATTTAAACATCTTAATTCGATCAGAAAAATCTTAGCTCAGCTGTCGTATTTCTAGTGCTATAAAATTACTACTTAGCACTTTCTAGTAAGTACAGATACAACCTAGAAACAACGCACCACCTATACGCAACACCACCAAAACCCATTAAAATACACAAGAAAAGAAAGAAAAGACTCTACAATGCAAAACTGTAAAGATTTTTGCACGATGGCGGATTTTATCAGAAAAAAACAATATTGTTCCTTGTGAATCATAGAATTCCGTGAATAAACGCCTACTTCTCTCCAATATTTAAAAAGGCACACTCGTATAAACGATTTTATTATTATGTATTTAAATAAGATTCATTTGCAAGTCCAACCCGATAGGAGTTAAAACGTAAAATCTTCAACGACCCGATTCAACGGGGCGACACAACGAAATTTATATTCCGACCGACATTTCTATTTGAAAGCATTCTTTGTCCATACGCTTTACTGGCTCCCCTTTGTACCGAGTAATATGCCCGAGATTATTTTTACATCATCCGATATCATTATATTGAATAAGAAACGCAAAAAATATTTTCTCTCAAATAAGTGTTTGAAATTATAGTAGCTAAGTACTTATTGAAGTTTTAACAGCTGCTAATGATTGCTAAACAAACGTGTTGTATAGAAACAAAAGTATCTATATCTCACATTGGCATGCCAGTCATGTAATGTATTTACACAAACCTAGCCCTTATAAATCTACCCCTAATATTTTTACCAACTAGTTTCGGATTTTCTTATACCTAACTTTTCTCATTACCATAAAGCGTAATACCTATTGTTTTTTATTTCTATTGCAAGATAGGCTTGTGCTTGACAATATTTATGTCTGATGGAAGACCAACATGAGATCTAGGTTGGAGTGCAGTAGAATTTACGCCTATTGCTATTGCTCTCTTTAAAGTTTCTGTGGTGGTGTCGTATGGTGCGGGTTGTTACGTTCCCTCAAATATGGTTGAGCGAAGCAATGGCTGGATCATGCGTCATGCTCGTGAACGGGTGCCATCAACGGGAATGGGTCTGCTTTTGCCTGCCTGTGTTAACATGTATTGAATTGTATTTATTTGTATTTGTATTGTATTTATTTTTACTTGTATTGTACTCAGGAAAATTCATCGTGGAAGCACTGAATACATAGCATAGTTTCAATAACAATTGTAAATTTTTATTTTTTTGAAAAGAGCAACCGCCGAGTTTCTTGCTGGCTCTTCTCGGCAGGAAAGGCATTCCGAACCAGTGGTAGATTCATTGACGATTCAAAAGTGCTTGTAAAAGTTTATTTGAATAAAAAATATTTCTATTTCTATTTCTATTTCTATTAATTCTTACGCTGAAAGTACACAAGTCAACTTATAAAATATGTGGCAGGAAACATGACAGTTAAAATAGTCAAAAAGGAAAGATTCCCGCTGAAGAATTGATACTTTATAGGCGGGAAACATTCTAAAAGGCTAATTGAAACTTTTGTATAATAATAATATCAAATTAATATTTTCATTTTCTCCACGAAAGCATCGTGCGATATGTGACATAATTATATGCATCGATTTTCTGGGTACACATTTTATATTATGTACCAGATATCGAATGGCAGAACCTCATAACGATGTCACAGTATCGGATACTGTGATACTCCGTTATGAGCATACCTACTGTTATGAGCACGACTTTTACATGCTGTAAAGCTATTTCGGAACACTGTCACCGCATCTAAGTGGCTAACATGCTGTAAATCCAATGTTTGATCCTCTTAGGTAACGTTACTGTTTCCGCACAGTATTCCGCATTATATTTCTGCTGCTTGGTTTACATTTATTGCAGTGTTATTGAGTTTATTTTACTGTAATGTTACAATTTACTATATTATGCATAAAATAATATGAAAAGTGGTTATTGGTTGGTTTCTTCCTATTATACATTTTACAAAGTTTTTATAATTAATTAAGATTTCTTTTAACATCATCTAAATCTAAATATACAAAAGGCAAAGGTGACTGTCTGACTGACTGATTGATCTATCAGCCAGTCTAACGTGAGCGAAGCCGCGGGTTAAAGCTAATAAACTTATAAAATACAGCAATTAAGATTTACAAGTAGGTATCCTTTATATGTCATCTCAATTTACCAAAGTTGTATAAAATAATATTATATTACCATTTAAGGGTGATAAAACTTTTATAAAATATCGATTTGGAAACTCAATTTTCATGGCGATTTCAACACAATTTTAGAACAAAAGTTGGCCAATTTGGAAGCTCGCCAGACGGCGGAAGAGTATTTATGCCTTTATAACACACATACTGTGTTCTAGGTATACTGAAACCTTTTGCATTGAAAATTAAACTAGTTTAAAAATATAAGTTTACAAAATGGAATCCAAAATGTTCCATTAATCCATTATAGTAATCAAAAGTACTTGTTTGTTAATAAAACCATAAAAATATATACTTCAGTAAGTATAATAAGCATATCCTAGCTGTTTGATGAAAAATAGAAAATTATTAAGTACAGTCTGATTCCAAGAAATACAAAGCTTTATTGTCTAAAGGAAAAGTCTAGTAGTTACATCGAACTGGCCACATCCAACTGTGACAGACTCACTGCCATTTTGAAACATTAAAAAGACCAGGGGTCCCAAAAATGGCCCCTGAGGGATGCCGGAACACTTAAAACTAATTTATAGTACTAACCATCGGCTCAACTTTGGGGCAGTCGTAAGGTACACGTGCGGTGTTATTGCTCAGATCCTGCCCCGGGCTTCTAATTTGGAGTCACAAATTATTGTAATTATCAAAACTTTGACTCTTCAATTGCCTGGTCAGGGGTGAGCGAATGAACTATTGGAGACCATCTTGAATTGTCTACTATGTGAAAATGTAGCTACAATACCTACTTATCATAGTAATTATCATATACTTATTAAATCCATAGGTTAAATAGCAACATAGAGTATACGGCAGTCTGAAACAATCGTAGTCTCACTTGACGATTCAAAAGCAGTTTGTCAAAGTTTATTTGAATATAAAACTTTTCTATTCTATTCTAGGTATATCAGCAAACATATTTTTACTAAGGGTAGCAATTATTTATCGATTCAAAGACTTCTTTATAGGAATTGGGGGACTTTGGACCAAAATAGTTAGGTTATTATTTTATCCACTGACCTAACTTAAGCAGTTAGCACAAAATATTATAAATCAATGTGTTTACTAGACTTTAATGAATGAAATATTCTTTAATTTACAACAAAGAAAGAAAACAACATAACTTAAAAATAAATTTAAAACAGAGAACTTACAATAAGCTATTACTTACAATAACTTACGCTAAGAAGCCATCTCTTCCAGGCAACCCATGGTTGAACGAAAAAAATTAAAACAAAATACAGCTTAGGTTGTACACACTAATCAGTTAATAAAAGAACATAAATACTCATAGACTAATAGACTTCCACAAAAATATACATATGGTTACATATACAATACATATACAATATTCAAATGGATAGAAACATGCAAAATGATTCTATGTAACCCACAGTAGCTTTGTTGTCATAGGGTATGTTGTAGCAAATTGGATTGCAGGAACGTGTGCATCCGATGCGTCGATATCTGCATCCGATACTGCGGACTATCAAAGCGGCTTGCAAGTACTGTACCCTCTTTGTTATTGAATCAAAGGTTTACACGAATCGATAGCTCGAGTCAAGCATTTTAATCATAACATCGAGATATCTGTGTATCTATGAATAATATAATTGCCTGTTACACAATACAACTATTTCGTTGAGGGTTGGTAAGTTCGTCGTTAGGTTAATATAATTATGATATAAGTTTTCATCAAAAATCAGCATTCCGAACTGGTGGTAGATTTTCGACTTGTCATAAGAGCCACAAGTTGGCCTACAAGAAATAAATAATTTTGAATTTTGAAAATCCCGCAACCTTTTGTAATTTTTTCCAGTTATTTAAGTTTGCCGATGTGGCATCTCTAATATAAACTGACACGGGCTTCTTTTAACCAAAAAAAGAAGAGATTCCTAAAAGATTTTTGGAGAACCAAAATTCACACGGACATATCTACTCTTAATCGACAGTAAAAGGAATAAAGAAGCTTGAAATACTTTATATTCACTATTCAACCGCTAGTTTAGTATTAGTTCCAAATCCACGTACAACGACCAATATTAATACTGAACGTGGAATAGAACATAATAGAATAGAAAAGTTTTTTGCTGCCTAAGAAACTTTCCAAAGCGCTATTTTGATTTGTCAAGGGAATCTGAAAAAACCACTGGTTCGGAATGCCATTCCAACCGAGAACCAGCAAGAAACTCGGCGATTGCTGATGCTATACCGTATTATTAATTTACATTCTACAGGCCCCATATTTTGTACACTATAATAATGTTTTACTTCAAAAGAGTCGGAATATTCTGGTTACATACGTTGTCAGAGATTTTAAATTTACGATAATTTAATTTAAATTTTGCAACCTCCCCGATTGTTTTCAACTTGCTGATAATTTACTTATCGCAATCCATTTTATTTTATTTGCATGCATAAATGTCTGTAATAATGTTATTAAAAGTAGAATATTAACTACGGCTTTGTAAAATTGTTGGTATTAGGCCATTCTTCAGATGAAACCCGGAATAAAGGAAGTCTTAGAATTACCAGGAGTACGAGTAGTTAAGATAATCCCCAAATAGTCATGTTTGATCTAAATAAATAACAAGAAAGTCATTAACACTGCAAACTTTATTTTAGTTTTAATAATGTTCGAACGGATGGCTCTTGTATACGCCTTTATGTTTTCGATGTTATCCTGCATTAAACCTGCAGTATAGTGGCGTCTAAACTGGGCCTTATACCACGCGGGCGAAGTCGTGGACCAACGCTAGTTAACCGACTTCCAAAAAGGAGGAGGTTATCAATTCAGCCGGTATCTTTTTTTTTATATGAATTCATATTATGGTCTTGTTTAGACACAACTGTAAATACGCAAACAAGAAAAGGTTAGAGTTATTTTGCTATAATCCGCCAACAGCTGTTGCAGTATTACTGATAACAAAATAACTCTATCCTTTTCTTACTAATCATGAACTTTCGCAAAGGAACGCCTGATTCTATCCAATATTTAACACGCAAATAATCAAGCGGTACAGTGTGAATTAGTACACAATGCTAAATGATTATATTGAGTCATAATGTAGTAAATATACCCAGGCGGGTGGTATTGGGTTTATGTGCTAGCGATACAATGGCTAACACTGCCGTGGGGATTACCGCATCTCTAATTATGCTGTAGCGCTCAACTCTATTAGCTAAGTATAATAATTTTCTGCAATTTACATTTGTACCCGTTTATACGGTCTTTTGCCTTCATCTTCGAACACTTGGAGTTCGATTTTAAAACGTCACTCTTGAGCCTTTATGTCACTCTCCAGATCATCAATTGAAAAAATCACGTCGATACGTTGCTCTGTTGCTGCGTGATTCAAAGACAAATCAAGAATCAAATGCTTTTGCATTTATATCACTTATACATCGCATGATAATAATAAAACTGTGCTGACGATTTTTAAAGAATCCGTTGAAATTCTTAGTTTTTTTTTTGATAAAAAGAAACATTTTTGTCTCCAAAATTAAAACTATCTCTGCACAATTTGGACAAAATCGCTTCAGCGGCTAAGCTATAAAAAGTACCTAGAGACGGAAAGAATTAATGTACTTTCACATTTAAAATATTGGTTTTTATAAGCCTTTTCCAAACGGAGACGACCTTGGATTCATGGCGACTTTAATATCGACAAAAACACACTAAAAGATTTTTCTTGTTAAAATAAAAGTCGATGAACTCCCCATTCTTTCTAAATGTCACCATTACAGCACGATTCTTTGTAAGAGATGTTATCACTTAAATAATAGTCCTTAGAGTCCTTAGACACCGATAGCACGATGTGAACTCTCTTTGTTAGGGCGACATGTCGGATTGAACACGTGCCCTACTGATATGTGATAGCCGCTTGAGATTACAATAGAATAAACTTAGATCACGTCAATCTCTAAGATGTAATCAGGTCGTTGCGATTCCCATCATGGGCATAATTAAATAAAGAAATAAAATTAAGTAAAAATATTTAATTTCAATCAATTAGGATCATTTTAATCATAATACAAATAACTTAAAAGCTGGTAGTAAAACTAAAACCTAAAACTTAATTTTTACTGATTTCAAGTTCAAATAATGACAGCCGTATTCCATCTCAGTGGCCATCGAAAGTTGCTAAGAACTGTCTTTCCATTTTTAATGACAAAAGTTCTTAGTTAGCAACTTTGAATAATTGTTTTCTACAGCCACTGGAATTATCAAAAATGGATAATGTATAATAAAATAAAGCAAACATAAGTGCACTTACTTTTTACTACTTCCTTAGGCCGAAATCTATACTCACTCAGCTCAGACTCAAGACAGAATTAAAGCGAGACAGAGTTATGTCAGAGCATATTTGTGTCTCGTTTTAACCTCTATCTTGAGTCGGAGCTTAGCTCTACAGATCTCAGCATAAGTTCTACGAAAACTAAGTAAAATTTTAAGTAAAACATTTTTTTTACCCTTCTCTCTTAATACAACCCCTAAAAAACATCCCAATTGAATCTTAGTTCGCCGTTTCCGAATAAAAGTTGTATAGAGCTCAGTTGACACGTCGCTATTTCCTTCGGGACACGTTTGAGGCCTTTCAGACAAATCTATTTAAGGCTTCACGCAATCCAATTGGGCTGCTTAGTCGAGAATTCGCTAAAACATCCTACATTTCGGCGTGGCTTTAGATTAAGGTTGCTACAATTTAATAAGTCACGACATAATCATGTTTGAAAGAAAATAACCCTTGAGTTTTTTGGATTACCTGAAGTCAGTAAGCAATAAGGCCGCCTTCGCATACATTGTTTTAAATAATTTATGTTCTTGTATCCGCTTATTTGTACGCAGTGAATTATTTCCATCTATCCTTAAATCCATATTTCCTGAAATGATATCTCTATCTAAATATATAAAAGGCAAGGGTGACTGACTGACTGACTGACTGATTGACTGACTTACTGACTGACTGACTGACTGATTGACTGACTGACTGACAGATCTATCAACGCACAGCTCGAACCACTGGACCGATCGAGCTGAAATTTGGCATACAGGTAGCTGTTAGGACGTAGGCATCCGCTAAGAAAGGATTTTGGAAAATTTCAACCCCGAAGGCGGTAAAATAGGAGTTTAAAAAATCGAACCTAACGTGAGCGAAGCCGCGGGTTAAAGCTAGTCTTCAGATATATTTGTAGAACTATCGGTCATGTAGATTTTCTCATAGTGTTTTCTTATACGGTTGAAGCAAGGTGACTTTTGCTAAAAACGCTTATCTTCTTCTTCCTCGCGTTGTCTCGGGTTCGTATACTATTTTTCCCGTGTATCTGCTTGAACCTTGTTTGAACGATGTCAGGTCATTATTCTTTTGGATTTTCGGCACAATTTGACTTCGAAAAATTGGTAGTGAAACATTAGAGGTAGTGAAAAAAGGCGTCGTGAGGAGTCTTAAGCAGTATTATCAGTGCTCCAGTCAAACTTTTGTGTAAATAAAATCCGTATGGATGGCAAAATATAAAGATAATAAAAATGAACCTGAATTCTGACTTATACTAGAAAGACGGAACTGTCATTTGTTCAACAAATCGATGTCATCTTTCACATGTCTTATATTTTCAGGACCTGGGGCGTGATATAGGCTACTTTTTATCCTGAAAAACAAAGGATTCTAGAGGATTTTAAAAACCTAACTTCAGGCGGACAAAATCGTGGGCAAAAGCTAGTCTAATAAATAATAATATCCATCGTAGGTAGCACCAATAACAAATCCGTGGACAAAGCGCCCGCCGTGCGTCGGCAAAATGGCCGCCGTGTCCGGAACCGGAAACGGTGATATGTGACTTTGTTTTGCGTCCAAGGAATCGAGCGTGGCCTGCGGGGGTTACTGTGTACTGTGGAAAATATGACAGCTTTTTGTATGATATCCAAATACACGATGACTTTTTTACCGTCTTACAAACGTAAACCAGTTACTGTACCCAGTGTCTAAAAACAATAAAAAAAAATAAAGATTATTTCAATAAATATGTAATAATATTTAAAAAATATAAACAAAAATGGTTCATTTAAATTTACTCTATAGCAAATATAAATAAACGTGGCGTGGACAAACGTGGCATGGGCAAACATGGCGTGTAGATTCTTTCAAATAAATAAAAAGAAAAATCGGTCCAGATTTAACGGAGTTATGGAGTAACATCGCCAAATAAAATGCGCATTTAATTGAGAACCTCCTCCTTTTTTGAAGTCGGTTAAAAATAAAGTATTCCCGGGGTATTTCTAAAACCCAACTCCACGTGAAAATTAGATATAATAGGTGCAATAATAATTATTCTACTCTACCAATAACATCGACCAATAACTTTTTTGGATCATGTCTTTCTTTCTTTACTTAGGACGACAACCATCAAATCAAATCTATATTTCGTTATTTCGCTATAATCTATCGCTCTATTGAAATTTCCGCCTCTAAATAGAATGATCTATAGCAGAATAAGTTGTATGGTATAATTGCGTCCTTACGCTCGAGTATCTAATTTATTACTCATGCAAATATTCCGTTGGAGCCATTAATCATAAGTGGATGTTCTTATACATACTGTTTGTCACATGAGTTATGATACCATTCTGTTTTCCGTGTCTTTTTTGGTGTGTAAAATATTCTGATAAACAACTATATCGTCTATATCTATTCGTCTTTTTAACCCCCGACGCATAAACGACAGGGTGTTATAAGTTTGACGTATCTGTAAGTGAGTGTGTATCTCCCAAACGGATGAACGAATTTTGATTTTGTTTTTTTTATTTGAAAGGTGAATTAGCCGGGAGTGTTCTTAGCTATGTTTGATGAAAATTGGTCCAAGATGGCCGCCGCCACAAAATGGCGGATTACATATTTTTTCACAACTCCCTCAATATGGGTATCAAATGAAAGGGCTTGAATAGTAGAATACTATGACAATATTGAAATCCAAGATGGCCGCCGCCACCACAAAATGGCGAATTAGATTTTTTTTTAATTTCACAAGTCGGGTTTAAATTTCCAATTTTACACTTGTAACTTATTCGTACAAGACAGTTATACTGGATTGGATCATTGTCAAATCATTTTTACCTGAATACAGCAAGGCCAAATGGAAATATTAAGATTTTAGTAGTTCATGTATGTATAATATCTGCCTTCCTTTTGCCGTAGCGTTTAAATTATTAAGCTGATTTTTATAAATTAGATGCCATTCGATTCGTTATTATGGTCCTGTATACAAAATAAATCAATATGACGGAGGTTACATCCAAGTTTCCGTAGTCGGTTCGTTTTTAATTTTTTTCTAGTCTTTAGTGTATTTAAGTCATGTTGTTTTTTCACAAAACAATCATTAACCGTTTCCACGCCATAGCCTGTATATATCGGGAAAATAATAAAAGGTTAAACCTCCTACTCTTTTCTTCGCTGTTATAAAAAGACAACAAATCATCGTCGAACAAGTTGAACAAACACAAACTCCGGAACCTTTTCACGTGTACACAAAGAGGCTTAAATAGTCCAAGAGAGTGGAAGCGAAAGTAGTTTGTCTGCGAGACTTCGATCTTTTGTCAAGTGGCGACGCGACGCGCACAAATAATAACCTTTTCGACATCAATGCTTTGATATATGAATCAGTGATAAATGCTTTTACGCACAATGTTTACCTGGAGGGTGTGTTTTGAGTGGGTGCACGATAACATTTTGAATTGATTGAATAATACTATCAGAAAATAGCTTTTTACGAGGCTTTGGGCGGGTGAAAGTTAGTTATCATGATCAGTAACACATCAAGGGCTCACTACTGAGCTCAAATCTCCCAGAAAAGGGTTAAGGGTATTGTGCATCACGCTGGTCTAATCTATATATATAAAATTCAAAGTCCTGACTGACTGACTGATTGACTGATTGAGATATCAACGCACAGCCTAAACTACTGAAGTTAGAAACTTGAAATTTTTACAGTTGGTTCCTTTTATGACGTAGGCGCACACTACGAAAGGATTATTGGAAATTCCACCCCTACGGGGTTTAAATAGGGGATGGAAGTTTATATGAAACTCCGTCATTTTTCAAGCTGCTTCCATCAAAGTTGGTATTTGAGCTTTCAGTTAAAAATAAATAAGTACGTGTGTCACAGATTTTGAAAATTCCACCCCAAAATCTAATTCCACGTGGACGAAGTCGCGGGGGCAAAAGCTAGTACGAGTACATATTGACAGACTTACACATACCTCTGAGAATATTATAGACAACTCGCAGACGTGCAGGTTTCGCCATGATGCTTTTGAAGAATGTGATGTTCATTTTTTTAAACGCACATAACTCCAAAAATCCAGAGGAGCGTTAAATTGAGTTTTAAACAAATACTTGAGACTCTATTGAACCAACTGTTGCAACCTGGGTCCGGTTTGGTTCTTACAATTTGGCTCTTGCGACCAATGTTGCGTTAAAACAAGAAACAAGAGATATTTTGGCAATAAATTGAGCAGCTGTTGTTCTTTTCTAAATGTGGAATGCAACGGGCTATATGCTGCATGTAGCGGGCTAACTCGGGCGTATGGCAGTGTACTCATACCCCTAATCGGTTTCTACACGCCATCGTGCCGGAATGCTAAATCGCTTGGCGGCACGTCTTTGACGGTAGGGTGGTAACTAACCGCGGCCAAAGCCTCCCACCAGACAAACAAAATTCAGTGGACATTGCTTCGACAAAACTATGTTGTTGTAAAATCATTGTATAACCTCAACTTAATATTTAATTTCTAAACATCAATAGTTCTCTAAAATTACTTTAAATTTTGTGCAGCGGTAAATCTAAAAATTCTAAAAGTTTGTCCGAATCAAGTTATTTAAGCGTGTAACTTTAACATATATTGGAATCCAAACACTAATTAAAATTGATAGCCTACTGACACGGATCCGTTAATGGTAAAAAATACTCTATGGAATAGATCGTGAAAAGCTACTTTCGAAATCAATTTCGATTTTCGTTCGCTAAAATGTTTACTGCGAAGAGAATTTCCCAGTACGAAACACATGCGCACGGATGCTCTGCTGGGCAGGCGCGCCCCAAGTTACAAGTGAAGGGCGATAATTAAATGCCATCTAATTTATCAGCCATATAGGCTTTAACGTGAAAACATCGCGAGCAAACCTCGATGTATTAGAGTTCTCCATAATGTTATCAACTTATCAACTTGATGTGTGAAATATACCTGTGGGCGCTTGCCGTTTATTTGTCGTTACTGAAATGCTATAATAATACTTCACCAGGAGGAGAATATAGTAACTGCGTTTAGCAATAAGTTTCCTCTTTTATTTCTTCCAAGTTTTACAATGAATATTGAATTGATTGATTAGTGACACTTGACGTTGAGATTTTTGACAGGTGATGGTTCAAACCGCGGGAATTTTTCTCTTCGTTTCGTTTCGCCTTTACAATACCAATACGTATTTTTCCAGCGGTGACTATGACTTAAACCTGTGTCCAGTAGTGTGCTGGTGATAGATTTAGATGAATGATGAATGAATAGAGGCATTCTTGAGGCCTCAATAGTGCACCGATCAAGGCGCAGAATAAAAAACTAAACCCACCCATTGCACTGAGGTCATGCCCACTTCTAATTCAAATTTATCGCTTATTTGAAAGAGAAAGTGGAATGTTAGTCATTATCAAGCAGACACAACGACAACAGGAGCCTCTATTATCATCCAAATCACACGAGCCTCGATCACGAGTGAAAATTCAAGTATCTACTTCTAACTGTTACCTCTAAGAGTTCCTCTAATAGAGAAAATCCTTGTTGAAATCTTTACTAATATTAAAATGCAAAAGTGTGTTTGTTTTTGGTTTATTGGTTTGTTTGTCCTTCAATCAAGGTGCAACAAAGCAATGAATCGACGTGATTTTTTTGTATGGGTATAGTTGTGGACCGGGAGAGTGACATAGGCTATCCCGGGAAATGACGCGAGCGAAGCCGCGGGCATCAAGTAGTTTACCCTATATTTACCTTATTATAAATCAAAGGAAAATTGATAAAACCTAAGCGTGAAAAAACAATCAACACTGTCGCTCGTGAAATGCACCAAATTAAAAACTATACGATTATAACGAAGTACCGGTCCAGCCTGGCGGGTAATCAAATTCCCTCGCCTAAGTAGTGTACGGGTCAAAGTTTTTACGTGATGCCATCGAAATTACGTTAACGTTTGACGTAGATTTATCTGAGCCCCTCCAAACTATTTTAACCTCCTTTTCCGTTTTCCATCCTTTACCTTTTTACTGTAAGCTAATAGTATAGTACAAATCAATAACGCCTATCGCAGTAGGTATAATAGACGGTGATAACAAAAAGAAGACTTGGTGGAGTTTCTATTGAGCTTCAGTGACCGGGGTGCGATTATAAGGGTCGCTTTTTCTAGTTGACTTAAATACACTTGACTGAAAAGGAACCGTAAATATTCATTTTCATTATTTGACATAGTATGGTTACTAGTCTATACAATAGATCTATGCCAATTTAGGATACATTTTCAAGTATCTTTGTTTTTTTAAAGAATTTTACCCACTGAACATGTATACCTAGTATTATTCTTCTTTCCTTTCTAACGAAGAGTAAATCTTGTCATAAGAGTAAGTACAACAATGTGGGGTTTGAACCAGCAATTTTTCAATTTTCAGTCCATGTCTTAAACCACTACGTTGTTGAGGTTATGCCTACTTATAAGAACTTACCAATGAACTGGTCAGGTGAAGGTCATTCATGTTCATTTAGGTTAATATTTATTTTACTACTACTAGGTAAATGCCCGTGACTTCGTTCGCGTGCGTTTTTTAATTCCCGCGGGAACTCTCTTATTTTCCGGGATAAACAATAGCCAAGCTAGGTCAGGTAATAATCTATCTCTGTACCTTTCAGCCAAATCGATTCGGTCAATGCGGCGTGATTGAGTAACAAACATCCAGCCATCCATCCATACACCCAATCTTTCGCATTTAAAATATTAATAGGATAAAAAAACGTAAACCTCGCATCGGTTAACTGCTCGGGTCATCTTTACACCACTTATCGATGTTATTCAGAAAATCCGTAGAGAGAGAAGACATAGAGTCAGTGACGATTTCTTTCTCACTCACACTAAAAAGAGAGCAGAGATAAAGTTATTAATGTGATAAACAGAGACGCAGCTACCCAATTTTTTGTCCCTCATCGTGTAACCAGTTTTTTTCAAGGTCGACACACTTTTGTGCCCAACAAACTGACAGTTAATAAGAAAATTTAGTATCTATGTGTGTTGCCAGCTTTAGGTACCTATACAATGTCCCGATTTTCCCTATCCTACTTATATTATAAATGTGAAAGTTTGAATGTATGTAGGGCCATCCATACATACATCCAAATTTCAGCCATATCGGTTTAGTGTGGCGTGATTGAGTAACAAACATATGGATGTTTGTTACTCAATACGCCACACTAAACCGATATGGCTGAAATTTGGCACGGAGATAGGTTTTTTTTAGTAATGTCCTCTGACATACCGTAACGGCGGGTTACTTTGGCTACTTTTTCAATTTTTTTTTTAATTTTTGTTGAAACAAAATAAAGTCGTGATGGAAGAAATGAATATTATGAGAAAAGAAAAGAAAGATGATGGATACTAGAATATAATATATGTCGGCGATGATTAAAGTGTATTCAGTTAGATAGTGTCGGTTACTGTTCTGAATCATCCTGAAGTTTCGTTCGAATGTCCAACAACCAGTCGAGAACTGTTGGCGATCTTAAGAATTATTTTATTTACAAAGTTCTTAATTTTTAAAGCCATTTTTAAATAGCTAGAGGCAGACTTTTAATGTTTTTTTTAAATAATTATTAACTTAAACTCTTCATGAGTTGCAGTTTTATACGACTGCCTGAAAAAAGGAATATACTGTTAATTTCATTAATGATGATTTTGATGACTAAATATACAATTTTTGTTGCTTTTAATTCAATAGCATTACTCGATCGAAGGAAAATTTTAACTGTTCATTACAAATTATTTTGTGTAACATTCTTACTAGTAACGAAAAAAAATTTTCCTTTGTGTTACATACATCTTTTTTCAAAGTGACTCACATATGCTAAATTTCTATTCGGCATTTCAATATTTTTTTTAAGGAGCAAATAATTATCTAGTGAATTGGTCCTATGAAAGTACATTAAAAAACTTTAGTATAAAAAAAAATATTTTTAAAAAACCGACTTACGTGTACAAACTAAAATTATTTTATACTTTTAAGTGGTGGTTGAAGTTAATATTGTGTGCAATAAAGAATAATAAATTCTTTATTGCACACAATATTAAGATATATGTAAAAAATAGAAGCTTACCCTAATAGGTATGTCTCTCCCAGACAACCTTATATGTGTAGGTATGTTATTTAAAAAATAAAACAGTTCAGCATCTGTTTTGTCGTTTTATTTAAAAATCCTGGGAAGAATTTTCCATCTAATTTGGGGTACTAGGGGAGTGCAGTTATTGTGGCAACATTAAACTCGAACTTGTCATGTGACGTCATCGTTACGTCATGTTATCTCTATTTCAGTCGCGGTTACACAGTACCTTGGTCTATTGCCTTCTCTGTCTACGAGAAAATCAAACGATTCCTCCGGGCGCGGCGGCGCGCGACAATGGCGGCCATTGTTGGCGAGCTGTAGTGAGCGTATCCCCGGACCATTATTCATGCCATTGATTTTATATGTCAGAAATATTTTTGCTTCCCGTCGAAGAAGGAAACATATTTTTTTATAAATGGCCGATGCCCACGGCTTAGTCCGTGAAAATGACTCTGAAAATGTTTCTTTATACACTAATTACTTTAATGTTCACTATTTCATGTTTGTATTGTACAGATACTACTAAGTGGATAGAAAACATCAGAGCTACTCGAAGCCAATGGATCTTAGCAGCTTTGAAGTCCCTACCTTGTCCAGCAGTGGACGTAATTACGTAATTATCGTAATCGAAGACGATTACCGATATTATGGCGTGGAAAAAAGTGCAAGATGGAGTTTCATCTACAACATTATTTCTTAAGAGTACATTACACTTAAAGGAAAATAGTAACGTATAAATAACCGTTAACTTGCCCATTTCCTGTACTATTTTTAATTCCGCGGCGATACAGGGTGGTTCTTTTAATTTTATTGCAACTCCGCGCCAAGATAGTCGGAGAAAAAGAAAAGTTCCGCTGGTGATTTAGAGAGCATTATTGCCGTTCCGATTTTCTCACACTTTCTTTTTAGCGAAAGAGAGTAGGTAATTTTGGTAGATTTATTATCAAAAATCTATTAGCTTAGGTAGATACTTTATTTTAAATCGAGTGTAGTATAACGGAAATAGGTATACGTAATGCTAGAAAGAAAATATAGTCAGGTATTTAAAATTGATATTATGCACATTGATTCTAAAAATTGATATTGTGCACATTGATTCTAAAAATTGATATTGTGCACGTTGATTCTAAAAACTGATACTGTGTACGTTGATTCTAAAAATTCCTTTCATCATCATCATCATCTTTACCTGGCCCCAATTCACTAGTTTGGCACGGGTCTCCTCTCCGCATACTTTTAATATTCACTGTACGGAAAACTCTCAACCGTGCAGGTTGCCTCACGATATCCTATTGGAAGTATTTAATACATAATGTAAGTAACGTAAATGAAAAGCTAAAATAAAACTCGCTCCGAAGTTCACTTCAAGCAAGCTCACTTCACCTTGTCAAGTGAGAGATATGTTTAACATAATTGATAACACAAAATAAGATGATAGAGAATAGATAGGCATTCACTCCTATTTTGCACTAGCTTTTCAAAATACTTCATCATAATAACTATCTGTATGCCAAATAGGCTGATCCGTCCAGTGATTTAAACTGTGCGTTGACAGATCAGTCAGTCAGTCAGTTAGTCACCTTATTCGTTTAAGTATATATTTAGATTATGACGAGTGTCATCACCGTTCCAGTCTTCTTTACCTGTTCCGTAATTCGTAAACCAAGAGAGTTTGCTTGCTTTTGGAATGAGTTTGTACTTTACCTGAGTAGCCTTACTAGCTGTATAGTGACCCCGTAGTGCGTGAAGTCCCTAAGTCCCGCTACGGATTAGAAGAAACCTCAATTCTTTCAATATAACTAATGCACAAGCATTGATTTAGTGTTTGCTACTTTTTACACAACTCCCCGCGCTAAAGCCTTCTCGGTGGAGGATTAGTTAGATTGCTTCTATACCTTACACCTATTAATATTATTATTTTTACATTTCACCACTAAAATAATTTACTTTACCCAGGACCTTATGTAGGTATTTTAATTATGTGGAACTTATACTTATGTACTTCAACGTGTGCATACTTATGTACTTTAATTTCATTATTATTGCTAATAAACCAATAGAAATAGCAGCCAATTGCCAATCAGTCATGAATAAAAAAGAAATTACTTCACATGAAATAGATTTTACGGAAAACGAGAAATGCGACCAAATCTCGTTCCAAAAACAAGATATAGCCCTATAAAAAGCTCATAAGCAATAATAAAAGGTAGTATAGACCGTAGATATCTCGCAGTAGATTAAATAACTCCGATTTATTACGTGCTCTGAATGTCTTACGGATAAATAGTGGATGCTGTACCAAGAATACAAAATAGTTTTTGGCCAAATCCTCCCGCGTGCGGCGTTCATTCTAACACGTGGCTTCGATAAATCTGCAGAACAATATTTAGTTGTGATTAATCCATTGCTGGTTTCACACGGGTACTACAATATTCTGTTTAATAGAAATGGAGTAATGGATGATGATATTAGTGGCAAAAGGAGCAATGTGCAATATGGTATGAATAGTGATGTGTGCCAGAAGGGTGGGTGGAAGAAAAATTAAATTAGTAGTTCCAGTACAAGTTGGAGCAAGTTGTGATAAAAGTAAATACAGTGGAGGCGATCACGCTTTGTTTGTTTCGATATTTTCCCCTAAAGTTATCCACTTCTCCGGGCGATTATATTTGTTAGAAGTTTTGTTTTGCGCCAGTGTGTTATTACGTTCAGGTTCGTGTTAATTATTTTTTGCAGGTATTCTCGTGTCTGCGTGATTACCTCGAGATTTCAGGTAAAGGAACAATTAGGTAAAATAAAGAGGTAATTACTAATGATTTTCTATGTTGTTTGAGTATTATTAATCACACATAAAAAAGCGATAATAGCGTAGTGGTTTCGGTTCGGTTTCGGTTTTCGCTAAAATATCACTTGTTGAAGGAAACGATGAGTTGTGATGAATGAATGAATGAAATCAGTTTAAACAACTGTTAACGACACATTGCAGTTATCAATCTACTTATCAAAGTCCCATAATTTTGTTCCAATGTAATATTATAACTAATTTTAGTCTTGAAGAACAACTGGACCGTAGGCGTAGTGTAAACATCAACATACAAAGGGCGCGATTCCCGAGAGATGTGGCTTCGAACCCCACTGGCTATTATGATATTATGTATGAGTATTTATTTATTCGGATTTCAAAGTTCTTGAAAACACTAGACTATAGTGACTCTATATGAGCTATAGTTTTAGTTAATTTTGATGTTTTCATGTATTTATTTATTCGGATTTGAAAGTTCTTGAAAACACTAAACTACTCGATGAGACTCAATGAGAGCTATAGGTAGTTATAGTTAACTGAGTTCTACAAACATATCACCATTCGCCATTCGCCATACGCTGCGAACGGTACTTCGTCGTATTGCGATAAAGCCGTCGGGTGATCGTCGCTAAACATTTTTATAGCGCACTCAGCGCTGTCGTAAATCATAGGCCAGTTTACAGTGAGCTTGTAAACCGAAGGTTTACGATCGCTGTACATCGCCCTAGAGAATCACTGGAATAACTTTGCAAAATCATTGCGGATATCTTGAATGTACCATCATAAGTATTCAGAAATTGAAATTAAAAGATATTTAACTTATTCCATTTAAGTAGATTTGAAACTTTATCATATGTGTGTCTATGTATGTGTATGAGTATCTGTGTGTGTTAACTCTAACGATTTTAATAAAGGTATCGTTGGGTTTGTCTCTTACAAATAAAAGTACGACCTGAATGGATCAAATTCGATAGACTCAACTTAATTTTTCTTGTCAATTTGTATGTTTATTAATACTTATTTTATTTTATTTTCTTAAATGTTTATTAATGCCTATTTTACTTATGAGCAGCTCTTCTATAATATTTACAATGCTGCCCCGGCTCGCGCACTGTAAATCACCACTCAACACTGTTAACTCTGTTAACACGAGCCGGCGTGTTTACAGACGCGTTGAGAGCTTCGTTCATTAGCTACGGCTACATTATATTTACATTTTATTAATGTTATTCTTCATTGCACAGACTTTTTGTAATTTATAACTAAATCTTCTATAATATTATCTACAATGCTGTCCCGGATCGCGCGCAGTTAATCACCACTCAACACTGTTAACTCTGTTTACACGAGCCAGCGTGTTTACAGACGTAGACGTAGACGCGTAGAGGGTGTCGTTCATTTGCTATGGAAATAATAATATTATTATTTTCCTATTTTATTAGTGTTATTTTTCATCAGACAGACTTTTTCGTGACTTTTGAGTGACTCTTCTATAATATCTACAATACTGCCATGCAATAGCTCGCGCGCTGTTAATCACTTCTCAACACTGTTAACTTTGTTAACACGAGCTAGCGTGTTTACAAACGCGTTGAGGGCATCGTTCACGAGCTATGATCATAATATAATATTATATTGTTTTATTAGTGTAATTTATCATTTTCACAGATTTTGTACGGCTTATTAATGACTCTTCTATAATATCTACAATGCTGCCATACTCGCGCAATGTTAATCACTACTCAACACTGTTAACTCTGTTAGCACGAGCCGGCGTGTTTACAGACGTGTCGAGGGCGTCGTTCACTTGTTATGGCCATATATTGCCTTTTCATTAGTGTTATTCTTTCATTAGAAAGACTATCGCTGCTTTTGAATGACTCTTCTATATCTACAGTCTGCCCCCACTCAGATGTAAATCACCACTCAATATATTAAATCTGTTAACACGATCCAACGTGTTTACAGATGTGTCAAGGGCGTCGTAACTCGTACAACTAACAATTATTTGTTAGTTGTTACAATTAACATAATATTCGTATTCGTAGGGAACATTGTCATTTTATTAGCTTTAGTCTTTTAAATAAGTCTACAGTTAGTCGTGAGCTTCTTCTCAGACTAGGGCGCGTCATAACCCACGTGTTCAGGTCATCCTCGTCATCTCAACTGCTACGCGACTATACATAGGACCCGTGCAAAAATCGTAATAAAACCTTGGTAACAAAACATCTATCGGTTTATTACATTTTAGCTTCGCGACTCGCGACCGATGACTTATATCGGTTTTCCTACAAAGGTCTTACCCCTGCACCCCCTTA
Source organism: Hipparchia sbordonii (assembly GCA_038048805.1). Lineage (NCBI taxonomy): Eukaryota > Metazoa > Arthropoda > Insecta > Lepidoptera > Nymphalidae > Hipparchia > Hipparchia sbordonii. The sequence goes on from CM076112.1 coordinate 446,440, forward strand.
ACTTTTGAATTTACGTTTCGACCACTACTGGGATTCTAACTCTAGAACAGATGACCGAAATATCTCTTACCTACCGGAGGTCATCGGAAAAAATGCCTCCGAGACAATTCCTAAATGAAACTCTTATCTATATTCAACTACTAACTGTCCAATAAACATTTTTCGCATCCATGACCCCTGTACAAATTATCCTAATGCGCGTATATCTGGGGCATAACGAGTCACTCACCTGGGGACGAATCGCCCCAATTCCACGCGACAAATTACCCAATTACCCAAATAAATTACCAACTCGTTCCTACGAGAAACTATCTTTTCATAAGGGAACAAATTTCCCAAATTATATGTGAATAGGTTCTTTACCTTTCTACACGAGGCAAACTTTTAATGCCTTCTTTACGATAGTAAAATACCTTGATTGAGCTGATTGAGTTAAACAATGTTGAATTAATTAGGTTACTGGATTGGTGGGTCAGTTATACCGGTTGAAATTTTAATGGTTGTACTCCCTGAAAGAGGTGAATGTGCTCATGAAACTGAAGAACTTTCCCCAGGGAACATAGGTCAAAATATGAAAAAAAAAAATTGGACCCTCCATACAAACTTGACGATCAGCTAATTGATTTACTATGGGAGGTCCAAATTTTTTTTTCATATTTCGACCTATGTTCCTTGGGGAAAGTTGTTCAGTTTCATGAGCACATTCACCTCTTTCAGGGAGTAGGTACAACCAATGAAATTTCACCGTGTATAGGTACGTAATGACGACTTACGGTGCTCTCTGGGACCTATTAGAACGTATTAAACGTATAAAAAAATGCCATTTTTCTTTTTTATATCTTAACTGTCTCTAAAATATAGAGCTTTTAAGTTTCTTATTAGACAAAGAGAGCGCCACTAAATCATGACGTCACCGTCACCAAACTTTCTCCATGGAAAACGTTTTAGAAAGAGATGGATACAGTTGCACTAAAACAGTTTATAAGTTACTTTGTTTTTACAAATATTATTCTTGCGTGATGCTTACGTGCTTACGTGTTACAGTATCGACTGTAATGAATGAATATCCACATTTTGACAACAGTCGAATACCCAATTGCTGACTTGTGTTACCGTTATTACGAGTTATACGAGTAATGTGCTGTCGTTACCAGGACATTAGGTTTATTTCAAGTTTAAAGGATCTGGCGAGCAGCATAGGCTACTTTTCATTCCGAAAAAAAGAAAACGTGTTTTAAAAAACTGCCTCTACGCGAAATCTCGGGCAAAAGCTAGTGAAATTATATCGAGCAATGACTGCCGATTTTCGTATGCGACATTTTTACCTAAATAGAGTTTTTAAAGTGATATTTTAAACTAAAATGTCGCTTACTAAGAGTCGGCGGCCATAGATATAACTATCAGTATAGAATTAAGTCTCTCAATTTTAACTCACTCTATTCCTACAACAGAGGTTCCGTAAGGAGTGTTCATCGCGAGTATTAGGTGATCGATAAGCCGCAGGTGTCTCGATGTGATGTATGATGCTATCACTCACCTTGACACTGTTACTGATAGTGATGTAACAGTATGTTAAGTACACCATACTGTGGTGTAAAATGTAACATTATATTATAACATTGAAAATAATAAGAACTGCTGAGTTTTTCGAATGTGGCAAATATTTGTCACATGTGAATCGTCGATGAATCTACCAATGAAGTTTCAAAAATGCAATACTATGCAATACATGTTAAGACAGGCAGACCAAAGTAGACCCATTCCCGTTGGTGGCACCCGTTCACGAGCATGACGCATGATCCAGCCGTTGCTTCGCTCAACCATATTTGAGGGAACGTAACAACCCGCACCACACGACACCACCACAGAAATGTTTAAAGGGAGCATGACATACTTAGGCTTTTGTTCCTATACATGAGTACAAAGCTCTTTAAAATAAAATAGAATAAATCAGGGAATAAGTCAAGTGTGAACTTGTAACTTTTAATGGTCGCCATCAAAAAACAAGAAGTATGAAAGTCGAGAAGAACAATGAAAGTTAATGAAACAAACACAATTAAGCAGGAAATAATGAACCCCTTTATTGCAACACGTAGAATTTGAAATAAGCCCGAATAAAACGATTAAAATACAAAACTTAGATCAGCTCGCCTTTCTGCTAATGATGTGGTCCGAGGTTAAAGCGAAAAGCGATAAATCTAAATCTAGTTGCCTTTTAAAAAGATTAAGTAGGTACCTAGTTCCTTATCATATTATCTTCTCTGTGAAAATATCGCCCCTATTGTATCACTATAAAGAGGTGCTTTTATAAAATAACATATAGATTTTTTCTGAGAATTTACTTATTGGAGTTTATAGCTACTTGATTGGCCGACACTATCAGTATAAACCTACTAAAACTTATGCTAAAGTGTGTCTGTTTGTTCTTCATTCACAGCGCAACGGAGAAACAATGTGATTTTTCGCATGGTTATATCAACATAGAATATTTTTCAATTTCAATTTTAATTTCTTTATTGCGTGTTACAAATAAAAATAAATGGACAACCAAACTCTGCTTACATACAGCATGCAATATTAAAAATTTGCTTAATCTATTGCATTACAATTTTATTTGAATGTCTAATATAAAATTTCTTATTAAATTTCAAAAGTTCATAATTAAAAATTTTCCATAAGGTTGGAAAAAATATTCTTTGTACGAAACTGGTTTCGTACGCGGCCGAAGGGATTTTGTCTAGCAAATTTTTTTTATCTATTTTTTAAAAAGTGGTATTTCCTTTGTTTCTATAATATGTCTAGGCTTTCTAGGGAAATACTAATTTCCATCCCAGAAAAATAAAAATTTCTGTGCAATTTTTAAACCTAAATCAAGACTGAAGAAGTTAGGCGAAAATATACTTAAATAACAACTTTCAACTTGTACCACGGATGAAAACTTGCTTGAGACAATAACGCTGTTTGGCAAACTCCATCCCATCAATTTTATTGTATAAGTTCAGGCAAGTTCGCCCGCGCTGCTCGCGTCTGTAGCGACGGCGCTGAGGCTATGTTAATTAGCTATCGGCGATATTCCACCATCTTATATTATGGAAATGCTTTAGATCTTGATTATTCCGCATTTCAAAATTTGGATGGGAGTCAAGATCTTTTATTACCTCAAAATTTGTTTGTTCATGGAAAGCCTAATGGTTAGGTCTTTGGTCTCCAATTCGAGAGGTATTTAGCCTTAAATTTGTTTATTCGAAGACAAGATAGTCCTTGACTGCGATCTTAAGTAATGGCATAAGTGACGATACAGTCTAAGATGGTAGCGGGCTAACTTGGACGGGGTATAGCAGTGTACATTCAACATATACCCCTTATTGGTTTCTAATCGCCATCGTGCCGGAACGCTAAATCGCTTGACCACGTCTTTGACGGCAGGGTGGTAAGTAGCCACGACCAAAGCCTCCCACCAGACCAGATAAACCAGTTATAAATTCCCAAATTATCTCCGCCGGGAATCGAACCCGAGACCTATAAGTTCTACTCCACTACGCCAGGGAAGTCGCCAAACTCTTTCCTTTGAGCATGAACTATATATTGCTCACGTGTATGTAACCGAAGTGATAAATACACAAACGTCTATCGTTCAAGTAAAGAACATATCTGTCTATCTCAGCGAGACGTGCGCAGAAAAAGCAAGGATTGCAGGATTAAGGAATGAAGCAAGCGGCGCGCGGAGCCGAGTGTCTAATCCCTGCTGATGGATCGCTGACCCCAATCTGTTTTTGCTCGAGTGAACCCGGTTTTTGCATTCGTTTCTGTCGACCCCTTTTAAGTAAGTTTTGCTTTTGTTGGTGTCACTGCCGATGCCGTGACTTTGAGAGAAGAATCTAAGATTTCTAATACTATTTCCTTTTAAATATTGGATAGAGTCAGGCGTTACTTTGCGGAAGTTCATGATTAACAAAAAAAAAATGTTAGAATTATTTTGCTGTAATCTGCCAACAGAAAAAATCTGTATGGTCAAACATGCAGTTATAAGCTAAGCACCGCTTACCTCCCCAACCAAGCAATAAAGAAAGCTCCCAAGCAAGCAATACCACCACCACTCACATGCACCACCACACAACACTTGTATTCTACTCTCGACGCACGTTTCGCCCCGACACCGGAGCATCCTCAGGAGATGTCGACGTTACAATGCTGTATTGCCTAGTGCTGTGTTGTTTGTTGTATTGTACTTTCTTTTTCTCTTAAATATGATTGAAGTATTTGTCTGTGATTTTGAAGACTCTGTAGCGTAGTGGTGAGCGCCGTGGTCTTCTAGGTGGGATGTCTCCGGTTCGATTCCCAGCGGGGGCGAAATAAGATTTTATAACTTCAGAATTATCTCTGATCTGTTTGATAGGACATACACAAAAAGATATAGGACTATGCAATACTGACTGTAAGTTGTTTATTATCCATGACCTTATCAAACACTAGATGATGCCCGCGACTTCGTTCGCGTAGATTAAGGTTTTTTTATTCCCGCGGGAACTCTCTTATTTCCCGGGTTAAAAAGTAGCCTATGTGATATTAATCTATCTCTGTGCCAAATTTCAGCGAAATCAGTTCAGTCGTTGGTGAAGTAACAAACATCCATACATCCAAACTTTCGCATTTATAATATTGATAGGATTTCTTTAGGAAAATGGCACGTTGGTACATAAATGTTCACCTACCCCGCTCTAGGATGTCGCAGCTCTCAGGAGATAGACATAAACCGTTTACATTTGCCAATAATTAAACAGAGGTGGATGTTGGGAGAGAATGCACATACAAATATTATTATAGATGCGGCCATCTAGAGGTACCTACTTATAAAGCCTGATATACACAAAATTCAACTTCTAGAAGTTGTAACACTGCGTGTGGGTGCGTAGAGATGATAACAAACGTTACAATACTGTTATCTTAGGCAGAGTTACTAATATAGTAGTGAAAAATTCAAATTCAAATTCAAAATTTATTTATTTCATGTAGGCTAACTTGTAGCTCTTATGACACGTCATAAATCTACCACCGGTTCGGAATGCAGATTCTACTGAGAAGAGCCGGCAAGAAACTCAGCAGTTGCTCTTTTCAAAAAAAAAAATTTTTTTTACAAAGCTATGCTATGTATACAGTGCTTCCACAATAAAGCTTCAAAAATGCAAAAATGCATACGTAGGTACACCAATCCAACGCATGTCAATACGGGCAGTCAAAGCAGACCCATTTCCGTTGGTGGCACCCGTTCACGAGCATGACGCATGATCCAGCCATTGCTTCGCTCAACCCCACTAGGTGTAGGAATGGTCTCATGTGAGTAACTGACAGCAACTGAACGCAAGCGGCACAAGATCATGTTCTGTGGCGATTCTTACAAAACACCTCTATGTCCAGCTGTGGACGTCTAACAGTTCATATTTTTTTATTCGATGATAAGATAGTCTTTGTCTACGATCTCACCTAATGGTAAGTGACAATGCAGTCTAAGATGCTAGCGGGCTAACATGGTAGAGCTACGGCAGTTTACTCATACCCCTAATCGGTTTCTATATACCATCGTGTCGGAATGCTAAATCGCTTGGCGGCACGTCTTGGACGGTAGGGTGGTAACTAGCCACAGCCAAAGCCTTCCACCAGACCATTCCAGAGACAATTTGGAAATTATAAATTCCAAAATTGCCCCCGCCTGGAATAAATCCAAGACCACCCAGTTATAAGACTACAGTGCAGATTATGAATATGGCCAAATAAGTTCCCACTTAATTACAACATGGGGTTATTCAAGGGGCGAACCAATAAGTTCCTGACGCCGGCAACGCATTGGCGGTGCCTGCTGTACTACAAGTGTTCATGGGCGGCGGTAATCACTTTACATCAGGTGCCCCCCCAGCACGTTGCCTGCTATTCATATTAAAAAAATATATAATATAGTTATACAGTCATATTACTTATGTACGTAGTAAAACTCCTAACACGTGTACGCGCGCCTCCAGTATGCCATCCTGTAAGTTTCAGAGGTGTTTGTTGAGAGGATGCGCATACAACCATAATAGCCGGCCACTAGATCTAAAGCTAAGCTCTGGCGACCTTAATGGAACCCACTCACCGTTTGTCCACTTCCCGCGGGACTATTCTGGACACCGTAAACGATATACGTTTTAATTAAATTATTATAGAAAAAAATTTAATCTTTTACCAAAAATTAACCGATATCGGTACTCAATATCAAATAAATCAGTCAAAGAAAGTGGAATATAAACCGGTTAATTAACGTATACTGAACATTATGAAATTGCTCTCTTTAATATACTGTAACCGACACGATTTTGGGTCGTGGCATTAATTAACGGCATGTAATTAAACGAGCTTCTATTTAATACCATTATTGGCTTCTAAATTACTAAGTCAGCTTCAACTAGTGAGCCTCTAAAAAATATAATTTTAGCATCTATATTTATAACTTAGCTTCAAACCGTGAACTCCTAAAATACTTAAATATTAGCATCAAATAATACACCAAATCTTCAACCACATTTTTAATTTTTTTTTTTGTGAGAAAAATGAAATAAAAAAATGTTTCTAACTAAATAAAAAAACGTTTTTTTTTGATAAAATGAAATTAAAAAAATGATTGTTTTTAAATTTAACTCAAGATAAATACCTACACATAACATTATAACATTTTTGAAAAAAAAAATCAATTTTTTTTCAACTTTTTTTTAGTTTTAGGTAGGTTTACGATCCCAACAGAACCTAAGTGCCCGGCCTTCGGCCGGGCACCTGAATATTCATGTATAACCCTAACCTAACCTAACTTTAGTTTAAAGAAAAAATTATACAAAAATAATTGCAATATTAACACACTAACAACAGAACAACAAAAAAAACAAATGCATGTTTTGAATGGCGCTCTCTGATCGGTGTAAATAGCCATAACCAACGAGATCGTGCAAATTGCCAGTCGCATCCGTCTCACTCGCACCAACGAAATCGTGCAAATGGCCAGTCGTATCCATCTCACTCGCACCAAATCGTGCAGTGGCAGTGGACAATAATAAAAATAGTGGCTCTTTATTTGATGCTTTCTTTGGAATATTTTGTGGCCATTGTGAAGAAGCCGAGTTAGTAAATTAGAAGCTTCATCATTTTCCCGTTGCTGAGTTATTAAATTAGAAGCTAGGTTTTGATGCCAAAAAATAAATTTTGTTGGTCGACTTATTATATTCCTTAATTAACCGGTAAACTGAAGTATAATATTATTTTATATCATACGTGCTCAGTAACTAGGGATTACTATGGTGGAAAGTCTCCTTGTAAGTTGGTGTTTGCAATTCAAGGCAACATTACGTCGCACTATGCTTGAATTGTAATGTTCACATTACAGTTCAAGCAATGCAAAACTCCTTGGTAAACAATCTCTTTTCTTATAAAATGGTAAGAAAACTTTTTACTGAAAAAAAAAACACTGAACATGGCGGCATTTAATTTCCATACATTTCAAACTATGCAAAACTCCTTGGAACTCAGAGCCGTAAAAAAAAATGGAAAACTATTTACGAAAAAAAATGGAAATGGCGGCATTTCATTTGATCTGAAAGTTTGTGAAGTTTGTTCGTAAATATTTATGTTATTTACAACAATGTCAAGCACTTCATCAGATGATGAAAAAGGAGGAGAGCCTGATTTTTGTTTGCTTGAAGCAGAACAAATGATGCAAAACCTTTTGCCGGATAAGTCCAAAGTTACCTCGCAAGAATGATATAAAGTAGAATGCTTACCTCGGTTGCAAGTAGCTATTACACCCTTGAACTATATTCACCCTCGCTCGCTGCGCTCACTCGTGTGACTAAATATCTCGGGTGCACGCGATCCATTAGCGCCCTATGCGAGCTGCGCTCGCACTGGCGCCAAATTGGATCTTGTTCTGTAATAGCTTACTTACGTCCCTTGTGGAACAATCTACTAATTTTGATCAACAATCGTCCTTACTTTATCTGAAAGTAATAAACCTAAATTTTTTAAATGAAGCAAATTAAAATTCAATTAAGTTTGTAAAGTACCATGAGGTGTAAAAAAAATACTTCGATCAACAATAACAAAGAGTTAGATATAGATATTATATCTATATAGTTAGGTAAGATAGATTAGTTTAATCATTAGTTTAATCATCAGAATAAGGCTTCGTCCAGAGCAATTGAGTTCAGCAATCACTTTATGTGACGTGACGTATGTATTAACCCTAAATGCAATGCCATTACGCTGTCTAGAGTTCATGAGTGTCAACTAGTGAATCGAGGAGTATTTCACGTAGTTCAACCTAATTTCAATAAGCCTAAGACCTTTTCCAGATAACACAACCATTAATAATTTTACTTACGTCTTTAGTTTATCCATCTACCAGCTTTTATCCGCGATTTCATCTGATAGACGTCCACCATTTTATTTATTTTGCGTCTTGCGTCGTCTGCATCCAGCGTTTGATGTGATCGGCCCTAGACTTGGTCCAAGTGGAAAAAGTTTAAAAGATTTCATGGGAACCCCTTGTTGTACGATATGAAAATGTAGCTTATTTTTTAATTTAGGATAAAACCTATCTTCATTCCAATTTTTAATAAAAATTTCAGCCAAATTGGTTCAGTCATTGAGGCGTAAAGGAGTTACAAATATTCCAAATTTTAGTAAGATTAGGTACCAGTGAGTGTTTTGCGATTTAAGACAATGCCCAAAGCGCTGATTACACTGCTCCTAATTTGCCACCTCAAGTTTCTCAATGGCTATAAAATAAGTGTGATCAGAGTAAGGCCACATTACTCAGTCAGTCAGAACAAATAGTCCAACTCGGGGAGGCGACACGACGCACGCATTAGCGCAAGAGACTCTCTCCGCTCGGAGAGCTCTCCGTGAGCCACGCGTGCCCAATAGAGAGAGTGCAGGTACGGCCATACTGATCCTACGAGATTATCTTGATTTACTGTGGTGTTGGAATGCGTCTTTATGCTATCTACGGGAAAGTAAAGCAAATTGGAACCAGTTAAGTTAGACTCCAAAAAAGTTCAAAAAAAATTTAAATTTATTTAAAATTCTCTCTTATGACACGTCATAAATCTACCACCCTTTCGGATTGCAGATTCTGCTGAGAAGAGCCGGCAAGAAACTCAGCAGTTGCTCTTTTCAAAAAAAAAAAATTTTTTACAAAAGTAACAAAACTATGCTATGTATACAGTACTTCCACAGTGAAGCTTCAAAAATGCATACGTAGGTACACAATCCAACGCATGTCAACACGGGCAGAAAAGGAAACCCATTCCCGTTGGTGGCACCCGTTCACGAGTATGATGCAAGATCCAGCCGTTGCTTCGCTCAACCATATTTGAGGATTATAATAATTTTTTTATTTTAGCAGAAGACTGATAGATATAATCCTAAACCCCACTGACCTCCTCCTTGCCTCATGGACCTCGTGCTTGCTCGTAAGATGATTTCCACTTGTGCATGGAATGTTTTAAAAGATTTTAAACGGTAAACTAAGTGTTCTCGCTCGCCGCCCCGGGTTATCGAAGTATCGAATGAGCGCTGCAGAACGGTTAAAAAGTTAAATGTTAGCAATTTGCGCCTTGTGGAAAAATATCGTCCAATTACAACTTTTTTATAAAATTCGAAGTAAAAACCTGTCGGGCAACTAGCGTCGGGAATATTGGCGTAAAATAAAAGCTACGCTGAGTTTCAGGCGGGGCTCCTAAATGCGAGAATTAACCATTATAATATTATTCTCAGTTTATCCTTACTATTCTTATTTTTTAATTAATTAATAAGGACTGAACCGACTTGGCTATGTGGCACAGAGATAGGTTATAGTCTGGATTAATTTATATATATAAAATTCAAAGTCCTGACTGACTGACTGACTGAGATATCAACGTACAGCCTACAAACTACTGAAGTTAGAAACTTGAAATTTTTACAGTTGGTTCCTTTTATGACGTAGGCGCACACTAAGGATTATTGGAAATTCCACCCCTAAGGGGTTTAAATAGAGGATGGAAGTTTATATGAAACTCCGTCATTTTTCAAGCTTTTTCCATCAAAGTTGGTGTTTGAGCTTTCAGTTAAAAATAAAGAACTACGTGTGTCACAGTTTTTGAAAATTCCACCCCAAAATCTAATTCCACGCGGACGAAGTCGCGGGGGCAAAAGCTAGTACGAAAATAAGAGAGTTCAAGCGAGAATCAAAAAACCTTAATCCACGCGAAGTCGCGGGTATCAACTATCAACTATCCTTACTTCCTTGCTAATATTATAAATGCAAAAGTGTGGTTATTTGTTGGTTTGTCCTTCAATCACGCCGCAACAGAGCAACTGATTGACGTGATTTTTGCATGAGAATGGTTGAAGACCGCGAGAGTGACATAGGTAAATAATCTGATGTGATGTGAAGTATGATGGTTCAACATAATTTAAGTACAGCAAGCGCCAATTACACACAGTTTTAGGGCGAAGTGAGAGTTAAATAAATAAAATTAGTTAAAGACTTGGTTGCACGTCCTCGACTGGTTCCAAATCCATCTGGACCGTCTTTCTCCAGCAATCTTAGCAATATCAGCAAGTTTTTTTTTATTTTTTTATGCCACCATAATATGGACCACGTCCATATTTTTTGTCATTCATTTAGGTACTAATTTTATGTTATAATTTTCTGACTCGTTAGTTAATTTATTCAATAATGCTGTGTACACATTTTAGGGGTTATTACTTGGTTCTTGATAAGCTGTATGTATTTATATTATGTGCACTTTTTAGTTTCAACCTGTTTTGTGTGCCTCTTTAATAAATAAATAAATAAATAAATAAATAAATTGGAAATTAAACTCAGCCGTATCACGATCAGTTTCGTGGCCCGCTCGGCACCTGACGCGTTAATGCGCCTTGATGAATGTGGCTCCGTGACAGCTCGGATTACGAGCTGAAAACAGCTGCCCGGAGTCCGCGCGACGTGGCCTACTAACGGCGTGACGTCACAACATGGCGCCCGCTAGCAGCAGCATCAGCACCGAACATCTCTTTTATTCGATCACTGACCTGTATAATAATAATTAATCTATGATTAACGATACGTAGGCTGCTGTCATTCTTTTTTTTGACCTACTTGTTTCCCACCATTTTGGCGCTGTAAACAGTTACGAGTGCCCAAGGAACTAAAATAAGTGAGGGCACTAGTTGACAACTGATAAGTGATACTTTTTGGTATTGCCTATTATATTTAGTTCCAGAGACACTGGCATGTCAAATGTGGAGCTTCAAATTGATCCATACTTTAAGCTGTCATTTGCATAGAAACAGCCAACCCAGTGTATTTTTTTTTTTTTCATATTTTTAGCTATCAAACGCGCAGGCGGATCACCTGATGTTAAGTGATTACCACCGCCCATGAACATTGTAGTACCTGAGGCACCACCAATGCGTCGCCGACTTTTCAGGAATTTGTTGGTCCGCCCCTTGAATAACTCCATGTTGTAATTTAACGTCGCAGAACACCGAGGGAACATCACTGCAGGAATTTGGTAGATTTAATTATAGAGCTCAGTAGATTACTAGCTGATATTGTGAAACTGAAGTTGCAAAGATTGTGGTACATCGTTAGAAGAATCGACAGAAGTTGGGGTCATTGGCAAAGCCCTCACTAGATGATATCAAATTAGTGAATATTACTTCAAGTCCAATAGGTAGACGTCTATTAGTTGACGGTGACAATAAAAAAATAATGATGAAACCTTTTAAAAATCCGGATGGTTTTCATCCGGTGAAATGTTGATGGATGAATGTGGCTCGGATTACGAGCTCAGCACGGCTGCCCGAATTGCGCGCCGCCGCCGGCGACGCTACGTGGCGTACGTACGTGGCGTGGCGTAATCATATCAACCAGTTGCTCCGTTGCTGCGGGATTAAAGGAAAAACCATAAACCAATCAACAAACACACTTTTGCACTTAGGAATACTAACGTAGTATGAATAGAGAAATTTCTGAACTTAAAATACATGCTTGAAGTAAAATAAAATAAATGAATTCCGTAAGGAAAATCTGTTGTGAATAAAATAAGTTTCCATTCATTAAAAAGACATAGCGCTAAACGAATCAACATTTAGGATAAGCGCGCACTATGTAATTGTTGTGTTTTATGCCAAAATCATTCAACCCAGTATTACATAAATTTCCAGAACGCAAGCTATCTCTGTGCAAAATTTTGTAAAGATCAGTTCAGCCGTTAAAAAACTTTTTACGTTCTCATCTAATAACAGACAGACATACATTCTTATAACAATTTTATAGATGTTAAAGTCTTACTTTATTATTATCTTTAAGAAAAGTAACATTTTATGGTAGCATGGTAGGATGGTTCCATGAAATGTGCTCCACAGTGTAAACTAGGAACCGCCAAGCCGTAAGTAAACCGCAGTGCGCGCTTGACCTTATTTCCAAAAAGTGAAAAGTTAAAAATCGTACTGTGAAACATTTTCACAAAAAGGCGAAGTTAAGCAACGGGAATGGAGCGGGCTGTAAAGCTGGCGTTCCATCGGGAATCCGCGAGGAAAATGAAATAATCATGATGAGGAGAAAAAATAGCATCAAATGAATGATATAATATTTTGATCGCCATCATTATATTTTTAATAGCTTTTTTATGGTCCAGAAAAAACATGGAGAGGAAACACATGGTGTAGATTATAATTGGCGCAGTCAGTAGGACAATTGTAATACTTGATTTATTGTTCTTAACATAATTGATATTTTTATGTTGACATTCTTATTAGAACTACCTTAATATAAAAACATGATAGCCTAGAAAATGTGATGAGGTAGTGATGATGATGATGTTTCCCGCACATTTTGATGACCTCCTTGGCGGGAGGTTATGACTGAGAGGTCTCGGGTTCGATTCCTGGTGGGCACAATTTGAGAATTTATAATTTCTAAATTATCTCTGGTCTCGTCTGGTGAAAGGCTTCGGCCGTGGCTAGTTACCACCCTATCATCAAAGACGTGCCGCCAAACGATTTTGCATGTATGATGGCGTGTAGAAACCGATTACGGGTACGGGTTAAATCTACACCGCCATACCCCTTCCAAGTTAGCCCGCTACCATCTTAGCCTGCATCGTCACATCTTGTCGAATAAAAAAAGAACATCTCCGGTGGGCAGCCAGCCCGGAGCCAGCACTCTATTAAATTATTCCGGCTCGCCTACTCATCGTGGCGCCGTAATGTTACTACTCGTAGTTGTCAAAAGAGACCGTTGGGAAGGGGCTTTTATTTTTTGTCTGTGGTCAAGTACCCTCTTTTTCGCTTCACTCTACCTCTGTTATGCTTTATGATTCTGATTCACTCCCATTAATACTGAAGGGGTAATTTTTGATACCGGTACCGTGTTTCCGTTAATCAAATCTATAGGGGAAATGAAGCCCTATCTAAATGAAAACCGTGTCACCTGGTTATTGAACACTTGTATTTATCCAGCAATAAAATAATGTAACAAGATAAACTTAAACTGGATGAACAGGCGTTGTGAGCGTCCGGTGTAGACGAGAGTTGAGAATATTACTTTTCTAGGCCTCCGGCTTGGTCGGTGGCTAATAGAATAATGCATTACGACGCCTGTTCAAACTTACATTCCAAACAACATTCAAATTGCATTCCAAGTTTGAATGCCTTCGAATATGAAAATAAAAGTGATAGATAGTGGCCAGCTCATAACCAGCCAGCAACAGTAAGCTCTCCGTGGAGACCGCTAGACTCCACATCACTCCCCCAGGAAGACATGAAAAGTAAGGAAAAAACAAACAATGATTAATTAACTAAGTCAGATTAAAATGAACTCTACGCCCTGAACGCGTCCTAACAACAGGTTTGCCCAGCTCGTCCAACTCCTCCGGACCTAAAACATAGGCTGGTTTCAACCTGTCGATTGAAATATTTTCCTCTTTGCCTTTCATTTCTATTTTATAATGTTTCCCTTCCCTACTTAGAACCTTGAAAGGGCCAACGTAGGGTTGCTCTAAGGCTTTTTGAAACGGACCTCTACGAATGAAAACATATTCCGAAGAAGCTAAATCCTTTGGGATATGAAATATCTTCCTACTATTGTGGTCAGAAGCGGGGGATGGAGATAAATTTGCGAAATGAGACCTGAGTCTGTCCACTAAATATGTTGGGTCCTTAATATAATCTTTAGGGTCGAAAAATTCACCTGGTAGACGTAGGGGCTCCCCGTAGACTAGCTCTGCGCAGGAAGTGCCGAGGTCTTCCTTCCAGGCACTCCTGATCCCTAGAAGTACCAACGGGAGAACCTCAGTCCACCTTGGATTCGCATGGCACATGATCGCTGCCTTGAGCTGCCGGTGAAATCTTTCGACCATCCCGTTTGCTTGAGGATGATACGCGGTTGTCGTCTGGTGTTGAGCACCTACAACCGCAGCTATCTTCTGAAACAAATGCGAGCCAAATTGAGATCCTCGATCTGTTAAAATAACCCGTGCTGAACCGAATCTTGATAGCCAGCCAGAAACGAAAGTTGCCACGCAAGTTTCCGCTGTAATATCTGGCATGGGCAATACCTCTGGCCAACGAGTAAATCTATCCACGATAGTTAAGCAATACCTCATTCCCGAAGAATAAGGTAGTGGGCCTATAATATCCATGTGGATATATGCAAATCTCTCCGATGGGAGAGCAAACTTAGAGAAAGGTGCACTAGTGTGCCGCGTTACTTTTGATAACTGACACCCCTGACAAGCCTGTGTCCATGCACGACAGTCTCTTTTCATAGATGGCCAAACAAAACGTTCCGAAATTAATTTATTAGTCGCACGGACCCCGGGATGAGAGAGATTGTGAAAACTTTCAAAAATACTCTTCCTAAACTGCGGAGTTACATAAGGACGTGGTTTACCTGTTGACACGTCACATGTAATTTTAAACCTGGTGTCTGGAATAGTGACCCGAGCCAACGTCATCGACGTTGAGTCACTCAGCGCCTTTAATTCCTCATCAGCTGCTTGCGACTTCGCAAGCTCAACCAGGATATCTTGGGCAGCGACGCTCTCGATGCGCGAGAATGCATCAGCCACAACGTTCTCAGCTCCCTTAACGTGTTGAATGTCCGTGGTATACTGAGAAATAAAAATTAATTGATTTAATTGAACGGGCGGAAGTTTTTCCCGTCTTTGTGAAAACACATAAAGCAACGGCTTATGATCTGTATATATCGTTGCCGCTTGTGCTTCAAGAATGTGCTTAAAATGTTGCACACTTTCGTAAATAGCTAATAATTCACGATAGTAAGCAGGCCACGTTGATTGCTTAGAATTAAGTTTCTTACTAAAAAATGCAATAGGCTGCCAACCCTGTCTGACCTCTTGCTGCAGACATGCACCGACATGAGAGCTCGATGCATCTGTGAATAAACCTAGCCGAGCATCAGCGACTGGGTGTGCTAACAGAGTCGCGTTAGCTAAACTTTCTTTACAAATAATAAAACTACGCTCTAAGTCAGGAGTCCAAGTAAATGGCTTTGCACCCTTACCTTGAATCGCTGATAGAGCATCAATGAGAGGAGCTTGATAGCGCGCAATACTAGGGAGAAATTTACGATAAAAATTCACCATACCGAGAAAACGACGTACACCTTGCACTGTTTTAAGCAAAGGAAACTCTTGAAGGTTCCTAATCCTGTCCGTAGGAGGACTAATCCCAGCAGCGCTTATGGTGTATCCCAGGAAACGAACTTCTGTAAGATTAAAATGAGATTTTTTGTCATTAATAACAATCCCGTAATCCTCTAATCTTTTAAAAAGGATACGTAAATGTTCCAAATGTTGTTGTTGATTTTCTGAAAAAACTAAAATGTCATCAACATAAGCGAAACAAAAATCTAGACCGCGGACAACTTCATCGATAAACCTTTGAAATGTTTGCCCTGCGTTCCTAAGTCCAAAGGTCATATAAGGAAATTCAAAAAGACCAAATGGAGTAATGATAGCAGTCTTACATATATCTTCCTTCGCTACTGGAATTTGATGGTAAGCTTTAACCAAATCTATTGTGCTAAAAATCGTCGAACCAACCAAATTTTGGTTAAAATCGCCGATATGACGCACTGGATATCTATCTGGAATCGTGCGAGCGTTTAAAGCACGATAATCACCGCACGGACGCCAATCAGACTCCCCCTTCGGGGCTAAATGAAGTGCCGATGACCACGCACTATCTGAAGGCCTTGCGGTGCCACAAGCTAACATGCTATCGAATTCTTTCTTAGCAACAGCTAACTTTGATGGACCTAGGCGGCGCGGACGGCAACAAACCGGCGGACCGTCTGTTGTCCGTATGTAATGCACGGTACTATGCTTGATTAACCGAACTGGACCAGGCGGGCGCACTAATGCGGGAAATTCAGCTAGAATATCATGCTCTGAAATTACAGTTTTGATGCTAACTTGGTTGTGACATACAACTGATGCAACAACCGACAGGCCAGTCGAACTATCAAGAACTCGACCTGACCTGCAGTCGGGTAATAAGCAGAAATGCGCGAGAAAATCAGCGCCAATAATTGCAGTTGTCACGTCACAAATAACAAAATGCCATTTAAAATCCCGCCTCAATTTAAAATCCAACGATAGAATAATGGTTCCATAAGTTTTGATTTCGCTCCCATTTGCAGCGCGCATGGAAAAATCATCCACTTTCGGACGGCTTTCCATCCATGAAACCGGAAAGCATGAAATGTCTGAACCGGTGTCAATCAAAAATCGTTTTTTCGACTTGACATCGGTAATAAATAGACGGCGGCTACGTGATGAAAAATCAGGGACCGCCTCCACTGATTTGTCGGTCGCGTTCCGGTGTTCCTTAAACGAACACGGCTTTATGCATCTGGCAGCACGCGACGCAAAATTTCTGTGATACCAACAAAATTTATTCTTACTTGACTTACTTGAGGATGGGAATGAGAAATGCTGATTTCCAGAACTGCTTGACCTGTTTCTTTGATTACGACATTCTTCCCGATTAGATTTTTTTATTTCTGCAACTTCCTTGAATAAATGATCCAAGCGAGCTAAAATCGGAGCTAAATTAGGCTTCGCTGAACCACTAAATGAAGAAGGAGAAGGAGGAAGAGGAGGAGGAGCTAAAACCTGTGGAGAAATTTGAGGTGTTACGCTAAATGTCTCCCTGGGGGTCGTCGATGGCGACTGAACATCAAGTGAACTGGCTAGTTGATCCCGAAGTGATTTATTTCCTTCCAATAGTGCCGGGATAATAGCATCAGTTAGTTCCATCAATTTTTGTTTGAGCATTTGATTCTCATCCCGTAATTTATTAAATTGTTCCTCCATACTAAATAAACTTATATAAAAATGATATCAATAATTCATCTAAAATAAAATTCAATTAATAAAGCTGAAAAAGAAGGATAAAATTAAACTTAGTGTCCCAAAATTTTCTTTAAACCTTCACTTTTTTCACTAATGACGGACGACGACGACGTTTGTCAAATTGTTTCGAAATATGATGTTCCAATCGTCCCAATGAGGTTTCGCTGCGTATTTCCACTTCTACGATACGATGACGTTACGTTTCACATTTTCCAATAATAAATAATATTTCTTACGGCTGTCCATCAATTATGCACACAACTTGTCCGGGCAACCCATAAAATTGTACGGGTCGGGAGTCACCAATATAGGGGAAATGAAGCCCTATCTAAATGAAAACCGTGTCACCTGGTTATTGAACACTTGTATTTATCCAGCAATAAAATAATGTAACAAGATAAACTTAAACTGGATGAACAGGCGTTGTGAGCGTCCGGTGTAGACGAGAGTTGAGAATATTACTTTTCTAGGCCTCCGGCTTGGTCGGTGGCTAATAGAATAATGCATTACGACGCCTGTTCAAACTTACATTCCAAACAACATTCAAATTGCATTCCAAGTTTGAATGCCTTCGAATATGAAAATAAAAGTGATAGATAGTGGCCAGCTCATAACCAGCCAGCAACAGTAAGCTCTCCGTGGAGACCGCTAGACTCCACAAATCCAGTGCAATTCCATTAGAAAGAGAAGGTATTCATTGTTTAATGTTTAATACTTTTTTTTTTTTTTTTTTATTCAATGACAAGATAGCCCTTGACTGCGATCTCACCTGATGGTAAGTGACGATGCAGTCTAAGATGGTAGTGGGCTAACTTGGAAGGGGTATAGCAGTGTAAATTCAACCCATACCCCTTATCGGTTTCTACACGCCATCGTGCCGGAACGCTAAATCGCTTGGCGGCACGTCTTTGACGGTAGGGTGGTAACTAGCCACGGCCAAAGCCTCCCACCAGACCAGACCAGAGACAATTTAGAAATTATAAATTCCTAAACTGCCCCCGCCGGGAATCGAACCCGAGACCTCCCAGTTATAAGACCGCAGCGCTCACCACTGCGCCAGGGAGGTCGTCAAAATACTTGTAATGGATAACAAAGTTCTAAACTACCTTTTGCCCGCGACTTCGCTCACGTTAAGTTCGATTTTTCAAACCTCTATTTTATTGGATGCCTACGTTATTATAGATATCTGTACGATCCGTCTAGTGGTGTGAGCTGTGTGTTGATAGATCAGTCAGTCAGTCAGTCAATCAGTTAGTCAGTCACCTTTTCCTTTTATACATTTAGATTTAGATGACTTCGCATAAGCTATGTGTAGCATACAGAGGGTAGTCTGTGAATATTGGAGTAAACATGTTATAAATACAGGCGCCATTAGAGTCATGAGTCAGTCGTGCTAGGACCACGGGTCGGATAGCACGTCGGTTGTGTAACACACATTATGTGTGCCTGGAGTGTGCATTCGTATATACAGACTATATACTTGACTACTATATACGTGAGTGTTTGAGTATACTACACTATGTATATAAAAAATTACATTTACATAATTTCAATCCATCTTTAGCCTACTTCTGGCAATTTGAAGGGTTCTGTATCCAAAGGGAGCCAAAGAGACTCTATTACTAAGCCTCTGCTTTCAACGGGCTGTATCTCATGAACCATAATAGGTATTACTTTAAATTTTCACAGAATGTGGACTTATTTCCATTGCCTCTATAACAACAAAATACAAAAAAAAAAATTTAAAGTCGATATCTCCTGAGGATGCTCCGGTGTCTGGGCGAAACGTGCGTCGAGAGTAGTATAAAAGTCTTGTGTGGTGGTGCATGTGAGTGGTGGTGGCGTTGCTTGCTTGGGAACTTTGCTTTCTTGCTTGGTATGGGAGGTAAGTACTTTGCTTGTAACTGCATATTTGACTATACTGATTTTTTCTGTTGGCGGATTATAGCAAAATAATTCTAACCTTTTCTTGCTTACAATAAAAAAAGTTAAAAATTAAACAGGATCTCTATACAATAATATACTTTTTCATTACTCATACACGGAAAGTAGGTCTGAAGTTGCCTGAGAAGCGGGTTGAAAGTAATACTTTTCAGCCCTAGGGAGAATCGTTTTCAACTGACAGCTGTCAAATAATTAAAAAAAACTAGTTGTCACATTTTTATTGGAATTCAAATGAAACACGACATACCCGAGTGCATCCATAGACAAGAAGAAAGATAGACTTTATTCATAAAGTAAAGACAACTGATTCATAGACAATCATAGACAATCATAGACAATACTTGACTATTAAAAAGCTAAATGCATAGCCCGCCGGCTAGGCCAAAGAAAAAAAAAAGGCGGTAAAGTTCACTCAATTTTCTTTAGCTAATTTCTATTTTTATTTTGACTTTCCTTATATTCGTAATGAAAAGCACAGTGTTTACCTCGGGATAAAGACTTATTTAGTCCCGCGAACTATAGGCCCCCTCGCTACGCTCGGGCGCCAAACCCCGTCTCGGGACTAAATAAGTTACTTTCATCCCTAAGGTAACAATGTACTATTATACTACCCCTGCTCGGAAAGTACGTTCTGATTTGTGTCAAATCGCAAAAGAGCGAGAAAGAAAATACGTCATTACGTGGAAACAAATCTGCGAGCTGTCAAAATGTATGAAATTTCATTACTTACCTGCTTCAGCGGGCTGAAAACTGTATGAAAATCCATTACTAACGTGCTGTTTTTTTTTAATTTTTGGTCAAGTCAGTTCAGTAATAACTTGAAAAACAATGAAATCTATTTCGACCTTTTTCGACAAATAGACTTCTAGACTAGATTATTTTCAAAGTAGTAGGTAAATAAATAACGTACTAAAAATATAAAAATAGTAATAGTAACTAATTAATAACTAAATAATAATCTATTTAAGTAAATATAATAATTTCATTTCTTTGTTTAGGTCTACTTATCTATGGTCTAAGGTTATTTACACATTCAAATTGTTGTTAAAAAAACAAATTGTTGCTGGCCGCTTGCATTTTCTTTAGTGAGTACATTATTTGAAAATTTAAAAAAAAATTCGCGCGATTCGCTTTCTTTTGTTTTATCTAAATTTTCAATTTATAAAATTACTTACTTAAAACGCAAAATGTCTAGTAGCGACAGTGAAGATATTTTGATGACGCCGCCAGAATCAAAAACTATTAGGTAATTTGCCGAACAAAAATATCACCCTAAGTTTTAATAATTGTATTCTATGACAAGATAGCCCTTGACTGCGATCTCACCTGATGGTAAGTGACGATGCAGTCTAAGATGGTAGCGGGCTAACTTGGAAGGGGTATAGCAGTGTAAATTCAACCCATACCCCTTATTGGCTTCTACACCAAACCAAAAAAAGGTATTGGTTGGTTGGTTTATGAATTTCAATATGAATTTCAATTAAATAATGTGTCTATTATTTTCCTCGTAGGTGTAGTATAAAGCACTATGTATCACTCGGGAGAAAGTGCGATTCCTAACTCGGGTGTATCGCGGCCCTCGGCTGCGCCTCGTGCCTCAAATGACACCCTCGTATGTAATCGGCCACTTTCAGCCCTTGTAGAACAATGTACTATTGTTATTGCTCGATCTCAATAATAACTGGTGTTACCAACGTGGATGGAAGGAAATCTTGTATGGAACCATTCATTTCCGGTTCGCATTTGGCAGGATTTTATTTTTATTTTTCACCTGGTCAAGTGGGACGTTAATGCCTATTCCGCGCACATTGTTCACGCTAACACGCGTATTCGAAGGCTATAAAGCATCGGAAAAACATCACATTTGCAACAATTTATGCGCACATTCGCGATTTACTGCGATGAGATACGCGCGGCTTGCATGAGTTATGCGATATAGCGCAAATATGGTTCAATCGATCTATTACTGCAATAGATAGATAATGATTAACCTATCGTAGTATTTTGGGGTATTTAGTACCAAACGAATCATCGTAATACTCGTAATGATAAACGGATGATAATATCTAATTCTAATCTAAATATATAAAAGGCAAAGGTGACTGACTGACTGACTGACTGACTGACTGACTGACTGACTGACTGATCTATCAACGCACAGCTCTAACCACTGGACCGATCGAGCTGAAATTTGTCATACAGGTAGCTATGATGATGTAGTCATCCGCTAAAAAAGGATTTTTCAAAATTCAACCCCGAAGGAGGTAAAATAGGAGTTTAAAAAATCGAATCTAACGTGAGCGAAGCCACGGGTTAAATCTAGTAAAGATATAATTACTTAGTGGTAATTCACATCGAAACGCAAGGCACAGAATTGGTCTGCATCGCTACGTGGTTGAAATCCCAAGATCGCGCACTAAGCGCTTTGCTTTCCTCGTTCCTAATACGTACCGCTAAAATTTGAAATTCCCTTCTAGCTTCTGTTTTTCCAGAAATTTCAATTTGGGTCCCTTCAAATCAAAAGTGAATAGGTATTTTCTAGGTAAGCGTGCTCCATTTTAGGCTGCACCTTCACTTACCATCAGGCGTGTTCGCAGCCAAGCGCTAAATTAATGAAAAAAAATCAGGGGTCCCAAGCTTGATACCAGTAACACATTTCCGACTTTTTGGAGTCATGAGCAGTCTATCATATTTTAACGGTAAAGGAAATCGTTGTATGGAAACCTGACTTTCATTTCCACCCTTAGGCATTTCTTAAAGGTTCGTTAAAACGAAATTTACAGAAAGCGTCACCTTACTTAGCCTAGGTAGCCTGTAAAAGTTAAGGAACGTTGATGGAAACAGGCAAGTCTTTCAAATAAAGTAACAAAATATTATCGTCGTCGGCGCCATCCTTCAAAGGATAAATATGGCAATAATTCCGGAACCGCAAACAAAGCACCCCCGTTTATCTCATCGCCACATCTCCCTCACTGTCGCAGCATCATCAATCTCATAAGCCAGGACACCTTACCTTTAAAATTTTGCTAGAGTATAAGAGTACATAATATTATAATAACTTTTTAACAAAGAATTGAACCGACGATAGAAGTATATATGTAGTAAACGCATTTAACACAAGATTAAACAGATAACAATCTAAGATAAAACAGATTACAATCTCATGGATTGATTATTATTATTGCTGATAGGTATTTGGATTAAATCCGCTTTCAATTAGATTTTGGATTAGATAGATTCATTGTTAAATTGGCCGTTAGAGTATGGAACAAGTGGAGAGAAAAAAAAATAACCCGAAACAAGTTTAGAGTATTTAATAAGGAAGTAAAAGTATTAATGATTTACAACAGTGTGTTGGAGAAATTAATATGCGTACGCGGATCGACGGTTCGAGCGAGAGAGGCGCCACAGGCGGCCGGCGGCGGTCCAAGAAGTTACACTTTATTTTTGTGTTGAGCCTAGGCAAAGGCATGTTTACATTCTGCCAACATAACATGTAAGCCAGCTATGGGATTACCTAAAAATTATTCTATTAATGTGACGATCGCAACTATCTGTGAATAAGGTTATGCGTCACCAGCTAAGGTCCTGCAATTCGTGGTGGCGGTACAGCGCGTTTTGCCATACAGATTTTTTCTGGTTTGGCGGCAGCAATGAGCAAACCATTTCTTTTTCCTTTATCATGGAATTCCGCGAAACAACGACTGCTTCTATTCAATACGTCGTGTGTTTTCACATTCTTTAATTTAACTAGATTTTTATTTTACTAAATATACGAAAATCTTTTATCATTTTTTCATAACAAATGGTTAAAGCAAACACACTGTCGCATATTCGCGGAACAATTTGAGCGTAATCGGAACTCGGAGGAGCCGCAAATAAGATGTGAGTCTGCAGACAAAGCTGGCCATTTATCTCATCGCCACACGTCGCAGCATCATCCGTCACCTGGATGTCTCGTGAATACTCACCTTTGTCTCTGCTATTGTAACAGGAAAAAGTTTAAAAACTGTTACCCGACCACGGAAAGTTAGGTGTTACATCCGTTATATTGATTTTGTTCGTATAAAATGTAACCTTTATCTAATTCATCAAAATTATTTAAATTAAATTAAATTAATTTATTTTTATTTTTCTTTAAGTTTATTTTTAAGTACTTTTTACTTAATTTGTGTAACATTTTTGACATTCGTAAGCGCTTTTGTAAGTTAGAATCGAAGAAATAAACAATACTATACAAAATTGGCACAGTAGTTTGGTCAATATATTATGGAATTAGAATTATTATAAATTCCGCTGTTACCATCATCACAGCTATCTGCTGTGATGATGGTAACAGTGGAACAGCGAAAACAGCGTCCACTGCTGGACATAATTAGTATGTCTCTTGAAGGGTCTGTTTTTTAGAACTTAAACCCAAAACATCTTAATATTAGAAGCTTATTTCTTCAGAAAAACAATGGAAATGGGGACTAATCTATATAATTATATAAAAAGGCTTGTCCTGACTGACTGACTGACTGACGATCAACGCACAGCCTAAACCACTGAAGTTAGAAACTTGAAATTTTGACAGTAGGTTCCTTTTATGACGTAGGCGAGCACTAAGAAAGGATTTTTCGAAATTCGCCCCCCAAGGGGGTAAAAAGGGGGGTTAAAGTTTGTATGAAACTCCGTCATTTTTCGAGTTATACTCATGAAATTCGGTATTTAGGCTTTAAATTGAAAACAAAAAAGTACGTGTTTCACAGTTTTTAAAAATTCTACCCCCTAAGGGGTTAAATAGGGGTTGAATGTTTGTATAATAGTCCTTCGTTCTTCAAGTTATTTTTCAAGTTACGTTTATGAAACTTAATATTTTGGCTCTTGATTAAAAATAAAGAATTACGTATTTTACATTTTTTTTAAATTCTCCCCCCAAGGGGGTAAAAAGGGGGGTTAAAGTTTGTATGAAACTCCGTCATTTTTCCAGCTATACCCATAAAATTCGGTATTTAGGCTTTAAATTGAAAACAAAAAAGTAAGTGTTTCACACTTTTAAAAAATTCTACCCCCTAAGGGGTTAAATAGGGGTTGAATGTTTGTATGATAGTCCTTCGTTCTTCAAGTTATTTTTCAAGTTATGTTTATGAAACTTGATATTTTGGCTCTTGATCAAAAATAAAGAATTACGTATTTTACATTTTTTGAAAATTCTCTCCCCAAGGGGGTAAAAAGGGGAGTTTCAATATTCATAGTTAAGACAGGACAACGTCTGTCGGGTCCGCTAGTTTTATATAAAAAAAAATAAACCAATACGCTAAGTGATATTGATCACTTAAAAGTAAAAGAAACAAAAAGCTTAAAAAAAGACAAAAGAGGAAGCGACTACAAAAAAAGAAAATCTCAAGTGCGATAAGTTGGTTATGAATCCCTTTGTGAGAGCGAACGAAGTAAAGTGAAGTGGGATCGGCGATTTAGTGGAGTTCAAGTTAATTCAAGTCGACCAATCAATAAGGATTTCGCTTACTGAAGCCTAACCCGGCTAAGTAATGCCGGCGTCTTGGCAGTCTGTTAAAAGACCATTCAGTTGGCACATTATTCGGCGGGACAAAGGAGATTCGGCCGCGTGTACGGAGTTAAGCCGCCTCACATGTTCAGACACGACTATTCTAATGTTGTATCATGTTTGGTGTTACACTGTCATCATCATCAGCAATCCATAAGTGCAGAACTCCTCTCAGAGAATAATTATTGGTCACAGTCCATTTTTTTTATTCGATGACAAGACAGTCCTTGACTACAATTCAACTGATGGTAAAGTGCAGTCTAAGATCGTAGCAGGCTAACTTGCAAGGGTTATGGCAGTGTATATTTATCCCATACCCCTAATCGGTTTCTACACGCCATCTTGCCGGAACGCTAAATCGCTTGGCGATACGTCTTTAATGGTAGGGTGGTAATGACTATTTGGTAGACTTCACCCACATAATGAAAATATAACGGAGAAAATTCTCAGACGTACAGGTCTCGACACTTTCTCGTCACGGCTTTTGGCCCATATTGGCGCCCAACGTGGGTCTAACCTTCAGTTGTATGTAAAAAATCGTTGAAAAAATTTGTTTGAAATAGTACACAGAAAATGCCTCTTGACGTTTGTTGGAATAAATAAATGTTTGAAAATTGCCTGTTGAATTTTTCTTCGGACCTTTACCTCGTATACGATATAGTTGTCGTGAAGTGTAAAGGTCAATAACGATAAAAATACTTATTATTACGCGCGCAGTGACAAATGGCGCGGAGATAAAACGCCGTGTCGCTGTGAGGGAAGCTGAGGGAAGGGAAGCTTCCTTTATTTCGGGCGTCACAAGCCGACACTGCATTAGTTTACCTGAGTTTTGTTGAAGCTAGTCACGTTTCTACTCGTCTGCTCGTACTATCGAAGTGTTCCTTATTTGCTAACCTATGAATGAATTTATGAATGAATATTATTTCTGCATAGGTATCATAGACTATATCTAAATATATAAAAGGCAAAGATGACTGACTGACTGACTGACTGACTGATCTATCAACGCACAGCTCAAACCACTGAACGGATCAGGATGAAATTTAGCATGTAGATAGCTATTATAACGTAGGTGTCCGCTAAGAAGGGGTTTTTGAAAATTCAACCTAAAGGGATAAAATAGGGGTTTGAAAAATCGAACTTAACGTGAGCGAAGCCGCGGGGAAAAGCTAGTTTAAAATAAAAATTATAACTTATTATGTAGCAAAAACTTGAACTGACGATTAAGGAACTACCTAAAAAGGGAAAATAAAATAAACCTTTTTAATCTTAACAACTAAGATCCTAAAGTAATGCAAATTGTAACTAATTTTGAGTTGGCAACAAACTTTTTTAAACGCAAAACGAGTTTTATTTTTATAAGCCGGGCAGCGAGATTGCTTTTAAACAGTTTTGGTTAGTCTCGTTAAAAATAATTTTAAAAAGTAGACTCTATCCATTAAAAAAATTATCAAAATTGGACGTCGTCATCGTTCAAAAGTTACCATACAAATAAATGAACTAATAAAAAAAATGCCATTTAAGGGTATTTTTATATTTTTCGTATATCAAAAATACGAAAAAAATAAAGGCCCAGTATAGGAAAAAATACTTCTTTGCAAGCAAAGAAGTATTGGTTAACGCCAAAAGTCACGAATTCATTGCCTATAGTTGAGTCAATTTAACAAATACTAATTTAAGAATTGTTCATCCCAGACTTGCGTCTTAAGTAGCAACAAAATTTATTACACGAAGAAAAAACAATATTTACTTTCAAGAATCGAACCTAAGATATTTCGCCTGCAAAGTTACGGGTGAATTTTCTCAAAGCTGAGCCATGGATGTTGCGAAACTCATTACATAGTTGTCGTGAACATCGTAACGGCATAGTTGGCTCGCTTTACCTCACCAGGCGTTGTTCACATTCTTCATACATTGCAAACTTGCTATAAATTGCGTTCAACGTAAATAAAACAAAATTGTAAACAAATCTCGGGCCCTACCACCAACGCTTAAATTATTATAATTTCAATATTGTATTGTATTGTATTGTATTGTTTATTTCTTCGATTTAGACTTACAAAAGCGCTAACGAATGTCAACAAATTTTACATCAATAAGTACAAAATACTTAATAAAAATAAAAATAAATAAATTAAATGTCAAAAGAAAAAATTATGTACTACTTATGTTAAGGGTCAAAATATAATATTTTAGTTATATTTTATTTGTTTAAATAGATATTATAGTATTTGTTATGTTATTTGTTATGTAGTGTAAATATGTATATTGCTTAGATAATATACCTTTATGTTGCACCATACTACCCTCACACATCATTTCACTCCTATCACCAATGGTTGCCTGGTAGAGATTGCTTTGTAGCAATAAGGCCGCCTTTGCATGCGTAGTTCTAAGTTTTATTTATTTTTGTTTCATTCTTGTGTGCAATAAAGTTTTTATCTATCTATCTATCTATAATAATAATGTGATGTCATTAAACATAACAAATATGATTATTGTTTTAACATGTTATTCAATACCTTAAAATAATACTTTAAGTGAAGTAATATTACTTTGAGAGTTGCTAGTAGGGGGAGTAATAGGCTGGTGTGGTATGGCCATGTAATGAGGAGGGAAGAAAACCAAATAAGTGCATGGAAAATAGTGAAAAAAAAGACCTTCGCTGTCCGCCCGTCTTTCAGCAGGCTGTACCTCTGTCATATGTTGTCGCTATAACAAAAAATAATAAAAATAAAAATTAATTAAAAATTAAAGGGAATTATCGTTATTAGAAATGTGTTTTTTCGTCGTTTTTGGTACAGAACCGAGTCGTATACGAATCCGACTCGCACTTGACCGGTTATTTTAGAATTAACTTGACTGGAAATTGAGCCTAGTGTAGAGCTATTTAATCTTGATAATATTCCATTAGCAAGCAATACTGCTATAGACGCAATGTAATCGGGAATACTCAGAAAAAAAAACAATAGGCTGTGGAAATAATAAACAAGGAAGGGATTTATTCCGTGAGGGGAATAAAGGGCGAACATACCTCCGGAATATAAAGGAACGACGTGTGGCCACAGCCTAGCAATGATACAGTTGGCCGATGTCTGTCTTTGCACAATTTTTTTGACATAAAATATATCTATTTTATTTTATGTGCGTCAAACAAAATCTCTTCTAGAGAGTTTTATTTTATGTATGTAAGTCACACATAATCTCTTCCAGAGAGGCCAGCTATCCGTGTGCACGTGTTTTTTTGTGCTTTAGTTTAAGTTGGAATACAGAATAAATAGATAAATAACTAATAAATTATGGAGTGTGTCATTGGCTATTATAACTTCACTCACATACAAAAAAAAATACAAGTTACAAAAGAAACTATAGAAAAGTACCGAGACAGGATAAAATAAAATTTAGGCATTTCTCAAGTAGCACAAGTCAATCTTTTATTAAACCGAGAATAGTAATTCTATAAGTAAGTATAGTTCTTGCAATTCACGAGCGCATGAGCTTTACTTGTGGTTACGTCGTGTACATGCACATTGCGTATGTGTGCGTGCCTGTCAGGAGCCTAGATGGGAGCGGTCAGGCGCGATCAAGCTCTCGCTCACACTTATATAGATACGACACACACAACCATGAGCCATGTGCTCTGGTGAATTGCAAGAACTATACCAGATAGTATTACGCACTTCTGGGAAAATCTAAAATAATAGATGAAAGTAGAATTTTTTTTCCAGTTTCCTTTTACCTTTATCAAGAGTAAAGAGCAAGTAAGCGCGCTACATTTTAGGCTGCACCTTCACTTACTGTAAGATGTGATCGAAGTCAATCGCTTGTCTATAAAAAAAAGTAATTTTAATCCGTTCTCCCTGTACCTGCTATTAATTGCAGGTTTACACTCTGGAATTACTTGAATTCAGCACCGACATCTATCGTTACAGTACTATCAGCAAGAGAGTAGTGCAATTACCATTGCGCTGCAACGCGGCGCGCGGCGGCGGCTATTTGCTCAACAAACATTAGCTGTGAATTACACACTCTCCGCGCACCTGAGCGCCGATTAATACTGCACGTACCTACTCCGTGCGATTGCTGCTAGCCTGGTACAATATTGCTGCAGACACTGTTTTATAAGGAAGACTTATGCCCGTTCCCTAACTTTCACGGGCTACCTAAGCTAAGTAAGGCGACACTTTCTGTCAATTTCGTTTTCATGTGCCTTTAGAGACACATAAAGATGAAAATAATATTGTGTAAGGGGTTGTATTTAGGGGCTACCTACGTAAAGAAACTCCCACTTAGGACATGATTTAGGTATGGTTGCTGAAAACGAGAATTAAAATTAAATAATCTAATTCTTTCCGTATGGTAAAAGTAAGCTCCAGTTTTTACAACTAACTCTAACGTAGGTAACCTTGAAGTCAAGAGTCAATGGGTATTCTCTAGGCAAGCGCGCTAGATCTTAAGTTGTGTCGCAGTAAACTGACAAAAAAGACATTTTAGAGGAGACCAAGCGATTTTGTTTTAGCGCGAAGGTGGAAATTAGTTAAGGGTATAGATCATATTAAAACTACCCCGTTCCAAGTTAGCCCGTTATCATTGCATCATCACTTACCATCAGATGAGATCGCCACTCAGTACAAGTTTAACTGTACCACTCTTTTGAGTATATAACCAACGTACCACTTTAAGCTTAAAGAGTTATTTTTACTCAAAACAAAGTAGCAATAAAAATAATAATTCGGCAGTAATTAAAGCGTCTACACTCTAAATCAAAGAGATTTAAGCATTAGAGTGGCTATGAGCTTCTTTACTTACTAGTAGATTATAGTTGTGAGATGATGTAGTTAAATAATTGACCGAGCGAAGCGAGGTCTCTGAGTCTACTTGAGTGAATTTGCACTTGTCCGTCCGTCCGTCTATCAGAGCCTTATAACTTCTGAATTACTGAACGTAATTACTTCCTTAAATATAATGTGTAAACTGATGGCCTTCAGCCAAATATTGCATAAAAAAATATAAAAACTTAATTTCAGGGGGGCTCCCCAGGTCCCAGATGGTGAGGGTGAAATTGTGTTCTATGGTGAGCGGTGCGGTTGTAGAAGAAAAACGGTGGAATAAAGTCAAATATCTCTTCAGAACACTCCCCGTTATATAGCCGATAGAATAGTCAAAGAGAACTTACATCTCTGCGGTGCTCTAGGCTTTCCAACGAGTTCTCTCTATTACTAAAACAACGTTCAAACATCTCCGGTAGGCAGTAATTAATACGGTGTTAACGAGCCAGTTTCAGGAGTGTCCCGAAAGTATCGCGAATGATATCCGGCGCCCGGTGTCGGTCGCTTTGTTGTAGCTTTGTAATTTATTCGGCTTTTAAGAGCTTCGATGATCTTTTGGTGGAAATGGCAAACCGACATTAAGAGACTGGTCTAATGACTTCTTTTGCGTTTCTTTATTTCTTCTTTATGTTAAATGAGTGATTTAATCCCTGAGTGACGTAACAATCGTCAGTAGTGTTTTTTTTCCTTACACATTCTTTTGCAAAGGCATGTAACAAATTGCAATGTATGTGAGTATACTGTAAGTATGGTAAATTAATATGATGTAGTTACTAGTTGATGCCCGCGGCTTCACTCGCGTGGATTTAGTTTTTAAAAATCCCGCGGGAACTATTTAATTTCCGGGATAAAAAGTAGCCTATACCACTTTCTCAATCCTCAACTATATCCATGCAAAAAATCACGTCGATTTGTTTGCTTTGTTGCGGCGTGATTGAAGGACAAATCAATAAACCAACAAACAAACACACTTGCATTTATAATATTACTAGTGGTTCGCCCCGAACTGAGACCTCGCGGTATCCCATAATTCCCAAAAGATAGTTTTAATTATACATATATTGTAATAATTATCTTTTAACATATAATACGCAATAAAAATAATAATAGTTGACGCAAAACTGTTTTACTGATACAGCGCCATCTATTAGCATTATTGTGAAGCTATTAGCATTAAAAATTAAATAATTTCGTTTCTTTATAATATTTATCTAATTTTAGTATTTGTTGTTCAAGTACAGGATATAACTGAATTTTCAACAAAGTTTCAGGTTCTAATATGCAATACTTTTTGACATGTAGCTCAAATTAAATCTCCACTTAAAAGTTAAATAATTTCGTTTTTTTATAATATTTATCTAATTTTAGTATTTGTTGTTCAAGTACAGGTTATAACTGAATTTACCACTAAGTTTCAAGTTCTAATATCTTGTCATTCTTGACATATGGCTCAAATTAAAATCTCCACTTTGAAAGCCCCCCATTTCGTCAATTTTAAGGGAAAAATTAAAAAAAAAAATATTTTTGTACTCTGTTCAAAGTCGTCTTTAAAAAGATATATCGCAAGTCTATGTAACGCAACAAACAAGATTTTACTTCAAACACGCTTCTATGAGAGCCCCCCTGAAATAAAGCTTTTTATATTTTTTTATACAACTAGCTGATACCCGCGACTTCGTCCGCGTACATTTAGTTTTTTATCATCCCGCGGGAACTCTTTGATTTTCCGGGATAAAAAATAGCCTATGTCACTCTCCAGGTTCTCAACTACACACATGTAAAAAATTACGTCGATCCGAAGCTCTGTTGCAGCGGGATTGAAGGACAAACCAACAAACCAACAAACCAACAAACACACTTTCGCATTTATAATATTAGTAGGGATGTTCGGCTGAAGGCCATCAGTTTACATATTATATTTAAATTTGAAGTAATTACGTTCAGTAATTCTGAAGTTATAGGGCTCTGACAGACACTTGGACGTACACACTTCTCTGTCTAGTAGGCAAGCGCCCTAGTTGACTCAGAGAACTCGCTTCGCTCGTTCAACTACGGATAGTAGATAACTATAATTTTCTTCCTCTTAGAAAGTCAGCCATGGTGGCCAATCTCAAACGGAAACTAGCAAACTATTTGGGAAATATTATAGTGCACAAGTGTGCGCTGTGTATTACCATTGAGGTCTCCTTAATAAAGCTTCATTTACCCTACATATCTACTACCTGTCAAATTATTGTAGAACTACATCTGTTATTTTCTGCTATAATGAACAAAAATCTCCAAAATCTAAAAGAAGGCGCCTCAAAGCTTCTTGGCAAAGTACGAAATCCCAATACAATATGTGCGCTCCTCGGCTTCGGCGGGAAATTGAATACAATCTGGGAAATCGACCGTCTCGGATTACTGCACATACGTTCTAAACACCGACGTGTTTTACGATTTTACGCCACTGGGTCTAGGAAATATCCTAGTACTAGAAAAAAATAAATACCTTTGGTAAGCGTTATGGAGATAGCTCACACCCAGGATTAACTCATAGTCTACATTTTACCCTGGAAAATGGAAGAGTTCCCGCGGAATCAAAAAATCTTATTCCGCGCGGACGAAGTCGCGGGCGTCGCGGGCCAGTGTTTGTTACTCCTTCACGTCACAACAAATGAACCGATTTAGCTGAAATTTGGAATGGAGATAGACCAAACCTAGGATTAATACATAGGCTATAATTTTATCACGAAAAATTAAAGAGTTCCCGCGGGAATCGAAAAACTTAATCAAAGCGGACTAAGTCTTGGGAATCAACTAGTGAGCTATAAAGCAAGCTGGTCTTGACTTCCGCAAGTCTCGGTCTTGCGCCCTTTTTATCCAACAGCTCCCTAGACGACTTGTCTGTCCACTTAGCTAGGGTCCCGTACACTACACTTTCCAGTGCGAAATCATCTTTGCAACACCTTGGGACGCCAAAGTCTATCTTTTTAAGCTATGAAAAACGATAAACCAAAGTACTCTCCATGCGTTGGAGGAATCTAATTAACTATCCATCCCTTGAATAGCCCTGCAATGCAATTTTTTGAATAAACAAGACGTGTAAATTGAAAATTGAAAATTTAAAACACTCCCGACATGTTAATCTAAGGCCGGACTATATACGATACACCTGACATCCTGTTACCCAGTTTTCTGCCCATCATCAGAACCTCCTCCTCGATCCTCGATCACCATCTATCTAGCACCTACTCATTGAGACCATTCTAATAAGCCCAAACACGCTATATCTGCTGTAAGTTGCTGAAGATTTGGGTATCTCGCAGACTATATGATGCTGCAGCATCAGCTCAAGGTTACCATGCCTTGGAAATAATTCGGAGAGACAGTACACAAACTTTCAAATCAATGGCACCAGTGAGAGTTTGTAAGACCCTTTAACCAAGTAGCTAATGAGCTGATGATCTTCAAACACCTGTGAAAATCTTCATAAATTATAGCCAAGACGCATCTCAATCACGATAGCATTGAAACACAAAGAACCACATCAAAATCGGTTCATTAGCTACGAGAGATCCCTCGGGGGATAACAAATAAAACGAAAAAATGTTAAATGATGATTCTGATTCTATTGAGGAAAAATCTTACTACTCGACGTTATCAATTATCGATATTTCTCTTACATCGATATCGATAATAAAGTTACGACACGCCTCTATAAAGAGAAAATCACACAAATATCGCGGCCATTTTATCGTTTCGAAGCGGAAACTGCGAGAGGAATAAATATGTATTACCGCGGTCATTGCATTGCAATTTATTGACAGATATCCCGCATGAACCTATTTATGCGGATAATTCGAAAACGTGAATTGTGACTGGATGTATTTGCACATTTCGATACGTTTCCTTGGATTTAAAAGGGTACGGTGTCGATTCGCATAGCTTTATTCTGTGATCCTATTAAATCTATATTATCTATGCATATAATCAATCCTATCAACTTATTATAGCCTAGTGTCCGGAGACCGTCTGGTCTACTCGTTTCATCTTGATATTTCACCCTGGGACCTCTGGTCTGGAATTTGTTTCTATATACATCAATAAGATTATTATTTCGCTATCGTGACTAAGTATTTTTGATTTCTTTCTTAATTTTTTTAACTTACCGACATGAAGTGTAACATATGGCTTAGTATTAGCTATCTCCATTCCAAACAGCCAAAGCAATTCATTTGTTGTAGTCTGAAGAAATAACAGACATCCATCCATCCGTCCATCCTAAAAAGTTTTCGCATTCACAATATCTTCTAATATTATTAATGCGAAAGTTTGTGAGGATGGATGTATGGATAGATGTTTGTTACTGACGAATGAACCGATTTTGAATGGAGTTAGCTTATACCCAGGATTAACACAAGCTACATTTTATCCCAGAAAATTAAAGAGTTCCCGTGAGAAACAAAAAACCTTAATCCGAGCCGATGAAGTCGTGGGCATCATCTAGTGATAGGATGAAGTCTATGAAGTGGATCATGTGTACCCTTGAAGGATATAGCTTGTGTACCCTACGAAACGCCTGTTCCGTTCTGCCCTATGTTTCAAAAAAGGTTTTATGTGTTATTTGAAAGGAAAGAGATTTTTTATTTAAATACACGCAGAACATCCAAGACTCCGGACGGCCATTTGTATTCATTGTCCTTAATCAATCGTTCGATCAAGACGAATGTTGTCCGCAGCTTGCCTCGCAATAAACATGTCACTAATGAGTTAGATAGCACCAAAAACTAGCTTTTGTCTATATTTTGCCTTGTGGTGTTAGGATTAAAAGTCCTTTTGTTTTTCCGGGATGTAAAGTGGTCCCGATATGCAGTGGCAAGGAGTATGGCAATTTAAATTGAACCCATACCCCTAACTGGTTTCTTCACGCTAATGGCGTAACGCTAATGGCTTGGGGGTACCTCTTTGACGGCCACGGCCTAAGGGGCCCGGTTGGAAATCAAACCTGAGACCTTCCACTTTTAGACTACAGCGCACACCACATTGTGGATGTCATCAAGAAGTTTCTCACCATCATCATCAACTACTCACTACTGAGCACAGGTCTCCTCTTAGAAGGGTTATAATAGGCCATATTTCACCACGCTGCGCTGGTTCTATGTGAAATGTTAGACTTTACACACCTTTTGAGAACATTATGGAGAACTTTCAGACGTACATGTTTCTTCACGATGTTTTCCTTCACCATTGAAGCATATAACATTTAATTGCTTAGGCGCACATAACTCCGAAAAGTCATAATGCCCGGGTTCGAACCTGCGACCCCCTGAATAGCATACCATAGTCCTAACCACTACGCTATAACAGCTGATAACAAAAAAGTTTCTAATTGTCTTCAAAAACAATCCACTCCCGTTCCACTCAGTTGAACCCAATTAGTATCTTGAAATTTTTTATTGGGATAGGTCCTACTCAAACAAGCCGGCCATTAAAATGTAGATATAAGAAATATCGAACTCCTTTTCCTTTACACAGTTGAAGGGTGGAAGGAAAAGATTTCTTTAAGGCTACAAATTAAAGTTGTAAAAGGGGAAGCGCAAACTGCGTAGAAGAAAATTCTGTTTACCCGATTTGAGTAGGTACCTATATCGAGCGTCGCCCCGAGTGCCGGTAGCGGGTGCCGGGTGCCGGTCGCCGGTGCCGGTTGCCGGGTGCCGGTCGCCGGTCGCCGGTCGCCGGGTGCCGGTCGAAACTAAACATTCTCAAAGTAATAGACTTGTGAGTGCGCCGGAGAAGATGACTTTTTCCACCTTACGCCTGATTAAGTTTAAAGGGTTGATCGTTCGAGCTGTCGATGCTGTCGGTAGATATAACTTAGCTGTTATTCTACACTATATATATAGCGTTGTAGTTTAACTGCTTTGTTGGTCTAGTGGTTATATTCGATAATGATGTCCTGGGGTTTGATTCCTGGGTTCAGCCAAAAAGCCGACAGTTTCGAAGATTAAACCACAAAAAGAGACAGACGAACCAACAGACAAAATTTTAAAGATGTTTTTTGGATTAATACTGTTATAATTTCACTCAAATAATGAAAATAATGAGCGATAAACCACAGCACGCATGAAATAGGTGCGGTGATTTTTGGACTGATTGTCATAATCATTGATTTATACACAGTGTTTACGCCGTAGCTTTGCGAAGAAATATAATAAGTCTATCGAATCGTTGAAATCTTTTTTGTTTTGCTTTATTTTTTTTTATGATAAACCATTTCACCGTAAATCTGTCACAAATTGCAATGAAATAACCACGTTACACAGTTATTTATATCCCGCGAAATTCTCCCGCGTACCTTTGAAATGGCTGCCATATTTGTCCAATTTTATTTCCTATGTTGTCGCGAGCCAATTATTATCAATTATCCCATCCCCCGTGCCGTGTGAGAGTACCTAATTGGAAAAATGAAACTTATTCCATTTTGCGCAGTGATTGTTTTCGACAACGTATAGGTATATTTTTCACTCACAGTAAAGGAAATATGCTGTAGAGTGTATTATATCGTGAAAATCAATCGGTAGGGTGGTAACTAGCCACGGCCAAAGCCTCCCACCAGACCAGAACAGAGACAATTCAGAATTTATATATTCCTAAATTGCCCCCCCCCCTTACTACTTAGTTATTAGCGCTTACTACTTACTAGATACTAATTGTTTGTACTTATTAGGTACGTATTTTTCAACGCATATTCCCCGGTACGGTTGTTCCCAGTTAATTATAATATGACCCGCCTTATATAAAAAAATTCTTACAATTTCGATTGGCAAATAGATTTCTGAACGTTAGGAAAGTTCGTTTGCTTACATCGTCAGATCTGACAAAAGGATAAAGTGCAGAGTATACATTGGATAAAGCAGGTTTTTAAACTTCACGTCACGTCTGTCCGTTGCTCCTCTGCTGCTTGATTGAAAGACAATCCAAGAAGATAATAACGTTACGAGGGATGGCATTGATTACTTCAGTCCGGTCATTAGCTGCTCGTATTCGTTTGTATAACTTCGACTTGGGTGTCTGTCCTTATGCCCTTGAAGGTCGAACAACTGAACTTTAAATCCAATTTATTATCTCGATTTAAGTTGTTTTGACAAATAATTGCATTGCTGCAATTAAATTATTAGTTTTGCCACCGGCCGAAAGATCTTCATCTAATAATATTTTTAATGGACTTTGACTTTAGCTCTCGAGTTCAATGGTTGGTAAATTCAAAATAAGTAGGCCTAAAAATTATCAACTTTTCGCCACTGATGTGAAAGATCAGTGCAAATTATAGTAAAAATATAACTTTACAGTTTAATTTACGTTACTACGGTTGCTAGAGTAAAATAGAAGCAGAATCAGAATGTATTTATTGCATTATATACACTTGTAGTATATAATATAAGAGGTGGTAGGTACAAAAGATTGTAGGACATAGTGTATTACCAATCTAATGGTGTGTAATAAAATCAATCCTATTAATTAATTACGTATATTAATCCTTTTCTTTTTATACATTATTTATAGGCACACGCTTGACCACACCTGATGGGAAGTGATGAAAAGTGATTAATCTCATTTATATTATAAATGCGAAAGTTTGGATGTATGGATGGATGTTTGTTACTCAATCACGCCGCAATGACTGACTGAATGAATGACTGAGCCCATTTGACTGAAATTTGGCACAGAGATAGATTATAGTCTGGAATAACACGTAGGTTACTTTTTATCCCGGAAAATAAGAGAGTTCCCGCGGTGTCTGTTCAGTATTTGCATTTAAAAAAATATTATGAACTTTGTATACACATGCGAACTTCAGCCCAGTGAGATATTGTAGTGTTATTATAATATTTCCACCTCCTTAATCCTCGATAGCTGTACCTATCTATATGGATTTTCGAGGATAGCTCGGAGGCTTCTCGATCAAAATACAAAATCCAAATATATATGCTTGCTCCGGGCGAAGAGGAAATTGAATACAGCCTGTGTAGTTGCCTCGCACCACACACGCCATTCCACACTTCACAATAATTACACAGTGTTTCATTGAAC
Source organism: Hipparchia sbordonii (assembly GCA_038048805.1). NCBI lineage: Eukaryota > Metazoa > Arthropoda > Insecta > Lepidoptera > Nymphalidae > Hipparchia > Hipparchia sbordonii. The sequence goes on from CM076112.1 coordinate 484,284, forward strand.
AGGAGCGGTACAGGGAAATCATAGACCAGAGGAAGTTACAAAGAACCATTTAAAAATACATAAATATAAAGGTAGTTTTCTTTTTCAGGTTACAGTAAATAAAAAATACTTTTTTTTTTCTCTTTTTTATCAACGGATGTAAGTCAACTGCCCGAGAAAGGTTTTTAGATGGACTTCCACAGCTCTCGGTCTTACGTCGCATTATCGTATTTGTAAATTGACTTATAATTACATCTTACATACCAAGCTCAACACCGCCGATAGGTACGTCGCCCGACTGACACGTTTATACTTTTTATATGATACGCCTACGAAACGGGGCGATTTGATTTTTTGCATGGATAGAGTAGAATAGAATTTAAAAGCCTCATATTATATTATGCTCATATTATATTATGTTTCCGTAAGATCTCTAACTGCGAAAGAAGATAATTTAAGCAAGTAGCAAGGTACACAAAAGTTTGAATAGGAAAACTTCAGTAATTACTTTCCTATACAACTTGTATAGCGGAACTTCCCAAAACCAATATATTAGATGTGTTAAACTCCAATCATTTAAATAATATTGCTTTAAGAATATTTTCTAACACTTTGAGAAAAAGCTTTGAACAATCAAAAAGCCTTTCAATATTTGTTGGATCGTCCCTTTGATCCTTTTGCTTCCTTCCGACTTTTCTCCACTTTCTTTTGACACTTTGCACGTCAATGTTACATGTTACATACAATTGCTTTTTTGTATTTTGTACTGTAAAATACTGTTATGAAATACCTGCTATTGAGCACCGATTTCCCAAATCGTCTTTAATCTTTGGTTAAACTTTGAATTGGCGCTTATTTGCTTTGCAAATAGCATTGGATATCTGTAGGTACACATAAAAGCAAGTTACCACTCACAGACTAATCACGAAATTTCAGGAATTAAACAACCTACAACTTAGAACTTAGAACGTATAAATCAGTTAAGAATCGAAGAAAATCTACCCCTAAGGGGGTAAAATGGGGCCTAGAATATTATTATGAAACTCCTATGTTTTTGAAGACACGACGATTTTAATGCATCTTTAGTTGAACTAAAAAATAATGCTAGTACTATTATAACTGAGCAAGAGTTTTAATTGCCAATTAATATTCGTAGCAGAAAAAAAAGTTTGTTGACATTCTAAACTACGCGAAAACTTTATAACTCTACGAATTTCTGATTAACTATTCTTCGATAGGGAAAACTTTTTAGATTAGCTTTGTTAATATTATGTAATATAGTACTTAATCTATGATTCTATAAGTAAATAATAAATAATGTATTATAATGCTTACTTTCAATAAGCTAAGTCGAAGGAATCGAATAATTGCTCAAAGCGAACTGCAAACGGAACTGTCGCTGGTAAACTCCACCCATTGCACTATTGTCGTACCTAGTAGTATGATAAGAACGCTTAGTTGGAGGGGAAAGGGGTACATAAGTCATGGATAATATTCTTTAAAAAAACCGGGATTAAAACTATCCTGTGCCCGTCTCATAATGCAAACTATTTCTGTGCCCATCAAGATATTTTCAGCGGCTGGGTGTGGAGACCATTATTAAACTTAATCAAAAGAGAAACGAACCTGGGACCTAAAAACCAAATTAAAATATTACACATTTGTAAAAGATCCTTTGTAAAGGTACTTTGTACTTAATTATTAAGAAAATACGAATTATACAAGTTTCGTATTTACAGCGCAACGAAACTGATTAAATCAGATTTTAATAAAAATAATACATTCCGGAAACAATCGTTGACGTAAAATAAACAAGGTTTTATTTGACCAATTACGTGCTCACGGCGGGTGAGGAATAATTGATAATTGGCTCGTTTACGGCTTCGAATATGCGTCCTACATGCTCGCTGTTCGAGAATATTCCACGAAAATGGCGGCCATTTTGTTTAACTTGAAAAGGAATAAGGCCAACCACATATTTATATACCTACTACATCTGAAATCAGAATCCGAACTGCAGGTCTAATCTTTTCATTCATACAACCATCATCAATCAATATCAATCATCTCGCGTTTTTAGGACCCATGATGCTCTATTTTTAAAGTTATTTAAATAACGATACACACCATCCGTGGTTTAAGCGACTGGATCGGAATATCAAAAGAGTCAACTAAAACATTATCGTAAACCATGAAATAAGTCTAAAATCAATAAAATGCAAAACGTCAAAATATGGTCTCATTTATTACGTTATTAGGTTCTTTAATCGATTTATAATGTACTACATACTAGATACGGTGTTTCAAACATTCACCTTGTTCAACTGACATGCACAGTCGACCGTGCATTAGTTGTTAGTGGCATGAGCATTGGCGACGTACGAACGGGGCGCTATTTACGCGATAACAAGCACCTAATTTTGAATTGAAAAGCCAACAAAATAAGTAACAAAAAAAAAGACGTGTGGCACTCTGGGACTGCCGCGGTAAAGCTATTGCATAGCATTTTTTATCAACGCCATCTAGCGGCTCACCGTAGAGGAGTCCCGTGTCAGGTTCTTTTCGTTACGGAATTTCTGGATTCGGTCTCCACGCTGGCCCGCGATAGAAGCTATGCAATAGCTTAAAATTATACCTACTTGATTTAGTGAATAATTAGATAACGACATCGTAGCGCAATGTACAAGTTCATATTATCTATGTATCTATCTCGATGGTATTATAATATTTCAGGGGGCGTGCTTTTTTCGGGCTTTTTGATTGTTTGATTAACGAATATTTTTTAAGTTCGGTTATAAGTGTCCGTCATAAATTGAAACTTTGGATTTAAGTGTTGGTTTTAAAAAGCAGTAGATACCATTTTCAATAGAACCTTGTTTGAGCTATAAATATATTTATTAATGCTACTCGGACTATAACTGAGCAATAGTTTTAATTGCCAATTAATATTCGCTACAGTTATAAAAGATTTTTGACGTTGTGAAAAAAAAGCGAAAATTTGTCGATGGTTCATCGAATTTCCAATTAACTATCCCCGATTGGGAAAACTTCCTAAAAGTGGGACGTGGGGGGAGAGACAGTGACAAATGACAAGAATATTTCAAACCGCGCGGGAAATGCGTCTACCAAATGGAGTTCTTACGCTTCTTTATAGTTAACCTTTCGTGAAAACCGTAAGTGGAAAGGCCCCGATTATCTGTAGCCTAAGCTCGAACATTTTAATTTTCGAATAGTAAAGGTAAAGTCAACGTCAGCAAGAAATTTCGTATGAAAATGACAGGAGCGCTTTATCATTTTCATACATGCCTTCAAAAACAATTTTTAAGCACTGGCAAAGTTAGTATGCTTTACCGTTTACCCTGGAAAAAAGAGGTCTTTTAAAAACGGAATTCCATGTGGAGGAAATCGTGGTTTGTTTTGCAAATGCTAGTTTAAAACATAACTCGGCGGTATGGTATCAAACTCCCTTCATCACGAAAGGTTAAATACCAACTGCTTTTGAGACAGTTCCGGGATATCGTGTAATTACCCAGAGATAGTTTTGGAGGCACTCTGGTTAACAGTTTTAAGCGGTTAGAGGGGTTGGAGGGCGTTCGTGTAATCCGCTTTATCCCTCGCATATTCACTCGGAATAAAACGCCATTTTGGTTTCATTTCAAGAGGAGCTTATTATAAAGATGTAGAGATGTCGTTGTACATGAGACTGATATACTAGATACTAAGGCAACAACGCGTTATTGCCTTAGTATCTCTTAACAATGCTCCGGTGTCGGTATAAAAGTCCCGCAATCACAGTTTGAATACATAAGCTTGTCCAAAGATTTCCTGTTGAATATAACTTTTTACTATAGATACACAATAAAGAACAATTTTTTGTTTGATTTTATTTCAACAACAACTGAGTCACTTTAATAAGACCTCTTTTGTCCCGGGGTTTATCTCCAAAACGGATTCTGATTAAAAGCTGTAAATTCAGTTTCAAATAATTATGTACTCGTAAAGGATTCAAATACATACTATTTATTATTTATTCTTTGTTAAAACTAAGGATTTAATTGTTAATTAAAAAGGACCTCAGTAAAAAATTTATTAAAATTCCATAATGGTTTTCAGTAAGTGGAATCGACAGTTAATACCGTCAAATGAAACGCAAATTTTTAATTTAAACTTGGCCGTCAAAAATAGTAATATTTCAGTGTTAATACGATTCCGCCCAACTCGCGTGCGGCGAGTTCAGAGAATTTGCAATTTTAAAAAATACAACCAAACTTCGTCACAGATGTGTCCAGAGTTGAAATATGGCCGCTCTGGACCATAGTTTTATATTAAATTCCTTATAATTCCGCCAGGGGTGCTTCGTTTGCGTTTTTGGAAAGTTGGTTGAAAAGGGGCCACATGAGCTATTCCTTTGTCGATTTGAGATACAAATGGTCGAAATATTATTTTTAGCCAGCTATGCCAAAATCAAAATGAAGGCTATTTATGTATATATGTATATATTTTCCATCGTAGCGCCCAAACTACTGAGCATTACGATGGAACTTGATTTTTTTTATGAATCAAGTGTCAATCGATTCGTTATTGTGGTCTAGGTGGCATAGACAACATTTACTTAAAAAAATCAATATTATGACTTAAAATCCGATTTTTGACCGACTTCCAAAAAGGAGGAGGTTATCAATTCAGCCGGTGTCTTTCTTTTCCGAAGTCGACTTACAGTTTTTGAACTATTTTCTTATATAATACCTACCTCGTTGAGTCGCGAAGCTCAACTGAAGTAAGGCACAATGTATCTATATTTAACTCGGTACAGCAGTTTCATAGTAAGTTCACGTGGAATCCCATACACTTGAGAATTAGGAAACAGACAAAAATACAAGGCAAAGGAACATAAATAAAGAAAAACACACCTTTTCCGAACGTTCCCGCAGATACGGGCGAGATGCTCCTCCCCGCGCTTTTATCTTTTTCGCGTAAAACCAAATGAAATTCAGCGATCACTTTGTCTACGTATAAATAGTGGATGCGAGAAGGCGAGAAGGTTGTTCGTAATCCGGTGTTGGCCGGACGGGGCAAGGCAGACACTGACGCGGTAGCGTTTCGTGTAGCTGTCATTAGTGTCAAAGTAAAATGAACCATAATAGCATTAAATTCAACAGACGATCTTTTAGTTTTCGGTCCGCACTTTTGACTATTGGGTTATTGGAGCTATCCTTACGTAGGGATACATGCATAGCGCAACATGCTCCACTCTCGGATATAGCGAGTTGGACCGCCGCGGTTTTGTATAATAGGGAAATTTTTGTATTATTAGTAATACAAAAATTTTCCCTATTATACAAAACCTCCTTTAGAGGAGTGAGTTATCTGACATTACACTATAGTCTACATACACGTGTAGACATGAGAAATAGAAGACTACAGCAGGATAATAAGTTAGTTATTATTCCACCCTTGCGGCAAGAGTCTCTAAACCCTTACTAATATTATAAATGCGAAAGTGTTTGTTTGTTGGTTTGTCCTTCAATCACGCAGCACCGTTGCAACGGATTGACGTGATTTTTTGCTTGTGTAATTGTTTAGGACTTGGAGAGTGACATGGGCTACGTTTTATCCCTGAAAAAGAGTTCCCGCAGGATTTTTGAAAAGTAAGTCGATGCGGACGAAGTCGCAGGCATCAGCTAGTAGTAAGTGCAGACTGAACATACTTTGAATGATTCCTCTAATGCTGAGATCTATAGAGCGTGCTCTAACTAAACTTAGACTTAATATAGAGTTAAACCGAGATACAAATATGCTGACATAAATCTGTCTCGTTTTAACTCTGTCTTGAATCTGAGCGGAGTGAGAGTATGGCATTTTTGAAACTTCTTTGTGTAATCACTGTATACATAGTATAGTTTTGTTACCTATTGTAATTTTTTTTTAAAAAAGAGCAACCGCTGAGTTTATTACTGGCTCTTCTCGGCAGGAAGGGCATTCCGATCCAGTGGTTGATTAATAAAAAAAAATCTATTCTATTCTATTTTATATTCTATAGATTTCAGCCTAAGAAGCACATTCGCAGTGATACTGCTGTGATATTTGCTGTTGCTGCTTGTTGTTGTCTGTAGTCGTTGGTTTGTTTATTTGGCAACGTACCTATTAGTAGTTCGTAGAGTTATACCACCGGATTTCACATTTTCCCCGTAACCATCAACTCGACTCCCTTGGCAGTACTGCCAGCTGGGTTTAATTTTACTATACGGTTTAAGCGCTCTTGTACCACAGTCATTTATATTGTAATCCTCCCACTCGAGACGTGCCTTACAGAGTAAGTTCGTCCAGAAGTTTGTTTACACCGAGCAGATGTAACTCGACACGAATTGAGCTAGTTAGATGCATTTCTGAGACTACAACTGGAAAACTTTTTTATGCGATGACAGACCGTGATTGTGGTCCCACTTGATGGTAAGTGGACGCAGTCTAAGTAAGGATAACTTGAAAGGGACATAATCACCATCCTTTTTAGAGTTCCGTACCCAAAGGGTGCCGACGGGACCCTATTACTAAGACTCCTCAGTCCGTCTGTCTGTTTGTCTGCGGGCTGTATCTCATAAAATGTAATGAGTAGATACTTGAAATTTTCACAAAATGTGTATATCTGTTGCCGCTATAACACAAATAATGAAAAAAGGGGAGTCCTCATACAGGGAATATATTTTTTTTAACGTTTTTTGCTCGACCGCAATCGCTGTTACGTTGGTACGAGACCCTTCGTGTGCCAGTCCAAATCGCACTTGGCCGGTTTTTTATAATAATATGTAGCATAACTTGAAAAATAGAGGATTTTCGTTCAACTATTTACTCGTATTCCCTATTTAACCCCTTTTACAATAATGATGAACTATCAATATCAAAAATAAAGTAAATAATATGTAGCTAACTGTGTGGCATTATAAACGCACGCGTATAATAAAAACCTACTTTACGGTTTTTTTTTAAAGAATATTAGACAACCTGAACTTGACTAATATCTTCCTATCCCCTACAAATAACGGAAAGCTTGTGTTAGGAGTGGGTACGACAATAGTGCAATAGGTGAATTCGAACTTGCGACCTTACAGTTTTCAGTGCGCACCTTTAACCGTTGGGCTATTGAGGCTTCAACAGCAGTTTTGACAGCGTTGTAGTGAGATCACTGATATCCATTCTACGAGCAAATGTATCGAAAAGAAAATGAAACAAACTTAAGGCCGCTGCATACGTAACGTGCACGGGACGGGACGGGACGTGGACGGGACGGGGCCGAACGTGGTTAGTAAACACGGACGGGGATTTTTAATGCATACGCAACGTGGCAATAACTCAGAACTAACGTGCTAGTGATGTGAACAAGGAAAGATGGATTTTTCATTTGAAGAATTGGCTTTAATTGCGCCGACGATATTTTTCCCGTTCCGCACGTGGCACGTTCCCGTCCCGTCCGTGCTCCGTGACGTATGCACAGTCGTATACATTTTCTATGAAACGATATTTCCAAAACTCCACGTCCCGTCCCGTCCACGTCCCGTCCCGTCCCGTGCACGTTATGTATGCAGCGAGCTTTAAAGCGCCGATCACGCCCCGGGCGATAAAAACATTTTCAAACTTAAAGTTAAGTAAACTTTCCTTGAAAACGGAGATTTTCCGCTGTAACTTTTTTAAATTTAACAAGGTCGTTAAAACTGTCACCGCCTGGTGGATTCAATTAATTATTGCGCTCTCTCTTCTCAGGTATAATCTCTGTTTTAAGCTATTGTTGGTCTTAAAGTGTCTTAAAAAACTGTTTTATAAGAGACTAATAAATAATTAACAACGGTTAGGTACATTATTTTAATTTTATTGTACTATAAAGACATAATTTTCTACTAATATTAGAGTTGCGAAAGTTTGTGAGGATAGATGTATTGATGGATGGATGGACGGATAGACGATGTTTCCTTCATGCCTGCAACCAATAAACCGATTTGGTTGAAATTGTCAGAATTAACACATAGGCTACATTTTATCCCGGAAAATTAAAGAGTTCCCGCGGATAAAGTCGCGGGCGTCATCTAGTAAATAATAAAAATCTATCTTTTATAAAAAGCTTTAATCTTTTTAGTCTAATAAAACAGTACAGAAAAGTCAGAGATGCGTGCCTGTAATCGAACTTTGGACTCCCCATAAAGGTTTAACCACAACGCTATCACAGCTGTCACTTTTTTTGTCAAATATATACTCAAAGGATCATACGAAAGCTTCGACATGTAATACCGCGTCCGCATGCTTGTGGCAAACGGCAAACGCCAAACCTCTACAAATGTTTGCCTTGAATTTGGGAATCATCCGCACGCTTGCGAGGGCGTTTGTATGTTCTGAACAGGCAAGCATGACGGACGTCGAACTTGTGTCGGCTTTATTATTTGGCTTAAGTTATTTTTACAAATGTTTTAAGCTCAGTATCGATCAATAATCCTACTAAAATGGAATATGGATGGATGGATGGACGGATGGATGGATGTTTGTTACTCTTTCAGCCACAACTAATGAACCGATTTGAATGAAATGTGGAATAGCGATAGCTCATACCTACATTTTAGCCCGGAAAATTAAGGACTTTCCGCGGGAATTAAAAAACCTTAATCCGCGAGGACGAAGTCGCGGACGTCATCTAGTTGATAGTAAAGCGTCCTCTAATTAAAATTTTCAAAACATATTTCATGTGCACAATTTGTCCAGTTATAGTTTTAGTTTAATATTATAGATTAGTAGTAGTAGCTAGTAGTATGTTCGAAAACACTTGGTACCTACCTAGTTTATTTATTTGAATAAAAAATATTCTACTCTATTCTAGTATGTACCTACTCAATAGAAAATTTGTTTTTTTCTTTATCAACCGATAGACGTCCACTGCTGGACTGTTTATTGCATGGACTTCCTCAGGCTTCGGTCTTGCGCCACCTGTACCCAGTGGCTCCCTGAGGGTCGCCTGATGGTGTCGGTCCACCTATTATCATACCATTATATACTATTTTCCGGTGCGGAGTCGCCACTTATTATTATTAATATTTAAAACTAATTAATTAATTAAATTATATAAACAAATCGTCTTCAGTCGACCAGTCATTCATTTTACGTTTTTACCCACTCACAAAATGAAGATTTCTAAAGGTGCGATACGTAAATCGTAATACAATAACACGTCTAATCGCCGCCACTGCACAAACGAGACTGAGTGCGCGCAAACGTGTGGACGGAGACGCAAGCGCTTGTGGCAAATTCCCTTTGGTTTGCGATCAAAAGACCGACACTCGATGGATCGGCCACAAACGCTCGCAAGCGTAGGCAAACCATGGCAAACGCTCTATCCGCACGTTTGCGTTTGTGAAGGTTTGCCGAGGTTTGCCAAGCGTGCGGATGCAGCTTAACACATATCGTCTAGAATTTATTTAATTTCTGTATTCGGGAAAACGAATTCAATTTATTTCGAACTATCGATAAAGCCTTACAAATCAATAGAAGTGTCAAAACATGAAATTTCATTTCTATTCGAGGACATATTAAATTGAACAGTTTTGAAACCAGCGCCGGGATATATGAAAACAGCGATAACAGTTACTCAATGCTATGTTCGCTAATATGAGACGGGGTTACACTCACGAGCGGCAGCGGTTTTCCTGAAAACTGTATTTTATTATGTTAACTTTGAAAATGTAATTTTTTAATTCGATTTTAAAGCGCTAATAGTCTAAAGTTCGACTGGAAACTGAAAGGCTAACGGTTCAACCCCCACCCGTTGTACAATAATTGTCGTACCCACTTTTAACACAATCTTTACGATTATTATTGAACGAGCCTTAAATGCCCGCGACTTCATCTGCGTAGACTAAGGTTTTTCTTGTACTAATCTCTCGGGAACCCTTTGATTTTCCGGGATAAACAGTAGTCTCTCTTACGAGTCACTGGCAGCTATTTTTCTACTGTGATCGCTGTTGGCAGCTATAATCTAGCGTTGCACGTTCTTTAGGGAAATCTAAAAGTGAAAATAACATTGGATAAGAGATTAGAGGCTATATTTTAGAAAAGGCTACCTACGCTGAGAGCCTCCTACTTAGGTGATGATTTGGGTGTGGCTGGTGAAAATGAGCATAAGTCTACTTATTTCATAATATGACCCCGCTGCCCTATGCAGGGTGAACACACCGCACGTATTAAATTGACTGTGACACAAGACGTGGCTGTAATAACGGCAAATTGCCATCAAATGGTCGCCGGAGCAATTTGCCCGCGCCGGGCGACTGTGCCTTCCTGACCTCCGAGGATCGATGCTCACTATTGAAACGAATCAAATTCTTTTTTATTCTAGCAACTTCTTAATATTATTCAACCAAGCCGTCTTTCTTATTGACTCTGTTGCCGTTTAAACTGATAGAAGTCCAAGGAATTCCATACAATTCGGTCTCTAATAAAAATTATTTTCGAAAAACCGACTTCTTACGCTATCAAAATAATTTTAATTGAAGTCGGGTGGGCTTAAAAAGAAACGATGAAACCGATACGCGACGCTCGCCTTCTGATGGCACAAACTTTACTTTACTTTACAAAAAGTTAAAGTAAAAATAATTTTGCAAAGAATATTATTCTCCATGTTAAACATGTCTGAAACATTTAACTGAAAACGGCCCAAATCCGAAGGGGTCGTTGCTATGGTATAATTTTATCAACGTAATCGGTTATATGTAAATCTAATCGCCAACTGAGTGTCTCTGAACTTTCTGATTATATTTTTAGCAATTTAGAAACGTAAGAAACCCTCCAATCTTGGGCTTTTTTTGTATCACAAAATAAAATTTTCCATAAAAGAAAATATACAATTATATAAAATTAAAGTTGTTTACTTGCAAATAGAATTAATCTCTCGAATTCTGTACGGAAAAATAAAACTTTTCCCCAACAAGCAAGCGAAGGCGTAAATCATTATTAAAAATACAGCCATAAAAGAATTCATTAGACGAAATCTAATTTATTTTTTAAAAAGCAACCCTTCCCTTAGCTACCTGCTTCGCGACATGGAGAGTTAGGAGCCTTTGAGCTACACTCTATTAACATAAAATATTTAGCTCCAAGTTAGAACTTTTACATTTTACGATATTTTTAATAAAAGATATACTTTCATTCTTGTTATTTTTGTGACTCTATACGTTTACGACATTCATTTCGCCTTTTTCAATTATTATCCCCCATCATTAGTTAATGGCCACGTCAACGCTTAAATTTTACGAGTAAATGGCTACATGAAACTCGTTGAAAATCATCGAACCAAGATTAACAACTCATGTAGTGTAAGCAGAATTCACATCTGACGTGGCTCTTGTTACGCTGTGACGATTTGATGTGAAAAAGCTGTAAGAAAGTCTTCAGAAAGCTTTATTCCACTGATTGTAATTAGGCTGTTGGTCCCAAATTCTTTATCTCATTTTGCTGCTTAAATTTTTTTCCAAAGCGAAAAAAAAAGTGAAAAAAATATCTTAAACTGGCCCCAAACTGTCGACGAGAATGTCTGAGAATTCTGAACGAGTTATCTCGATATAAGCTGAAAAAAGCTTGATCTGTGGTAAGTTTTATTGCAAGAAATTATAATAAATAATTATTATAATCATGTTGATCAGATCTTAGTCGTATCGTATAAATGGTCCTCAGAAATTACAGGGCAAGCTTGAAATGTGACGTAATTAAAAAGTTACGCCAAGGTGAGGGTCTGAAGCGACAGTTGCTTTTTATTCGTCTCTTGTAAGTTGACATTTTCCAAAAAACTTAGATACTCATTTATATCTTGTGAATAGAATAGAATAGAATAGAAATATTTTTTATTCAAATAAACTTTTACAAGTGCTTTTGAATCTTCGATGAATCTGCCACTGGTTCAGAATGCCTTTCCTGCCGAGAAGAACCAGCAATAAAATCGGCAGTTGCTCTTTAAAAAAAAAAATTTTAAAATAGGTAACAAAACTATGCTATGTATACAGTGTTTCCACAATGAAGTTTCAAAAAGCCACTGTATGTAATAAATAATGTCCTCCCGACGCGGGAGTCAGCGCGGGCGATATTATAGTGCACAATTAGTGTATCCGAAAACACAGATACACTCTCTATTCCCGCACTCTCATAGTCCAGTGGAACGGAAATCAGATATGAGATAAGGCGGTCCGGTGAGAGAAAAGGCACAGGGCCGGTGGCTTTACATGCTCTCCGGGGCAAGGGGGTACACACTGCCAACTTCCAAAGTCCGGGTTAGTATAAGAAGTCCGGGTTAATTATTATTATTGACTCGACCCGGGAATCGAACCCGAGATCTCGTGATTAGCCGTCAAACAAGCTAACCACTAGACCAACGAGGCAGCTACTGTATGTATACCTATAGTATGCCACTCTCCATGTCCTCAACTAGCAAAAAATCACATTGATTGAACCACAAGCGATATTCATTAATTATGTGATTCCATGTATGACAACAAAGGACCCAGGTAATTCAAGAATACATTGTTACATTCAACTCTGCAACTAAAATAGAACTTTATTTGTTTAGGCGCGTAACCTTTATCAAACTGAATTAAGACGTCCAAATTGCCTGTTAAGGTATAACAAGTAATATTACAAGCATTAAGATTTCCTCAGCTAATATTTGTGGAGGGCCGGAGCTCTAACGTTTTTTATATTACAATTACGGAGAAGGCAATTAAAAGTGGCGCAGCAACAAAGCGGATTGTAATGAGTTTTGTAAACAATCGGCCGAGTAGTATCAATCTTTTTTGTATTATACTTTAGAACCTTAATTTCGACGCTAAGGGGATAACAAGCGTATTATCTCTACTTTATACCTGCCTGTTTAATTCTTCATTGTTTTCACTTGAAAATATCTCTGCTCACAGTACTGGATTATGCAATCCCTATTTCCATACTTATCCTTATTAGTACTAGTGGTTCGCCCCGAACTGAGACCTCGCGATATCCCATAATTCCCAAAAGTTTTAATTATATATTGTAATAATTAACTTTTAACATTAGACACAATAAAAAAAATAATAGTTGACATAAAACTGTTTTACTGACACAGCGCCATCTATTAGCATTATAGTGAAGCTAATAGCTTCACTATAATGCTAATAGATGGCGCATTAAAATTAAATAATTTCGTTTCTTTATAACATTTATCTAATTTTAGTATTTGTTGTTCAAGTACAGGATATAACTGAATTTTCAACCAAGTTTCACGTTCTAATATTCAGTAATTCAGAAGCTATAGGGCTCTGACAGACATTTAGACGGACACACTTCTCTGTCTAGTAGGCAAGCGCCCTAGTTGACACAGAGAACTCGCTTCGCTCGTTCAATTATAAATGCTAATGCGTGCGTGTATTTCTAGGTGCAATGGATAACTTTTTGCGCATTGCAAAGCCTACATCGAGTCGGCAGGTCAACCGCTAAAGCGTACAGCTGATCGAGTGTGGAAAAGCTTCATCAATTATTGCTTATCATTTGTGATGATTGGCTAAATTTATTACATTTTTGTTGTAACCATACATTTTAAAATGTAACAGTTTATTGGTTAAAAATTATTCTATTCTATTCGATTTAAGCCAATAGCGAGAGTGTCGCCGATTTCGGAAATTCGTGCTTATTTGTTGATTAGTCCTTCAATCACGCAGCAGTGGAGCAACGAATGAACTGGATTTATATAGTTTTCGTGAGTGACGTAGTACAGAGTAACGGAAATACAAAGGATTGCAGGGAGGATTTAAAAAACTTAACTCTACTGGATGAAGTTTCAGACAACATTTAGTGTTGTATCATAAATCTTCGCCATGATATTTTCGAAATTATCATCCAAACTGCCTTGAAATTTAAGAGTTTAGAAGTTACACAAACAAAAAAATATTGCGACTGTTTTAAACTATTTAGCGCACACAAGGGATATGATATGTGGTTGAAATCAATTCCCAGCAACAATAAATACTTAACAACAATTGATATATTCACCCGGCTCATCCCCTCAATCCGTGTAAGATGACTTCGATCATGAATTATTAATTGCGGTAATTATGAATTATTCAGTTAACCGCTCATACTCGTAGGTTATGCGCGATGAATGTTTCATGATGACGTAACACACCCATAATATGACGACGTGAGCTTCAAACTGTATACATTAGGTACATACATAGACGATAAAACCACAGAAAACTAGTAGACTTGCTGCAGCATCATGCTGAGTGGGAGACTTGTAGATAGATTTACGGCCAATTTCAATAACCTATCAAATCCAGTCTTAAGTGGCTCCAAAAAACTGTTTCTTACTACATAGATGTAAGCCTTACTTTGCAAAATTCCATGATACAAAATTCAAAAAAAATCAAAATATTATTTCAGTACCAATGTTAAATAAATACATAGTAATTGGAACCCTCCTAGTAATTTAGTATTGCTACTAGTAATAGTAGAATAGAAAAATAAATACTTAATTAAGTAATGTTAATTAAAAAAAGAAAAACAAAAATCTTTTCTGAAATCCGCCAAACCAGACAAAAAGATTTACGAACATAATATTCTAATACTAGAAGAGCAGTAGTATACTTATAAAGGCAAGCAGCACGTTGTACTAATATCTGCAGATTATTCTGGTTTGGTGGATTACAGCAACAGAATTTTGTTTCTCTTGTGCAGCATCAATTCATCTTATCAGGTAACCCCGCTCAATGAGCCCAGGAACACCAATGATGACAGGAGCTCCTTTGATCGTATAATCATTCAAAAAACGTTCAGCACTACTTTTTAGCCAAACATCTGTGCTCGACACACACGATGTACATGTAACCTATCTGAAACTTCGACTTATATAACACTTGTATAACATTTAGGCGTCTTTCCTCATACAAAAATCGCTATAACACGCGTATTTTGGCAGTCCGCAATAAAAGTTTATCGCAACGTATGCTCCGATCATAAAAGCTACGGAAAGGGCCTTCCCCTCGCTCGTACTCGTAATTTAGCGCTGTTGGATTACACGTTTTTGATTTTATTGAAAAAGACCAATGTCTTCATATTATTTTCTCACATATTATTATATTTCGTAGAGCCTCTAGAATTGAGAGGGTCCGTGTGGTGAGTGATGATTAATTCATCAGCATCATGCTCCTTCCTCGTATTGGAGTTTTCTATTTGATGACACATCTTTTCATTTTGGATTATTCAACCCCATCCGTGTCTACTCCCTTATGTCGTCCAACCACTTGCCTCTTTAGCAACCTGGGAGCTCCCTTGTTTGCAATCCTCCTTTACAGTACAAGCACTAGTAGCACTAATTAGTAGATTGTTACACAAGGGACGTAAGTAAGCTATTACAGAACAAGATCCAATTTGGCGCCAGTGCGAGCGCAGCTCGCATAGGGCGCTAATGGATCGCGTGCACCCGAGATATTTAGTCACACGAGCGAGCGCAGCGAGCGAGGGTGAATATAGTTCGAGGGTGTAATAGCTACTTGCAACCGAGGTAAGCATTCTACTTTATATCATTCTTGCGAGGTAAATAAAACATTGGTAATGCAAAATGAAATTTTAATTAGAATAATTAGTAAATTTAGAGAAAAAATAGAAAAAAATGGTTACTTATTATAATTAATTATAGTAATATTGCTGCAATTATGAAAATGCTGTGATACTGGTTGACTAGGCAAGTGCACTGTTTGAATTAAAAAGATGTAATTCCTTTCTTTGCACGCCATTTGTTGAATTCTTCGTAAGTTTTCACGTAGCGCTCTTTGGACTTATCCGGCAAAAGGTTTTGCATCATTTGTTCTGCTTCAAGTAAACAAAAATCAGGCTCTCCTCCTTTTTCATCATCTGATGAAGTGCTTGACATTGTTGTAAATAACTTAAATCCCTTTACGAACAAACTTCACAAACTTTCAGATCAAATGAAATGCCGTCATTTCCATTTTTTTTTTTCGTAAATAGTTTTCCATTTTTTTTTACGGCTCTGAGTTCCAAGGAGTTTTGCATAGTTTGAAATGTATGGAAATTAAATGCCGCCATGTTCAGTGTTTTTTTTTTCAGTAAAAAGTTTTCTTACCATTTTATAAGAAAAGAGATTGTTTACCAAGGAGTTTTGCATAGCTTGAACTGTAATGTGACCATTACAATTAAAGCATAGTGCGACGTAATGTTTCCTTGAATTGCAAACACCAACTTACAAGGAGACTTTCCACCATAGTAATGCCTAGTTACTGAGCAAGTATGATATAATAGTCTATTACATCACAGTGATCATACGAATTAATACTATAAAGGCAAAAGTTTGTATGTGTATGTTTGTTACTCCTTCGCGCCACATGGAATGGACCGATTTGGCTGTGGAATGGAGATAGCTCACGCCCAGGATTAACACATAAGCTACTTTGTATCCCAGAAAAATAAATTATTTCCGAGGGATTAATATAAAAAAAAACTAAGTCCATGTGATATTACCATGTGTAAATACTAATGGGTGACCTGGATAGTTTCTACCAACTTGGCACTAATTCATAATCACAATGTAGCCAATATTATTTTCGTCTGTATGTGAAGTTATTAGGACTCTACCAATTTAGTAGAACTTGGGCGATAGAAAAACATTTCTTTTATTTCATTTTTGCCTTTATTTGATTTTCACGGAGAATAGTAACGAAATTCTTTACCAAATTGGAAATATCACCACAATAGAACTATTTTACGGCAAGAACATGGTTTCTAATTTGATCACGTAGCGTATAAATGATTAAATTTGAACAAAGGAAGTCTAAAATTGACTGTAAAATTTTCTTATAGAGAACGTCACTCCCATTCCCACAAGTGACTTTCGCACTTTCTTGAGGTGTAATTGAGGAATAACGAGCTTATTTGGACTTCTCATTCGCTTGTGACTCAGAAGGCAGAATAAAAGAATTTTGTCTAACAAAATTATGTTGTTGTAAATACATATATTGATCTGCGTAACTATATTGATAGTGTTCTTTTTGAGTAGCCTATGATTTGAAAGTATAAATTGCGCGAATTGTTTCTTGAAATACACAAGTTTTCTCAATAACAGTATCTAGGCCATATTAACGTGCAAGCGGGTTTGTATTTTAATTTGTCCTTCACAACATCCCTCCCCTCCCTTTTGATCTCCCTTCGACAGTGTTCCCACTTAATTACACTAGTGGTTCGCCCCGAACTGAGACCTCGCGATATCCCATAATTCCCAAAAGTTTTAATTATATATTGTAATAATTAACTTTTAACATCAGACGCAATAAAAAAAATAATAGTTGACATAAAACTGTTTTACTGACACAGCGCCATCTATTAGCATTATAGTGAAGCTTTTAGCTTCACAATACTGCTAATAGATGGCGCATTAAAATTAAATAATTTCGTTTCTTTATAACATTTATCTAATTTTAGTATTTGTTGTTCAAGTACAGGATATAACTGAATTTTCAACCAAGTTTCACGTTCTAATATTCAGTAATTCAGAAGTTATAGGGCTCTGACAGACATTTAGACGGACACACTTCTCTGTCTAGTAGGCATGCGCCCTAGTTGACTCAGAGAACTCGCTTCGCTCGTTCAAATATGGGGTTATTAAAGGGGCGAACCAATAAGTTCCCGAAAAGCCGGAAACGCATTGGTGGTACCTCTGGTACTACAAGTGTTAATGGGCGGCGGTAATCACTTTACATCAGGTGACCCGCCAGCTCGTTTGCCCGCTATTCATATAAAAAAAAATAAACAACATAGTTCACAGAGATTTACGAGATGGCCCAACAATGGTCGCTATCTCCACGCGTCATTACGCCCCGTCAGCTATATTTATTTACCGTCGCATCGTCCGATAGTTCTTTATATTACGGGAGATAAACGACCGCAGCCAGTTGGCCGGAACCCTCGATCGGGCAGCCATGGCCACCGAAAGTTTTTAAGGTAAATTATTCCTTGGTTTTCTCAACGCTATTACTCTTAGAGCCGATTTCACCAACGTTAAATAAGTCCTATCCGAGCGTAAATTTCATATTTTGGCAGATTTTCAATTCAAAAACTGTCAAAACGTCCAATTTATTCCTCGGTTAAACGTTTATGAAATCGAAAAATAGTGGGCATGAAAAATTAAATTTTTGGCTGACTAACTTCATCATACCGTAGTTTTTTGTGTGTTTTTACCTTTTCTTGCGACATAATGCGGGTCGAAGAAAAATAAAGTATCTGAGCTAATTCTAGACTTATCTAGAATTAGCTCAGATACTTTATTTTTAAATCTTCTTATATTATGCCGTATCATACCGTAGTATAACTACAAGTTCATATTAATATGGACTGTTAGCCATAGTTGCTACTTACCATCATAACAGGTGACAGCCTAGTTATTAAAACTCCACTTTGGGGAGTCTAGAGCTCCCAGAAACTCTGGCTTTTCGGAGTTTACTGCCATTAACAATTCTAGGAATTAATTTGAAAATATGAGGTTCAAAGCGGTTGCCTAGTTTTGAGAGTAGCCGAATATCGAAGCCGACTGATCAACAATCCTGGTTTAATATTGGATCCCAAATAAAAGATAAAAGGTATTGAAGAAGAAGTAGCGTTTGATTAAACTTGGTAAGTAGGTACATAAAAATTATTTTGATATTCACAACCCTTATTTCGCTGTAAGTCAAAAATATAAATGCCCGGCGAATTGTTCCCCTTATCGTAACAAGGTGCGCTGTTTCCCTTGATCGTTAATGCCCCATTCACGGCGCGAACGAAATAAAAAGATTGATACGGACCCCTGATTGTTCCGAACCTCATTACAGGGCCTTTGTTGCCAACAACGTTTTTAATTACATCCACTCTTTGTAAACATTAAAAATTGTAAAACTTCATTACACTCGAAACAGCAGCGTAAGATGTTTTGGGAAACAAAAGGTTATCATTATCTATCATATTGTTCTTAATTATGTTGCTTTTGCCCGCGACTTCGTCCGAGTGGAGGAAAATTTTTAAAAACTACTGTGTCAATAGTGAGTAGATAGATAGCGTAAGGGTAAAAACATGCCAAAGATGCCTCACTGCGATATCTCGCGGTCGCGGTTTAGCTCGCTACCTCGATGTCACCTCCATTTACAACAAATGTATGCAAACAGCATGTATGCACGAACATGTCGAAGGTTACCTCACTGCGATACATCGCGGTATAGCGAGGTATCTTCGACATGTTCGTGCTCATCTGTTTGCATACATTTGTTTTAAATGGAGGTGACATCGAGGTGGCGAACTAAACCGCGACCGCGAGAAATCGCAGTGGGGCATCATCGGCATGTTTTTACCCTTACTTTAATTTTCTGAACCAACTTCGAACTTGGGATCACCCACTTATAAAACCAAAGAGCTTACCAATGAGTCACGGAGGTCTAAAAGACATCGTCGGTTCTGTATTGTGTAACAGCAATACATTAGTGTTTTATAAGCTACAGTCCACCCCAAGTGTCTGGCGCTTCGCCAAGCCCCGTAATGTTTATCATTACAGCGCACTTGGAGATATCTTGAGACTTTAGTATGTTGCTTCTAGTATGTTTAAGAGAGCTTGCATTTGATTCCTGACCCTGTGACTCTGTCTGTAAAACGGACTTGTCATAAAAATTCTTTAAGGAAAAAGTCATACTCGTATCATGTCTATGTCTACACTTGTAATTGAGTTTTTAATATTAATAATATCAGAGAGAATAATATGTACGTTGTCGTATCATTGTCAATTATTTATATTATTATATTATGTTTTGTATGTCAACTTAATAAATAACAAAAAAAAACATTTTTCATTTTTTCCTTACCTATTAGCTGGATAACAGAAAATAGTCTCTTTGCAATAAAATATAATACGCTATCGATGTTGAGCTCACTAATGGATTGAAATAACTCGTATTTAGATATTAGAATAAAAATATAAACAGAAAGTCGAAATACATCAATAAGGGTTTCCGCTAATACAAGAAAAGAGAGAAATACTTTTTCCATTCGAGTGAGTCGGCAATTGTGCGAGCCGGCAGACCGTGCAAGCTATTATATAAAATTCTACACGCGGAGATTTGCTCTAAATTCCTCCTAAAAACTTGAGCTGGAGACACAGTGAGTGATAATATTTAAAGGATAAAACGGAAAACATGTGTGAAAGGGGCGTTTTTGATGTGAAACATCTATTGACGGTAAGTAATATACCAAATTTTTTATTTTTTATTGAAGTGTTAACCTACACTTAAAGGAAATAACCTAATAGATTTATAAATACATATCAAATAATAATAATAAATAATTGTAATATGGTGTCTTGGAAAAGAGTAGATCGACAACTGTAATGTGTCGCTACTAGATGTCGCTAACAGTTGCTATAAAATTGATTGAAAAAGTAGATACATATCACTAATTTCGTGGCTGACGTATGGTTCGGCCGTGATGTAACGGTTAACACACTTGGGCGCGATTCCCAGAGAGACGTGGGTTCGAATCCCGCCGGCCTCGGAATATTTGATATGCATTTATAAATCTATTAGGTTATAATATACCAAAGGTAATACCACAAAGATCTCTCCTTATATTGTGGTAATACTATGTATGAGATACCGACTCATGCGCCCCTTTATGTCATCGTGCCCTCTCAACAATAACTTCAAGCCTCAATAGTGCAACGGTTCAAAGCGCGGACTGAAAAGTGAAAGATTGACGATTCGATCCCCATCATTACCATGATTGTCGTATCTACCCGCTCCTATTACCTTCAAACAAAAGAAGAATTTTCCAAATCGGTCCAGGCGTCTTCGAGTATTCGGGGAACATACGTAAAGATTCCGACGAATTTAGGACCTGCTCCTTTTTTTGAAGCCGGTTAAAAATATGTGTAACCGCGGCGTCATAGGAGGCCCTGCAAATGTGAAACATCGAAAAATATATTATTACTTTGTAACATTTTGAAAAAGTCATGGAACTAATTGTTAAATGACTTTCCCGTTAAGGTTGTTAATATTTTTTTATGCTGTATAATATTATATTGTGAAAGTTATAGTAGGTAGAAAGTCATATCCTGTGGTGGAGACAAGGTTGTACTAACGTACAACCTTTGTACTAACATACAATCTTAACTCACCGCAGGAGATCTAATAAATTCACTTGTTGTGACTCGTGCGTCACTTACTTTACCCTCTTAGCAGTGAAATCGTCGAAAGTGAAGTGAAATTAATAATTCCACCCCCGTCGCCGTCGCGGCCGCGCGCTCGCCCGGCCATTACAGCCTTTTTACTGAACCCCTTAACCCCAAATATAGTCCTACCGACCGACTCCAACCATGGCAGAAAATCTCCACGGAGATCAGCCTTTTACGTGGGAAATATTACAGTGAACGCAGATGCACTCTCTATTCCCTCACTCTCATATTCCAATGGGACGGAAATTCGAGACGACCAGAGAGAGATCAGGTGCAAGACTGACGCTTTACGTGCTCCCCAAGGCACGGAGATGCTCGCCAAAATTTTAAAAAGTCAGCATCGTTATTACTGCAATTCTTTGTTATTGGACGATGTCATTCAAAATCGATATTTAGGATTCCGTGGGATCAAAAAATGGACCCTCATAAAAGCCACATAGTCACACTTTACTGCTTTTCCACGCAGTGCAGAACCTAACGAACCAACAAACAAACACACTATCGCATTTATAATTTCTTTCATACTATTTATTATACCTGCATACTATATTCATTCAAGATGGTTTTAAAAATACGCTCTCAAGAAACCCATCCACCGTAATGCATCAAGACCCGGGAAAAGGATTTCCGTAGAGGGTATAAAGCCACAGAGGAATTTTTTGAAAATTCGAATCTTTTTACGTGTTTCCTACCGTATATAGAAGAAAATAAGCTTACTAGACGTGAAAGCTTCGTGCAGAGTTGGTTGGATCATCGTTGCTTTAAAACTTCCCTGAAATATTCACACCCTAATTCTAAGGAGCTCATATATATGCTATATCACAATTTGAAGAATTTTTTGGTATTTATGACGCAAAAACGACGGGGTGTTGTGTTTATGGCATCTTAGCAGCCGAACGGATTAACCGATTTTGATTATGTTCTTTTTTTTTGAAAGGTGGAATAGTCGGGAGTGTTTTTAGCTATGTTTGATGAAAATCGGTCCAAGATGGACACCACCACAAAATGGCGAATGACGTTTTCTTTTTTAATTTCACATGTCGGGGATGTTTTAAACTTTCAATTTACACTTGTAACACGTATTTAGAAGATTGGAAAAATTAATAACATAATATGAAATCAAATACTATATAACTAAAATTTAAATTAAAGCAAAATACAGGGTGTTCGGTAAAACGTCACGATCCCGTCGAAAGGTTGTAGAGTAGGTCAAAGCTTCACTAGCTCAATGTATTGTGAGATTATTGTTTCCCATCGTTTTCAATCACAATACATTACCGGATTACGGCCTCAAGGATACATCGGGCGGAGGAATCATTAGCCAAAGAAAGTGGATATAAATCATTAAGTATTATCATAAATAAATATTCAGTGCCGTATTAAATTTCATCCCTAACTGTGGGCGCTGGCAAACTTCCAAAGGCCATGTCTGCTACACGGACGTAGAAATCACTACTGGAATTTTTTTATTTTATTTTTTTAATATCTGAATAATTTTAAATACAATATATTGGAATTGCGAGGCCGACGGTGTTAGCATCCACATCAATATTTTTGTATGGGTATAGCAGACCCATTCCCGTTAGTGGCACCCATTCACGAGCATGACGCATGATCCAGCCATTGCTTCGCTCAACCATATATGAGGGAACGTAACAACCCGCACCACACGACACCACCACAGAAATTTTAAAGAGAGCATGACATACTTAGGCTACCCATGTTAAGGCATCGAATCAACTTCTTTCTCTACATAAGGTGCGTTTAATCAACTTTTTCCTGATCAATACTTTGATCAAATACTTTCTCTACTTAGGATGCGTTTGATGCTAATTCACTTTTGCTTAATTGTTTTAAAGGTTATAGTTAATTATACGCATTTGAAATCTTGGCAGTGCGCATTATAAACGAGAAAGTACAGCCTTTGCTAGTGTTTTGTTAAAGAATATCTTTAGGTGCTTAGTTGATTTTACTAGTCAAATTATAAGCCACATTTGATTGCGGTTTGGCTGTTTGATGCAGCCACGGCCCCGCAGGCTTTCATATCCGCTCCACTGAAACGGTGTTTGTGCACGATAAATCGAGCATAAATAGAAAAGCGGTATTGGTACATGAGTAAACCTGGGTTTAATTTCAATGATTGTAATCTATTTACACTATTAATGAAAATACGAGACAACTGATATAGGTGTGCGGTTTTTAAATTTCGAATTTTGTAACTAGGTCCTAGGTGTGTGTGCTAGTTAGTGTGCTGTTTAATGTTTCTTCGAAAATTATTAACTTATTTCTTTATGACATCCGAAGAGTTTTAGAATATTAGCACGGAGTACCAGTGGTAACGTCTTGATTCGTCATTAGCATCGCAAGATTCCCTACACGAAATAAATAAATAAATTTTAAATTGAATTTATTACTAGTGGTTCGCCCCAGACTGAGACCTCGCGGTATCCCATAATTCCCAAAAGATAGTTTTAATTATATATTGTAATAATTAACTTTTAACATTAGACGCAATAAAAAATAATAATAGTTGACGCAAAACTGTTTTACTGATACAGCGCCATCTATTAGCATTATTGTGAAGCTATTAGCATTAAAAATTAAATAATTTCGTTTCTTTATAACATTTATCTAATTTTAGTATTTGTTGTTCAAGTACAAGATATAACTGAATTTACCACTAAGTTTCAAGTTCTAATATCTTGTCATTCTTGACATATGGCTCAAATTAAAATCTCCACTTTGAAAGCCCCCCACTTCGTCAATTTTAAGGGAAAAATAAAAAAAAAATATTTTTGTACTCTGTTCAAAGTCGTCTTTAAAAAGATATATCGCAAGTCTATGTAACGCAACAAACAAAATTTTACTTCAAACACGCTTCTATGAGAGCCCCCTTGAAATAAAGCTTTTTATATTTTTTTATACAATGCTCAGCTGAAGGCCATCAGTTTACATATTATATTTAAATTTGAAGTAATTACGTTCAGTAATTCAGAAGTTATAGGGCTCTGACAGACATTTGGACGTACACACTTCTCTGTCCAGTACAGACAAGCGCCCTAGTTGACTCAGAGAACTCGCTTCGCTCGTTCAATAAAGTGCAGAGTAACATAAGTTTCTTTTTATCCCGGAGAAACCAGAAGTTCCCGCGAAATTTTCAAAAATTAGGTTTTCAAAAGTAAGTATAATATGTGTCTTATAATTTATGCTTTTGGCCATGAAAAATGTCAGGGTTATGATGGTCATGATCATCCTAAAGTCATGATAAACATCAAGGTTATGTTGTCATAAAGGTCATGTTTTTACTAGCATGATCCCTGAATTTCACCTCGAACCTCACTTCATGTGCATCTCAAGACCATTACATTTTTAAAGAGAGTATAAAGACATTAAATAAGAAAATTTCGAATTTCGAATTTTGAATAGAGATGAGGTCATGCTAGAAACACACTTGACCAGTAACATGAAAAAAAGTCTTAATCCACGTCCATCTATCCACGTAAAATAAGGTTTCTAGACACTCTACATCTATGGCAGTGACGATGCAAAATTGACTCGGATGTTTTTCCGTACACTATCCATTTTCTATCCATTAAGATTCTTTGATTTTCCTTTTGATTGTTATCGGCTGGCGTGTTTCCTGTTTTTGAGCGAAACTTGTACATTTAGTAGCTTTAGTGGTTTCAGTTGCAAATGGGCTCTAAGGGCTCATTCGCATGGGGGAGGAAAAAGTCGCTGTAATTCTGGTTTGAATAGAACATTTTATTTTGAAGCTAACATGACAATTTCAAGTTGTAAGCTCTAGAACATACATTATTTTCCGTGCTTCTTTTCAGTATATTTATCGTGAACATTGATCTAATTAGATTTATATCACTTTGAACCGATTTTTCTCAAACTCAAATTCAAAATTATTTATTTCATGTAGGCCAACTTGTGGCTCTTTTGATAAGTCGAGATGCCCATGAGAGTCGAGATGCTATTCAACCCCACAAGGATTAGAATCCTGGGTTGAATAAGGAACAAGGAGATTCAAAGGAGCACAAGAGTTAATAATATTGCTTATCGAGTAAGAAAATTGCAGTGGTAATGGATAAGATGAGTACAGAGATGGCTTGCATCCTGTTGCCGGGCATAATTAAAATAGTATTTACAGCGGAAAATCAAAAAATTCCCAGAGGAATTTTGAAACCTATAGGTCCACGAAGTTCCGGGCATTAGCTACTAGTATACTCTTAGTAAAAAATAGATTCTTATGCTTTTCTTACAGAAAATCATTATTCCTTCCCCAGACGCTATACGCTGAAGAAAATACATCCATGATTTGAATTAACTATACACTTTTAATACTTCTTTTACTCTATTATGACAAGATGGTCCTTGACTGCGATCTCACCTGATGGGAAGTGAAGATGCAGTCTTTGATGATGGTAGCGGGCTAATTTGGAAGATGTATGGGTGTACATTCGTCGATTTCTACATGCCATCGTGCCGGAATTTTAAATCACTTTGGCGGCATGTTTTTGGCGCCATCAGATAAATTTTTAATATGGAGAAAATTAGGGAGAAAATAGACCACTAAATACAACACCAAATGTGTGTGTTGCTTAGGAACAATCGTTTAAAATTACAAAAGTTTCCATTTGCCTGGGAAATGTTGGTAATTATGTAGATTATTCCCTCATCAGGCAAATAAGGCGGAATTTGGAGCTCGCGTCGAGTGATAAACTTGAACACCTGCGAGCCGATTTATAGCGCTGCAATACAGCGAGCCACGCACTACACGACTGTGATTACTACTCGGCTCCAGGTGGGTCTACAAAAGATGAATTCGCTAGGCAAATTAAGCTGAATCTGAAACGTTACTTTATTCTATAATCCGTTTTATTATTTTAAGGGCCAATTTCACCATCGCCGATTACATTAATTAATCCTATCCCACTATCCCATCTTACTAATATATAAATGCGAAAGTGTGTTTGTTTGTTGGTTTGTTGAAATTAGTAAATTGACACCAGGAAATCATTTAGGACAGTTTTAACCATTTAAATTATCAATATTTTTTTTCCAATAATCAGTAATTTTAAATTCAATAATTTGAATTTTGAAAAAGTCTCAATAGCCCAATGGTTAAAGTTGCGGACTGAAAACTGAAAGGTCGCTGGTTCGAGTCCCACCCGTTGCAATATTGTCGTAGCCACTCCTAGCACAAGCTTTTTGCTTATTTGGAGAGCAGAGGAGAATATGAATAAAGTTCAGCTTGGCAGCAGCAAAAAAAAAAATTTCAGGAAAAGCCGTCAAATTCAAATTCAAAATCCATTTATTTCATGTAGGCCAACTTGTAGCTCTTATGACACGTCATAAATCTACCACCGGTTCGGAATGCAGATTCTGCTGAGTAGAGCCGGTAAGAAACTCAGCAGTTGCTCTTTTAAAAAAAAAATTTTTACAATAGGTAACAAAACTATGTAACAAAATGTCTGAACGTCGCATGAAAGTCGTACCTGGAACAGCCGGCTTTAATCGCCAAGTAAATGAGTGCCGCGCCGGTTAATCGCAGCCGTGACGCTTTGTCTGAACTGACAGAACAATGTGGGGCGTCCCATTCACGGCCAGTCTTGTGAAGCGTGTCGTGTAATTTATAGCGGCCTTACAGCGAGTTGGTGCGACTTCTTGACTTTAGGGTCGGTTTCTTGGGGATTTATGTCTTGTCCGATTTGCGCTAACTGCTAGTTTGAGATCGAATAAGGACTTTTTATTTTATTTTAGTAATAAAATGTTACTTTTCTTTCAAGTTTTTCTCAAAGTTTAGAAGTAGGAGATAATATAAAGCCTCAATAGCCCAACGGTTAAAGGTGCGGACTGAAAACTGAATGGTCACAGGTTCGAATCCCACCCGTTGCACTATTGTCGTACCCACTCCTAGCACAAGCTTTCCGCTTATTTGGAGGGGATAGGAGGATATTAGTCAACTTCTGCTTGGTTAATATTCTTTAAAAAAATATTTATAAATTAATTTTTAATTTTTTTAGTATTTATTGCCTTTTAATTCACTAAGTCTTCTGGATAGGTTGCCTGGCAGAGATCTCTCGTCACCTGTTGTGTTAGTTAATTCATGTACCACATTGGCTGCATTCTGCAAAAATATCACGCTTGGATAAAACTATTTTTATTCTACGCTGGTAAAATCAGCTCTAAGGCTATTACTAATAGGAATCGAGACCTATAGGCCGATTTCACCGAGCGTAAATATGGTATTTTGACAGTTTTCGTATTGAAAAATCTGTCAATTACGCTCGGATAAGACATATTTTATGTTGCTGAAATCGGCCCTTAAGCGACTAGTATAATAAATACTTAAGAGTTTCACGTCACACGAAAAGTAGTTACGTAGTTACATAGTTTCAACATGGAATTAGGAAGTAGCTACTTACGTAGTTTCTGTTTCTGGAATGGCGTCAACAAATGGCATTCCATTACAATTTGTCGGTTACGTAATCCTCTAATGCAACCAGAACAATCTAGATGTGTCCAGCTCATAGCAGCTTTGCGCGCATGAATTATTGAAGCACCGACGTGCTCCTGAGCTCTTAGCGAATTACACTGCGCCACTAAAACATTCAACTATATCCCATTGTGACCGCGAATTAGTGACTGTGTTCCTGTGTCGTGACGTTCTCTGCGTTATGATATTTGTTGCTGATGTTTTTGTCCCAACCCCTTCCAATAATCACTTTTATCATAAACTAGATGTATGTTTGTTAATCAATCAAGCCGCAATGACTGAACCGTTTTGGCTGAAAGGCCCAGAGGTAGATTATAATCTGGAATAACGCATAGGCCACTTCATCCCGGAAGATTAAAGAGTTCCCGTGTGATCAACAAACCTTAATCCACGCGGACAAAGTCGTGAACATCAGCTAGTTCTATTATCCTATTAATCCTATTATGAATGCGAAAGATTGTATGTTTGTTACTCAATCACGCCGCAACGACTGAACCGATTTGGTTGAAATTTAGCACAGAGGTAGATTATAGACTGGAATACATACACATAGGCTACTTTTTATCTCGGAAAATAAGAGTTCCCGCGGGACTCCAAGAAACCTCAATTCACGCGTACGAAGTCGCGGGTATGAGCTAGTCAATAATAAAGTGGCGGTCACCCTCCAGACACAGACTTGAGTCACCGCCGCTTACACAGCACACAGTCTGATGTGTTACGTAAAATTGGCCCAAAGCGTTGTATGCTCAAGCTCAGAGATAGGCCTTTAAAACGGAAATTTAGTGAACAAGCGCCATGCGTGTAGCACTGTTAGTGAATTACAGCGGTACACTAAATTATTTAGGCTATTCCCTCTCCAGTCCTAAAATGGTGATTTGGACCATTGCGCTACCAGCTTCCGCTCTTTAGGGGAATCGGATGCTAAATGTGCGCAAGTTCAGATATTGCAGCTATTTACAGTCTAGTTGCACTAGAATTCATCCGCAATGCACCCTGAGATTACGAATCCTATTTGCGAATTCTATATTACAAGAAATCTATATTTTCTGAATATTTAAAAGGAAAATGTGACTGATTGCTGAGCTATCAACGCATAGCTAAACTACTGAACGGATCGGGCTTGAATTTTGAAAATTCAACCCTTAAGAGGCTAGAAAAATCGAAAGTGAGCAAAGCTGCGGACAAAAGCTGAGCTATTCGTTAGTCTAGCTAAAACTCAAAAACGGCTTGAGTTTTTTTTTTATTTTGTTCGCTCTAATACGAGGGAAAATCCAAAAGAATAGTTGAGAAATTGAAAAAATCCAAATTGGTAATTTTGTACAGAAAATACTTTGGATTACTTTTATAGAAGGAGGGAGCGAAGCCGCGTGTAAAAGCTAGTACGATAGGTTTTGCTCTTATTTTTAGATGCACGTTGTGTCTGACACAATAACTGCGTCAATTTTTCTTGACAAAATCTGGATGATTCGTTACTAGGTTACTACATTTCATTACTTACTACATTTCATACAGAAACAGAGCAACGGATCGGCGTGATTTTTGTATGGGTGTACAATTTAGAACCAGGAGAGTGACATAGGCTATTATTCCGAAAAAACATAAGATTCCTGCGGAATAGCTGAATAGCATATTGCCGACTGAAAACTGTAAAGTCTGGGGTTCAATCCTCGCTCCACAAGTTTTACGCTTATTTGGAAGAGAAAAGGTGATATTAATCCAGTTAATCATAACCAATCATTTTAGAAAAAAACATTCGAATCTTCCCTCGACATGGACTAACACTTTGGAAGTTTTATAATAAATGATTCCAACCTGTAATATAAACCTTTTTATTACATCAACTTAATCATCTAAAGATGAGCGTGTGAATTTTTCGCTCGTTGGCGAAATTATCATAAACTCTGCAGCAGCCCTCACGGAGCACTCAAATCCCCATTGTTGGAACTTTTATATGAAATATGCGAGTATAATTTTCGCGAAACGTTAAATCCTGAGTTGGATTTTCTGAATTTTTATTGCTGTTATTTTTGAGCTCTAGTTCTTAAACTGCACTGCTTTAAAAGACAACATTAAGCTGAAAGAAAGCAAAAGCGTTTATTTGGGCACACAGCTATATAATATACTAGCTTTTGCTCGCGGCTTCGCTGACGTTAAATTCGATTTTTTAAACGCCTATTTTACCCCTTAGGGGTTGAATTTTCAAAAATCCTTTCTTAGCGGATGCCTTCGTTATTATAGCTGTCTGGATGCCAAATTTCAGCTCGAACCAGTGGTTAGGGCTGTGCCTTTAATATATTTAGATTTAGGTTTATAGCAACATATTTTCAACGAAATTGTATGGTCCCAAAATATACTGCTCTCAGCATTTGCTGTGCCTGTGAGGAGTTGTGCTCAAACACAGCGCTGCTCTCCGAGGAGCCGCAGGTTGAGTTCCGGACGAGTACAGAAAATGAGATATAATAAGACCACTAGATTGAAGGCCCGAATATTATATATTCCCTCTATATTATATCCACACGGATGTAGATTTTCTTAAATATCTTGGAAACTTTAATTATTTATTTGCCTGAAACTAAAAGCAGCCAAATTCTTCTTATCCCTGTGCCTTTCGTCAAGATCGAGTCAGTATGTAGTTTTAAAATTATATCCGATGTAACTAATACTTTCCAAGAAATTCGCAAGTTCTTCAGCAAAAGAATTATTTTTTGTGGGTTTATTTAAGTACAACTTAGAGCAGCTTAAACCCTGTTCCTTATTTGAAATTTCAAATGGAAGATACAGCAAACGTTGTTAGCCTGAAGGCTGAGGGTCGGGAGGGGGAGTTCTGGCTACCGGTCATTTTGTATGCTAATGTTGCAACGTCTGCGAGTTAAAGAAAGGACAGACTATTGAAACAAACGCAGCGGCATAAGGGCAAAGTTTTACGGGAGTATAGAAGCTTATGACATTCTGCATATCTGCCCGTCAGATCATCGGAAGGTAACGGGAGCTATTTTTAGGATTTCGTACCCAAAAGGTACCAACGTGGCTCTATTCCTAGGCCTCCGCTATCTGTCCGTTTGTCTGTCGGTCAGCGGGCTCTACGTTATAAAACGTAATAGGAAGATACATCTCACAAAATGTGTATTTTTAAAGATAAGCCATCATAATTGTACTACAAACTCTCCACGAAAAATTTCTTACAATAATTGAGGGAATAATTGGAAATTGCGAGTGTGCCAGTAACATTATATGTATTTTATCTCAACTAGAGATTGGTTTGTCGTATTATTAATAAACGATCAAATATTCGAATAACGAATAAATGTTTGGCTAATTTTATCCATATAACGTAGCTACTTTTCTCGTTAAGCCATTGCGTTAGCGTTAGCTTTTTTCTAATGTTTACCCTATCTTGCTCACAAATGAGTGTAAAAGAACATTGAAATTTTAATTGCATCTAGTTACTGCAGGTCTGTATATAAAAAGTAACTCAAAAGCTTTTAAGTATAGATTTAAAAACGTTAAGCAGGCAACATGAGATAAAAGAAATAAAATTCCCCGCAGCGGCGCTATTTGCGCGTGTACACCGAGCTTAGGGCAGGTAGATTGAATCCTTGCACCGGATTCCGTTAGTGTAGACGATTTACCGGTAATGTTATTGTCTCGCGTAATGGGAAATTGTACAGAATCGATTTCAAAACAGAACCACTTTATAGCTGCTACAGCTACGGAATATCATTGTATTACTTGTTTTACATCGAATTTCGAGAAAAATTTACAAAGGGTATTGAAAAACGATAACATCCTCACACCACATTAATATTATAAAGGCGAAAGTTTGTATGTGTGTATGTATGTTTGTTACGTGTAAGGACACGCCACAACTAATGTACTGATTTGGCTGGAATTTGGAATGGAGATAGCTTATACTCAGGATTAACGCATAGGCTACATTTTATCCCGGAAAATTAAAGAGTTCCCGTGGAATTGAAAAAAAACCTTTATCCACGCGGACGAAGTGGCGAGCATCATCTAGTATTATTTTAAAAAAAAACAAGATGGCGCCCGCGACTTTGCCTCTCAATATTCCGAGGATATACTCTCCGATTTTCCAGTACAAAAAGTAGCCTACGACATATTTCTGTGCCAAATGCCAAGATCGGTGCAACGATTAAGTAAATTAAACCATATTGATCCATAACCGTTATATAAAAAGTCTAATTTTATTACGAAGAAGTCCTAATCAACATCATTTTGGAGGACGAATAGAGGACAAACAAAAAAGTCACAGTCTTGCACAATGTAAACACTAATTGCAAGTGAAAAGTATTACAAGTTTTAGCTTGTCTTTAGTACGTACGTAGGTATTTCCCAGTGGAGACTTCGCTTTACAATAATCGTGCAAATTTAACTAAACCCTACCTAAATATTTATAGACAAGAAAAACCTTAAGATAAATTAAATTGTATTCGAAGCTAACAAAACCGCCAGGCTCCGAGCCTTGGGAATTACGCCGCGGCCTTGTGGAGATAAGATGAGATAAACATTTACAATCGACTCGCCGCCCCTAAACAGAATAGAACAAAGACATTTACTACCCTTACGTTACTTCCATTATTCTTAACTCGCTCGTGGGTCCGGCTGGATCATTCAACTCAGCTGCGAATCGTGAACAGGATGTGGATAGGACCCGGCTTTAAATCTGTTGAGGAATTTATTATGCACTGAAATACATACAACAACGCTTAGAACAGAAGTTTCTTTTATGAATCGTCGTAAGAGTCATAAATCGTAAACCGCAATTCACCTTTAATTTAAAGTTACAACGAACTACAAGACTTTTATATTATGTTACTTGCTGCTACGGAACCCTTCATGGGCGAGTCCGACTCGCACTTAGCCGCTTTTTTTTTAATAATTTTAAGCCTTTAATGTCCCCTTCCTTACTCTCCGGGTACGGAACCCTAAAACAACAATGAAATTTTGTTTTACAATCATCGGTAATTATTAATAGTGCCTTCTCGATGTAAACTTTCTACAAAAAATATAATTATAATTAAATTCAACCTCTACAATTTCCTTTTTCAAACTCTAAATTAATTACACATTGAATAAATAAATATGATAAAAACACAGAGGTGTTACAAAAATATTTTCACAAACAGAAATACTTTCTTTTCACAAGAAAAACTTGTTTTACCCAGTTATTAATAACAAGAATTCAAAGAAAAATATTCCCCGTTCCAAACATGTAAAGGAAGAAAACACGAAAAAGAAAAATCCGGAAAGATTGGATTAATTTTCCCGATTTCACTTTGAGCTCGCGCTGCTGAGCCTAGGCTTTGTTTAGTTTGATCATTTTAAAAATTATTTGACTCCATAAAAAGTTGCTTATTATTTTTCCTTTAATTACATTTATTAATTAATTCGAGAATGTCTCTGCAATCGGAAACGGGAACCCGAAATCCCCAACTCTAGGATTGCAATTGAAAATTATTGCCAAAAAAATATTTGCTTTGCTAACTTGTATTCTATTATCCTATTAATCCTATTATCCTATTAATCCTATTATCCTATTATAATATTATAAATGTGATAGTTTGGTTGTATGGATGTTTGTTACTCAATCACGGCGCAACGCCTGAACCGATTGTTCTGAAATTTAGCACATAGATAGATTATAGACTGAAATAGCACATAGGCTATCTTTTTATCCCGAAAAATAACACTACTGATGCTCGCGACTTCGTACGCGTGGATTAAGGTATTTTGATTCCCACGGGGGCTCTTTTATTTTCCGGAATAAAATGTAGCGTAAATGTATGTGTTAATCCTGGGTATGAGCTATCTCGACGTGAACGTGTAGGAGTACCAAACATCTATCCATACATCCATCCTCACAAGCTTTCACATTAATTATAGAACCTATATTAAGTTGAATATTATGTTTGGCTTTAAGCGTGTAAAGTTCGAGTTAAAGAAAAATTGAGTGTAAAAATATCAAGGCGAAAATATGAGTACCTATGATTTCAAAAAAGCATACGAGTGTTGTTTTGAAAGGAAGATAATTTCAAAAAACATCAACTTCACCATCTAAACAGTTTGAACGCGTGAAGTCTATTGAGTTTGCGCCACACTTTCAATAAACAGAGAACTTTGCAAGCCAGTAATAGAGCATACCTTCCATAAAGGTGGTAATTTTGCTTTGCAATTTTCTGCTCGCAAAAATCTCTAATTAGGTACCGTTACACTGGGGTGTACATTGTTAAAAATTGTTTTATGGAATGACTATTAAGAAATCTATTTTTAGTTTGGTTGTATGGATGTTGGTTGCTCAATCACGTCACAACGAATGAACCGATTTGGCTGAAATTTGAAATGGAAATAGCTCATATCCAGGATTAACACATAGGGAGGATCCTAGATTGCCTCCTAAACATGTCGTGTGTAGGGTCATTCTAGGTCACACCTAAAACACCTCCAAGATCGGCCAGCAGCAGCAGATATGCAGCCGATGTCCCCTAAATTGTGACACGCACTGAGCGGCAGACCCATGTGTATCGACCACCCTATATTGCTCCACTCTTGCTGCCACCTAAGTCGGTCTTGCCACAATGTCATAAGTAGAATGCTTTATATCGGTTTCTGCAAGTGATCGTACCGAAACGCTAAATAGCTTGGTGACACGTCTTTAATGGTAACTAACTACGGCTGGCCGCCAGAGTAGACCAGAAACAATTAAAAAAAAACCGGCCAAGTACGAGTCATACTCGCGCACTGAGGGTTCCGATCCTTGTGATGAGGATTACATTAATTAAGTACTAAGTAGATGACCAGTTTTATTATGGGCACGTACGGATATTGCAGACACAACAGAGAGGTACTTAAGTATATCCTAAATCTCACAATCGTAAATTTAAATTTGTTCCATTCAGCGGAGACCGCTGTACGTAGTTCTCTCAAATCGCTTAAACGTGTAGCTTCTCCAAATGACCATTTTGGGAACAAAGTTGTAGTTGGAATTATTTCATGAAACAATGTAATTCACTTGTCCACTAACGTAAACTAACTTTAATTAATCAGTTGGTAAGGTATAAAGCGGCTCCCTCGCAAAGCAATTTAAGCTGATCAACACTAACAGGTACACAGATTGAATAATAAACAATAATTATCATGAGAAAATGCTTTTGGTCAACTTTAATTAACGATATAACTTGATTCTTTGTCAACCTTTGGCATAGATATCAGCTGAATTCTATAAGGTCCAAAAAAATGCAAAATTCAAAAGAATTTTTTTATGTACGCTACTCTATAGTTCTTACGACAAGTCAAGATTTTACCAACAGTTCTTAAAACAAATTCTGCTGAGAATAAAATCGGCTCTTAGTAGTTATTGTTCCCAGACCATTATATTTTAGTGGACTGTTAACTTTCAATTAATTCGTTACTTAGTAATGTTAAGATCGTCGTGATAATCCTACTTAATATTTTAAATGCGAAAGTTTGAGGATGTATGGATGGATGGATGCTTATTACTCCTTCACGCCATAACGAATGAATTGATTTGGCTCAAAAGAATTATTATATTTAATATCAAAATAACAGCTTTTTACTAAATGCATATGAAAGTAAATACGGTGCCTAATTATAACAAAAAATATTTTTAAAATTTTTGCCTGTCTGTCTGTTTGTTTGTTAGGCTAGGCTACATTTAATCCTGGAAAATTAAAGGGTTCCCTCCGCGAGGACGAAGTTACGGGTATCATCTAGTTTTGAATACTTATACTCAATGCCCAATACCTGGAAGTTAAATGTGAAAATGGAAACGGGAAAATGAGGCACGGGTTATCAGTTTCAAAGTGTTGGACGAGTTGCATGCTCCTCGGCACGCGAGAAACATGGAATCCCACAAAAAGACCGTGCCAAGTTGCCCGTAATGGGGGTAAAAGGGGGTAATTCCATTTTCCAACTCACGGCTTGAGAGAGTTCTAATTAGACACGGTAACACTACTGAAGTGTTAATTGAATCAAATTGCACTACCTTGAGAAAGGTGACCATAAGTTGGTAGTTTTGCGAGACATTATTATAAGGTTTTTGTTTCACATTAAAAAAATTATCTAATAAGGTTATAAATTTTTCAATTTATGCATAACTTGTCGCAGCCATTTGTAATTAACAAAAAATATTATCTTGTCTTATGTTGTATATTTACTTTTTAAAGGATACTGCGGTAGGTAAGGTAAGTGAGAAAAATTCAGTAACTAACAGTCGTGGTTAAAACTTAGTTTTTACGGAAACTTTTTATAAGCTACAGCATAGGTATATAATCATTATTTAATACATCATTGATCAAAAATCATCATTATCATGGCTCCATGGCCAGCCCACAACTGAGCCCATGAAAAGTCTACGGCGCTGTCTAAATACGGATTAGCAGATTACACAAACCTTTGAAAAAAATATGAAGCCATGCAGATTCCTAATGTATTCCTTTGCCGCTAATCGCTAGATTGCGCATCGTAAAGTACAGTGCATGCTTTAATTAAGAAGGTGAAGTCTTCAGTTCGTTGATCGTGAGATCGACACAACTTTAAGATTTATCCTCCAATAATGTAATGAGTAGACACCACAATTCGCGTGATAGCAGACCACGCTTTCGCGTTGCTTCCTACCGCCGCGAAGGCATCCGACATACTGCAGCTCGCACCACCGGAACCCAATTTGCATATTTTGAATTTCGAATCGAAAACTGATTTCCGAACTGAAATTCGATCAAACCTTAATAAATATACATCCACTACTGAATATATTAAGTCTTTAAAAGTATATTTTCACAGAGATGGCACGGGGCATGTATACAAGTTTCCCTTCACTTCAGTTTGATTTGACACTGGGAATATATACTTTACTCATTGTATAAACACGAAGCCGACGTTTTCAGTATGTTTCAACCTTAAGGCGTTTGTATTGAAAATCAGAAAATCTGATAAGGGATAAAACATAGCTTAAGGCGGTCGCACACTCGCAAGTAAACCTCTAGAGCCATTCACGACTCGAGGTTCAGAACGGGATTGCACTTGTCGGGCATTAGAATTTACGATCAAATACTACTGCTACTTGAAACTTTTACTTTAAAGGAAAATGTAATATTGTTACTGGTATGTCTTTACTCTACAGGGAATTGTTTACACAAGAATATATCTTCTAAACATATAAAAGGCAAAGGTGATCGCCTGACTGATTTATCGACGCACAGCTCAAATCACTGGCTATATCGGGCTGCAATAAAATTCGGATTTGAATACCTTCAAGGCAAGAGTGAATAGGCATTTTCTAGGCGCTTCTACCTAAACCTCACTAATGCTTTCAGTCATTGATTGTCGTCAAACGCAAGCCCGTCTTGTAATAACTAGTGGTTCGCCCCGAACTGAGACCTCGCGATATCCCATAATTCCCAAAAGTTTTAATTATATATTGTAATAATTAACTTTTAACATTAGACGCAATAAAAAAAATAATAGTTGACATAAAACTGTTTTACTGACACAGCGCCATCTATCATTAGCATTATAGTGAAGCTATTAGCTTCACAATAATGCTATTAGATGGCGCATTAAAATTAAATAATTTCGTTTCTTTATAACATTTATCTAATTTTAGTATTTGTTGTTCAAGTACAGGATATAACTGAATTTTCAACCAAGTTTCACGTTCTAATATTCAGTATTTCAGAAGTTATAGGGCTCTGACAGACATTTAGACGGACACACTTCTCTGTCTAGTAGGCAAGCGCCCTAGTTGACTCAGAGAACTCGCTTCGCTCGTTCAATAAAAAAGATAACGGCTGAACTGAGAACTTCCTCCTTTTTTGAAAGTAGTTTAAAGTAAGTAATAAAAAAATAATAGTGTCCTTCCGACCGAATCCGGCCACGGCGGCCAATCTCCACAGAGTATTATAGTGCACACGTGTGTGGGCAAACACAGGTGCACTCTTTATTCCCTTACTCTCACAGTCCGATGGGACGGAAATCCGACACGACCGGAGAGAGATCAGGCGCTCGACCGACAGCTTTACGTGCTCTCTGAGGCACGGGGGTGACTCATCGCCAACTTCCTAACTCCGGGCTTACTAGCCCGGTACCTACTGGTACGAAGAGCGATAGGGAATCGAACCCGGGACCTCATCGTCTGCAGTTGAACTTGCTAATCACTAGACCAACGAGGCAGTTCACGTAACTACACTTCAACTCCAAGGCACTCTGAGACTATTATATTGCACCGGATGAAGTTCGAACCATTGTCCTTTTGGTTTTCAGTCCGCACCTTTAACCGTTGGGCTATTGCGGCTTACTTACTTAGGATTCTTACTACTTAGGAGTTAATAAAAAATTCACGTTTAATCTACTTACAAGTGTAGGTCCACCTTAAAGCCCAGACGCAGCATTAGCATACAGAATGAGCACTCTCGTCTGCGCCCACTGCCCCGTGCCCCGTGCCAACATCACTCGCTATTATTTCAATGTGAATTTAAAGTAAGTCGATTTCTGGCGGTCTGTTATTTTGTACTTATTTGGGTAACGACTGGAAAATTCGGTCTTGAATTGGAAAACTTTGGCCTGTAATACCAGCTCGATGGTCAAAATACGTCCTTTGTCCTAATATATAGTTTACCATCAACGGTTTAGGCACTTTAGGTTTTGACGGCCTCTATCTCCGGAATTTATAGTTTCTGAATTCTTCGGTCCGGTCTGATGAGAGGATTTGGCTAGTTACCACCCTACCGTCAAAGACGTGGCGCCAGGCGATTTAGCGTTCCGGCACGATGGCGAGTAGAAACCGATAAGGGGTATCGGTTGAATGTACACTGCCATACCCCTTCCAAGTTAGTTCGCTACCATCCCGTACAACAAGAAACCAGAATAGTGGGGTAGTCATTTATTTAGAGAACTCACATAGTGCAACCGTGGAGGAACCACCCAACTTGAATTATGACTGTCTTATGGTCAATGTAGACAATCTTATTACAATATTAGGTATCTATAGGTCACCGGTAGCTAGGAATACAGATGAATTTCTTGAATCTCTTGATAACTTATTACATTCTGTGAAAGATAAATCTAATCTAGTCGTCTGTGGGGACATCAATATAAATATTTTACCTACAAACAGCCTCGGCTGTACTGAGTACTTATGCTTAAATGCGGAACATGGATTACTGCCGGCTATTACACTGCCAACTAGGGGCAGCGCATGTCTTGACCACATTATGGTTAAAACAAGTGGGAAAATTACTGGAATTGTATGTGAATCAGACATTACTGATCATAGTATTGCGCTTAGTGGTTTTACCTTAAAATCTGTAAAACAGCAAAATCGCTTGCCCCGTAAAAGACTCAAAAGAAACCTAGAGGCAATCAAACATGAGCTCTCAAACATAGACTGGTCAGGTGTAATTAATAGCATAGACGTAAACGCAGCAGTTAAACTTTTCACTAGCCTACTTTTGAACGTGATAAGTAAACACACTAAAGTAATCAAATTATCTCGTATTAAATATAATTTAAAGCCCTGGATTACACCAGGCCTAATAAGATGTATGAAACATCGTGACAGACTTCATAGTCAGCATAAAACAGATCCGAATAATACCATACTAAAATTAACGTATACAAGATACCGCAACTTTTGTAATGGACTCCTGCGGAAACTTAAAGCTAGTTTCGAAACAAATGAGTTAGAATCCAACTGCAAATCGTCTAGAAGACTGTGGAAGTCCATTAAAGGTATCTGTCACATAGCGGAAAATAGGTCAGAACCAGTAGAACTACTTACTTTAAAGAATTCCCTGAACAAAACTGACTCATTGAATATGTGCAGCGAGTATTATGCAACTTTAGGACAAAAGCTAGCGAAAGATATTCTTAAGGACAGCAATGAAAGCGAAAAAACGTTAGCCAATAAAATAAGCTTTAAGGAAACTCCAAAAAACTCTCTCTTCCTGCAACCTGTAGATGAGATAGAAGTTGAAGCCCTGATTACACAGTTAGACAGTAGAAAATCTCCTGGCATTGATAATATAAATAATGAATTAATCAAACAAATAAAAAAAGAAATTATAAAACCACTTACCTCCATATTTAATTTAAGCATATCCACTGGTACCTTTCCTGAAGATTGGAAGCTCGCCTTGATTTGTCCCATACACAAATCA
Source organism: Hipparchia sbordonii (assembly GCA_038048805.1). Taxonomy (NCBI): domain Eukaryota; kingdom Metazoa; phylum Arthropoda; class Insecta; order Lepidoptera; family Nymphalidae; genus Hipparchia; species Hipparchia sbordonii. The sequence continues at coordinate 524,209 of CM076112.1, forward strand.
GGCGCTAAAGACACCCCAGAAAACTATCGACCTATTTCTCTGCTGGGCGTTTTCCCAAAACTTCTGGAAAAACTTATTAATAAGAGACTTGTGAACTATTTAGACTCCCTAAATATACTCTCCGAAAACCAATTTGGTTTCAGAAAAAAGAAATCAGCTGAAGATGCCACCTTATTACTCACAACAACTGTAGCTAATTATCTAGATAAACAAGAACACTGTATAGGAGTCTTTTTAGATCTTGCTAGAGCCTTCGATACCGTTTCAATACCCATTCTTTTGAAAAAACTTGAACAATGTGGTATAAGAGGCTCGCCGTTACAGTGGTTTACAACTTACCTTACAAATCGAAAACAGTGCTTAAAAATCAATCAATACTCAAGCCAACTCCAAACAATAAACTGTGGCGTGCCTCAAGGAAGCGTTCTGGGACCGACTCTATTCATACTGTATGTTAACGACATACACCAACTTTTGCTGGAAAATGCCAAAATTGTCTGCTATGCAGATGATACGGCACTAATTTTTCACGGCAAAACTTGGGAGGATACCATTAACTACACGCAAACAGGAATAGCAAAGGTTAAACAGTGGCTGCAAAATAATCTTTTGACGTTAAACACTAAGAAGACAAAATTCCTATGTTTTCATAAAACTGCTTCATCTGCTCCAACGTTATCACCTAACATTAGAATTCATAGTTGCAATAATATAAATTCGTGCTGTAGTTGTGATGAGATTGAGAGAGTGAATGTAATGAAATACCTCGGAATTCAAATCGACCACAACCTCAACTTTAAGCACCACATTCAAAACTTGTCATCAAGAATACGGAAAACCATAAACATAATGAAAAAGCTTCGTAATATTGCCAACCAGAAAATCTTGAGACTTGTATACACGTCCTTGTGTCAGTCACTGCTTACCTACTGCATTTCGTCGTGGGGTGGTGCTGTTAAAACAACTTTGCTAGAATTAGAGAGAGCCCAGAGATCTGTCCTAAAGGTTATGCTAAATAAGCCATATAGGTACCCAACTAACATCCTCTACAAAGATGCCAAAGTATTAAGTGTTCGGCAACTCTTTTTGTTAAAAATTTCCCTAATGAAACATACTGAAATGCTTAATGCGCCAAACAGAGACGAAGTCTTAAAAAGAAGAGTATACAAATGTAATATACCTGTCACAAATACTAAATTTGCGAAACGCTTCTTACCATCTATCGATGCACGTATTTATAATAAAATATTAAAATTCAATGAGCTTAAGAATTTAACTGTCAAACAGGCCAAGAAGAAGTTAACATCATGGCTCAACACATTACCCTATGAAGACACTGAACAGTTACTCAAACACCTAGCTTAATCTTCCACTATAGGTATGCATATTTATTTATATATATAAACAAATATATACTTATATATGTTTATACACATATCCATTTGCTTATCTATTTATTAATTTATTTATTAAACATACTATAATATTTCTTTCCCAACATTAATATATTTATTACGTATTTATTACTTACTAACCAAGCATAAATAAAACATTGTGCCACTATAATTTAAGAATTTTCCGTGCTAATCTACCTGTAAAACTTTTGGACCCCACGATACAGGCCTCCTAGTGTGGGATCCACAGAGAATATTATGCGGATATATGTAATTTTTGTTTAAATAAATATTTTTCAATTTTTTTTTCAATTTTTTTCAATCTAAGACTGCATCGTCACTTGTGAGATCACAGTTAAGTACTATCTTGTTATCGAATAAAAACAAAAGACGTGTGGCACTCGAGGACTGCCGCGGTAAAGCTATTGGCGTTGATAAAAAATTCGCCATCTAGCGGCTCACCGTAGAGGAGTCCCGTGTCAGGTTATTTTCGTTACGGAATTTCTGGATTCGGTCTCCACGCTGGCCCGCGATAGAAGCTATGCAATAGCTTAAAAAAACTTTAGTTCAGATATTTAATACTGGATTTCAACACCAAATGGCACAAATATGAAACTCTTTCTTTTTATTTTCATAAAACTTTTATTGAACGCAGTTTCATACAAATAGTCGATTTGACAAAATGCGAATTGATACAAACACGTGTGTTTTCACCCCAGTAGAGCTAGAATCAGTCACGAATAGAAACTATAATCACAGGGCAAGGAAGGTTGAAATATTAAATATTATGGGCAGTAATAATATTGCAAATACCCTGGCCTCTGGCTCAGCATTTGAATGGGGAGCAGAGTCAGCATTATTAAGACAAGACGAAGTTTTCCTGACTGCAGCGCTGCAGCTCGTTGCAATAAGCTAATGCATCGGAGTATTATTGAATAGGTCGCTCAGAGATTGAATGATTTATCGATTCGCATAATGCATTAAAAAATAATTTTAAAAGCAAAAATGTTTTAGTATCATCGTGGATATTGATTTATTAATGGTGTATTAGATAGGAAATTACCTAGGAAGCGCAGTGTTGGCAGACCCCCCACTAGGATGACCGATGACATCAAACGAGTCGCAGGGAGTCGCTGGATTCAGGCGGTGCAAGACCGAGATCTGTGGAGGTCCATGCAAGAGACTTATGTCTAGCAGTGGACGTCTATAAGAAGAAGAAGAAGGAGAAAACTCAATATCTATCCGAGCCTTTTTTTACACTGAATAATATATAAAAAATAAACTAATACTAATGAACTAGAAACCTTCAAAATGGTCTTTTGATTGAATTTCGGCGGCGGTGACCAATTTCGATAGAGACCAGCCAACTACGTAGGAGATACTATAGTACACTTGAAAAAACAGAGTTGTGTTATTTATGAAGGTACATACCTCTACTCATATTATAAAGACGGAAGTGCATTTTTTGTTGGTTTTTCCTTCAATCACGCAACGGATTGACGTGATTTTTTGCTTGACGATTTGGAGCATTAATACATAGTCTACTTTGTAGCTCAGAAAAATACAGCGCGATTTTGAAAACCTAACTCTGTGCGAATGAAGTCACGAGCAAAAGCAACATCCTTACTAATATTATAAATGCGAAAGTGTTTGTTTGTTGTTTTGTTGGTTTGTCCTTCAATCACGCCGCAACAAAGCAACGGGTCGATGTGATTTTTTTTGCATAGGTATAGTTGGGGACCGGGAGAGTGACATAAGCTACTTTTTATCCCCGAACGGCGGCAGCGAAGCCGCGGGCATCACCTAGTTTAAATATAATTCTCTTCAAACACTGAACCTTATTACGTATTTATACGTATCCCACAACGGTAGGGTTAGTATAAGATGTAATTCGATAGATCGTATTCGTACTCGATGACATTACTGTCAAAGTAAATTGAACCATAACGACATTAAATTAGAGCTCAGTTTCGTGCAAGCATTCTTATATGTTTATGAACACGGATACGCTCAACATCAAAATCGGTTGCACTGAATTTGCGACTTTAAGTAAATACAGTTAAGGTACATTTTAATTAGACGCTAATGTCATCAAATACGTATACGATCAATCGAATTGAATCTTATACTACCCCTATTGAGAGCGTTACAGGAGTTAAGGGAGGTGTACCTCGCTGTCAACAGTATGAAGATATTGTAAAGACTCGAGTAATTTCCGCCCAAATTGTTCTCGAGACGTCGTTGGATATAATTTCCTTGATACAAAGCAACTTGGCAAATTACTTTGTGATTTAACCCGTAACGCGGCGGGGTGATAGAGTCGGTGGCACAATGGGAGCAAATCGTAACCGAAATTTTGATCTTTGAAACAATATTTTGCAAAATGAGTCCCGCGACTTCGTTCGCGTGGATTAAAGTTTTTTATTCCCGCAGAAACTCTCTCTAGCCTATGTGCTATTCCAGACTATTATCTATCTCTGTTCCAAATTTCAGCCAAATCGGTTGAGTCGTTGCGATGAGATTGAGTAACAAACATCCATACATCCAAACTTTCGCATTTATAATATTAAATTAATATAAATAGGATTAATAGGATAATAGGATTTATTACTCGTATTACTCGATTCGTGGTTTAAGAACATACAATTACGTTTATTTACGTTTATTTTATGAAACGTTTATTTTATGAATTGTCAATTATGTCATTAAACCACGAATCTTTATATACTCAAAGCATAACTGTGATAAAATTATACGAGTACCTACATAACACGTCAGTCTCGTCGTGACTACGGTTCATGCAACTGGATCGAAATATTGACAATTCCAACTAGACAATTACCGTGGTACGTACTCGTATAATTTTATCATATGGATGGATGGATGGATGGATGGATATAATTATCCATCCATCCATTCTCACAATTTTTTGCATTTATAACATTAGTAGGATTGGTCCAACTTTCCGCAATCGACGAGCTGAGTATTGTTAAGTTATTAGGTATAATTCCTTCATTTCACGAGGGCTCGTGGCCCATGGTTGTGTGTGTGTCGTATCTGTATAAGTGTGAGCGAGAGCTTGCTCGCGCCTGACCGCTCCCACCTCCTTACACGCACACTTACGCAATGTGCATGTACACGACGTAACCACAAGTAAAGCGCCCGTAACTTCGTGAGATAAACATATTATTCTCAGTATGCCTCCAACGTTGTCGGGGCGCAGTATTTATCTGCGGTTTAGTTATTAGCCCTTTTGAGCCCTTCATGTGCTTTAATGAAACGAGTTCATTATTTCTTCATTAATGGTGAACTCATTTATGAGCCTTGACAGTTTGAGGGTAAATAAGCATTCGAATTTATATTTATTTAGCCTTATACCCGCGACTTTGTTCGGGTGGAGTTGAAAAGTTAAGTTAAAGAGTTAAAAATACCTTGGAAACTCTCTTCTTTTCCGGGAAAAAAGGTGTCCTGTGTCACTTTCAACATTTTCAATAATTATATCCATGCAAAAATTCACGTCGATCCATTGCAACGTTGCTGCGTGATTGAAAGAGAAACCAACAAACAAACACACTTTCGCATTTGTAAAGATACCTTAACCACAAATAACACACCTCTGTTTTTGACAGTGCACTACATTATCTCCTCCGTAAATTGGCCTCCACGGCTGAAATTCGGTTAAAAGGACATTGCTAATAGAGATAGCTGATACTAAGTATTAATTGGTAGCCGCTGGATGCAGATGGCACAAGACCGAAGCCTGTTGTAAGTCTATGCGAAAGACCTTTATTCCACAGTGGACTTCTATTAGTTCATAAAGTCTTCTTTATAGATAGTAAGTAGGTTTATTTTCCTCAATAAATAGATCAAGGCGAACAAGTAACATAACACAAACTACTGGCAGATAAGATGTCCTTTTTCAATGTTAACTCACTTATATAACCCACTTGCCTGACACGACCGTCCTAAGCCATTACGGCTAAGATAACCACTTATCTTGAACCACATCCTAGCCTTATCACTAAAGAGTTAAGGTTAATTTTAGTGTATTTTAAATGTCAAAGTAATTTGGTTGGTCTTCGAGTCACAGCTGTGAAATTGTAGGTCTAGTCGTTTGCGGTGGCCGCGCCTAAATACGTATAAACTATAGTTTGGTATTATCTGAGCAACACTGGTAATATATTTGGGGCGTCCTGAGAAATTCCGCTATATATCACTTTTTGAGGTGGCTGATTTGTGGGCCTAACTTAAGGCGTACCCTTTAGAATCCATTATTAAAATTAGGTATTATAAACTAGCTTTTGTTTGCGACTTCATCCATGTGTAGTTAGTTAAAAACTCCGCGGGAACGCTCTATTTTTCCACGATAAAAATAAATAAATAAAACACTGCAAGTCCTAAAGAGTAGCCATTCAAAAATCACGTTGATCCGCTGCTAAATTATATTTTTATAGAATTTTTGTGTCAAATAATGTTAAACTCGGTTCAGCGGGTTAGACGTAAAAAGATGAACAGACAGACGAAGTTACTAGATTCTAGTCTCCACAGTATCCCTCTCGTAGTTACTAATTAAAGTATCATGAGTTCACGATATGCTTATCACAAAATCTGACGCTACTCCAAACGTGTGGCTTTAAAAATATAAAAAACGAACCCGTATCGGAGACCGTACGTCAGTTTAGTTTATCATGCCTGGTTTCCAGGTCACTGGTCGCCATATTGTCTCTGGAATCCACGGGGACACGTCCTGTTTCAGGCGGTTTTACTGCGCCAAGTTTTCCGCACAAATCTGAGTATGTTTTTTTTTAAATCGATGAAACGAGCGTTTTTTGCTACGTGGTAGTCGCTTACCGCAGGATTCAGAATAGGTTTAGAAGCTGTTACCTAAACTAATGAAAAATCAGTAAACAATATTTTATTGTAGTAGCTTTAGAGGTTTATCTGGGAACACGAAATACGGTCTCTTTAAGATCATAATTCAAGTGAAAAAGTCTCCAGAAAATCACTGAAACTTTAAAGGTTTAAGAACTCCTTTATTCCTAGTACGTGTACAAGTAGTTCCATTGATAAGTTGTGCAGATTCAGATAAAAATAGATAGTAGATACAGTGATGTCGATCCGTCGCTCCGTTGCTGCCTGATTCAAGGACGAACTAAGAAACAAATAGACAAACATACCATCGCATTTATTATATTAGTAAGGATTATAATCTGGAATTCAACCAAGATTACCACCGTCCAGCGCTCACCGTCCAACCATATTATTATTCCACCGTCTCTCTTCTACAACCGCACCGCACGCCACCGAACACAATTTCACCCTCACCACCTGGGTGCCTGGAGCACTTCGACCATCCGGTGTTCCAGATCTTTTTTTCCACGCACTTTGAAACTGTGGAACCAACTTCCTGCGACGGTGTTTCCACTGAATTACAACATGGGGTTATTCAAGGGGCGGACCAACAAATTCCTGAAAGGCCGGTGGTGGTGCCTCTGGTGCTACAAGTGTTCATGGGCGGCGGTAATCACTTAACATCAGGTGACCCGCCTGCTCGTTTGCTCGCTAAAAAAAAAAAAGATAGTTTCTGGAGCTGACCTCTTAGTATCTCTACAGAGAAACTATTAGTAACTCCCAACTCAAACTAAACATTAAAATGAACCTAACTAACCTTTTATGTGTAGTAATTAGCGTGGAAGAACATTACCGTGACGTTATAACTAATTGCTGATAAGTTCCCGTAAGCCACTCGCGGGTCAAAACGTTCCGACTTCACTCCTTAACGACCACCCCTCATTAGAACGAAAGGTTTCGGCTATTCTTGAAAATTAACAGATTCCTGCGGCCAGACTAACAAGACTCCCTGACGCAAGAACATCTGGAGGAATCTGCAGGGTTTTAATGCTTGGTGGGATATCAAGGTAAGTTGGTCGGTGTTTGGCGGTGCCACATAAACTTTTATGCGTTTGAAATAGCCCGAAAATTGCTCATTTTGCGTTTTCGAAGCGCACAGCAGCAGTTCGGGTGTATCCTGAACTAGAGATCTCGATTAGAGTTGATGCAGTGTTATGATCATTCGGTTAATGGTTAATGGCTGCGGCGATGAGCGAGTGGATTATGTGGTTTCACACTGATGTGATCGTAAAAGGTTATTTGACGGAGGAATTCATAATGTGCAAACTTATTTAGATCTCCGTATGAATCATGAAGTCCTAGTAATACCGGGGGTCAACTTTTGACGATCTCTCTGGTTAGCGGTGATCACTGTGGTCTTGAGGATGGTCTCGGGTTAGATTCTCGGTTGAGACGTTTGCGCTTTTTAAGGTTTTCTCAACTGATTTTCTGATGCTTTGACCCTGGCTAGTTATTAGCAAAGGTGTACCACCAAGTGATTTAGAGTTCCGGCGCGATGGTGAGTAGAAATCGATCAGGGGTATGAGTTTTTAAACTGCCATACTCTGTTCCAAGTTAGTCCGCTGCCATTTCGACTGCATAGTCATTAGTTAATATCATGTGGATATTTTTACTTTTACTTTTTAATTTTTTTATTAATTTTTAATCTTCACCTAACATCAGGTGTGATCGCTGTCAGGGGTTATATTTTTGCAATGAATAAAAAAATTCGTGAACAAAAATTGTTGGTATTGTTTCATATTGAAAACCTCTTTGACGCACAGATGTTTCTGGCACAAAATAACGTGTGGTATTCCGCTGTGACCCTACCATATTGAAATATTTGCGACGGGCTATATCCGCACGGATAAAACTTCGAAGAGCATTTATACCTGGCACGGTTTTCCGCAAAAGTCTCTGACCTTTATTTTGACCCCACTTCAGTAGAACCATGCATGGCAGTGTGGCGTTTTCTAGAATATGAGGTCAGAAGATAGTAATTCAAATATACCCATATGAAATTTACATCCGTCCGTCGCTCTGTTGCTGTGTGATTGAAGGACAAACCGACATACAAACTTTCGCATTTACAGTGTAAGCGCGGCTCGTACGTTTCTGGTAACTATTGTAAAAGATAGAACAATAAACGGGATATACAAAGTTTCTGTAAAGCGCAGGCAGTAGTTCTGTGAGACGGTCTTATGAGGGTATCATATTAACAAACCCTCTTTAAATATTTAATTTAAAAAACGAAATTAATTAAATATGAACTACCAATGAATTTAATGTAAATCATACGTAGCACAAAAAATTTTCGACTTTTGCTCCTTACTTTCGAATTCAAATTTTAGCTTCAAAAGCAAGTCAAAAGAAAACTTGAACAGTTTCCAACAATCTGCACCAACTGCAAACTTAGTGCGCTTTAGTGTTCTTTAGTGCAGCATCTTTGACTCTATTGCAACACCATCATCTTTATTTCCCAACTTTTAGTATCAAATCTCGTGTCAAAAGCCGAAGTGGCACAAAATAAGTAGCTTGGAGCGAAGCCAAGGAATTTTATTAGTGTATTTATGTGGATTGGGCATCTCGTAATGCTCTTCATTTCATTCAATCTAATAATACCTAAGAAAGATTTGAAGTTATAAGAAACTAGCTTTTGCCCGAAGTTTCGCTCACGTTAAGTTCGATTTTTCAAACCCCTGTTTAATCCCTATAGGGGTTGAATTTTCAAAAATTATTTCTTAAAGGATGTCTACATCATATTAACTACCTGTATGCTAAATTTTAGCCTGATCACTCCAGTGATTTGAGCTGTGTATTGATAGATGTATATTTTTGACCTATACCACTCTATAATTTCACCTTACTCACTTTCAAGGGAAGCTGGAAGAAATTTCTTTTTTTTAGAGATAATCTTCACCTACTTATGTATGTCTGCTTCTTCTAATATAATATGTTTTGTCTTTTAATGCCTTATATGTACATAAAAAATAAAAATCTAAATATATAAAAGGCAAAGGTGACTGACTGACTGAATGACTGACTGATCTATCAACGCACAGCTCTAACCACTGGACCGATCGAGCTGAAATTTGACATACAGGTAGCTGTTAGGATGTAGACATCCGCTAAGAAAGGATTTTGGAAAATTTCAATCCCAAGAGGGTTAAATAGGGGGTTAAAAAATCGAACCTAACGTGAGCGAAGCCGCGGGTTAAAGCTAGTTCCTTATATGTACATAAAAAATAAAAATAAATAATAAAATAGGTAGTCGAGCAAAAAGGAATCTTTACACTCAGAAGGGGAAGATTTAAAAAAAATATCTTGACGTTTGTTAATTCTATTCCCGGTAACGCCGTCGCGGCCGGGATGTAGTCTCTCCGCTGTCGGATTAGCTCGGGACAAGCGGTAGGATTCCCCGGACAAATATTCAAATATTCTATAACTTTGCACAGCGTTGCGTTGCAGCCATTTATATTTTTCCACTTGTTTGTTTTGAATTCTCTACGTTTTTTCACTTACGCGTTACGTCCCGAAAGATCCAATTTCCCCGAACATATCGCTCATTTGCGACAAGGGTGACATAATTCAAAATTCACCAATTTTAGTGTCGAAAATTTATACTTTTTGCTTCAAAAGCAACATTACGCTAAGCACAATTAATAAGAGCGAGAGAGATTGTGACTTAATGCTCTGTCGCTTTGTTGGTTGTGTTGTTTCGAGACCGTAGCATCCACAAAATATTACTCTCTAACGAGAGAGTTCTCTCATCGTCGATTTTGAATTATGTCACCCTTGTCGCAAATGAGCGATATGTTCGGGGATGCCCGTTTCATCCTATTCCCCGAACGTCCAATCCCCGAAGGTCCTAATTACCTTATAATATTTTTAAGAATGTTCATATTCACTAGCCGATGCGCGCAGATCAGGTATTTTTGTTAATCTCGTTAACTGTTTTAGTTTCCGGGGTAATGTTTCCTTTTTATTGCATTTTCCATAATGAAAGCTAAAGTAAATAAATTCACAGACATTTTTTTTTTTTTTTTATACATTATAGGCACACGCTTGACCACTACCACACCTGACTGAACTAGTTGACTGAACTATAAAATGACTATGGCTGACTGAGCCAAGAAAAAAAAATAACGTATTAATAACGTGGTTTTAGCCACTGTTGGTTACGCGGTATTGATGTATCGAAGTATATAGCGCACTTTGAAAACAAAAGTGGCACTATATGAAACTTTTTTGTAAAACCATGTTTTCTAAATTAACTCCATAATTTACTGGGATGTTTTCAGTACACAACTTAAATTAGATAATCAAACTGATAAATGAAATTAATTGCACTCTTTTCTTCCAGTTATTTGCTAAGATATTCAACAAAAATGCTGCGTCAAAACTTTAAATGGTCATATTGAAAAATTTCAATTTTTGTAAAACGCCACTTTTGTTTTCAATGTGCGATATATAGTAAGTATAGACTAGCTCATGCCCGCGACTTCGTACGCGTAGATTTAATTTTTAAAATAATGATTTGATGATAATCAAAAAACATCCGAAAATCAAATTTTTATCCTTCACCCGTATGGTCAAAATAAACTTCGCATGATGAAAATCCATTGTAACCTACATTGGTTTTCAATGTATGCGCCTCGTCTCATTCCAGCCCGAACGCGTGTAATTGGTTCGCGCTCGGTATCCCGGATCTCCCTTCGTCCTTTGACGATGAAATATTGAAACATCAAAGCTCCTGCTACGTCAGAGGCTTAAACATACACACAGAATCATTGGTACAATATCTAATTAAACAGAAAGCATTTATATTGAAATCACTTCGAAGCAATGTAGTATTTTCTTTACTAGGGAATATTACTAACAATAACTATTAACTACATAATATTATATTGGATATTGCTAATATAATATTACAAAAATACAAAATAAAACAATACACAAATCTGAATCTTCGAATCGATACGACTTTGCGAGATGCTCCCATAAAAATTTCGGGTTCCTACGCCTGAATTCAGGTTCAGACGTACTGCCCCCCTAAACTGTGGGGATTTAGGAACTGTCGATTGTAAATTGAAGAAGCGGGCGAAGTCGCGGGCGTCCACTAGTGCGGGCATACGTTTATTAAAGCTAAGTTCCTGTAACGTCCAACTAATCCATCATACACACTCTGATCACTATCTACAAGCCAACTATTTAATAATAATCAGGAATAAAGGAATGAAAATAACAATTCAATGAGCCCAAACTAACAATACTTACACCTGATATAGGTTGTTAAGAAGTTTGGTAGTTATACATAAACGGACAAAAAATGTCGTAGATCTAATAAAATTTTTCCAGGTAAGGTAAGAAAATAAGTTGAAAAATTAAAAGACAAGCTTTTAATATAAAGATAGTATGAGAGAATAAAATCTCTAATGGAGTCCGGATTGAATATCGACTCAATAGTGCTAGAATGTATTTCCAGAACAACTTTACTGCAAATAAACTCCATGCAGAGCGGGCAAAAAGAACCAAAACGAAACGAACACGTTCCACCGAAATGCTAAAAGTTAGAAATAAGAGCCGTCTCACAGCTGATGCTGCGCCGCGGTTCATCCTTGTACAAGTTGTTTTATTCGACAATAATAAGTTAGCCCTTAACTGCGAACCCAGCTGGCAGATGGTAACCAAGTATACAGTTTAAGTTAAAAGCTGGTTAACTCGATAGGTTTTTATTTTATTTTTCAAATTCAAATCATTACTATCCTCACTATCCTTAATAATATTTTAAATGTGAAAGTGTGGTTGTTTGTTGGTTTGTCTTTCAATCACACCGCAACAACACGATCAACGTGATTTTTTGCATAGGTATAGTTGATGACTGGGAGAGTGACATAGGAGGCTTTTTATCCCGGAAAATCAAAGAGTTCCCGTGAATTAATTTGAATTAAGCGAGGCCGCGGGCATCAACTGGTTTAAAATAATTTATTTCATGTAGGCCAACTAGTGGTTCTATGACAAGTCAAGTCTCTACCAACGGTTCGGGAAGCAGATTCCGCTGAGAAGAGCGGCCAAGAATCTCAAGCAAAGCCGATTTCTTTTACTAGATATCGCCATTCTTTGTGATTTCCGCATTACCGCACTATCGACACCCATAATACAAGAATCACAATAAACACTGTACACGAGCACTATAGTATATTCTCAAACACTACACAATCTCCTTTGAAAATATTATCCGCTTACTTTGTACGTATCCAGGAAATTGAAGTCTTCGTATATCGGAAGTATGGAGGTTCAAGCGTGATCGAGTGCTGAGATTGTGCGCGGAAAACAACGCCGTGGTGCTCGCAGAGCTGGGGGGAAAATAGCTAGATAAATAAAATAAAATTAAAATTAATAAATAAAATTTTTCTTGCATTACAGTATTGTTATACCACAAAGGCTTAAAGCTTTTAACCGTTGTACTACTGAGGCATATTGAATGTGCTCTTTAGGTACATTTCTGAAATAAGTTTAAAAAGACACGACGTGATAACTTGTTGAAGTAGTTCCTGGAACTGATAATATTTAAACTTCAGTATTGCAATGGTAAGAGTGAGGACTGGAAACTTAAAAGTTTGACGGTTCAATCCCCACGAGCTTTGAAATTATTTAATAATGATTAATAAAATTAATAGCAGGCTACACTTGCAATACATATTTTTATCGCGAATCGCAAAGCGTCACTACAATTACGCCTTTTGATTTTATAAGACTTTAAGTTAAATTAAATATATTAGACTAGTTAATGCCCATGACTTCGTCCGCGTGAATTAAGTTGTTTAATACCCGCGGGAACTCTATCATTTTCTGGATAAAAAGTAGCCTATATGTTATTCCAGACTATTATCTACGTATGTGCCAAACAGCCAAATCAATTCCAACGTTACGGCGTGATTGAGTAACAAACATCCATACATCCAAACTTTCACATTTATAATATTAGTAGGAAGTATTGTAGGATAATATAATGTATAAAATATAATCTATAATATTATAATAGGATTTTATGCCTTCTCAAAACTTTCCGCTAGCTCCGCGGCTAATAGTGGAAATATTACACACATATTGAAAATGGTGAGCCACAATTTGGGCGAGATATTGGGCACACAATATAAGGGAAGTATGATATAAACGGAGAGATAAATATGGCGACCGAGCTTTATAGTCAGTGCTGACGGCGCTGTTTGGGAATTTTTTCACATTATTCGGAAAAGTCGAAACTAAAATATTGGCAAAGCAAATACTTGCTCCGCGTTGAAAGTATTACGGAACTATTGCTGGAAAATATGTTGATAAAAATCTGGTACATTCTACGCTCCATCACTCAATGACTAATGGTGCGGAAAATGTTCCAGACTATATTATTGGTCATACAAATACCATTCATCGCATTAGACGCTGCGGCGTATTCATAGAGCAAATAAGTCGTTCAACTTTAAGTTGACCGTGCCAAATCAGAAACGAATTGAGAAGAGGTAAATAGCGCTTGCTTAGGAAATGCCTATTCACTCTTGCCTTGAAGCAACTCAATTATAATTGGCAGGAAACATGGAGGTCGACAGAACGACTCCAAAGTAATAGACATATATTCCTAATTATAACAAATTGTGGTAAAACTTCGCACCTGAATTTTTGGAGTTATGTGAATTTATGCCACTAAATATTACATGCTTCAACAGTGAAGGAAATTATCGTGAGGAAACCTGCACGCCTGAGAGTTCTATTACATAATGGTCTCAAAGGTGTGCGAAGTCTGCTTGTTTGCATTGGGTCAACGTGCTAGACTATGGCCTACAACCCTTCTCTGAGAGGATACCTGCGCTCAATAGTGAACTGTTGATGGATTTCTGATGATGATGATGTGGCAAACCCGATTTTTTTTTATATTTTTAGCGAGCAAACGAGCTGGCGGGTCACCTGATGTTAAGTGATTACCGCCGCCCTTGACCATTTGTAGCATCCGAGGCACCACCTATGCGTTACCAGCTTTTTAGGAATTTGTTGGCCCGCCCTTGAATAACCCCATGTTGTAGTTTAGTGGGAACACCGTCGCAGGAAAGCAGGTCGATATCAGAATTTTGCATCTAAAAGGCATCTTTTAATGTGTAAATGTGGTCAGTACACAGTGAAATTGAAAAGAGCAAAAATCTAAGGCGTAAAAACCCTCTTCCTTTCAAAAGACTTAATCTAAAAGCCGTTCTCGAGAGTAAGTACCAGATAAACGCTCTCCGTAATCTCAATCGGAGATGAAGACGTGTAAAGTAGTGCTGATGGTTTTGCAATGGAGCCAAAGATGCTGCACTAAAGCACACTAAAGCGTGCAATTGGTGCGGATTGTTGGAAGCGCTTCAAGTCTCCCCTGGGGGGGCGAAATTTGAATTTCAAAGTCACATGTTGGAGTGTTAGTATTCAATGCTGAGTGCAATGAATAATTTCCCTTTGGAATGATATCTGGGCGATTTGTTCAAGGACCTCTTTCGCCGATTAATTCTTGGACAGCAGAAATTTTTCTGAGATTTTCTTTAAAACTCAGTTAAGACCTAGCGCAAACGACCGCTTTTTGACACAGACGCATCTGTAGAGCTTTCAACAACGTTATTTTTAAACAATAATTTAAAATATTAAATTTAAATATTAATAAAGTGTTACAAAAGTGTTTTGTTTGTTGGTGTGGTGGTTTGTTACATAGCAAGGAAGCGACGGATTGACGTGATTTCTTGCATAGGTTAAGTTGAAGATTTAAAATGACATAAGCTACCTTTTATCTCATAATTAGAGGGTTCCCGCGAGATTTTCAAAACCCAACTTGACGCAAATCAAGTCACAGGCTAAAGCCAGTAACTAAATAACCGACTATTAAAGATGTTCTGACAGATTGCCACTACAAAAGCTGTCAAAACGTCTTTACTCATTTGTTAAAAGTTTCTTGACGTTAGTAAAAGTGGAACTTCTAGATATAAAGAGTAGGTAACTATGTAATCAGAAATAACAAATTCAATTTTGTAACACGAAGAATTAAAAGTACGTCCAAACATTATTGGCAGGGAATTATCGGGAGAAGTTTCCGTAAAAAGGAAATCGGAAGCGCTGGATAAATAGATATTGGAAGTTTCTAATGCCATCCGTAATTTATCTTCCGACGGAGATTGGTTGCGGATTCAGTCGAGGAATTGTGCGGATCCATTCTGAAATGGAATTCCCTGAACATTAATTCCCTTGCAAATGTGGAATGTGGAATTGGAAGAAATGCATTCGTTATATTCCCTTTGAAATTGCTATCGAAACCATTTTAATGACTTTGGGAAATCCTAGGTACATCATTCTAAAGACCTTTTCATTTACATGTCTAATAGTCCAGTCATTACGTACATTCAAAAAAGAAAATGAATTTGCGCTTCTAATTTTTTAATATGTTGTAGGGGATACCTAGAAAAGCTTAACTTGAGATTGTCGACCAAGCTTTCCTAGGAGCTTTCGCCGCCATGTTGAAAAAAGGGGTAAAATTTGTTTTTCTGCAATAACTCGGCTATCCGATGAGATTTCGAAAATTTTGTAGGACACTTTTTGTAGCTTTCTTTGTGCTCTACAATAACGCCTGAATCATTTTTAGCGTATCATGCATCGTTATCGAGATATCGATCGATAAAGTCAAAAATTTAGGACACAATTTTTGTTTTTTGCTTTTTTTTTTCTTTGGGTCTTAATAAATATGAAAAATTGTGGAATTCAAACTTGTAGAGCATATTCAGACCTACAATTTCCTTCTTGGATTTTTTTATGTTGGACAAAAATTACGATCTCCAGCGCGCCGCAAAGTCGGTGAATCCACACTCAGCGTCGAGCGAGCTGCTCACTCGGTTGTGTCTGGATGTCGAATCGAATGGGAAATTGTTCAGGAAATTGATGGGATAAAAAATAAGTACATAGAGCAACAAATTAAGGATCACACAATAGTAATTTATTAAACAAATAATTTGTTTGTGCAGTAAAAAATATTATTTTTTTACAATACAAAATAAAGAAAACAAAATAAACGGAAAGAAAAATATTTTTTTCTGCACTCGAGACACGAACGATGGACTTTTTTCATGTCTTTTTTCGCTTGGATGGTCCAGGCTGAAGATCTTCGTCCTCCGTAAACTCTTCGAGTTGTTGTGTCTGTTGAAACGTTGGAAATGATGCTGATTCGATGAGAGCATCGTCATCATCATCGTTACAGACATCGTCGTCGTCGTCAAGCAAAATGTCGACTCTGGCGACGTTACTGCATGTTTGTCCACTGCAGTGCATGCAAATAGTATTTTGTTTGTGCAGTAAAAAAATAATATTTTTTACTGCACAAACAAATTATTTGTTTAATAAATTACTATTGTGTGATTCTTAATTTGTTGCTCTATGTACTTATTTTTTATCCCATCAATTTCCTGAACAATTTCCCATTCGATTCGACATCCAGACACAACCGAGCGAGCAGCTCGCTCGACGCTGAGTGTGGATTCACCGACTTTGCGGCGCGCTGGAGATCGTAATTTTTGTCCAACATAAAAAAATCCAAGAAGGAAATTGTAGGTCTGAATATGCTCTACAAGTTTGAATTCCACAATTTTTCATATTTATTAAGACCCAAGAAAAAAAAAGCAAAAAACAAAAATTGTGTCCTAAATTTTTGACTTTATCGATCGATATCTCGATAACGATGCATGATACGCTAAAAATGATTCAGGCGTTATTGTAGAGCACAAAGAAAGCTACAAAAAGTGTCCTACAAAAATTTTCGAAATCTCATCGGATAGCCGAGTTATTGCCGAAAAAACAAATTTTACCCCTTTTTTCAACATGGCGGCGAAAGCTCCTAGGAAAGCTTGGTCGACAATCTCAAGCTAAGCTTTTCTAGGTATCCCCTACAACATATTAAAAAATTAGAAGCGCAAATTCATTTTCTTTTATTTGCCTTTTTTTCGGACGAAATGACTGGACTATAAATATTATGTAGGTTGTATTAAAAACTGTCCAAGCGCGAAGCGGCTCCGCACACGAAGGGATCTTTGCCATTGTACAAGATTTAATATCAACTAGTTTGCGAAACTTGTTGTTTGTTGTGTCTTGTTGTTTTACTGTGGAACCCTAAAAGAGGGGGTTTCTAGAGGGCTAGTGTTAAATCTTGTAAGATGATACGGAACCTTTCGTGTGCGAGTTCGCCTCGAAATTGACCGTTTTTTCCACCTTTGAAGCTAAAGAAAAATAGATTATGGGTGTAACCAAACCAATACGTAATGCGTAGATTGCTTTCGTTAGATATCTGACGAGGTGGCTCCGAGTCTATAATGGGTTCATTATCTGTGATATAGGAACAGGGAAGTTAATACACGCGCCGGGTATCAGCGATAAGGCGGTAATGACCATGCGTCTTCTTCCGAGGCCCTGCCTTAGGGCTATCACAAGCGACGTGTATTCTGTTAGCTGATTAGAAATCCCTTAGAAACTATTTATTTATTCGAAACTAGCTATTTCTTGCGACTTTCTCGTGTGAAGTTAGGTTTAAAAAATCTCGGAAACTCTTTGTTTTTGCTTGGACGAAACGCTTTAAATTTAACGTTTCTGAAAAAATCGCCAAGGTGAAACCTTCCAGCATCTCTATGTTCACCTATAATTCTTAATTATGTTCTGCCACCTATAATTTGAGTACCTCCAAGTAGTGGAGTGAGTAGGCATCTTCTAGGCAAGCGCACTTCAACCTAGACCTCATCAGTCTAGTATTGATTGTCATCAATCGCAAGCCTATTAAGAATAAAAAAGAACTTATGCCACTATCCAGGTCCTCTACTATATTCATGCAAACATCCGTTGTTCCGTTGCTATGTGATTGAAGGATAAACCAACCAACCGATAAATTCACGCATGAAATTAATGCATGCATCATGAAATTACAAGTTTATACGTGAAGTTGTTGATGAAATTAATGTCATGAAAAAGCTAATTTCTTGCCACTAATTTCGCAGTGTATATTCGGCCGTGAAGGTGAACCGTAGAAGTTAGAGAAACGCTTTGGTCATTCACACATCTGTTTTTTATTTTCTTTATCTCGTTCAATAAATAAGTGCTTTTTATATTAGCTATCTAGGGAGTGTGCTAACCCTTGCGTCGACCTAAAGTGAAAAAGGCTACATAAAATATAATATATCCTAAGCTCGCACGTAAGCATTTTTTTGGCGAAGTCGTAATGGTTATAGCCAGTTGATAGAGACCAAGAGGTACCATTAACATGCTGTTACAATATTTTGCAAAAATATATATAGAAGAGTTTCAAAGGTCCTTTAAAAGAAACATACAAACTCTTCTCTAATTCTTCTAACTTATAAAACTTTAAACTTTTAGGGCGCCTTCAATTTATGCGTTTCTTGACGGCCTGCTGCGGTGCCGAAGCGGTGCGTTAGTCGTACTGCGCACGGACGTTCGTTTTTTTCATACAAAGCGCGCGGTGCGGCTATAGCGCGGTGCCGGTACCGCGATCGCTCGACAACAAGACGGCAACGGCACCGAGCGCTTTGTATGAAAAAAACGAACGTCCGTGCGCAGTACGACTAACGCACCGCTTCGGCACCGCAGCAGGCCGTCAAGAAACGCATAAATTGAAGGCGCCCTTAGGTGTGAACGTCATTATAGAGCAATGGTAAGGGCCACGGTCTGAAAATCTAAATTTACTCCTTACACAAGCTAAGTTAAGAGAGCTATGGTCGGAGTACCTATCTCTTAAAAATGAGTAGTATTGGCGTAGAAATAGAAATTGGCGGAGCGTATAGTTCGAAGAACTGGTAGTCGTTGGGGTCCCAAGGTTGTGGAGTGGCGACCCCGCATCGGAAAGGGCAGTTTGGGCAGACTTCCCACCAGCTGGATCGACAATATCAAATGAATCACAGGAAACCACTGGACGCAGGTTGCGCAAACCCGATACCTGTGGAAGTCCATGCAAAAGGTCTATGTCTAGGAGTGGACGTATATCGGTTAATAAAAATAGAAAGGAAGAATTCAGTTGAAGTGAAAATTGTTAAACATTCATATAAAATTGAAAAATTTATGCAATTTTATTTGGACAGGATCTCCGGTCTGTGTCAACGAGGCTCCCGGAAAGACAATCAAAATTGTCCCATTAATAATTGAACGCTCCACGATCAAAAGATTCGATCCAATTCGCGGTAATTCAATTACAATACCATTGCTATTGTTGTGCTATCAATGACAAAAACTAGGCTCGGAAACGCGCGGCGAATAACCAAATAATAATATCTAGTATATTTATCTAGTAGTATAGTAGTAGTATATGTCTATGGTCAAGGTCCTTAATTTTTGTACGTTGGAACGGTATTCCAAACCAGTGGTAGATTCATTTCACGATTCGAAAGCACTTTGTAAAAGTTTATTTGAATAAAAAATTATTCTAATCTATTGCTACGTGATTGAAAGACATACCAACGGGAAACACTCTATCGCATTTATACTAAATTCAAATTCAAAATTATTTATTTCATGTAGGCCAACTTGTAGCTCTTATGACACGTCATGACTCTCTACCGGTTCGGTCAGTAAGGTAAATATCAGTAAGGATTAAAACGTCACTTGTTAATGGTCGCTGGTTTCAGTGCCCAAAACATAGCGACAAAGGACAGTTGCGCTCGTGAAAATTTAGAGGAAAATTTCATTATAATTTTTTTTCCTCATCGCTGCCATTGTCTCCTCTGTGTACGCATTTTTGTTCCTCTATTCCGAGTAATTCAATTACCTTACGGCATATTTTGTTTTTTGTTTCTAACTTCTATCATGGATTATTTATTTTTCCTACTACCGAGTGTACCGCTTCAATTAAGTTCCTTTTATGAAACTTTTCTTTATTTTCCATAAGTATTATTTATTTCTACAAATCAAAAAAATTAATTGCCTATCTTGAATTCCGAAATAACTACTTCTTATCAACAAAAAAAAGGACGAGGTTCTCAAAGCATCACTGATGTGTATACCTATGTATAGGTACCTACCTACCCTGCTTACGCACTGTACACCAATAACGGCTGTTTTAAATACTACTAGTAATACGCTTCAATCACGTTTCTATATTTTTTATTTTTTTATCTCATATGACGCTAATGTTTTTAAAATATTCTCTAGCTGTTTTTCTGAACTATCTTCGAACTTTTTGATTGTGGAACGCTTTTCCAACATCCATGTTTCCTGCCACATGTAACTTGAGGCACCTACTAGGCAAGTATGCTCCATCCTAGACATCATCAGTCCTTTCCATTATTGTCATCAAGCGCAAGCCTATTTTAAATTTCAATCGAAAGCCTTTAAATTTCAATCGCCTGCTCGTTTGCTCGCTAAAAATAAAAAAAAATAAAAAAGTTCCGGATACAATCTAGTTTTGTACAAGTAACTAGAAGCTGAAACTGGGATCTTAGTTCTAAAGACATTCAGCATCCTAGGATAGCGGTATCGTCCCATAGCAACCGATATAACCTTAATTTGAGATGTTAAATTCTGGCTATCTAAGCATTATTTATTTTAAAACCAAAACAGGGTTGCTGGAAGGGGCTCAGTAAATATTTAAATTGAAACGGTTTACGGGCAAAGTTTTGATAAATTTGCAAGTCTTAATAGCTCAATAATTATAAACATTAAGGGTTATGAGAAACGAGAAACTTGGGAGATGGCAATGTCAATTTTTTAAAGAAGATTAACCATCTGATGATGCTTACTGTTCCCCTTTCCCCGAATATTTGTATTAGGAATAGGCACACAATAACGTTTTCTAGGGTGTGTGAAGTCTGCCAATCCACCAGGCCAGCATGATGGACTATGCCCTAAGTCTTTCTCATTGGACAGGAGACCTAGCACTATGGTTTGAGATAAATGAATGAATGATAGAAATATAAAGCAGTATGCTATAATAAGGTGAAATAATAATCTAACTTGTAGGAGAAAAAATCAAATACAGTATCCGTAGGTTACAAGTATCTTTAGTTTCTAGGTACAAATTTGACAAGAAGAGGTTCTCCAGACAGATACAAAAGGCAGCGACTGTCGATCTTCACGTCCACCGGCTTGGGCTTATTGGGCACAGGGAGCATCCTGAAGTTCAGGAACATTGATGCCAAGGCGTATCTTATTGTCATTTTAGCGAAACGGGATCCTGAAAATGGGGAGATATTTCAGTTCTACGTTTTTTTTATATGCGTTGACAAGATAGTCCTTGACTGTAATCTTAACTGATGGTAACGGTGTAGACGATGCAGTCTAAGATGGTAGCGGGCTGACTTGGAAAGGGTATGGCAGTGTTAATCAACCCATACCCCTAAGGCTATGTTCACATGTAACGCGCGTTAACGCGCGTCAACGCGCGATTAAATTTGAAGAGAGTTCAGATGATGAGCGCTAATGCGCGTTGCGAGAGTACTCGTCAGTCTAGTTCGGTAGAACGTAGAAAATGGACGTGGAAAAGGCTATTATTTTGTGGTTATATTATAAAGAAAAATATAAAAAAGAAAACGTACACATTGGGTTCATCCAATTTTGAAAATAGACCCAGTTTGTTTGCGATACTATATCCGAATCTAAGAGACCATGAATCTAAATTCTTTAATTACTTTAGAATGTCTACAAAGTCATTCGACAATTTGCTTCAACTCAAAATATAATTACGAAAATTAACAAAATTACATGTGATCGCGATGAAATCGCGCGCTCAACTGAACAGCAAACGGACATTACATTAATATCAAAGCGCGAGTCAACGCGCGATTGTCTGCGTCTAGAAACTTTTTCTCTGAGCGCCGCGTTGACGCTCGCTGACGCGCGTTAACGCGCGCGCATGTGAACGGTTGCTAGGTATATATTAGGATGTCTAAGCGCGCGATTTGAAAACGCGCGTCGCAATTCAGCCATCTGAACATAGCCTTATAGGTTTCTACACGCCATCGTGCCGGAACGCTAAATTGCTTGGCGGCACGTCTTTGACAGTAGGCTGGTAACTAGCCACGGCCAAAGCCTCCCACAAGACCAGGCCAGAGACAATTTAGAAATTATAAATTCCCAAATTGCCCCCGGGGTCGAACCCGAGACCTCCCAGTTTATAACTGGGAGGGACTGACCACAGCGTTCACCACTGCGTCGACGTCTTTGTTCTAGTGGTATTAGCAGTGGTAATATCCTGGTAGATAAGACTTTTGCCTCCACTCGGGGACCAAGTGTTAATCTCAGTACACATCCCAGTTTTTGTACAGTATTATTCTTAAATAATAGGTAATACAGATATAATATAATTATATGCTTACAACTGAATAATTGGGTCAGCATTATCAACCCTTTTCTGAGAGGAGACCTGCGTTCATTAGTGAGCCGTTTATATCTGATGATGATGATGAACTACGTTCCTATTCAGCCGATTCCTGCCACTTATACGGACTAACTCTCCAAGAGTTTAATATCTTACCTATACAAAACCTTGGTCCCTCTCCAAAAGGCATATACGTATATTGTTTGATATTCTTCTCATTTTCTGGCAAAAACCTGTCAGGATTAAACTTTTCTGGATCAGGGAAGTAATCAGGATCATAATGCATGCCGATACTGTTGACGTAAACTGGCGTACCAGCTTTGATAGTTAGATTATCGTCAATCCGGTAGTCGGCTATGGCAATCCTGTCCAGCCAACCCATTGGACTATACTTGCGAAGACCCTCTAAAATTAAAAAAATCAAACCTTATTTTCCTTATTTTATTTACTTTGTACCACACAACATCGCACTTCGCACTAATACTATAAAGGCAAAAGTTTGTACGTGTGTGTATGTGTGTGTATGTTTGTTAGTCCTTCACGCCTCAACGAATTAATCGATTTGGCTGAAATTTGGAATGAAGATAGGTCATACCTATACCTATAACCCTAACATTTTATCCCGGAAAATTAAAGAGTTCCCGGGAAGTAAAAAAACCTTAATCCACGCGGACGAAGTCGCGGGCATCGTTAAGTAAGAATATAAAACAAAAAAAATGGTGGATAAGAAAATGATTATAAGATAAAAAGATATCTCTACGAGTGCACCACAATGGGAGAGAGTGTAAAGGAAAATAACACAAATCTCTACACAGAACTAAATTAAGAAGCTTAATTAAATTTCAGTTTGAAAGTAATAACAATAAATACCTTTCATACAACAATTTAGATAAGTCAACTCTGAAAGCACTTGCGTATCAAAATCCTTGTTACCAAGTTGCTCTTTTGCCTCTTTCAGCTCTTTGTATAATTTTTCCTGTAATTGAACATTTTCATTTCATCAGCCATAATAAAATTTAAAAAAACTTTTGGGGAAATTACAAAATATTCGCTTCTTCAAAGAACGTTCTCTTGCAAGGACTTCCACAGGTTGCACCGTCTCACATCCAGCGGCTCCCTGCGATTCGTTTGATGTCTCAGTCCACCTAGTAGGGTGTCTTCTAACACTGCGTTTTCTGTTTCAATGAAGTGACTCTGATGTCATCGGTCTAACTTGTGGGCCTAGTAGTGTGGCGGTAGTCTGTTAATACTGCGCTTTCCAATGCGGATCGCCTTTCCAGCACCTTGGGACCCCAATGACCAAATAATTCTTTGTACTATACCCCGACCCGACCACTTTTCCACTTAAGCTTCGCGAGTTTGCGTTTTGTTCTCTTACAGATAACGTTATTTCTGATGTATTCCATCAAGGTACCTACTGGAAAATAAATTGATCTTCATTGCAGTGTTAAAATTTCAAAGTACGGTTACCTGTAACTCAGGCTTGAAGGCCATTTCATAAGTAATAAAAGAAAGAATACTTCCAGAAGTTTCAAAACCACCAAGTAGGAAAATAGCTGCTTGTGCTATCAATAAGTCCTCAGAAATATCTAAAAACAAAAACTGAGAGTAGTTTTGACAAAAATAATAATAAGCACAATAATAATAAAATAGATAGCATAGGGGGTAGATCATTGCAATTTGTAAAGAAAATATAATAGTTAAATTACCGCTGGTTTGGCAGTTATTGATATGTATAAAAAAATTTATTTCTTATTATGTAACTAATATTTTACCTTCATTATTTTCCATCTTTTCCTTTTTGATGTTTATCAGAGCATCGAGTAGGTCTTTTGAATCTCTGTTAACTTCAGTGTTCTCCTCTCGGCTTTTAACAATCGTTCTAAACACTTGTTTCAGATATTCTTCTGATCCTCTTGGAAAGAACGTGAACCTTTAAATGTAAAAATATTCTTTTTTGTCATCCCCGCAATTTTATTATTGTCTATATTAATAGTGGTACTTTTGCTGTAATTGATTTAGAAAAAAAAATGGATTTCAATAACAATGTTAGCAAAAAGAGTCACGTGAAAAGTTAATTTAAATAAGCCATCGTTGTTTAAGGTAACAATGATGATGATTATAATTATGATAATTGTTCTCCAAATTAATTTATGAAGTAAAAGTAACCTGAAGTAGTCAACTAAATCTGGGAAGAAGAATATACTGCACCAAGACAGGCCCCGCATGATACCAAACTTGCCAAAGTCTTCAGTAATTGATCTCATTGGGCCCTTTCCTGTCAGAGTAGCGTCGCTTGTTACTCCGAATGCAGAGGTACCGATAACATCAGTCGTGAAATCTACGAACATAACCTAAAATAATATCGTATCACTAATTAATACACCAAGAAAATGAAAAGCATTTGATGTAGCAGCGTCTTATGGAAGGTATTATTGAAACCAACCTACATTTACAACCTGGCGCCATCAATTTAACTTGCGACATTGCAAATGATAATGTTACACCCATTAAAATAGAAATGTCTGTTTGTTGCCACTAATCTCGGGAATGGCTGGACGGATTTTGTCAGGATTTTCACTGGTAAATAGCTGATGTTATCAGGAGTAACATATGCTACTTTTTTAACCGACTTTCGAAAAAGAGGAGAAGGAATTGTGTTTTTCTGCCTATGTGTACCGATATGTCCGTGATTTTCAAACCAATTTGCGTGAATATTGTTTTAATGTATATAAATAATTATTATATTATTAAAAACTTTGCGAGATACTCTTCATAAAAACTCTCCATCTCTCCACTCTCCATAAAAACTTAGGGTTCCTGAAGCTGCAGGGTTACTGCCCCTATAAACTGTGGGGTTTTAGGAACTGTCTTTTGTGAATTGAAGAAGCGGACGAAGTCGCGGGCATCTGCTAGTATTAAGTAAAATTGGATAGTTTTGATTTAAAATATAGTTGTATTGTTCTTAGTACTTACTACTTACTTTGAGGTTAATAGGATCATCCATATCATTGTGAATCCTCTGCGTCAGTTCTTGAGCCTTAGTTCTGATGTAATCTTGTAGGATTCTGAGTTTGGCCGCTGTGAACACGGAACTTAAGCGGTGTCTCATGGAAGACCAGATAGGATCCTAAAACATTGAAAATATAAGTAAACACTTGTTATTTCGTCAGTCGCTTTAACCAGAGATTAGCTAAAGAAGTCATCATCATTACAAAGAGCAACCCATCAACGTCGCACTACTGACTACACCCCCGGCGGTTGCAACCACCCAATGTTTTACAATTGGGTAACCTATATTATTCTTAATAGCTTTCAAGATGCTATTGTTGCTTCCGCGGAGGCGCTGTAGGAATGAGGCCGCTTTTTTTCCGGAAGGTGGCTTAAAAGCCATCAGTCCTTGCCTCACTAAACATTCCACTCGCACTACAATCCCGCGGCAGCCCCAGCCGCATCCACTATTGCAAAACCAATACATAATTAAAACTCGATAGTAGTCTTACATTCACAGTGAACAAGTTTAGCCCCCCAATAGGATCTGTATCCCCAGAGCTCAAGTATCTGTTCTTGAAGTTGGTAAAATCTTTGACGAGTATCCTGCGAGCTATTTCCGGCGAGTTGACGACCAGGCCTGGTCTCCAGAGGAACCAAATTCCAACGTATGGACTCTTGAACTTGTACAGCTGACGTAGCCACATACCCTATAAACATGAATACAAATAATAATTAAATAAATAATTTTAAAGAAATGCATAAAGTGCCAAATGTTTAAGGGACGTTTGACGTATATAATAGTACTAAGCTTTTTAAGTTGAGTTCGATTTGTACACCCCCGTTTTATCTCCTTAGGGATTGAATTTTCAAAATTCCTTTCATAGAGGATGCCTGCGTCCTAATAACTACCTGTATACCAACAGGCAGCCTGCGAATGGAACCAGAGATACAAGTCTGGAGAAACAGCTAGAACAACCAAAATCTTCTTCTCAGATGCGATCGAAGCACACAGAATAATAAGGAAAATAGACTTGGACACCATAACCACGCAGATATTGACAGAGACAATACAGAAATTATAAATTCCCAAATTGCCCCCGCCTGGCATCGAACCCGAGACTATTGAATCATTTATTATATAGACCTATCATCAGGTGAGATCGCAGTCAAGGGCTATCTTGTCATCGAATAAAAAAAATTACATGGAACTCACACATGCATTGGTTGTTTGGACTGGAACTTTGTTAGGAACTTCCGTCCTAAACGCTGTAGTCTAGTTATAGTTTAATGCTTACTGGATTATGTCTTTGTAGAAAGGTGAGACTTCCGAAAATGGGGTTGGGTGGTTCATGCGGCACCCCGCGGTCCTTCCAATAGTTTTTTACCCTCCGCCATTTTAAGTAGAGCAGCGCAAAGACGCAAGCAGCTACAGCAAGCAGCACGTTGACATACATGCTGTAACAAAAAATAAAGATTAAGCTTAACTTTGCGAATACGAGTAGAAGGAAGGCATTTTTGCCCTACATTCGCCCGTGGACACAAACGATAGGAATAAACATATTTTCCTAACATATGATCAAGATATCTAATCTATTAGGTAACAGATAATATTATTTTAGTGGAATCGTTCGGATTGGTCTCATCAAAACCTTATCGCTGGCCGTAACCTTGCTGACTTTTAATTTTACTAGTCAATGTTCGGTGATCCCACAGGGCGCGTTGCGGTGTTTGGGATCAGGCGTGCAGGGGCCCAAGTCTGCTATTGCAATTGTAGTTCAATTGTCTATCAATGACATCCCAATTGCTACTTTTAGCAATTTTGGTAGTCTACTAATTCAATGGCGTCACAATTGTTTTCCGATGGTTTGCCACTGACACATCTACCTTGATCTAGCTTAAATAAACGTTTTTAAGATGTAGTTTTTTTGAAACTCATTTCGGCAAACGCTTTTTAAGCTAATGGCAATACCGAGGTATCATTGAATTACAATCCAATTATAAGAAATTGAACGACCATTGTGAATTTAGTAGACTACGAAATTTTGGACCAATGATAATTGAATTGTAATTGTATTGCGGTTCAATTACAATGACATGTAAAATAGCAGACTTGGGGCCCAGGTTTCCTCACGAAGCATGCGATATTTGATCGTTTTAACGCACATAATATAGTATGGTATTTCTTTAAACCTACATTGTTTATATTTATTATATGTATAGTTTAACTTAGTTAATTGGATTACCCGACAGTGCGACGCAAGGGAGGTATTTAATGAATAATTTCCGCGGTTTATAACTAAATTACATAGCCACTACCTGTACTATGTACTATGTATAACTGCTGAGTTTCTTACCGGCTCTTCTCAGCAGAATCTGCATTCCGAACCGGTGGTAGATTTATGACGTGTCATAAGAGCTACAAGTTAGCCTACATGAAATAAATTAATTTTGAATTTGAATTTGTACTGTACTGTGTACTTTGTATCTACAAAATACAAATTAGTTCCGCGTAGAGAATACAGGTAGGTACGCGTAGTTTACCCTGACTAGTCATTACTGCATAGACCAAGATACAAAAAAAGCACAAGGTCAATAAATTTTGCACTTGATTTTTCCTCAATTAATTTTATCTCCATATAAATAATTGGTCAAAGGCCTTTAAGAATAATGCATATCGTCTGCAATTTAGCTTTTTAAATTTCGTTTTATCCCGTGAGAATTTTTTAATTGCCCAACACAAAAAAGCTTGATATTAAAACTAAATTAATTGTTAAATCGCCTTACATTGTTGTTATTATGGTACAAAGCATTGAAAAAAAGAATTTGAAATCAAATTATTTCCTCGATATAAGTATATACTAGATACTTTGTAACCGACTTTAAAAAAGGAGGAGGTTCACAATTCGTCGGTTTTTTTTTATGCATGTTCCCCGATTACTCGAAGACGCCTGGAGAAGAATAAAATACTCGAAGAAATTTCCAAATCGGTATTTGGAAAATTCTTTTTCTTGTTTGAAAAGGTATACTTTCCAGGTGGTCCCATGGTTATCAGGTCAGAATCTGATAATGGGATTCTGGAGAAATCGAGGAAACTCTCCAAATTGTATAGACACACTTGATATACTTTGTAGTGGCGATTGAAGTCGGTTTTTTAGAAAGAATTTTTATTTAGATTATTGACATTATATTGCTACCTAACTTGTTCAAGAAAAATTAACAAGCTTTATTTGCGGTCCAAAAGCAAATAAATCATGCTTACATTGAGAACGTAGTGCGGCAGGAAAACAATTATGTATTACCAACTTATTTCTGCTATTGCACTGCTTTCGCAATCTATGGATGGCGTGATTTGAGCCACAAATAAAGTTGGTAATTTTTTCCAGGTCCATTTTGAACATTACCCTACAATAATATACTTTGACACTTCACGTAATATAATAAAAAGACAAGCTATAAACCAAGAAAAGACGAATTATAAATTGTACCTACCTAATAAAAATCAATATAACCTGTGCCAAAAAAAATTAGTTAACTTATTGAACAAACACAAATAAAAATATCACCACAAGTACCTCTTCTCACAAGGAACTTAAGTAGACTAAACTTTATTTACATTATACACACATCAACAGCTGTATCAAGTACTAAGTACATAGGTAAAAATATTGTTTTTGTAGCAGCGATTGTAAATATACCACGATATTGTTATTTAACTAGTCATATCACAAATTGACGCTTATAGTACTTATTATTATTTATTAACATACATAACAAACAATGATTCCATGAGAGATATGAAGATGTGATATTGTTATTGAACGAGCGAAGCGAGTTCTCTGAGTCTACTTGAGTGAATTTGCACTTGTCCGTCCGTCCGTCCGTCCGTCTGTCCGTCTGTCAGAGCCTTATAACTTCTGAATTCGAACCCACATTGCTCTGGGAATCGCGCCCGAGTGTGTTATTCGTTACACTACGGCCAAATTGAACCACACGTCAGTCACGAAATTAGTGATATGTACCTACTTTTTCAATTAGTTTTATAGCAACTGTCATCCGGCCGGCCTCGGAATTTTTGATATGTATTTATAAATCTATTATGTTATGTTATTAACCGACTTCCAAAAAGGAGGAGGTTATCAATTCGGCCGGTATATTTTTTTTTTTTTTTTTTTTTCTATGTATGTCCACCGATTACTCCGGGGTTTCTGGACCGATTCACGCAATTTTTTTTTTTAATCGACAGAGGAAGCTCGCGAAATGGTCCCATAAAAATTTTTACCTTCTTTTTACCTTCATCGATTCGCGACGCTTATCTTATGGTGACATATAAAAGACACGCTTATTGAAATCAGGCGAGCATCGCGTATCGGATTCATCGTTTCTATTTAAGCCCGCCCGACTTCAACAAACGTGTACAAAATAAAATTATTTTTATACTTTGTAGTGGCGTTTGAAGTCGGTTTTTTGGAAAGAATTTTTTTTAAATTACCCAGACGTCCTCGTTAGTATATTTTTTTTTTTATATTTTTAGCGAGCAAACGAGCAGGCGGGTCACCTGATGTTAAGTGATTACCGCCGCCCATGAACACTTGTAGCACCAGAGGCACCACCAATGCGATGCCGGCCTTTCAGGAATTTGTTGGTCCGCCCCTTGAATAACCCCATGTTGTAATTCAGTGGAAACACCGTCGCAGGAAGTTGGTTCCACAGTTTCAAAGTTCAATTTGTCAGTTGACCTGTATGACACGGGTTACTTTTTTCCATTTAATCCACCTTTCCACATTAACCTGTGCATAGTTTATTTTTAATTAAAATCAGATTTATTTTTATGTTGATTCATCACAAACTGTACCACAATGTTGCTACAAGCTATTTTATCATTCACTCAAGTCAATTGAAACACTTACTTATTGAACAGACTTTAGTAACGACTATAATAGTTGCTTTGAAGCAACTGTTATAGCTCGATTTTCCATATTACATCACCTTCACCTATTTATTCACAAGAGTGCACCTGCACTCTTGTGAATAAATAATCTAACTATCTGATTAAGCGGTTCGGAGGAACACGCGGCAATAAGCACGTGTACGCGTGTTCGATGTTTTCGAAGCGCAGGATGTGGCTCACGTGTAAGTGAGCTTATAGTCTTTACTAGCTGATGCCCGCGACTTCGTCCGCGTGAATTTAGTTTTTAAAATACCGCGGGAACTCTTTGATTTTCCGGATTAAAAAGTAACCTATGTTTTAATCCAAGGTGTAATCTATCTCTATTTTAAATTTCAGCCAAATTGGTCCAGTACATACACACACACACACACACACACACACAGACACACACAGACACACACGCACACACACACACACAGACACACACGCACACACACACACACACACACACACACACACACATATACATACAAACTTTCGGCTTTATAATATTAGTGTGATGTGATGTGATGTGATGTGACTAGTCTTACATGCGCAAAAAAATACGTTAGTTTGAAATCGCCTGTAGTGGTTTAGCATTTTAAAAAATCTCTTTTGGCGAGCTGTGCCATTTATGAATTAACTTTCGTATTGTATTAAAAAGTTTGACTAAATCTTAATTCTTTTACTGAAAATAAAGAATCGTAAGGGAAACAGACAAAGGAGAAATAAAATACACACATCGGCGGGTGCCTCGAGGCCGGGTGTGGCCGCTGCGCTGCTCGAATGTGTCACAATTTGTACAGAACGTGACGTGTCGGTTTACTGGCTGCGCCACGGTAACTAGCCGGCTGCAGTTTTTTTTTTAAAGAATATTAACCAAGTTGAACTTGACTTATATTCTCCTCTCCTCTCCAAATAAGCGAGAAGCTTGTGTTAGGAGTGGGTACAACATTAGTGCAACGGGTGGGGCTCGAACCTGCAACATTTCAGTTTTCAGTTTGCACCTTCAAGCGTTGGGATATTGAGGCTATAAATGAACAGCATTGCTATGCAGTGAACAAATATTAACATTTTCTCCTTCTTCTTCAATCAATAAACGACAAAGGGCCTTTGAATGACCTTTCACAAGGCTAGGTTTTGTCGGTTTTTACTTCTCTCTGAGTTTGACCGTACATTGAAACGAAAACGGTTGCAAGTTTTTTTAAGTACATTAGCCACGCTCAACTTGACTTATATTCTCCTCTCCTCTTCAAGTAAGCGAAATGTGCTAGGAGCCTATATAAGGATTTTTCACCATTACCGCGAGGCAGCAGACGAATGGCGCCATCTATTTTGCGAGTTGGGAATTAGTCTGTGTCACAATATGTATTTTTAGAATTTTTACAAGCTACATACCACCGCGCAACCTCAGCAATCGTCAATTTCACCGTATACGGAAGAAAAGAGAAATAAAATTACATTTCGGATCGCGATGGCGCAGCGGTAACGTGCCGCTGATTTGACGCCTTTGACGCGCCAACCTTGAAGTCGTGTCGAATGTAGCTGTTGGCGAAACCTTCCTCAAAACTACATTTCACTCTACGCTAGAGTCTAGACCTACTAGAGAACTGAAAAGACATCATGACGCTTCTTGACTATATTTAATTTAGATAGATTCTTTGGGATCTATAATGGGAGTTTTGTAGTGTTGTTAATATAAATGAAAATTCTTAATGCAATTAAAAGTAAAAAAATAACCTGCACTTTAGTGATACTGTAATATAAGCACCACATTAAAATCAGTCCATTAGATTTTCAGGAAAACAACACCATAACATTAAGACAAAAATAACAAAAATAAAGAAGGAAAAAATATTTCTAACATGGAACCAAATACACTTATAAGCGCACTAGTCGACGCGGTAATAAGCCTATCTTAATGAGCCTTTAGAGGCCGACTACACAGGACCATCGATAATTACTTTTTGTGCAGTCTGTCACATGACCAGATCTTACAATTTTGTTATGGAACCCTAACAAAATGTACAAGCTATGAATAAGGTTAGGGGCAGACCAGCGCGGCAGCGCGAGCGGCAGAGAGCTCGATCGACTACGCCCTAATTAGCTTTCATTAAACTTTTTGAGTAAAACTCCCGAACTCTCAGTAATTTGTTTGAATAATACGGCTAATTATAAATTTCTCCTCGGTGAATGGGTTCCACGGACTTTTGCTTTTGTGTGTTCATCGAGACGGTTTTATTGCTTCGGCTAATGGAACAGATGCTTCACTTAATGGTTGATAATCACCGCTGCTCGTGTACAAGTGAGCTTAAAAGATGATGAATTATGTACAAGATACGCAGTCTCATTCTAAGGGCCTGTTTCATCATCGCTGCGCTACGATTAACCGTAATTTAACGTTCCTTCAGACAATTTTTGTATGGGCAATCAGCCAAAATGATAAATTTATTCGTAGGTTAACTATACAGCGATTACGAAATAGAAATCTGAATCTGAAAGAACTCTAATCTAAAAAATACGCGCCGAATTGAGACTCGTATTTTTTTGAAGTCTGTTAAAATGTACCCTTCATACTACTTACAAGTTGTTCACATAACAAAATGTGCGTCTACTGTCTCATGTCTGTCCAAGTCTAAAGATAACGTTAAAAATACGTAGTAAAAAAGAAAGAAATATTTCAAACTTGTGTAGCTTATCTTGTTTTACAAAAATCTCGATTTACCAGAGCACCTGGCAGAAAAAAATAAACGGTCGAGTGCGAGTAGGACTTGCGACCCGAGTGGGTTCTGTACAATTTCAATATTTAATTTGCTTACATGCGAGCACATGCACGCTTATGATGATGAGCTGATGACGATGATGGTATTTTTGTTATGCTAAATGAGGAACTAGAGTTATGTACTTACATAATTTATCACAAAACTCAAATGACATTGATTGGATTAGGTATTTTTTTCTGGTCTGGTGAGAAGCTTTGGCCGTAGCTAGTTACCACCCAACCGTCAAAGACGTGCCGGAACGCTAAATTGCAGAAACAGATATGGGTTGAATGTCACTGCCATGCCATATCCCTTTCAGATTAGCCCGCTACCATCATAGACTGCATCGTCACTTACCATCAAGTGAAATCGCAGTCAAGGACTCATATTAAAGCAATGAGATTTAGAAGGTTACGGAATCCTAAAAAAGGCTCCGACTTAAACTTGTAACATTAATTGCGACATGAATCAAAGTGTAGGGTTTCAAAGGGCCGGTAATTAACGCGGCTTTGCGGCGCAAATTGAAAAGGCGCCGTTTCAAACAAACTTCGGGTTTCATTAACTGGCGAGAGGCAACTTTGTGATTATTAATTTTTAAAATTACACAGGCTACCTTAGCTAGGACGTGGCTAGATTAGAGGTCAGTTAACAAACCTTGAAGAAAAAGACTTTATAGAATCACTTTGCTGTGTCTCAAGGCCCTTTTTCTCAAAAACGGCTTGAGTTACTAAGTTGAAAATACCGAATACAAGGATCAATAGTTTTTTAATGTTGTGAGAGTTTGAGCAAGTTTCCAGATTAACTCATTGAAAAGTTATAACTTTTCGAACCGTATTTCAATGCAAAATTTCCAGGGACGTTTTTGTCATTAATATAAATCTAGGCGTTTTATCTTAAACGTGAAACTGTGAAAGGATTATTTTTGTAAATTTACTTAAAATGTAATAAATACATTTTTTACATTTAGTTGATGTATCGCAAATGTTTGTCCAAAGAGATCAACCGTCGAATCCAAGGTTGACCGACGACGACGGACGAGTCACGGAGAGCCGCTGAATACAGGCGGCGCAAGACTGAGACGTGTGGAAGTCCATATAACTTATGTCCAACAGAGGACGTCTATTGGCTCATAACGAACAAGAAGAATACATGTATGATGTAACACTTCGTCACAATAAGCTGCGTTAAATGAAGACCAGCAACACAAAGTTTCCATTCAATTTGCTTCTTAAAGCGCAATAAATTTGCAAGTGAGCCTTATATTTTATTTGCCGCCATAAATTCCCCGACTGTGGGCTGTTAAATGTTTATGGGTGGTTGCGGAGACCGAGTTTCGGCGTTGTTTTGTGTCTTTGACAGAGAATTTCAGAACATATTTTGGCAAATAATTCCATTTGAATACGTTTTAACCAGCGCAGATCTCGGCTGGTCGGAGGATTCCCACCACAATCACTCTACATTACTTCTACTAAGATTTAGCGGGAGGTATGATATTGTGTACAAACCGATTAACAGTACAGAATGCCAGAAAAAAATCCCCGCGATAGATAAAATAAAACATACCGGAAACCTCGTGTAAAACGCAATAGATGCTCGCGTGTAGGAGTGTTGTAAGCGCCAAATGCAGTCATCATGTATTCTAATAACTCGTAAGATATTCATTTAAAAAAAAATTGCTGAATCGTCTCTTAGTAATATGTACAAGAATTTTATTTAAAAATTTTGGCTCTGTAATATGCAACGCTTGAAAATAAATGCAAATTTGTTATAAATTAGAACTAACTTCGTGAAATCCCTTGTCCCTTGGAAATATGATGCAATTTTTGCCTGGTTTTTTTTTCGGCTAATTAAAACTTGATCTATAAAAATCAAATCGTATCTTCGTGTCAACCGATAGATACTCGTATCTAGTGAATCTACTGATGGACATAGGTCACTTGTAATGTTGGCCATAGAACATCATCTTATGTCGTATTTAGCAGCTAACAAGGACTTCATCCATCTAATTGGAGATCTTCCAACGATGCGTTTCGCGGTTCAGGCCATTGGAGCATCTTGTGACGTCAGCTGTCGTCCGCTCCAGACGTTTCAATAGCTTGAAGCAAGTCTGATTACATAAAAAACCAGCAAGTGCGAATCGTAGTTTATCCGGATTTATCTCATGAACCATAGTTGAAATTCTCACAGAATATGTATTTCTATTTCCGCTGTAACAAAAAATAATAAAAAAAATGAAGGGCCACATTCAAGAAAAGAAAAAAGTGTTTTTTGCTGGACCGTATCAATCGCTGTTACGATGGTAAGGAACCCTTCGTGTGTGAATGCGACTCGGACTTAGCCGGTACTTTCTATAATTATGATTTTAAAAAATCTGAAAAAATAAAGCATTCCCCCGAAATTTTTAAACAGATTTTTATAACACAGATATATAAATAATTTATCCACTAACGCAATGAATTCATGATAATGAATACGCACCAGACATTTCAGTAGCTTGAGACAAGTCTATTTAAATAAAAAACGGTCTGCGTTGACACAAGATAAGTTAGCTGATGCCCGCGACTTCGTCCGAGGAGTGAATTTAGAGAACAACACTGCGCATTTTCAGCGCAACGAGTTAGGTTTTTAAAATCCCTGAAAGCAATCCTTTTTTCTTTTTCGGGATAAAAAGTAGCAAGAAATCACGGTTGTTGTGTGATTGACAAACTAACACTTTGGCATTTATATTGTTAGTGAGGATCGCTACACTATATTTTAGTATTTTTCAAGACGGACACGATGCCATCGTTCAACACCTCCAGTGAAAATAAAGTAAGAATACAACACTGAGCATTCTCAGCGCAGCACAGCCGCCGTAACTCACGATTTCACGAGCTATCGACGAACGGTTAAAATGAAATATGCGCCGCCCGCCCTCCGCCCTCGGCCGCCCGCCCTGTACCGTTTGAATATTATCGACGCGAGAAAAATCTAGCGCGGGATTTATGATGTCTTTTCTCATTTTATTCTATACCATTTATAAAAGTAGGTAATGCGGCGTTCATAAGGAGCGGGTCAGCAGGTCGACTTTAAATTAATCGACTAAAGTTGAATACAATTTGCGTATTCATGCTCACAGGGAATAAAGTAAGATTTCAAGTCAAACTTTGTTAACTTGTTGTGTGTACCTGTCATTCATTCTATATATTCATCTGTCATTTAATATTGGCGGGAAGAGACAGAGATATTTTACTTTTATTTTTTGAAATATTTTGAAACTCAGGAGCTATTAGCATCTGATAGACAATACCAGAAGGACAAGTATAAATTGATTGATTTTACTTCGCTGGGTCAATTACTTACCAGAAACTTTTTTCAAGTTACATTTGCGTTTTGTAAGTAGAATTAATAGTAACAGCAAGTAAAATTTTCAAGTCATAAAGGTTTTTCTAAAAGTTTTCTGTACCTACTAAAAGCAGATTTATTGAAAGTTGCATTTAGAGCTCAGATTTCAATTTTTAAACCCTTTCATTCAATGAGTTTCACATATAAAACAGGCTTGAAAAACCTAGAATCCTCGTTCTATAAGTGTGTCACATCGAAATAAAAAAAAAGAATTCTAAAAGAAAAGTAAAAAGTTGCATTTGCATGAAATAAACAACCCAGCTTGCAAGGGAAACTAACCAAAAAGGACACGTTCTTTTATTCAGAGCTACATAATCCATTATTTGTACGGTGCATTCAGGTCGATGTAGCTGGCTTCGTGAATAGAATTAGCCGACCACGGGCGGTGGGGGGTCTCTCTCTAGCCAAACCCTCGATGTCCAGCGACTCCCCAACTCGGTCGTATTTGCACGTAAATCGACGGAGCCGTCCGTCGTGTTAGACGTTCCGAATTTGAATTTTAAACTAAGCGTTCCGTTTTATGCAGAAAATAAACCCTGGAGGTAGATGTTTTTAACTTGAAGGATTATTCATTTGATTCGAGTTGGGCTTATGCAAATCGCGCCTCGATTTTAAGCAAACTGTATTTAACCGAAATATGAAGGTGCCTAGCTATTATTATCTCATCTAATTTAAAAGTATTTCTTTCTGTTTGACTTTTAACTCGAACAATGGAGATACGATCTTACGGAACTCACTTCACTTGGTTCTTGGTAAGTAAATTTAAGTTTAACGCAAGTTTATAAGTTAACGTCAACTGTGACATTAAGTACAGACGGGAGAGGAACAGCGATGTCTTCCATCTTTTTTTTGTTCCATGAAACTTGAAAAGTTACATTTGAATAAAAATTCTATTCTATTATTTTTCCTCCTTAAAACCATGACCAAAATAATAAGTAAAATATATATTTTAGAACTACAAAACTGGCAGTTTTCGTAGTCATATAAAATGCTCGAACAATTGGGGTTAAGTCCCTTTCGCGACAACGCTGTAACTCTGAATTTGGCTTAAAGTTTAAGGTCTACTTAGGTTTTATTAAATTTGTAGAATCTCGCTGTCCCCTTTGGACTTTACGCTTCATTTAAAGTTTCGCTTATTAAATTGTTAACTGTTTTACATAATTTGGCTGTAACTTTTAATACCTGTTTTGAAATGATAGCCCAATTATTATGATAAAGTTGGTACCTTTAGTTAGGTTAGTAGTTTTTGCTTTCACGAGTTCATTCAACCCATAGCCCTACGTAATCAGATTCTATGCGGTGTCATACCGGAACGTTAAATTATTTCATGACATGTTGTGGGGATTTTAGACACCATGGATGACTGGATTCTAGTGGTCTGTGCTAGTAACCACTATTTAAATTTAAATATTTGAAGAACCAGAAATTTGAACCAGCAAAACACGGCTTTCTATCTAAATATTTAATATAAAGCCGTGTTTTGCTGGTTGATATGGTTATATCAACCAATCCAAATATTTAATAACATTTATCTGCTATATACAGAGATCTTAGACGGAAGAGAGAGTGGCCACTTGGCCAGGCAATGTTGTTTTCCTTTTATATGTTTATTGATCAACGCTTAAAGTAGTAATATTTCAATATTATTTTGACATGCAATGACGACCTTAATGTATGGAATATAAGGTCGACATTGTATGACACAATGTGTCAAAACAATATTGAAAGCGTTGTTGGTAGAGCCCCTGAACTCGATAAAATGCTCGTAATAATAAAAGTTAAAATATCACGTCCCAGCGACGACATTAGAAAGAACCTCATAAATTCTGAGCTAGATTTTTTCACGCCGTTTACCTATTCAAACTCTATCGGCGAAGGCTATAGGCGGGCGGGCGAATAGGCAGGCAAGCTTCACTTTAGCCTTTTGTCGATAGCCTGTGAGTTACGGGCGATACTTCGGCTGGGTTTTAATGCTTTGAAAGGATATTTCAATGCCGGTGTATGACAAACGCTCTTGAAGATATTTTCGCTCAGTTTGAACTGAAATCAAAACAGTTGTCCGTTTTTCGGGAGGATAGAAGAGCAATGATTTATTATTATCATAGTGACATGACCTTTTATTTTAGTGATAGAACTCAAAAAGTGTGTATAGGTGATGTAGAGTCCCTGGGATCATCTGCTGTAATTGGCGTCCTGCAAGGCTCAATCTTGGGTCCCTTTCTATTTTTATTGTATAGAATAGAATAATTTTTTATTCAAATAAACTTTTACAAAATGCTTTCGAATTATAATTATGTGCTCTTAGTTGTTTCTTCAAGACATAATCATCTTAAATCCTTCAAATAATAATTATTTTCTCGAATTGGTAAATCCTTCTAGTATTCAGGTGAATACCAAATCGTCTCGGATTCTGATCTGGTGTTTAATGAAGTCATTTGTATTCGTGAACTCGGGGTTCGCACTTTGTGTCGGCGGCCGACGAACTTTAGCGCTCCTCTGAGTTCATAGATTTAGGGTTTTGTTTGCAATTGTCAGAGCTTACACCTTTAAATTACTTTGATGAACTCAATTAATAACTATATTAAACTAGCTTTTGCCCGCGACTTCGTCCGCGTGACTTAGGTTACTGTTTTTCCAGGGTAAAAGGTCACTTTCCTTGCCCTCAAAAAACCCGTACAATACAAAATGTATGAGAAAATGAAATTTTATCATAATTTTTTTTTTCGTGAATTTTTCCAATATTTTAAAAGTTATTCTGCTATTCGGGACGGAGACAAATACATCAAACCAAAAATCATGAAAATCGGTCTAGCCGTTCTAGAGTTATAAGTTTTCGAACAAACCCGACTTTGTTTTGTAGTATATGGTATAAAAAGTATTTTATGTCCATCTCCTGGTTCTAAGCTACCTCCCCACCAATTTTTAGCCAAATCGGTTCAGCCGTTCTTGAGTTATAAATTTTAATAGTGTAACTAACACAACTTTCTTTTATATCGAAGAAAGAAGATATGGATGGAACCTGTCAGTAAGATTATCTTAGAAGCTTTAAAGGCCCAACGGTTACTGTAATATCATTAAATTGTTATAGACACATAATAATATTGAAACATTTTGCTTCGAAAAGAGCAACTGCTGAATTTCTTAACGGCTCTTTTCAGCACAATATGCGTTCCGAACCGATGGTAGAGTCTTAACTAGTCATAAAAGCTAGGTTTTGTCCGGTAAATAATTTTGAATTTTGGTTAAATGTCAATGGTTCGCTTTCCACCGTCCACTATTGTTGTACTTACTCCTAACACAAGTTTTTGTTTATTTGGAGGGGAGAGGAGATTATTAGTCTAGTTCAGAAACTTTCAAATGACCAAATTCTACGATCTAGCAAAAACATTCACAATACGCAGACATAGTACAGACGAAGTCTCGATTATATACAAAGTAGCTGAAAGATTTATTTTTTTTAAAATCCCGCGGGAACTCTTTGAAATACCGGGATAAAAAGTGAGAAAAAAAAAGTCAAGACTATAACGCCCGCCAACGCCCCTACGTCAGTGCGCCGCTACAGCATGTAGCACGACGTAGAGGCGTTCTTCTGTACTACGTGCTACGTGCTACGTGCTACGTGCTACGTACTGTTCTTCACGCCTTAGGTTTATTTGGGTGGGATAGGAGGCCTTGGCCATTAGTTACCGCCCTACCGTTAAAGACTTGTTGCCAAGCGATTTAGCGTTCCGGCAGGATGACGCGTAGAAACTGATTAGGAGTATGGGTTTCATTAAAAAATTGGCATACCTCTTCCCAATTTAGAGTGCTACCATCTTGGACTTCATCATCACTTACCATCGAGTGAATTGGGAGTCGATGGTTAACTTGTCATCGAATAAAACAAAATAAAGTATATTTTTAATTCACCTAAGCAATGAGCGCTTGCACTAACTAATGCCACTGTGGACTTTGAAACTTGGTCCAAGTCTCGGGGACTTGGAAAATCAATTAAACCTATACGTGTTAACACAAAATCGGCTTTCCCCTGTGTCAGTTCGAAAATCTATTACACAAACAAGGGTATGCAGCCATCGATGGAACTTTTCGAACAACCGGCGTCTTGTAATCCCTGCCTTATGAA
This sequence comes from Hipparchia sbordonii, assembly GCA_038048805.1. Classification (NCBI taxonomy): domain Eukaryota; kingdom Metazoa; phylum Arthropoda; class Insecta; order Lepidoptera; family Nymphalidae; genus Hipparchia; species Hipparchia sbordonii. The sequence continues at coordinate 565,052 of CM076112.1, forward strand.
ATTCAATGAGCTCCCCGCCTTAAAACATATACGATCCCGTTCCCGACCTCTCATCACGATCACCACATAAATCAACTTGCTATCCAAATTTATCATGCATTGCTGTTTCTGTTCAGAAAATAAAACGCGTGGATTTACTAAAGAAGCATTGGATAAAATTCACATAAATGCACGGTTAACGCGCGATTGGTAGAGTTTTATGCACTGTCATAATACAGGATGAGAGGAAGTTTACGGGGATACAGAAGTTAGGATCCTTGTATAAAGCCCAATCTATACTCACCCAAGAATCCTAGCCTGGATTCGCGTGCGACTTTACGCGAGTAATATGATGTCCCTGTCAGTCACTCAACTTTTCGTAAAGGAGGAGGGGTGAGGAGGATATTAGTCAACTTCAGGTAGGCTAATATTCTTTTTTTAAAAAAAAGCAAATAAATTAGTTACTTGACCAGAGCCAAAATTTCTAAAAGTTATAAATGATTCAATAGTAGAGTGAGCCCCTCGCGATAAGGTTTAAGCATCGGCAAAATATATGCAATAGGATTCGTTGGCACGAACCCAGTTGGCTGTAACTGAATTCTATCTATTGTTATTATTAAACGTTACAGAGATAGCCCAATAGAATACTATTGTGTATTCGGAAAACGTTTTAAGTAAACGTTTATTCGGTAAGTTTTAATAAATGTTTCGGTTTCGTTTTCATACGAAATGCAAAGGTGTGTTTTCTGTGTGTATAACTTTAGTGCCTTCAAGGCAAAAGTTTCTATTGAACTCGTTTAGGCTAGCACGCCCCGACCTAGATTTTCGACGGCAAGTAGGTATATTTCTACGCAACTGTGACAAAACTATGTGACGGCACAGTGGTAAGCACTGTAGTCTTATAACTGGGAGGTCTTGGATTCAATTCCGGCGGGGGCGATTTCGGAATTTATAATTTCTGAATTATCTCCGATATGGTCTGGTGGGAGGCTTTGGCCGTGACTAGTTACCACCCTACCGTCAAAGACGTGCCGCCTAGCGATGTAGCGTTCCGACACGTTGGCGTATAGAAACAGATTAGGGGTACGGGTTGAATTTACATTGCCATAACCGTTCCAAGTTAGCCTGCTACCATGATAGACTGAATTGTCACTTACCATCAGGTGGAGTGAAGGACTATCTTGTTATCGAATAAAAAAGTTGGAAAAAATGTGATTTTAGCAGAATACTATGTATGTATGAAGTATGTTTGTATTTACATGAACATGTCTAAAATTAATGCATGTAATGAATTCCTATCTGATTGTATATAATATAATATTGGTATACCAATAATATTAATGATAATTATTACCCTACAATTAACACAGTTATAGTAATTATAAGCAATATTATGCTGATTAATTAATTTGATATATTTTGTGACACTCTCAAAGTAACAAGAGTATATTTTTTTTAATATAAAGAGTATATTTTTTTTTGATTGCAATCTCACCTGATGGTAAGTGAAGATGCAGCCTAAGACGGAGCGCGCTTGCCTAGGAGATGCCTATTCACTCTTGAATTAAAGGTACTTAAATTGTTCAACATCTTTTCTTTTTCTTGGCCGCGAAGTAATAAAATCACAAAACAAACTTTGCCCTCGAAAATCCTAAATGGTAATTTAAAGAGAAAACATTTATATTCAGATTTCCACTAAACTAAATCTTTCTTTGTAAAAAATCTTTTATCTTTTCAACGTTATATTTTATGGTTTGAAATCGGCGGGTTTTTTTTTTATTAATTTCCTCGTAACGAGAATATCCAATTATGTTGAAACAATGATCTTTTATATAACGGATGCCTCCTAGTAAACCTACATAAAAGGCTTTTTCCTTAGAACGGCTAATAGCATTAATATCAAAGGGGTGAAATTGTTTTACCTTCAAAACGTTTTCAGAGGTTTTGAGGGACAGAACATTGAATATTCATACTTTAAATCCCCAAAGAGATGCTGAAGCATAAAAACTTAATTGAATTTTCGGATAAAATTCGTTTCAGGAGGATCCTCGAATTATTGTATCGGCTTATTTTATATTTATTGATTGTACACAAAAATATACACACCGTCGTTTTTGGAAGTATCAAAATGTTAAAAAAAATAATTTTTACCATTTTGGTTTTCTGTCGGTGTGTCTGTTTTTTTCTCCTTTCAATAACTACTATTGCTACTCAATTTAACTAATATATACTGGATATCCTACTATCCTACTAATATTATAAATGTGAAAGTGTGGATGTTTGTTATTTAATCACATCGCAAGGACTGAACCGATTTGGCTAAAATTTGGCACAGAGATAGATTATAGTCTGGAATAGCACATAGGCTACTTTTTATCCCGGAAAATTAAAGAGTTCCTGCGGGAATAAAAAACCTGCAATCCACGCGAACGAAGTCGCAGGCATCAACTAGTTTGGAATAATTATAAATAATGTTTTTTGAACATTAAACAAAAAAAAAGTGTTTTTTTTATTGAAAAAAGGGCTGAAGCTGAAACAGGGGTCAAAATTTAAGTTTATTGAAAACTGTTTTGATTTTCTCTATATTGTTTGTATCCTTTATATAAATTTCAAAATTGTCTCCACCAGGAATAGAACCCTCAGCGCTCACCACTGCGTCAGTGAGATCCTCCCAAATGTACTGCCGCCCTAGTCATATTACAAACGTGGCGTCTCTTTCTACAATCGCTCACGCTAAAGCTTCCCAAAAAAGGCTAAAGGTTCCCAAAGCATTTTATCACGCTTCCCTTCTGAAAATATAGGACATGCGATAAAAAAACTTTGACTTTTTTGATTTTGATTGAACTTTAGATTCATTTGACGATTCGAAAGTACTGTGTAAAAGTTTATTTTGAATAAAAAATTATTGTATTCTATTCTATTTGGGAGCCCCTGATTTAGCGTGAGTGAGCGTAGAAAGAGACGACACATGTAATATGGCTAGGGCGGCTGCATAACTTGAAATAGCTTTGTTTTTTTAATCGGATTATTTAAGGCATACATTATAATAGAAGGTCGTTAATTAACTTGATTTGTACCTGTCGCGGCATCAACTTCGTGCTAATGGATGACAAATTGGATTTGGAGCGAAAGGCAACTAATTATTTCACGTTTAAACGAAAACATTTCGTAAGTCCATTACAGCTTCGGGCGAAGTTGAATGAGAAGTGACGCTCCGGATTTCTGTTGGTATTTCGGAAACCAGCTGAGTACTGTGTAAATACGTTACTGAAGTTAATCGGATTTTATTTTCTACTAGCTGATTCCCGCGACTTCGCCCGCGTAGAAAAAATGTAGAGTTGTTAGCGACACAGTCGCAGTAGTTTATGTTAAGCGGCCAAATTAAGTCGGTCGCGCGAATCGACGGTTTAGGTTGAGACAACACGGCCGCGTAGCGGAGGACCGTCGATTCGCGGGAACTAATTGTCAACCGACTAGCAAAACCTGTGTACATGGTTTTTTTTTACGAAATATAATTATTTAGTGGATTAAGTCTATTATTTTGGCTACCGAGACATCCCCAACAGCAAGAAAAGGGACTCGGCGCCTCCAAGAGTGACTTGCTACTATCCGCGAGAAGTTATGTCCTCTATTCCCAATAATATTTAGTAGATCTCCACCAAAATTGAACAAAATATTTCTAATATTACACAATTTATAATAAAAAAATAATTATCAAATTCGGTTTAGATTTGACGAGGTTATGGAACAAAATCAATAAAAACTTTCATCCCCTATCCCGGGTAAACCTTATTGTTTATTGATAAAAAATTCCTATATGTTGACTCGAAGTAACAGCTACCACTATACCAAATTTCATTCAAATCCGTTTAGCAGTTTTCGCTTGATGCGCGCACAGACAGACAGACGGACAAAAAATTCAAAAAAAATTGTTTTGGGCTCAATATCGATAATAAACCAACCAACCAAGGGACCAAGGGGCAGTAGAGCAAGGGGCAGGCCATGTGCCAGATGGGGAGATGAAATAGCGGCGGTAGCAGGTCGTGGATGGCTAACCACAGCTACAGACAGAATTGAGTGGAATTCCTTGGAGGAGGCTTTTACCCAAAGGGGGTCCATAAAAACAGCAACGTAACATTATTAGTATTGCGTGTATTTATTTGTAATATAACTTATTTTAAGTATTTTAATTTTTGTTAGTAATATGTTATAAGATCTTATTGTATGGAATTAAATAAAGCTTCATTATTATATTATTATTATTATCGATAATAAAGCATCCTCCGATTAAAATTTTCAAAATGTAAGTACAGAATTCATCCTGTTACAATTTTATTATAAGTATTTTACTTGCGATTTCGTCCGCGTAGGGTTTCAGCTCCATTTGCTGAAAATCCAAATGCCATTTGGATTCTATTTAATTCCTCGATAATAATAATTGGTCCAGTCATTTGGTGGTTCTGCCTGGAAAGTTTTCCGGGAGTTTTGAAAATTGGTGATTTAATAGAGTTCGACGTGCTCTTTTCGAATTTTCACTTAGCCACCTCGTATCTTTGCCGCTCGCGCCGCCAGGTAACCCCCTTTTTGAGCACCAAATAACTGTACTCAGCAGGCGAGGAGCCGGTTATACTAAAATTACACTTATATGGATGTTCATTACGCATTATATGTAAAATTCGAACGTCCTAAACAGATTTCATTCAAATCGTTCAATGTACATTGTTGAGTAACCATCAATTGAGGATGCTTCGGTGTTGGAGTGAAACGGACGTTTATTTCCAAGGGTTTAGGGGTCCGAATTGGCCCAGCACGAATAAAATTTGAGACCTTTCATGAGTGAAAACCTCCCGACTGTGCTAGAAAACTTTGCAAAGTCTAAGGAAGTTTTTGAAATTTCTAAAACAAAAGGGTCGGGAGTCGGGACACCTAACATTAAAAGGTCTTTAGGAGTAAGATGAATGGGAGAGTATGTCATTAGGACAGCTTCGATTACGACTGTCGAATGTCGACGGAATAGAAGAAATAATTAAGCCACTAATGGATATCAAATCGTTAATTGAAGCCCTAATGGGATTAAAATTCGTTTTCTCATTACGAAGGGACGACGGCGCAGCAATATCTCAAATCGATTTAGTTTTTATATAGCTAGGATTTTTTGTGACACTCATTTCTTTTCGACGTCACTCCTTTTCTTTTACGTATTACTTATGTTTTCTTCTATATTTTTAGCAAGCGCGCTGGTGTGTCACCTGATGTTAAGTGATTACCGCTGCCCGTGAACATTTGTAGCACCTGAGGCACCACCAATGCGTTGCCCGCTTTCCAGGAATTTGTTGGTCCGCCCCTTGAATAACCCCATGTTGTAATTTAGTGGGAACACCGTCGTAGGAAGTTGGTTCCACATGTACTTACGGACTAAAATAATCAAAACTTTAGAAGTTATTTATTTCCATTTCTTTTAAGTAGGTTAACTACTACTTATGTGCTGAAACAATCAACGCTAGAAGTTATTTCTTGTTAATTGAGTATTTGAATTAAATTTTTTTATATACTTAAAATAAAGTTTTTAATATCATAACAAAATGCCATTTTTCTTTTTTAATATCTTAACTAGTCTCGAAAATAAAGAGCTTTTAACTTTCCTGATAGACAAAGAGAGCACTACTAAATGATGACATCACACGCAAGTGGTACACTCTTCATAGAAAATTTCGTTTTCGAAAAAGACAGATATACAGATGCAATAAAACAGCTTACTCCAACTTCTTTCTTTTTAGATAAAGGTACGCTAACACTTGTTCGGTATGACGTCATACCGTATAGGTAGCCGTAAACGCGTTCTGTTTGTTTCAGCCTTTATCTTAGTAATTAACTGCCTCCTATGCTGAAATTGCTAAAGTTTTATATAATGAACTACGACGAAGTTCAAGTTTATATTTCTTTTCATTAAACTTGAGTACCTGTACTTGGTACCTTAAAAACTTAGGCTGTTCGTACAACTTAACGCGTTGCCTCGTGTAACTTGGGGATATTTCGACGCGGAATTATTAAATGTGCCTGTGCTAATTGAATAGCAATGTATGTTATTTGATAGTTCTCTATGAAAGCTGCAGGCGTTTAAAATTGAGAATGGGGAATTGTGTACGATCCTACTAATATTATAAACGCGAAAGTTTGTTAGTATGGATGAATGAATGTATGGATGTTTGTTAATCTTTCACGCAAAAACTACTGAACCGATTTGGCTGAAATTTGACATAGAGATAAATTTTAGTGCGGAATAACACATAGGTTTTTTATCCCGGAAAATAAGAGAGTCCCCGCGGGAATTACAAAACCTTAATCCACGCGACCGAAGTTGCGGGCATCAACTAGTTAATTATAAAGTCTTTAAATCAAGAATGAATCTTCTAGGCAAGCAGGCACCACCTCTTAGGCTGCATCTTCACTTACCATCAGGTGAGATCTAGCGCTAGTCTATATAATTAAAAAAAAAATTGCAAATCATAACAATCGCAATTACCTTTTAATTAATTTGACTGGCTGCATTTATGGCGTTCTTTATGTATCAATGCATTTTAACCATTAACGAGAGAGCGCCAATCAATCAGACGTGTAGCAATCATTTTTAGACAGTTAAAAAGCAGGGTTCAGTTAGTCATTATTACGAATATAGAACACTAAAAGTGTGAAAATGAAAGCGACACGCGAGTAATATAGTAACACAATTCTGGCAACTTTGCTCTTTCCAGAGCATAAATCAGAAATGGCGTAGCGTTTATTTAAAAAAGAAACCTCTCCACATGATTTACCGCGGGTAGATGTAAAATGTAATATCGGACTCCATTTCCACCGTCCCGCCCGCACCGTCCCGCCGGGACACATATGGAAATGAGACAAAAAAGTCAATACACTGATAACTCGGAATGTACGGTTTCCTCTTAGTTTAAATATCGCAGAAAAAATATCCTTTCTTTTGGTTTTTCCTTGTGACAGCTTTACCTTGCGGGAGAATATTTTGTGGTAAAATTCGCGAATTTGTAACACGCTCTAAATAAGGCAGTTTTTCATGATTGTTGCCGATTTATATTTCAACGGAATCAATCATGTCTGTCGTCTATACGTTCAAACTTGCTTGCTCACATCGCATTCCTCGTATCTGAGGTCCCTTTCTATAATCTCACAATTTAGTAGGAGTTTTTAAGGGATATGAATAAAGTAAGCTACTCAAATGCATCGATTAGTGAAAAAAAGATTTGAAGACATCTCTACCATGATACCGTAGCGCAGCAGCTAAATGAAAGAGATAGTTTGATTAGGCCATTTCCTTATGGTTTCTTGTGCTCTCCAAGGCAAGGAGATAAGGTAAGGTCAAGTTTGAAAGTCAACCACCTTAGGTTAGGTACCTTTACCACAATAGTTAGATAGGGGAAAACTTTCTTGTGTATATTTACTTTAGAAATTCAAGTGATAGGTTATTTTATATAAGACTCTCATATATTATGATACAGTGATATTTCCCTGCCATAAGATTGCTTGAAAAATTATCCTTTATTTTACACGAAATTATGGCATAGAATTTGTACAATGTACCTACCACCTCCTCGCAAGATTCGATTTGAGTAAACTGAATAAAGAATGCGTCGCACCTACGAAGATTACTCGCAACTCGCATCTTGAAAATTTCTCCGCAATTTCAACTCTATGTTAATACCAATACGAACTTCTACATAATATGGAGAACAAATTTTCAATATACACTTGGCAGTCTCGCTAGGGAAAACGCTATTCAATCGAACAGAAAATATTTTATTGCACATGGACGTTCACAAAAGTGCTTATTTCGTACCTTTTGTATTTTCACCGAACTCGCGTTTCTTTTCTTGTGTGTAACTGATCATTAGTAAATTTGTACCTATTTTAATAAAACAAAAAACATGATTATATTTGGTACTGTAAAAAACAATGATAACTTATCATTTCCACTTATATTCCTCCATGGCACTCTTCCAAAATTCTCCACAAAGCATGTCTTTTACAGCGGCTTGCTTAAGATCATCAGTCCACTTAGTGAGGGTCTTCCTACAGTTCATTTTTCGTCTTGAGGTAACCAAAGTATCTGGTAGATTCGTGATACAGTGAACTTATTTGGCGAATATTTTATGCGACTTTTATTCCTGACGCAATGCATTTGACTTAATATTAACTTGATAAGCGAAAATGGTGAAGAACATTTAAGTTCCTAAATTTAAGCATAATTTTAATAACTAAAGTAAAATACAATTATTGTGCCTGCAACCGTTATACTGCAGTCTAAAATCGTGAACATTGCTATTTAATTTATACAGGCATTTTCATTTCTGTTAACCATTGAACGAATTCTACGCCAAGTTGATTGGGTTGTTATCGCTAAGGATTCCGCCTTTTGTACCATTGTCTGGAATATTCTTGACAAACGATTTACGGTTCAATGTCACGATTTCCAATTTCGTTTGTTAACGACATCTCCGTATTTTCAAAAATAAGTGGGCGTGATTGGGAAGTTCAAGTATAAAGATGATCGCATACTAAAGGACGACCAGCAAGATTTGCAGGAAGCACAACAGCCGCAAAAACCGCAAAAGGCAAAGATATATTTTTTTTCACTTTAATACATAGGTAGTTAGATAAAATAAAAAATCCGTCTGTAATCTTTTCATGTCTAAACTGCTCAACCAACCTTCACAAAGAGTGCTACGCATACGAAGTCGCGGCTAGTTAGTACATATAAAATAATATAGGTATCTAATATAGATAATGAACCGATTTAGCTGAAATTTGGAATGGAGATAGCTCATATCCAGGATTAACAGATAGGCTTTTAGACATTTGATCCCGAAAAACATAAGTGTTTCCGCGGGATTCAAGAACCTTAATCCACGCGGACGAAGTCGCGGGCATCACTTAGTTTTTCAATATTTACTCCAAAAAATGAAGGTCACTGATTCGGCCGCGTCGGTCACATCGAAGACATAATGACGCAAAGTGAAGGACTCGTGCCACTTTGGGAGTTGTGGATAGTCTCTGTGTGAGAAATACACCAATCTAACGAATTCTGTGACCAGAATTGGCTGGAATGTAACATATTGAAATATCAGGAATACGCCAATACGAAATTCTCGTCTGTGCGGATGAAATGCCGAAGAGAACTTTCATGCGTGGAACTCCGTTGTCGATCTTATGCGAAATTTTCCAAAAAAAAAAAAACATTTATTTTATATATGCATATTTGCCAACTATAATTCGCACCAAAAAAATTTGTGCACTACCTAAAAAATCACCTGTATAAAGTAGATACCGAACAATCACTACGGCAATATAATAATATGTTATCGGTGCACTTCTCAAGGCAACAGTGGCCTTCACAATATTTGCGATAAATTACATACTGAAGGTCACCACAAGTAGACCTACATGAAGTAAATTTAACATTATTTTGAATTTTTTTTATTTTGAACAAATATAGGAACAAAAAAAAACGCCAACACACAACACCACACAAACCTCTCAAAGTATACGCAAAAACTTTGCAATTGTAAATTGTGGAGTTAACTTTCGAAGTAAAACGTAGACAAAAAGAAGATCTGCATTGTTCAGCGGCACCATACAAATTTTTTCCAGTTATGCTCGAGGAATAAATTCAACACATATAGCTTCTCCAGGACTGTAGAACATTCCTCGTTTATCAATGACCATGTCTTGAGGTGTCGGCGTACCAGGGAATGGAACGACCTGGTAATTTAAAAATACGGACACCATCGCAAACCGCACAGTCATTAAGCCAAATCTCACACCTGAAATGCAAAACCCATTATATTATCATCATCTGGTGGCAAGCTTTAGTTACGAGTACACTCTACTATCTAAGACATGCCAAGCAAGCCAGTTCGACTGCGGATGACGGAGTCTCAGGTTCGAGTCCCAGGTCAGGCTAAAAATGTATTGGGTTTCTCTGACAAGAAATTCTCAGTACTAGCTCGGAGTTAGGAAGTAGGCGGTGAGTAACGTGAGAGAGCACGTAAAGCTGTCGGTACTGCCCCTGATCTCTCTCCGGTCACTAGGAAAGTAACGGAATAGAGAGTGCAATTGTGTTTGCTCGCACACTTGTGCACTACAATATCTCCCGCGCAGATGGCTATAATTTCTGTGGGGATTGGCCGCCGTGACTGAATTCCGTCGGTAGGACATTACTATTACGATGGCGTGTAGAAACCGATGAAGAGCCCTTTCCAAGTTAACTGGTTACCTTCTTAGACTGCATCATCACTTAGGTACTCGGAGGAAAAAAATTTTGTGTTTTCTTAGGTACCATATTATGAGGTGACATCTAATTAAAAACATTCCCAAACCATCGCAGACCCAGACAACTGGGCATAGGTCTCGTTTCAGAATAAGCTGTATGTATTTATATTTTGTGCACTTTTTAGTTTCAACCTGTTTTGTGTGCCTCTTTAATAAATAAATAAATAAGGTTTTAGACCATAGTCCACCGCGCTATGGAGAATTCACAGGCAAAAGCGATTTTTACAGACTTTGAATACTGCACCTATTAGTTTACAAGGTGTAGTGCACAGCAGGTAGTGGGTAAAACGTATGTAAATACAGGTGCCGATGTATAGTGGAGAATGGGAGTCAGTCGTGCGTAGACTACGAACCGAGCAGCACGCTAGTAAAGTAAATATTATTATATACCACAGATCCATGTATTGTACAGTGTTTGAGATTGTTTGAGCATTCAACAGAAGGAGATATTTAATGTCAAATAGTCTTCACCTATGCAATTCCTAGGACCTTCTCCGAAAGGCATGTAGGTAAAAGGTTTGATGTTCTTTTCGTTTTCTGGTAAGAATCGATTGGGATCGAACTTGTCCGGATCGGGAAAGTATTGAGGGTCGTAATGCATGCCGATGCCGTTGACGTAGACAGGAGTACCAGCTTTGATAGTCAGCTTATCATCAATCTCGTAGTCTTCTGCAGCGACCCTGTCTAGCCAACTCATTGGAGAATATTTTCGGAGACCCTCTGTTCAACAAATATGCAGATTTTATTAAGAACAGCTAGCTAAGTTAATTATTTTAAGCATACAGACTACTGTAAGCACGAGCATTTTAACTTTCGAATAGTAAAGGTAAAGTTAACGTTGGCAAGAAATTGTGTATAAAAGGATTCGAAAGTTAAAATGTTCGTGCTTAGGCTACAGATGTTTCAAATTTCGTAAGTACAGGTTCTTAATTTTAACTATTTTAAAGTTCACCTTTGATAACATAGTTGAGATAAGTCATATCTGCTAACTGCTCTGATGTAAAATCATCACTACCATTCTGTTTTTTGGCTTCAAGGAGATACTCATACAGTTTTTCCTGAAAAAGATGAATTCTCAACCGTGGAAAAAAACAGGAGGTTCTCAATTGGTCGCGTATTTTTTTTATATTTATACCACGTCTAAGCTATCTCGCAGCTATGTTAGCTATTAGTTACATACATTATTTTAGGAGCTTAGTAAGACTACAAATATTTATATTTTATTTTCGCTTTATAATTGCTTCTATTGTCGGTTAATTTTTTTATAAAAGGTAATTATTTAGTGGCCAGGAAACAGACATAACTTTAGACTCTACAAAATGAGTAAGTAATCAAATTAGTCCAAATACAGTTTCGAATCATTAAAATAACATTCAAATTGTTATGTAAATAAACGAGATGCAATCTAATATGAATATTACACTACTAAAATAAAGCAACCAGCAATTATCTTTTTTACCATTATGGATACGGTTTTATATTAATTATTATGTGAATTATTTCAATTGTTTTAGATCTTTCAGAGTCTTATAGAAGTTAACTTGATACCTGTATTTCAGGGTTGTAGGCCAATTCATATGTCACAAAAGCCAACAAAGAACCAGAAGTATCATATCCACCGGATAAGAAGACTGCTGCCTGAGCAATTATGAAATCTTCTGAATAACCTGTAAAAAATATTATTTTAAAGATCTTAATAGGTATTACAACGTCACCTCATTAATGCAATAAATATGAGTTCAATGAAGAATTATGGTGCGAAAGCTAGATGCAAAGAAAGAAAGAAAGAAAGGCAAAAAATGATCTCTTATGTCTTGCCTTGAATAAAGACGGGCTATTGGTAATTTATTTAAACAACTGTATTGCATAATATATACACAGAGACTTAATGCGATACATGAATTAAGTAAAACAAAAGGTGACCATCACCCTTTGTTTAGTTTTGGTCAGTGATAACAGTAACACTTAGAGTGATCTCTGCCAGGCAACCTATAACCGATACTGAGGATGATGATTAACTTGTTTCAAAGTATCCCTGATCATAACAATTATTATGCTTTAGTACAAAAAAAGATCAATAATATCAATCCATGTTTGAGAATGCCATTAGCCCCTAAGATACAGATTTTCTTAGTTTAGGAGTCAAGATTCCAACATAATGTACTACACCGATCTTCTCTAATAAAGACTTGTTTCTTCTTTCTCTTCTTTGTACTCGTATTTGGCAGTTATAATTGAATTTAGCTCAGCGAGTCGCGAAACTGAAGTGGAAATGGGCGGGGCACATAGTTCGAAGAGCTGATGGTCGATGGGGTTCAAGGTACTGGAGTGGCGAACCCGCACCGAGAAGCGCAGTGTTGGCAGACCCCCACTAAGTGACGCCTACGTCAAACGAGTCGCAGGGAACCGCTGCATTCAGGCGGCGCAAGACCGAAGCCCGTGGAAGTCCACACAAAAGACCTATGTTCAGCAGTGGACGTCTATCGTTTGATAAAGAAGAAGAAGAATTGAATTTCAAAATAGAATTTCAAAAAAGACAAAATAGAAGAAATATGAACGTGAAATCTTTGATTATGAACATGAATTTTTGATGCCAACGAGATCCGGATTAGGCATCAGAGCTTTACCTTCTTTACGTTCTTCACTTTCCCGCTTAATTTTCAGCAAAGCATCAAGAAGATCTTTAGGTTCTCCTAATTTACTACGGCATGTTTCACGCTGCGCTACTGCAGCTTTGAAAATCCTTTTGAAGTAGTCTGTTGATGTTTTTGGGAAAAATTTAAATCTGAAATCAAACAAAGTTTTTAAGTATGGATGTATGCTACTAGTACTACCTAAAGTCTAGATATCTATCTATATATATCTATAATTATAAAAAGGCTTGTCCTGACCAACTGACTGACCGACTGAACTATCAACGCGCTGAAGTTAGAAACTTGAAATTTTGACAGGTTCCTTTTAGATTTGGTAATGATATGGTAAGAAAAATCAATACAGATTACGGGCATACCGAAAAACGTCGACTATTTCTGGAAAGAAGAACAAGCTGCACCAGCCTATCCCGCGCAGGATGCTGTACTCCATGAACTCTTCAGTGACTGTCCTCAGGTGACTCCTGCCCGTCAGCGTGGCGTTGCATTCTACGCCGAAAGCCGATGTGCCGATAACATCAGTTGTGTAGTCTGCGTACAGTTTCTGTTAACAGAGACTTTATGAATACTGGTACTTTTTATTCTATTTTTAGCAAACCTTTTAGTAATTCGGCTGTTTAAGTATATAGTTTTGTTAGTGATTCTCTCAAATTGGTATAGATATATAGGTTTTATTTACAGTTAATTGTACTATTTTGTGTGTACCGATGAGGTTGACATAAAGGTCACCTTTAAAAGTCCCGTATAAAATGATGAGAATAAAAAAAAAATAGAGACATCCAGTTTTTTTTTTAATTTAATGACAAGATAGCCCTTGACTGCGATCTCACCTAATGCTAAGTGATGATGTATGTAGACTAAGATGATAGTGGGCTAACTTGCAAGGGATATGGCAGTGTACATTTAACCCATACCCCTAATCGGTTTCTACTCGCCATCGTGCTAGAAAGCTAAATCGCTTGGGCGGCACGTGTTTGACGGTAGCCACGGCCGAAGCCTCCCACCGCACCAGACCAGAGACAATTCAGAAATTATAAATTCTCAAATTGTCTCCGTCGAGAATCGAACCCGACACTTCCCAGTTATAAGACCACAGCGCTCACCATTACGCCAGGGAGGTCGAATTTTATATTATAATTTTTGTAGTGATTATCCTACTAATATTATAAGTGCGAAAGTGTGTGTGTTGGTTTGTTGATTTATTGGTTTGTCCTTCAATCACGCTGCAACAGACCTACGTCGATATGATTTTTTGTATGGATAAAGTTGAGAATCTGGAGAGTTACATAGGCTACTTTTTATCCTGGAAAATAAAAAAATTCCCGCGGGATTTTAAAAACTAAATCTACGTGGACGAAGTCGAAGAAGTTTACTTTATGAAGATCCTGTTTAATTTTTAACTTTATTTTTTCATCATTTGTGGTCATGAGAACAGCAAATGAGAATTGTGCCAGCCTTGAAAGTTAACAGTATTTTTATGAATATACTTACCTGCTGTATTCTACATGTCCGCATAATAATCTGTTACCTTTAAATGTATTCGGCTCCAACGTTCTTGCCGAATTCTTTGCGCCAGCTCCTTAGACTTAGAACGGATGAAGTCTTGCAGGATTCTGAGCTTGGCTGCGGTGAACGTGGCGGTCAAGCGGCGACGAATGTTGGTCCAGTCGGGGTCCTGAGATCAATCATGTTAACAATACACCTGTCAATTTTTTTTTTAAATGAATATTAGTCAAGCTGAACTTGACTTATATTCTCTCCTCCACTCCAAATAAGCGGTAAGCTTGTGCTAGGAGTGGGTACGAAAATAGTGCAACGGGTAGGGCTCGAAACTGCGACCTTCCAGTTTTCAGTCCGCACCTTGACCGTTGGGCTATTGAGGCCTTTGATTAAGTTTGATATCTTCAGACTATTTTGAGATAGACATTAGACAAGGTATGGTTGTTGCAATTCACGACGGCGCGTGGCTCATGGTTGTGTGTGTGTCGTATCTGTATTAGTGTGAGCGAGAGCTTGCTTGCGCCTGACCGCTCCCACTTAGCCAGGCAATACACGTCAGGTTTTTTCATCCGATAGTCCGATCCGGTAGCCTAATCAGGCTACCGGAAGGCATTGAAGCCATTACTTTGTATGAACAGTCAATACACGTCCGATCCGGTCCGGTCCAAGGCTCCTGACAGGCACGCACACTTACGCAATGTACATGTACACGACGTAACCACAAGTAAATCGAAGAAAATATATTACGATTATTTCCAAATCCGATCCAAAGTTTAAAAAGAAGAAGTATGCTATTTCCGTTTGCAGGATACAAGATGTTATTTCTAGACTCTACCTTTCGCCAAGATTGATTCAGCAGTTAAACCACAATTATTGCCGCTTAAAAAAAATTACATTTACGTCAAAAGTTTTTATTTTAGCTATCAAATAAGAAACCTGCATGCCTGAAAGCTCTCCACGATGTTGTCAAAGGTGCGTGTTGTAAGCCCTTCTTATTCGACTCAAATGATTTGAGAGGAGACCTTTGCCCAGTAGTGGGCTGCTGATAGGTTGAGATGAATCTATGAACTTATGTACCAGAATTTAAAAAGCCTTACGTTCACAGTGAATAAATTCAGACTCCCGATGGGATCAGTGCTGCCGCCAGATAGAAATCTATTCCTGAAGTTGGAGGAGTCCTTCACCAGCACGCGGCGAGCGATGTCGGGCGAGTTGACGATGAGAGCCGGTCTCCAGAACAACCAAATGCCGACGTAGGGCGTTTTGAAACGCTCGTACATTCGGCGCATCCAAACCCCCTGAAATGTGACCAAAATGTCATAAAATTTGACTTCCCAGAAGCAGTGGCAGTGCAGTGCTGATCTTAAAGGGGACAATTTGGAAAATAAATACGTGATGCCCGCGACTTCGTCCGCAAGGAGGTTTTTTGATTCACGAGGGAAATCTTTAATTCGATCTCACTTCGGTCGTATCTGATTTCCATCCCATCGGACTACAAGGGAGAGGGCATAGAGAGTGCATCTGTGCCAGTGCACACACTTGTGCACTGTAATATTATCTCCCACGCAGATAGCTAATCTCTCAGGAGGTTGGCTGCCGTGACCAGCTTCAGTCGGGAGGATGTTGTTATAAGTGGAAGGTAAAACACAATCATCGTTACCGCATTCTGCTGCTGCAGGAAGGTCAGGCTGCCCAGGATCGGGTGCGGGGGCGCGTGCGGCACGCCGCGCTGCGCCCAGTAGCTGCTGACCCTCGACCAGCGCTGGTACACCCAGCCCAACGCACACGCGACGATCAGTATGATTAACATATAAATCATACTGGCAGTTCAATTTTTAGTTGTAGTGTTTATTATGAATTCATATGACACTATTATGTAACTGTCTGAAAGAAACTGGTCGATTTCGAGTGTGCATTATCGTTTCTTATCGTGGTATAAAAACAAATTGTTGGACAGCAATTAGATAATAGCACAATTTTAGCGACTCATTACTTGTATACCGGGAGCCGATAGTACGCCCCGTCATGCGGGACGAAATTTTTTTTATGTAATTGATGGTTAAAAAATTAGACGAATAAAATAAGTTTAAAAAGCCGCAAAAATGTTTAAAAAATGTTTTTTTTTTTATGCAAAAATGTTTTGACTTGCAGTGATTTCAATAGGAAATTTCGTACTTTTTCTGCAGAAAAATACGAAAATTGCTATCGAATAGGTACGTTGCGAATAATTAACATACGCGATGACGGTAAAACATTTGTTGAATTCAAAAAATTATGTTTTTAAAAAAAATCGGTTATAGAATTAACACATAGCTTAGTTTAATGTTATAATCGTTACCTACTAATTCTCGTATAGAACTTTCGAATCCACATGACGGGGATATTAGCGTTACCGGCTCCTGGACTATTACTTGGCATTCGAGAATGCTAAGTGTAAGCTTTTGATCTGACTCGATCTTTATAATTTCTTAGCATTTACTATGTCCCTTTAATTCAACAAGAATGAACTAACTCAATGCATGTTTGAAACGAAAATGAAAAAGTAAATTAAGTGAACTTGCTTATGTTCTTTTGAGAAACAAATGTCTTTAAACCAAAATTAAAAGATTTTATTTAAAAGGTGAATGAAACTAAAAAAAACATAATTGAAGATTTTCTTTAAAAAATAATTAAAAAAACGTCAAGTACGAGTCTATCTCGCACACAAAAGGTTCCATCGTACAGCGATTGTTAAAAGGTCGAGCAAAAAAATTAATTTGTTATTATATAAATTCATTGAGAAGTTCCGTCCTTCACTTCCGAAAATGTTCATCAGATCTTCACCAATTTATTTTTGTATATAATTTTCATTTTTACACACATCACACGCGACTTTGCAAATTTACTAATAATTAAGAGCGCATGTAGCGGTAAATCTTCAGATGTAGATTTGATTTTTACAGCAATAGATCTAGTTTTAACTATCCGAAATTTTTATTTATTTTCAATGCGGTACATATTGCACAGCCAAAATTATATAAAATTCCTATACATATTACTATAGAGATGATACAGCCATTTTTAAAAATGCCGCGCAATACGTCTGTCGCGCTCAATCACAATCGCGTGGGTAAAATCTGATTTTTTCCATTTCAATGTTATATTTCAATGTTATCTTACATGCTACTGCTGCAATAAGATCGAATCTGCCTTGTGGAGGCTCAAAAGTTTAAACGTATAAATAAACTACATAATATATTCTTTTTAATAGATATTTTATTATTTAGTACTTATATTTATTGTATTTTTTCTTTGTAAGTATTTTTTTATTAAGTACATTATTTTTTTATTTACACATGTTTACTGTACCTACCTATTCTAAAAAGGCGAACATTCAGATTGCACTTATTCATGTGTCAAACACCCAAAATTGAATGCAAAAATGTCCGGGCTATGTTTATACAATCGCCAAACGATATTTATTCCCCGGCACAGTATGGCGAGCGCTTCTGAAATATGACTGCATAAATTTGCAAGAATGCACTATTTGTGCTGAATTCGTTTCCTATCGGCTGCCATTTTTCATGTAAATGTTATGTTACATGTACCTATTATATCGTTTTGCGTTACTGTTTTAACATTTTTTTAATACTTACATTTTTTTTTTTAAATTACATAATATGACATCGAATACTGCATAACTAAAACCAAATTCTAAATATGAAAATATCTTCTAAAACACTGGAACGAGGAAGTGTGCCCAGAACGCTAGCTGCATTACCCCGCTGAATTACCAAACTTAGGTATATATTGGCCAAGGTAACTTCCAGCCCTCCGGTCACCAGAGGACTCTATGAGACGGGATGACAGATCCTTAAGAAAGGATCTAGCACCCTCGCCCCATAACACCAGAGTTTTTTTTTAATTCTCATTTTTAATAAGGGACTTTTGAAGGTGACCTTCATGTCAGTCCCATCGGTACTCATAAAATATTACAATTATAATAATACAATTAATATATACAAAATGAACTACCTATATAACTATATCAATTTGAGAGAATCACTAACAAATCTATATACTTTAACAGCCGAATTACTCAAAGGATTGCTAAAAATAGAATTAAAAATAAACACCAGAGTTAAGGGAATAAATAAATTAAGTAGACCAATAAATAATCTTTTATTTCAGCCTATATTTTAATCTTTCCTACTAATATTATAAATGCGAAAGTTTGGATGGAGAGAGATAAATACAATTATAGTCTGGAATAACACATAGGCTACTTTTTATCCCGGAAAATAAGAAGAGAGTTACAACGAAGATTGTGGGCATCAGCTAGTGTTCACATTACAGCAGTATTGTTGTAGTTAATGCGTTATGAACAACATTTTATAGCTATGTTAGTATGTTTCGTCACGACCTTCATCTATTTGAAGAATTTGGTGTGCCAACAACTTCGATCACAGAAGAAACTTATTTTTCTATGATCGAAGGCCAACAACTAGAAACACAAAATTTTTTTTCCTCCGAGGCCAACAACTGCCATCGTGACAAAAAAGTCAGTAACAACTATTTTTTGAATTTTTTAAATAGGTGCTGTTAACTTTTTTACCACGATGGCAACTGTCACACCAAAGCAATAAAATGGTTTAATTACACTTCTTTTCCGTGTAAGTGTAAAAATATTATTGCTTATTAATAATATCAAAAATACTGTTGCCAGGAAAAATTCTGGCACACCAAGTTTATATTGTACCTATGGCTATACACTACCAATTTATATAAAAAAACTGGAAATCCGTGTAATTGCAACTTTAGTGTTGCCGTCTCTCAGATCAAGAGCTGTCAGTTTAGTAGATTAAGGATTGTGTCATCAGAAATAGCCATAATTTGGCAAAATATAGTTAACTTAACAAACTCTAGGCACAAATTCAACACATATCGGCTCTCCGGGACTGTAAAACACTCCTCTCTTCTCAATAATCACATCTTTTGGCTTCGGCGCATTCGGGAACGGCTGGACCTTGTAGTTGAGGAGCATGGCCACTAAAGCATATCGCACCGTCATCAATCCAAACCTTTGACCTGAAAAGCAAGAAATAAGTTGAAAAAATTAGCTGAAAAAGTGACACACTGACACCCCTTGCAATCGTATATCATCATTTTTTGC
Source organism: Hipparchia sbordonii (assembly GCA_038048805.1). Taxonomy (NCBI): domain Eukaryota; kingdom Metazoa; phylum Arthropoda; class Insecta; order Lepidoptera; family Nymphalidae; genus Hipparchia; species Hipparchia sbordonii. The sequence continues at coordinate 584,675 of CM076112.1, forward strand.
TTCTAAGGGCCGATTTCACAAACCAACGTAAAATAAATCTTATCCGCGCATCGATATTTTAGCAGTTTTTTAATCGATATTTTAGCAGTTTTTTAATAATACCACAACTTATTTTACGTTTGTGAAATCGGCCTGAAGAACTCATTTTGGTCTGGTGGGAAGCTTTGGCCGTGGCTTGTTACCACCCTACCGTCAAAGACGTGCCGCAAAGCAATTTAGCTTTCTGGCACGATGGCGTGTAGAATCCGATTTGGGGCATGTGTTTAATTAAAACTGCCATACCTTCCTCCGAGTTAGTCCGCTACCTTCTTTGACTGCATCCTCACTTACCATCAAGTGAGATCGCAGTCAAGAACTAACTTATTATGAACTAGCTTTAACCCGCGGCTTCGCTCACGTTATGTTCGGTTTTTTAAACCCCTATTTTACCTCCTTCGGGGTTGAATTTTAAAAAATCCTTTCTTAGCAGATGACTACGTCCTAATAGCTACCTGTGTGCCAAATTTCAGCTCGATCGGTCCAGTGGTTAGAGCGTTGATAGATCAGTCAGTCAGTCAGTCAGTCAGTCAGTCACCTTTGCCTTTTATATATTTAGATTAAAATAAATACTAAACCACGTTCTACTGAACTGTCACTCGCATCACGATACAATGAAAAAACTGTTAGTAGGATATTATTAGTAGATTTAGTAGGAAGTAGGATTAAAGAAGATTACCTATACAGGACCTAGGCCCTTCACCAAAAGGCATAAAAGTGTAAGGTTTGATGTCCTTTTCGTTTACCGGTAAAAATCTATCGGGATCAAATTTTTCCGGATCGTAAAAGTAATCGGGATTGTAATGCATGCCGATCGTGTTGATGTAAACAGAGGTGCCAGCCTTGATGGTCAGCCGGTCGTCGATCTGATAGTCCGTTGTCGCAACCCTATCCAACCACCCCATTGATGTGTGTTTTCGCAGAGCCTCTGTAATGAACAAATGTAAATTGAATATTTAAAATTTAAAACACCCCGACATATGAAATTAAAAAAAAATATAATACGCCATTTTGTGGTGTTCGCCATCTTGGATTTGAGTGTATAGTATTCTACTAGTAGTCAAGCCCTTTCATTTGATACCCATATTGAGGGAGTTGTAAAACATAATATAATAATATGTAATCCACCATTTCAATTCATAATATTGGTAAGGATTTTCATATTTAATAAAAAAAAATACCTTTGATAATACAGTTGAGGTAAGTCATTTCTGCTAATTGCTCTGAAGTAAAATCATCGCTTCCATTATTTCTTTTGGCTTCGATAAGTTCTTCGTAGAGTTTTTCCTAAAAAATTAAAATTCATTATTACAGACAAGGGTGACTTAGTAAGGGCACCTTTTGGGTGCGGAACCTCAAAACCTGTACCTGTATATCGTGATGGAAGGCTAGCTCGTATGTCACGAACACCAGCAAGGATCCAGACGTATCGAAACCACCGAACAAGAAGATCGCGGCCTGAGCGACTATGGTATCTTCTGAATATCCTGTTAAAAATATAATCTATTAAACTTTAGAAACATGCCAATTAAATAGACTCCTTGTACAGGTTTTATTTTGGTCACCCCGTTTGAGAATGGGCTTTGCAGTTCATATACAATTGACACAACTACCAAGTGACTGGGGTCCGTAGGTATACAATTGGCAAGCAATTCAATTATTACTGTTTTTCGGCTCTGTAACTGAACTCTGGTACTGCATCCAAACTGAAACTTTTTAGTCTAAAAAAATTGTGTTCGTTACGTATGTTAAAGTCAGACAGTCGTCGCGCGTCGGTGTCGTCGTTCTATTTAGGATGGAGTTCCTAAATCTGCACACACTTTCCAGTAAAGAAAAAATTGTCAAGGTCGGCTCAGATTTGACGTAGTTATGGAGTAAAATTGACATTAATCGTCCTCTATTTCACCCCTTCAAGTTATATTTTTCAACAAAATTAAACCTATTTTCTCCAAGGACCAATCTATCTCTATACCAGAATTCATCAAAATTAATCAAGCGGCTTAGGCGTGAAAACGTAACAAACAGACAGACAGTTACTCTCGCATTTATAGTTTAGAAGTTTGCGTGGTTTACCCTTATTATTTGCTGTGTTGTCTTCTCTTAGTTTCAACAAAGCGTCAAGCAGATCCTTGCCTTCGCCGACTCTAATGCCATTGGCTTCGCGCTGCGCCACTGCGGCTTTTAAGATTTTTCTGAAGTAATCTGTGGCGGACTTTGGGAAAAACTTAAATCTGCAATTTAAACGACATTTGTCAAAAGTCATTATACAAGAGGCAGGATCATTCACTTTCAAGTCTCTGATGAACTGCTCCGTTTCTATAGAGCATCCCAGATGTTTGGTGTGACTAGAAATTTTTACTGGTTGCATTGGCCGTGGCTATTTACCACCCTACAGTCAAAAAAGTGCCCCCAAGCGATTTAGCAATCCAGCACAATGGTGTGCAGATACCGATTAGTGATATGGTGGAGGCGCCGGGACAACCTAATCTAGGTATCCCTATTGGGTGATGTGTGGCACAATTCATAAAATAAACGTTTCTTTCTTTCTTTCTATATGGGTTTTATTAACGCTGCCATACCTCTTTCGAAGTTAGTCTGCTACCATATTTGACTGCTTCATAACTTACTATCAGACTAGATCGCAGTAAAGGGCCACTTTGTGATGAATAAAAATACACTACTTACCGAAAAACATCCGCTAATTCCGGGAAAAAGAACACACAACAAGATCCTATGCCTCTGATCAAACTGTATTTCATGAACTCCTCGGAAACAGATCTAAAGTGATCCTCGCCGGTTAGAGTAGCGTTGCAGGCGACACCGAAGGCCGATGTGGCGATCACGTCCGTGGTGTAGTCCACGAACAGTGACTGAAAACAGTGGCATCACTGATCTCTACGATTAATCTATGATAACAATTAGCAAGGATAAACAAGCGTGCAATTCTTAAATTCAAGAAAAGATTCTATACCTTCAGAGGTATGCGGCTTTTTTGTTCCCACTGGATCCTCTGAACCAACTCCTTCGACTTGGAACGAATGAAGCCTTGTAGGATTCTGAGCTTGGCTGCTGTAAAAGTGCTGGTCAGCCGACGCCGTAGGTTTGTCCATTCGGGATCCTTAAAAACATTGTTCGCACAGGAAATTATGACATAGCTTTACTGAAACGCAACTCGTCTCTTAGGTGCTGTGTAAACGTGGACACTTTGTGTCCAGTTCCTTCCACGCACAAAGTGTTCGGGTAAGCAGCTTGATCCTAAAATTTTTCAGTTGAAGACACAAGGGACATTTATAAACCATACAATTTGTACGAGTTGCACAGGTGACTATACCTGTGTCGTACGTAGCATCTGACACACGCACACAACAATAGATACTGACGGAAAACAAGCACAGAACTGCAGCAGAAATAGCAACCGATGACTGTTGGCGGCAACTGTGCCCAGTAACGACATTCTGTCAAGTTACCTGTGATAGTCTCCCGTGTCGGCAACAAAAAGTGTCCACATTTGCACAGCGCCTTAGTCACGCGGTGGTGACTGTCTCGGTCGTGGTACGATTCTCTAAAAGTGATAGCAACAGTCTCACGATTGCAATCGCATCAGATTGGCCGATTGGCTAAAATGCATCGTTGCAGAAAGAACGCGATAAATTCAGCCAGCCACCACACTTGAAACGCAATGATTGATGCAAGTTTTACAAAGAATTTAACTTGGTTAGGGCTAATATTTCCTGTTCGAAGCGCTAAATGAAAATATCGTGAGGAAACCTACGCCCCTGAAAGTTCTCCATAATGTTCTGAAAGGTGTGTGAAGTCTGCCAATTGCAGTGGACTATAATTCATCTCTGAGAGGAAACCTGCGCTAAGCAGTGAAGCGTTGAAAGGGTGCGTTGAAAGGTTGATGATGATGAAAACTCATATACATAAATGACTTGCCTTGATGGTGAACAAATTCAATTTCCCAATTGGATCCGAGTCGCCACAGCCTACGAGTCTATCCCTGAAACTGCTGGCATCCTTCACCAGCACCCGCCGAGCGATCTCTGGCGAATTGATGACGAGGGCCGGTCTCCAAAACAACCAAATTCCGATGTAGGGTGTCCTGAAGTGTTCGTTCATTCGACGCATCCATACCCCCTAAAAAAAATTTTTTTTAATACGATGATAACTTGATGATGTCCGCGAATTTGTTCGCGTGGATTAAGGTTTTTAATTCCCATGGGAACTCTTTAATTTTCCGTAATAAAATGTAGCCTATGTGTTAATCCTGGGTATGCCGTATGAGCTATCTCCATTCCAAATTTCAGCACACACATACATACACGCACATAGAAACTTTCGCCTTTATAATATTAGTGTGATTTAGGTGTGATTCCAAGTTAGTCTGCTACCATCTAGACTGCATCGTCCATCAGGTTAGATCGCAGTCAAGGACTATCTTGTCATCGAATAAAAAATAAAAAAAAATATATGAAAACCAATTGAGCTGGCGGAGAATAGGTGCGACCTACAAACACGGTAGCCAAATGAGAAATCAAATAGGCTCGTGATTCCTCAACCACGCCACCAAATAAATTGTTACCTACTTTAAATGAAAATATTTGATTTTGACGTAAGAAAAAAAAATGCTCACCACATTAAGCTGCTGCAGAAAGGTCAGGCTGCCCAGGATCGGGTGCGGCGGCGCGTGCGGCACGCCGCGCTGCGCCCAGTAGCTGCTGACCCTCGACCAGCGCTGGTACACCCAGCCCAACGCACAGATTGCTATACCCAGTATAATACCATAATGAAGCATATTAAAACGTTTACTTTCAAACAGAACTCTCGAGTCAGAAATAATGTAATTAAATGTTAATCGTGAAACCCTCTGATAGATACTGATGAGGGTCCATACATTAATGTTCTTTATCACAAAGTACTTAATTTATTTATTGTGACTAAAAGAGGTCTCGCTCGAGATAGCCGAGTACGCTCCTCCATCTAGACTCAAACCTATCTTAAGTTTGAGTCTAAATGGATATACCTATATTAAATTATGCCTGTGACTTCAACCGCGTGGATTTAGATTTTAAATAAAAAGTCCCTTGATAAAAAATCTTTCAAAATACCTATTAATTTTAAATGCCAAAACATAAGAACTTCACAAGACAGTATAAAGTATATACTCATTATTCTACGAGTATTAATTTAAATATTATAATTTAAATGCGAATTCTTGAATGAAATTAAACTCTTGTGGTCCCTTAAGTAAAACAAAAAAAAAATGAGTGGGTGGGATTTGAACTGTCCAGTGTCCACCTCTCGGTTTTCAGACCACGTTTTGAACCATTAAGCTATTGAGGCTTCTAAAATAATTACTTGAATTCAATGCAGACGAAGTCGCAGGCAACTAACAGGGTAGTAAAAGTACGGTGACTGATCGATAAAGTTGGAAGCCAATATCTGAATACAGCAAATAGTGAATAACATTCCAAGTGTATTAGGCCGTTTTAATTAAATATTTTCAAGAACAATAGCACGTCCCCGCCCACTCATTGTTCCCGGGAAACTTCCCGCCCCGGTCGAAAAGGTAATTGACTATTAATCTAGGCAGGCCCTCACTGTGAATTAGAAATGCTATAAACAAATCCTACTATGTACTACTTGGCTACTTTGGGCATATTGCCCGACGCCTACCTAGTAACCTAGAAAAACGTATAGTTGTAGGCAAGGTGGAGGGGAAAAGACCACGTGGCCGATCACCTAGCCGCTGGTCACACCAGATCAAATCACTCACTAGCCTCCCACTTACAAGCGCAATTAGAAAAGCCGAGGACCGGACAGAGTGGAAGGCTATAGTTACCAACGCCACGAAGGCACTTTCATGTGGACACGACCTTCAGCAATGAAGTGTACGACCAAGAAGACTATGAATTTTTTATTTGAATACTAACGTAACGTGTAATATAAACTACTTTTTTTACCAACCGATAAATGGCATAAGTGACTTTTTTTACCAAGCAAATGAACAGGCGGGTCACCTGATGATAAGTGATTATCGCCGCCCATGAACATTAAAATACCACCTGAAGCACCACCAATGCGTCGCCGGCTTTTTAGGAATTTGTTGGGCCGAATCATGACTAACCCCAAAAAAAACAAAATTTTATATGTATACATATACCACGTGGTATACCACGATATCACGTATTCACGAGCGTAGATACTTTCCTCTTTAAATGTCTCTTAAAAGTTCAAAATGGCAGTGATTTTAGCATCATTCGGCAGTTCCGCTAACTACTAAGCGCCGCTACTTATGTCTTTAGTAGTTTTTGCAGAACCGCCGCAGTTTGTTACGAACAGCCAAAGACATCATTTTGCATTGAAAATGTTAATTTTCTCGAAAGTTCCAAGCTGTGCTTAAAGTTCAAATTAGTGGGGGAGACGAGAGCAGCATTAAAATGAACTGCAGCTATGCACTGGGGAACCATAATGATCAAAATAATGATCTACTAGCTGATGCTCGCGACTTCGTCCGCGTGGATATAGTTTTTAAAGTCCCACATGAACTCTCCTCTAAAAGTGGCCTATGATACTCGCCAGGTCCTCAATCCTATGCAAAAAATCACGTCAATCCATAGCATCCATTATGAAATTATAGCACTACTGACTTTTACTGATAATGAGTTTCGTATTACCAACTTTGTAAGAATTGTTTAAGCGTTTATAATGACGCAGTGAATCTATATACGAGTAGATTGGTCTGCTATCACAGTTGTTGCTAAGTTAAGGTTAAATAAAAAGTTGAGGTTTCAATCACATTGATGATAGAGATGCCCCAATTAGTCCAGTTAAATAAAAACAATTTAACGGTTTACGACGAAATAAAAGTACATGAATTAAAGGACTTGGATGAAAATCTTTCCAAAGTAAAAGCTTTTGATTTCAAAATTCTTAAATTAAAATTATGCATAAATACTTTTTATTATAAGGGTTTAAGATAAATTAAGAACCCTTTTCAGGTTAAGGCCTCCTCCAGAGAAATCCATTGCTCTCTATCTTTTGTGTTTGCATCCAGTTGTGCAAAAGGAAAAGTCTATTTTGTATAGCCGTAGGTTCTAAAGTATAATGTATTCTGTATTATTACTGTATTTAAAGTTTATAAGAAAGTTACCTAAGTACACTTCACCGTCAAATAGCCCTTAATAATTTAGAATTTGGGCCGAAGTAAATCCGCCGAACTTTCCTAATTGGGAAGACATCAGCTAGCTATGGGCCTTAGGGACCTGTATGAATAAATGTTTGAGTAAAATATTATTAGTTAGAAAACTACTTACCTATTTTTAGTGTTAGAGATTGCTTAATTTACTGTCAACATTTATTCTAAGTTCTGACAAAGATAAATAAGTTAATGGCTGTTGATATGTATTAGAATTAATATTAATAAATATTAGTTTAATATTAATACTCGATTCGATGCCTCAACATGGGTAGCCTGAGTAGTCATGCTCTCTTTAAACATTTCTGTGGTGGTGTCGTGTGGTGCGGGTTGTTACGTTCCCTCAAATATGGTTGAGCGAAGCAATGGCTGGATCATGCGTCATGCTCGTGAACGGGTGCCACCAACGGGAATGGGTCTGCTCTGACTGCCCGTCTTGACATGCGTTGGATTGGTGTACCTACGTATGCATTTTTGCATTTTTGAAGCTTTATTGTGGAAGCACTGTATACATAGCATAGCTTTGTAAAAAAATTTTTTTTTGAAAAGAGCAACTGCTGAGTTTCTTGCCGGCTCTTCTCAGCAGAATCTGCATTCCGAACCGCGGTGGTAGATTTATGACGTATCATAAGAGCTACAAGTTAGCCTATATGAAATAAATAAATTTTGAATTTGAATTTGAATTACATTACCAAATTACAAGCCAAATATTAGTCGGTAGGTCCACAAAGTCAGTAGGTATATTAATCGCGTTGTTAGTCGGCAATCGAACCCAGGTCCGTGATGGATGGTGGTCGCAATTCCACGGGATCCTCTAAAGCCCACGTTCGAATGTTATTTGTCAAGCGACGGGTGAATTGAAAATGCAAACATTTTTCAAGTCCCGGCGAAGAGTTTACGTTTGTGATTATGGCAATAGTTCACAGGTTGACGTGGCTGCTGTGCTTCCACTACGTGACCAAAATATCAAGTAATTTGAGCAGATCCTTAGATCCCGACAGCTCTGCCAAGTCAGGCCGACCGACTGACCATGGTTTAACTTCGAGGCTATCCTTAATATAACTAACACTAGCTGATGCCCGCGACTTCGTTCACGTGGATTGAGATTTTGTGATTCCCGCGGAAACTGTTATTTTCCGGGATAAAAAGTAGCCTATGGGTAAGGCCGTAGATTTTGCCACTTTTTGTAAAAAGAAAATGTCCCTTAACTTGACATGCGTATTAAAAATCGAAGTATTGCGTAAATTGTTATGCAAGTATCCTAATTAGGTTAGGTAGTTCTTAAACTCCTATAGTACATTCTTAAATTGAATGTATGTCGTATATTTAAAAAAATACAATGACTTAAAACCGACCTTACCCCGAAATTTTGCCCAAAATAAGGTGTCTTTTTGATCCCGTCAAATATTTGGCTCATTATAACTACATTATTTCTATTTAAAGTCCTAATTTACTATGAATATCTGAAATGTGAATAGATTAAGCAATTACATCCTGGGTTCCATGTATTTAAATATGCGTTTTTAAATGTTTTATCGCAATTCAAAATGTTGTCTCCTTAGTTTCACTTATTACGTTACTATTTTGTATGTTACCAAAATTGGGCATCTAAATATTCAATAACTTTAGGGTAGTATTTTATAATGGCTCGTGCCACACTAAAGATTCCGGCAACGAAATAAAAAAAAAGAAACCGCCATTTTCTAGCCTGTGGAATTTTATCAAAGGTGTGCGCGTGTGTTTCGTCAGGAGCTTTTTTTTGTGAATTTTGGTGATTTTAAAGGTAAATAACAGTTTTTATTGCACACATGTATGTGTTATACTAAGCTAAAGTGATTTATAAAAACATGACAATGTGTATTTGACTAAAATCGGCTCGCATTTAGTAATTATTCCTATTTAAAACCTCAAAAATTACGCTTCGACGTTACTTTTATGTGACTTCTATGTTACTGGTAACGTTGATTGTTATATAGTAACGTTGAAGTGTTGTAAAGGTTAATGTACACATTCTGCCAGGAGCGGATTGTTCAAATATTTCTTTTAAATAAAGAATGAGTTTAAAAGAAGATGAGTTAATTGAAACTCATCTTCGTAATAATCAGAATAATGTACCTTTATTTGATAAACAGCCAGAGAGTTTTGGTTACTAAATTCCATTGATGATAGTTTAAAAAAATATATTTTTCCTATTACTGAATTCTCTCTCTTATCTCTTAATGATCGGCGATTATAAAAAATGCTATACTTACAAGTTTATTACAAAAATCTCCTCCTTTTTTGAAGTCGGTTAAAATAAGTACGTTATGTAATCAGCCTTACAAACACTATGTTACTTTCACGTTACTTCTACGTTACCGTAACATAGGAGTGTCTATGTTACTCTATGTTACAAAGTGGCAAAATCTACGGCCTTACCCCTATGTGTTATTCCAGACTATAATCTATCTCTGTGTTAAACAGCCAAATCGGTTCAGTCGTTGCGACGTGATTGAGTAACAAACATCCAATCATCCAAACATCCACACTTTCACATTTATAATATTAGTAGGATTATAAAGCTGAAGAGTATGTTTGTTTGAACGCGCTAATCTCAGGAACTACTGGTTCGAATTGAAAAATTCTTTTTTTGTTAGATAGTCCATTTATCGAGTAAGGCTTTGGGCTATATGACCGACGATAAGGAGCGAAGATTAAAAAAAAACTAAATCCACGTGACCAAAGCCGCGGGCATCAACTAGTAAAATAAATAATGGCTTTTTCAAAATTTTATAGTACAACTTTTTCAGCGTAATTAATATGCATAACTTTGCTAAATGACAGCTCCTTAGTTCCAATCGTCTCTGAGATATGCTGCGGACAGACGGACAAATAGACAGACGGACAAGCGTACAGACGGACAGACTTGGCGACCTTTTAGGGTTTTATTTCTCACCACTATAGAACAATAGAAAAAATAAAAAAACTTGAGAGGTGTCAAGGGACACCCGGATGGAACGAAGTTCAATGCGAAATAGAAATGAAAATATCTGGCTTGCTTTCTATAAGAGAGAGAGAGACAGACAGAGAAACATGCGACGCCGCACAGCTTACAATAGCTTACTATAGCAAAAAGTGTCGTGACAACTTTTCGTAAGAATTTTTTCCGTCTAGCCCCCTTTCACAACGCGCGATAAGGAACTTCGTTCCAATAAGTTTACATTATATAATAACATTTTTCAACACAACATTCAATCGAGCTATATAGCCATTCAATCTGAGTCTGTAATTTGACATGGTTATACATACTGAACACGCCTACAAAGCCGTAAATAAAATCTTTAAAAAAAATTGTTATTTAGTACAATGGAGGTACATAAAGAGGGGATGAAGTTTTTAGAGTCATGTGGAATGTGCGGTTTAGTGTCGTAATGTGCGATCAGCAATCAAGTTGTCTTGACCCGAAAATACTGGCGAAAGATAAAAGAATTCCCCGCAAAAGCTCTCGTTTTCATCAATTTAGTTTTCTTTGTGCTCGGATCTAATATCGAGATATTTGGGAGCAACTTTTATCGTCGCGCCTCCATTTCTGAAACCACATTTTTACGAATAGGCATTTTTGTGTGAAAGGAGAAAAGCGTTCACAAGCCTATTACTGTAGATGTTTAATTTTTATCAAAATTATATTTTTAGGATTCCGTAGGTAGATGGTAAAACCAGGAACCCTTGTAAATTCATTCAATACATCTGCCTGTCTTTAACCGACCACCTGAGTATCATGACAAATTAAATAATGAAACTACCATTTGAAAAAATATTTTTTTTTCCTATAACCTCACCAAAGTGCAAACTATGAGCCATACCTTCTGTAGCCATAACATAAATCTGTCACAATAGTCGAAATTAAAGTTTGAGTAATATAAAAGAACAAAAAAATGTACGCTCTACAGTAGGCAACTTAAGTAGTGTTTTTCGGAAATTCCTAAAAAATTTTTTTAGAAAATGTGCCTTTCTAATCAAACAAGATAAAAGAGACGTTACACCTTCCTTGTATAAGGTAAGTCTGCTGTGCTGTTTTCCGCAATAAAATATACCGAATTCCGTATAGCCAACGAGATACCGATAGACTCTCCGTTGTCGAACTCTGGAACAAACAGCCATTATAACTTGCGATCGACACTCTATTTCATATCCAAACTTACTGACTGACAATTACCGAACAGATCAAACTCTCAAAAACTTTTTAACAAACTTCCAAAAACATTAGGTAACCTACTTATTTCAAAGTTATACCTGCTTGCTAAGTTGTAGTGCGTGAACACGTTTACTTGAATTGAAGCTAAAGCGAGCCTGTGTTCGGTATAAAAAGCCTGTTTTTAAAGAAAAAGGGGGCATTTCAATCGGACGGACAACAAAACGATCCTTTAAGGGTTAAATTTTTTCTTTTATAAGGTACGGAACCGTAAAAGTAAAGTTAAGATATTTTAACGCAGCCTAGCTTTCTTCAATGCAGACCACGTGTGAAATCTTACGCTATTCAATCTTGAGGGTATTAGGCGAAGGAATGTATTACGTGAACTATTTATTAAGGGTGGCCTACGAAAGGGCCCGCTAGAGTGGCCAATGAATTGAATGGAGTACTTAATGGGATTTACTTAAGAAATGGATTGTGACTCTGGTTATACTTAACACAGAATATTCAATGGCACTCTTAGGGCCGGTTTCACGATTGTAAATTGGATATTTTTTGTATTGAAAACCTGTCAAAATATCAAATTGGATTTTTTTTTAAGTTTACCATGGTGACACCGGCCCTTAATCTTTAATTTAAACATTCTTTACATCGTTTAGATGACGTCTCTTCTCACAGAAGGGTTATAAGGTGGGCAGATTTCCCGCGATATTTTTCTTTACCATTGAAGCATGTGATATTCGCACACAACTCCAAAACGTCAGAGCTGCACGTGTTCGGGATCGAACCCGCGATTCCTCAAATAGAAGACCGCACTAACATCATCGAATACCAATTAATACGTAGTCAATGCTAAAGACAAGCACTCAAAATATTTTAAAAGTATAATTTTCGAAACATCGCCCCAAATCCTGTTCACGAAAAAGTAAGATCGGGGCCAAGTTTGTTTTGTTTTATTACTTAGACCTTGGAGCAAGTGCGGAAAAAAGAAGAAAATAGCCCGAAATTATTTGTGTTTCAAAATTAAAAAGTTACGGCATTACATCGAGCACGAAATTCGGGAGGAAAAATTTGAAGCATTTATTAAAATTGAGAGGAATTATTCAAATAAAGGAGGGAGGTGGGGACGGGAGCCCGCGCCTCGCAAATAAAGCATAATTGATTCCGTGGAAGTTATAATAGCTGACAAATTGTTACATACTTTTGAAGAATCCTAAGTGTTTTGCTGGCTTCAAATTTACCTTTAAAATTACCTCTTCTATCAAGGTAAAGGTTAGTAGAATTGTACTCTCAACAAGAAAACTGGAGAAATTACATCCATTCCATAATGTAATTTAATTTTCAAATATTATTTGTCTGTTGGTTCAGCCTTGCCCGGGATAACGTTTTTACTTAATTTAAAAGTCCTCCCGACTGAATCACACAAGTGTGTGCGCAAACACGGTTGATTTCTCTTTTCCTTCACTCTCATAGTTTGATGGAACGGAAATCCTATATGACCGGAGAGAGATCTGACTCGATCCGGAGAGACTGGACTTATTTTTTCCTTTTCAGCGTTTGATTTTTAAATGTAATATTTTATGCTACGTGATATGTTATATTTTCAGGTCTCAATATCTCGCCCGCCCTGCACCCAAGTGCGCAGCGAACTTCGGTTTCATCTTTTGTATATTTACTCCAAGTTAGTGGAAAGCCTGTTACAACTTTAACCATACTACTTGCTACGCTCAAGTTTCCTATCCAACTTTCTTGCTGTTTTCTTATTCATACATGGAAAATATAGGAGAGACTTAGTAGGGATTCTGTTGTATAATATTGCGTGCTCTACCTTCCTCAAACTTGCCTATAATATACTAAGTACTTTTCAAAAAAAGGAGGAGGTTCCCAATTCGTCGGAATCTTATTCTTTTATGTATGTTCACCGACTACTCAAAGACGCCTGGATCTATTTGGAAAATTCTTCTTTTGTTTGAAATGGTATACTTCCCAGGTGGTCCATATTTGTGAATACATATTGGTGGTATTTCATTTCATTCAATATTTTTTTTTTCATTTCATTTCAGACTTACCTATCAAGTACGTGCAATAGTTTGTGCATTGTTTCTTGAATAGAATTTATTTTTTAGAATAGAATAGAATTTATTTGCCAGTATGTGGTATAAATATTTGGTCTTAAAAGTATTTTGTCCTGACACATTCAACTTATAAATTAATCCTTGATCGCACCCTTTGCGGTTTTTTGTTCATTTATTTTCGAAATACCCGCAACAAAAAGCGCTAAATACTTCAGTTGTTTGCGGCGCGTGGCGAGCGGCGGATGGCGAAGCAAATAGACGCTAACTGGCACCAATTCTTTGTTCGTTCGCAATATTCCCAGCGTATAAGCTTTGTTCGTGCCTATATTGCTCACTGGTGGGCCGCTTAGTTGGTTAGGTACAATCTTTTTTGTATAGTATTGATGGTGTTGCGTAGACGTGAAAGCTGGATATGATACCCAGTGATACTACGATTACAGTTTTACGATAAATTTTTCTCATTTTATTATATAAATGTTATGTACTAACAAGTATGCTTTTTTTAGTAAAATAACTAGCCATGTACTTACATGTCACATTACCCAATTATCGATACCTTAAAAAGATCTTGATTTAAAAAAATTATGAGGTATATTTATTCTGTATTGTAATTTTTAAGCTTTAGCTAACTATAAAAATGTTTCGACTTGCTATGTTTTGGAGTTTTTCGGAATACAGCACTTAATGAACTACGCCGAAAGGCGATGGGCCATGTTCAGAAGCGTTATAATCGACGCTGTAATAAGCCATTTTTAGTAAGCCTTTAAGGGCCGACTACGCAATATCGCCTTGGTAAAAGTTCAAATAACACTACTATGCTGTGAAAGAATGTCATAATTAATCACAATAATCATCAAAACCGTAATTTTATCAGTACAAGTATCAGAAAATAATTACATGACACTCACGCATTCATTGGTTATTTTAAGCCTACGTGTGGAGCGGAACTTTGTTAGAAACTTCCGTTCTGAGCATTATAGTTCGCCGAAAGGATTGTATTCCGAAAAACCCTGCAAAAAATTGCCGAATGAAAAAAGTTTTATCCCTTTGTGTGCACGCGAATGGCCGCTAACGTGCGCGGTATTCTTTGTTCGTTTGCAGTGTTTGCAAAATGTGCACGGGCAGAACTGCCAGGGTTTGATGTGAACAGTGAATCTATTGGCGTTACTGCAAACGGTAAGAGAGCGCCGTCACGTGCTCTCTCCTATGTTTTTTCGTAATAGAATAGAATAGAAATATTTTTTATTCAAATAAACTTTTACAAGTGCTTTTGAATCGTCGATGAATCTACCACTGAGTCGGAATTCCCTTCCTTCCGAGAAGAGCCAGCAACAAACTTGGCGGTTGCTCTTTTCAAAAAAAATGCATACCTACATACAATCCAACACATTTCACGTTGAGACGAGACAGAAAGTAGACCCATTCCCGTTGGTGGCACCCGTTCACGAGCATGACGCATGATCCAGCCGTTGCTTCGCTCAAACATATTTGAGAGACGTAACAACCCGCTCCTGTCTCTCCTCTCCTTCAACCGATAGATGTCCACCGCTGGACAAAGGTCTCTTGCATGGACTTCCACAGACTCAATCTTAAGTCGTCTCTATTCCGAGACTCCTCTAATATCGTCATTCTACGTGAGGGGTCTGCCAACACTGCGCTTTCCAGTACGCGTTTATCACTATAGCACCTTGGGACTAGGGAATGCAAATCTCGCGAGATTGGAGCTCAAGCGAGATCTCGCGAGATTGTAAATAACAATACTGCGAGATCTCGCCAATTTCGAGATCTCGCGAGATTGGCAGTTTTCTGTGTTTTTTTTGCAAATAATCACAATATTCGAATAAATTAGAAAAAAAATTATAAAAATTATAAGTATTATAAGATAGCATTTATTTTCACGAATTTTTTCAATAGACTTTTATGCATTTTTTTAATAAACTTCTAAGTAGTAGACTTTGACGTACGTACCTATCTATCAAATCACTGTGGAAGCACTGTATAGGTACATATCACAGTTTGGTTACCTATTGTAAAAAAAAATATTTTTTATTTTTTGAAAAGCAACTGCTGAGTTTCTTGCCGGTTCTTCTCAGCAGAATCTGCATTCTGAACCGGCGGTAGATTTATAAGAGCTACAAGTTGGTCTACATGAAATAAATAAATTTTGAATTTGAATTTGAAATAACAAATGAAAAAAATAACCAGTCTTCTCTTCTAATATCAAACGAAAATCTTTTAGTAATTTAAAAATTAATTCGCCCACCGAACGAAACCGACAGGTCGCAAGTCGCAACTCGGTCCGTGTCAGTCCGCGCTTCGAATAAGGCTTTTTATGCTCGAGTGCAATCTCATTAATCTCGCGAGATCTCGCCCTTTTTTCGTCCGAGATCAATCTCGCTAAAAATCGAGATCTCGTTCTCGCGAGATCGAGATTGCATTCCCTACTTGGGACCCCACCGATCATTAGTTGTTTGAACTATATTTATATGTACTACCTACTGTGCTACGAGTACTCGTAGGTATGTATAAAGAATTTAATCTGATAAAGCATAATGCATGTGTAACCTGCCACTCCCAACCGCTCTAGAGTAATCCTGTTAGCTGGACTAATTATAATTTACTGAGAGTTTATTTTCCCTACCAGCCCTGAAATAATCGAAACGATGGCTCTCAATACGAACCTCGTAAGTGCCAAAATTAATACTAATGCCCGTTTTCTCCAACCATACCTAAATCATTGCCTAAGTAGGTGACTTTTTAAGTAGGTAGCCCCTAAATAAGGTCCCTTATATTCCACATTCCATACCATTTCCACAGAATTGACGGAAAGCGACATCTAACTTACCTTTAGTAGCCCGTAAAAGTTAGAAAACTTTGGTAAAAATCTGCATTAGTCTAATTAATCAAGAGTTAAGTCACCAATTGACGTATTACGAGTACTTTGAAAGAACCTTAGTACTTTTGCGTATAATAGAAGAATATAAGATTAACTGACCGTTGACAATTTAAGCAGCAGGCTGTTCGATTTTATTCTTTTTCTAATTTACGTATATAGAAAGCCCGCTGACGATGCATTGAAAGATAGATCTTTTCAATTCATCGTCACCAGGCTAACTTAAAAGGAGTACAGTAGTTTTAGTTGTTGATTTACTTCATATTTAAAGCAAGTGATATTAAAACGCACAAAACTCGGAAAAGTCTGAGATGCATACCTGGATTCAAACCTCAATCCCCGATAAAGGCTGAAGTCCTAACCACTAGGCTATCACCGCTTATTGAGCTGCGTCACTTACTAGGTTTTATTTTTGTGCAGCGTAAAACATCTACGTGTTTATTTGTCAGCAACCGCAAATTAAGCCCCCAATTACGGGCAGATAATTGATGAAATAGTGCTTTTAATTGTTGAGCGCAGAACGACCTACTCATTACAGGATTGGAAACTAACTTTCAGAACAGAAGTTCACGAAAGTTGGTTTTATGAAAAAACATTGACCAACTTTAAAAGCGGCCTAGATAACCTAGTGGTTAAGACCTACTCGTAAGTTTTCCGAGAGTTCACGGTTCGATCCCAGTCAAGTATTTCTGACTTTTCAGATAAAGTACCTGACACCTGGTGCACTTCCACCATCCGCTGTTCCAGATCTTTGTTTCCCGCGCCTACCAAGCTGTGGAACCAACTCCCTTCAACGGTGTTCCCGTTTAATTAGATCATGGGGTTATTCAATTAAATCCAACAAATTCTTGAAAAGCCGGCAACGCATCGGTGATGCCTCTGGTTCTACAAGTGTTCATGGGCGGCGGTAATCACTTAACTTTTTTTTATTCGATGACAAGTTAGTCCCTAAGTCAACCCAAACCTCTAATCTGTTTCAACACGCCATCGTGCCGGAACGCTAAATCATTTGGCAGCATTAAGTCACTAACAAAGGCAAAGCCTCCCACCAGACAAATCATTCGAGAGGAGATCCGTGCCCAGTGGTGGGCTGACGATGGACTGAGATGAATGAAATGATTGAATGAGTGACTAACTACTGCTGTATCGATTTCTTCTTCCGATACAATGGAATATGATGCTTACAAACTGAGTCAAAAAAATAGAACAATTCTTAATTCATTTTAATGGTCAGATCACGATTGCCCAAAAAACTTACTTATATGTCGAAAATTTAAATTATTTTCACAAAAAGGCATTATTATTTTCCCCTACTGGCTTCTAAAACACTTTCCCAGTAGCTGTATAATACCTCCTATGGTTTCCAATTTCCTCATAAATTGTTCCCTTTAAAAAACACACTGTTTTTCAAATAGGCATTGTAAAGCCGAACTGCGCGTAAAAGCTCAGGTAAAGTAACACATTAATCATATGAAAAAGGCCGTTGGCTGAAAGCTGAGACTCATTTTATACTGTAAAGGCCTATTTAAGATTTTATAGGCGCTGCCATAAGGCCGCTTCACACTGACCCCATAACGCCAACAAACGATGGGTGCTAAATAAAAAGGCCATTTGAGCATTTTATGGCCCTAAGTTGAAAGCTCGGAAGGAAGGGGACATTGGCCATTCGTCTTGAAGCAGACCGCTAGGAAGCCTTGATGTAGGTACGTAGTTCGTGCTAGATGTGGCCGAAGAAATGGTAGTATAAACTAGCTGATGCCCGCGACTTCGTCCGCGTAGATTTAGGTTTGTAATCCCGCGGGAACTCTTTGATTTGCCGGGATAAAAGTAGCCTATGTCACTCTCCAGGTTCCCAGCTATAGACATGCAAAAAATCACGTCGATACACACGTACGGTCTGAAGTTTTTAATTTATATTGGCAAAAACAGTCATTACATGGAAACTGCTTACTTAACTTAATCACAAACTTATTAACAGACAAAACATTGCCGAAAAAGTACATAATTCATAAAAATTATAAGAGCACTGAGCGGAACAGCAACTAGATAGTAAAGTGTACAAGCAGTAGTTGTTAAAGAAAAATTACAAACAACAAAAGAAAACATAACGTATCTTATAGTAAAGGTTAGTTTCGGTAAAGTTATTATAAAGATTAACATTACTAAGAAAGTAAGATTTCATATCACAATATTATAAAATCTTCTGGTCTTTTCCGGTATTCGCTGTACATCCATGCATCCACCGCCTCTTGTCGCGTTTGTATAGAAGTGGCAACGAACAAGGGAACAAGTTGAATACTTGTAGGGAAAGATTAATGTTGTTAACGAAAAACGTTCTCCCTCGATGCGAGCCGCGACTGAATTGAGTTCGTCGACATGTTTATACGCTGACACGAGTGACATAAGGCGAGGGGTTAGAAAAGACAAGTTTATTTTTGTATGTATGTAAGTACTTCTTTTCATGTGCTGTATAGTAATCACTTTTTTATTGAGAGGCTTGTTGCGTTTGAAATTATGAGGTCTGCCTACGAAACTAGTGCTACGTAACTAGTTTTGTATCAAACAATATTTTGTCTTGCTACGAAACCAGTTACGCACAGTTGACATATTGTGTTGGATTATATGTATTGCATTTTTGAAGCTTCACTGTGGAAGCACTGTATACATAGCTTAGTAAGTAACCAATACTTATTGTAAAACTATTTTATTTTTTGAAAAGAGCAACTGCTGAGTTTCTTGCCGGTTCTTCTCAGCAGAATCTGCATTCCGAACCAGTGGTAGATTTATGACGTGTCATAAGAGCTACAAGGTAGCCTACATGAAATAAATAAATTTTGAATATGAATTTGAATAGGTACGTACATTTTGTTCTTTGTACGATACCAATCGACTCGTACTGCGTAACCATCTATCGTACAAAGAATATTTTTCTCCTACGTAACCAATCAGAACTATTTTCACATCTATATTAAGTATTTTATTTATAAAAAACAAGTTAAAACTTAATCATAATATTTTATTTACTATCCCATTTTTCCTCGACTGGTCAGGCTAAGACATGCTAAGAACTAGACCAACGAGGTAGGTACCTATAGCGTAAAAGGCAAATCCAACAAAATTATCATAATTTTCCTTACAAAGTACCGCTATCCCCAAACAGCGCACGTGAATACTTTGTACGTACACAGCATCACTGTAATGTGTGCCAGTGGCTCGACTCTAAGACACACATCTGTCTGTGTCCGACACAATCCTGTGACGAATGTTTAACAGTAACGTTGATGCCGTGCCTAGATCTCAGATTTTTAGGTCTAAATGGTTAGACTACGTTTTATGTTGCAAAACGTCCCGTGGGGTTAGTATAAGATTTAACACAATTAATCGTATTCGTATTCTATGACATTAGCATCAAAATAAAATGAACCTTAAAAGTATTTTGGACAAATTTGATTTGAGTATCTGTGTATCTGCGCATTTGTGTGTTCCGACTTAACCGACTTTCGAAAAAGGAGGAGAAGGAGTTGTATTTTTCTACCTCTGTATATACGATATCTCCGTAATTTCCTAACCGATTTGCGTGAATCTTTTTTTAATCAACACAAAAACTTTGCGAAATGGTCCCATAAAAACTTCGGGTTCCAATTCCTCGATCCTTATGCTGCAGGGGTACTGCTCCCTTAAACTGTGGGGATTTAGAAACTGTTGATTATAAATAGTTATTGTAGGGACCAACTAAAAACTACATCGTTAAATTCCAGGACCCAACTCCTCAATCTTGACGTAGAAGGGGTTCTGCCAACCTAAACTGTGGTGATTTAGGAACGAGGACGAAGTCGCGGTTGTCCGCTAGTTAGGTATATAAAATCAGTAAAATAAAAACAAAATCATTTTCCATCCGTTCCGTCGTTTAAGGGTAGAGATGGGACAAAAGAAAGCGCAAAAGGTAATATTTTACAAAAATATTTGTCCAACGAGCAAAACTCCAATAGCTTTGTTCCGAATAAAGAGAAAATAAGGGCTCCAACGCACTACGGGAACATCGGTGTTGGGTGATTATAATTAGGAAACAAAATCCCAGTAGGGCTAAGATGCGCGCCACAAGAAAATTTTGTCTATACTCGTGATAGAGATTACGGGTAAACGTGTAGATAAAATTTTCTCGTGATGCACATCTTAGCCATGCCAATCTAAATCTATGTGCGTTTTCAGAAATTAAACATCACTTGCTTTAACTATGAAAAAAAAATCGTGAGTAAACCTGCATAGGAAAATTTAATATTTCCTTACATTAACAATAATACTTAATATAATATAAAACTAAATACTAAATTAAAACTAAAACGTAAATATCAAAATTAAAAGCTAAATATAAAAAATATCATCTAAACCACTGGAACGAGGAAAAGTGCCCAGAACGCTGGCTGCGTTACCCCGCTGAATGGCCAAACTTATATGCTGGCCGAGGTAACTTCCAGCCTTCCGGTCACCAGTGGACTCTATGAGACGGGATGACAGATCCTTAAAAAAGGATCTAGCATCCTCGCCCCATGACCCCAGGGTTTCAACACCAAATGGCACAAATATGAAATTGTTTTCTATGTTTTCATATTTGCGCCGCTTAGCCCTTTCTGCTTTAGTAGCCGCCGCTCCCGCCGCCGCGGAGGTCGCCTGCATAGGTATATTTTTTTTGCCATGTCATCTTCATAATAATATTAAATCAATGTATTCATAATTATACATTTTTAACTGGCATATTTATGCATAAAAAATGATTTTTGCGCGCCAAGCTTGGCAGGATATATGGAAATTTTAGTCCTATCACCTATGTACCAAATATGTTACAACCAAACATACCATATCCCAGCAAAAAAATAAATGGTTACGATTACGAAACCTGTGTCTAGCAGTGGCCGGCGATGGATTGAGATGAATGAAATGTATACGTAACCCTGCTAGTCCAGGCAGCGTGTTGACATAGAGATTTTAGGTACTTTTATTCGTTAGTATAAATGGCGTATGCAGGAAGCCTAACACAAATAAGAGAAACAGCCCTTTGTTCTCCTCCGGTAATCTTGTAAGGAAGTGCCGCAAATTTCTCTATCACGAAACAATCGGGACAATAAAGTGTATTTGTTATTGCCGGACCCTCCACCAAGGGTTGGGGGGAGGGCAGGTGGCGGGTCAGGTGTAGGAGATAAAAATCCTATCCTACTCGTACTAATATTAAAAATGTGAGTTCCCACGGTTCCCACCATGTACATGGTGATTCTACTTTAACAGACATACTTCAACCCGTTAACGTAAATTTATTAATTGAAACTAAAAGAGACTCTTCATCACTAAATTGGTTTTACCCAGCGTTTTACCGTCCTTCCATTTCTGGTTTCAATTTACTTTATCAATTTCAAAATATTTCCCTTGTTCAAATTACAAAATGTTGATATGTACTTCTTTATAAAAATTCTGTATTTGATTGAGGTTTAGTTGGTCTAATGACTAGCTTTTTCTGCTGCCGATCATGAAGTTTTCAGATCGAATTTTTTTTTATTTGATGACAAGATAGTCGCGATCTCCTCTGACGGTAAGTGACGATACAGTCTAAAAGGGTAGCGGGCTAACTTGGAATATGTTCCTTGGGGAAAGTTGTTCAGATTCATGCGCACATTCACCTCCTTCAGGGTTATTTCACACTTTTGTTACACGTTGTAAATCTCAGCATAAGAGGCTAGTTATCCGTCCGCCATATCGGGGTATTTGCGGGCAGCAGCCGGGCCCATGTTTCGGCTCCGTCGACTCGGAAAGGTTATCGATGCCTGCGCCGCCGCTCGTTCCGGCTCCAGCAATTAATTCTGCCAGCCCTGGGCCCGATGCTTGCTTGTGCGAACTGCCCACTGGAGCGATTTCAGTGTAAGCTTTAATTGTTACCCAAACATAGATACTCGTCTTCCTTGCGCACCAATTATTTTACTGTTACTGCATGTATCTTTGCTAAATACTAGCTAATGCCCGCGACCCTCACTCACGTTTGTTCGCGTGGATTGCGGTTTTACAATTGCCGCAGGTACTCTGTTATTTTCCGGGATAAAAAGTAGTACTTACATGTGTTATTCCAGAGTTTAATCTATCTCTGTGCCTTTCAGCCAAATCTGTTCAGTCGTTGCGGCTTGATTGAGTAACAAATAAACATCCATCCATCCATCCATACACCCAAACTTTCACCTTTATATTATTAGTAGGATTAGTAGAATTATTATAAAGTGTGATTGTTTATCCTTCAATGACGCAGCAACACTCAAGAGTCACAATTAAGTTAGCCTTTACGCAATAATTTTGAATTTGAGTTTACAGTAGGTACCTAATAAGCATCTAATGACAAAAATAAACATTTTAGTTTAAGTAAAAATAACCTAACTGACACTTAAAAATAGTCCTGTAGGTATGTAGCGGAAAATATCACTCAGTCTTATTGATGTATTGGATCCTTGAAGGATAGACCTTTGTGATTTTTGTATGATATCGACTTTATTATAGTATACAAACACCAGAACAAAGAAGTAATCAGATCTATTGCACGCATTAACCCGCGAGAGGTTGAATAAGTAATGTACATTAGAGGTCAAGCGATACGTAACGAAGACAAACTGCCCTCTCAGCTCGTTACTGAACCACACTGCAATCAGGAAAACCTTACAAGGTAGGTAATACAGGTGCACAAGCCAAGTGGTTAAAGAATTCAGCCTCCTTTCCGGGGAGTCCGGAATTCGATTCGTATCTAAAGGGTCACCCATTTGGTTATCAACTTTAATTGACGTTGCTATATTGGAATATAACTTTTGGAAATAATTAAGAATGGCTGCCTCCAGAAGACAGGCTGTATCTAGTAGCTACCTGTGTTATTCTTAATTCTATAAACTATAGATTAACTTTATCAGCTTTTACCTGTCAAAAAGGAACACATAAACAGACACGATTTTGGTTGGATTAGTGCGAGATGTAGATGTTAAAACATCACAAAAACCACTTACCCGAAACGCGTTACAACATTTTTATTAAACGCAGATCATATCCCCGAGTATCGTAGGAAATTTTCATTAAGTATAAAAATGGGAAACTTTTTTACGCGCGCCATCGCTTAGCATTTTGAGTTTTTCCGGAGTTTTCGCCATAAATCGTCCGTTAAGAACTCCGCTTATTTATTTTTTACCTCGGTCGGGGAACTTTGTGCTATAAAATTGCGGGAAATATTACGATGTGTTGTAAACCGCTATTAAACTTTTCTACGACTCTTAAGGTACTCCCAAAGTCCTGGCGGACACTGGGCTTGCTTCCGTGGGTTCTATTATTAACTTCCTAACTTATTTTATAACGCCACGCAGACCATAGTCGTAACACTCATAATCGTAATATTTTAAGATAGATATAAGTTTGATTTCTGTTTCGAGTTTTTTTTTTAACTAAACCAAAATTCTAAAACGTGTACGTATATTTTTTATTACTCTTTTACAAGATAGGATAGGCAAGAAAGCTGTGACGGAAAACCTCAATATGCATACCGGAGAATTCTTCCCCCCAATACAAAAAACATGATGTTTTCGGCGTTTTTGCACGACCTTAAAACAATAAAATTGCTGTTTCGATGCTACAGAACCTTTCGTGTGCGAGCCCAACTCGCACTTGGCCGGTATTTATTTAACGTCAATATGTAATCACAAATATTTAATACCCTTAAAAACCCAAACTCGTTATATTAGCAGCCTTTGTTAAAACGTAAACACGACAATCCGGACAATCTAACCTTTTCCGGCAACCTTCAAACATCATCCATCAATTCCGTTCTCATTTCGTTACGGAAATTAAAAAAAATACCTATCGGTTCCAGTGGCACGTCTTTAAATCGTGAGGTTTTAAGTTCAGAAGCAATTCTAGGAGTAACAGTGGCTTCGACGCGTCTGATGACGTCGATCCAACTAGTAGGGGGTCTAGAAACATTCTTGTCACTCCATCACCTTTGGACTAAAAAACTTAATCACACGTGTGTGTGTGTGAGTGTGTGTGCGTGTGTGTGTGTGTGTGTGTGTGTGCGTGTGTGTGTGTGTGTGTGTGTGTGTGTGTGTGTGTGTGTGTGTGTGTGTGTGTGTGGTGTGTGTGGTGTGTGTGTGTTGTTTGGCTGAAATGGAATACAGATAGCTCATACCCAGGATTACCATATACATTAAACAGGCTACATTTTATCCCGGAAAATTAGAGTTCCCGCGGGAAATAAAAACGCGGACGACGTGGCGATGCCCAATCGTTTTATTCGTTGTGGCGTGAAGGAGTAACAAACATCCATCCATCCATCCATCTATCCTCACAAACTTTCGCATTTATAATAATTATTATTAGCAGAATAATTATTATTAGCAGAATAGATACCTAAGTAGGTACCTATCAGCACTATCAGATAAGATAGCAGTCGGTAATTTGTCGTTGATATCAAAAACGAGTCATATTGAAAGGCTGTATATTCGCGGAACGCGTTCAGGAATTGATTACACGGCGGCTTATCGGCTTTTACAACTTTTCGCGACAGCCGCCGTAAAATCGGCGCGGGTTTAACGCGGGGAAGGCACGTAAACACAAACGTATTTAACAGATTGGGTAGCGGCGGGTTCGAGCCCCGTAACAAACGTAACCGACTGCGCTGTTACTTTTTACGCCGACATTTTGCCTACGACTTCGACCGCAGGAATTTAGCTTTTTTTATTACTTAGGTAACCTGCGGGATGAAATGAGGCGATCTTTAGAACAGGAGTTACCGATACAGCTCGTGGATTCGCGAAGCGGTTGTAAAAGGGGCACATAGCTCGTAAAGCGTTGGCGTCCCAACGTGTAAGGTGCAAAGAAAAGGGTGCTTAATAAAGCCTGCTATAAAATAAATGACTTTCTTAATGAATAACTCGGCGCTGTCTCTCTACTAACCCAATATTTGCTGTGCCCCAACTGGGTTCCAATGAAAAATAACCGGTCAAGTGCGAGTCATACTCGCGCACTGAGGGTTCCGAAACTCTTGACCATTGTATTAATTAGGTACCTACTAGATGACAGCTTAAGTGCGCAGTGTTATTGAAGTTCCTATAGACGCCTTCGGTCTCATCATCAGACCCTGCATATCATCTAGGACTAGAGTACTTGTCAAGATGAATCAAACAAGCCCAAACTCAATGGGGTTGTGTAGTTTTCTCACAGTTCCCAATCTCCATGTTTGTCTCTTTGAGTTACTTCCATAATGCAATGTATAACTTGTAAAACTAAGTCTAAGCTGTCTTTAAAGCATTCGAGATAGTCAATCAAAAGATTCTCTATGTTTGACAGAATTTTCTTTGTGACCCTTTTCATGTCTGAACAAGCAAGTAATAATATCGTATGTTCTATAAATGTGGGAATAGCTCAAAGTAAAAACACTAAATATATATTAACTTCTTTTATTTAAACTACTTTTAGCACTCCTTAGCATGTCTTAACTCCGTATGCCATCTTGCCAATCTTTTTTATCTCCATATCTTCCCACTCTCTCTATCGCATACATCCATCCCTGTCATACACTTACATTCCGTTTCCCACATTCGGTCATCCTGCAACTATGTCTGTCCCCAGACATACCTTCTCCGTTCATACATCTTTACCATATTCATACTTCCGCGTATACTTCATACCTTCTCAACACTAACACACCTTAAGTTAAATAATACAGTTTTCATACATACTTAACAGTAATACATCTTAAGTTAACCAATATAGAATGACATCTTATGTATAAGGAATCTAAACACTAGTAAGTATACATGGTCACAAATTATTATAATTAATATTTCTTTTACAAAATAAAATAAAATTTGAATGATCTCGAATTTAAAAAACCATAGGTATACTTAAGTTGGTTTTTTTTCCTACCATAAAGCACCATGTAACGGTGGCTTTATTTTATACTACCATCTAGCCTGTGGGCTAATAAGTAATATTACTTTAACTTAAACTTATTATTAATTTCTATATTATCTAATTTACAGTCCAATAACTGTCCTTAGTTTATTCTAACAAGTTCACTATAAGTTCACTTTGAGTTCACTGTGTGTTCTTAAGTTGGTAATAACAAAATCATGTACAAACATATTATCAGTGTAACACATAACCTAGTATATATACAATATACTTGGCGGTGCTGTTGACAAAGCTAACTACATACATCTACTTAACTATATTAATACACAAACATTCATTCAACACAGTCACCTTCATTATTACTTTACAGTACTATTTACCTACTATTACTATCTCTATCGACTATTTGACTCTGGTTTTTTTTCATAATATGGTCAGCTGAGCCATGCGTCTTATACATATTTCCAATTCTTCTTCTTCTTTAAAAAATGTCCATTGCTATGGTTTATTTCTTTTTCCAATTGCTTGGGTATGACCAACGATTGTCCTTACTTACTTGCAGATACTTGCAGAGTACATCTCCATCCACTGAGTAATTATTCTTGTACGACTGTTCTTTTATCTCCTTACTTGCTCCGATGCTATCTTTCTTTTTAACGAATGTATTGCCTTGCTTCAATAATTTCGGCCGCTGTGCTATGGACACTTCATCTTTTAACAAGCTCTTGAGCTGCTGAGGTGCCGCTTTAACTTGGACTGGATGGTAGTTATCTATGCATTGGTCAACCTCCTGCTTAATTAATGGCTTTCCGACATGTTCCACCAAAGATTCCACTTCACTCTTGATGTTTCCTTAGCTAACCACCTCTTCGCATCTTTAAATATAGACGTATCCTTCTCTCATTAACACTGTTACATCTTTCAAAAACTCATTTCCTAATTCCTATCGTTATATGAACATTCGAAATATTTTAACAATTCAATTCAAACATTATTTAATAAGACATGACAGTTTTTGACAACTGGGTTATAAGACTGCGTTGACCTCTATTTTTAATCTATGATTAACACTGGATTGTAAATGCCATAGCAGATTCTATTACATATCTACCTATTCTACAAAAAAATGAAGGTAAATTTATTAGGTACTAGACGATGCCCGCGACTTCGGCCGCGTGGATCAAGATTTTTCAATTCCCATGGGAACTCTGTAATTTTTAGGGAAAAATGTTGCCTATGTTTTAATCCTGGGTATTAGCTATCTCCTTTCCAAATTTCAGCCAAATCGGTTAATTCGTTGTGGCGTGAAGGTGTAATAAGAGTAATAAACATACAGACACACATACATATACAAACATTCGGCTTTATAATATGAATTTGTGTGATATGTGATATAGTGTGATGTGAATACATAAAAATTTTTCAAAAAAACCGACTTCAAACGCCACTACAAAGTATAAAAATAATTTTATTTTGTACACGTTTGTTGAAGTCGGGCGGCTTAAATAGAAACGATGAAACCGATACGCGATGCTCGCCCGATTTCAATAAACGTGTCTCTTATATGTCACCATAAGATAAGCGTCGCGCATCGATTTCATCGTTTCTAGTTAAGCCCGCCCGACTTCAACAAACGTGTACAAAATAAAATTATTTTTATACTTTGTAGTGGCGTTTGAAGTCGGTTTTTTGAAAAGAATTTTTTATTTAAGCTTTTTAGTGTAGCTTGTTCCTGCTCTCTTTCTCCCCTCCCTCCAACGCTACGGTACTAATGTAGTTCTACACTTGGTACCTACAGTACTTATTAACAATACACAAGAGCTATGACTAGAGCTCCATGGTGTAGTCCATGGTTGGTACCAACAATATCAATTCAAAAGCTTCAGTTCGTAATTCCTCCAATTCTGCAGCATCAGGATTGAGGAGCTAGAACCTTGAGCATTATGATGTAGTATATGCTTGGTACCAACAATATCAATTCGTAAACGACAGTTCCTAAATCCTCACAGTTTTGGTAGGCAGTACCCCTGCAGTATCAGTATTGAAGAGCGAGGACCTTGAATTCCACGATGTAAAATATGCTTGATACTAACAATATCAATTTGCAAGCGAAAGTTCCTAAATCTCACAGTTTAAGTGGGCAGTACCCTGCAGCATCAGGATTGAGGAGCTAGAACCTAGACCTCGATGGAATAGTATATGCTTATTACATACAATAACAATTCATGATTAGCAGTTCCTAAATCTCTACAATTTAGGTGGGCAGTACCCTGCAGCATCAGGATTGAGGAGCTAGAACCTAGACCTCGATGGTGTAGTATATGCTTATTCTATGCAATAACAATTCATGATTAGCAGTTCCTACATCGCTATAATTTAGGTGGGCAGTACCCTGCAGCATCAGGATTGAAGAGTAGGACCTGAAGCTCTATGATCTAGTATATGCTTAAGCCAAGCATACCAATTCGTAAACGACGGTTCCTAAAGTCCCATAATTTAGGGGGGAAATACCCCTGCAGCATCAGGCTTGAGGAGTTGAAGGTAAAAAATTTTATGGGACCATTTCGCGAGCTTCCTCTGTCGATTAAAAAAAAAATCTCGTGAATCGGTCCAGAAACCTCGGAGTAATCGGCGGGCATACATAGAAAAAAAAAAAAAAAAAAAAAAAAGATACCGGCCGAATTGATAACCTCCTCCTTTTTGGAAGTCGGTTAAAAATATGACGGCATAAATTAATTAAAGAGATAGGTAATAGATAAAAAATATTTTTCTTAATGTATATGCCATTGCAGATTCTATTACAAAGTCAAAGTCAAAGTCAAAGTCAAATATTTTATTCAAAGTAGGTACAATAGTAATTACACTTTTTGAAAGTCAACAAAATGTCATTAATTAATTAAATAAAAAAAAATAATATAAATAACAAAAAAATATATATAATAATAAAGATAATGTTAATAATGCAATGTCCGATAGTGATAATATTAATAGTAACAATAATCCTACAAATACATATAAAAAAAAAAAAAAAAAATCATTTTTTTAGAGAAGCTGTCCAGGCATCCTTATCCGATAGGTAATCATCCAAACGGTAATAGCCCTTTTTTTGCAAGGTTCTTTTAATGCAACACTTAAATTTCCCCTCTGGTAAACTTAGCACTTCCGAAGGGATTTTATTATAATAGCAAATACTGTTGCCCAAAAACGACGAACTAACTTTCTTAAGTCTGAATCTCTGAGTTTCTAGTCTATTTTTATTTTTATTCCGTTCGTGAATGTATCTCCGTTTCTTAAAAAGATTTATATTTTTGCGAACATACATTATATTTTCGTATATATACTGGCTCGCAACTGTTAAGATATTACTAGTTTTAAAGATCTCCACTAACGATTCCCGTGGGCCTAAGTTATAGATAGCACGAACTGCTCGTTTCTGTAGGACAAAAATAGTCTTAATATCAGCTGCTCGACCCCAAAGAAGGATACCGTACGACATTAAACTGTGAAAATAACTAAAATAGACTATTTTCGCAGTCGATTCATCGGTCAACTGTCTAATTTTTCGTACAGCATATGAAGCAGAGCTCAATTTTTTAGCAAGCTTACGTATATGACCTCCCCACTGAAGTTTGCAGTCAATGTTTATTCCAAGAAACACAGTTTCCTCCACCAGTTCCAACCTGTCACTACCCAGATAAATTTCATTGTCTACTTGGTGTACGTTAGGAAGTGTAAATTTCATACATTTTGTTTTTTTTGAGTTTAACAACAAATTGTTTGTTGTAAACCAGTTCAGAACTTGCGATAGAGCAACGTTTACTTCGTCCATATTTTGCAATTTCTTTTAATTTTAAAAATTAATGAAGTATCATCAGCAAACATTACTATATCAGCAATGTTCTGAATCATATGTGGCAAATCGTTAACATATACTAAAAACAGAAACGGGCCTAAAATGGAGCCCTGTGGTACTCCCATTTTGACTGCAGATCCCTCCGATTCAACACCGCCTATGTCAACCTTCTGCAACCTATTGAGGAGATATGACTGTATTAGATCTCGGGCCTGATTTATGATCCCATAATACTGTAGTTTACGCAAGAGGATCTGATGATCGACACAGTCAAATGCTTTGGAGAGGTCACAAAAGACGCCGATCGCATCCTGTGACGCCTCCCAAGCCTCAAATATATGCTTAATTAAAGCAATTCCAGCGTCAGTCGTTGATTTGCCTTTGGTGAATCCAAATTGTTGGCTGTGTAAAATGTTGTTATTGTTAAAATGTAAAAGCAGCTGATTCAACATAATCTTTTCAAAGACTTTACTAAGCACAGGTAAGACAGAGACTGGTCTAAAACATGAGGGATCCTCAGTATCACCGGACTTGTATAATGGCACTAAACGACTAATCTTCATCCAATCCGGAAAAATCCCTTCATCCACGCATTTATTAAACAGTATAGTTAAATGCGGAGCTAACACATGAATCACGGAGCTTAAAACGTGTACTGACATGCCTGAAATATCTTGTGTTTTTTTAATATTTAATGATTTGAATGTTTTAATCAAGGTAAGAATATCTATGTGCTTGAATTCGAAATTATCCTGGCAAGCGACAACATTAGAACTGAGAAGATTAAATGCCAGTTCAGGAGAGGATTCTAAATGAGCTGTTGTTTCCAGAGGTATATTAGTGAAGTATTTCTCAAAAATATCCGCGATTTCGTTCTTATTATGAACTAAGTTATCATTTACTTTTAGAACAAAATCTTTTTTTATACGTTTTGTCTTTCCGGTTTCTGCGTTTACAATATCCCACACCGTTCTAGATTTATTTGATGATTTTTTTATTTTTTCACGGATCATATTAGATTTTGCATCCTGACAAATCTTTTTAAAATTTTTTGAGTACGTTCTTACATATTCTACAAAAGTATCGTCAAAATTCCAAGTCCTGGTCTATTCTACAAATCATAGAGTAATTATAGAGGTCAGTCTACAAAAGTTGTGACAGTTCTGTGTTGTGACGCATTAAAAAGTTAGGCTTAGAACAAACCATCCGACGCGTCAACCGCGGCTGGATAGTGAATGTACATTGAATTGTGCACACAATCGGACGTAGTCGCGGACGTAACCTTGGGCCATTCTTGAGTCTTCGGACGTCCAATAGAAATATGGGCCTGCTGATCTCAAACGACTGTGAAACCTTATCTGTCGCGGCTCTCAGTCGATGCATCTGATAGTGTGTTTTAGCTTCAGATACTTTACTCCAGTTACAGTACTTTAAAAGTCATAGTAAGTGGTAGGTTTTTATTTGGTTTTTAGCTGTTTAAGTTAGTCTTACTTACTGTTTAGAGATATCAATATGTTCGTCATTTGTAAGACTTTAAAGCTGGTGTTTGTAAAATATAACGGCACTTACTATGAAACTAAGAATTAGGTATGGAAAAAAACGATTTTTGGAAGATGTCTCTTAATTTGTTTTAATAATGAGAAAGCCGTGGTTTTAAAGCTGTAACTTTTCACTGAGTTAAGCTATAAGCTTGATATTCTTAAAACACTACGAGACCATTGAACTTTATATTCAGTATAAATTTCGACTTCGGATCATAAGCCGTTTTCGAGAAAAACGGTGGTGACACACTGACAGACAGACGGACAACGAAGTGATCCTATAAGGGTTCCGAAGTTTTTTTCGGAACCCTAAAAAAGATCTCTAAGAAGTTATAAGAATCATTGTAAATACATACTGGATTGCAATTAATAAATGAATGAATATGAATCACAGCGTTTTTAGACACCAATAGAAATAACGAGGTGTTCCATAGGAGAACGAGTTACCTATGTCGGCAAATATCTCTATGGATACATGATGCGAAGTCGGCATATTATTGTTGTACCTGTAAACATTCGTGTAAAGTCATAGTCATAGTATAATATGAGTGAAATACATATATCTTAACAGCACGTCTTTTATTTCGGAGTACTCCACTTGGGCCTGAGGTAGGTACATCACAGGTGCCACAACAGCTCGTAGAAAATTTGGCATCTAACTTGGCAAGGTGCTCAAATGTATGGTGACCTCAGTACGGAAAACACAGCGTTGGAATAATTGGGATAAAATTATATGAGTACGTACCACGGTAATTGCTGTTGCATGGACCGTGGTCCTTGGTAAATGACGTTCCTCCGAAAAGACCAAGAAGGCGGCTAGGTAAATTCTACCCATGACAGCTTCAACGTGACGTCTCGCAACACTGCAGTCCCGTCGTGATCACGGTCCGTACAACTGGATCGAAATATCAACAATTCCAACTAATACAATTACCGTGGTACGTACTCGTATAATTTTATCACAATTATGTCAATAAATCATGAATCAAGTCTAAAATTTATAATTCTACAGATTTAGAAGACACCAAACATTTTTGTCTCTGCAAAAAACAAGTTGAAATGAATTTTATTATCTAAAATATATTTTGACTGCATCTTCATGTATTCAGTGCTAATTAATGCTTAGCAAGGTCTTAAGAACTTATCAGCGATCCATTATATTTTTTTTTCGAAAGATAAAGACACTTAATTTATAAACTAGCATATTAACTGCACAAGGTTAATAGTTTATCGGGGTTCAGTAAACAAGAAACGCTTGTAAGACCGAATCAGTTCGTCCCTGATGACTAAATGATCACAATAGTCTTTGAAAAAAGTTGTAAAACATAATTATCTACCAGTATGATTTATATGCTGATCATACTGATCGTCGCGTGTGCGTTGGGCTGGGTGTACCAGCGCTGGTTGAAGGTCAGGAACTACTGGGCAGAGCTTGGTGTTCCCCACTTGCCGCCGAACCCAATCGTGGGCAGCTTGACCTTCCTGCAGCGAGAGAATGTGGTAACGATGATTTTTTTTTAAAAAGAATATTAGCCAAGCTGAAGTTGACTAATATCCTCTCCAAATAAGCGGAAAGCTTGTGCTAGGAGTGGGAACAACAATAGTGCAACGGGTGGGGTTTGAACCTGCGACCTTTCAGTTTTCAGTCCGTACCTTTAACCGTTGGGCTATTGAGGATTATGGCTGAGGATTTTATTAGTGGATTTTTGTGATCTTGCCCACTTTTGGGCACAGGTCTCTTTTTAGTATTATTATAAGGCCACAGTCCAATAATATGGAGATTTCTCAGCCATGAAGGTTTCCTATATTTTTCTTAAGTATGTGCCCCGAGTACTCGAAGAGGCTGGAAACCAATTTGGAAAATTATTTTTTGTTTGAAAAAGTATACTTCCCAGGTGTTCCCATTGTCATCAGGTCAGGATCTGATGATGGGATCCTGGAGAAATCGAGGGAGATCTTCAAATGTTATAGACTATCAATTGTGCCTGTGGCGTTTTGTAAAAAGATTTTTTACGTTTATATTATTTTAAAAATATTTCAGGGAGTTTGGGTGCGCCGAATGTATGAAAGTGTAAAGTCACCCTACACAGGCATTTGGTTGTTCTGGAGACCGGCTCTCATCATCAACTCACCAGACATCGCTCGCCGCGTGCTGGTGAAGGACTCCGCCAACTTCAGAAATAGATTTATAACCGGTAGCGACGCTGATCCGGCTGGAAAGCTGAATTTATTTACTGTAAACGTAAGTATTTTTTAAGTACTATAAAAATTCGACCATTTACCCAGGACTTGGCAAGCGCACGCATTCCCCTGTGCCGAAGTACATGTACAAACGTACGTGTCAGCTTGTAAGTGTGACAGCTTTTGAGTTAGTGTGCATTCATAGAGACATTAAGTTTTTTACAAGAGTGTGCGGAAGTGAATAAATGTGTGCTGTACGTAGGCTATACGTGATTACCTCACCTCCCGCAGAAAGTGGCAGAATATATTCAGTACTAAATCTGCGTAAAGGCGCGTCCCGGCTAAATGGTCGAAGATTAAAAAAGACCAATCTAAAAATAAGAAATACCCACCTACTACACAAAACTACATCACATCGTTATTATAAACACTATGAAATTCATATTAAATCTTGGGCTTGCTTCTGCAAGCCAGCCTAAGTTTAGAGTTTAATTCAGATCATGCTGAAAGGCTTGCAAATTAGAGCTATGTATGCAAAAGACGCCAATACGTATAAAAATTCATTTCCAATAAATTAACTTATTTTCTAAGGATTTCAAAAATTAATTTGCACCAGCAAATTAAGCTGGGCTAAGTAAGCTTTGTTGGTTTTGTTAAGGACCCTGACTGGAGCAACATTCGTCGTCGTTTGACCAGCATCTACACCGCAGCCAAGCTTAGAAATTTACAAGACTTCATGAGTAGTAAATCTCAGGAGCTGGTTCAAAGACTTAAGAGAGAACGTAAGACCCGAATAGATATAAAGGTAAAGAATTTTACTATGAAAGAGAGTAAAATAAATTAGTTATACCTACTTAGGTTACGTACATTTTCCTATCAGTATCATTCATATATTCAATAATATTCAAGGGCTTTTGACCGGCTTAGGAGATTGTAAGGTTAAAAAATACTGTTGTTGAGTTGTCACAATAAACTTCCTTTTATTTTCTGTCATGAAATCCGCCACGATTTTCTTTCTAAAGTGCAACCGCTGAATTTTCTGCTGGTTATTCTCGGTTATTCCGAATCAGTGGTAGAGTCACTTGACGAATCAAAAGCACTTTATAAAAGTTTATTTGAATAAAAAAGGATTTTCTATTCTATTAATTTAACTACTACTTTTTACAGAAGTTGTTCTCAGACTACACAACTGATGTTGTCGGCACATCGGCTTTTGGTATAGAATGTAACGCCACCCTGACAGAAAAAGGCCATCTACGATCGATCACTCAAGAGTTCATGGAGTACAATTTTATACGCGCCACAGCATGGTGTAGTGTGTTCTTCTTGCCTGAACTAGTCAACATTTTTCGGTAAGTTCGTATTGATTGATTTAATATTAATATTCAATTCGATGCCTTAACATGGGTAGCCTAAGTATGTCATGCTCTCTTTAAACATTTCTGTGGTGGTGTTGTGTGGTGCGGGTTGTTACATTCCCTCAAATATGGTTGAGCGAAACAACGGCTGGATCGTGCGTCATGCTCGTAAACGGGTGCCACCAACGGGAATGGGTCTAGTTTGTCTGCCCGTCTTAACATGTATTGGATTGTATGTACCTACTACCTACGTATGCATTTTTGAAACTTCATTGCAGAAACACTGTATACATGGCATAGTTTTGTTACCTATTGTAAAATTTTTTTTTTTTTTGAAAAGAACAACTGCTGAGTTTCTTGCTGCTCTTCTCAGCAGAATCTGCATTCCGAATCGGTAGTAAAGGAGGTGGGTTGATAAGGCCCAAAATCCGCCCCTCATACACTCGAAAAAAAAAGTTTCAGATTCCGACAAATTGTAAATGTATTTATATACTTGAAGATATAAACTTTATATTAATAAGTATAAAGTTTAGGTGATAAAAAAAATAGTAAGTTACAGAAAATATTACCCAAAAAGAGAGTGTTTCTTTTACTTTTCTTACATTTTCATACATTTTAGTCGTTTTTTAAGCTTTGATTTAATATTTTAGAATGAGGCGCTCCTTGAACCATGGTAAACGTAACTGATAATGATGCTCCTTTTTATAAGCTTTTATATGAGTATTAATTTATTTTGGTTCATGGAGCGCCTCATTCTAAAATATTAAATCAAAGCTTAAAAAACGACTAAAATGTATGAAAATGTAAGAAAAGTAAAAGAAACACTCTCTTTTTGGGTAATATTTTCTGTAACTTACTATTTTTTTTATCACCTAAACTTTATATTAAAATAAAGTTTATATCTTCAAGTATATAAATACATTTACAATTTGTCGAAATCTGGAACTTTTTTTTTCGAGTGTCTGAGGGGCGGATTTTGTTGCCTTATCAACCCACCTCCTTTATGACGTGTCATAAGAGCTACAAGTTGGCCTACAGAAAATAAACAAATTTTGATTTTGTTTTTTTAATTAGTTTATTAATAAGAAAGATCCTAATTGCTAGTGCAAAATAAACTTGTTTGCTTGCAGGTTTAAATATTTTCCAAAATCAGCAATCGATTACTTAAGAAGGGTGTTCAGAGCTGCCGCAGCACAGCGAGAAGCGAATCGGAGCACAGTTGGAGAACCCAATGATCTTCTGGATGCCTTGTTGAAAATTAAAAAGGAGAGTGAAGACAGTAAAGAGGGTATGGCTCGGTTTAATTCTGATAAATATTTAAGTGATAAAGGACTCCTGATCCATTTCTTATATAATATTTTTTCAAACAGGTTATTCAGAAGACTACTTAATTGCTCAGGCAGCAATTTTCTTGTCCTGTGGATTTGAAACTACTAGCTCTTTGTTGGTTTTTCTGATATATGAATTGGCCTACAATCCTGAAATACAGGTAATGAAGATCACATCATACCTGCAAGCATCTCAAGCTTCTATTTGAGCTAGAAATAGAAGCTTGAGATGCTGAGAGCTTGAAATATCGTCACACAGTCCATCGCTGGCTGACTCCACTCCATAATCCACTGCACTGGCCAAATGCAGGATTGACAGACTTCAAACAATTTTGAAAATTTTATGGAGAACTTTTGCATGTTTCCGCACGAAAACACCTTCATCATTAAATTACTTAAACGCATATAACTCCATAAGCAGAACATCATATTATACTCGTACAATAGCTTTCTTCTTTTTGCTCCACTAATATATTAATATTTTATCACATTTTGTTAACGATCGCATAATTCGTTCGTTTTGATGTATTATACTTAGTACTTTGACCTCTTTTTTGATTACTCTGTGATTAATTTTGTTGTAAGTTTATACTGTTTATCTTTCGTCTTTCACTTTCAAATTTTACACATACATACATTTTTAGGAACGACTGTATGAATGCCTTATTGAAGCCAAGAAACAAAATGGTAGCGATAATTTTACATCAGAACAACTTGCGAATATGACTTATCTCAACTGCGTTATCAAAGGTATTAAAATTATAATTTATTTTGAGAACGGGTTCAGAGTAGACAGAAATATTTATTCAATTAAAATGATCTTCTGAAAATGTATTAAGTATATTTTATTATCTTACTACAACGCTAAAAGGAAGTGTAATGATTTTAGCATTTTATGTAAAACTAGCGGACCCGACAGACGTTGTCCTGTCTTAACTATGAATATTGAAACTCCCCTTTTTACCCCCTTGGGGAGAAGAATTTTCTAAAAAATGTAAAATACGTAATTCTTTATTTTTGATCAAGAGCCAAAATATCAAGTTTCATAACATAACTTGAAAAATAACTGAAGAACGAAGGACTATCATACAACATTCAACCCCTATTTAATCCCTTAGGGGGTAGAATTTTTAAAACTGTGAAACACCTACTTTTTTGTTTTCAATTTAAAGCCTAAGTACCGAATTTTATGGGTATAGCTGAAAAATAACGGAGTTTTCATACAAACTTTAACCCCCCCTTTGTACCCCCTTGGGGGAGAATTTTCGAATATGTAAATACGTAATTCTTTATTTTTGATCAAGATGCATAAATATCAAGTTTCCTAAACATAACTTGAAAAATAACTTGAAGAACGAAGGACTATCATACAAAACATTCAACCCCTATTTAACCCTTAGGGGGGTAGAATTTTTAAAAGTGTGAAACACTTACTTTTTTGTTTTCAATTTAAAGCCTAATACTGAATTTTATGGGTATAGCTTGAAAAATGACGAGTTTAATACAAACTTTAACCCCCTTTTTACCCCCTTGGGGGAGAATTTAAAAAAAAGTAAAATACGTAATTCTTTATTTTTAATCAAGAGCCAAAATATCAAGTTTCATAACGTAACTTGAAAAATAACTTGAAGAACGAAGGACTATTATACAAACATTCACCCATATTTAACCCCTTAGGGGGTAGAATTTTAAAACTGTGAACACGTACTTTTTTGTTTCAATTTAAAGCCTAAATACCGAATTTCATTATATAACTCGAAAAATGACGGAGTTTCATACAAACTTTAACCCCCCTTTTTACCCCCTTGGGGGGCGAATTTCGAAAAATCCTTTCCTAGTGCTCGCCTACGTTATAAAAGGAACCTACTGTCAAAATTTCAAGTTTCTAACTTCAGTGGTTTAGGCTGTGCGTTGATCGTCAGTCAGTCAGTCAGTCAGTCAGTCAGTCAGTCAGTCAGTCAGTCAGTCAGTCAGGACAAGCCTTTTTATATAATTATAGATTAAACTGTAACTACTAAGCTGATAGTGTCAGTCAATTCGTTAATATGGTCCCAGTGTAACTCTAGTCTCTAAACCTACATTCTGTTAATACTATAAAAAATTCAATATAAATGTAGTATCCAATTTTTCGGGTCGTAACCCGTCTACAAAAAGTTGTACTACATCGGGTTGTAACGCGACTACAAAAAACGTTTTTAGACTTTTATCCTTGTTTCACAGAGGGTCTCCGGAAATATCCCATAATGGGTTGGCTGGACAGGGTCGCTGCAGAGGACTATAAGATTGATGATAAGCTGACTGTCAAAGCTGGTACACCTGTCTACGTCAACGCCATCGGCATGCATTACGACCCTGAATACTTTCCCGATCCGGACAAGTTCGATCCCAATCGATTCTTACCAGAAAACGAAAATAACATCAAACCTTTTACCTACATGCCTTTTGGAGAAGGTCCTAGGATTTGCATAGGTAAGGACTCATCTGATTTCGTCGCCGACCAGTCTTAGCGTGGGTCTTATCTCAGAATGAGAAGGATTTCAGCCTAGTCCTCCACGCAAATTAGGGAGAACTGTCAGGCAAGCAGGTTTCCTCAAGTATTCTTTCATCTGAAAATGTGGCCGAATTCTTAGGCTGAGATCTACAGACTGCACTCACTCTCTACTCAGCCCTAAGACAGAATTAAAACGAAACAGATTTATGTCACAGACATGAGTGTGTCGTTTTAACTCTATCTTAAGTCTCAGCCAAGTTAGAGCACGCTTTATAGATCTCAGCCTTAGTCTTAGTAAACCAGCTCGTTGGTTAATTGCGGGTTAGCAGACTTCGCACACGTCCGAGTCCATTATAAAAAAATCTCAGGTAGTCAAGCTTCCTCAAAATGTTTTCCTTCATCCGAAAAGGTAGCCGAAGTTTGAACCTATCCTATTACGCTATCACCTCTTTGGCGCAGTCGGTAGTATAGTTTGGCGGGTTAGGTATAGCAAACTTTATTGTAGAAGATTGCTTTCTTTTTTTCTGCTTTTAATTCTTTCTTTTCTTTGCATTTCAGGTCTAAGATTTGGCTTTATGACTGTGCGCTTCGCAATGGCATCCGTGTTTTTAAATTACAAGGTCCTTCCATTCCCTGACATGCCTACCCCGCAAAATTTGACCATTGATAAGTTGGGATTCTTCTATAGTCCTGGAGATGCCATGTGTGTTGAATTCATACCTAGAGCGTAATATTTATTAATTTATTTATTAATAAAATATTTAAACTATTTCTTACTTTGCGCTGATTTAATGTATCCCATTTTATTTTCCTTGCAATGTTTATACTTTGTACCAAATTCTGTTAAAATCTGTGGAAGATGACAAAAATCATAAACAAGATCGTTTTTAGTCGGGTTTAGATTACTTACAATGATAAAATAATTATTATAATATTAGGTACCTAAAGCATCGATGTAAAACATAATCTCACTAGATTTGGCTTTTGCTGCCGGGCAAAAGCCAAAAGCTAGTGAGTGAAATTTTGCGTGAAATGAGGTTTTTTGAAAATCCTGCGGGAGCCCTTTTTTCGGGATTAAAAGTACCTAGATCCTGTGTCACTCTGCAGGTCTACAACCATACCCATCAAAGCATCGAATGTCAGAATAACAAGTTTCATATACATAACTTGAAGAATGAGGGACTTTCATACAAACTGTCATCCCCTATTTACTTAACTAGGTAGGTACCTATTTGAATTAAAGAGACCTCAATCTGTTGATTTCGGCTGTAAGGTGCGGCAGGTAGAGCAATCGCAAGAGCAACCTACCTGAAAAAACAATATTCATTATTTATCTTAAGAGATCTTTTTCAACATCCTGTGTACGTCTTATGAGTGGAATTGAGTCTGCAGATGCTGAAATCTATAGAGCTTGCTCTGACTCAGCTCAAACTTAAGATAGAGGTTAAAACGAGACAGGAATATCATGCTCTTACATAAATCTGTCTCGTTTTATCTGTCTTGAGTCGGAGCTGAGTGAGAGTGCAGTTTATAGATTTCAGCCTGAGAGCCTGAGCTTCTAGAGCGAAGTGCAAATATTAACAACCTTGGTACTCTCTCAGGATTACGTTCCCTTCGCTCCAAACCTTTTAGTTTTGTATCAGCTCTAATCGGACATAAGACGCCAGCTCTGGATGCTTTTTAAAAGCTTTAGCAGTTGCAGTACCTAGCGCTGCAAGTTGTATGCAAGGGTGTATAACATTTATTAGAGTGTTTAACTTAGATACTTTTTAATCCCACTTCCCACTATCCCACTAATATTCTATAATATTGGCTGAAATTTGGAATGGAGATAGTTCATAGCCTGGATTAAAACATAGGCTATATTTTATCCCGGGAAATCAAAGAGTTCCCGCGGGAATTGAACATTA
Organism: Hipparchia sbordonii; assembly: GCA_038048805.1. Lineage (NCBI taxonomy): Eukaryota > Metazoa > Arthropoda > Insecta > Lepidoptera > Nymphalidae > Hipparchia > Hipparchia sbordonii. Next base: position 625,631 of record CM076112.1, read on the forward strand.
ATCCACGCGAACGAAGTCGCGGGCATCATCTAGTTCTTTTATAATGGCGATTTTACGAGTATAATGACGACAAAAATACCTATAAATAATTACAAAATTAAATATCAACAAATTGAAATATTCCATTCATAATTAAAAATACTCCCAGGTAGGTAGTTACCTACCTAAATTCAGTTCTATGATTTGCATATTTAATTATTAGGTAGATACCTGCATAGATCTCGAATTGAAATAGATTTAAGCGACAGAATAGGCCACGAATAGGCGTAGGCTTTGTCCCAGTTAATTGGCTGGGTAATATAAGATCATTGGGTAGGTAGGTACATACTACATAGCGTCAACTCTACATAATTACCTTGTAGACCTGTGAATAACGTGGAATATTTAATTATATTGTTCAAAGCTCAAAACGGGGTCAATATAATTAAGTGAATAATTAATTTTAAATACATAATCGGCCGATCTCTCGGGAATCACCTGAGTATGTTGACCAGTTTACACTAGAACCACGTTTGAACTACGCATTGGGGCCAAAATCTGAGTAATATAAGGAAAAGGAAGGAAAAGCCTGCCTGACTGACTGATCTATCAACGCACAGCACACTCAAATCACTGGACGTATCGGGCTAAAATTTCAGCCCTATACGTACCGATAGCTATTATGACGTAGGCATCCGTTAAAGGATTTTTAAAAATTCAACCCCTAAGGGGGTAAAATTGAGGTTTGAAAAATCTAACTTGACGTGAGTGAAGCCACGGGTAAGAGCTATTAGGTACTTATAGGTATATAAACTTTTTCAATCATTAGTAAACTTCGAGTAGCAAAGACATTATACCTACCTTATAAACAAAACTGTTAGTGACATCTAGTAGCCCAGCAACACATTAGTTTCTCGTTCCTTCTTTTCCAAGACCCCATGTTGAGAAAAAAAAATAACAAAGTAAGTAGTTAACTGTAGAAGTTAACTGTTGTGTCGGCAACACTGGCCAACTGATTAATATTAAGTATAATTATTTGTAGGAAAGTAGGATTAGAGTCATTATTGTTTAAAGCGCCATTTAGTGACGGTAGTCTTGTAACGTTTCATGACGGTAGTTTCGTAGCATTGGTATCATTGTTCCCTCCCCACTCGTTCGGTCCATAAAAGGAAGCGTACAGCGTGTATTGATTCATTCGTCATTCTGTGTCGAGTCAGTCGTCTGAAGTTAGTTGTCGCTCGTCATCTCTAATCAGTAGAGAGTTAGATTAGCGGTTGGTTAGAATTGTCGCGGATATTATGTGTTAGCGAAATATTGAAATAGTAAAGATATACAACCTTAATGTATTGAAGGTAGCTAGATAAAACTAGTAGTAGGTAGTTTGACTTTGTTGACGATGTAGGCGCCGGTCTGGTGCCGCGCCGTTAGTATAAATACAGCGCTTTGGACGTTATTAATGCAGTCTCAAGTCAAAGTTTATCATAAAGCAAAAAATTAAGCAGCGAACGTTCGACCTCAATATTACAGGGCGGGGTGCCAGTGGCAGCAGACTTAAGTTAAAGTACCTACTTACCGAGCTGTGGGATTGCCTTAAACTGATTGCATCAGTGCAACGATCGCAATGACCCCCTGATTGGCTGGTACCCTCCCGCTATTGGTTAAAATGCATTGATACAGCAAGACGCCATAAATTCAGCCAATCAGAGGCCATTGCGATCGGTACTGATGCAATCATTTTAGAGAATCAACACATCGATTAACTGAATCGCTGAATTTATGGCGTTCTTGTTGCTTCAATGCATTTTAACCAACAGCAGGAGAGTATAGGTACCAGCCAGAGACAATAGGTAGGCACCTACCAGCAAACCAGAGCTAATTATAATTCAGCAGGGATTCTGTTATCTATGGATGCAACATTTTCATACAACCCCACAGCAATATAAAAAGTATAAAGCGAGTCTGCATATGTAGCGGTGATTGTAGGATGCTTCAAAACTTTGATTATATAGAATTCTTTTCTTCAAAAGCACTTTGTCAAAGCTTAGGTATTTGAATAAAAAACTTTTCTATTCGATTCTATCCCTAGTAATACGGTTCGATGTGCCCCAAGTTCGATCTCAGGCACACATTTGACTTTTCGGAGTTATTACGTTTAAGCAATTAAATAGCACTTACCTACTTAACCGTAAAGGAAAACATTGTGAAAAAACATACATGCCTGAGAGTTCTCCATGATCTTTAAGATGTGTGAAATCGAAAACTGCCGATTTACATTGGGCCAGAATCTGTGACCTATGACCCTTCTTTGAGAGGAGGCCTGTTCAGTAGTGAGCCTTTGATGGGTCACTGACGATGATGACCCAACGGAAAAGAAAAGGCAGCGTCTACTTGAACGTTTTTTACAGCGAGTTCATTTCCCAGCTCGCAGTGGCGCCGCACGTGATCCTAATATTATTTTAATTTACTTTTCTTCCCGTCCGGTCCGTTATGAATGCGGCAAAACAAAATTAAGATCGCCCACTTAACTCTGCATTGCAGATTTGGTTCCAAGTAATAGAGCAAAATGAAATATTAAAGTTCATCATCTTTGAGGATAATATTCTAGCATTTTATTCGAATTAAATCCACATAGGTACAGATTTTTGAAATGAAGAGCTTGTAAAGACACATTTAATAAGTAGAAGTTATTACGCAGTAAATGAATTATTTAATGACAAAGTTGCTTGGAACCAAACTGCTTTGCTTCAGCTGTCCACAAGATAGATAAGCTACATATTGTAACATTTTTTTGTTTTGAAAAGAGCAATTGCTGAGTTTCTTGCCGGCTCTTCTCGGCAGAATCAGCATTCCGAACCGGTGGTAGATTTTCGACTTGTCATAAGAGCCACAAGTTGGCCTACATGAAATAAATAATTTTGAATTTGAATTCCGTAAGAGAGAAAGAATGACCGATTTAGCCCATCGATTCAAAAAGTTAATGCAAATAAGATCAGGCATATAGCACGAAGAACCGATATACATTGGAGGTCCCACGGTGCTCGTGTGGCGATTTCACAACGGGAAACTCAGCTTTAGAAGCCCTCCACAGTTGGCTGCAGCTGGATAGAAGTGGCAAAAGATCGTATTCTGTGGCGAACCTTGCAAGGGTAGGTAATTAATAGGTTAAGACTACGCAGCCGACAGAATTCGAATGCCAATGCCGATAGATTTAGCATTGATTATTATATAATCAAAGAGATTTAGGTTTGATATCTATTATAGGAACAAATACTGAAAACATGTCTGTTTGTCCATTGGTTGGTAACATCGTAAGCACTCATATAAATTATGACAATTATGTCATTAAACGACGAATCAAGTCTAAATCTTTAGGTAAGACCCTAATCAAACACATATTATTATAAAGTGACTGAGTTGAATATTAAATTTTATCAAACAGAAAATAGTTTTCTAATAGGTTTCCATCAAAAATAATATTATGATCGGTTCAATAAGTTCCCAAAATAAGCAATAACACAAAGTGATTGAATGAAAGCTATTAAAATATCAAACTACCACAAAGTACTATCATATTATATTATATTATTAACTCTACAAAATCATGCTTTATACACATCAGTGTGTTTATAGTTTATCTTCTTGTCTATGCCAAGCAGTTGTCGTATGATGAACTCCGGCAGCCTCTTGTGCCTCCAGCGCGTTGGTAGCGGTGTGTGGTTGGCTTTCTGCAGCTTGCTGGATACATATTGTTCAGCTGAAAACTCTTTGGCTTGCTTCACCATCGCAAAGAGTTCGTTCTGGAAGATCTTCTCCTTTTTAATGCGACGGTTTTTCTTTACCTGCAAATGATACAGTACACTTTAATGTTATTTATTCTTTCAACAAATAGCTGTATGAAATCTAAGTGTTAATTATGCTTCCCCTGCACATGAATATCTACAGCACTAGAGAAACACTTTAAAATGTGAATTTTATGGAATTTGTTAATCCATTCATAGGACCTATGAATGGATTAACAAATAACAAAGTTCAGGGGGTTGGTTATAATATTTTGATTGATTGATCTGATTTTTGGTTAACTGGATTAATAAATCACTTAAAATATGGATCAAAAAGATATTACAAATAATAAGATAAGCAAAACAAGAGAACATTAGGCAGAAAGGAATGTTTAACACAAATACTTATAAAAATAGGCAAGTTATTTCTATATTTACTTTTGTAAGTATAAAATTTAAACCTAGTAGGAAGAGTAATAAAACAGTTTAACAAGTACAATTAAATCTACTTAAAACTATTTTAATTGCAGTTTGGAAAAGGTTAGCAATACATGTAAAACTACAATTGGTAGCTCTTTTAGAAATTGTATTCTTACAACAAAAATAACTCATCATCAAATCATATCACCATCCCCCGATAATAAAATGGTAATCACCAATGGTATAACACACTCATTATGGTGCCATATAACGCACCATTTTATTCTCAGGGGACAACGATTATTTATTAACTAAGTTTAAGTTTATAATATCACTAACCCTGGCCCAGCGATACCTCATCCTCTTCCACAACTTCATCCTCTGATGCTTTTTCATCTTTTTCCTTCTTATAACAATCAATCTGACAGCCTGTTTCTCTTCTTGCTGAATCGCAGGCAGGCCGATCTCATCCTTCCTCCAATTGGCATCAATTAACGGTAAAATTGACCGAGGATTCACTATCGGTATATAGGACAGTGGATCCTGCTTTTTCTTGACTTCATTGGGCTTTTCATTAATCTCAAAACTGATACTTCGAGGTGCAAAAGACAATGTTTTAGCTTTGCGTATTACGTCTATTTTCGGTTTTAATTGTGGCGTTTTGCATTCTTTTAGTGTATTTAAAGCAGTTTTCAAGTTTACGACCCGTAAATCTGGAAATACAGATGATTTTCTTTTAAAAAACGTCAAAATTGTTTCTACAAAGGTACTAAAATAACCTAGCATTGTACTTACATTTTACGGTGTTTTGTAGAGAGTTCATCATTTTTATAAATTGTTTACAAGCAAGAAAAACATAATATTTCTCTTAGTCTATTCTGTTAAAGTTTGTATACTAAATTGTATTAACATTTGAATTTGAGCTAAAAATTGCAATTTTCCATTTGACACTTCCCCTATCCCATATCCAAACATAACCTCAAATCAAGTGTCAGTGTTAATGACACTGACAATCGCTGACATTAGTTATAGAGTAGGTATATACCAGACATTTGATTTTGCCATAGAATAGGTATGTTGTAGAATACCCGTCAAATGGGAGAACTAATTTTCTCTTCGGTTCTTATTAAATTCTTATTGCATGCAACCACAATTGTGCATGCAACATAAGCACCTTCGAAAATATAACACACTCAAAGGTAGGCACGTACAATTGTGTACAAACCCAAGAGTATGTAATACAGTTCACAAAGTACTTGAACGAATAAAAATTATGAGGTCAAAGAGTATTACCAATTTCTTTGTTTACTAAGATCATAGAAAGGTCATCAATTTGCAGATTATAGTCAAAAATATCGCACGAGCTCAATTCAAGTTCTTAAAAAGATATCTAAGTATATTGATTTAAACAAATTATAAAGTAATAAATTAAAGTTTATTGTTAGATGTTTTTTCTCTTCACATATTATAAAACATATCCGTTGGAACGGCGCCTACGTCACCAACTATAGCAATACCCATTTGGTTACCTGCAAAATAGAGCTTAATGAAGAAAAGGAGGCGGTGTCTGTAAATTTCAAAAATATCACTAGAAAATGGTAACGCCAAGTAAACCAACGAATTTTAACGTTTTCACAGATTGAGAAAACAAAAACAGCTGTCAAATAGGTGATGGCGAAATAGGCCCTCAATGTTGTGTATCATATAAGTGTAAAAACTGTTATCTACTTCATCACCGTCTCTACACAACACTGAAGAAGACAAAGGGGTTGGATCAGCTAGTTTTTTAATATAAACAAAAACAAACCATTAGATGCCAAACAATTAGCAGTGGCGGTGACGTCTTCGTTAGGAATAGCGTCGACCATAGCAATGGCGTTCTCTGCGGTGTCGATGTGAGCACCGCTGAGCGCCTGCAGCGCAAGACCTTGTGAGGCCTGCGCGGGGTCCTCATCGTGAAGAGCCAGGCTCAATTCTGTGGACCCAAAAGAAACACTTCTCTTAAAAATACCACCAATACTTAAATGAGAAATGAAAAGAATAAATGGTCTATGGTCCAGCCGCCATTTTGATTTTTTCTAGAAGTTTTCACTTTGTGATCAGTAATTTAATTTTGTTGTACCCACCTTAATACCTACGTGTCTGATGGGATACAGGTTCGAACCATAATACGAACCCAATATTTTAGGAACCAATCTATTTTCTTTAAATTTTTTGAATGTTAACAATTAATTTTCATACCACTTGTGACATTCAAAAAATGTACAGAAAATACAGGAACAAATTAAGAGAAATATTTATGAAATTCCAAATTTACAACATAGTACCTATAGGTAATCATGGAATTAAGAAGTGTCGAAAAATCTTATACTTAGGTACTCCATAGACGTAATGTACCTAATTTATACACGCGGAACATCCACGTATACAAAAGATAAAATTTTTGTGGTTCTTACGAAGTCTTTTCTTTCCGTCCTTTATTTGTTGCGAATTCAATTTACAAACATTAGCCAGAAAATCAGTTGCGGCGAAAGCGGCGTTGCAAGCTGTGTCAGCTTTAGTTCTTGCTATAATACCTGAATAAAAGTAAATATTTTATGACCAGAATGTTAACCGTTCTAGTTCCATGGGCTATATTAGAAAAAATTTGGACACATGTGGAACCGGAAAGAACTCTGCTTAAGATTATTATTTTACTAGCTGATACCCGCGACTTCGTTCGCGTGGATTGAGGTTTTTTATTCCCGCGGGAACTCTCTTATTTCCCGGGATAAAAAGTAGCCTATGTCCTATTCCAGACTATAATCTATCTCTGTGCCAAATTTCAGCCAAATCGGTTCAGTCGTTGCGACGTGATTGAGTAACAAACATCCACACTTTCGCATTTATAATATTAGTAGGATACACGACTCCGGAAATGGATGGTATAATTACTTATCCTGCAGGATGAGCATGGGCAGGAACCTAAATTTTTATCCCCGATTTTATCTACTGACAAGAAATAAAATTATCTTCTCCCTAAGCTAAAGCATGGCGACAGGGGAAAGGAGAAGTATATTCCTATAAGTATAGCCTATGCTCGACGGGTGGATAAAACTGAGCGAGGAGATAAACATTTTGTCCTTTCCCTGTGGATAATATGCCCACTGCCATAAGGCTCACTCTGCTGAGGGTTTTCTGTATTTGGTCGTAAGAGATTTTGCTTCCTATAGGTAGATAGTTCCAAAATGCCTTACCAAAAATCCCAGTTTCAGCATAAGATATGTTGAACGCTTTATAATCAGTAAAGATGTCACCCTGGGACAGAATCCCGAGCGGGCCTTCAGTTGTTCTGTCCAGCCAGTGGTGCCCCTGAGTCATAGAGCCACTGCCGCAGGCGGACGCTACTATTGCATGTTTAAACAGATTGCTGCAACAAACGATTGCATGCCAGAATGCATACATGATTGTAGGACCATTAGGTTTGTAGGCGCTTGCAGTGGAATACAAGCATGTTATGAGATTTAAGACTATGACCAATTGAAGATTATTCTAAACTGGTGGTGGTGAGATTAGCATCATCGTGTGCCATTTTCAAAACTCAGGGAACCTATTTTACCAATTATTCAAAACTTTGGTCTAACAGTTTATTTAAATTTTGGGTAGCTAATCCGTTGCTAAGAAATATTAGAGTCACTCAGCGGAAGATGAAGAGAGTTATACTCGAAGTTTCTCTTCGTGGTCAAATCAGAGAAATGAAGAAATCCGAAAAATAACTCACCGAAACAGCTCTAAATGGCAGGGATTGCGAAGCTGGTGGTTACAGAGTTAGGTAGGGTTAGGTAACCTTGTTAAAATGAAGTGACGGTAGCTCATTGAGTTTTCAACTTACTTAACATTGTTAGTTCCACAGCCTTGCACAGCCGCAGCTATCCAGGTGTCGCTGTTGGGGCCCAGGTCGTAAGTCTCTATGCCAGTACGAAAACAAGGGCAAGTTTGGCATTGTTCAGACATGGGTCTCCCCTGAAAACAAAAATTCTTACACGTCAGGAGTGGACACGACAATAGTGCAACGTGTGAGGATTGAACTGCGCGTCGAACCTTCAGTTTTCTGTTTCAGTTTCATCCTTGGAAATTATGTAGGTATTCTTTAAGCGCAGTAAGCGGAAGCTTTAGAAATAAACATTTTTAAGACCTTTGAGCAGGTACATACCTACCAACCTACTAACTATATTATTCTTCAATTTCCGTAAGCTATCAACGCTGTTGAGGTTCAGAAAAAGGTAAAATCGCCCGTTCTTTGTAGGAAAAAGATACTTACCACTCTCGAATCGATCATTTCTGCGAGCTCAATAGTTTCCTCGAACGGCAAACCGACACTGGCCACTGCACAGTGAATGGATTTGAAGTTAGTTGCGGCGTAACTCATCAAAGTTTCACTGCTCATGCTGTCAATTCTTTCCTCTTCACAGAATGTAGAGTTGGCGAGAGGACCGGCCCAGCATGCGCGCTGAACTAGATCCAAAACACGCTGTTCTGGATGCATTCTGGTCAAATCACCTCTCACTAACTGTCTCCGGTCATCTATTTCCCATTGGTGGTAATAACACCTCGCAGCCGCATCCACCAAGTATCCTTTCAGCGTGGTTAACAGAGGTAGAGGACACCTCAGGGTAAAGGCGATGGTCTGCCGGTCAGACGTGCAAGTCAGGTAGGCGCCTTGCTGCTGCAGCACGCGCAACTTGCTGAAGGCAGTGTATTCAGTTCCCGAGCCTGACGACATGGCGCGTATGAAGTGGGATGCTCCCAAGTCATCGTTAGTCTCGAAACGCGAGCCAGCCTGAAAATGCGATCGCATGATCCTCATAAGCAGCTTTTACCTTTTTCCCTAGGATTTTGTGAAGTTTTGGTATGGGTAGGTATATGCGTCGCTTAAACTTTTTCAGGTTCTCTAATATTACCTCTTGCCCAGCAATTTTATTTTAAACCATGAAACCTGCAGAATTAAAGTGAAAATTCCTCCCTGGCGCAGTGGTGAGCGCTGTGGTCTTATATAGCTGGAAGTCTCAGGTTCAATTCCCGGCGGGGGCAATTTTGTAATTTATAATTTTTGAATTGTCTTTGGTCTGGTCTGACGGGAGGCTTTGGCCGTGGCTAGTTACCACCCTACCGTCAAAGATGTGCCGCAAGCGCAAGTATCAAGTATGGGTTGAATGTATTTACACTGTCATACCCCTTCCAAGTTAGCCAGCTACCATCTTAGACTGCATCGTCACTAACCATCAATGAGATCGCAGTCAAGGATTAGGTACATATCTTGTCATAGAAAAAAAAATCTCAAACCTGGTACATAATAGTACAAGCGGTGACCAGAGCTCCAGAAACTCTCGCGGCTACAATCTGGATACCGTTCATCATTTGAGTTTTTTGGATTTCCGTCGGGCCGTACGTGGCTTGCGGAGAGCAGACGGCATACTCGGGTCTGCTCGTCGACACACTTCTGTAATGCTGTAGGATTCGCTGCGAGAGCCTTTTCATTTTGTATAACTGTAGTGTTACGAGATAAATAAAGGGTCGGTAAGTATAGGTAAGTATCTTCTATCACGAAGTAATATTACTATTTATTTATATTTTTGTTTACAAGGCGTTTGGACCAGTTTGGACCACAAACATATAAGAGGTTTGGACTTTGAAGTTGAATGGCTTCAAATGTCACTTTGACTCGTAGATCGTAAAAATAGATCTAACTATGGTCTAACTAAAGTTGTGAACTAAAGTCTAACTATAGGTACAAATCTTGTACAAATAGGTACATTGGTGGTGGTTTCAACTTGCGTTAGATAGAAGCATGCGCTAACTATACCAAGACGTATGCCTGTGCTCAAGCCTCATGAGGATACGTTGATGCTCCAGATCTTTATGCGCAAACTGTGTCGTATACGTGTCCCTAAATCTAATAATCTTCGTCCACGAAAGATAAACTTTTCGTAGTCCCACATCATTGCATGTCTGAAAATTTCTGGTCTGATCGGTGAGAGACTTTGCCCATGACTAGTTACTACCCTACCCATGAACCTGTTTGGTTCATGACCCTAGACCGTCAAAAACGTGCCGGCAAAGGATTTACAGTTTCGGCACGATGGTGTGTAGACACCACGTAGACACCGATAAAGCTGTATGGGTTTAGCTTCGACGTTAGCCCACTACCATCTTAAACTGCGTGTTCACTGACCATCAAGTGAGATCTCGGTCAAGGGTTACGTCTACGTACGTACCAAAAGACTTATCGTAACTTAGCAGTTAGTAAACTAGGGCTTAGCACATCTACGGCGCAAAACCATAGCAGCTGAACAATGGGATGCACATTGCACAGTCAAACATCTGTGCCCTAAGGCGAAAGTGCCCTACACTTTCGCCTCTGTTTGACAGAAATAAAACCATAGTGAAACTGCATCTCTCTCTCTTTCTGCGTCGTGTTCCCCATTACAGAGGGTCGTGGTCCCTTCCACCAAGGACTATTTTTTAGATGACGTCGCGCAATGTGCCTCGGTTTTTTGCGACATGCAAGGCTTCGTGGACCTTACTGTCGAGAGTGCTGCGGATTTGGTCTGACCAATACATCGGACTACGTCCCCGAGGTCTCTTTCCGTCCACTTTGCCAGTAAACACGATCTTTTCTATGTCCCTCCCTTCTGGCAATGTGGCCGAAGTAATCGGGTATCTTCTGGAGACAGGTGGTCGATAGCCTTCTCTTTATTTATTAGTGAAACTGCATGTTCAAACGCAAACACTATATATGCCCTTTGGTTCAGCCGAGGTCGGAGGTGTCCTAATAGGTATCCTAAATTACCTATTTGTCCTATGATAGAGACCGTCACCTTTGTCGTCAAGCTATTTTCAATGTCTCCTAACAAGCACAAATATTTTCGTTTCCTTACGACAATTGATAACAGTATTTACTGTGTAGGTACGACCTAGGCTTTGCAGTGGATTATTCTTGTTAATACTAATACCATCATAATATAATTACATAGTTAGATGGGTTACAGGGTGTCTGGATGTTGCAAAGGCCTTCTATTGGCAAGGTAAAATAATCTAATTTTTTTTTTGTATGGATGTGTAGAAGATATATAGATGTATAGATTTCGATTGGACAAGTATAACATATTAATTGATTAAAAAAAATCCTCTGCCATCCCGTCCACTGACGTACGCTTGCGACGTGATTTTAACAACTTTAATCCATGCGAACGAAATTGCAAGCAAAACCGGGTCATCGAGTCTGAGAATTCTTTGGTTGCGACAGCTACCAGCTGTCTCAACCAAAGAATTAATTGGCCATCCAAAGGGGTAATGCTGCATCGGTGAGTTTTAGGTTTAATCTAATTTTAATTTTAGAATTATTACAGTTTACTTACTTTAGATTCTAATATTCTTTTTTCTTTTCATTAATATTTATTTCACGTAGAACATTATTAAAAAAAATTAAATTAACTATTTAGAAACTACATACATATATCTAAAATTTAAAACAACTCTTAAATAACTGGGTCCACATCGACGCCAAATGGTAATGTCCCCAGTAGGATGGCTGCATTGCCTCTTTGGATGCAAATGTTTATATTTTGTCCAAAGTACGAGCCAGTCTAGGGGTGCTGTGTTGCACCAAACAGGCGCGTAGTTAACTCTTTATAAAGCCAACGCGCCTCTGGTCCCCACGGCCCCAACGTCTCCACACCAAACGGGGCAAATATGTACCTATCCTTCAACTAAGGATGGATATTTCCGTCGTTTGTTTCGTTCGCAGTCGCTAGGTTCTAATTAATTTTATTTATATGTATTTTTATAATAGGATTACACAATAACAATCCTATTGATTTTTATTGTTAAGTGTAGTCCTATTATCCTATTAATATTATAAATGCGAAAGTTTGGAAGTTTGTTACTCAATCGATCGAACCGATTTGGCTGAAAGGCCCAGAGATATACCTATTATAATCTGGAATAACACATAGGCTACTTTTTATCCCGGAGAATTAAAAGTTCCCGCAGGATCAAAAAAACCTTAATCCACGCGGACGAAGTCACGGGCATCATCTATTTTTTTATCATTCTTAAAAATCTATCAGGAACATTGTTTTCCCTAATTGGCTTAAATGCATATTAATACTACATAATCTAATCTGATATGATATAGTGATAAATGCGAAAGTGTCTGTATGTAACTTTCATATTACCTGCATGTAGAGATAATTCTTAATATTGACATTTGCGCACAGAGCTAGCTTGCATCCGTGAGCCTGACGGACATAGGATATTTTTTATCCCGGAGGATCAAAGATTTTACATGTTCACTTGTATACCGGACTCTATCCCATAGGATTATTAAATAACTTAAATCCACGCGTCGCGAGATTACGCAACTTTACTTTTTAATTTTTCTGTTTTTCCGTGGGACGAAAATATTTCCGGGATAAAAAGTAGCCCATGTCCGTCAGGCTCACGGATGCATAACAGCTCTGCAAGTGCAAATATGACAGATGTGAGAGTTACATACAGACACACTTTCGCATTTATCAAATCAGATTAGATTATTGTACTTAGTACGATATTTGAGCCGCTAGTTCGGAATGCCCTTCCTGCCGCGAAGAGCCAGCAATAAACTCGGCAGTTGCTGCTTTAAAAAAAAACTGGGAAATCAATATTCTTGACAGATTTTTATGAACGATAAATAATGCATACATGGGTTTTATCAAAATCGGTTCAGCGTTTGGACCTTGGAAGGTAACAGACCAGACGGACAGAAACACTTTCGCATTTATGATACGAGTTTAGTACGATATGGATCTGTTCACCAGCGATCTAAAGTTCGCGCCGCGATTCGGATCGGAATCAACCTATCACTTTTACAACTTGATTGCTTTTATCACAGTATCAGTGTTTCTTCTATAGTTGTTTTCTCGCGAATGTTAATGCGCTGCGGGGTCCATGAGATTTGGATTGCAAGGAGTAGATAAGTATTTTTGTAGGTTTTTTTATTCAACAAGATTGTCCTTGACTGCGATCTCTCCTGATGGTAAATGACGATGCACTAAAAGATGGTAGCGGGCTAACTTGGAAGGGGCATGGCAGTGTTCAGTTAACCCTTCGACCGGGACAAGCCTTTACGCAGATTTGGTACTGAATATATTCTACCCCTTTCTGCGGGAGGTGAGGCAATCACGAACAGTCTACGTACAGCACACATTTACTCACTTCCGCACACTATGTAAAAAACTTAATGTCTCTATGAACTCACACTAACTCAAAAGCTGTCACACTTACAGGCTGACACGTACGTTTGTACATGTACTTCGGCAGAGGGGAATGCGTGCGCTTGCCAAGTCCTGGCTAAATGGTCGTATAGTCCACCCATACCCCTAATCGTAATCGACATGCCATCGTGCCGGAACGCTAAATCGCTTGGCGGCACGTCTTTACGGTAGGGTGGTAACTAGTCACGATCAAAGCCTCCCACCAGACCAGACCAGAGACAATTCTGAAAATATAAATTCCCAAATTGTCCTCGCTGGGAATCGAACCCGAGACCTCCCAGTTATAAGACCACAGCATTCACCACTGCGCTGTGGTCAATGCTCAACACATGTAATTTATTAAATCTCAAAAAGGGGCAAATAAGAAATCCAAATAGGTCTGTGGAAATGGGCGTAGGTGCTTTTTTTTCTTAAAGAACATTAGCCAAGTTGAAATTGACTAACATACTCCTCTCCCCTCCAAATAAGCGGAAAGCTTGTGCTAGGAGTGGATACGACAATAGTGCAACGGGTGGGATTCGAACTTTTCGTTTTTCAGTCCGCACCTTTAACCGTTGGGCTGTTGAGGCTTTAGCAACTACTTAATTTAATTTTAAGGCTAATTATTTTATTTTCTACGGTTATCATAATACCAAATGCCTCTAATTCTGAGCGGCTTTTTTAATTACTTATTAATACTTACCTAATGTAAAAAAAGTCTAATGTTAATTTTGTTCACCTCGTTTTAACACTATTTATTGTTTTTAGGGTTTAGTACCCGAAGGATAACCAACGCGGCCCTTTTATTGAGCCTTCGCTGTCCGTCTGTCTGTCTGTCTGTCAGCAGGCTGTATCTCATGATGCGTAATAGATCGAGAATTAAAATTTTCACATAATGTGTATTTCTGTTGCCGCTATAACAAATAATAAAAGTAAATTAAAAATTAAAGGCCCTACTAGAAACGTGTTTTCTCGGCATCTCTTGATACGGAACCCTTTCGTATGCGAGTCCGATTCACATTTGATCGGTTATTTATTGCTATCATAGTACTACTTATTCTATTCTAAAATTATCTAAACACAACATGTTCACCTTGTAATAATTGTGTTTTTATTTCTAATTATTGTATTTCTTTAAATACTTATTTAAAGTACCTTAAGTAATTAATTGACCTTAAGTAATTAATTAATAATTATTATTCTTACAAATTCATCCAGATCCAAATTCGCATTATCTAGACACACGAAGTTTAAGGCCACAAAGAGGCAGCGTTTTTGTGGCCTACAGTGTACCTAAGTATTTGCTTTGATTTGAACCAGAGTCTATTCAGATCTTAGTAGACTGCAAACTAAATTTTTCTTAACTAACTAGGTACGTCATCGATGTTAAGATTTTGAAAGAAAAGAATTTTAAACAAAAAGAAGCCTTACTTTTTGCCAGAAGTAATATGAGAACTAAAATTGACCCGTGTTATAACTGAAGCGGTTATTATTAACATAGACAATACAAATAATATAAACTGTCCTACAAACTAAATACAATATGGTCATACGCAAACATTTCGCGCGGTTAAAACAGTACCTACATGCCTAATACTAACGCACTAATAATATAAAAGCAGCTACGAAATACCTATGCACACAGCAAAAGTCGATCTCGTCAAGAATAGAATAGAACAGTGCTTTCGAAACCTAAAGAAAGGAAGAAAATTTTTTATCCTTTCGTAAAAAATAACTAAAGCAATATCTTTTCTTACGCAAAGTCACGTCGGAAAAGTAGCACAACTATACAATCGCTGTTAAAAATCTGTGCACAAAAAATTTAAATTTAAGAAGTATTTAGTCGCAGTAGCAGAAGAAAAAGATAGGTATAATATCCAAAAATGGATCAACAGTTCAAAGAAGGACCGGATTTTCCAATTTTTTTGGACAACAACGATCCTCTAGGACATTTTCGTCATAGATTTTACTTGAAGAAGAATACAATATATATGTGCGGTAATTCCTTAGGACTGGCTTCAAAGGACGCCGAAGATGCGGTTCTGAAGGCAATGGAGACGTGGAAAGAGGAAGGCGTGAAGATGTGGAACGTGAAAGATAACAAGTACCATTTATACTCAGCAGAGTTAGCGAAACTTATGGCAGAGTTAGTTGGAGTTGATCCTGACGAAATAGCAGTTTCCGGTTCCACAACTGTAAATATACATCAAGCGGTCAGCACCTTTTACAAACCTACGAAAGATAAATACAAAATACTGGTCGATAACATTAACTTTCCTACTGACAAATACGCAGTCGATAGCCAGGTGAGACTAAAAGGATTCGATACCAAAGACGCAGTCAAAATTGTTAAGTGCAAAGGGCAATTCATGAAGGAAGATGATATTATTGAAGCGATGACTTCGGATGTAGCTTTAATATTACTACCAACAGTTTATTATAGATCCGCGCAAATTCTTAACATGGCTAAAGTTACTGAAGCTGCAAAATCAAAAGGGATAATCATTGGTTGGGATTTGAGCCACGCAGTCGGTAGTATAGAAGTAGACTTAAAATCTCTGGATATAGATTTCGCTGTTTGGTGCACTTATAAATATTTAAACGGTGGTCCCGGTGCTACGGCGGGATTGTATATAAACAGAAAACATTTTGATAATCTCCCTGGTTTGGCGGGGTGGTTTGGAAACAAGCCAGAGACACAGTTTCAGTTGAACCAAGATTTCGATCACCAAAAAGATGCGAACGGTTGGCTGATTGGTGCTCCGCATGTTTTCTCTATGGCAGGTTTGGAAGGATCCTTAAAAATATTTTCCGAAGCTGGCATGGCTAATATTAGAAAGAAATCTTTACACATTACTTCTTATTTGATGTTTTTAGTCGATACGAAACTAGCTAGTTACGGTTTTACTATTGGCAATCCGAGGGAAGATGAGAAAAGAGGTGGTCATGTATGCTTGGAACACGATGAAGGGTACAAAATATCTATAGCTTTGAAAGCTCGCGGTGTTATGCCAGATTTTCGAGATCCTAATGTTATACGTTTGACTCCTACAGCTTTGTATACTAGTTATGAAGAAGTGTATAAAGTGGTAGACATTTTGCTAGATATTGTTCAAAATGAAACTTACAAGGAAATAAGCATTATAAGAAATATGGTCGTATAAAAAATGTTGAAATTTCGAAAGGGTAAATAAACTAAAATAAATTAAGTGAAAGGAGAATATTAAATAAAACACAAGTGTAGTTCGTTTTCTTTATATTTTATCTCGAAAATAGGCTTAGTCTATTATTACAATTCTAGATGTAAAGTGAATATTTTTCTCTTTTTCTAAACTTATACGCCATTTAATGCAACAAGAAATTTCTAAGAAAAACTTAATTTTTTCTTAAGGTTTAATCACATTGCAACTGTACATATTAATTTAATAAAAAAAAATAACTAATTAAAATAAAACAAAAATGTCAAAATATAACTTTCTTTTGCTTTACAGTAGGTAAGTACCTATTGCCAAACTTTCTCTTTGTTTAGATTTTGGTACTTACAACTTATTAAGATATAAAAAATCGTAATCTATGCAAACTTAACTATTTATTTATTTTATCTAGTTTATCTTCTTCTATATATTTACAGTAATTTACATCACAAGAGTTAATTACATGGTGGACGACGTTACAACATTTTTATTATTCAGTGTTTTTCATATGGACATTCTAGACCAAGTTTCTATCCCATTTAAGATAAGATTTGTACTTGGAAATAAGACAATCCAGATTCTAAAAATTTAATTCAAATTTTGAAAAAATCATTTTCGTGTTGATTTTAAACAAAATCTTTTGTATTTCTTCACTTTGAAGTAATTTTTAAGCTAGGTGCTTTCAGTACAAATACGTATCTATTGTGTAATTTGCTCCAGGCCTTGTTTTTATTGTACCCATTTTATTATGCAAAATAAATAAAATAAAATATTAAAAGAAATTAATAATTTACACTTAATTTGCAAAAATGGGGTTTTCTCTTCCGTGAGAATTATATTTTGTATAAATAGAATCGGTTGAGGGCAGAAAATTATGTTATTTGCGATCACATCTATTTCAACTGTCGTATAATGCCCGTTTCAAAACACACTACAATATTCGATTTAACAAAATACAATAATTTATTAAAGGAACATGAAACACACGAATATTTTTATAGTTAAGAGAATAAAATAATTATTTTAAACACTCTTTTTTTATTTGGGATTCTTCTGTGTATTTTTTATTTCTTCCCCTACACTAATGTTTTAGATTTTATAAACCACAATATTTTCTTCACGTAATTTATTAATATTATGTAAGCTGGCTATTTATCACAAAAAAATTAATATTTGTAGTCATGTATTTTTATCCACAGTAATAATTTAATATGACGTCACAAAATCCACTAAGGCCTCGTACACAAGGACACTGTTCCTATACGCTTTGAGAAAAGTATCCCTGCGAGATCAAACCAGGAATGAGGAGATCCGTAGGAGAACCAAAATCACCGACATAGCTTAGCGAGTTACTTTCCATAGATAGTGCGGAGCACATAGGTGGAGGAACTTAATAGACCTAAGAACCTCTTTAGGGTACCAAGACCCACCTATGTAGATACCGGTAGACCAAGACTGGGGAAGTCCTCAAGCACATTGGGTCTCAAAGGGTAGCAAGAACTAGGCTGAGGACCGGGTGTGTTGGCGCCTTCGATCACAAAAGAAAGTTGGCGCTTATTAGGAAGACCTCTATGTCCAGCAGTGGACGTACAGATGCTCATAAAATTATGATGAAAGCCTTTTTAACACATCGTAGGAAAAATCCGTGTGAACGAGGAACTGTTTAAGAAAGAATTGGCAACATAAAAAACAGAGTGTAAAGACACATTTAATAAGTAGAGGTTATAACACAGTTAATGAATTCCTTAATGACAAAATTGCTTGGAAGCAATCTGCTTTGCTTCAGCCGTCCACAAGATAGATAAGCTACATATCGTAACATTTTTTGTTTTGAAAAGAGCAAATGCTGAGTTTCCTGCCGGCTCTTCTCAGCAGAATCAGCTTTCCAAACCGGTGGTAGATTCTCGACTTGTCGTAAGAGCCACAAGTTGGCCTACGTGAAATAAATAATTTTGAATTTAACATTTCTCACTAAATGACATTCTACTAAGTAGATAAATACTGAATTGTTTGATTACATTTAATCTGTTTACTGAAGATTATGCAGGTTTTTTTCTAATATTAGCACGAGTTCTCTAACCTGATAAGGAATCATGACTAATTAATTCATAATGCGAATTAATCCGTACGAAAGCTATTATATAGTTAGGATTTCTCAACATAATTACAAATACCGTCAAACTGTTTTTAAAGGTTTTTAAAGTAACGCTTTTCCTTTCTACAGCTGATAATAATGTTAAGGAATAGCACTATTTTTATATATTATTTATTTATGTTTTTTTTATATGAAATAGACTTGCACTTGACGACAATCAATACTGGATAGCACTGATGAGGTCTAGGTTGGAGCGCGCTTGCCTAGAAGAAATGCCTAATTTAGACTATATGAACTACAAAATAAGTAACATTATCGTCCGGAATATTCGCAAGTCTTTCTCAGCCCATATTTTTGAGTTATTGAAATTTAAAAAAAATATTTAAAGGCAGATTTTTCAATCGAAAAAAAAGGTGAACTTTTCGAAACGGTCAATTAATGTCTGTGAAAATATATGATGTTTAAAAAATCTACTGTTAGATTCAAAAAACTACAATTTAAAACAAGTAGGGTCAACAAAAAAAATGAGAATTTATTTTGCAATTTTTTTTGTCATAACGTTATTATAGTGTAAAAAATAGACTTGCGGTCCCAGCGTAGGCGTAGCCGCGGTATTCGTGATGTGTGTTTGTTTGTGTGTTCGTTCGCCACCATACTCGCGCCTCACAGAGCGCACTGACTCACAGACGGCTCCGGTTCTGACTTGAGATCCTGATGAAAAAAAACATTATTAACTTTTTTTTTCAGCTGAGTTAAGTAATAAATCGATAAGGGTGACATTTCCGATGTTTTTCCCGTTCAGTTTGTCGTCTGCATCCAAATCCAAGATGGCCGACGTGTTTTCTTTTTTCAAACCATCAATATGAGCAATATATGACGTCTTTCAAAGTTCTACTAGGAAACTATTTTTTATTACAAATATGTTTGTGAGCGTGTGCAAACAGCCAAATAAATAACATTCCATATAAACTAAGCTTTAAAAAAAATATAATATTATCACTATGATGTATAATATTATTGCTCCCTTTAACTGAAAAGATTCAAGAGGCTGCGCGGTGCCAGAGAGCAGATGCGAGACTTGACTGCTACCATTACTTTTTTACCTATGGTAAAAAAAATTGTTTGGAAAGAGCAACTGCCGAGTTTCTTGCCGGCTCTTCTCAGCAGAATCTGCATTCCGAACCGGTCGTAGATTTATTACGTGTCATAAGAGCTACAAGTTGGCCTACATGAAATAAATAAATTTTGAATTTGAATTTGAATTTTAGGGTTCCGTAATAAATCGAAAAATCGAACTTAACGTGAGCGAAACCGCAAGCAAAAGCTAGCTACGAAACAGGCATGTGAGATCGCAATCAAAGGCGATTTATCTTGTCATGAATATATAAAAAAACAACAACACCCCTTCGCTACCTCAGAAACCGTCTCAGCTAAACAGTAGGCAATATAAGAATATTAAAAAAAGAATATTAGTCATGCTGAACATGACTAATATTCCCCTTTCCCCTCCAACTAAGCCTAAAGCTAGTGTTAGGTACGGATACAATAACGCAATGGGTGGGGAGCGAATTTTCTACCCTTAACCATTGAGCTATTGAGGGTACATTGTCGGTCCGAAACACTAATGGAACATTTCAAAATATACTGTTTCAAGTAATTGAGGTCATTATAAGTATTATAATTGTACGGACCCAACATCTTCTCAATCATTGACATATTGGATGAAGACATTGTTGTTTGAACTCGAAACAAAAAAAAATAGAAAATAAACAAGGGATACAAAGTGTGACTTTACACTTTTCGATAAAAAGTGTAAAGTCACACTTAAAAAAATAATCTTTATAGTTTAAGTTACTGTCTAGTGTCTGGGCCCATAACCTGATAAATGAAAAAGTACGTTTATAAAGAAAAATTGTATTATACTTTAAGAGGATAGTTAACTACGCAGTTTTAACCCACACAGCGGTTCAAGAGTAACCTAGATAAATTGAAAAATATCAGTGTCAACGCGATGTTACCACAATAATTTTTATTACAATTATGACAGTTCTATTTTGTTGTTGTTGCTAAAATTTAGGTGTCATTTGTAATTTTTTAGTAATCCTTGTAAATGGATTTTGGAAATGTTCCGTTAGTGAATTAGGCCGACGAGTATATGTGGCGAAAGTTTCTAACTAGTAGCGACGTTGGTAGTTCAGTGTACTAACACTATGTCATATAGAACAGCCGTTAGTCCGCGGCCACACGGCGGCGGTTTCTAACGCTTCCTGCAAGACAAACACACAGACAACGTCACACACACTCCTCTGTATATCTGAAAGTAGTTTACTTAAAGGTTCCCTTTTTACTACGAGTTTAATTAAGGAAGGGATTGGTACGGAAAGTGCGATGTGTGAGGGGTCATTAAACGTTAGGCTTATAATTACATCATGCGATTTGGGAAAAGAAGAAGGGACTATTCAGTGCTGAGCGTTTTTCTAGCTTTTGCCCGCGACTTCTTTAGTTTAAAATTAGGTTTATTTAAATCCTGCGAGAGACCTTTATTTTCCCGGGATAAAAGTAGCTTATATCACTATGCAGGTACACCCATCCAAACTATACGTAAACTATAGAAAAAAAGAGTATGTTATGTAGGGCGATCTTGTGGTGCATGACGCATATCCTGAGAATATTTGAGTTATCAAATTTGAGAGTTACTGTAACTTAATGTATGTTTGGTGTGGTGTGTGCGACATGTTGCCTCGGTATGCTATGAGCGAGCGGTGTTGACTGTGGTGCACGCCACAACATTTATTGTGGGCAGTGTGGTACACGCCACATGTGCGCGGTGTTACACGCCACACGTGTGTAGTGTGGTGCATGCCATATGTGTGCGGCGTGGTGTATTCCACGTGGTGTAGTGCGGTGTGGTACATTCCACGTGGTGTGGTGTGGTACAGTCCACGTGGCGTGGTGCGGTGTGGCACATTCCACGTGGTGTGGTGTGGTACAGTCCACGTGGTGTGGTGCGGTGTGGCACATTCCACGTGGTGGGGTGCGGTGTGGTATATTCCACGTGGTGTAGTGCGGTGTGGTACAGTCCACGTGGTGAGGTGCGGTGTGGCACATTCCACGTGGTGTGGTGCGGTGTGGTGCGGTGTGGTGCGGCGTGGTGCGGTGTGGTGCGGCGTGGTGCGATGTGGTGCGGTGTGGTGTGCGTGACGTACAGTTGGTGAGGCGCACCGAGGGCCAGTGCTGCTCCTCGGGCTCGCGCTCGTGCGCGCGGCGCCGCACGCTGGGCGGCTCGCTGCGCGCGACGCAGCCCTCGTGTATGTGCACGCACGTGATGTCGGAGCCGGGGATCTCGAACATCACCTCCAGGAGTAAGTTCTCCTGCGAACACAACACTTACATTTTGACCAATAGAAGATTTTATTTCTGCTTATTCTTTTTCAAACAACGCTCTATTAGGGAATTGGAAAAGGCTATATTTTGGCATATATTATTACTATACTCTCGCGGTTCTCAAATATACCCATGCAAAAAGACGCGTCGATCCCGTGCTTCGTTGCAGAATTTCGCATTTATGCTATCAGTAAGGATTATCTTACGATTGAGGCAATTTTACATGAAGTCATAATCATGTCTATTAGACGTGTAATAACGTAAGTGACTCACCATGATCGCCCGCAGTCCCCGGGCGCCCGTCTTCCTCTCCATGGCCATGGAGGCGACCGCCTGCAGCGCCTCGTCGCTGAACGACAGCTCGCACTTGTCCATCGCGAACAGCAACTTGTATTGAGCCACCTGTGTTGGAACAAGCAGGCGTTACTTTGCGAAATTTTATGATGCTCAAGGAAAAATTTTTTGTTTTTATTCACCAAACCAGAAAAATTTGTATGTTTTTTTTTAGAATATAATATTTTGTCAAGCTGTTAGTTCAGCTTATACTTTACACTCCAAATAGGCGGAAAGCTTGTAAAGGAGTGGGTATGACAATAGTGCAACGAGTGGGGATTAAACCTGCGACCTTTCAGTCCGCACCTTTAGCCGTTGGGCTATTGAGGCTATTGGATGAAGACATTGTTGTTTGAACTCGAAACAAGGGATACAAAGTGTGACTTTACACTATTCGATAAAAAGTAATTTGGACAAAAATAATCTCTATACTTTAAGAGTTACTGTCTAGTGTCTGGGCCCATAACCTGATAAATGAAAAACAACGGTACAACGTGCTGCGATCATGTGTCATAATAACCCCCAGGGTAATACTCCTAGGTATAAGAAGCCGCTTATTTTTTCCATCTCTTACGCGATCTTGGAAAGAATTGTTTGCTATGGCACAAGCAGCTTTACCTGCTAGTGAATTACGCTTAGTTTTGGAGTCTATTTCTTCCGGACGATCCCAATGGACGTCGCGCAAGGGAGGCACCGGTTTGTGTTCATATCTCGGAGCCTTCCAATATACGCTGAGAGTAGGCATCGAGGGGGTTTTAGTAGGTAAAAATCCTACATAACCCAATATTCTCCACCAGAATATTGGCTATCTTAGAAAGATTTCCTCCCCGTAAATAAAAAAAAGGTATAAGGAGTGCATGGGCGGTGGAAGTCGGGTTGTCAACCGCTGAGCTGGTCTGCAGAAACGTTAAGGTAGCCAGGCGAATTTTGTAGTCCATCCATCAGTGTCTATCAGCAAAGTATGATGGGCCAGGAACTCGATGTTTCTGGCCCATACTTTGCTGATAGACTTCGCACTCATACAGCGAATTTGTTTCCGTTTCCTTCTCTATGGTTTACTGTTAATGCTCCTACTCTAGGGTTACGCGATACTCACAATGGCATTCTTGGGTTCGGTGAGTATCCGCACGAGCAGCTCCTGGTTGAGGCTGTGGAACGGCACCAGCACCGGGAACCGCCCCACGAACTCCTGCGGGGCCAGAGATTACATTATTTATTTACCTATTTAAAGTAACGTTTACCAACGGGAATGGGTCTGCTTTGACTGCCCATCTTGACATGCGTTGGATTGGTGTACCTACGTATGCATTTTTGCATTTTTGAAGCTTTATTGTGGAAGCATTATATACAATAGCATAGCTTTGTAAAAAAAAAAATTTTTTTTGAAAAGAGCAACTGCTGAGTTTCTTACCGGCTCTTCTCAGCAGAATCTGCATTCCGAACCGGTGGTAGATTTATGACGTGTCATAAGAGCTACAAGTTAGCCTAAATTAAATTTGAATTTTGAAAGACTTAAAAAAAGTGAACACAATTTACACCATAATTTATAGACCAAAGCATAAGACTGAAACTTGTGGCTGGTGATTGCAATTAGCAGCCCAATTAGACCGTAGCCTGTGCTAGAGTAGAGAGTGTGTAGCGTACTGTGTGTTATTGAGATTATTGAGTACAAAGAACCGGTCAAATGCGATTAGGACTGGAAAATGCGAGGGTTCGCTACCAAAAATCGCTGAAAAAACACGTTTCCAGTAGGTTTTCAGTTGCCTTTAATTTTTTTTTTTTATTATTCGTTGTTATAGCGGGAACAGAAATACACATTCTGTGAAAATTTCAACTGTCTACCTATGGATTATGAGATACAGACCGCTGACAGACAGACGGGCGGCGGACGGAAAGCGGAGGCTTAGTAATAGTGTCCCGTTGGTTACCCTTCGGGTACGGAATCCTAAAAATGCAGCAGTATAGTTAAATACAAACGAATAATTGCTGCTAATTTGCTCTCTTTCAAAGAACGAAAGCAGACAGTCGTGGAATTAAGCATACTGATTAAAAGTATTATAATATTAGCGGAAACACACGTCCGCTTCGACCCATCGGCATCGACCAATACGCGTCCGCTTCGACGCGTCGGCATCGACTAATACGCGTCCGCTTTGACGCGTCGGCATCGGCCAATACTCGTCCGCTTCGACGCGTCGGCATCGGCCAATACTCGTCCACTTCGACGCGTAGGCATCGGCCAATACTCGTCCGCTTCGACGCGTCAGCATCGGCCAATACTCATCCGCTTCGACGCGTCGGCATCGGCCAATACTCATCCGCTTCGACGCGTCGGCATCGGCCAATACTCGTCCGCTTCGACGTGTCGGCATCGGCCAATACTCATCCGCTTCGACGCGTCGGCATCGGCCAATAGTCATCCGCTTCGACGCGTCGGCATCGACCAATACGCGTCCGCTTCGACGCGTCGGCATCGACTAATACGCGTCCGCTTCGACGTGTCGGCATCGGCCAATACTCGTCCGCTTCAACGCGTCGGCATCGGCCAATACTCGTCCGCTTCGACGCGTCGGCATCGGCCAATACTCATCCGCTTCGACGCTTCGGCGTTGGCCAATACTCGTCCGCTTCGACGCGTCGGTATCGGCAAATACTCGTCCGCTTCGACGCATCGGCATCGACCAATACGCATCCGCTTCGACGCGTCGGTATCGGCAAATACTCGTCCGCTTCGACGCGTCGGCATCGACCAATACGCATCCGCTTCGACGCGTCGGCATCGGCCAATACGCGTCCGCTTCGACGCGTCGGCATCGGCCAGTACGCGTCCGCTTCGACGCGTCGGCATCGACCAATACTCGTCCGCTTCGACGCGTCGGCATCGGCAAGTGTGCTGTTGATCGTCACTGAAGCTGTGTCGATCACAAGTCAGACGCGATTGATTGGGTCATGAATCTCAAAAAAATTCGATCGATTTTAGCCCGCCTGACTTTTTCCGTATTTTTTTTTGTTCGTTGCTAGTTTTAGTTCCATATTGTGTGGTCATGAACGATCATGGAAATGAACGAGTGATCGAGTCGATTGTACTCGGTAACCTCGGCAATGGGCCGCGACGTCACTGACCGGTATCATGCCGAAGTCGATGAGGTCCCGCGCCTGCACAGAGCGCAGCCAGTGGTCGCGCTCGTCCGCCTCGGCGCGCGCGCTGTCCAGCGGCGACGAGTCGGCGGCGGCGGCGGCGAGCGCGGCGCGGCGCCCGGACTTGGGGTCCCACGCGCCGAAGCCCAGGTACTTCTCGTTGTTGCGGCGCTGGATCAGCCTGCGGGCAAAGGAGCAGGTGCTTGTTAGTGATTGACCTGATGTTAAGTGATTACCACCGCCCATGAACCCTTGTAGTTCCAGAGGCACCACCGATGCGTTGCCGGCTTTTCAGGAATTTGTTGGTCGGCCCCTTGAATAACCTCATGTTGTAATTAAGTGGGAACGAAGGGAGATGATTCCACAAGTTGGTAGTACGTCGAAAAGATCTGGAGCAACGGATGGTCGAAGTGCTCCAGACACCCGGGTGGTGAAGGTGAAATTGCGTTTGGTGGCGTGCAGTGGTGCCTGTGGTGCCCTATACCTATATAAACCTGCACGGTTTCTCACTGTCTATATTAAAAAAAGAGATAACCGTGTACCTGTCGAGTCCGTTGTAGGCGCCACTGGCCACGAACAGGATGTTAGTGGTGTCCACCTGCACGGCGTCGCCGCGCAGCTTGCGCGAGTTGCGCTCCGGCACCGACACCACGGCACCCTCCAGCATCTTCAGCATGCCCTGCTGCACGCCCTCACCTGCCGATACGCAGGGTCATACAATCGGAAGCAGTGGTAGCTTACTGGTTCATTACGGCCTCCTTTTGGAACGTCATGTCGAGGGTACGTCAGAGAAGTGTGTCCGACAGCGGTAATTGGACAAAATTATTGAAAATTCATTCCATTCACCCTGTGCTCTATTCCCGTTCAACGGGGACTGCGGTAATTGGATAGAATAGTTAAAAACTCTTCCCATTATTCCTGTACTCTGGACCCGTTGATATAATACTTAAAAGTAACGCCCGTTCTCCTCGTTGACAATACCCAATATATCACATCACACACGCTTCAAAGGTGTAGGAAAACACTGTGAGAAACCCTGCATACCTGAGTTATAATGTTCTCAAAGGTGTTGCCAATTTACATTGAGCTAGTGTCGTGGACTTATGGCCTATAACCCTTCGCAGAGAGGAGACCTGCGCTCAGTGGCGAGCCGTTGATGGGTTGCTGATGATGATGATGATGGTGGTGGTGGTGGTGGTGGTAATGGTGATGGTGGTGGTGGTGGTGATGGTGGTGGTGGTGATGATGATGGTGGTGGGGATGGTGATGATGATGGTGATGGTGGTGGTGGTGGGGATGATGATGGTGGTGGTGGTGGGGGTGGTGATGATGATGATGATTGTGGTGGTGGTGGGCATGGTGATGTTGGTGGTGGTGATGATGATGATGATTGTGGTGGTGGTGGGCATGGTGATGTTGGTGGTGGTGATGATGATGATGATGATGATTGTGAAACAAACCTACCTCCAACATCGCGCAGTTGGTGAATGCCGGGCACGGCTCCGATTTTGTCCACCTCGTCCAGGAATACGATGCCCGTCTGTGCGCGCTCCACGCTGGAAGTTAATGAGAACATACTATATAATATCATTCATTTTATATATTTATGGTCGCATATACGGCAAATTTACGAATATGCAAATGCTTTTTCACTTTACTAGCTCAAAAAGGCCGCCTTTGCTGTCAAAAACTAGTGACCAAAAACGACTTTTGCTCACTGGTTTAACACAGCAAAGGCGCCCCTTTTGAACTATTTATTTATTTATTCTGTACATTATAATCTTAAACACTAACTACTACTACTACTAGTGAGGTGAAAAATTGTATGTATCACACGACAGCAAAGTTTTAAAGTTTGGAAAATGTTGTTTCTCGTACCTCTAAATCCCTCACTACACTCAGGATTCTTAGAATACTTCGCCTGCTCGGGGTTCAAACTAGGCACTCGCAACAAAAATTAACTTAGCTATCTTGTTGAACAAATAACTATTTCACCTCACTAGCTCAAAAAGGGCACCTTTGCCGTCTAAAACCAGTGACCAAAAGTCGTTTTTGCTCATTCAGTGAGAAAAAGTGTTGTCTCAAGAAAAGTTTAACACTCTTTCTGAGTGAACAAAAACGACTTTTGCTCATTGGTTTTAGACCGTACCGTACCGTTTTGAATCTGCAAACGATGCATTTTTATAGGGAAGCGTTTAATAAAATTTTGCCCAGTCACATATTTCCACGACTGGACAAAGTTCTCTCGCATAGTGTTAACACCACAAGCCTCGGTATTTACACACGCCGCTGTGCTCACTTGAAGTTGGCGTCCTGCAGCAGCTTGGCGATGACGCTCTCGATGTCCTCGCCCACGTAGCCGGCCTGCGTCAGCGTGGTGCAGTCGCAGATCGCGAACGGCACGTCCAGGCACTGCGCGATCGTCTGCGCCAGCAGCGTCTTGCCTGCAACAGTCATTATGTTCTTATGAAATAGATTGATTGAAATAAACTTTTTTAAATAGAAGCTTTTTAAAGGTGCCTACATTTTTAGAGAAAGATTATTTGATCCTTCATCAATTTCTATCATACTTTTCTTATCTTCAGAGGCACTATAGACTTAACTATGGATAAACTGTTGAAATTTATATTTCTAGAGGCTTTATTAATTCGGTTTCTGAACTAACCGCTGCCAGTGGGCCCCAGCAGCAGTACATTGCTTTTGTCGAGTCGCAACTCGTGGTGGTTCCGCTCCAACACCTCCGCACCGCCGCCGGCCACGCCGCCCCCGCCGCCCGTGTTGTGACTCAAGTGCAGGAGATCTGTAACAAGAAACAGCGTGTCATCGTCATCATCGGTCTCCACCAACATCATCATCAGCAGCAGCTGCTGCAGCAATCCATCACACTCACTACTGAGCTCACGCATCCTCTCAAAGAACAGATAAACATGCTTGCGCAATGCAGAGAATGCAAATACACTAGGCATCGGAAATATCTTTTACGAAAAAATATCTTATTTCAGCAATAAAAATAAGGCGGATTGCTGTATTTTATCAAAATAAACATCAATCTTGCTCAATACAAAAATAAGTACGTTTTTTATAATCCATGAATCCTATTTCATGAGAAAAATTCATAATTTCATTGATTCTTGGTTACGGTTATCGTGCCTGTTATAATCAACGGCTCACTAGCAAGCCATCTAGAGCAATTCATGAGTAAGTTAGACATTTTTGTTTGGACGAACTCTTCTATAGCTATTTACTTCAATGTACTTTTGTGTGTCTGTGACACCATTAATGAGTAAATGTGTTTTGTTTGTTACCTCTGTGCGTGTGATGTAGCGGGTGGTGCGCGTCGCCGGTGCCTGTGACGTTGTTGTAGATGCGCTTGTAGTGGTTGTACACGGCCACCGACAGCACCTTCTTGGCGTACTCCTGGCCTACCACGTGCTTGTTCAGGTATTCGAAGATCTTCTTGGGCGGAGGAGGAGGCTTCCTGCAATCAGAGAAAATTAGTTATTTGTTCAACAAGATAGCAAAATTCATTTTTGTTGCGAGTGCCTAGTTTGAACCCCGAGCGGGCGAAGGATTCTAAGTTAGAGTGGCACAAGAAACAAAAACTTTGCTATCGTGTGATACATACAATTTTCCACCTCACTAGTAGTAGTAGTAGTTAGTTTTTGAGATTATAATGTACACAGAATGTAGTTCAAAAAGGGCGTCTTTGTTGTCTAAAACCAGTGAGCAAACGTCGTTTTTGCTCACTCAGTGAGAAAAGGTGTTGAACTTTTCTTCAGGCAACACTTTTTCTCACTGAGTGAACAAAATCGACTTTTGCTCACTGGTTTTGTTCGCAACCTTAATCGTTAGGCTATTGAGGCTTTGAATTGGTGGATCTGTACTAATAGTACCAGAAGTCCGAACTAGTAGGTACAGTCTTCAGAATATCCTAGTATGGAGCGGTCCTTCTAGTGAATGAGCAAAAACAAGTCTACTTCAAATTAACGGAAGCTATCTCATAACAAAGAAGTCTGCGATGGAAACACCGATAAAACAATAAACATTTCGACAGGTCAATTTTCTAGTGATAAGCTTATCGGACATTGGCCATTCTTAGTCTATCCAATCCGCAATGTCAATAACCTAGTCGATCTATAGGTAAGAGAGTAATGACCTCCAAATCGACGATTAGGGGACAGTTTAACATCAGGCGATTAAAGTCAGGTTAGCGTTAAAGCTAAATTTTACCATCAAGAATCATTTTCATTCCAAAAATCAAATACTTTAACTTCAATTAGACCCTTGTTTGTTTTTAGATGAGCAACAATTTTATTACTTTAACTCTCTGATGTACACTTAGTGGTTTAGTCAAATATAAAGTGCTCACAGGTTAAAGGTGCAATTTTGGTTAAAAGCTTAAATCACTGACATCTATATTTATTCTATGATTAACACTGGACTTGGTGTCCCTATAAAAATCATATTATGATACATGGTGATATATTATGAATCAATTTGAAACGCTACATTTGACATACAAGTAACTAACTAAATATTTGATTTTGATTTTAATTTATTGATAATTTGATTTATGATTTGCACGCCGGAATGGCAGAATATGTTTGGAAATGACATTACTTATAACATCTACCTTGTACCCATATTCGAGCAAATAAAAATATCTTTATCTTTATCTTTTAAGTGTCTCTGGAACTAATAATTTTACAAATTGCACACCAACCTCTATAATAAATAAAGAGGTTGGCTATCAAATCATAGATTAATTATAGTGTTTGGTGTGCCATTTGCAATATTACTACTTCTAGAGACACTCATATCCATACTGCGCCAAGATGGCGTCAATCAAATCCAAGATGGCGTCAATCAAGTAGATCCAAAAAAGACCGAAGACAGCAGCAAGTCCAGTATTAATCATAGATTAAATATAGTGGTCAGTGCCTTTAACGGTTCAATGTCCTCCTTACTAATATGCAATTGCTTTATAAGAAACTGAATTTTTGTATTATCCTTTAGTGTTTGACAGACTAATCAGAACATTGATAGAGTATGTGATAATTAGATTACGTCATAACTCTATAATCTTGATCCGTCTAATACATCTCCTCGTATTAGTGGAACGTGTCATAAGTTTACCATCAGCAAGTGTTTAAGAAAAGGTTTTTATACTTAAAAAAACTTTTCTTAACTTTACTACTGTAAGTGCATATTTTTTAAACAATCACACGAATATTATAAAGGCGAATGTTTGTATGTGTATGTGTGTTTGTATGTGTATGTTAGTTACTCCTTCACGCTACAACGAATGAACCGATTTGACTGAACTTTGGAATGGAGATGGCTCATACCCAGGAATAACATATAGGCTACATTTTATCTCGGAAAAATAAAGAGTTTCCGCGGGAATTTAAAAACCTTAATCCACGCGGACGAAGTCGCGGGCATCGTCTAGTAGGTACATACATACATACCTACCTAAAGTAGGCAGCTGCGAAATCGAGAAGTCATTACTCTTATTAGACAATGTCATATATGCCTTCCAGCAACATAGGTCATTGACATCGCACTATGTTTGTCACAATTATTTCACTCAAATATCAATTCACTTAGCATGCTTAAGTATTTTTGATAAATAATAATTATACTAATTGGTGCACTGTATCATAATAAAATGCTGTCTAGGTCATCAAACGAATCTTAATTTCGTTTTATTCGATAATAACCGATATATACCCCTTCCAAGTTAGCCCGCTACCATCTTAGACTGCATCATCTCTTACCATCAGGTGAGATCGCAGACAAGGGCTAGCTTGTCAGTTGTCATTGAATAAAAAAAAAAAATGTCACAGCAGACGAAGATGTACCTGTAGAAGCCGGACTTGCTGTCGGCGTTGTCCTTGATGCTCTTCTTGGTGTCGACCTCGCTCAGCACGACGAAGAAGTGGTGGCACTTGTCGCACTTGACGAAGCGCGTGGAGCTCACGAACGTCTCCACGTGCGTGCACGGGTCGCCGCACTTCGGGCACGTGAGCACGCCGCTGCCGCCCTTCTTGCCGCTCGACGACGAACCTGCGCCACGGAAACGAGCCTCACTGTACGATTGTTATACTGTGCTACTCGACAACGTTCGTAGATTTCGACTATCGAAAAATCAAAGCGCAAACGCAAACATTTTTTTTTGTCAGCTTTTGGCCGCTATTTTGTCAGCGTGGAGTTAGGTTTTTAAAAATCCTGCGGCAACTTTCAGTTTTTCGGGATTAAAGGTGACCTATGCGACTCTCAAGTCAACAACTCCTCAACTCTATGCAGGCAAAAAAAAAACCTCGAGTGTCATTCAAATAAAAAGGGCTTATTAATCTTATTATTATTCCCATGTTCAAACCATACCATTTAAAATTTTCAAATTCTCAGATCGATCAGAAACTTGGAAATGATCAAAAAATAAGTTTATTACTTCGACGGAAACAACAAAGCAAACTACTAAAGTAGTTACTTGTACAACTATAACGAGTATAAATTCGGAACCTGTACTACAGGTTTATCCGGAGGCGGGAGGTTAAAACATCGAGTGCAACTTTTTGTATGAATCTCGATCACGAAATATCGCATATCCCAGCAAAAAAATAAATGATTATGATTATGAAACACTACCTTTTACCCGGAGCTTTGCTCAAGTTAATTTTGATTTTTCAAACTCCTAATTTACCCCCGGTTGGGGTTGAATTTTCAAAAATCCTTTCCTATCGGATACCTATGTAGGTAATTTCAGCCCGACCAGTCAGTCAACCAGTCAGTCAGTCAGCTTTTCCTTGTATACATGATTTAGAAGATTTAGGTATATAATGCGTGTTTTTGTTTGTTCTTCAATCACGCAGCAACGGATGTAGTTGAGGACCTGGAGAGTGACTATCTTCTATCCCAGTACGCACTACAAGCACGCACGCATACACGCACGCACATAAGATTATCAATTTTTTCGGATGATTTTGCAGAGAACCGGAAAAAAAGTTTGTGTGGTCTGTTATGATACCGGATAGTTTGAATTTAACTTCGATAAGACGAAACCAACTGGAAGGGTCAAAAGAGCAATGGGTGGAGTTCGAACCGTCGACTTTTCATATTCCAGACCACTCTTAGCCCGGTGAGATACTGGGGCTTTGCTATGTCAATCTATGCTATCAACACCGCCGCTATGTCGCCTGTCTATCTCTCTATTATATTTCATTACTAAATAATATGACATTGTAAAAATGGTCTCCTACTTGACCTTTATCGGGTGCCCCCTAGTTGATAAGGACGTCTCATACATCGAGAGAGGAACAATGAAATTAAGACCTTGCTCGCATGGACTTGGGTCGGTTTTACCTTGATATCGTCTGAAAAGAGCGTGGCATTGTTTAAATTACGTATATTTGATCGATTGACGTAGGCAGGCACTAGGCAGGTATGAGTACAACGTTGATGATTCTGATCTTGAAATTCGTTACAATCGTTTTAATATTGAACGATCGTACATTAGTGTAAAGATCATACAGTAGGAGAAACAGACTATGACTATAATGTACACATAGAATATGTTAAAGTTATTGTTATAGCTCATAAAATCCACAGGTTGGTCTAGGTACCCCAAATAATTTTGAATTAAGAATGACTAAATTGAGTGAATTTCGTTTAATAGGTTCAAGCAAAAATCATTCTTGAATATCATCGTGGTCATCGTTATTAATCGACAGACTCCACATATCGATATATTTCTTGTGGGGAATTCCACACGTCTTGGTCGTGGGCCGCTTGTATGCTGCTAGCATCTGCAGAGCTACTGGGGAGTCTAGCAACACTTTAGTTCCCTAGTGAGAAGTCGTAACTCCATGGATCTCTAACCAAAGACCATCGCTTGGCGCATTTTAAAATCAGATATTAAGGTACTAAAAAAAAGTGACCACTTAAAATACAGTATCGTTTAGGCATATTTTTGCAAAAACTGCTTGTTAAAAAACATTCGTCGAAAGACTGTGTACATATATTAGTCGAATAAGCAATGCACGTCATAACACGTCAGTGTCATAGTAGAGTTATTCTTAATCATCATGAATTGGATTTGTACAACATTGTATTTACCGTTGACCGGACGGATAACATTCGATGGAACGTATCCAAGGGCTAATACATTGCACTTGACGTGTTCGTCCGTCAAACAACACGGCTGAGAGAGGGGGAAGAGCTTGCGACTGATGCAAAGTTCTGGTGTTTCATGCGAGGGGAAAGTGCAAGGAAAAAAGTACTGAAGCCAACGAAACATTACTGTTTTCTTGTGTGTTGTGACGCGATAAATAGCGTTCGAGATTCCATTATATTCATAATGCCCTCGAGCCTGCTGGACACGACGACTACTTTGAAAGAACTCCTAATATTTGGAATGTTATGATTTAGATATTCTACCCGCGTCGCGAAGCTGAAGTAGAAATTTGCAGGACACATAACTCTCTGAGAGCCACCGGACACAAGCGGCAAAACCCGTTTCCATGACGAACCCTACAAGAAGCCTGTGAGAATTTTGTATGAATATCAAGTAGTGGTTCAAAGTTGTACAAGCGCAAAGAATTATAATTGGCACTCTTCTCAGTTAACTATTTTATAGACCTAGTGGTCCTACACTTTTGCAGTGACATCCCAGATACATATAGCTTCTCCTGAATGGGCCGTGTAACTTGTAATATTTTGGCACGTGGTAATTGCAATGGCCGGATTTGCACTCGCGTCGAGCAGATTCAGGGAAAGTGTGCACTTTCTTGATACGTATAACGTAATGCACTAAATGTTATTAATTATTTTATGCTTATGACCGGTTATGGACGTTACATTTTTTCTTACTTTTAGCGATACTTCTCTTGTAGGTATAATTAAATTTCGCTACTCAGGGAGCTATTGAGAATTTTATGTTTCGATCAAATATGTACTAGCCTCTGTATGCGATACGTAAATACAAACGTACGATACATATTTCATATAGGTATACAGACTGCTAATCACATAAATACTAACCCTTCGTTTAGGCTTAGGCAAAGTCGGGTAAAAATATGAGCAAAAGTTTGCTGACGACATTGATCTCTATATTAAATCTATGATTAGCACTGGATTGACTGATCCCATACAAATGACAGCTTAATTATGTATCAATTTGAAGCCCCGCATTTAAATACGAGTGTCTCTAAAATTAATACTATTGCAAATGGCGCACTGATCTCTACATATAATTACTTAATTATTATTTCATATGAAATTATAGAAAAATTATAGAGGTTGGTGCGTTATATTATTATTAGTTCCAGAGACACTAAAATCTATGCTTACAACGCCAAGATGGCGTCAATCAAATCCAAGATGGCGTCAATCAAATCCAAGATGGCGTCAATCAAATCCAAAATGGCGTCAATCAAATAGATTCAAAAAAGAAATCACAGCAGCCTGTCCAGTGTTAGTCATAGATTAAAGATCCAGGTCAGCGGCTAACGAGGATAATGACGTAATGGTACCTGTTCCCGGGGCTTCCTTGGAGGGGTGCGGCGGGCCGGGCGGCTGCTCGGTGGGGCTCTTGCAGAGCACGGCGCACGTGCCGAGCGGGCGCGAGCACGGCCGCCGGACCGTGCGGCAGGTTTGTGCGCTACCTGGGAACAAATCGACGAACACACTTTTAGTATAAAATAGTTTGTAGGCACATGAGTGTAAATTGAATATTTAAAACATCCCCGTTGACATGTCGCTCATTTGCGACAAGGGTGACATAACTCAAAATTCACCAATTTTAGTGTCGAAAATTTATACTTTTTGTTGCTATAAAAACAACATTACCCTAAGCACAAAAAAAAAGAGCGAGAGAGATTGTGATTTAATGCTCTGTCGCTTTGTTGGCCGCTGTGTTGTTTCGAGACCGCAGCATCCACAAAACATTAACGAGAGAATTCTCTTGTCGTCGATTTTGAATTATGTCACTCTTGTCGCAAATGAGCGATGTGTGTGTCATGGCATGCGACTCTATTGCCGGACTATGTAGTACGTTATGCCTGACATCCTGTTACCCAGTTTTCTGCTCCATCATCAGAACCTCCTCCTCGATCCTCGATTACCATCTACCTAACACCTACTCATTGAGACCATTCTAATGAGCCCAAACACGCTATATCTGCAGTAAATTGCTGAGGAGTTGGGTATCCCGCACACTACTTGATGCTGTAAACATCAGCTCAAGGTTATCGTGTCTTTTTTATTTTGTACCCGTTTTGCAACCTAATTGCAATTTTACATACATCAACTTCATAATATGTAATTCCATAGAACAAAGTGGCATATCAACGCATTTTCCGTAGAAAAACGTCCTTAATCGTAATGTAACAAAAAGCGTCGTAACTCATGTAGAACAGCGTCCGATGTCTATATAAGAGGCCTATTTTGAAAATAAAAAAAACTAATGCACGGTCGACTGTGCATTTCAGTTGAACAAGGTGAGTGTTCGGAACGCCATATCTAGTAGTAGTAGATTTATATCGATATTTTCAACACACTCCCATTTAAAATCTAACACACGTTCGCGACGGGTTTTCCTCTTAGTCACACGCCATGTGACAAGACACATTTCTCCGTAATCAAACATTGTTTGATAGACAACCAACCACATAATATGAACCTTGCTATCTATCTACCTGTCCTTGAACACTGAACTGCATTGTTTTTTTCAATCTGCCGACCTCCTTTCTTTATTGAGTGTTTATTTACATTTATGTTATAAAGTCATCGCGTTCACTATTTGCTATTTATAGTTAGCTAGCTTTTATACGCGACTTCATCCGCGTGGGGTTAGGTTTTCTGCGATAAAAAGTAGCCTATGAAACTGTCTAAGTCGTCACCTATATCGTGCTGCGTGATTGAAAGACAAACCCTTAAACGATCGCATATAATATAGTAGGACTAGCTTTTGCGCACAACATGGTTCTCGTGAATTTAGATTTAAAAAAATGTGTTTTAAAAAATTACCTAATTGTTTTTTTCATACTATAACACCCTTAAGGTTTTTGGAATTTAATCTCTCCTTGCACCTCTAGGGTATTAAAGAAATATCCCCTCCCAAATCTACGCCCATCGATTTAGGACGTGCGTTGTCGGTCAGTTAGCCTATCTCCTGCTTGGAATCGAACTCAAATCCCCCACATATTATAAGACCCTCACCACTGTACACAGGTGGTCTTCAAAACTACAGCAGTATCAAGTCATATAATTACTTGTTACAAGGTAATGAAAAAAATTACCAAAACAAAAAACAGGTTGCGCAACACCACCTTGACATAATAACTTCATATTTACACTTGATGTCCTACGCAAAAGGAAAATGGGCCTTATAAAATGATACGCTCAGCCATTCAGTTTTTTTATTCAAATTCAAAATTTATTTATTTCATGTAGGCCAACTTGTAGTTCTTATGACACGTCATAAATCTACCACCGGTTCGGTATGCAGATTCTGCTGAGAAGAGCCGGCAAGAAACTCAGGAGTTGCTCTTTTAAAAAAAAAATTACAATAAATAACAAAACTATGCTATGTATACAGTGATTCCACAATGAAGCTTCAAAAATGCATATAAGTATAATCCAACACATGTTAAGGCGGGCAGACAAAGCAGACCCATACCCGTTGGTGGCACCCGTTCACGAGCACGACGCATGATCCAGCCGTTGCTTCGCTCAACCATATTTGAGGGAACGTTTCGATTTGTTCTTCAATCTTGCAACAACGGAGTAACGGATCGACGTTGTTGATTTGTCTTCAGTCACGGCCAATCTCCACAGAGATTAGCCATCTGCGCGGGAGATATAGTGCAAAAGTGTGCGCGCAAACACAGGTGCACTCTCTATTCCCTTACTCTCATAGTCCGATGGGACTGAAAATTCGACACGACCGGAGAGAGATCAGCATTATGTGCTCTCCGAGGCACGGGGGTGACTCACCGCCAACCTCTTAACTGCGGGCTACTTAGAACTGAGAATTTCTTGACAGAAAAAAATATATTTTAAGGCCAGACCCGGGAATCGAACCCGAGACATCGTCAACAGTCGAACTTGCTAACCACTAGACAAACGGGACAGTATTGCCTCGTGATTTTTGTATGAATACAGTTGAGAACTTGGGAAGTGACATAGGCTAGATTTATCCCGGAAAAACAGGATTCCCGCGGGAATTAAAAAACTAACACCACGCAAACGAAGTCGCGGGTAAAAGCTATTATACTCACAAGTTTGGATATGCCAATAAAATGGCTATCTAAAACACGATTTGCCTTTTTCGGCTATTAATAAAGTTTGCGTAACTAATAGTTTATTATATTCTGCCGTAGCGACAAATAATTTTCTATCATTATAATATTATTTATTTATTTTATTTATTTATTTATTTATTTATTTATTGGTTTATTGGTAATCAACAGCGTTTACAACACAATTTTACAAGATTATTATACTTAGTCCTTAAATAAAGCCAAAAATGATTACATTATTTGAATTAAACAAAATATATAAAGTTCAACAGAGAATTCATAATACAATATGATTGTTAATTTAGGGTAATATTCAGAAGCGAAAGTAAAAATAAAAAACAATTAAAAATATTCACGTGTGTTTGCGTGGATAGGTACGTGTGTCTGTGGGTGTGTGTGTAGTGAGTGTATGTGCGTGTGAATGTTTGTTTGTGTGTCTATTTTTTACGATGTAAACTAATGATCCCTTTTTTTAAAAGCGGTTTAGATAAGTGAAATATGTCAAGATGCGAATACTGAGTGTTGTATGTACGAGTTAAGCGCTGTATGATCGAATTTCGGGCGTAGTTTGTATTGGATTTGGGTACATACAGTAGGCGCGTTTGACGCTCTCTTAGAGAATATTTTGAATGAAGCGTAGGGACAATAACTAAGAAGGCTGACAGTAAACTAGGGCAGTCGATTGACCCGGTTAAGATTGCTTGAAGCAGCAGCATATCACTCTGGTTCCTTCTTTGTTCCAGGGTATCCATTACAATTAAATGTCACATGCTTCAACGGTGAAGGAAAACATCGTGAGGAAACCTGCACGCCTGAGTTTTCCATAAATTACTCGCAAAGGTGTGTGAAGTCTGCCATATTTGTGTCTCGTTTTAACATCTAACTTGAGTCTGAGCTGAGTCGGAGCACGATCTCAGCATAAGATAAGTTCACAGGATACGCGCCATGTTGTCCCTATTAATTATCATAAGTTTTTTTTTTTTGGAAGGAACCCAATATCTCCTGCCATAAAATAAAAGCCTAAGTTGCACCTTGCATAAACCTCTATCAGTCTGTGAAAATTCCATCAAAATCGGTTCAGCCGTACTCTTACGTCTTTGTCTGTCCGTGTGAACAGAAAGAAAAAAAATGCGCGTTAGGGTCATGCTATCGTTCAAATTATCAATGCGGCAGTTATTTCGAAATTATAGACAAACACTTGAATTTTATTTATTCGTACAGAGATCAATAAATTATTTCCTATCCAAACAACCATCACGTAATACGTGCCACTGACTGATGGAAAGAGAAACTTAAAGATAACATCTCTAACCTAACATAACAACCGAGTACATCTATTTGTAAATAATTGTAATGTATGTAAGACCTCTAGCACATCGTGAAACCGTAGCACTTGAACGAAAGCACTGTCAAATGTTAGTATTGAATGTATTGAAAACATCAAGAGTTTCCTAATTCCTCCTTCACCTTTTTATCACAGAACTGCGAGAAGTCTTGAGCGTTGGCATCCTTATGTGGTAGAAATCCAACCTACTCGAACGAAACGCTTTAATTCAACGTTTCTGATAAGAACCGCTAAGGTGTGGAACACTCTTCAGCATCCTTGTTTCCTGCCACTTATCATTTGAGTACCTTCAAGACAAGACTTCGTTACTTACCATCAGGTGAGAGAGAGCAGACAAGGTAGTCCACTTTGTCAACGAATAAAAAAAACAAGAATGAATAGGCATCTTCTAGGCAAGCGCTCTCCAACCTAGATCTAATCAGTGCTTGATTGTCGTCAAGCGCAAGCCTATTTCCGATGAAAAAAAAATTCCTTGGTTAGAAGTTACAACAGACAGTTTTCTACGGTTTCGCAGATGTCACATTGATAGTGAAACCATAGTAAAAACTAAAACAGCTCTAACCCTATGAATGAATAAATTAATTAAAGTAATTAGTTTACTTTTATTTTACCACATAATCACCCTAATATTATAAAGGCATATGGTCTAACGCACCTATGAATTAATTATTAATTAAGGTAATTATTTTACTTTCATTGTACCACATAATCACCCTAATATTATAAAATCGTATAAAGGCAGTGTTTATATGTTTGTTACTCCTTTTTGCCACAACGAATGGACCGATTTGGCTGAAATTTGGAATGGAGATAGCCCATACCCGGATTACATTTTATCCCGGAAAATAAAAGAGTAATAGAGTACAACACTTTTTGGCAATCTTTTTGCCATCTGATAACTGAACCGTTGGTAGAATCTTAACTTGTCA
Organism: Hipparchia sbordonii; assembly: GCA_038048805.1. NCBI lineage: Eukaryota > Metazoa > Arthropoda > Insecta > Lepidoptera > Nymphalidae > Hipparchia > Hipparchia sbordonii. The sequence continues at coordinate 665,801 of CM076112.1, forward strand.
TTAGAACCACAAGTTCGCCTTAAAATTAGATTTTTTTAAAGTTTATAAAAGCGATCTCTTCCACTCCTGTCTATCGCCTCTCCCAATTTTATAACAATGTGGCAATTTGTGGCAGCGCGCCGTGTTGCATATCACGGATTTTTATATGAAAGACGCCGCAGCGGCGCCGCAAGAGCGACCGCAACGCGCGGTGTGGCATCGCCCTAAAGCGTTCACCACAAAAGTCACTTCGTTTCAATGATAGCGATTATCAAAATGGATGCCATTACAAACTCATTACACGGGCTCGCTATTCGAGAGGCGAAAGCTTCCGCGAGGTTTCTTTGTTTGTGGAAAATGCATTGAAATCCACTTAAGAAGTTTGAGTTATGAGCGAATACGCAGAGATTAACAAGATTAATAATATTATATGATTTCAAATCAAATTATCAAATTATAATTAATAATTATTAATATAAATGCGATAGTTTGGATGTATGGATGAATGGATGGATGTTTATAATTGTTTTCTAATAAAGCGTTATAGTTTTGCTATTTCGTATTTATTTATCGATTATTTATTACGATGTATCGACATATTTTTACATTTAACTCCTACCCGAACGCAGCAGGGCTAGCATAGGCGGGAGAAATTTTATCCCCGGGAAAAGGATACAATGTTTATCCCCTCGCTTAGTTTTATCCACCCGTCGAGCATGGGCGCAGTGGTGGAAATAACATTCAGTGGATATACTTATAAAATTCAAAATTCAAAATTTATTTATTTCATGTAGGCTACCCTGTAGCACTTATGATAAGTCAAAAATCTACCACCGGTTCGGAATGCAGATTCTGCTGAGAAGAACCGGCAAGAAACTCAGCAGTTGCTCTTTTCAAAAAATAAAATAAACTAATTTTACAATAAGTAATAAAACTAAGCTAAGTATACAGTGCTTCCACAGTGAAGCTTCAAAAATACAATAAATATAATCTAACACATGTCAGCATGGGAAGTCAAAGCAGACCCATTCCCGTTGGCGGCACCCGTTCACGAGCACGACGCATGATCCAGCCATTGCTTCGCTCAACCATATTTGAGGGAACGTAACAACCCGCACCACACGACACCACCACAGAAATGTTTAAGTGAGCATGACATACTTAGGCCACCCATGCTAAGAGTTAAGACATCGAATTGAGTATCAAGATTAAAATACTCATTTTAAGACATGACCGAGACACAAATACAGTAGAAACACTGTAGAACAGAATACAGTGGAACAAAAAATAAAAATAAAAAAAAAATGTTACAATACGTAGCTTATCTATCTTGTGGACAGCTGGGGCAAAGCCGATTGCTTCCAAGCAACTTTGTCATTAAGGAAATCATTAACGGTGTTGGCGACTAACATTAAGATTAATATTTTAAAATTTGGGACTGAATTATTGCTTGCAGTTAGAGTAAGTTCGTTCAAGTGCATTGAAATTTATAGGCGCCTTGAGTGCGGTGACTAGGTTAAAAAAGACTCTTTGTGTATCGAACTTTGTTTGGAACCCTTGTGAAGTGCTTACATTTGGATTTTTCTGGCGCCTAGTGGTAATTATGGTCTGTTATTAATAGTGAGAATTTCTAAGAGCTTTAGATTTATGTTGTTCCTTAGCTTTTAAGATTTTGTTTTACGATCAATGTATTAGGTGCTAGAAATATGTTTAAAAGAACTTGTGTTGATTAAAGAGACTCACAAAGGGTTCATTTATTGGCGATCGGAGAATGTAGAATTGTTCCACGACCCTTTCGTATAAATAATGCAGTAAGAACGAACGCCAGTCAGTCAACCCAGAGCACTGCAATTGGAAACTATTCTTTTATTTCCAAGAAGTACCTCTCCGTTCTTCGTTACCGCTACGTCTACCTGTCGCGGTATAGGTGCACGACCGGGGTGCACGGGACGGGACGCCTACCAGTGCAACTACGAGGGGCCTTACGGTCGGGGCAAACTCTCCGCCCCGTAAATCTAGCCCCCGCTAACTCCGCGTCTCCGTCAACTTTTGCGGGACAAGTTCCCGGGCGTTGTCGTGTCACTTTGGAACCGACGCGCCGCAACAGATGGTCCTTCGAACCGGATCCCGGGAGAAGAATTCCTAGAAACGAGAATTGAAGATTTCGGAAAGCTGAAAGGTAAAAGAAGAGGGACCTACAGACATGCCTCTGACTAGGTCCCAGAAGGAAAAAGATGTGTCCCTAAGGGCAAGCTCAAGTGCATCACAGTATGCTCAGAAAGTAAGTGAGCGCGCCAGATCAGAAGGGTCCGCATCAGTTATGACTTCGGAAGCCGCAGCATCGAATATTTCTTCGAAAACTTCAATCGAGGAATCTTCAGGAACTACCTCGACAGAATCTACCATTGCCACGAAGACGAGATCTACAGAACCCAGTGCTCGACTCAAACAACTGCATATGACTGAGCGGGAGGACCAGAACATTTCCCTGATGACAGAAAAACCAGGTGGTTCCACCCGTACGTCAGTCAAGTCAGTTCGAAGTAAGAGTTCTGCTGCCAGATTACGCAAGTTAGAACTAGAAGAAAAGCTGGCGCGTTTAGAACTAGAGCGCATCATGCTCAAGAAACAAATAATTGAAGATTCGGCTTCAGAAGACGACCTGGTTGAAGAACTAGCCGATAATGCATCGCGTGTTCAGAACTGGATCCAGACGTCTCCTTTGGAAGATATAAAAGATATCAAGCCAGAAAAGGATCTTCAAGAAAAGCAAGAGATCGTGAAGGCAGAACAGCCCCTGATGTCTACGATCGAGACCCTGGCGGGTGCTATACGACAAGCATTTGACAGCCATACGACAGCAGTTGTACATCCATCACAGTCATCGAACAATCAAGCAAATCAAGATCTACCTTATTATGATGGGTCCAGTTCAGAATGGGTAGCCTTTAGGGTTGTTTATGATGACACATCGAAATCTTACACACCGACGCAGAACATGGCAAGACTACGAAAAGCCATAAAAGGAGCGGCGAGAAACACCTTCAAGAGCCTTCTTTACTCAGACGCCACTCCAGATCAAGTTATGAAAGCTCTTCAGCGTCGCTATGGAAGACCAGATTCACTCGTGATGGAAGAACTAGATAGAATAAAGGCCCTTCCTAAGATTTCAGCAGCTCCAAAAGACATTTGCGCCTTTGCTAGCGATGTACACAACTGCATCTCAGCCATCCAGGGTCTTCAGAAACCTCAATACTTATGTTCACCAGTAATGGTGAGAGAAATCGTTGAAAAGTTACCAGCATACCTGAAGTTTCGCTGGTATGAGTACGCTGATGCCCATGAAGATAAAGAGCCAGCGGATCTTGTGTTGATGGCACAATTCCTGAACAAGCAAGCAGATACGTGCGGAGCTTATGCACCATCAGAAAAGAAGAAACAGCAACGTGGACGTGAAGCAACATACACAACCAGAGAAGAAGAAGAAGAGGACGACAAACCTCAGCCAATGAAGAAAGAGGTTAAAAAGGAAAAGAAATGGACTTGTGTAAACTGTCAAGGTGATCATTACCTAACAGAGTGTCAAAGCTTCCTGAAGATGTCTGTTGAAGAGAGATGGGCACTAGCAGTCAAACAACGCATCTGTTTCAAGTGCTTAATGGGATGGCACAGAAAAGAAAAGTGCAGAAAACCTCCTTGCAAAATCTGCAAGCTAAGACATCATTTCCTGCTTCACTCGGAGAAAAGAAGCTCAGAACAGGCGAGTGGAGCTGCAAATTCAGCACATGAATTCGAGAGGGAAAACGTGGAACAGGCAATGACAGCAAGTGTAGCGTTGCCAGTTCACGCAATGAGAACAACCAGAGCTTATCTAAAGATAGTTCCGGTAGAAGTTTTTGGACCAAAAGGATCCCAAAAGATACTAGCACTTTTGGATGAAGGATCAACGGTCTCTCTACTTCATTCACAAATTGCTAAGAATATTGGAGCGAAAGGAACTGAAGAAGAATTAGTGCTAGAAACCGTCGGAGGGAAATTAATACGCAAGAGGGACTCTGAAAGGCTCAACTTGATTATACGAGGAGTCCACCAAAAAGAAAAGAAAAACCTAGATCGGGTTCGCACTATTGATGAACTGAATCTTGCTCCACAGTTCCTGGATAAAAAGGGAATAGAAGAATGTTCACACCTAAAAGAAATGACGAATGTTCTTTATTATGAGTTTGAGCCACCTCAGTTACTCATAGGACAAGATAATTGGGAGCTGATCATGTCTCAAGAAATAAAGAGAGGAAAACCCGGCGAACCAGTTGCCTCACTGACAGAGCTTGGTTGGGTTCTTCACGGTTTTGACAACAAAATTGTAAAACCAGTACACTTCGTGAATAAGTGTTTGCACGTGAATATGGTCGAAGATAGAATGCACGACATAATAAAAGAACACTTTGCCATAGAATCCCTGGGAGTGCAACCAAGAAGACCAACGACAGACTCAGAGGGAAGAGCTCTAGCCATATTAGAGAAAACCTGTCGAAGGCAGGAGGATGGACGCTTTGAAGTTGGATTGCTGTGGAAAAATGAAGAAGATCAAATGCCAGAAAGCTACAAATCAGCAGAGAAAAGACTGTGCAACATAGAAAAGAAAATGGATAAAGATCTTCACTTAAAAGATGAATATATCAGGCAAATCCAACACTTGATGGATCAAGACTACGCAGAAGAGGCACCAAACAAACCAGACTCTAAAAGAAAATGGTACCTACCTCACTTTTCTGTCATACATCCATTAAAGAAGAAAGTTAGAATTGTCTTTGATGCTGCCGCTAAATGTCATGGAAGAAGTTTAAACGACGCTCTTCTACCGGGACCAGATCTTCTGCAATCTTTGTTTGGGGTGCTAACGAGATTCCGTCAAGGTCCGACTGCAGTGGCAGCTGACATCAAAGAAATGTTCCTCCAGATAAAAATAAGACCTGAAGACAGGGATAGTTTGAGATTTTTGTGGCGAGAAGGGCGTCGAGATATTTCACTGAAAGAGTATAGGATGAGCACTGTCATATTTGGCGCAACCTCGTCACCAAGTACAGCGATCTTCGTGAAGAACAGAAACGCCGAAGATTTCAAAGAACATTATCCAGACGCAGCGAAGGCTATAGTACGTAATCATTACATGGATGATTATCTTCACAGTTTTCACGCCGAAGAAGCACTTGTAAAAGTTGCGCAAGAAGTTGATTTGATTCACAGAAAAGCAGGATTCGAATTAAGAGGATGGGCATCAAATCGACCAAATCTACTACAGCAAATCACGAAAGAATGCAGTGAAAAAACTGAAATAGAGCTCGGAGAAAAAGAAGAGAAAACTCTGGGCTTGCGTTGGTTTACCAAAGAAGACAGCATCGGGTTTCGCACTAACTTACGGAACACGCCCCAAGAAGTGTTGCTAGAAAGAAGAATCCCAACGAAGAGAGAAGTCACCAGTGCAGTCATGAGCACGTTTGACCCGTTAGGGCTGGCGTCACCAGTCTTGATACAAGGAAAAAAGCTGCTGCAAAACATTTGGAGAAGCGGAATTGGTTGGGATGAGCAACTAGAAGAACAAGATCAAGAGTGCTTCGACAACCCAGTTTTAGAATAGTCGCCGTGCCTGAAGATTGGTGCTACGCACAAGGGGGAGATTGTTGGCGACTAACATTAAGATTAATATTTTAAAATTTGGGACTGAATTATTGCTTGCAGTTAGAGTAAGTTCGTTCAAGTGCATTGAAATTTATAGGCGCCTTGAGTGCGGTGACTAGGTTAAAAAAGACTCTTTGTGTATCGAACTTTGTTTGGAACCCTTGTGAAGTGCTTACATTTGGATTTTTCTGGCGCCTAGTGGTAATTATGGTCTGTTATTAATAGTGAGAATTTCTAAGAGCTTTAGATTTATGTTGTTCCTTAGCTTTTAAGATTTTGTTTTACGATCAATGTATTAGGTGCTAGAAATATGTTTAAAAGAACTTGTGTTGATTAAAGAGACTCACAAAGGGTTCATTTATTGGCGATCGGAGAATGTAGAATTGTTCCACGACCCTTTCGTATAAATAATGCAGTAAGAACGAACGCCAGTCAGTCAACCCAGAGCACTGCAATTGGAAACTATTCTTTTATTTCCAAGAAGTACCTCTCCGTTCTTCGCTACCGCTAAGTCTACCTGTCGCGGTATAGGTGCACGACCGGGGTGCACGGGACGGGACGCCTACCAGTGCAACAACGAGGGGCCTTACGGTCGGGGCAAACTCTCCGCCCCGTAAATCTAGCCCCCGCTAACTCCGCGTCTCCGTCAACTTTTGCGGGACAAGTTCCCGGGCGTTGTCGTGTCACTTTGGAACCGACGCGCCGCAACAAACGGTGTAATAACCTCTACTTAATAAATGTTTCTTTACACTCTGTTTAAATTTATGTAATGGTAAATCAACAATGTCTTTCGGAATCAAGTTATAAAAGCGTATACTCGACCCCACAAAGGACTTCTGCACTTTACGCACACGGAAGTAAGGTGTTACTAGTTTATGACGATTTCTAGTTAATAGATCATGTGAATCACCTCTCTGTTTATAGAGATGAATATTTTGTTTCACAAAAACTACATTGTTATAAATATACTGTGAAGCCACCGTAAGTATACCAATATCTTTAAACTTCTCACGAAGAGATTCTCGCGAACCGAGTTTATAAATTGATCGGATGGCCCTTTTTTGCAATACAAAAATAGTTTCTATATCAGCAGCTCCCCCCCACAGTAATATTCCGTACGACATTACACTGTGGAAGTATGCAAAATAAACGAGCCTAGCTGTTTCAACGTCGGTAAATTGCCTTATTTTCCTAACAGCGAAGGCAGCCGCGCTAAGTTTACCCGCCAGTGTCTCTATATGAGCGCCCCACTGAAGCTTATTATCAAGGGTCACCCCCAGAAACACTGTGGAGTTCTCCATCTTCAGCGTTTCACCATTTATTATGATTTTTTTATCAACTTGCTTGACATTGGGTAAAATAAACTCTAAACATTTTGTTTTTTTAGCATTCAAAAGCAAGTTATTAACAGTGAACCAGTGGGATACATGCGATAAGGCACTGTTCACATCGTCAAAATTTTCTTTTCTTCTGTCAGTTTTAAAAATAAGAGATGTGTCATCTGCAAACAATACAATCTCGCAGGCATCGCCTACATGGTAAGGCAAATCGTTGATATATACTAAGAATAAAAAGGGACCCAAGATAGAGCCCTGCGGGACACCCATTGCAGCAGATGAACCCTGGGACTTCATATCACCTATGCACACTTTTTGAGGTCTGTCACTGAGATAAGAGGCAATGAAATCAAGTGCAACGCCTTTAATACCATAATGGTTGAGTTTAATTAGCATGGTTTGGTGATCAACACAATCAAATGCCTTGGAAAGGTCGCAGAAGACCCCAATAGCATTCTGCGAATGCTTCCAGGCATCGTAAATATGTTCTAGCAGTTTGGCACCAGCATCAGTAGTATTATGGCCTTTAGTGAAGCCATACTGCTTGGGGTGAAGCAAGTTATTTATACTGAAATGGAGTAAAAGTTGATTAAGCACAATTTTTTCAAAAACCTTACTAAGAACAGGTAAGATAGAAATAGGTCTGTAATTATTTAGATCGTTTCTATTTCCAGATTTAAATAGGGGAATAAGTTTCCCATGTTTCATTAGATTTGGAAAGGTGCCCAAATCCACACATTCATTAAAAATTACAGCTAAGTAGGGGGCGATATCATAAATTATACTAGATATTACTTTTACAGAGATACCCCATAAATCACCAGTATTTTTCATTTTCAACAACTTAAAATTTTTAATAATATCTGTTGCAGTAATATGTTGAAATTCAAATAGAACATTGCACTCTTTAACACTGCCCCTTAGCAAACTCTGAGCTGCGGATTATACTTTTTTTTAGGATTATACTTCGCCTTCTTCTCTATCGCCATGCTTTAGCATAGGGAAAAGATAATTTTAACCCCTGTCAGTGGATAAAATCAGGGGATAAATTTTTTATCTCCTGCCCATGCTAGCTATGCAGGGGGTCTAAGGGGAAATTATTAGATAGATTAATAATTCCGACCATTAGAGATATTTGACTCTGATGAAAAGTCAATGCGGCCTGCTCCTAATAACTACCAATTAAATTACAATTATGACCTGCCCCAAACTTTCGTACAATACAATCTGGCTAGTTACGTATTCCGTAACAAAAGAGCAATAACACTCAGTGTAATTGCATAGGAAATTGGTGTAATCGCACGCCTAAGCATAACGGAATAATACACTTTTACTCGTAAGATCGACGGTTGAAGCCCTATTCACGTGGAGCATAGCGCTTCCAAAATTATTGTTAACACTCAAACAGACAGACATGCACTCAAGACGAAGATTCAAGAAGAAGTCTAATCAAAGGCGACTCTAGCCCATGTAGCGCCCGTGTGCAATCAATATATTGGCGCCCTCTAGTAGACGCGCGGCCAAAATGGAATACTTACAATACAAGAATACCGTTTGACTTACAGTTATATTTTCACAAGTGAAAGGAAATTCAGGTGGAAAAAATGGTGCAATTTTAAATGATGTCGGGAAGCAAGCAAGCGCGGCTCGGCGCGGCGCCCCCTAAAACCCTGCGCCCTTGCGCGCTGCGTTGCACACCCTGCACCATAGGTAAAGCCGGCACTGAGTCTAATGCTGAGATCTATAGAGCGTGCTCTAAGTCAGGCTTAAGTTAGAGTCAAAACGAGACACAAACATGCACTGACATAAATCTGTCACGTTTTAACTATGTCTAGAGTCTGAGTTGAGTGACTGCGGTCTATAAACAGCCTAAAACCTCGCTTAGAGCTGTGAAATGTGGTTTGTTCGGATACCAACTTAAAACAATCGGAAGTATCAAACGTAATTATAATCAAGTATCGAAGTTTAGGTTTGCTATCGATAGCCGGTGCTTAGTGTGCTTAGGGCCTAAATAAGAGTTAAGCTGGAATCTGGCATTTCACGAAAGTGAAAGCGGTGAACTAAGTCGCCACTTAACTGAAGCGGTAGGCTGAATACGAACGTTCGAGTGCTTTTGTAGACGCACACGAAAATATATAATAGTCTAGAACCTACTGACAGACTGACATACAAGAATAGTGGGACCGGAAACGAACAAATTTTGATTATCCGAAAATTTTCCCAGACAAAGAGGTCTAAAATTATGGAATTTCTTCAACAAGTACATAATTATCTTGTCACTGAATAAAAAATCAAGCGGCAAAGTGCGAGTCGGCCCCGCACACGATGGGTTCCGTAGCATCGCGCCGTACAAGATTTAACACAGCAGCTATAATTATTTATTAAGATCAAGCAAAACCAAAATTTTACAAATAACATTTTATTGCATGGAGACCTTCTTAAATTTACTTTTTTTTTACTATTTATTGTTATCACGGCAATAGAATTACACATTCACACACATTTAAGTGAAAATTTCTTCTTATTGTGGTTCAGGCTTTTCAGGAGATACAGCCAGCCAGACAGACAGACGAAAGGACTAACAATGGACACTTACTAATAGGGTCCAGTTGACACCCTTTGGGTACGGAGCCCTTAAAAATAATAAGTTCTGTAATCTACTCCAAGAAACTATTGTATAGGTAAACTGTCGTTTGTAAAATCCATAAATATTTAGATTAAGTACCTATATTAGTAACGCTGGCGTAGTTATTACGAAAGTGAAAGTGTTCAAGTAACTTGACTTAACTGTAGCGGTAGGCTATACATTTGAGTGCTTTTGTTATACGACTGTTTTTTATATTAGTGTTGTATTGTATATTACGCTGTCTACAAGTCATGACTCGTGCTATTGCATAACTACTTATTAAGATTTATATTAATAGCTTACAAGTTACCAACTTAGGTATTACTGCTGATCATATTACCAATCATAATCAAAGTAACTGACTCTATCAGGTTTCTATGTATGAATCCCTCTTAGGTAATATTCAAATAAATTTCAATTTTTAACTGACTTCCAAAAAGGGTTTGAAAGGGTATACTTCCCAGGTGGTCCCATTGTCATCAGGTCAGGATCTGATGTTAGAATCTTGGACAAAGCGAAGGGAATTTCAAATTTTATAGGCACAAGTGATAAACTTTGTAGTGGTGTTTGAAGTCGGTTTTGTAAAATTTTATCTAAATATATAAAAGGCAAAGGTGACTGACTGACTGAAGGGGATTGATCCCACTGCATGCATGCAATTATCTCTGAGTGGATGCAGCAAGAAAACCATGGATCAATTGAATTGAATAATTTTTTATTCAAACAAACTTTTACAAAGTGCTTCCGAATCATCAAATTAATCTACAACTGGTTCGAAATGAGGTTCTAGTCAAACTAATTTGAAGTGATTGCGATTATTACTGTTGCAATCATTTTTAGACAATCCCAAAGCAGTTCCATATAGATTGTAGTACAGCAACTGTTATTCTCATCTCTTCAGATAATTTGGTAGTTGATTTGTCAGTGATGCCCTATCAGGCGTACTATTTTGAATTATTTAAGTAGGCATTTACTTAATACATAATAAAAAAAATAATACATTATAATAACACAGAAATACTTAAGTTGTTTAAGTATTTAAGCAAAGCGATTATAAGTTCCTTTAAATTAAGCATTTATTTACTCATGTTGATTTATGTCCAATTAAGCATACTAACTAGGTATTACATTAATTATTACAGTACATTTGGTTATATTTGCAGACATCACAAACAAATGGTTTAGAAGCTAAGTACTACTAACTACCATCCTAAAGCTCCTTAACTACCAAAACCATAATTGATTAATGACGTTTTTCATATTGCTATATCAAAAACTACAGCAGGAGAACAAAACTATGGAGAATACCCATTAGATGGATTAATAGAGATTTTTTTTAAGTAATATAGCATTAAAACATCATATTGGTCAGCTTGAGGGCAGAGCAGAGTGCCAGAAGTATGTACTCAATTCACAAAGTACTGATAGAATAAGTGAATAAGACCTAATTTTTATAATAGCCTCAATAGCCCAACGGTTAAGGGTTTGGACTGAAAACTGAAAGGTCGCAGGTTCGATCCCCACCCATTGCACTATTGTCATACCCACTCCTAACACAAGTTTCTGCTTATTTGGAGGGGAGAGGAGAATATTAGTCAAGTTTATCTTAGTTAATATTCTTTTTAAAAAAAAAATTAAAAAAAAAATAGTAATTATTGAGATGTAGATACACATAGATTTAGATCAATGTAATGTGATTCATGTATCCATGTTGACGGCAATGGTGTACCAAAAAACTCAATCAAGTTAATGTTTACACCAGTTTAAAATGTTTACTAAGCTAGTAGAAAAATTTCTAAGTAGTAGCTAATAGCTAATCTTCTACAAAGTGCAAACAATTGCAAAGAAAATCTGATTCATTTTTCAAGTATGTATATGTAGTATTAGAATTAATTGTACAATATTATATCTAGCAACAAGCCCACTATATTTATAGATTACTTTATAACCAATTATGATAATTTAGTATTTAGTTGTTCATAATTTAAAAACTCAGGTAGATTGCAGGAAACTACAAAAACAATGTTGTTACCTAGATTTTTTAGAAAACAGCAATATGAAATTATGATTTTGCAGATATGCAAAAACATAAATGATCAAACTTATTTGTGAGTTTCATAGCATACAATATGCTAATATTATTAATTAAATAGGCATATAATTGAATAACACATACGTGCTAATTGGAGATATTAAGTATGAATTTGAATACCTAATGCAGGCACACCAATTTGTGATATAAAAAGCAGATTACACAAATAAGGACCTCGCGAACCAATGTCAAACCTGCGATTATACAATTTAAATGTTAATGACCTTGTTGTGAGCCTGAACAGCAAAGAGCTCTAGTGATCATGTTAAGAAAAACATACGAGTTGCACATGACGTTTTGTTATCAAACATTATAGGTATTTGCGCGTGTAAACGTAATGAACTGCGATGCACGCTACATGTACGCCTTTGGAACACGGCCCATTCGGTAGAAAAACAATGATTGGCGCACTCACCTGATGTCAATTGCGAATTTCTCCTCACCGCGATTCTGCCCACGGACACAAAGCTCAACCGGACGCTACTCATTTTAATAATCGTAACACACTATCACATTAGCGAAATACTCGACAGATACGCGAACCGAGCGAAATAGAAATGCTCCCAGTTCGCCGTAATCTCTCGTGAGCAATTTTTATTGTATTTATTTGTCAGTGAGAGGCTATTCTGTCATGACGCAACACTTTTAAACAACATCAACACCGATTGCTCGCAAATACACAAATAAAAACTTTACTCGGTTTCTCCGCTGTTACTGCACTATTCTATTTTTTTATTGTATGATTTTATAGCAAAAACAATTTTATTTTGTGGATTTAGGAACGGCCATACTGATGCTCACAGCTGATTTTGATGTGTGATCATAGATTATTAAGATCTGACATCAAAGATTAATAGGTAGGTAGTAGGTAGGTACCTACCTACCATGTATTATGTGAGCATAGAGTACTGAGTAGGTAGGTACCTACCTAGGTAATGTGTGTGACGGTGGAGTGATGTTGAATCTGCACGTTATTTCGAAAGGTACCTCCTACCTACCATACCTACCTACTTCTACCCATGCTGCCCTCCTAACGAAAAGTGCAATAACTCGGGTTTTGGGCCTCACAGACTTTCAACTCTATTTATATGTATGTTAGGCTAAAAGTCCTTGAGGCCCAAAACCCGAGTTATTGCACTTTTCGTTAGGAGGGCACGTAGACAGAGAAGACATAGACCCAGTGACGATTTCTTTCTCACTCACACTAAAAAGAGAGCAGAAATAAAGTTATTAATGTGATAAACAGAGACGCAGCTACCCAATTTTTTGTCCCTCATCGTGTAACCAGTTTTTTTCAAGGTCGCCACACTTTTGTGCGAAACAAACTGACAGTTATAATAAAAATTTAATATCTATGTGTGTTGCCAGCTTTAGGTACCTATACAATGTCCCGATTTTCCCTATCCTACTAATCTTATAAATGTGAAAGTTTGGATGTATGTATGGATGGATGTTTGTTACTCAATCACGCCACACTAAACCGATATGGCTGAAATTTGGCACGGAGATAGGTTTTTTTAGTAATGTCCTCTGACATACCGTAACGGCGGGTTACTTTGGCTACTTTTTCAATTTTTTTTTTAATTTTTGTTGAAACAAAATAAGGTCGTGATGGAAGAAATGAATATTATGAGAAAAGAAAAGAAAGATGATGGATACTACATAATATATGTCGGCGATGATTAAAGTGTTCAGTTAGATAGTGTTGGTTACTGTTCTGAATTATCCTGAAGTTTCGTTCGAATGTCCAACGACCAGTCGAGAACTGTTAGCGATCTTAAGAATTATTTTATTTGCAAAGTTCTTAATTTTTAAAGCCATTTTTAAATAGCTAGAGGCAGACTTTTTATGTTTTTTTTAATAATTATTAACTTAAACTATGAAGAGTTGCAGTTTTATACGACTTCCTGAAAAAAGGAATATACTGTTAATTTCATTCATGATGATTTTGAAGACTTAATGTACAATTTTTGTTGCTGCTACCTTCGTCTATTGCCTTCTCTGTCTACGGGAGGGCAGCATGGTAGGTAGGAAATACCACAGACCAGAAAAGATAGGAAATACATGGAGACCTACCTAATAAATAAATTAGGATGCATCCCCGGTGCATCCTTATAAAAAATTATCGCAAAAAATGGCCGCCCATTAGGGAGTTGCAACGGGAGTTGCTTCAAAACTAACGACATCGTTACAGAGTGAAATCATCGCTGTAGAATGAATACCTCATAAATGTCAAAAAGCCATATTTTTATTTTGCTTTGAAAAATTTGAATGAAAACCTAACATGATTGCTATTTAATGATGTTAGCTGTTACAAAACGATATGGGCAATTAAATGCTAACACGTACAGTATACCTACTCCTTATAAAAACATTACCTATTGGAAAAACAGCAAAGAAATTTATAACTTTTCCAACAAAAGTAGTTACTAATCTATAAAAAGTCAATTTGCCGAGTCTTGCCCTTCCGATAACTACACTGCCTGATGCTATACATAGACATATTGGAATACTGTTCCTAAGCACGTACTTGATGATATTTTAAGCTGATTTTTTATATTTCTAGTTATTTAAAAATATCTTTAACAACACACAATAATTACTTGAACACTATAAATACCACCAAACAATTGTCGCATAAAATGGCAGATAGCTTCCATCCACCTTCCATCATTAGTAAGTAGGATAATATTTCACCTCCATGTATTTGATACCTCCATGGTGCAAGCATCTTTCAACTTTCAAGTGACATCAAATGTCATGTTTACTCAGTGTTGCCATATATACAGATTTATCTGTATCTATACAGATTTTTCATCACCAATACAGATTACAGATTTAGCATAACTTTTATACAGATTTTCGTCATTTTCGCTTCCTCACATAATCTATGATGAAATGATTGAAAATGTATCTCTTTTTAGTGTATAATAATTTAAAATCAAAATCAAAATCAAAATTTATTTATTTCATGTAGGCCAACTTGTAGCTCTTATGAAACGTCAAAAATCTACCACCGGTTCGGAATGCAGATTCTGCTGAGAAGAGCCGGCAAGAAACTCAGCAGTTGCTCTTTTCAAAAAAAATTTTTTTTTTTTTTTACAATTGTTAAAAAGAACTAGGCTATGCACACAATGTTTCCACACAGAAGTTTCAAAAATGTACGCCTACCGCAACCAAAGACATGTTAACATGGGTAGACACAAAGCAGACCCATTCCCGTTGGCGGCACCCATTCACGAGCATGACGCATGATCCAGCCATTGCCTCGCTCAACCATATTTGAGGGTTTATTTAGTTTTTATTTATAGCCTTCAACATTTTTTTCCCTGTGATGTGGATATAATGATTATTATATCCAACTCTTCTGCAATTTGTTACTGCTTTACTAAGTCTCCCTCATTCCAGTGCCGCGGTGGAAAGAATATTTGCCGCAGTAAATTTAATTAAAACAAAAACAAGAAACCATTTAGGCACTGAAACGATTGAGGAACTTCTTTTAACGAAACAACTTCTTAATGATGAACCCTGTTATAAACTCCAAGTTGATAAAAAAATGATTGTTAAAATGAATAAAAATATGTACAAAAAATATTTAATATTGTTTTCTTGAACAGATTTTGTACAGATTTTATTACAGTTTTACAGATTTTATACAGATTTTAGCGTTTTGCGTTCATACAGATTTTGTACAGATTTTTCGACCGTTCTATCCAGATTTCTCGATCTGGCGTGTGGCAACACTGTGTTTACTCAAAATTGTCCAAAATGGCCGAGACAGAAACTGATAATAACAGTATTGTACGGCCCGAAAAAAATAATAAGGGCATAGTCACTAATAATGGACCCCGTCGCGTTACTATATACAAAACGGAGACCGGCTTCGGTTTCAACGTTCGCGGTCAAGTTTCCGAAGGCGGGCAGTTGAGATCGATCAATGGTGAACTGTATGCACCTTTACAGCATGTTAGCGCAGTTCTGGAGCAGGGTGCAGCTGAGCAGGCCGGCATACGAAAAGGGGACAGGATCCTTGAAGTGTGAGTACCAAATCCATATAGTTATCTTGTAAGTGTACCATAGAAATGGCGGTTGAAAACGGCGCTCCCTTTACAGGGTTTTTCTCATTATTGTTTGCATTTCCCAACCTCAGTGACAATTATAAGTTTTTCATACTAAAAGTAACTGGTTCAAATTACATTTCTTTGTAATACGAGATCGTTGGAATAGTGTCTGTGAGTCACAAACCTGTTTTGCGAAATTGTTGTTTAGAAACAGTTAGGTACGTCCGATCTCTTGTGCAAACGTATACTAAAAATATGTTATTGTTGAACCGTACGTTGGGCAACTGGGAATTGAGATGCTTGAATTAATATTTTAAAATAGTTGCGGTGGGTAAACTGTTGTGTGTAAGATTTTATGACTATTTTTTTATCTTTTATTTTTTAAGCTTAGGCTTATCTAATCCTCTTAGCCACTAGGAATCACGACCGGGATTCATGTTGATTCACACTTATTATTTTATTTGGCTTAATTCCCAGCTGAGTGACAGCTTTCTTATGAGGCCCACAGATAGCTACCATTTGTTAAAATTCTATCTGAATCATTAAATAAAATGCAAAATAGAAGTACTATTAAAATAGGTAAACTTTTCACTAAAAAGAGATTATATTAATTGAGTCTTATTTCAAAATACTTTCATAAGACTAAAATATAAATTGAATTAATTTACATTTAAATATATGCATATTATTTGCATACAATATAGCAACAGCTGAGACATTCAGCTGCAATCTAAATAAATATAACTGTTTTTGTATTGTGTAAGGTTTCTTTGGACTGCATTGCTAATTATTGGTACAGATTACACATGAAATATATAGTTCTTAGTTGCTCTAATATGACACTCAAATTCGTTAATTTAGATTGGAGCCAAATTGTGTAAGTCATGAAAAATCATATCACTTAAATATTTTTTTTAATATGAACAATATGAAGTGAGTGAAAAATGCACTCAAAATTTTCCTTCTGCATTTTGTGTACTCAAAGGTCTACATAGACATAGCACAAAAAATAGTTTGTGTAGGACCTAAATCTACTGTTGATGATCAAATGTCCCAAAAGTAATAGGATGTGATAATAAAACGTATAAATATCCATTGTAAGCAAATCTGTTAGATTTCACAATCTGGCATGTGAGTTATGTGCTCATTGCCCACGCAAATCGTGATTATAACCTCATGCATGCTGTATGAAAATTACTGTCTGTATGTAATCTGTATGTATCTATTGTTTCTTGATGTATGTGGGATGTGGTGCATCTAAGTAACATTACACTATTTAACTACTACACAAAAACAGATTCTATTTAACTATTTAACTACTACACAAAAACAGATTCTATTGAACTGAAAAAGCCCCATTGCCAGACATGTGAATGTCTAACTGAGTAAAGTATCATAAGTAAAAACCTACATACATTATAAATGTTAAAGTACACACAGATAGCTTGCAGGATACATTTTATTTCAATTTCATTAGAATTTTTAAAAAAACCCCAATCCAGATGAATTCCAGGCTTCAGAGAGTTGTAATATTTTAGTACGTTAGCCAAATATTGCTGCCATTTTCCCTGAATTTGAACCTGATCATTTAGGAATCTACACCAATCGCTTTCTTAAAACAATAATTTTGTAAAGTATAAATATATAATGCAAGAGCCAAGTCGTTAACAAAAGCAACTATTAATTTTATTATTATTAATGTCTGCTAATACATTGCCAGATACTCCAGTAACCTACATATTATCATTTATCAGGGACACAAGAAATTGTATACTCCCATTATATTCATTACATTTGACACCCAGAGTATTTACGAGTGGAGATAAAAACTTATAATAACTATAAAACAAATATTTTATGCTTTTAAATTACATGAAACCTGCATTAATTATTATTTATTGCTACAGTGCATTTATTGCATTCTTGCTGAACATATTGGTAATTATAGCAAGAGAGTGTCTGCCAATCAGGAGTGATTGCAATTTTCACACTAGCTCTTAATTGTTAGTTTTATCTCTAGCAGTTGTACGTAACTTTAGCTCCCATAAACTACTTTTATGATGTTGTTAAAACTGTTGAATCTATATAGTTTCAAGTATAGTATTTGGTTCGGATAGTTGCCTCATGCAGCCCATTGATTACAAATTACTCAAAAAACAATAAAATACTCATAAAATTACTAAATAAAATATGTTTATCACAGGACATAATGTACTAAATACATAGATCTTAATGAGAACACCACAATTAGGGTAACATCGCAATAATTAATTCTAATCAATCGTAGTTTATGCTTTGTTAATAAAATAATTAAAGTATGACCATTAATTACTTTCATTAGTGATTGAAAACTAGAATAACTAGTAATGTGTAGTAATAAAACAGTTATTATATACTGTAGACACGTGTAATATTAAGTGTATTTGTATTTTTTAAACGTCAGTAGTAGTATCAATATTAAACTTTATTTTGTGCGAGAATGTCGACTGCTGTTAATTTATAAAAGAAGTTTTCACGAGAGAATAATTATGAATTTATGATACTTTATATTTGTGTAGGGTATGATGCAAATCAGGACTCCATACTTTGCTAAGTTTCTGTTAAGTTATATAAAAGTTTTGAATCTTGTTTCTGTATATATGTTTGGTTTGCTTCTTAGTTAGTCCATGTTTCCTGGCACATATAATAATTTGAGTACCTTAGGGGCAAGAATCAAGCATCTTAGACAAGCTCACTCCAACCCAAGAATATAGCTAAAAAAAAATAGTACTAAAATCTGATTGTGTATCTAATTAATATAATAGAGTAATATGATGTCTGTACAAAGATGGGTGTCTGGTGAATTTCGCTTCTGTAGTTATTATTGCGACGACATCGGGTTTGAGATAAATGATCTGGAATTCCCTCAAACTAAAGAGTAATTGAGTCTAAGATTGATAATAATGAGTGCATGACAAATATGTATAATATGTATAATTAATCATCAGTTATACCTATTGTTGTAAGTTTATATGTAGGTATATGTAAACTGTACAAGAAGGAACAGCAGATTTCTTGAGTTATAGGATTTTTATAAACTTTTTAGGCCTCCCAATATGGTTTTAAACAGATGCATATTTTAAAAATAAATCATCGCAAACTTTCCATTCACTGGCACATTAGGCCACGATCGCACTAGTAAGGCGATTGCAAAACGATGGCGAAGAAATTTAAATATAATGAAATCACTGTCGTGTAGTTCTTCTATCATTCTTATTTTGTTTGTGATATCTCAGATTCAGAAAAAATATTCTATTCTATTTCACGCGTTTTTCAAAATGACTATTTTTTTATTGAATTTTTGTTCCAGCAATGGGGTGAACGTAGAGGGCGCCACTCACAAGCAAGTGGTTGATCTGATAAAGTCGGGTGGCGACTGTCTCACTCTCACCGTCATCTCTGTCACACAGAAGGTTAGATTTTTAACTCCTTTTGAATAGCCTGAAACAACGTGAGGTTCATCATATTCATTGGTTGGTTAAGGGATTCTGGTCACAAGCACGCTCCTCTTAACTTTAATTATGGATGTTTGACATTAAGTACCACTTGCTTTAATGGTGATGAAAACATTGTTGAGAATCTGCATTCTGAACCGGTGGTAGAGTATTGATGTTTCATAAGAGTTACAAGTTGGCCTACATGAAATAAATAATTTTTCAACACACTTGCTCATAAAGTGGCTCCAATTTCACCGCAGTTAGGCACATAATTGCACCTATAATCAAACTGTGACTTTTTCATTACTGGAGATTAAATGAGAGCTCACACAATGACTTTAAATATTTAATTGATTTTACAATTACAACAAATTACAAGACGTACAAGTGGCTAGTGTGTGCGGCGGGCGAGGGACAACTGTCTGATGCCAGTAACAAACGTTCCTATAAGCCTCTCCGCGAAACCACTGGCATCAGCATGCCCGCTACAATGATGCTGTAACGAACATGCTGTGAGGGAAACACAAAGCTGTGGATCGTGACGATGAGTGTTCCCCAGGAGGCGGAGCGGCTGGAGCCGTGCGACGAGGGCGCGGCGCCGGCGGGCGTGACGGGCGGCGCGGCGCACTCGCGCGCCACGGTGTACCAGCGCTACGACTACTCGGACAAGCGCTCGCTGCCCGTGTCCGTGCCCGACTACCGCGTGGTGATGGAGCGCAACACGGGCCGCTCGTTCGTGGCCTTCAACGTGCACATGGCGGGCCGCCACCTGTGCAGCCGCCGCTACCGCGAGTTCGCCGCGCTGCACCAGCAGCTGCGCAAGGAGTTCCTGGGTGAGTGCGCTCCCACTCCGCTCAGACTCAAGACAGAGTCAAAACGGGACAGATTTATGTCGGAACATATTTGTGTCTCGTTTTTACTCTATCTTGAGCCCGAACTAAGTCAGAGTACGCTCTATAGATCTCAGCATAAGGTTGAAATGTATAGACCACACTCTCACTCCGCTCAGACAAAGAAAGAACAAGATAGATTATGGCCAGAGTGATATAGGCTACATTTTTTTCAACACACTTGCTCATAAAGTGGCTCCAACTACCCCGCAATTAGGCACATAATGACACCTATAATAAAACTGTGACTTTTTCATTAATATTATTCACAAGTGAGTTATAGAGTTTTTATTTTATTGGTTGAGTTGCTTTGTTTTTAAAAAAAGTTTCTATACAAAAAAGGTCGTGTTCAATAATACAAATAAATTGTACCTATTGCTTGCTCATTTCATGCAACTTCATATTTAAATAGATAATTTCAACTTGTACGTGTTTAATAAATAAAACTTTCATTCAAATATAACTTTTGTTTTTTCTGTAATAAAGAAAACTTGAAATTCCCCATTTTGTACGTGGCTAAAACGCTATCCGCGAAAAGCCAAAAAAAAAAAAACCTCATTCTTTTAGTCTATGGTCGATCGCCATTAAAAGATGCGCGCGCATTCCCTGATTAATATTTCTAGAGGTAATCACCAATGTTCCACACTTGTACCATAATGTACTAATATGAACAAAATCAATAGGATATATCCAAATTCCTTAGTCGAGTTACAGTTTTTGTTTCTTATTTTTATTACTCTTTTCAGAAACAGTAGTAAATGCTTGACCTTTTTAATTTTTAAATGAAGGAAAATTTTTGTTCAGGCTTCAACTTTCCGAAGCTGCCTGGCAAGTGGCCGTTTACGCTGAGCGAACAGCAGCTCGACGCGCGGCGCCGGGGTCTTGAACAGTATTTAGAAAAGGTATTATAGACCATCCAACTACAGTGGACAGTGGACACTCTATCCGGACCTCAGTTATACGGATTTGCCATTATCTGGACTGCAACAGCAACAAATTGCATATCGGGTGCAATAACGTAATAAATTCTCAATAGCCCAACGGTTAAAGGTGCAGACCGAAAACTGAAAAGTCACAGGTTCGATCCCCACCGATGCACTATTGTCGTACCCACTCCTAACACAAGTTTTCACTTATTTGGAGGGGAGAGGAGAATATCAGTCAAGTTCAGCTTGGCTGATATTCTTTTTTTTTTTAAGTGCTATATCTAATATAAACGTAAAAATTCTTTTTACAAAACCAAACTATATCTTTGGCATCCAGCTGCCTAAAAAGAGGAACTGCTGAGTTTCTTCGGCTCTTCTCATCAGAATCTGCTTTCCTAACCGGTGGTAGAGACTTGACTTGTCTTAAGAGCCACAGGTTGGGTACATCAAATATATAAATTTTTAATGTGAATTATTTGTCAGGTGTGCGCGGTTCGCGTGATTGCGGAGTCGGACGCCGTGCAAGAGTTCCTCACAGATTCTGACGACTCGTCCAACCCTTCACCTGTGGAGCTAAAGGTAAGGAGACGTGGAGCTAAAGGTAAGGAGACGTGGAGCTAAAGATAAGGAGATGTGGAGCTAAAGGTAAGGAGACGTGGAGCTAATGGTAGGGAGATGTGGAGTTAAAGGTAAGACGTGGCGCTAAAGGTAAGGATACGTGGAACTAAAGGTAAGGAGATGTGGAGCTAATGGTAACGAGATGGGAAGCTAAAGGTAAGAAAACGTGGAGCTAAAGGTAAGGAGACGTGGAGGTAAAGGTAAGGAGACATGGAGCTAAAGGTAAGGAGACGTGGAGCTAAAGATAAGAAGATGTGGAGCTAAAGGTATGGAGTCGTAGTACTAAAGGTAAGGAGTCTGAGCTCTAGGTGATAAGGAGATCTCTGGATAGTTGGTTTTGGCAGGGGATTTTAGAATTTATAATTTCTGAATTGTTTGGTTTGGGGCTCTAACACCAACTCAAGTAATATTTCAATATCATGTTGTCATGTCATCAATGACGTCAACGAAATGCCAACGCAATACTACCCACTATAAGCGTTGGTGATAGACCCATAGGTCTGATGGGAGGCTCCAAAGAGGACTTTTTTAGAACAAAATCTAGTGTTTCAAACCGAACGGGGATCTCGTATATCATCTTGTGATAACTAAAAGACCCAACCCATTTCTAAGTAAATATTATGAATTATATTTTTTCTTTAGGTGTTGGTTCCGGAGCGCGAAGTGGTGTCGGTGTCGGTGCTGAAGTCCACGAACGCGGACGACGTGTATCGCGCCGTGTGCGAAAAGATCGGCCTCTCCAAAGAGGTTCAGAGCTACTTCTACCTCTTCGAAATCGTCGAATATAACTTTGGTAAGAGTAATTCGTTTTTGTAATAATAGCAGTAAGTTTGATTACACCAAATAATATAAGCATAACAGATAAAAGCTAGTTTTGTATACTTAGTTTGCTAATATGTAATAGTATATCACATCACGCTTCACATCACACTAATATTGTAAAGGCGAAAGTTTGTTTGTGTGTGTGTATGTTTATTACTCCTTCACGCCATAACGAATTAACCAATTTGGCTGAAATTTGGAATGGAGGCAGCTCACATCTAGGATTAAAACATAGGCTACATTTTATCCCGGAAAATTAGAGTCGCTACGGGAATTAAAAAAACCTTAATCCACTCCGACGAAGTCGCGGACATCACCCAGTCCCAGTATATTATAATTTTTGACTGGGAGGCTTTAGCCATAACTAGTTACCATCCTTCGTGAAAGACGTGCCGCCAAGCAATTTAGCGTTCCGGTACGATAGCGTGTAGAAACAGATTAGGGTTATGGCTTGAATATACACTGCCATACCCCTTCCAAGTTAGCCTGCTATCTTATCATGTTAGACGACATCGTCACTTACCATCAGTCGACCAGGACTACCCTTGTCTTCCAATAAAAACACACTAACTTAGACGAGTGTCCCACAGAGCGCAAGCTGCAACCCAACGAGTGTCCGCACTCGCTGTACATACAGAACTACTCCACGGCGTCCAGCAGCTGCCTGGCCGTGCGCAAGTGGCTGTTCAGCCCCGAGCGGGAGATCTCCATCATCAAGGAGGACGACAAGGCCGCGGCGTTCATATTTTGGCAGGTGAGTCTAGGATTACACTCGCTGTACATACAGAACTACTCCACGGCGTCCAGCAGCTGCCTGGCCGTGCGCAAGTGGCTGTTCAGCCCCGAGCGGGAGATCTCCATCATCAAGGAGGACGACAAGGCCGCGGCGTTCATATTTTGGCAGGTGAGTCTAGGATTACACTCGCTGTACATACAGAACTACTCCACGGCGTCCAGCAGCTGCCTGGCCGTGCGCAAGTGGCTGTTCAGCCCCGAGCGGGAGATCTCCATCATCAAGGAGGACGACAAGGCCGCGGCGTTCATATTTTGGCAGGTGAGTCTAGGATTACACTCGCTGTACATACAGAACTACTCCACGGCGTCCAGCAGCTGCCTGGCCGTGCGCAAGTGGCTGTTCAGCCCCGAGCGGGAGATCTCCATCATCAAGGAGGACGACAAGGCCGCGGCGTTCATATTTTGGCAGGTGAGTCTAGGATTACACTCGCTGTACATACAGAACTACTCCACGGCGTCCAGCAGCTGCCTGGCCGTGCGCAAGTGGCTGTTCAGCCCCGAGCGGGAGATCTCCATCATCAAGGAGGACGACAAGGCCGCGGCGTTCATATTTTGGCAGGTGAGTCTAGGATTACACTCGCTGTACATACAGAACTACTCCACGGCGTCCAGCAGCTGCCTGGCCGTGCGCAAGTGGCTGTTCAGCCCCGAGCGGGAGATCTCCATCATCAAGGAGGACGACAAGGCCGCGGCGTTCATATTTTGGCAGGTGAGTCTAGGATTACACTCGCTGTACATACAGAACTACTCCACGGCGTCCAGCAGCTGCCTGGCCGTGCGCAAGTGGCTGTTCAGCCCCGAGCGGGAGATCTCCATCATCAAGGAGGACGACAAGGCCGCGGCGTTCATATTTTGGCAGGTGAGTCTAGGATTACACTCGCTGTACATACAGAACTACTCCACGGCGTCCAGCAGCTGCCTGGCCGTGCGCAAGTGGCTGTTCAGCCCCGAGCGGGAGATCTCCATCATCAAGGAGGACGACAAGGCCGCGGCGTTCATATTTTGGCAGGTGAGTCTAGGATTACACTCGCTGTACATACAGAACTACTCCACGGCGTCCAGCAGCTGCCTGGCCGTGCGCAAGTGGCTGTTCAGCCCCGAGCGGGAGATCTCCATCATCAAGGAGGACGACAAGGCCGCGGCGTTCATATTTTGGCAGGTGAGTCTAGGATTACACTCGCTGTACATACAGAACTACTCCACGGCGTCCAGCAGCTGCCTGGCCGTGCGCAAGTGGCTGTTCAGCCCCGAGCGGGAGATCTCCATCATCAAGGAGGACGACAAGGCCGCGGCGTTCATATTTTGGCAGGTGAGTCTAGGATTACACTCGCTGTACATACAGAACTACTCCACGGCGTCCAGCAGCTGCCTGGCCGTGCGCAAGTGGCTGTTCAGCCCCGAGCGGGAGATCTCCATCATCAAGGAGGACGACAAGGCCGCGGCGTTCATATTTTGGCAGGTGAGTCTAGGATTACACTCGCTGTACATACAGAACTACTCCACGGCGTCCAGCAGCTGCCTGGCCGTGCGCAAGTGGCTGTTCAGCCCCGAGCGGGAGATCTCCATCATCAAGGAGGACGACAAGGCCGCGGCGTTCATATTTTGGCAGGTGAGTCTAGGATTACACTCGCTGTACATACAGAACTACTCCACGGCGTCCAGCAGCTGCCTGGCCGTGCGCAAGTGGCTGTTCAGCCCCGAGCGGGAGATCTCCATCATCAAGGAGGACGACAAGGCCGCGGCGTTCATATTTTGGCAGGTGAGTCTAGGATTACACTCGCTGTACATACAGAACTACTCCACGGCGTCCAGCAGCTGCCTGGCCGTGCGCAAGTGGCTGTTCAGCCCCGAGCGGGAGATCTCCATCATCAAGGAGGACGACAAGGCCGCGGCGTTCATATTTTGGCAGGTGAGTCTAGGATTACACTCGCTGTACATACAGAACTACTCCACGGCGTCCAGCAGCTGCCTGGCCGTGCGCAAGTGGCTGTTCAGCCCCGAGCGGGAGATCTCCATCATCAAGGAGGACGACAAGGCCGCGGCGTTCATATTTTGGCAGGTGAGTCTAGGATTACACTCGCTGTACATACAGAACTACTCCACGGCGTCCAGCAGCTGCCTGGCCGTGCGCAAGTGGCTGTTCAGCCCCGAGCGGGAGATCTCCATCATCAAGGAGGACGACAAGGCCGCGGCGTTCATATTTTGGCAGGTCAGTCTAGGATTACATTCCAAGTTGCCGGCTTGTTGGTGTTTATAGGATTTATTTTGGTGAGTGTGCTCAGAACCTCTTCGATCTTGTCCCCCCTTCACCTTTTACCATCGCACTGCAAGACAAAGGGAGAGCTTCCATCCCTACGTCGTTGATATTCCATCTAAGCCTTTCGATATTCAAGACGTCATTGACATGAAAAGCATTGCTAGAGCAGGAAATTTCTGCCATAGTCGTGGATACAGTAAAAAATACAAGTCTCCTCTGGCCGTGGAGCCTGAGGGGGGTGCGGGCGTCGAGGCGTGGCCTCATTGCTCGGGTGGGGTGCGGGGAAGAACGCTTCCTCGGTGGTGAATTTTGGCCTTATGGTCGAGGCTCACTGACGTAGGGCAGGAACCTGTGGTTAGTCCGCGGGGTTGTGCACCGCGACAGGGACTGGCAGTAATGGACGTCGTGTTCCTCAGGCGGTGGAGGACGTGAACCGCGGCGTGTGCGTGGCGGGCGCGCGCCTCTACCAGCTGAAGGCGCTGCAGGACGTGCGGCGCGCGCCCGCCTACCTGGCGCTGGCGCGCACGCTGCCCGGCTACGGCGACGTGGCGTTCCCGCCCGCGCGCACCGACTGCCGCGCCACGCCCGTCGTCGCCGTCACCGTCGGTGAGACGCGAGCCGGCTGCCACCTCTGTACCGACGCTCTCTCGTCGTCGGTCGCCTGTAGTTGCCGGGTTCGGTTGCAGGTTGGAGCGGCCTGAAGCTGTCGGCGTGGTGCGAGAGCGAGAACACGTGCGCGGGCGCGTCGGCCGCGGTGCCGTGGAGCGACGTGCGCGAGTGGCGCGCCGACGACGAGGCGGCGGCCGCGCGCCTCACCTACCGCCGCCGGGAGCGCGCGCCGCGTACGCTCGCGCTCTACACGCCATACGTAAGTTGACTTGACTTGCACTGCGGTTTTAGTAACGCGCGGTTTAAGAAACGTGCGGTTTGAGAAACGTGCGGTTTAAGAAACGTGCGGTTTTAGAATATTGCGGTTTCAGAATCGTGTGTACATAGATAGCTTAGCTGATGTGGCAGGGAACCGATAGACGTCCGGATCCCAAGGTGCTGGAAGAGCGACTCCGCACCAGGAAGTGCAACGTTGGTAGAGCCCCTACTAGGACGGCGGACGATCGGCTTGTTCGCTTTAGGACAGATTCGCTTTACGACAGATTCGCTTTACGGCAGATTCGCTTTACGGCAAAAATTGTACAGGTCGAGATAAAATATGGTCTCCACTCCAAGGAAAACTTTCCTTTATATAATTATTATTG
Source organism: Hipparchia sbordonii (assembly GCA_038048805.1). Classification (NCBI taxonomy): domain Eukaryota; kingdom Metazoa; phylum Arthropoda; class Insecta; order Lepidoptera; family Nymphalidae; genus Hipparchia; species Hipparchia sbordonii. The sequence goes on from CM076112.1 coordinate 692,612, forward strand.
ACCGAGCGAAGCGAGGTCTCCGAGTCTACTTGAGTGAATTTGCACTTGTCCGTCATTTGAATTTTTTCTTTAAACTAAAGTTAGGTTAGGTTAGGGTTATACATGAATATTCAGGTGCCCGGCCGAGGGCCGGGCACTTAGGTTCTGTTGGGATCGTAAACCTACCTAAAGCTTACAAAAAAAAAGTAAGTAAAAAAAATTGTTTTTTTTTTGGATGCTAATATTAGGTACATTTTGATGATAGAACAATGTAGGATGTGTTATAAATTATAATTATAATTAAAAGTTAAAACTATCTTTAGGGAATTATAGGATACCGCGAGTTCTCAGTTCGGGGCGAACCACTAGTTATATATTGTAATAATTAACTTTTAACATTAGACGTAATAAAAAATAATAATAGTTGACGTAAAACTGTTTTAACATGACTTGACCGATAGTAAATACAGCGCCATCTATTAGCATTAATGTATTAACTTGTTTAATGTATTATTAATTTTAAACAAAAATCTATCTATATATATTCGAGTTCACTGTACTTCTGCCGTAAAGCGAATCTGCCGTAAAGCGAATCTGCCGTAAAGCGAATCTGTCGTAAAGCGAATCTGTCCTAAAGCGAACAAGCGGGACGATCGGGCGAGTCGTTGGCAGCCTTTGCACGTGAACGAGGTAATTTTTTGCATGGGCATAGTTGAGGACTGGAGAGTGACATAGGCTACCTTTTATCCCGAAAAATAGAATAAAATAGAAATATCTTTATTGGTAGCAATAAACACAAAAATATACAAAATAAATCAAAATTAAAAACAAACAAAATCGAAGAGTTCCCGCGGGATTTTAAAAAGTAAGTCCACGCAGACGAAGTCGCGGGCATCAGCTAGTATTTTTATATAACTTATGTGGTATAAATATTTTTTTGCAGTACCAATTTCTATGCAACTGCATGGATCGAATAGCGGAGGAAGCGAACTGGGTCGACACCGGGGAATAGGGCCTCGCCCATCCGGCGCCCTCTAGTGTAAGCTAACCGACGGTATTACGCCACCACACGCTGCCATCTTCAGACATGTCATTCTCAAAAAAAAAAAAAAAGTGAGAATGTTGCTAGTATTGAAAAATTGTACCAACTTCGCTGTTCTGTAAATATTTGTATGCAAAACTTACAAAGTGCTACCAATTGTATTGAACACAATGTCTAAAGTCTGATTTTTAATTCGGTGGAATTCTGACACTTGTCATTTTATAAATCGAGCGAGTTATTTATATGAAAAACAGTGTACCTGTAGTTCGATTTTACCCCGAACTATCTGTCAGGCATTTGTCATAAATATCTATGTGCGGCAATTGATATTTATTTTTCTAAGTTTAAATTTGATATCTTTTTTGTGGGATTTTTTAAATCTCTGGTAACATTAAGATACGTCAGAATTCCACGCAATTAAAAATCAGACTATACGCTAAATTGACATTAGATTGACAGCCGCAATGCTATCCCTATCCGCAGGCAACATTGTGAAAGAGAAAGCACTAGTTAGTATTGGCAATTTAGTTTTAGAGATTCTGTTCAATGGGATTAATAACTTAATTGTCTCGTCCCTAAAGTTGAAATTGCGCTGGCAATTTTCTTTATCATTTGGGGTGCCTGATTTTACGTAGCACATCGACGCATATTGCATATCTACCGATTACCGCCTTTATGACATTAATGGAAAGAGTTGTTGTTTGCTATTTCATTTTTTTCGATGACAAGATAGTCCTTGACTGCGATCTCACCTGATGGTAAGTGACGATGCAGTCTAAGATGCTGTGGTTACAAGTGTGCGAAATGCGTTGAAGTGCTAAAAGTATAAACAAAATTGTTCTACATTTTTTCTATACAGATACCTATTATATCTCCACGCCCTTATATTTTCATGTCAAAGCTAGCCTAAAGCTTCGGACAACTTGGCATAATTCCGCGAGCGGAATGCAATTTCCGTGGCGTTGCGCGAAATTCCGCTAGATATTTTTTGTTTAACTTTTTCGATTTAATGTACCAGTGTTGCCAACCTTTTTAGAATGTTTTCCAGTGAAAGTGCTAGCTGTTTTTTTGGCAAGTTTTGTATACATAATACATATAGATTATTTTTTATTGAAATGGTGGCGTCAAAATCCTATCTAGTTTACGTATTATATACAGGGTGTTTGTATTTAAATAAGGCAGGATGAGAAAATTTTAAACCTCAAGCTGATATTTGGATCAAATTCTATATCTCCTGTCTCATTTAAAAAGAGCATCCTGTATAATATTATTGTAAGTAATGTGATTTTTTTAAGATTTAATTATTTATCATTATTGGGAATATTTTAGACATTTATTAATTATAATATTATTATTATTATTGTATTATGTATTTGATTATTAGGGTTGCCATGTAAACCGTGACACTGTGATAGGTTTTTTTTTTATTTTATTGGTAATAATTTTTTTAATGTACGAGACAGGTGGAAATTTGAAATGAGGGTAGATTTTTAATTTTGCTAACTATAGTAGGGTAGTTGACTTCTGACAATATTTTAAGTTTTGTTCACAATTCACATCTTATTTACTTATAGAATGGAGTTGGGTAAATTTCCTAATATTTTTCAAAATCTAACAAAATTCTTTCATGAATTTTGTTAGATTTTTGATTTTGATTTTGAAAAATTCATAATTTTGATAAAAGCCATTTTATTATACGAAGTTCAAGTATAAATTATATTAAATTATTCAGAAAAAATAGCAATCAATCATCAAATTTGGGATGTTTCTTAATTTTTTGCCATTTTAGACAATTTTTCGATCTTCTATTAAAAAAAATATATTAGGCGCTCATTGCACTATCAAGTTTCTTTTACCGTATTAATAAATTAATGGTATTTACACACAGACTAATTAGCTAAACAATATAGAAGTTAACTACCCTACACGATTCGATGGCTTTGTTTTTCAATTATGGAGAATCGAATAGTATTTATTGATATTGAATGAATTAAAATGTTGCATCAGTTTAAGTGAATAGTCCAATAGTAACAATAAATTACAAAAAAAAAAAAATTTGAAATTCGCCACGACAAAATAATATACGACAAGTGGCCCTGTACACATTAGCCCAGCGTATTGGGCTAACGGAGCAGTGATAGCCTAGTCGTTAGGCCTGTGGGGTTCTATTCGGAAAGTCGCGGCTTCGATCCCGGGCACGCGTCTCTGACTTTTCGGACATTTGTAGCACCAGAGTGACCAATGCATTGCCGGCTCTTCAGGATTTGTTGGACCGTTTAAGGTGAGTAATTGGATATCATATGCTCCAACGGTGAAGGAAGACGTCGTGAAGAAACCTGCACGCCTGAGAGTTCTCCATAATGTTCTCCAAGGTATGTGAAGCCTGCCAATTTGCATTAGACATAATTCCTTTAATAGAAATTCGCAAAGACAAAACAATTGGCCTATTCAACTTGACACGACAAATAAGTGTACGAGTTCTGGACTCCGAAACGACTAAAAGTTAACAGTTAATTAATGTACTTACAAGTTTTTATACATAATCAATACATATAATTATTAATTAATTACCTAATTAATATTATTGCGATTTTTGTAATATTTTTAAAGACATCAAGGTCTATAGCACCTGAGTGTACAGCGTTTACAGTAAGCTAATATAATCCCTATGTTAAATAACAATAAGTGCGAATATTCATTTTTCATTTTCGCGTAAGATCACACTGGGTTAATGTCGAACGACTATTTATCGTGTACCCCACCGATACACACGTATGTATAAGACAATTTATCGGCACGATAAATTATCGTGTTCGTACGTGTCTCTCGTGTATGTTTCACTCGTTTAACAATTGTCCGTCGTTATAACGGTATTCTAAATGTCTTAAGTTATTTTTGCTATGATTTAATTTATGATTATTGTAATTTACTTATGTAATTTGTGTCGGAAAAATTACAATTATTCTAAGAAAAGTTGTCAAATGAGAGCTTGTAGGGGATTTCATTGGCATTGATTCTATTTTAGATTTTAAGCGTATTCGCGTTTTTGTCTCGCCAAGAAGGAAAGATAAAAAAGGTCAGACAAATCTTTTTTAGCTCGAAACACAAACCTTGAAACTATGTGTCAGTCTTGAAAAAGGTAGTTGTGGTTTTAAGTTATTATTTTAATATTTTTTTCGTCCTTTTATAACTATATTTAAAAGAAAAAGATGCAGATTCTCTTAGCCCTGAGAAATCAGGATCCACGCCAATGTAATATCAGGTGACAGAATACGACAAAATGTTGTACGATAAAAAGTCTCAGTGTGTTTTACGCGTATTATGGTTATAATGTTAGTTAATTTAGACAAATTTTGTAAGAGCCTATTTGTTTAATGGACATGTACTAAAGTAATCAATTTCCCGTGCTTAAAAGTTTACATTAGTGAGGTAAAAAATAAAACTTCAATAATGCTATATTAAGTATCGTAGTGTTTTATCAACAAGCATGTATTCTTATCGATTAGAATATTAAATCATTAATTTATAACAATTATAACATTATAGTAAATTAGTGAAAAATAATCATTAGCTCATTTTAAACAAAATATATAGCGTAACTAATCAAATTTTATGAAAATCAATTTTACAACTTCGGTAATTAACTTTATAAAAAAATTCTTTTCAAAAAACCGACTTCAAACGCCACTACAAAGTATAAAAATAATTTTATTTTGTACACGTTTGTTGAAGTCGGGCGGCTTAAATAGAAACGATGAAACCGATACGCGATGCTCACCCGATTTCAGTAAGCGTGTCTCTTATAAAATAAGGTAAGCGTCGCGTATCGATTTCATCGTTTCTAGTTAAGCCCGCCCGACTTCAACAAACGTGTACAAAATAAAATTATTTTTATACTTTGTAGTGGCGTTTGAAGTCGGTTTTTTGAAAAGAATTTTTATTTTAAGCTTTTTAGTGTAGCTTGTTCCTGCTCTCTTTCTCCCCTCCCTCCAACACTACGGTACTAAAGTAGTCTTATACTTGGTACCTACAGTACTTATTAACAACACACAATTTCTAAAGAGCTAGGACCAGGAGGTCCATGATGTAGTCCATGCTTGGTACCAAAAATATCAATTCGAAAGCGACAGTTCGTAATTCCTCCAACCCTGCAGCATCAGGATTGAGGAGCTAGAACCTTGAATTTTATATGTAGTATATGCTTGGTACCAACAATATCAATTCGTAAGCGACAGTTCCTAAATCCTCACAGATTAGGTAGGCAGTACCCCTGCAGCATCAGTATTGAAGAGCTAGGACCTTGAGCTCCACGATGTAGCCTATGCTTAATACTAACAATATCAATTCGCAAGCGAAAGTCCCTAAATCCTCACAGTTTAGGTAGGCAGTACCCTGCAGCATCAGGATTGAGGAGTAGGACCTGAAGCTCTAAGATCTAGTATATGCTTAGGCCAAGCATACCGATTCGTAAATGACAGTTCTTAAAACCCCATAATTTAGGGGGAAAGTACCTCTGCAGCATCAGGCTTGAAGAGTTGAAGGTAAATATTTTTATGGGACCATTTCGCGAGCTTCTTCTGTCGATTAAAAAAAAAACCGCGTGAATCGGTCCAGAAACCCCGGAGTAATCGGCGGGCATACATAGAAAAAAAAAAAAAAATATACCGGCCGAATTGATAACCTCCTCCTTTTTGGAAGTCGGTTAAAAATGAGTTTCATTTATTTAAGTAACTGATTATTGTGACGCATTTTTTGATTATTATTAAAATATTTGCCATAGTAAAATATAACATATAATTAACATACATAATTAACGTTCATAATTTGAAAAAACCCTTTTTGATCTAATAAAATTTATAACAAGCGCAATTAAATTAAAATTTAAATATTATTCTTTAACAAAGTCAATCGACTCTGTACGTCTTAAAATAAGGCAAAAGTAAAAAAAATATATATTGTAAGTGTTAAAACACAATTTTTTTTTATTATTAATAAAAAACGGCTTAAAAAGCATTTTTGATAGACATAGGTATCAAAATGAAAAAAATCGGATTTACTGGAATTGATATATTATTAAGGCCACTAAATAGTTCGAAATCAAATCAAAAGTTTTTTAAAAATTTAATTTGATGTATGCAAAATCATCATACCTAATAACTGTATCCTGTAGATAAAATATATTTTGCTATATTTAAAAATGGAATCCGAAAAATCCAAGTGACATAACTGTCATGCTTGATTTTCGCAACTACCCCCGGTATAAATTTAACGTTTTGAGTTTTAAGTACCACTACTAGATGTAGTGTCTCTACCAGTGGTTGATACAAAATCAAAAACATATCACAAATTTCGAGAGCCGTGCAGTAGCGGTAAAACAAGCTCAGCACTGGGAGCATGGGCAGGATATAAAAGCTTTATCCCCCGATTTTATCCACTGACAGGGGATAAACCTATATTTTCCCTATGCTAGAGCATGGCGACAGGGGAAAGGAGAAGTTTATCCCTATTTGACATTACAAGTGGAGCAACTTCCCCCGGATAGAGCATGGGGACAAGTGAAAGGGATAAACTTTTCCTTTTTTGATTTTTGAAAGGGTCAAACGAAAACAAAAACCACAGACAAAAACCACCTACGAATCACCTATTAACTGTCAAAATCACGAGTATAGATAAAAATAATGACTTTTTGAGATCGAATTGACATAAATTTTGAAGTATTGTGGTATTTGTACCTCCTACTTCCATGATTTTCTTATAATGGCAATAATTGCGGGGATAAATTTTCTCCCATTTTATCCACTGTCAATATTCTTCCACCGCTGAGCCCATGCTCGACGGGTGGATAAGGGGATAAACATTTTATCCTTTTCCCGGGGATAAAACTTCTCCCGCCCATGCTCGCCCTGCTGACGTGGGTTCGAATCTCGTCGGTTCCGCAATTTTTTAAATATATTCAAAGTTTATTCAGAGAAATTCCTTTAAGTATAGCTCACTTTAATAAAAATATTATAAACTTTTAATTTTAACATTAGATATTAATAATTATTAATCATATAAAAGTTATCAAACAATTTGTTAAAACATCGCACCTTTTGATTTATTAAATTTTGCATGCTTTATCGAAACAGTATTTATATGAAATCAGTTCAAATCGTGAAATATATTATGTACTAATGTGATTTTTCTTGTATTATTTTATGTTTTTTGAACACTGTATATAGATATATTAATTAATACTATACATATTATAGATCATATTATATAATGTACTGTTATAGTTTTTAAGTGATTTTAATAAGTTGATATGACAGAAGAATGACAAGTACTTAGAATAATATAGTAATCTCTTTTTTTATGTTACTGGGAAATTTTAATTAGATAATAATAATTAAGGCTGAAATAAATAGAACGCGCATTTTACGCTTGTCCAACGCGTGTCCAACGCGTGTCCAACGCGTGTCCAACGCGTATCCAATGCAGCTACAGAAATTGCAATACAAAAAACTTTATGAAGGTGTTCACAGTTGTTACATTACAGTTCTGTGTACTATAAATCAGTCACATTGTACGATTCACATCTAATAGAATGCGTCGGACCGCATTGACAAAGCAAATTGAAATGTGACGTATAAAGCGCTGTTTTAAAGTTCACATATAAATCTGGGAATCCCCGCGACCATCGGTGCATTTTTATTGCATCGGATATTTGGCACACGACATCCAGTCACTACACTTGGATTCCAGACCTCTAGTTTAGTACGTGTAGTACTAAACTAGAGGTCTGGAATCCAATTCAGTACGCGGCTTAAGATGTGAATCGTACTTTACACGCGTTGTAACATCCTGCCATGCCGTTCCGTTGCGCTGTGTATGTTTGTCTTTATCAAAGCTTGTTATCAGAATAAATGTTTGCCTCTTTAAGGTGAGCCCACACTAACGTTTTCGGGCTTAATATAAAAAAATTAAAGAAGTTTTTATTCTCGAAACTTTGTAGGATGGCTGATATAATTGAAACTTAGTGTAGACTCGTCTTAAAATCTGTTTGTTCATCACGGAATAATGTTTTCTATACCGTGGTGTTCATAGTGCAATACAGCCTTTAAGGAATTACTAGTTGCTAGATATTTCAGTTTATATTATATTGAAGTATATTGATATGTTTTATATAATGTCGCGGCATAGCTGCGTACATAAAATGATTAATTGTGATGGTTAAGTTATGTTAACCCACGAAACGTTTCTTAATTTAATTGCAAATTGCAATCTAAGGGTGAATGCACACTACGGCAAGGAGCTGTAAGAGGCGCATAGCATATCCGTGTCAGGGGCACTACCGTCAACACTTAAAGTACTATTATTTCAATATTGTTTTGACATGTTATACAATGATGATCTTAAATTAAGTAACATAATCAAGTTCAATGTATGGCATGTCAAAACAATATTGTAATAATATTACTTAAAGCGTTGGTGATAGGGCCCCATGTCAGCGGAGCGTGCGATTTAATTCACTTTTATGTCAGCTTAGGAAAAATTAATTGAAAGGCTGTATTAATACACCTGACATCTGTCGAGCGGCGCTGGCACGCCAGTGAAGTGCTGTCTGCCAACGTTGGATTGACCAGTGTCCCCTATAAGATACGATCTAGTAATAGCTTCGACAGTCAGGATGAATTAAAACGTACCATAAGTGTTACTGCTAATTTTGCTTTTCTGTTATACCCGCATATATATAAAACATAGGACAGCTAGCTATGTCTTATTAAAGTACCGAATAAGTAAGTAAACAAAAAAAACAATTCTAAAAATCATTAACAAAATATATTAACATTATTTAACTAAACAGCAATAACTAAGGAAATGTATCTATGAAAGCATTGATCTTATTGTAAAGGAGCCTTCTCATTGGTATTATTTCAAAAAGTTTCGTTCTGTTTTTCCGTCATTTTTTCGGACCAGTGAGCAGGTATCTTAAGACCATTTACACGCAGCAACATGAAGGGTCCAGACGTACTGCATTTGAATTGCAAGCCAACTGCTAAATTTATGTTTACAGTTTTATTGCAGTCGTTAATTAGCTATGCGATTGAGTCACGTTGTATTCATTTGACAGGTTAAACGGATGATTGATTTATGAAACTACAAATCCGATATTCTTCCACAATCGCATGGCTGGTCTATTACTCGGAATGCACGCCAACTGCACTCAGGCTGTGTTGTCGGTCTTCAGTTATCTCGACTGCAATAAAACAGCATCCAAATTGCAACTTTGCAATTGGATTGCAGTTAAAATACATTCCGTCTGACAGTAATATGAATTCTTTATATTATTTTGCATTAAGTTGCGCAACCTTGCATCTTGCAAGGAGTGTAACTACCTAGACACGTTATGAGTAAATGTGCATTTATCTTTTTCGTTGATCGACATTGATGCATTGAAGCGACAATCTGAACATATTACACAGGTCTACAGTGAAAATGTTGCAGCCAAAACTATAACTGTTTTTTAGTATATTGGGTACCCGGATTACAACTGCATACTTATTTTTTTAATGCTACGTGTAGTTTTCGAGATACGAGGTATGTCTAAAAAAAGACAAAATAAGCCATTTTAAACATTTAATTACATTATTTTACAGCTAGGAAGCTTCTTATTCAGATTTTTTAAAATGTTCATTGCTATGATTGTCCCATGTGATACTCCAACAATAATCTGCCATCATATGCTCATCCCAACGACCTTGGTACCTATTTTCCGTCAGTTTTAGATCCTGATGGAAGCGCTCTCCTCGTTCTTTGTTGTAGGAGCCAAGATTTTCATGAAACTTGTCCAAGTGGCTGTGCAGGGAGTGCACTTGTATGCTCATGTTACAGCCAACCTTTTTAAAGTTATCTAGAAGGTCCTGAACTAATTCCACGTCATTTTTTGCCTTTCATCACCTAAGAAATTTTTGAAAATTTTTTCTCTGTCATGCTCACGACAAAATGAGACTTTCGTGCCTGTAGCAATTAAATTCCTTTCTTTAAGTCTCGATGCTAGTCTCAGACCTCTCTTTGCAATGGTAAATACGTAAAGTACTGAGTAAAGAATACGGGCGGCGCTGATGATTCAAGATCACTGTCTCGTTCATTTGAAGAGACCTCCATCATATCTGTCTCCGACGAATCCGATGGTGCTGCCCTCATAGTATCGTCTGAGAGTGGTAAAGGCCGTCTAGTAGACGATAGGTCTGGATATGTCATTTTTTTTCAATTTACCCCATGCAATTTGATCAAACAAAAATAAAAATCATCAAAATAGTTTTTTTGGTTCTGATCAAATCATAGGTACACCGAACTTCAATTGTGCTCGTTTACCACTCGACCACTGACTCGAATATTCAATACACAATTTGCACATGATATTTTGTACCCAGGGATGATAAAAGCCCTTGATCTCGATCTTAAAAGAGTCAAAATACGCCCTTTTTATGAAGGCCGTTATAGGTTTTCTGAGTTTTTTCACTACATGTTCACCAAAAATGTTACAAAATGTATTCGAATTATTTAATCAACTCCTCCTATATGACGACATAATGATATTATCGGATAATCACACAAATTGGTGGAATACGAACACATTAAACATAGCAAAATGGGTATTTTTTTCCGATGAGGGTAGTTCAAAAACTACACGTAGTTTTGACCTTGAAAAACTTCTGTACGACTAATTATCAAGTCATTCATCAAATCATATAATAGGATTGCTAGCAAAAAAAGTTTTTCAGTTTTTGTAGACCTGTGTTATCATTATATGAATGATAAGGTAGAGTTTAATTCTTGAGATCTATAGAGCGTGCTCTGACTTAGCTCGGACTTAGCTCGGACTCAAGATAAGAGTTAAAACGAGACGAGAGATATAAATCTGTCCCGTTTTATGTCTGTCTTAAGTCTGAGAAGAGGCAGAATGCGGTGTATAGATTTCAGCCTTAGTCTGAATTTGTCGCGATAAAGTGAATATTCGCCAAATCCCGATAATTTAGCCGCACTATTACTTACGATAATAGTAATCTGCTGTGGAATTATCTAAAAATTATTGCTATAGTGTGAAGAACACAGTCACATCTGGGGGCCTACCACCAACGCTTAAAGTGTTATTATTTCAATATTGCGTTGACATGTCTTACAAGGACATCCATAAGTTACCTCCGAGCTTCCGAGTACATTAAGGTCATCATTGTATGAAATGAGAAAACTATATGTAGGCCCCCTATAGTGCTCTTGTAGCATGGTGCGGAATAGACAATAGACTTATTTAAATTACTACAGTTATTTGGGACTCATTCCGAATTTTACGACTGTAATATTTAGGGTGCAACTGAAAATAAGTCCTGCGCGGCAACGGACAAAAGTGAAAAGGAATGGTTCGTCTAAATTGTCACCTCTCTTAATAATAATAATGTCCTCCCGACCGAATCCGGTCACGGCGGCCAATCTCCTCAGAGATTAGCCATTTGCGTGGGACATATTATAGTGCACTAGTGTGTGCGCAAAAAAACAACAGGCGCACTCTCTATTCCCTCACTCTCACAGTCCGATGGGACGAAAATCTGACACGACCGGAGAAAGATCAGGCTCAGGACCGACAGCTTTAAGTGCTCTCCGAGGCATGGTGGTGACTGACCGCCAGCTTCCTAACTCCGGGCTAGTACTGAGAATTTCTTGACAGAACACCCCAATAAATTTTATGGCCCGACCCGGGAATCAAACCCGAGACCTCGTGATCTGCAGCCGAACTTGCTAAATCAAGAGGCAGTTACCCGTATCATCATTATCTGTTGTCTATACCGCACCATGCTATACCACACAGACCGTATTGGCTAAAATGGCGTTCTTGCTGTATTAACGCATAACCAAAAGCAAGAGTACCAGCCAATCAGAGCTGATTGTGATGATTGTGATAGACAGTCCCAATGTGTGGCGCGACTTGTAAATGGTCTAAAACATGTAGCGTATGGTATCGTGTACATTCCAGTTTCACTATTAGTCTCACTTAGAGTAATTATTGAATAACTAACGAGTAATTATCGAGGTTATATGTGCGAGGGACGGTTTTACCTGTAAACTATCACTATGTATAGGTTTCACTTAAATAAATTAATTGTATTACATGGATTTTGTTTTATTTGAACTTATCTATCCTTTTTTATTTTTACTTTTGTGTAGCGCAATGTCAACTTTTTCATTCTAAACTTCATAAAAATCAACCATTGACTTCGGATTCCAACCCGCTAGAGTATCACAGTTCAATGCCAAAGTCTACTGAAGACTACTAGAATAGAATAGAATAGAAATATTTTTTATTCAAATAAACTTTTTACAAGCACTTTTGAATCGTCAATGAATCTACCACTGGTTCGGAATGCCTTTCCTGCCGAGAAGAGCCAGCAAGAAACTCGGCGGTTGCTCTTTTCAAAAAAAATAAAAATTTTACAATTGTTATTGAAACTATGCTATGTATTCAGTGCTTCCACGATGAATTTTCCTGAGTACAATACAAGTAAAAATAAATACAATACAAATACAAATAAATACAATTCAATACATGTCAACACAGGCAGGCAAAAGCAGACCCATTCCCGTTGGTGGCACCCGTTCACGAGCATGACGCATGATCCAGCCATTGCTTCGCTCAACCATATTTGAGGGAACGTAACAACCCGCATCACACGACACCACCACAGAAATGTTTAAAGAGAGCATGACTACTCAGGCTACCCATGTTGAGGCATCGAATTGAGTATCAATATTAAACTATTCATTTTGAGACATGACTGAAAATGAATAGTTTAATATTGATACTCAATTCGATGCCTCAACATGGGTAGCCTGAGTAGAAGTGACAAAACTTTCTCGTAGCGTGCATGTTAGCCCTACAGACTATAAACTATCTCTGTGCTAAACAGCCAAATCGGTCCAGTCATTGTGGCGTGATTGAGTAACAAACATCCACACTTTCACATTTATAATATTATTATATACAGTAAAAGCTCTTTATTCGCGGGGGATACGTTCCGTAAATATGCCGCGAATACAGAAACCGTGAATATGGAATGGTAATTTGTATGGGATTATAGGGGATACGTTCCTAGGTGACAAAATAAAAAACAAATATATAAAAAAAAAAAACAATTTAATTTTAGTTTTTGGCCATATTTGATTAATTATTATTTTCAGGTTTAGGCAATGGTTTTAAGAATTTTGTAATTTTTCTTGCTTGACGCTTTTTATTAAAAGCTCCTTCAATTCAAACTGATATTCAGCAGTGGCATTAGCAATTTGCCTCTTAAAAATAAGGCTTTGTTCTATAGACAGATCAGTTTTCATAAAAAAATCACAATGCTCATATGCCATTCTTAAACCTTCACTGAGATTTTTCAAATATTAGTCCATTTGACGACGCGTTTACAGGATATAATATTGGGCTTGATACCTATTGGAATCCTTTTTATGTATATGTACCGATGTACCGATTAGATCCGCGAATAGAGAAATCTAGCCGCGAATATAGGAATTGGGTCGCATTTTTTTAATCCGCGAATAGTGAAAACGCGAATAAAGGAAGCGCGAATAAGGAGCTTTTACTGTATTATATTATATATATATATATATATTATATAATTATATATTATATAATATATATTATATATATTATATATTATATAGCAGGATTAGGATATAGTAGGATTTATCTTCACCCTACTGTCGTAGGCATAACCTCATGCGGCATCAGGTCACAGACCCTAAGTGCCTGCTAATCAGGAACCTGCCTAGTTGCACTGCACGCAGGGCTGCGCGGCGGCGCGGTGGCGCGGCTGTAATCCGGTAAGCCTGTTGTCGAACACTAATTTCTTTAATGGCGGCGTCTGGAGCGGAAAAGCTAATATTACGCGTGAGATTCCGGACTTGAGATAGCGTTACGCGACGTGCCTAGTGCAGAGGTTGCACTGACGCATACCATCTCTAAATACCTTTATTGCAAGATAGACTTGCGCTTGACGACAATCGATGAAAGAAAGCACTGATGAGGTCTAACCTGACGCGCGCTTGCCTAGAAGATCCCTGTCCACTATTTCCTTGAAGGTACTTAAGTACCTATATATTCAAAATTATATCACGTCCTAAGTATCAGGAAACACGGACGCCGGAATGGCGTTCCTCACCTTAGCCAGTTTTAGAAACGCTTTATTTATTGGTTAAGGGTACCAAAAGGATCACGAAAAAACTACCATCAGGAGCCTAGGTGGGAGCGGTCAGGTGCGAGCAAGCTCTCGCTCACACTTAGGTATACAAATACGACAAACACAACCATGAGCCACGCGCCGTCGTGAATTGCAAGAACTAACTAAGTGTATATATTATAATACCCTTTATAAGTTTATTTATTTGAATAAAAAATATTTCTATTCTATTCTATTCTATTCTAACAGAATACATAGGTACCTACCTCGTTACACGGGCGACATGGAAAAACATTAACTTTTATAATAACTGTAGGTATACCTAATATTATGTACCATAGTCGTTTTAAGTTACTGGATATGATATGAGTAGGTAATTTGCTATCTAAGTAGGTAACTACCTACTTATTGTCATTTATTTCTGAGATGGGATATCGTTGTTTATTTAGACTTAATTACCAACTTCCCTGATTACGTAGGACTCAGCATCAGTAACTCATCAACATCTCAATACTGAGCGCAGATCTCCTCTCAGAGAGAAGTTTTTTTTTATAATTTTACAACAGGGTGTCCCCTTTCATAGAAAGGGATTTTGTTTTACTTATTTTAATCACTAGTTTTTTTGCATTTTTATCGATTTTAAAATAAGTTTGAATTTTGCGATTTATAATACATACTTATTAAGACAATTTTTTTAACTTTGATCCCTATAGTTATTTCTCCGAAAAGTTAGAAGTGCGTGTATCCGGTATTGAACTTGCAACCCTCCGAAGAGTCTTCAGTCCTAACCATCAATAGGCTCCCACTGCTCTTAGGAATCTTACTTCATTACCACGAGGAAGGAACCCTTGCATAATCAAATCGACCAATCACTCCTGAAAAGCCGGCAACGCATTGGTGGTGCCTCTGGTACTACAAGTGTTCATGGGCGGCGGTAATCACTTTACATCAGGTGACCCGCCAGCTCGTTTGCCCGCTATTCATATAAAAAGTATATTTTTGTTGATCTTGAAAGAGTAAATTATCTTATCTTTTATATTATAAAAGGCAAAGGTGACTGACTGATTTATCAACGTACAGCTCAAACCACTGCACGGATTGGGCCGAAATTAGGCATGCAGATAGCTACCTGCGTAGGCTTTCGCAAAAAAAAATTTTAAAAAATTACAATCCTAAGGGGATAAAATAGGGGTTTGAATTTTTTTTTTTTATTCGATGACAAGATAGCCCTTGACTGCGATCTCACCTGATGGTAAGTGACGATGCAGTCTAAGATGGTAGCGGGCTAACTTGGAAGGGGTATAGCAGTACCCATACCCCTAATCGGTTTCTACACGCCACCGTGCCGAAACGCTAAATTGATTGGCGGCACGTCTTTGACGGTAGGGTGGTAACTAGCCACGGCCAAAGCCTCCCACCAGACCAGACCAGATACAATTTAGAAATTATAAATTTCTAAATTATAAAGTTCTAAATTGCCACCGCCGGGAATCGAACCCGAGACCTCCCAGTTAAAAGACCACAGCGCTCACCACTGCGCCAGGGAGGTCGTCAAATCTAACTTAACTTGAGCGAAGCCGCGGGCAATAGCTAACAGATGATTTTATTTAAAAAAAATAAAAAAGACTTCCTTAAGTAGCTTGTGATCGCAATGTGAAATCTCCTCAAGTCTTAATACCGTTTAAAAGTGCGGACTGAAAACTGAAAGGTCGCAGCTTCGAGCCCCATCCGTTGCACTATTGTCGTACCCACTCCTAGCACAACCTTTACGCTTATTTGGAGGGGAGAGGGAAATATTAATCCAGCTTGGGTAATATTCTTTTAAAAAACAAATAGTATAAGGAAATCTAGCAAATAAACCATTTAAATTGAAGTTAAGATTTTCCTTTCATTGAAAAAGGACAGGCATCTTTCTCAAATCTCAATCCATTTATGTTGTTCATAATTACTTAATATCATCGACGTACTAATAGCTATTTTTATTTAATCAAAATCTAAGTCTTTGGTGATAAAAAAAGAACTGCGATGTTGAGAATAAGTAAACTTATCCATTTGCCCTACTAAAAATATCGCTTGTTATCTACTTTCCTCGATTTTATCAATACGTAGGTAGGTACCTACGTATCATGTTTTTTTGGCTTCAGAGCAAATACACAAAAATAAAGCTAAGTTATTGACTGTGATTGTATATTTAACTAGCTTTTAGCTTCGCTCACGTTAGGTTCGATATTTAACCCCCTATTTAACCCTCTTGGGGTTGAAATTTTCCAAAATCCACGGATTCTACACCCTAGCGGATGCCTACGCCCTAACAGCTACCTGTATGCCAAAAAGCTCGATCGGTCCAGTGGTTAGAACTGTGCGTTGATAGATCAGTCAGTCAGTCAATCACCTTTGCCTTTTATATATTTAGATTAATAAATAATATTTTATTTAGTTAATTCCCATGCCTACCATAAATGACAGATTTCCACAAACTATAGATAACTTACTTGAAAACGTTGAACATTTTCACTTTTGCTCGGAAAATACATTGATTAATAACTTAACTACTTATAAAATAACTTTTGGGAAAATTTCATATTAATTCACCCACCTTTAAAGTTTAATTAAAATGTCAAAGTAGAGTGAAACTTTTAAAGTAAAAGTCATATTATATTATGAAAATTAACTTTTGGGAAAATCTCTTGATTTACCAGCTTCCAACTAATGATATAACTTAAAGTACATATTTTGTTTTTGTACTTTAGATAATGATTAATGAATAATGATTGATGACTTCACAGACTCTACATCAGTTCGGATAGTTAATAAAAAATATCTAGGTATATTATACAAAGATGAACTTGATATGAGGTAATTGTACTCTAGGCAGAGATTAGTTAAAGAAGTATACAGATTGCTAGTGTTAAACATTCAAAGCTCACGAATTATTTAAGTAAGATGACTTAGCTGCTACGCCATCTACCTGATTTTAATACAACTAACACGTAGAACATTTAAAACACTGTAAAAATTTACTATTTTTATATGATTTTAGAAAAAATTATATTATGATCACAGAAATGAATAAATATATCGAACCAGAACAACAAAATATAGTATTTCGTCGATTTCAATCCTATTCATTAATTAATATTATAAGTTTGAATGTTTGTTACTCAATCACTTTGCAATGACGGAGGATTTGGCTGAAATTTAGCACAGAGATAGATTATGGCCTGAAATAACACATAGACTTCATTTTCACCCGGGAAATAAGAGAGTTCCCGTGAGAATAAAAAACCTTAATCCACGCGACCGAAGTCGTGGGAATCAACTATAAATATAATTTGCGATCCTAGTAACGCCATCTAGGATGATTTTTAGGGAAATTTGATTTGTATAAAGAGTTAGCAATCTATATCTTCATACTTATCTTTGCTCCAGGAGAATTCGCGTGACTCGCGTTTGATGGTGCTCAGTGGAAACCATAGATACCACCCAGTATCGCGCGCGCTTCCAACTCTTGCGCATCTTTGGAAAAAAAAAGTTACACTATACCTGAAAGTAGTTTTTTTACGAAGTAATAATCTCCGAACTACGAGTGTACCGGACTGTGTAGTGTGTGTTTTTTTTAATTCTCTAGGTTGGTATTTTTTTCTTTTATTCTTGCATATAAATGTGTATTCCTACTAGATAAAGTTAGGTTCAATAGTATTTGGATTTTTTTTGTTTAGTAGGTTCAGCCGAATTTGGAGATTTTTTTGTGAAAATATTGTGTGGTTTGGTTCAAAAATATTCGTAGGTCCAACTGAAGTAGGTACGTATGGAAACTAACAGTAAAATTATGAAAAACTACTATAATATTATGTACCTTACTGTAAAATCTGTGCTTTACCTACTTAGTATTTTTTTATTACCTCAAGTCTCAACTAACAGGAAACTAACTAATTAAGTTATGCTAATATCTCTGAGTGCCTCTATAACTAAGTAGTAATTCTCACTTTTCATTAAAAAAGAAAAAAACAATAAATCTGTCTAGTTTTCCTAATTAATAATTTTCCTCTTGTATCGGTAATCCCCTTTGTATTCACGATATCATTATTTATCACTAGCAAACCCGCGACTTCGTACGCGTTTATTAAGGTTCTTTTGGAGTCCCGCAGGAAGTCTCTTATTTTCGAGGATAAACAGTCTTTGTGTTATTCCAGACTATAATCTACCTCTGTGCCAAATTACAGGAAAATCGGTACAGTCGTTGCGGCGCGATTGAGTAACAAACATCCATACAAATAAACTTTCGCATTTATAATATTAAATAGGTTAATAGGATTCGTCCATCTTGTGGACTGGAATGGAGTGGGGTGGAGTGACGAAGAGTGGTGGCCTTCCACCTCTGAGGATGTCGGTGCGAAGACACCAAAATATGATCTGAAATACGGGGTCTGTACCACTCGAGACATGTAGGCAGATGAAAAGAATTCCGAAACTCGGATGTTGGATGAGAGGCTTTTACTGTGGCTAGTTACCACCCTATCGGCACAGTGAAGCAGTGTTGCGAAGGGTTTGAGCTTTCCGATGCTCCTGTAGATTT
The DNA here is from genome assembly GCA_038048805.1 of Hipparchia sbordonii. Lineage (NCBI taxonomy): Eukaryota > Metazoa > Arthropoda > Insecta > Lepidoptera > Nymphalidae > Hipparchia > Hipparchia sbordonii. The sequence continues at coordinate 711,429 of CM076112.1, forward strand.
CGTTTCAAATCCAAACCAATAAAATCTTTATTTATCAAACTGTGTATGAACTTTCAAAAGTGAACCTACAGTGTACAACGTCTTTGAAAGTCAATAGTTTTACAAGTTACGCAAATGACGTAATGGTGATAATTATTGAATCACGAAAGCAACAAGGTTCCCAAACGCGCTTTGGTCCAAGAACCAAGCGTGGGGTTGTCTATAAATGCTTGTATCAGTATGAGATCGGATTCACCTCTCATTGGCTAAATTTATGGCGTCTTGCTGCATCAACGGGCTGTCACCACTAGCGAGAGAGTCCCAGCCAATCAGAGGTGATTACAATCGTTATACAGATGCAATTATATTGGACGATTCCAAAGCAGTAATTCAAGGAGATCCATAGGAGAACCAAAGTCACTGACGTAGCTCAGCGAGTCACGAAACTGAAGATTCGGTGGTCGTTGGTGTCCCAAAGTGCTGGAGTGGAGACCCCGCAACGGGAATCGCAGTATTTACAAACCTAGATGGATCGACAACATCAAACGAGTCACAGAAGCTGCTGGATGCAGGCGGTGCAAGACCGAGCCTGTGGAAGTCCATGCAAGAGACCTTTGTTCAAGTAGACGTGCCGCTTCTATCGGTTGTTAAAAAAAGTCTAATTTTCGTATTGCACTTAGGTTCAAAAGGATCCTAGATATGTTGCAACGTGGTTACATTACCTGGCTATGTGCTGCTTTGTGTAGCCGAGGGCAGCATTAGCATGCGAATGCCGACACCTCGCGATTGTGATCTGGTTCTAATTATAACGACTCATTATTTAGTTATATTAATATCTATTAGCCTAATCTATATACGTCGTTCAGCAATGAATAACGGGATCAACTTATCCAGAACCTATCGATCTGTAGAATAAGTAGGTAAATCCACCCGAGTTTGCTGGAACACTACTTATATTATAGTTTAAAACAACGATATCTACATAAAATATCCTTACACCTATACTAATATTGTGAAAGTTTGTTTGTTCTTCAGTCACGCCGCAATAAAGCAACGGATCGATTTTTAACCGACTTCCAAAAAGGAGGAGGTTATCAATTCGGCCGGTATCTTTTTTTTTTTTTCTATGTATGCCCACCGATCACTCCGAGGTTTCTGGACCGATTCACGAGATTTTTTTTTTTAATCGACAGAGGAAGCTCGCGAAATGGTCCCATAAAAATTTTGCATGGGTATAGTTGAGGGCCGGGAGAGTGACATAGGCTACTTTTCATTCCGGAAAATCAAAACTAAATCCACGCAAGCGAAGCCGCGGGAATCGACTAGTAGGTCATAAATAACAGTAACAGATCCACGTAAATGACAGTAAACATTAAAGTGATTTGAGTCGCGAACACCCGTCTTCAATAATGTGCCGCTGAACGACCGAGCGAGGCAGATAACGACCCACTTGAATAAAATAATGCTTAAATTCATGGCTGCTGCTTACTCGAAAGGGTTTACTTTACTTTTATTGTATTCACCTCCCTACTAGGGATGTAAAGCGGTAATATTACTTTCGTAAAATTCGGTAATTTACCATATTTTACGTAAAATATAAATAAATTACGTAAATTACGGTAAAATTGGGTAAAATACGATTTAACTCTTACTAACAAAACTATTGTGACCCACACTTGATTTCGTGGCATAATTTACTAAATGCACGTATAGTGCAGTCAGTCAAAACAATTCAACTGATCGCCGATCGGCTTGCCGAATGCTCACTGTTCAGTCGGAATGGCAGCAGCGCAAAACATAAAGGCAAACTGCACTAAACGGCAACGTCGCATCGTGCGAGTCGCAGTACGTAGGTATGTTTCAACTACACGCTCGTCTCACCCCCCGCTATACTTTTCAGCATACATACGTAGCCGGTAATTTTACCGTAATATATATAAATTACCGTAAAATATCCGTATTTTACTAGCTTTTTCGGTAAAATTACGTAATTTTGCAACCGTACTCCCTACCTGTGACTTAATTTATCTGTTTTCCCAACCGATGGTAGAGTCTTAACTTGTCATAAGCCGCACTGCCGTCCTAAAGCTAAAATGTCATTGACTACCAAAACGCGGGACCAAAATGCAAAATGCATATACACGCACACACACACACACGCACGCGCGCACGCACACACACACACACACACACACACACACACACACACACACACACACACATATATATATGTACTTCCACAGACAAAATTTTGCCTTTTTAATATCCGTGTGATTAAGTTACTAAGTTAATTTTATTATTGTATTGAAATAGCACCAAATAACCGCAACTTCCTGTCACTAAGGTTTAATTCGATAACCCGGGTTTATCATGCGTAGTAGCAGAGATTAGTAAAATAATATAGATTGCTAACTCTTTGTATTAATAAAATTACGCTAAAAATGATCCTAGATGGTGTTACTAACTGTTATAATTTGTTGTCCTAGTTCATCATATTAATTTTTTCCTAAGATCAAAATACAAAATTTTCATAAAACCATACAAAAGTAGCAGATTTTAAGCGGATTTTATGAGTTCATAACGTAGTTTAATTGAGTGCCGATAGATGGCGTAACATCTGAAAGGCGTATAATTACTAGGTATAAGAATTAACTTATCAGTTATCACTGTAAGAGTTTTTGTAGTTTTTTGTAGTTATGTTTAACACAGTGCACAGTAAAATCGACTGTGGTTTTTGTTGTACTGTATGTAACATAATTTATGTCACATTCTGTAAGATTATTAATAAATAAAATAAACGCGAGCTTTGTTCTGATATTTATGACATTAGCAAACATAGTATAATATTTCCTTAACTAATCACTGGTAGTAGATTGTTCTGAAATACATGACTAGGTACACAATACTTATATAGGAAAATAGTTGTAAACAAGCATTTGGTAAATGCAGACTTTGAAATTGTGTTTGTTTTGAGTGTGAATTACCTGATTAGGTACTTTATTTTAAACGTTTGAGTATTATTCACGGTGTTAAAAAGGCGGAACGCGTTTGAAAATTGTTTCAGAACACAATACAATTATTGTTTTTTCCTTAAATAAGTTCTTCGTTATAATTGACCACGATAATAATTTTGATTAGAGATGATAATATAGTTAGTTAAATATATATAATAATAGAAAATGCCCTGTGATCGAAAAGCAGTCAAAGAAACCTATTTAATAAATAATTTATTCCGTTTTTCCGACTAACCATAATGTCTTTAAATCAAGAGTGAATGGGCATCTTCTAGGCAAGCGCGCACCATCTTAGGCTGCACCTTCACTTACCATCAGGTGAGACCGCAGTCAAGCGCTATTATAAATACTTAAAAAAAAATTAAAACCTATTCAAAAACTCAAAATGTATTTTACAAGGAGTCGTAGCTGAATTTTAGAGTTCCGACCAACGATTTCTTATAAATATCATATTATAAGTATCTCATGAACCGTTATAGGTAGATACTTGTTTTCACATTATGTATATTTCTATTGCCGCTATAACAACAAATACTTGATAGTTAAAAGAAAAATTAAAAATATGTAATGAGGGTATCCATACAATAAACATTAGCTTTTTCTCGATCTTAATAATAGATGGTAGTAGAACTTATACGATGGCACGGAACCCTTCGTGTGCGATTCCAACTCGCACTCGGCTGCTTTTTTAAACTGCAACCAAACAAAGCAACTACGAGAACGTTCGATTTCGAAAAAAATGGTTACCTACCAATGTAAATAATTATTTTATATAGCAGAAATAACAAGAACAAACAAACACAAAAGAACAAGAAAGAACAAGGCTTTCCTTTAAGTATAAAAAATAAAATAAAATTTAAAATAACTAGTCAGAAAAGTAATTCATTAATTTCAATGACCGGGAATTGAACCAGTGTCCCGGCTAAGCATCAAAAAAATCTCTCTCAAAATCACGCGCAAGTTTCATCAGGTTGCCAATATAATTAGATGTTTGTTAATTAAGTAATCGTTACCAAATGATTAGAACAGCATGATGTTCGATTCAATCGTCATTAGCGAATCATTACAATGATTAGCAGAACAAAAAAAACACCTGCTCTCGTGAGAACTGTGAATACCTTTGAATGCCAAAGTTGAAAAAATAGCTACAAAAAATATAACAAAAAATTTGATGGGCATATCTAATTATTAAAATAACAAAACATATTGTAATGTACATTCTTAAGACGGAGAACTGTAGGTACATTGTTATTTTGCTTGTCCATATTATTTTAACTCTATGACTTTTAAGCACATCTCTGGCTTAAGACTGCGCAGAATGCCAGAAAAAAATCATATTTCACCCACGCGATCGTGACTAAGCGATGAAATAAAAAATGCCCGAAACCTAGTGTGATGCGCGACAGATGTGCTACGTATTGCGCCGAATAGAAGTGTAGTAAGTGCCAAATACATCATGTATTTATAAGCACTCGTAAGATATTCATTTTACATGAATATTTTGGCTCTGTATGCAACCATTGAAAATAAATGCAAATTGGTTAAAAATTAAACCTAACTTCGCGATTTTTTCTTTGTCGTACAAATTTAATTAATATCCCTTTCGTCTCGCTGCTACGATTTGAGCGCGGAAATGTGCTAACGTTCAAAGAAAAGAATAAGGGTTCCGTACCAAAAAACGCTGAAAAAAACACTACGTGTCTAGTAGGGGAGTCCCCTTTAATTTATTTTTATTTTTATTACTTGTTGTTATAGCGGCAACAGAAATACACATTCTCTGAAAATTTCCACTCACTACCTATTGCGAATTATGAAATAAGGCCTGCTGACAGACAGACAGACAGACGGACATACAGACAGCGGAGGCTTAGTAATAGAGTCCTGTTGGTCATCCTTCGGGTACCGAACCCAAGAATTGTGGTCCATCGCGCTAACTAACCTAACTTATATTTTTTTATAAAAAAAAGTTCTTGCCAAAAACGATGAAACTCTTCGAAAGCTGTCTCTCAGAAGACAGTCGCTTTGGCTTCTGCTGCGTGTACTACCTGGACTATATCGTGATAGCAGTGCTGGTGGTGATCGCCGTAGCGATGTTTCTGTACTTCATGGTGTGTTATATCTAGCTATGGACGCAGACCCTAAAGGTAAATCCACCCATCTATCTCTTCATCGATCCGAAAGGACCAACTCGCAGAATTCATTAATTACAATCGAAAATGTACCTAACATGTAAGAATAACATTTGAAAAAAAATAGAAAATAAATCGGTCAAAAAACAAATAAGTTAAGACACAAATATGACATAAGTCTCTGTATTGAGTCGGATACTTAATATATGGCAAAATATACCATACATACAGCGTATATTATTATGTAAATTCAGCCACGTCGATCCTGTTGCAGCGTGATTGAAGGACAAACCAACAAACGAGCACATTTTGGCATATATAAAACTAGCTTTTGCTCCCGCGACTTCGTCCGCGTGGAATTAGATTTTGGGTGGAATTTTCAAAAACTGTGACACACGTAGGTACTTCTTTATTTTTAACTGAAAGCTCTAATACCAACTTTGATAGAAACAGCTTGAAAAATGACGGACTTTCATATAAACTTCCATCCCCTATTTAAACCCCTTAGGGGTGGAATTTCCAATAATCCTTTCTTAGTGTGCGCTTACGTCATAAAAGGAACCAACTGTAAAAATTTCAAGTTTCTAACTTCAGTAGTTTAGGCTGTGCGTTGATATCTCAGTCAGTCAGTCAGTCAGGACTTTGAATTTTATATATATAGATTAGTAAGATATAATATGTTTAAGCGTCCACCACGCGACGTTTATTTACACAATACATAATACGCAAGGTAAGTGCCAACGAGCTAATCACGAACATAATCTCAACAAACACGCCGGGCCTTGCTTAGTGGCCAGTGTGTGCTCAGCATTACAGGACAGGGGCAGCTAGTGTGGTCTTATGTGGCCTCAGCACTATTTGAGGAATTGTGTAGAATATGAAGAGAAAAGAATAATTCAGTTTGACAATTTTTTTAATAGCAAATACCCATAGTATTTACTCAGATCTTTCTTCTGTAAGAAATAAAATATTTATCGTTATTTTATGGGATTGTTGTTATGCTCGTTTGAATTTTTCTTAATTGGATTCGGTAAGCGTTGTTTCAATATTTTTCTTATTAAATAAAAATTTAGTTAATTAAATTATTTAGTTAAATCTAGCTCAATTAGGTACTCACCTAGACATTGATAGACGCACAAAAGTTAATATTCTTGATTTTGATGATGCCAGTGGTCCATTTTTAAAGCTTTTAAAAGTTAGATAGGTAGGTACATGGTGGGGATTAAAAACAAACATCTTACAAAATCCTACATCCTGCTACCTAATCACTATATAGTATAAAACAAAGTCGCTTTCTCTGTCCCTATGTACGCTTAAATCTTTAAAACTACGCAACGGATTTTGATGCGGTTTTTTTAATAGATAGAGTGATTGAAGAAGAAAGGTTATTTATGTATATTAACATACATTAACAGTGAATGACATAGGCTATATATTTTATACCCGTGCGAAGCCGGAGTGGGCCGCTAGTATTATTATAAATGCGAAAGTTTGGGTGTATGAATGTTACTCAATCACGCCGCAACGGCTGAACCGATTTGAGTGAAAGGCATAGAGATAGATTATAGTCTGGAATAATACATAATGGGCTACTTTTTACCCCGGAAAATAAGAGAGTTCCCGCGGAAATTAAAAACCTCATTCCACGCGTGCGAAGTCGCGGCCATCTTTTTTTTTTTTGAATAAATTATAAGTACCTTATAAGTAGGTACCTAAGTATCTAATTATTGCGCTAAAGTACGTAAGCTAAAGGAGTTTTGGCGACCTCCCTGGCGCAGTGGTGAGCGCTGTGGTCTTATAACTGGGAGGTTTCGGGTTCGATTCCCGGCGGGGGCAATTTAGTAATTTATAATTTCTAAATTGTCTCTGGTCTGGTCTGGTGGGAGGCTTTGGCCATGGCTAGTTACCACCCTACCGCCAAAAACGTGCCGCTAAGCGATGTAGCGTTCCGGCACGATGGCGTGTAGAAACCGATTAGGGGTATGGGTTGAATTTACACTGTTATACCCCTTCCAAGTTAGCCCGCTACCATCTTAGACTGCATCGTCACTTACCATCAGGTGAGATCGCAGTCAAGGGCTCTATCTTGTCATAGAATAAAAAAAAAGGTATTCCGTGGCTGTAGTGTAATAACGTGTTGTGTAAATTCACAGATGAGCGGGGATGCTGTGTCACTTATCGTTACACGAATCTGCGGCGGTCGTGCTAATCGAGTTAGACACCATGCGCGGTTATTTTGCAACAAACTTGTCCAATTAATATTAAATACACAATTTATTTTATATAACAACTAGCTTTTACCCGCGACTTCGCTCACGTTATGTTCGATTTTTCACACCCCTATTTTACCCTCTTAGAGGATGAATTTTCAAAAATTGTTTCTTAGCGGATGCCTACGTCATAATAGCTATCTGTAAGCCAAATTTTAGCCCAATCTGTCCAGTGCTTTGAGCTGTGCGTTGATAGATCAGTCAGTCACCTTTTTTTACATATTTACAAGATTCACATGTGATTGTTTTTGTTTCGATTTGTCTTCATTTACATACTTACTTCTTATTCTTTACCGACCGATAGACGCCCACGGCTGGACAAAGGTCTCTTTTATGGTTTCCTAAAGCTCTCGGTCGTGCGCCACCTATATCCAGCGGCTTTGTTTCAATCTAAGTATAACTTTCCTCAACTCAACTGAGTCAATTGACTCAATTATTAATTCTGTACAATCCTAATAACTTAGCCGTAATTATTGTAATTGATACTTTACATAAATTAAAATTATCTGTTCTATGATAATTATAAGTAATTATGTATATTATATTATTATTATGTTGGGATCCCAGCGAGAGTTCGCACGTTGGAGCGTGATTGACATTATAATGAGTTAATTACATATTATGAAGCGAAGCATCGTAACAATATTTGTATAAAGAAAATTTCAACTTAGTGTACATAGTGGGACATACAACGTGGGACACGTGGTACAATTGGTGTCTACCGCTGGACACGTGTCTAATGAACCTCCACAATGCATGGTCTTGTGCCGCCTGTGCCCTCCGACCCTGAAGGTGGTTTACCGACACAACTCTTTTACTCTCGTTTACTCTTTTTCACCAATGGGATACCTTAGTGTAAGACGTAACCTATGTCCTATACTATAGACATCATTTTGTAGCGTTTTGAACATTGATTGTTAACTAACCTGGCTTAGGTATTTCCTAACAAAACATTAACTGTTAACTAACCTGGCTTAGGAGTTTCTTAAAATAATAAGGTCCGTGAAAAGAGGCTTTATCGTGCAGGATTTAAGGTACTTTAGGATCCCAAATGTTATCTTTTCGGCGAGCTATGTGTATCCCTTCACTAATTCATTTTCACTCTTTGAGCTATATCGGTGATTCTGGTTTGTCTACGTATCTTATCCTCTTTGATTTTTTAGAGCTATTCCAGACTAATTCTATAGCACTCGAGCCTATTATAGATAATAGAGAAATAAGAGACTTATTTACAACATATCCCAAACTGCATCAATCTTCGATCATATGAGAAAACCTTAGGGTCAGAATGTTTAAGTAAGGTCACTGTTGAAGTTACCTCACTTGAATAATGCTACACTGTAAAATTGATCAAAAGGTTACCAACTTTGAATAAATAAATAAACACCAAAGAAACCGCTTTGGGTAGCACAACTCAATGGTTAAGTTTAATTTTAACGGTAACTTTACAACTGCAACTAGCAATGTTATTTGATTTAATGATTTAAAAATTTGCTTCACTTCTTTCCAGTGCCCTACTATGACATAACTACACTGAACAATGGACAACCGAGACGGAAACAGAAACCCTTACAAAGATGTCGCAAGAGGACTCAATTCACCTGAACTACGATTGGACACTGACATTCCATTCGTCGACGAATTCGTGGAACTTGATCACGTCAGAGCCAATGAACCAATCAAACCGAAAAGGTTCAGAGATATCGAAAAAGGAGACGTACTAAACATAACAGAAGATAAAACAGGTGAAAGGAAACTGCACGCTGCAGATTTAGGAGCAGTGCGTACTCCGAATAGCGACACAATAGTAGTAGATACTCCAGAAGGAACGCTTTATATTACATTAGATCCAGAAACGTCTAAATCTAAACCTACTAGTCCTAGTACAGTATCTACCGATGTAACTATATCACCGGCATCTCCTTGTTCTTCTAAAGCATTCGGCGCTCAAGAATCTAATGATCTGATAGCGGTAGAGAAGGATGTAGAACATAGAAGAACTAGTTTAAGAAGAAATTCGATTTCCATGCCAACGCTGCCGAATTTGGAGTTATTGAGACAAGAATACTTAAGGAATACGCAAGATGGGGTAAGAAAAATATGTTTATCATGCTTAGTGCCGTTTTCACTAACGTCGAGTGGCTCTTAACCTAGGAATAAATTGGGCGTTTTGACAGTTTTTGTATTGAAAATCTGTCAAAGTCTTATCAACGCTCGGATAAGACTTATTTTACGTTCGTGAAATCGACCCTAAAATTAATTAAGATCTTTTACGCTGGCCGTAATCATAGATGTTTGTTATCTTTACTGATGACTCGTACCGCCGACATAGTATGTCTCTTGTAAGGATCACCACAGAACACCATCTTGTGCCATTTGTATCCATCAGCTGCTGCAGCAACTTACTTGAAATCATCCATCTATCTAACCGAGGGTCTAGGCTGCGTTTCTTAGCACAAGATCGCCATTTGAGTAACTCAGGACCCTGACGTCTATTAGTTCTTTAAGCTATGTGCCATTCAGCTTTTCGAGTTCATAAGCTTTTCTCGGTAACTTTACAATAATAGATAGATCAACTATTCAATAGATAGACTAAATTATATTCTAGAAGATGTAATTTTGCTAATGCTATTTTGTTCTTATACAAAAATTAAGTGAAGCAATTAGAAAAAAGTGTTAACGTAAAGTGTGATAAAGTGGTAGGTAATAATGAACTTATTAATAAAAAATGAAATAGACAATTTAAAAGTGATCAATATTATTATAAGGTAAGCAAAAACATTTTGAAAAGTAACTGATATCATTTACTTAATGTTTGGTTCTTCTTTATCGATAACAATTAATTATTATTAAAGATACCGATTAGGTACTTTAGTAGATATATTAGCCTTACAAAACATAATTCTTTTGACCTAGATACACCTGCAAGTGCGTATCAGCAAATTCACTTATAATCTACTGCCAAACACCGCACTATCTTAATCTGAATAAATATAAACCTTTTTCAAGAAGGTTTTTACGAGTACAAATAGTGTTGAGAACATCACTTTTTTGATCAGTTAATGTTCAATCTTAAACGCGTACTGATCATAATATGTATTAACTCTCAATTTTTCATTAGGTACATTAACAAAACGTACCTATTTCTGATAAGCAGGAATTACCTCACGTTTAACAAGTATTAAAGGAAAATCTTATCTATTTTTGTGATCTTGTTTCGTCATTTAGTGTACGTAGTTCCGGGATTTTTTTTTTCTAGTTGCAAGTATCAAGGTTCTTCAGGGGGTAAAACAATTAACATTAACGTATATTATATGCAATTTTTTTATCAAATAATTTTTAATATAAGTATTGTTTGAATAAAAAATATGCATAGGTACCTACTCGTTCATGATCGATCGTAAATCACAATGCTAAATTCTTTTATAATGTTTTATCTTAATTATGCATTTATTCCAAAAATTAATTTAAAAAACCGGACAAGCGTAATCTTTTTCCCACAAAAAGTGTTCTGTGAGAAAAAAGAATCTCAACGTGAACCAAAATTATTTCCATTTTTGAAAATTCATAAATCGACTAAACACCCATTTAATTTTGTAACTAAAAGACAATGCTTTACGGATCAAAAGCTAATCTGGTTTTTTTTTGGACCTTGATGTTTAATAGTCACTGCCGGGCATTATAAACGGATTTGTAGTAATGAACGTTCAAAATCCCTGCTTAATATTATACATGCGAATGCTAGTTGGTTTGTCTTTCAATCACGCAACAACGGATCAATGTGACTTTTTCCATGAGTACAGAGAGATGACACAGGCTACTTTTAATCGCTTGAAACCAGTTTCCGACTACAGGATTTAAGAAAAAAGTTACGGCAGGTGCAAGAAGTCACTGGCATAAGTTGATATATTGTAGTTGCGCTGAATTTCAGCTTCATAGTTATACTAGTGGCTTACATACCGACAGACTCCAGCGATTCTCTTAGAGTATTACGTGGTTTTCTATTGAGCACAGATTACTCATAGGGGTTAAAGCAAGTTTTAAGAAAGCTTTTGTGTTTTGGGCATTGACCCCATTGATTTTAAGTCAAATTTATAAAACTGTTTGTAGCCTAATTCCTTTAAGGTACTACCGTAAAAAACTCGTTTTGGCATACCAGTCTTCAGTCAGCAGCCTACCTAAATATAAGTACTCACTTGAGGAAGATTGCAAATATTATTATTAAAATCGTTAGTTTTGTGACTAGGAACTCGTTCTTAAATCAGTTTGTATCTTACGTCAGTTTTTATCGTGAGAAATGATAAAAGCAAATTTAATAAATACACAGACGAAAATAAATTTGCTTTAGTTTTGCATAGGTTGGCAAAGGTTGCAATGCAACTGTTTTTAAATCTAAACTCTTCGTAATATCAAAAGTGTTAAGTATTTACAAGAAAACTAGTGAAAACAGTGAAATCGATGAAAAAATTATAGTTGTGATAGTGTTATTAGAAGTTTTATACTCATTTATCAAGATTAGTAAACATAGTGATCGCCTACGAAATCTATCCTTGGCATGAGATAAGCGTTATCTACTGCCTTAAGTTTCCAAATATTCGCACAAGAAGAATTTCGTCATAAAAACGTTCAAATAAAACTTTTGAAACCACTCTACATTTAGAAATGATCAAATTAACTACATTAGAAAGCAAGAGATAGAGCAGAAGAGATAATTTCAAAGGAACTGAAGTCCAGATAGAAAAAACATTAGAGATAAAATATAATTATACTTTCCCCAATACGAAGAAAAAGTGGAAAGTATAAAACAAACTATAAGACTGTGGAAACTAAAAATAGAGACGTAACGGCACTTCTGCATTTACACATTTAAAAACAAGGTACCGTAAAAGTTAACACTGACCAGACTACATTCTATATAGAAAAGTTTTGAATTTAAGGATATAACAATACTCCGAAATGAGGGAAAGAAAAAAGCCAGATCTACGATTGAACATACCCTCCTACCCACATGATTATGTGGAAATGCCTGCAGGAACGCGGAGACTAATCCTCGAAGCCAATCAAACACCCAACGATATACTATTTATTGATGAAGATGCAACGGATGAACCTAATTCAAGCTTTGAAATTGGTAGTCCTAGTCCTAAATCCAAGAATGGGTTTCGATCATCAACTCCAGAAGTTAAAATTTCAAGTTCGGAAAAAAACAAAAGTGAAAACAATGATATAGAGGAAAATAATAAAGGAAAAGATGATTTAGATACCTCTGATTGTAGTAGTCCTGTTATCTACAGAAAAGATAATATGCTGCTTTCAATTTCTGTACCTGATTATCTACAAAAACACATAAAGGCTCATGAAACGGATTCAAATGAATATGTAAGTCAAAATCTCTATCTTTGTAGAACATTAGTCCGATTGTTATTTGCTATATCTACAAAAGTAACTGCGTTTTGTATTATTAATATAATCATTGTTATCTCTAATCAGGTGCATTTTATAGCAAAAAAGAAAATTATAAAGAACGATAATGCAGTTTAAATGCATACATAACCTGAAATTATTATCTTATCTTATGATAATAATGCTGCCAATGCTTGTTTGTAGGCTACCTGTAGGTATTTATCTCCAAATAATTTCTAAAATCTTCTAAAGTCTAAGACCACATTCTTACTAAGCTCAGACTTAAGCCAGAGTTAAAACGAGACAGATTTATGTCAGTGCATATTTGTGTTTCGTTTTAACCTGTATCTTGAGTCTGAGCTGAGTCAGCACACGCTCTATAGATCTCAGCATTAGATTTCATTTTGTTAAAATGGACAACAAAGATAATTCTTATAAGGTGCAAGTTACAACACATGTTTTAAGTTAAAACACAAATTTCTAAAATTTTATCATACGATGGAACTTATATAAATACAAAACATTAATACCTACGAATATTATAACTGGATTGGATATTCGTGCCAAAATTTAGGTACTAATGTCTATTCCAAACTATCCTAAATCGTTGTGGATATAATTATTTTGATCGAATTTTCTTTCTTTGACATTGAGTTACGAGTAATAAGGACCTTGCAGCATTATTATAGTTAAAGGTAACGTCTGAGTCGACTCCGCATCTTTATTCAAGACCAACTAAATTGACCGGCGACATCCTGCCGAGGGACGTGCAATGTTGGCGTTTCTAGATAATAAATAACATATATTTATTTATTTAAAAACACAAACTCAAAATTATTTATTTCATATAGACCAACTTGTGGCTCTTATGACAAGTCGAGAATCTACCACCAATTCGGAATACTGATTCTGCTGAGAAGATCCACAAAAGTTATAAGCGAATGTTCAATATTTTTTTTTATGAAGTAAAATTAATAAAAATCATACACATTGGTCACTAATATTTAATTAATAGGTACGGTATGCTTTATTTATCTTCTCAATAGTATAGTTCTCGTTGGTTCTCATCATAAGACGTCCACTTCTGGTTATTGGCTTTCAGCAATAATTGCTACTTCTTGAACACCGTCTTGTGCCGCTTGTATCCAAATGTTTTGTGTGCTTGGCCCGAAACACTTGAGAGCGTCCTTTCAACTAATGGTGGACTTCAAACGCTGCATTTTCAGGTCCAAAATCACCACTCAAGCACCAGAATCCCAAAGTGTATCGGATCGATTGTGTGCCCTGTCCATTGCCCCTTTAGTTTTCCCGAGCAGCTAAGGTTTATTTGCGTCCAAAGTAAATAATATCCAACCTTTTCGCGATTTCCAACAAATTTTTGTCCATCCTAGAGGCTATAGGATCACTACAAATCAAAGCCGAATCTCGACCTTACCAATTTTTTTCATCTGATTTTAGCCCGTTTGCTTTTTCTAAATTCATAGCGACTTTCAATGTTTGTCCTCATCTGATTATGTCGCAATGCAACATGCTTAAAATTCAAGGCCGAGTTCCGAAAATTCTCAAAGGAGTAAGTATATTTTACGAGCTATATCAATAAAATGAATCCCCTCACTAAATTCGGAGGTCGCTTAGCACTTCTCGATCTCGAGTCAGGTTACGTTCTATTTGCCTATATTCAGTCCACTTACTGTGCCCGTGATCTTTACATCTTGATCCTTTGTCACGTGGCTTATCCGTAATTCTATAATTATTGACGATCGTAACTTTTTTATTAATGTTTTGCTAGTAAGAAATTCCGGGTTAAACCTCTTACCTACTTGCAAAACTTGTTTTTCCTGTTTATTTTTGTATAATATTGTTTTGTTCAAACCTCAAATTGTCCTATCTTTTAATGGTGCAAAACTGAGTTCATATTAATTTTCCTGTTTATTGAGTTGAAAATTATTTAAGTATTTAATCAATTCTAAGTTTTTAAGCAATTCTTTCCGATTTTAAAAGAGTGTATTGAAGTGACCGAAATGTTGCCAATACGAAAATTATACTCAGTGCTTAATATATTCATGAAATAAAACATAATACAGTCCAATTAAATATTGACAAAAACACTAGTAATCTAAAATTACTTTAATTAAAAAGTGAAATAGTGCAGTGAAAAAATGAAGAGTTCGTATTCAACGTCTCAAATGAACAATGAATCTAGGTTCAGCGCTTTTGCGCAAACCTTCAAATATAGATCCCCACTATGGATCGAATCGGATTCTGACGTCAGTAAGAGTGGGAGTGGGAGTGGGCAAAACAGTGGGCTCGGCAACAGCGACGAGAGTTTGGAGTGCAGCTCCAACAGTTCGGACAGTATTAACAACTTTCTGGACAAAAAGGTTACACTTATAAATTCAAGCACGATCAATTATAATAATTTCTGATGCGCCTTACGCTATATAGAAAGAGAATTAAAATGAATAAACTTTATTGCAAACTAGCCGCGACTTCGTTCGCGTGGATTGAGGTTTTTTATTCCCACGGGAACTCTCTTATTTCCCGGGATAAAAAGTCTAGCCTATGGCCTAATCCAGACTATAATCTATCTCTGTGCCAAATTTCAGCCAAATCGGTTCAGTCGTTGTGATGATAGAGTAACAAACATACAAACTTTCGCATTTATAATATTAATCTATATTAATGTATAATATTAATGTACCCGACACCAGTTAAAATAATCTTATAAATAAACTTAAAAAAATCGTACACCCTGGCGGTCTTATTGCTTAGAAGCAATCTCTACCATGGAACCATGATGGTTATATGAATAGGAGGTTAGATTATGTAGGGAGGTATTTTAAAGAAAATCAGATTCTGCAAGATACTTTGGTCTCTCATATTTGCTATGGTATTCACGAAACTTGTTTTATTCAAAAAAGGCGATAATTAGAGCAGGTTAGACCTGTTCGAAGAGCGGTATTAAAGATTAAAACGATTATCAAAAGATAAAATTCAAGTAGCCTTACTAACGTAAACCCAAAAAACAAAATAAGATAGTAAAAATATCCATATCAGACAAGGAAACCGTTATAGCGCGAAAACATACTAGTTATTTGCCAGTCTTTCAAATAATAACTGCAGTCTAATTACGTATATAGATCTTCCGGTCGGAACGGGTAAAACAAAGATGTTTACAATGTTCTTGTAACTATTAGGTAGGTAGGTACATAATACAGGCAGAATGACCACGTAAATGCCATTCGCATCGTGATAACAAATGTAAATCGTAGGTACTTTAATTGTCGTAATGTACATACTAAACTTTATCGCATCTACATGATATTATATAATAATTAAAACCGGGCAAATGTGAGTCAGAAATGTGGTCTAAAATTCTCTAATACTACACAATTCAATTCAATTATTCTAATAATCAACAATCAAGGCGATATCAAGGGGACAAAAAGCCATGGTAGTTTTCTATTCCAAGCTGATCTAACTAATATTCTCCTCTTTCCCCCAAATAAGCGAAAAGCTTGTGTTAGTGGGCATGACAATAGTACAATAGGTAGGGATCGAACCTGCAACTTTTCAGTTTTCATTCCGTTCCTTAAATCTAGGCTACTTAGGCTATTTAGACTTGTTATCTATTGAGATGTAATAAAAACAGACCGAAACTTGTACCTATCTTAAGAATTAGGCTAAAGTGAGAGAAAAAAATTTGAAAAAATCTGTAGAAAATGGTGGTAGAGACTTGTCGTTGGCCTGCATTAAATAAATTTGATTGTACTTAATTTGTTTTAATTTTTATAGTAAAGGTATAGAGTGTAGGCCTAATTTTCCTAGGTTGTAGGTCCCTGACGAATGGACGGACAGACAGAAAGATATTGTTAAAGTGAGCGACCTCTATTGCCGTCGCTTTAATCTAGATCAGCTGCGAGTGTTTGTTTAAAACTTCTATTCTTTCCAGATAGATGTCGTTACTTGTCTTTAAAGTAACGAGATTAACTATTGGAATATAATAAGTCGACCAACAAAATTTATTTTTTGGCATCAAAACCTAGCTTCTAATTTAATAACTCAGCAACGGGAAAATGATGAAGCTTCTAATATACTAACTCGGCTTCTTCGCAATGGCCACAAAATATTCCAAAGAAAGCATCAAATAAAGAGCCACTATTTTTATTATTGTCCACTGCCACTGCACGATTTGGTGCGAGTGAGATGGATACGACTGGCCATTTGCACGATTTCGTTGGTGCGAGTGAGACGGATGCGACTGGCAATTTGCACGATCTCGTTGGTTATGACTATTTGCACCAATCAGAGAGCGCCATTCAAAACATGCATTTGTTTTTTTTGTTGTTCTGTTGTTAGTGTGTTAATATTGCAATTATTTTTGTATAATTTTTTCTTTAAACTAAAGTTAGGTTAGGTTAGGGTTATACATGAATATTCAGGTGCCCGGCCGAAGGCCGGGCACTTAGGTTCTGTTGGGATCGTAAACCTACCTAAAACTAAAAAAAAGTTGAAAAAAAATTTGTTTTTTTTTTTCAAAAATGTTATAATGTTATGTGTAGGTATTTATCTTGAGTTAAATTTAAAAACAATCATTTTTTTAATTTCATTTTATCAAAAAAAAAACGTTTTTTTATTTAGTTAGAAACATTTTTTTATTTCATTTTTCTCACAAAAAAAAAATTAAAAATGTGGTTGAAGATTTGGTGTATTATTTGATGCTAATATTTAAGTATTTTAGGAGTTCACGGTTTGAAGCTAAGTTATAAATATAGATGCTAAAATTATATTTTTTAGAGGCTCACTAGTTGAAGCTGACTTAGTAATTTAGAAGCCAATAATGGTATTAAATAGAAGTTCGTTTAATTACATGCCTTAACTATTTAGGTACATTTAGAATTAGATGTTGCACGCGACTTCATCCACCCGGATTTGGGTTTCTAACAAATACCCTGGGAACTCCTTCGTATGGAAATATTTTCCAAAATGCCTTTAACCACAAAACCGATAGCGGTGATAACCTTGTGGTTTGGGGGTCCAGGGTTTGATTCCAGGCACGCATCTCTGATTTTTCGGAATTACCTATGTGCGTCAATTAAACATCACTTGCTTTAACGGCGATAGAAAACTTCTGAAAAAACCTGCATGCCTGAGAGTTCTCTATCTAGATATCTACACCTATAAATAAAATTGAAGTGTCTGTTTGTAATATTAAAATAACAGCTTTTTACTTAATGCATTTGTAAGTAAGTACTGTACATACGAGTATAACAACAAAACAATTTTTTAAATTTTTGTCTGTCAGGTTTAATTTTTAAACATCCCGCGTGAACTCTTTGATTTTCCGGAATAAAAAGTAGCCTATGTCACTCCCGGTTCTGGAGAACCAGGAGTGTCCACTATACCCATCCAAAAAATCACGTCGATCTGTTGCGACGTGATTAAAGGACAAACCAACAAACAAACACACTTTCACATTTATAATATGAAGTAAGGATTTGTTTTTTGAATTATTTTTTGTTTTACTTTAATTCTTACATGTTACATTTTCGATTATTCACATTTTGACAATCAGTAAAAAACCTAATTACCACGGTGAAAAAAAGTAAATGCGGACGAAGCCGCGGGCATCGGTTTACTTGAGATGCACTAAACTGCATCAAAATAGGAATGACCTTACCTCTCTAGACATAGTACAGACGAGGCAATCAGCCCGTGTGCCTCAATTAGCTAATTGCTTAATTAAGTGCAGTTGTGGCACGCGGATAGTGCAGCATGCGCGGTGTCAAGAGAAGAGTCGATTTTGATTGCATTCCTCTCACTAAGGTTAGAGATTTGTTTTTTGACCCCACTACGGGAGGGTGCAGTGTTTGTTATAAAAGCATTTGTCTCATTACATCACATATTATTATCAAAGTCATCGTGTTGAGCGTTGCGAATAGCTACCATTAGTTCAACGTTCAAGGCAAGGAATAGGCATCTGCTAGGCAAGTGCGCTCCAACCTAGACTTTATCATTGCTTACCATCAGGCATGATTGTCGTATAAAGTTCATTTTAATTTAAACATTGTTATGGCCATTTTCACATATAATAATTCTCTGTGTAAGGAAATAAGGATATCTTAATTTAAAAGCTTAAATCTAGAGATCATCGCGAGCTTTTAGATTGATAACTGGGTATGGTACCTATAGTTAGCTACTCTAAAAGTCAGGGATACTCAGCAAGAACGGGTATTGTATTGTAAAAATCTAGGGTTTATTTTGGGAAATTTTTCGAAATCCTTTCAGAGGAAAGACCAATTTTCCGTTTCTCTTTCTTAGGAAGTGTTCGGTAAATGCTATAGCAAAATAAAATTTCCCATTGACTATATTTGTGTGTACTCATCCGTGTACATTATATTTTCATTTGCCAGGTACTGTCTCTTTGAAAACACTAATATAATATAAAAATATTATGATTTTTTAACCAAACCTTTTTTTTATTTTATTCGGTGACAAGATAGCCCTTGACTGCGATCTCACCTGATGGTAAGTGACGATGCAGTCTAAGATGGTAGCAGGCTAACTTGGAAGGGGTATAGCAATCTAAATTCAACCCATACCAGCTCTAATCGGTTTCTACACGCCATCGTGCCGGAACGCTAAATCACTTGGCGGCACGTCTTTGACGGTAGGGTGGTAACTAGCCACAGCCAAAGCCCCCCACCAGGCAAATCTGTGAATCATTTAGCAATTATATTATAATCCTGGATTATTTGTTAATAGGCAACAACTAAGTATATCAAGAAATGAGTGTATGTTTGCCTTTCTTATAATTTTAGATAATGAACTAATGGCCCAATAATTATGGTCAACGGGACAAAACAATTAGTTAAGTGTCCAACTCGATGTCTCACGTTAAAATGATTATTATTAATTACTACTTATTTTAAAATTAAATCTTTGCATCGTGTTACTAAAGTGTGCCTAAAAATGGATTTAAAATCCCTAAGAACTATTTATATGGTTAGTGAAATAAGATTCGAATCTAAAATATTGTATTATGTGAGTCTACTGACCGTTTTACTCACCCTCTATCTCCTTCGGGGTAATTCTCACAATCCATAATTTTAGTGGATTCAAAAATAGTACTGTATACGAACGATACAGAAGCTAAATTGGATTACTTACCTGCCTACTTTACTTATTCAACTTCTTTCTAAAGTATACATATATCATACTAGCACTAGCTTTTGCCCGCAACTTCACCCGTGTTGAGTTAGGTTTTTAAACCATTAATAACCAAGGACCCATTAAATTAATAAAGGAATTTTTAAAATTTTTGTCTGTTAGAAGAAGTTGTATTTTTCTACCTATGTATATCGATATCTCCGTGATTTCCGTGATACAAAAACTGTGCGAGATGCTCCCATGAAAAATTTGGATTCCAACTGCTCAATCCTGATGCTGCTAGGGTACTGCCCTCCTAAACTGTGAGGATTTATGAACTGTCGATTATAAATAGTTATTGTAAGCACCAAGTAAAGACTACATCGTTGAATTCCAGGACCCAACTCGTCAATCCTGATGCTGCGAGGGTTCTGCCCACCTAAAGTGTGAGGATTTATTAACTGTCGATTGTGAATTGAAGAAGCGGACGAAGTCGCGGGTGTTAGTCTATATATACATAATTGTTTTAACTCTCGATGTTTGTGTCACAGATCCCTGAGCATCACCAGAGCTCCGCGTCGGTGTTCAGCGATGGCGACAACACGGCCGACGATGCCAACGTCCTCTCCGACGAAGAACAAACCAAGTAAGTGAGGTTACTTAAAGAAGATAGAGTTCTCCATAATGTTCTTTAAGGTGTGTGAAGTCTACCAAGCAATTGGGCAGCGCCTATAAAGTTTCTCTGAGAGTAGGCCTGCTGAATTAGAATACTGTTATGCTACGAATAAATAATAAGTAAGGAAGTCTCAAAAATGGCCCTATTTCAAACCAAAACGACGTATGATTCAAAATACGAATCATACGAATCACTTCCGAGATTACAGATAGACATGCTTGGTGCTTGGTTCAAATTCAGAACGAGAGCAGGGATTGGTTCGCGCGCGTGCTGCTATGTTTGCTATGACAGCTGAGTCATTGGACGATGTTACGAAAATTAGACGTGCAAGAAAAATGACCAACTGTTGACCTGCTATTTTTGTTTATATTCCCCGCCTCTAACGGCTAAATTTTAATCTCCACCCACTTCGGCACAATACTTGTTGGGGTCATTTTTTTTAACGCAATTAGACTTCCTTGCTTATTATTTATTCGTAGGTGTTATGTATTGCTGGCAAGAGTGTTAATTATCTACCAAGTTACCAGTGGCGTAACCATACCGTTTGAGGCCCGTGGCAAATTAATCGGATGGGGCCCTCCCTCTCCCAATATAAAGAAGCTCAACCAATGAGATAGGCCTTTCAGGCTGGGGGCCCGTGGCATTTTGCCGTCTTGCCACCCTATAGTTACGCCACTGCAAGTTACCAAGGCATAATTAATTCTTTGTATAAAGGAAATAAGGTCAAACTGCATCAAAGGAATCTCAATTGGCATCGTGTTCTCAGTCAGTGCGGCTGCAGTATGCACGCTGCGCTGGAGCAAATCTGTCGGACGACGCCTTAGTGAGGAAGCGCCGCGGCCGTTGACCCCGGCCCTTTCCCTGCATTACCAGTAGCTTTAGTACGATTTCACACACCTCGACAACACTGATCGAGCATCGAAGCACGTTTCGATTCGAGTAACAAATTGATTTTCTGCACGCAAAGACATTCTGCCGGCAACGCATTGGTGGTGCCTCAGGTGCTACAAATGTTCAGCGATAATCTCTTAACATCAGGTGACGATCTTTTGCTCGCTATAAATATATAAAAAAAGATATGAAATTGATCAAAATGAAAAATTAGCAAAGTTCGAAAGACACTAACCATAGATTAGCAAACACACACCAATTTTTTGAAATATTTTATAGTACGAAGAAATGTGTTTTACAGAAAATACCTATTCAACCCCACAAAGGATTTCTGACCTTTGTGCAAACATCGTGTGATATGGGCACACTCCCTTGTATCATGCTTATGACAATATCACTAATGAATCCAGCGATACCAGGACAATCAAGTATTTTCTGGCTATACGCAATACTATTAGGCGTACTTTTACTTCGGAGGCGACGCTGGGCGACGATAAATAGGTAATTAGAGGAGCGAGTAAGTTTCGCTTCTTTTTATAGTTTTCTTCGGCATGAGGATGTTACTATAGCTTACTAGTATCGCAAATCTCACCCCTCTGGATGTCGATACGAATTTGAGTCTTAAAACAAGATTTAGAAGAGAATTAACTCTGACGTTCGTTCTGTACTCGAAGTCGTACGTAAATGAACATCGTCGAGATATGCGAACTCGTACTAACTATAAGAATAGGTACAGATGCGTCTCGAAGCGCATGAAAATTACCAGGGACCCACGCTACGAAACGCGCTTGCGACCATACGAAGCAAACATATTAGTGCCGAACCAATAGCGCGGAGGCACAGCCGTCAGACTTATTTTAACCTAATTCCTACCAGGCACTACAACTACGAAAATGTTATAACAGAAACAAGCAGTTTTTTACGGTTATTACCTCTCATATCCGACACGCTCTGGTAGCCCAAAGATAATTTCCAGTTAATCCCCATTTTATGTGAAGAATGTAACCTCTTACATTACCCTCAGCAACGATAAGACCCAGAGATAGAAGTCCTAACTAAATTACGCGGGTCAGTAATGTTTCCTCTTCAAATAACAGAGGGTCTACCCCAGAGTACAATTGATAGCTTCATTATAATGAACGTTTACTTACCTCTGGTGGGTCAAGTGCCTTCCGACGCACCCTTACAGCTAATAAACGACCACTTGGTACAATAAACTCTTCAACATCCGTTTAATTTCGCAACCTTTACCTAATACTTTTTGCGGAAGATTGTACTGTTGTAAAGTGTCTAAATTAATAAAATATTAAATTTAAAAAATCAAAAACCCGACTGCATAAATAAACACTATAAACGTAAAAACAAATCCAGTAATCTAGAATACTTACCTACTTGTTAAATAAACAGTCAGGACCCTTATTGCGAAAATTTTAACCGATCGGGTCTAGATTTTCAATGGGTTCCGACTTTTCAAGTCTTGTTTCTTTTTTCAGTGTTCATTTACGCAGTCGGGTTTTTGATTTTTTTAATTTAATATTTTCTTTTACACTTTTTAGTTAAGATTATAAGGCGGTCTTAAAACAACTTTAAACTGTCGGAAATCCTAAACGGTCACTGGGCCCTGGGCACGCGCTCAGAGTGCCCAGTGGGAAAGAGGGGCTTGTGTGCATTCCGGTGTGGAGTTGCCACTCTAGCATTTTGGCCCCTAGGTTCTAGCCTTACCTAGATCAGCGTCTAGCTGAGGAAGTGAGAGGTTGGTAAAGAAGGAAAAGCTACTCGACCACTTCTTGAAGCGTGAATAAGTTCTAGGACCTCTTTTGCATTTTGTACGTCGACCATCCGATGTTCCAGGTCTTTTTTTCCACGCACTTTGAAACTGTGGAACCAGCTTCCTGCGAAGGTGTTTCCACTGAATTACAACATGGGGTTATTCAAGGGGCGGACCAACAAATTCCTGAAAGGCCGGCAACGCACTGGTGGTGCCTCTGGTGCTACAAGTGTTCATGGGCGGCGGTAATCACTTAACATCAGGTGACCCGCCTGCTCGTTTGCTCGCTAAAAATATTAAAAAAAAAAAAAGAGTGATCCGCTACAAGTGATAAATTGTACGGATCAGTCGCTAATGGGCGGTCAGTGGTCGCTGCTGACAAATCACCTTCGCGCATGGATGTGTGTCAATTGCTCGTTAGTTCATTGCTGCAAGGGTTCCAGCTGAGGATGAAGGGTTCTTGACCTAAGTTATGAAACCTGTAGGCGCTTCCGATACCTATGCGACGAGTGGTTCTGTTCTTTCGGTAATGTACAATGGTGAATCTTCTTTTTCTTGTTTATCAACCAATAGACGTCCACATCTGGACAAAGGTCACTGGACTTCCACAGGATTTGGTCTTGCGCCGCCAGTATCCAGCGGCTCGTTTGATCGGCCATCTTGGACCGATTTTCATCAAACATAGCTAAGAACACCCCCGATTAATTCACTTTTCAAATAAAAAACCCAAAATCAAAATCGGTACGTCCGTTCGGGAGCTACGATACCACAGACAGACACACACACACAAACACGTCAAACTTAGAACACCGTCGTTTTCTGCTTTAAAACGACAGTGCCAGTCACTTTAAAAAAAAAAGAATTTAGCCAAGCTGAACTTGACTTATATTCTCCTCCCCCCTCCAAATAAGCGAAAAGCTTGTGCTAGGAGTTGGTACGACAAAAATGCAACGGGTAGGGCTCGAACCTGCGACCTTTCAGTTTTCAGTCCGCACCTTTAACCGTTGGGCTATTGAGGCTTCAAGATCACTGATCGACTTGCTCGGTAAATCAATCAGTTTGATTTGTTTTTCTGCATTGCAAATACGATAAGGTTACCTAATGGTTTAATCGCTTTCTATCATTAGCCTTACATGTATAGAGTCTTGAATTATCGATAAGAGAGACTACTACGTTCTATTCGCTAAAACAATGTACAACCTTTACAATGTGCAACGATTTACAATTTGGTGATGCTAGTAATTTCCGATACCTCTACCGATAATAATGAATGAATGAATAGAGAGAGGGAATAACAGAGAGTAATATAATATTTTAACCACGTATTTTTTTTTAATATCTTACAATTTGGCGGCCTTATCGCTAGCTAGCGATTTCTTACAGACAACCTTCTTCTTCTTCTTTAAAAATTGTATCCCTATTTATGTTAAATCTTCTTGTGAGGAGTTCAAAGTTTAGGAGAGAAGTCTCAAATGAGTTTGATCATAATCGAATCAGCTGTATATCAAAAACAAAGCTTGATGATAAAAATCAATTAAAATAGAGATGCGTGTTAAAAGTTAAAACAAATAAACAGTTGAAAGATTTCAATTTCAATTAGTATAGTGGAGCCAAAAAATACTAGTTTTTGCTCGCGACTTCATCCTCTTGGAGGTTTTTAGTAATCCCAGGGATACCTTCTGTTTATCCGGGATAAAAGGAATACTACGTGATACGTCACTCCACATCCTCAACTATACTCATGCAAGAAATCGCATCGATCCGTTGCCCAGTTGCTAGACGATTGAAGGATAAACCAACAGACAACAATAGTTTCGCATTTATAATATTATAAGTAAGGTTAGTTGCACCATATTTTAGCGAACCTGTAGTTTAGCGAATTCTTTATGTCGTATCAACGTCCCTCGTCAGTATAACTTGAGCACGCGTTGAACTAACGCTAAGCAAAGATTTGAACTCTTGTTTTATGGCAGTAACTAGACCTCGGGGTGGTGCCGTGACGTGAATTTGTGAATTTAATAAGTAATTGGAGGTAGTAATTTTAGGTAAGTAATAAGGTATACAAAAACAGCCAGCTTCCTGGGGACATTTCCTCGTTCCTGGTTTGGGTCATTGGCTGATAAATAATATTTAGATTTAGCTTTTAATTTTTGATATACCTAATTACGATTTCGTTTTAGTGTAGATATGGTAGTTACATTTAAAATACAACAAAAATTACTTGGAATAAACTTTTGCTTTTATGTGGATACCGTACTGTCAAAAAAAAACAAAATTTAGCTATTTTTAGTAAACTAGGTTTTTTTTATTTATGTTGCTTAGTTTTTGACTAAAGAGGGTGTCGAAATCAATTTTTCCTTTCAAGTTTATAAAGTTACTGGTTTTTATTTTTTTGGAACTTTCCAATAAATTTTATTATAAAAATTAATAATGATCCTTATTCATAATTTTCAACTAAAAAATAACAAATTAAGTTAGTAAGGACATTTAAAACAATGAATGAATTTATTGACTATATTTTAAATTTATTTTTATGATAAGATGTTCATTGTTCAAGTAACTAGTTAATATTGTATCGTTTAATTATTGGAATATTCCAGTATCATATTTAACGTTCATCGTTGTTTGATTCTATTTCTATTAGCTGGCACCTTCTTATCCGGTTTCGAGAATGTATTCATATGTATTAATTTTATAGAAACAGTAATAAATAACTTTATTTATGTATTGCTGACTTATCTAATCTACATTTACGTTCAAGAATTACCTACTTATTTATTCATACTAATATTTTATAAACGGTAAAGTCTATCTGTTTGTACATCTGTTACCTACTTATTTACTGCTTAACCAGCCGCGAGGAAAAGCCCAGAGATAGCTTGTATCCTGAAAGTGGACGTAGGATACTTTTTATCCCGGAAAAACAGAGTTCTCGTGGAATTTTACACACCTAACTCTACGCGGACGAAATCCCGGGTAAAAGTTAGTGTAAACAATTCGTTAGCAAGGTAAAATATGGATGTATACATTGTATACCTACCTATCTTAGAAGACTTATAAGAAAATGTCAATTATTTCGATTATTTACAATTAGTTGATGTTATGTTTTTCTTACCGTCTTATCCAATCTACATTTCAATGACCTGTGACAATAATATTTATTAAAAGTTTACAAAAACTTATGTTTTACGTTAATTCTGCTTGACATTACAACTAGTTTATTACTAGGTGAATACCGGTTATAAGACAGTCAAACTCTTTAGATGTTATTATGGCAGGTAACATGTCACGCCGCGTCGATCTATTGCTCAGTTGTTGCGTGATTGGAAGACAAAACAACAAATTCGCATTATTAAGGATAATAAGGATACCTACCACTTCTAATAGTATCTAATCTGTAGTAATCTGTAGTAATAACTACATTACAAATTTTGCAATTTGATCCAATGCCATATTAATAGTTAGATCTTCAAAGTGTCACAATGAAGTAAAGTGACTTGAAGTGGCCTCGCCAGATACTGCAATCCACTTTAATGAGGAAACCGCGTAGGAAAACGGAAATTCTACGGGAATTAGGTAAAATTATCCGCGTAAAGATATCGCTAATCTATCTCAAAAGAATAGGAAGTTCCAAAAATCCTTTCTTAGCGAATAAGAAAGGACTTTTGGAAATTCAACCTCTAAGGAGTAAAATATGAAAAATCGAATTTAACGTGAGCGAAGTCGCGGGCAAAATCTAGTTTGATATAAAAAAAATCCTAAATGTTCTCCTATTACAGTGTTTATCAAATAGGTTACTAACTTACTACCTATACAATAATATTATACTTATTTTATACTTTACTTGGATAGCACTTTGTTATTGGCTAGCTAAGCTAGCACTAAAGTGCTTGCCCATGATTTCTCTCGATGGTATGTGACGGTAAAGTCTAAGATGGAAATGCGCTAGTTTTAGATCCAGTAGGGTTAGTATAAGATTTAATTGGATTGATCGTATTCGTATTCGATGACATTAGCGTCAGAGTAAAATGAACCTTAAATGTATCGATTTAAAGTCACAAATTCAGTACAACCAATTTTAATTTGGAGCGTATCCGTATACGTAAACATTCATGCACGAGATTGAGCTCTAATTCGACGATTGATGAATTAAGAGCGCGTGTACCTATTAGTAAATCTTCAGATGTAGATTTGATTTTTACAGCAGTAGATCAAGCGTTTACGATCCGAAAAAAAACAGGCGTAAATTACATCATATTTCACTGTTTATTTACTTATGTATTTTGTTCTTTTTTCATGTAATAAAGTTGCATAAATAAATAAATAAATATTTCCAAGGGACGATACTGAGTAATGACGATACTGGGTAATGATAAAATAGTGAAAATTCAACAAAATAAAATCGCGAGGTTAGGTCTAATTTTTAACCAATTTGCATTTATTTTAAATGTGGTGCACATTACAGAGCCAAAATTTATACATATAAAATTCCTATACATATTACTAATTGACGATACATGCATTAAAAAAAATGTATACTTACGAGTTATTAGAATACATGATGTATTTGGCACTTATTACACTCCTATTCCACGCAATAGCGCATCTGTCGCGTTTCGCACGAGGTTTCGAGTATGTTTTATTTCATCGCTTACACACGATCGCGGGCGAAATCTGATTTTTTTCTGGCATTCTGCGCAGTCTTAGGCACCAATGGTTGCCTGGTAGAGATTGCTCTAAAGCGATAAGGCCGCCTTTGCATGCGTAGGTTTAAGTTGTATTTTTGCTTATTTCTTGTGTGCAATAAAGTTTTTATCTATCTATCTCTGTTATTACTAAACTGATTTAAATGTTGTTTTCAGAGCACCTCTCAGATCTCCTCGACGGAAGTCCGGGGCTCCTCGGCGGTTCAGATCAGAGTTCAGCATGGATGACGAGGAATATTCGCCGAGCAACTCTGTCACCAGCGTTAACTCTCTGGCCAGCCTCCTCAAAGAGAAATTGCAAGTAAGACACTTAAAGTACACTTACCAACCTTTTACCATCTTTATTTCTGTTACTTTATACCTTATTGTACCTGCTTTTGGCGAATACAAACTCAAACTCAAAATTATTTATTTCAGGTAAGCCAACATGTGGCTCTTATTACACATTGAGAATCTGCCACCGGTTCGGAATGCTGATTCTGCTGAGAAGAGCCGACAAGAAACTCAGCAGTTGCTCTTTTCAAAACAAAAAATGTTACAATATGTAGCTTATCTATCTTGTGGACAGCTGAAGCAAAGCAGATTGGTCCCAAGCAACTTTGTCATTAAGGAATGCATTAACATAAATGATGTATCTACCATCTACCTATCTTAAACCAATTTAAACTTTGAAATTCTAGCTATAGGTAATTCAAAATTATCAATTTCGTGTAGGCCAACGTGGCTTTTATGTCAAATACCCAATTTCTTAAACTTCGATTGTTCCAGAGCATACCACAGAAGATAAGGAAGAAGCCGACAGACTACAAGCTGCGAGCGTTCGTGGCGCTCATGTTCCTGGCCGTGGCCTTCTTTGTGGGCTTCGCGTACGTGCTGTACCACCGCCAGGCGCTCACCAAGGCGTACTTCGAGCGCGTGCAGTTCAACGAGCCCAGGCGGCTCGTCCGCGTGTTCAACAGGGATGACGTGGAGATCTTGAAGGCGACTTTAGGTAAGTCGAGTGATATTGGTGAAGTGCATTGGCACTGGTACTGGTAGCCATTAACCAAGAGAAGAAGAAGGACCGGGAAGCGCAGTGTTGGCGACCCCCAATAGATCGCAGGGAACCACTGGATGCAGACGGCGTAAGACTGAGACCTGTGGATGTCCACGCAAGAGACTTTTGTCACACAGTGGTCGTCTATACAAGGTGTAACAGAAGTGGAGTATTAACCCTGAAGGAGCTCATGAAACTGAACAAGTTTCTCCAAGGAACATAGAAATATGAAAAACAATGTGGACCTCCCATACAAAATTGACGATCCGCTGATTGACTTACTATGGGAGATCCAAATTTTTTTTTCATATCCCGACCTATGTTCCTCGGGGAAACTTGTTTAGTTTCATGAGCACATTCACCTTCTTCAGGGTTGATACCCTCCTTTTGTTACACGTTGTAGACAAAGAAAAAAAAAGGTCAGCAAAGGGGCAATAGTACCCTGCATTCCGTCGTACACAATCTTTAAAACTAAACTAGATGGTCAAATGCTATAAGTAATTACATCACCCTGTCGTTTTTGGATCGGGAGTTAATAAAGAAGGAATAGAGATTTTCACATATAGGTAATACAGCGGAAAGGTAAACTCTACGACGAGAGTCGATGAGTTGAGATGGTGTGACGTAAATTGTGATCTTCCAGCAGTGGGTCTCCAGGGGGGTCAAAAGGCGTTCCCCTGCCTGCCCGAGCACCGCCACCAGGACGGCTCGGAATGCCTGGAGTGGCTGCACAACCTGCGGCTCTACCTCAAGTGCCTGCCGCACGACCCGGGCGCAGACAACACCACCTGCTACTCCGTGCACTGGAAGGCTTTGCGACACGGTAACAAGTAACAACTTGTAGATAAAGCTTACCCTTACCCTCATGTCTCGGCCATCGCCTATCGTGGCACTATGTTAAGCGCGCTGGAAAACAACCAATCAATTACCTACTCATATTATAAATGCGAAAGTTTGTGTGGATGGATGCATGGATGGATTAATGGATGGATTGACGGATATTTGTTACTCCTTCACGTCTTAACGAATGAACAGATTGGACTAAATTTTGAAATGGAGATAACTAATACACAGGATTAATAATAATATAGAGTTTCCGTGGGAACCCGTAACCCTTTATCCACGCGTATGAATTCGCGGGCATCTGCTAGTTAATTTATAAACTTGGTGTGCGGGTTCGTGAAAGTTTAATGAGATTGGTACTAAGGGTGGCTTCACTTCATAAGATAATTTATTATGATAATTTTATATCGATACATAAAGCAAACAAAATAATATCACGTTTTGTTTTGAAAAGACCAATTAACTGTTTAGTTTCTTTCCGGCTCTTCTTTGTAGAATATTATGCTTTCCAAAATATAAATTTTCATACCATACATTTATCATAAGAGCCAAGGGTTGACTATCAAAAGGTTATCTATGTAACCCAAAGGTTGACTATGTAAAAAAATATTTTAAGTTTTTTTTTAGTTTTGAAGCCCGAAAATCTTAAGCTTATGTAACTCAATGATATTAAAAGTAACATAATTCACTTTCCAGATGTTACGCCTAACGACTGTTTCGACTGGAGTGATACCAAAGTTCATTGGTTTGGCGCAGGCCAGTCCATTAATCTAACTTGGCCGCTTGACACGGGATCCATAGACTATACACCATTCATCACGGGAGATATGCAGAAATCCCAATGGGGGAATGTCGTTACTCGTTACCTAATTAATTCTAAAGGAGCTGCCATAATTATTGACGAAGAAACGCCACTGCATATATCTGTAAATGCTGGGAAGAAAGAGA
This sequence comes from Hipparchia sbordonii, assembly GCA_038048805.1. NCBI lineage: Eukaryota > Metazoa > Arthropoda > Insecta > Lepidoptera > Nymphalidae > Hipparchia > Hipparchia sbordonii. The sequence continues at coordinate 742,241 of CM076112.1, forward strand.
TTTGTTTGAAGGCCAAGTTCGACGATTTTGCCTTTGCTAACAGATTGACAGAATTCCCTGAATTGAAATACAATATATGTACATCTAGAGATATAAGATCACTACATTCTTCCATTCATAGTCACAGACGGGCGCCATTGTGGGATGGATTGAAACCAGCTGACATGAAAACTTTAGAATCCCTCATATCAGAGCCAGTTTGGCAAATAGCTCCTCGATTCAAACACGAATTACAAGATGCAACTATATCTAAGTATACCGACGATGTTATTAACTTAGGGTTTCTTAAACAGGGGCATGTTTTAATCAATGAATTTTGGCAAAACGAAATTGGTGATCTAAGTGTAGATACAGCACGATTTGCAACGTTAAACGAAACAGTGGATAAGCTTCATAGGCGAGGTTTTAAAGTCGCCTTCACAATCCAACCCTTCATAAGTACAGAGAGTAAAAACTTTGCTGAAACAGTCCAAAAGAGGCTACTGGTCAATGAAAGAAATAGTGATAGACGAATACCTGCCTTAACACGATTTAAGTCACTAGCTAGCGCTGGTGTCCTAGATATAACGAATAACAGATCTATTCCTTGGATATTAGATAAACTTCAAACAGTAATGGATATATATCATATTGATTCGTTCTATTTCGATCTCGGTACAGCATATGACATGCCTCATTACTATAGATGTGAGAAGTTGTTAATTAATCCTGACCAATACAAAACAGTGTTCATAAAAACTTTTGAAAAAACTTTGAACATTATAGGAGTATCTTCAGCAGTTAGTTTGCCACGACCTCCTATATTCGTTTCTTTACCCCCATTTGAATCTACGTGGGATGCTTTGAGATTAGTAATACCAACGATGTTGACATATGGTATAAGTGGTTATCCCTTTGCTATGCCCGGAGCTGTGGGTGGAGACATATATTGGCCTGGCAGCGAACAGTTTTTGCCCTCATCGAAAGGTTCAATGGACTCCAATTCAACTAACACAATCCAAGAGAATGGTATTGAGTTGCCAGAAAGAGAGCTGTATATGAGATGGCTGCAAATGGCTACGTTCTTGCCAGTGATGAAGTTTACACATCTTCCCAGCAAATACAACGATGAGCGGGTGCTGGAGATGGCTAAAAATTTGACTCTTTTGCGACAAAAATTGGTAAGTTAACCTTTGTTGATAATATTTTTCTATTATTATAGCTTATTGTTAACTTTGTGTTTCCCGATTCTAATTACTAAAAACTCATCAGCATATTTTGTGGCGGTCTGGGTTTATGTAGTACGGATGAAATCTAAGTTAAGGTGATCTTTCGCTGAAAGAAATTCTTGCTTAGAGAGTTATTTAGGTAACAAATTATCATCATCTCCGCCGATGACGTCTAGTTGAAAGGACATTTGAAAGGATCTCCACAGAATGCAATCTTGTGCCACCAATATTCAGAGGTTAACTCCGAAATTCAGAGGTTGTCCGGAATTGAACCCGCGACTCGCCAAATAAGGGACCGCAGTCCTTACCACTATCTATCATAATATATGTATCACTGCTTTGCTAAGATGATGATGATAATGAAGATGAATCTGACGATGTTCTACTGTTTCCAGGTCACGCCGCTGCTGCTGAAGTACAAGCGGGAAGCGTTGGAAGAAGGCCTGCCCCTCATTCGGCCGCTGTGGCTGGTGGCTGACGTGGACGTGGCTCTGCCGGTGCGGGACGAGTTTGCGATAGGTGACGAGATCGTCGTGGCGCCCGTGCTGCATAAGGGAGAGACTACGAGAGAAGGTAGTGCTGCTTCATTTGATACAAAGCACTCGGGGCTTCTGAAGTTATTCCTGCAAAAGCAATATCGACGGATTACCGTGCTAGCATGCGTGCTATAGATCCACCAACTCATCGACTCGTTTGATGTCGTCGGTTCATCTAATGGGAGGTCTGCAACACTGTGCTTCCCGGTGTGAGATTGCCACTCCAGCACTATGGAACCGCAATAACCACCAGCTTTTTTTATTCGATGACGATGCAGTCTAAAATGGTAGTGAGCTAACTTGGAAGGGTAACTTGGAAGGGTAACAGTGTAGGTTCAACCCATAACCCTAATCGTTTCTACACGCCATCAAGCCGGAACGCTGAATCGCTTGGCGGCACGTTTTGACGGTAGGGTGGTAAGTAGCTAAAGCCAAAGCCTCCCACCACAATTCAGAAATTATAAATTCCTAAATTGTCTCCGCCGGGAGACCTCCCAGTTATAAGACCACAGCGCTCATCACGGTGCCCGGGAGATCGTCAAGCTCTCAGGCAAAATAGCCTAAGCCTCAATGTTTCTGGTTCCCAGTGTACCTGCCAGCGGGGCTGTGGCAGGACGGCATCGACGGCTCGCTGCGCAAGGGCAACCGCTGGATGCACGACTACAAGGTGCCCGTCGACCGCGTCGCCTACTTCCTGCGCAAGCCCGACGACCTGCGCTTCAAGTAGCGCCATGGCGCTGCGTGATCTGACGCAGGACTTCAGTGTTGCTTATACTTCTTATAGTGATATAAGCAGCCCATTACGTGTCCCACCAGACTATGAGAGTAAAAGGTGAACAAATCGCTTCAAGTCACACCACAGCACTGCATTTGCGATGTAACTACGCTCGCCGTGGAATTATCTAAAAATGATTGCAACAATGTGACGATCGCAAACATCTCTGATTGGCTGGTACTCTCTCGTTCTTGGTTAAAATGCATGCATGCAAAAGCAAAAACGCCTTTCAGCCAATCATAGGCAATTTTCACACTGTAGCAATCATTTTTAGACAATCTCACAGCCCGACTACGTGTTGGATTGCCGTCCCACGAGACTATGAGAGTGAGGGAATAGAGAGTTCGCTTGTGCTTGGGCACTTAGTTGATCTGAAAAATGAAGCGACGAAATATAATGCAAATATGTTGCAGATTCGTATGTTTGCCGCAAAAGTGACAATATTACACGTTATGCCCTTTTATGGATATACTTACTTTATGGTTCATTATAATGAAGTAAACTTTACTAAATTTTTACTTCATCTCTGTCACCCGATAGAAATCTGGAAAAAGATCTGTTGTAGGGACTTCCACATGCCTCGGTCTTGTGCATCCGGTAAGTCTCCTGCCGCCCTAGCCATATTACAAACGTTTCGTCTATTTCTACGATCGCTCACGCTAAAGCAGGGGTTCCCAAAGTTTTTTTATCGCACGGCCCTATCCTTTCAGAAGGGAAGCGTGATAAAAAAATATGGCTAGGGCGGCTGGCTCGTTAGACTTGTGCGATGTTGTTGGTTCAGTTGGTAGGGGGTCCTCTAACGCGCTTTTCCAGTACAAAGTCGCCTTTATAGCCTTTATAATGGGGCCCTAACAATTAATCCTTCTTCGAACTACTAGCCTTAAGAGTAAATAAAATATATATATATATATATATATATATTATTATCTTTGGTATGTACTAGCACATTAACTTTTACGATCTCATGAAATAAAGTTTCTGTGCTATAGGCAATTTTACCCAAAAAAAAATAGCAAATTGATAGATTTCGTCCATGAAAATTATCGATAGGTGGTACCTAAATCACCTTGACCAGTTATTACCTGGCAATAATGCCTTGTTTAAATTTTAAATAATAAAAAAAATGACCAAAGTTTTATAGTGAGAATTTAATTATAGTTTCAAAAAATAAATAATAGACATTAGGTACCTATAATAAAACCAATATAAAACTTTGTTTTGCGATAGGACTGTGTGTGTGTGTGTGCCATGTGGGTACAAAGTGAGAGCGGTAATATTTTAAAATAGTCATATAAGATATACCTAAAATACCTATATGTAGATTATATAGGTATTACTTTATATAGGTTTACGTAATCGTTCTGATGTGCCTTTATTCTCGTACTAAGCTTGTAATTTATTGTAATGTCATATTTGTAAGTATATTCTTGAATCTAGTCCCGCTTCTTTCCCGTGGTACTACCAGTAGGTAGGCCCACTGTTAATGCCACGTGAGATTTTTTGCCCTAAAGTACATTAAGTTTTTGTTCAAAATACAGTTTTGAAAAATGCTTTCGGTATAGATAATCACTGTTGAAATTTGTAGAAAGGTATAATATGTATAAATAAACAACTGTATGTAGATTATGAAAAAGATTGTGAACAGAATACCTAATAGTACCTAAGGTACAGAAGAAGAACTTTGAATAACTATTTTGAAATTATAAATAAGTAAACATTAAATTATAAAATTTATTATACATTTTGAATGAAATGAAATGAATACTTAGGTAAGTATATAATTTTTTTTAAAAGAAAATTTATTGTTGTTATAAATATAATAATAGTATTATTTGCTGAAGGAATGCATTTTTATTTCATGTTTTACCTGGTACATTTTCTTGGTTCTATTGTAGAAATGGCTAAGCCGATTTCGACTGGGCTTTTACAAGCAAATAGAGGAATGTGTATAGGTGATCTAACTTTACTCTACTTTTTATCGCGCAATGAATTGAGTTGAAGAAATTCATTCATCTATTTGTGTTAGTTACAATATTTATAACTCAAGAACGGCTGAACCGATTTGGCTGAAAATTGGTGGGGAGGTAGCTTAGAACCAGGAGACGAACATAGGATAATTTTTATCCCGTATACTATAAAACAAAGTTGGGTTTGTTCGAACACTTATGACTCTAGAACGGCTAGACTAATTTTCATGGTTTTTGGTTTGTTATATTTGTCTCCGTCCCGAATATCAGAATAAGTTTTAAAATATCGGAAAAAATAAAAAATAAAAGAAATTATGAAAAAATTTCATTTTCTCGTACATTTTGTATTGAGTGGGTTTTTTGATAGCAAGGAAAGTGACTTTTTACCCCGGAAAACAGTAACCTAAGTCACGCGGAAGAAGTCGCGGGCAAGTATTTTGATAAATTAATGTACCTACTTATATAAATAAAACAGTAAAAATTTTGAAATATTTTTATTACTTGTAATGATCCTAACACCTCACCACACACGCCGAATGGAGAATAGCGACATGACTGATACAATGAGTGGTCGTTATATTATTATTTCCTTTTACAATAATACAGAAATCGTTACAAATACCTAAAACATCCATGTGAGGATTCACAATCATTATTTAAATTATTAAACTAAGTGTAGAAAAATCATAAATAAATCAAGGCTCAAGGCATATTGACGAAGAGACGAAACGCAGGGGAAAAAGGTATTTTTTAAAATATTCCAAAGTTACGAATAAACAAAAAAAAAAAAGTTTCTTATAGGCCAACTTGTGATTCTTAAATATAATAAAATATAGAAATATGATTTAGTCAAGAATCTATTACTGACTTTAAGAGTTGGCTATCCCTCTCTGTAACTTGTTAACTGTTTTTAATTCTAAAGTTCAAAAATTATATAAGTATGAAGTTATAAACAAAATTATCACGTCAAAGACAAATATACTATGTAACTATAGTCGAACAATATAAAGCGTGATATATATATACAAGTAAGATCTTTCCACGGGGTATGTTATGTTAGTCTTTCATAGTGCACTATTTTTTTATTATGCAGTATAATTTTAAAAAGAATTAATTCAATTTATAATTTTAGCAATGCTACACGTTTATGTTATTCATCAACAAAGTTACAATTTACTGTTATTGGTATCTGTACTCTGCGAATCCATTATTTTTTAATAAAAAATATTTCTATTCTATTCTATTCTATTACACTAACTACGAAAATTACGTAATTACGGTTTTAAGAAAATTATCGAAAATTTTTTTTCAGTTTCTCGATCAATACTCGTACTCCAAAGATTTCTTTAGAAACTAATTAGTGCTTGGTATCAATTTAAAGGCTAGTTTATGAGTTATGAAGGCCACTATGTTTTATATGTAAGTAAATTATACAAGAACATACATAATGAATATCTGTAGATACAGTGCTTTAGATTCACAGAGTACGTGTGAAGGGTGTATTAAAATCAATATATTAATCAAATATTTATTTCAAACTTATTAATGAAAAACACACTACTCTTGGCTTCGTTTCGTCGCCAATGTGCTTTGTGCCTAATGCAATATATTAGCGTAAAACATTCACGAACATCGCTCTTCTTCTTTAGCGTGATGTTGATTTAAATTATAATGTTATTTTTAGGCAATTTAGGTAGTTTATAATTTAAATTTATTGCTGGATAAAATAAATGAGCGCCTGTGATTTTTTATAGCAATTACATTATTTCACACATCGTATATTTTGCACAGGCGCTTCATTCATTTGTAACCAGGACATTTTAGAAATTTCTAAGCTTCTTAAGATACGTCTCTTTTTTTTACAATCGACACGAGTCAGTCTCTTACCATTAAGCGTGTTAAACATCTGGTATCCCCGAAATAAGCAAAGACTACAATTGAAAAAAACCCTAAAATATATACTAATCACACAATTTTCTACGAAACTGTGCAGTCCTAGCTTATTTAGGAAATTACATCAAAACCATACAGCTCACTCGCCTAGCATAGCTGTCTTTAGCACCACAAAGCCTATTCAAACTTGAATATCCACTACTAACCACCTCTTGTAAAACAGCCCGTCCTTGCAATAACTCTATAATTAATAATTAAAAATGAATATAATGTTAGGTAGGTATATTTGAAATCATTAAATTGCTTTAAAAAAAATTAAATACTTAGTGAAATATATTGTATGCATCTATAAATAAAAAAAATATACGAAATAGAAACTTTTAAATTTTGATATAAGTATATCGCAGTCCTGAGTATGACTTTTCAATTTAACGTTAATCGTGAGTAAGTCTGTCATTAATATGGAAATTAACATTTGGGAAAACGTTACGATTTGACATTTAAGGTTAATTTGAAAAGTTATACCAGAGCCTCTCAAATAATTAAGGAAGGTTAAATAATAATTATTTATTATTGAGGTTTCCGTGTTATATCTACAGGTGTTCAGGTTCGTACTATAATAATATATCTAGCAAAAGATAATCTCAACCAACGTGAATAGTGGAAGAATACAACATTTAATAATTTTAATAATGATTTATTTCTCAGAGCTATTGATGTTCACTAAGCTGATACAATTCTTATTTTAATAACATTTTTAATATTCCTAATATAATATGCATTAATTAGAGTTCTAGCTATAAAATACAATAGTAAACTGCTGGGTTAGGCTTCAGGCCAGCCGACTGGTGGTGGCCGGCTTAAGAGGAGAAAGCCAACGAGAAACCCCTAACACTCAAAAAGCTTAGTCCGAGGCCCGTGCACTCTCAGTAGATTTCAACAAGCAATAGCGGAATCCGGAGTATTGAACACATAATATAAGAGTCAGAAGGCGCCATAGAAGTACGCGGAGCACTCGCCAGCGTCAGAAGCGAAAGCCTAAATCATCTAAACAGGCAGGCCAACACAACAACAGCCTAGGAGTGGTCTCCTGCGGGGTGCACCGGCCGGACCGCGACTACATCTATCATTCATCTCCCTGTTTAGTCCCACTCACAATTGGTAAAAGCGTTTCACATATCAACCGGAAAAAGAAACAAACGTTTATTGTGCTCACACCGAACAACACTCAGTTAACATATTTAATATCAATAATAATATCCGTATAACTATAAAATAAATTCACGTTCGTACTCACAATATTGTTACGATACAAAACAAATATAATATTATAGTATACAATATCTTTTATGAATCTGTTGATGCTTTACATAATATTATTTGTATGTCGTTACGTTGTGCTGGTGCCTTCGATTATACAGATTCGTATTCGCTAGTTAACTATAGTTAGAAAAGTTTGGCAAAGAAAGCGATGACCGAAGAGTGGTTGAAGATCGGCTTCCCTAACTCTATGGATGACTTAAAATTAATTGACTCAAAATCTTCACTCGAATTGGCAAACAAGATAAGGAGGAAACTTTTATTTAATCCAGGAGAGTTCTCTTACAGCTTAATACACTAGACTAGATGGTACAATTTGATGATTTTATCAATATCACATTCTCTCACACAATTCGAATGTAACAGTAAGTATATAATAAGTTTTAAACAAATATTCTTCTAAAAGGGATAGTTTATAATTACACGTAGTTTAGTTACGTTTAATTGAAAACAACAGATAAAAATACATAATCGATTCACATAGGAACATGTTAATACTACTACGCGTTCATTGGTATTTGGGTAGGGCTCGACTAGAAATTTAGACAAAAAATAACAATTTAAAAAACGATTATAATAAAAATCAGAGATTCTGTTAGCACTTTCTCTTTACATGAATGAGTTAAATTTAAACAACACCCACTTAAACTATATCATAGTCATCGACGCAACAAGCAGATTTCAACTTAAAACAAAGGTAAATATATTGTTTTATTTGTATTCATAATCTAATAAAACATTTATTTAATATGAAGTAAGCTCTCTATCGTCTTAGGCTGATCGGTTATCTAGAAAGACAAAAATATTTTATAAGTCGACCATATTTCGCTATATAATTTATAATTAGTACAACATAATATATGTGTTCGTACATTAGCCGTATATAGCAATAGTTGAGTTCAGGCACTCCTCAATTATTTCAATATACGCAAATGTGTGGCTTAGCTTTTTTTAACAACATTCAAAAAAATGTGATTTGGTCCATTATCATGAAACACAAGCATATTACATTGAATTCAAAAAATATTGAGGAATCTATTCTTTTAACTCTCTGCAAAACTTGTGTTACATGTGGTAATTAGCTAAAGTTAATAAATTTTTGCCTTTCTAGACGATTATTGAACAGAATGACGTCGATTCTATCAATAAAAATGTATGAGTGCAAGCACTGGCTTGTCGTTTGACTTCATAAGCGTCTTTATAAGACAATCTTTTAAATATCTATATTTATTTAAACTTCGATCATATATTACAAAAGTATTTGTGTAATTTAGATGAAATTTAACGTTCGTCCTTGAAATTATCGTCTATCAATCAGTATCGGACTTACATTTTAAATATTACGTCCTTTCATAAAGTATAATAGTCCTTTTACCCGCTAAAATAATGATTAGCCTTTCTGCAATAAGTGAGTACTTATACTCGTATAACAACACGCTCTAATCCGAAGTATGCTTTAGCAAAATAACGTTTCAAAAATTTAGATTTTTCGCACAAGCGGTGGTTTGGCTAAACAAAATGGACTGGTTTCGCTTAAAATCGTGTATAAAAGCACTACTGATTGTAAAAGACCAAATTCAAAAATACTGTCAGAAAAATATTTTAATGGCATGTACTATTTTTTGTCAATACGCTACTAGAAAACAGTTTTAGAAAAAAATGGACGTTACTGTTCTTAGGTCGAGAGTTTTGTTATTGACTTTCGAATCGGATGCGTCTAAGGGCTCCAGTCAGTCCAACGCTCTACACTCGAAGCGGCGACAGCGTCATCACACATCCACAGCAGTCTCAGGGCACCGTCGGGTCGGCGCCGGGCCGTCAGTCCAACGCTCTACACTCGAAGGGGCTCCGGCGCATCACACATCCACAGCAGTCTGTCGCGTTGCGTTCAAATATCACATAGTCTTTTAATGCATCTATTTGCAAACTATCTCATGCGGAAAAGCGTCCCGGGCGATAAGTACTTTTGAATCCTTCGGTTCCACATTCAAAAGTACTTAGTTTCGTTCAGGAGGGAATCACTTCTTCGATGAGAAGGCCACAAATAGACCCGACACCTAGAACTCGAGCCGGTAGGCCGCGCACGAGGTCTCGTGGTCCTGCAGGTTGATGGTGCAGCGCGAGGCCGACGGCGACAGGTCGATCTTGTGCTTCTCCAGAGCTTCCTCGTTCTCCGTCACCCAGTAGCCGAGGACGTCAGTGTCGTACGTGGGAATTATTGTGACTTCTGGAACCAAATACAACAAACGTAAAACACATTTTTACGCGACTTACTCTTTTTTGAAGGTCGGTTAAATAAGTAGTGTATTATTGGGAGTGTTACTCCCAATAATATCAGCTATCCGTCAGTCGAAGTCCCGTCAAAATCGGTCCAGCCGTTCCCGAGATTAACGACAGCAAACAAACAGTAGACAGACGATAAGAATTAAAAATTGTTTTTTGTTATACCGTAATATTAATAAATAGTTAAATATTTCTTACCTAAATCTTTATTTTCCCAAGTCTTCTTAGCATCAAGGAGGGCGTTGTAAATCTCCTTTGATGGTTCAGTCCCAGAAAATACATAATAACGCGCCCGAACTCTTTTGAAGAATTCAACGGCAGAATAATATGAGTTTCCATGATGAGGGACATATGTTAAATCCATATAGATCGGGGCGGGAGCTTTTTTCTTACTAGGTGATTCTGAAGCTCTTTTTACTTCTTTACTCTTTTCTTGATTAATCTTATTTTTATTAGCTACCGTCGCATTTGCTTGTTGCTTTTTCGGCGTGCTTTTACCATCGTTTTGATTAGCTGGTGGTAATATTGGACTTGGCAAGCCTAGTGGCTTCCCCCAAGATTGAATGGGATCTTGAAGAGGACTACATAATTCTGAACGTTCCGACTTTTCTGATTTAGATTCTTTACTTGTTGAAGGAGGAATTTTTCTTGATTCTACTTTTACATCCTTAAGCGTTAAAGAACTTTCTTCTTTTTTAGATTCTTTCTGCTCGTCACTTGTATCTTGATCAAGTATATATTTACCCGTGACACTTGATATGACTTTAGATCCACTGACTTTCTTATGTTCTTCAATTGCTTTTTCAAATTGTTCATCAGCTTCTTTTAAAAATGAAGCATCCGAAGTTTTGATACTACATTTTTTTGAATCAGATTTGATTTTTTCATGAGTCAAAAATTCTTCAGTCATTTTTGTAAGTGACTCATCCTTAATTGGTATTTCAGTCGTTTCCTCGGAATGTGCTGAATATGTACATGAATCATCATCAGGCAATTGGCCGTAAATTGAGGTTGACATTGGGTCAAACTCTATTTTTCCAGGCAAAATTTCGTGACTAGATTCACGATGTGATGGCAATTTTGTGTCCAATTCAAAACTCAGATTTGAGCGTGGTGAATGCGCTATTTGAGACTTTGTACTACTAGGACTTGCTTGTCCATCATCGTCACTATAATACATACCACTACTTTCCGTACCCCAAATGTGCGTAGCAGCTCTTGATTCTCTTGAACTTATGTCAGATGGTGGCGAAGATATTCCAGGGTGATCTAAATCGTCACTTGCTGCAGACGAACTTCTCATTTCTCCAGTTTTGGAGGAAAGTTTAGAAAATGATTTTTCACTTTCACCCGTATCTATTATCTCTTCAAATTCTTCCTTTATTTCTGATATTGTAGTTTTAGTGGATTTTGTTGTTTTGGTTACGCCATCACTTCCTCTGCTAACCGTTGTAGTTTCAACAGTTACTTTAATTTTTTCAGGACTTATAACTTCCTTCGTTGTTACAACAGTAATGGTTTGTGTTATCTCATTGTCACCGTCCTTAATAACTTTTGTAAATGTATCAGTCTCAGTAGTAATTTCTCCTACAGGAGAACGTTTCTTTACCTTAGGTTCAGGTTGCGATTCAATTTTTTTTTCAAAGGATAGTTGATTTATTGCTGGTTTCTCATCTTTTTTAGCTTTTCTAGCTTCACATCGCAACAGTGATTGTTTTTCTATTTCTTCCAACTCTTCAGGAGACCAATCGTCTAATCCTGTACCTTGAGGGAGATAAGTTACTTGTGTACTTATGTCATTATTTATTTGTGTAGTACCATCTTGATTAGCATTTTCAGTTATTGTTTCTGTAACTGTTTTTATCGCAATTTGATTTTTTTCTCGATTTATCATTTCTTCTTTATTTACGTAGGTTGTGATTGTCTGATTTATTTTTTTGGAATCATCGGTAAATATAATGTTTGTTTTTTTATCAACCGATGATTTAACTTTACCAGTCGGTATAAGACCTCGAAGAGCTGCTTGCAAGTCACTGTCGTAAGTTTTTTGTGATTCTGAAATAGTTATTTTGATATCTTTCGTAGTTTCTATCGCACCATGTGGATACTCATCATCCGTTATTGTTTCTGTTGTAGTTCTAATACGTTCAATATCTTTATCATTACTCGCTAGAATTTCACGTTTAGTTTTGGTCGTAATCGTGCGTTTAATTTCTATATTACCTTTTTGTACTATTTCATTTTTGATAACGGAATCTTCCGATGTATTTTCTACTATTTCACTTTCTCCCATATATGATTCTGAAACTTCGGTATCTTCTTCATGAATGGAAGGAGATTTGAAAAGATAATCACCAATAGAAACTTTTTCACTTTTTTTAGTAATGACTGACCCATCAGGGTGTTCATCCTCAATGATAGTTTGAATGGTCGTTTTCACTTTCTTTGATCTTATTTTAGTATTTTCAAATTCTTCTTTAATTGTCGTAATAGTTGTCTTTCTTTTTATTGGTATTCCGTCCTCAATAATTTCATCAGTTACGGTACTTGTCTGTATATTTGGCTCTCCAATCTGCGTATACCCTATTAGATTTTCGTCAAATGAATCGTCATTATAATCAGTCACAGAAATTTTAACGTCCTTTGTTACCTCAGTATTTCCATTTGGTAATTTAGTTTCAGTTATAGTTTCAGTAGTTGTTTTAACTATTTTCTTTTGTTCATTTTTCGTTGCTAATATTTCTTTTGTAGTCATAATGTTGACAATTTGGTTAACTTTGACGCCATCTCTCATAACATTCCTCTGATGATTATCAACATTTACAAACTTATCGATAACATTGGTAAATTCTTTAAGTTTCTCAGACTTTGAGCCACATTCTTCATCGATGTCAGTTATTGATTGCCTCTTTTCCACACTAGTACGTGAGGCACCATCTGGATAGTTATCGGTTGTAGTAATTGTCGTAATAGTTTTAATTTTTTTTATCGTACCATGATCATTTGCATATTTTGTTTTTACTGTTTTAGTTACAATAGTCCTTTTTATTACCAAATCCTCATGTTTTATTTCTTTGACATCGATTGATTCACTTTCTTCTGGCTCACCAACTAGTATAAGATTTTTTAACGTTGTTTCAATTGAATCAGTATCTTCCCTGAAAAGATCAGTACAGGTAAGTTTCCCTGAATCAATTTCTTTATGAGTGACCAACGATTCTGACGGCATTGTGTTTAAAACATCATCGGCAATAGCAATTTTTTCATAAGTTTTTGTGATCACAGATCCATCAGGATGCTCATCCTCTACAACTGTTCTCGTTATTGTTTTAATTCGTTTGACATTTTCAACAGTGTTGTAATATTCTTTTTTGGTGACAGTAATTATTGTTTTCCTTCTAATATTAATTCCATTTTCAGTGATTGTTTCTATTTCTTCATGTGTTTCTACCTTAGGCTCTCCTCCAGATACAAATCCTTCAGGTATTTCATCTTCTATGTCAGCACAATAATCGGAAAGCATTACTTTAGATTCTTTATTGACTATAATTATCCCATCAGGAAAGGTAGATTCAGTAATTGTTTCAATCGTTGTTTTTACTTTCTTTTTGGATCGATCTTCATTAGCAAGGATTTCTTTTGTTGTTGTTGTTGTTATTTCCTGATTTATATTTTTACCATCAATTACTGTATTTTTTTCTTCTTTTTTTACATCAACTGTTTTATCCTCTATTACTGTATAATCAATAAGTTCTGTAGTTTGAATTGTATCGTTCTCTTCTACACCAGTTAAAATAGTTCTGCTATCTACTTTTGTTCGAGATGAACCATCTGGATACTCATCGGTTGTAGTAACAGTAGTTATAGTCTTAATTTTTTGTACTTTTCCACTACTATCTGCATACCTTGTCTTAATAGTTTTCGTCAAAATCGTTCTTTTGATGAAAATGCCATTTTTGATGAATTCTTCCGATTTTACTGACACAGTTTCTTCAGATTCGCCAAAAGGTATATATGCAGATAGAATGTTATCAGGATTACTTTCATCAGCATCAATAAGTACTTCTTCTGCTTTAACTTCTACATTTTTTTGAGTAGTTTGAGTACCATCAGGAAGTTCCTTTGTTATGTTCTTTTCAATAGTTGTCTTAATAATTTTTTTATCCTCATTAATTTTTATTGTTTCCTTTTTTGTAACAGTTGTTACAGTTTCAATGATATCCATATTATTCTCTTTAATTATTCGTTTACTAACGTCTGTGTCGATGATAGTATCTTCGATATTGTCATCAGAATCATCAGACTCTAGTAAATAGTCTGATTTGGTAAGAAACTCATCCTTTGCTATAAGTTTATGTTTTGTCGAAGATTTCTGAGTTACGGTTTCACTTTCATCTTTGATTTGGGGAATTATTTCAGTCTGTTCACCACATGTGTCAAGGTATAGTTTATCTAATTTATCTTTTCCATATAAATCCATTAATGAAGTTGACTTAAGACTGGAAGAACATTCTGAAAGAAGTGTCTGGGTATCTTTGGTAGTCGTGGTAGACCCATCTGAACTTTTACTAAGTGTAGTAGTTTCAATGGTAGTTTTAACATTTTGTGGAGTACCATCTTCCCTGGAGATAATTTCTTTTGTTGTAACTGTAGTGATTGTTTGCGTTACTACGTTTTCACCTTCTTTTATTATTTTTGTTACAGTATCGGTTTCAGTCTTAATTTTTCCTATTGTTTGTAATAAAGATGAAAGATCTGTGTCTTCATCTTTGTCCAAACCAGTTTTAGGTGTCTTGGGAACTTTTTCTGTAGAGGTTGATATTTTCTGCGTAAGTACGTCATCGCCAACATGTACGACTTTCGTTATTGTTTCTTCGGCGCCATCCAATTTGTCATATGTTACTTCACTTTGAACACCATCACTAATTTTAATGTCTTGGAAATTACTTGGTATTTTGGGTAACGGACTAACAGGAACAGTTGGTGGGGTAGATACTCTATCAACCTCAGGACATACTATCAGTGGCTCAACACCCTCTGATTTTATGCCCTGTTGTACTTTGCCATCGCTAAAAGCTTTATGAATAGATTCCATAAAATGCTGTGCATTATCTTTTAAAACATAAGAGCTTACTGCAGGAATAGATTGATCTGTTTCTATAACAATACTGTGGACGCCTGAATCAGAAGCTTCAGATAGTATTTCTTCGTCCTTTGATGTTTCAAGATCACCAATGAATTTTTTTTTCGGTAAACTTATACTCGATGCTTTTGGTTCCTTTAAAACAGGCGTTATAGTGCATTCTGCAGTGGGCTGTATATCTTTCTTAAGAAGTAATTTTTCACTCTTCTCAGTGCTTTCAAACGAATATTTTTCTTCCAAGCTGGTTTCTTTAGAAATATCTTCGGAACTACTGTGAACAATTGTTGCAGATATATTTTCTGCATTATCGTTAGAAACATCCGATGAAGATAAAATATTTTTGCCAGAATCATCTTTACTAATTGAATCAGTTTTCATCTTCGTATCTGTAACATATTTCGATGTACACGTTCTCTCCTCATGAAGCATTTTCTCAGTTTCAATTGCTAGCTTTGTATGACTGTATGCCATTTTACTGTCACTTTCATCATGAGTTATTTTCTGTATGGTAGCATCTCGTTTACTGTCTTCACTTATTTTAGGAAAAATGCTTTCTTGTTTATTGCTCGGTTCGGGTTGATGTTCTTTTGTAGTATCTGTTAAATCTTCACCAATAATATGACCATTTAACTTAATAGATTGTTTTTCATTGATATCTTCTTCTTGGTATTTCTCTACTTGTTTCATTGAAACCTCTCTTTCTTTAAGTTTTTCCTGTAAGAACTGGGTATCAAAACATTCATCTATGATTGAACTTTCTTCACTCGTTTTGATAATTATATTACCATCTGGATACTCATCCTCTATAGTAGTTATTGTAATGACTTTTACTCGTTTCACCTTTTGGGATATATTATAATAAGATTTAGTTATTTTTTTAACAGTATATTTTCTTTTAATAGAAATTCCATTTTCGGTAAGAGAAATAGTATCTGTTTTAATCTCTTCAGCTGGATCCTCCATTAATTCAAAACCTTCATCTGACCCTTCTTCAGAGACTTTATCTGCTTCGTGAACTTCATCAATGGTAGAAATTTCTTCACTTGTTTTTGTAGTAGTACTTCCATCAGGATATTTATCTTCAACCGTTGTTTTAGTATTTGTTCTTGTCCTATATACATTATTTTGTTCATCGGCAAAAATGCGTTTACTTACTACAATTGTTGTTTTTCTTTTGATAGTTACACCATTTTCTAATACAGATTCTGTTTTTGTAGTAATTATTTCTTTAGGTTCCTCAATAAGACTGAATCCTTCAGGAATAGCAAGTTCTGTATCTGCTACATCTATATCTGCTGGGGGTTTAGCAGTCAGTGAAGGTAAAATGTCTGGTTTCTGGTCAGGTGACGACAATACAGAATTACTAGTAACCATAGGTTCTAAATCACACGATTCGTCTGATAATGTAATATATTCGCTAGTTGTGATGTTTCTAGTACCATCTGAATGAACTTCTTCAGTGATTGTTTCAACAGTAGCTCTTACAATAATTTCATTATTTTGAACGTTCCTTAAAAGCTGTCTAGTGGTAGTTTTTGTAATAATCTGTTCTATTTGCTCTTGATTAATATTAATTGTTTTATTTTCCGTAACAGTTGTAACAATGGGTACACCAACTTCTTCAAAATCTTGAACAAAATTTATATCTAAACCATAATCTGAAATATAAACTTTAACATCTTTAGTTTTCTCTTTTATTCCATCAGGCAAAATAGATTCCGTTACAGTTTCAATAGTGGTTCGGAGTTTTCGAGACGATCTCGACATGTTCGTCAAAATTTCTTTAATGGTAGTTATAGTGAGGATTTGTAAAATGTTACTGCCATTAACACAAATAGTTTTTTCTTGTTTTTCCTCTGTAACTGATGTATCTTCAATTATAGAAAATTCTTGGAGATCAAAAATCATCTGCTGTTTAGCCGGGCTTTGTTCCTTTCCTTTAGGACTTGATTCCTCTTTGGCAGGACTTTGCTGTGCAATTTTGTCATGGATAAGCTTTCGGTCGTCTTTTTTTATTGAACTAGAAGCCACAATTTGCTTTACAGATGATAGTTTTTCTTCCTTGACAGGGCAGAGGATTGTATCTTTTCCAGGACTTGGTTGTTTTTCTTTTGGTTTTTTAGGACTCGCCATCTCTTCAAAAGGACTTGATTCCTTTTCTGATAGCTTTTCAAAAGTGATTATCTCTTTGACAGGACTTGGTTCTTTATCCAGTGGTTTCACAGGACTCGCCCTCTCTTTGGTAGGACTTGGTTCTTTTTCTTTTGGTTTTTCAGGAATGACCTTCTCTTTAAGAGGACTCGCCATTTCTTTGGGATGACTTGGATCAATTTCCGTTAGTTTTTTAAGACTTGCAATCTCTTTGTCAGGACTTGGTTCCATTTCTGTAGGCTTTTCAGTACTCGCCATCTGTTGGGCAGGACTTGGATCTGTATCTTTTGGTTTCTCAGGTATCGTCCTTTCTTTGACAGGACTTGGTTTTTTTTCATCTGGTTTTTCAGGAATCGTCATCTCCTTAACAGGACTAAGTTCCTTATCTTTTGATTTTTCAGAAATTACCTCCTCTATAAGATGACTGGGTTCCTTTTCTGTGGGCATCTCAATGATCGCAATCTGTTTGGCAGGACTTGGTTTCTTTTCTTTTGGTTTTTCAGGACACGCCATCTCTTTAGCAGGACTTATTTCCTTTTCTTTTGGTTTTTCAGGACTCGCCATCTCTTTAGCAGGACTTGGTTCTTTAGCTTTTGGTTTCCCAGGACTCGCCATTTCCTTCGCAGGACTTTGTTCTTTTTCTTTTGGTTTTTCAGGACTCGCCATCTCTTTAGCAGGCCTTGGTTCCTTTTCTTGTGGTTTTTTAGGACTCGCCACTTCCTTAGCAGGACTTGGTTCTTTTTCTTTTGGTTTTTCAAGACTCGCCAACTCTTTCACAGGACTTTGTTCTTTTACTTTTGGTTCTTCCGAACTCGCCATCTCCTTGGCAGGACTTGGTTGCTTTTCTTTTGGTTTTTCAGGACTCGCCATCTCTTTGGCAGGACTTGGTTCCTTTTCTTGTGGTTTTTCAGGACTTGCCAAGTCCTTGACAGGACTTGGTTCTTTTTCTTTTGGTTTTTCAGGACTCGCCATCTCCTTGGCAGGACTTGGTTCCTTTTCTATTGTTTTTTCAGGTCTTGCCATCTCCTTGGGCGGGCTTGGTTCTTTTTCTTTTAGTTTTTCTGGACTCGCCATCTCTTTGGCAGGACTTGGTTCCTTTTCCTTTGGGTTTTCAGGACTCGCCATATCTTTTACAGGACTTGGTTCCTTTTCTGATAGCTTATCAAGAAGGACTGTCTCCTTGATAGGACTTGGTTCTTTTTCTCTTGGTTTTTCCAGACTCGCCATCTCCTTGGCAGGACTTGGTTCTTTTTCTTTTGGTTTTTCAGGACTCGCCATCTCCTTGGCAGGACTGGGTTCCTTTTCTGTTGTTTTGTCAGGACTCGCCATCTCCTTGGCAGGACTTGGTTCTTTTTCTTTTGGTTTTTCAGGACTCGCCAACTCCTTGGCAGGACTTGGTTCTTTTTCTTTTGGTTTTTCAGGACTCGCCAACACCTTCACAGGACTTTGTTCTTTTACTTTTGGTTCTTCCGGACTCGCCATCTCCTTGGCAGGACTTGGTAGCTTTTCTTTTGGTTTTTCAGGACTCGCCATCTCTTTGGCAGGACTTGGTTCCTTTTCTTGAGGTTTTTTAGGACTCGCCATCTCCTTGGCAGGACTTGGTTCTTTTTCTTTTGGTTTTTCAGGACTCGCCATATCTTTTACAGGACTTGGTTCCTTATCTAATAGCTTATCAAGACGGACTGTCTCCTTGATAGGACTTGGTTCTTTTTCTCTTGGTTTTTCCAGACTCGCCA
Source organism: Hipparchia sbordonii (assembly GCA_038048805.1). Lineage (NCBI taxonomy): Eukaryota > Metazoa > Arthropoda > Insecta > Lepidoptera > Nymphalidae > Hipparchia > Hipparchia sbordonii. The sequence goes on from CM076112.1 coordinate 761,253, forward strand.
TCTCCTTGGCAGGACTTGGTTCTTTTTCTTTTGGTTTTTCAGGACCCGCCATCTCCTTAGCAGGACTCGGTTCCTTTTCTTTTGGTTTTTCAGGACTCGCCATCTCCTTGGCAGGACTTGGTTCCTTCTCTTTTGGTTTTTCAGGACTCGCCAACTCCTTGTCAGGACTTGGTTCTTTTTCTTTTGGTTTTTCAGGACTCGCCAACTCCTTCACAGGACTTTGTTCTTTTACTTTTGGTTCTTCCGGACTCGCCATCTCCTTGGCAGGACTTGGTTGCTTTTCTTTTGGTTTTTCAGGACTCGCCATCTCTTTGGCAGGACTTGGTTCCTTTTCTTGTGGTTTTTCAGGACTTGCCAAGTCCTTGGCAGGACTTGGTTCTTTTTCTTTTGGTTTTTCAGGACTCACCATCTCCTTGGCAGGACTTGGTTCCTTTTCTGTTGTTTTTTCAGGTCTTGCCATCTCCTTGGGCGGACTTGGTTCTTTTTCTTTTGGTTTTTCAGGACTCGCCAACTCCTTGGCAGGACTTGGTTCTTTTTCTTTTGGTTTTTCAAGACTCGCCAAACCCTTCACAGGACTTTGTTCTTTTACTTTTGGTTCTTCCGGACTCGCCATCTCCTTGGTAGGACTTGGTTTCTTTTCTTTTGGTTTTTCAGGACTCGCCATCTCTTTAGCAGGACTTGGTTCCTTTTCTGTTGTTTTTTCAGGTCTTGCCATCTCCTTGGGCGGACTTGGTTCTTTTTCTTTTGGTTTTTCTGGACCCGCCATCTCTTTGGCAGGACTTGGTTCCTTTTCCTTTGGTTTTTCAGGACTCGCCATATCTTTTACAGGACTTGGTTCCTTTTCTGATAGCTTATCAAGACGGACTATCTCCTTGATAGGACTTGGTTCTTTTTCTCTTGGTTTTTCCGGACTCGCCATCTCCTTGGCAGGACTTGGTTCTTTTTCTTTTGGTTTTTCAGGACCCGCCATCTCCTTAGCAGGACTCGGTTCCTTTTCTTTTGGTTTATCAGGACTCGCCATCTCCTTGGCAGGACTTGGTTCCTTCTCTTTTGGTTTTTCAGGACTCGCCAACTCCTTGGCAGGACTTGGTTCTTTTTCTTTTGGTTTTTCAAGACTCGCCAACTCCTTCACAGGACTTTGTTCTTTTACTTTTGGTTCTTCCGGACTCGCCATCTCCTTGGGTGGACTTGGTTCTTTTTCTTTTGGTTTTTCTGGACTCGCCATCTCTTTGGCAGGACTTGGTTCCTTTTCCTTTGGTTTTTCAGGACTCGCCATATCTTTTACATGACTTGGTTCCTTTTCTGAGAGCTTATCAAGACGGACTGTCTCCTTGATAGGACTTGGTTCTTTTTCTCTTGGTTTTTCCGGACTCGCCATCTCCTTGGCAGGACTTGGTTCTTTTTCTTTTGGTTTTTCAGGACCCGCCATCTCCTTAGCAGGACTCGGTTCCTTTTCTTTTGGTTTTTCAGGACTCGCCAACTCCTTCGCAGGACTTGGTTCTTTTTCTTTTAGTTTTTCAGGACTCGCCAACTCCTTCGCAGGACTTGGTTCTTTTTCTTTTGGTTTTTCAGGACTCACCATTTCCTTCGCAGGAATTGGTTCTTGTTCTTTTGGTTTTTCAGGACTCGCCATCTCCTTGGCAGGACTGGGTTCCTTTTCTGTTGTTTTGTCAGGACTCGCCATCTCCTTGGCAGGACTTGGTTCTTTTTCTTTTGGTTTTTCAGGACTCGTCAACTCCTTGGCAGGACTTTGTTCTTTTTCTTTAGGTTTTCTAGGACTCGCCATTTCCATCGCAGGACTTGGTTCTTTTTCTTTTGGTTTTTCAGGACTCGCCCTCTCCTTGGCAGGACTGGGTTCCTTTTCTTGTGGTTTTTCAGGACTCGCCAACTCCTTGGCAGGACTTGGTTCTTTTTCTTTTGGTTTTTCAAGACTCGCCAACTCCTTCACAGGACTTTGATCTTTTACTTTTGGTTCTTCCGGACTCGCCATCTCCTTGGCAGGACTTGGTTCCTTTTCTTGTGGTTTTTCAGGACTTGCCAAGTCCTTGGCAGGACTTGATTCTTTTTCTTTTGGTTTTTCTGGACTCGCCATCTCCTTGGCAGGACTTGGTTCCTTTTCTGTTGTTTTTTCAGGTCTTGCCATCTCCTTGGGCGGACTTGGTTCTTTTTCTTTTGGTTTTTCTGGACTCGCCATCTCCTTGGCAGGACTTGGTTCCTTCTCTTTTGGTTTTTCAGGACTCGGCAACTCCTTCGCAGGACTTGGTTCTTTTTCTTTTGGTTTTTCAGGACTCGCCATCTTCTTGGCAGGACTTGGTTCCTTTTCCTTTGGTTTTTCAGGACTCGCCATATCTTTTACAGGACTTGGTTCCTTTTCTGATAGCTTATCAAGATGGACTGTCTCCTTGATAGGACTTCGTTCTTTTTCTTTTGGTTTTTCAGGACCCGCCATCTCCTTAGCAGGACTCGGTTCCTTTTCTTTTGGTTTTTCAGGACTCGCCATCTCCTTGGCAGGACTTGGTTCCGATTTGACTATCTCTTTAGCAGGACTTGGTTCTTTTGCTTTTTGTTTTTCAGGACTTGCCAACCCTTCTACAGGACTTGGTTCACTTTCTTTTGGCTTTTCAGGACTCGCCAACTCCTTGGCAGGACTTGGTTCTTTTTCTTTTGGTTTTTCAGGACTCCCCATCTCTTTGGCCGGACTTGGTTGTTTTTCTTTTGGTTTTTCTAGACTCGTCATCTCTTTGGCAGGACTGGGTTCCTTTTCTGTTGTTTTTTCAGGACTTGGTTCCTTTTCTTTTAGTTTTTCAGGACTCGCCATATCTTTTGCAGGACTTGGTTCCTTTTCTGATAGCTTATCAGGAACAACTGTGTCCTTGATAGGACTTGGTTCCTTTTCTTTTGGTTTTTCAGGACTCGCCATCTCTTTGGCAGGACTTGGTTCTTTTTCTTTTGGTTTTTCTGGACTCGCCATCTCCTTGGCAGGACTGGGTTCCTTTTCTGATGTTTTTTCAGGACTCGCCAACTCCTTGGCAGGACTTGCTTCTTTTTCTTTTGGTTTTTCAGAACTCGCCATCTCTTTTGCAGGCCTTGATTCCTTTTCTGATAGCTTATCAGGACGGACTGTCTCCTTAATAGGACTTGGTTCTTTTTCTCCTGGTTTTTCAGAACTCACCATCTCCTTTGCAGGACTGGGTACCTTTTCTGTTGTTTTTTCAGAACTCGCCAACTCCTTCGCAGGACTTGCTTCTTTATCTTTTGGTTTTTCAGGACTCGCCATATCTTTTGCAGGACTTGGTTCCTTTTCTGATAGCTTATCAGGACGGACTGTCTCCTTGATAGGACTTGGTTCTTTTTCTTTTGGTTTCTCAGGACTCGCCATCTCTTTGGCAGGAATTGGTTCTTTTTCTTTTGGTTTTTCTGGACTCCCAATCTCCTTAGTAGGACTTAGTTCCTTTTCTGATGTTTTTTCAGGACTTGCCATCACCTGCGATGGACTTGGTTCCTTTTCCTTTGGTTTTTCAGGACTCGCTGTCTCTTTAACAGGACTTGGTTCCTGTTCTGATAGCTTATCAAGACGGACTGTGTCCTTGATAGGACTTGGTTCTTTTTCTCTTGGTTTTTCCGGACTCGCCATCTCCTTGGCAGGACTGGGTTCCTTTTCAGTTGTTTTATCAGGACTCGCCATCTCCTTGGCAGGACTGGGTTCCTTTTCTTTTGTTTTGTCAGGACTCGTTATCTCCTTGGCAGGTTTTTTTTCTTTTTCTTTTGGTTTTTCAGGACTCGCCAGCTCCTTGGTACGACTTGGTTCTTTTTCTTTTGGTTTTCCAGGACTTGCCATCTCTTTGGCAGGACTTGGTTCTTTTTCTTTTGGTTTTTCTGGACTCGCCATCTCCTTGGCAGGACTGGGTTCCTTTTCTGTTGTTTTTTCAGGACTCGGCAACTCCTTGGCAGGACTTGGTTTCTTTTCTTTTGGTTTTTCAGGACTCGCCATCTCTTTAGCAGGACTTGGTTCCTTTTCTGTTATTTTTTCAGGTCTTGCCATCTCCTTGGGCGGACTTGGTTCTTTTTCTTTTGGTTTTTCTGGACTCGCCATCTCTTTGGCAGGACTTGGCTCCTTTTCCTTTGGTTTTTCAGGACTCGCCATATCTTTTACAGGACTTGGTTCCTTTTCTGAGAGCTTATCAAGACGGACTGTCTCCTTGATAGGACTTGGTTCTTTTTCTCTTGGTTTTTCAGAACTCGCCATCTCCTTGGCAGGACTTGGTTCTTTTTCTTTTGGTTTTTCAGGACCCGCCATCTCCTCAGCAAGACTCGGTTCCTTTTCTTTTGGTTTTTCAGGACTCGCCATCTCCTTGGCAGGACTTGGTTCCTTCTCTTTTGGTTTTTCAGGACTCGCCACCTCCTTTGTAGGACTGGGTTCCTTTTCTGTGATTTTTTCTGGACTCGCCAACTCCATGGTAGGACTTGGTTCTTTTTCTCGTGGTTTTTCCGGACTCGCCATCTCCTTAGCAGGACTTGGTTCCTTCTCTTTTGGTTTTTCAGGACTCGCCAACTCCTTCGCAGGACTTGGTTCTTTTTCTTTTGGTTTTTCAGGACTGGCTGTCTCTTTGACAAAACTTTTTGCTATTTCTTTATGTTCTTCCAGACTTGCCATCTCTTTGGCAGTAATTGGTTCCTTTTCTGTTATATTTTCAGGCCTCGCCATCTCCTTGGCAGGACTTGGTTCTTTTTCTTTTGGTTTTTCAAGGCTTGCGATCTCCTTTGCAGGACTTGGTTCCTTTTCTTTTGGCTTTTCAGAGCACGCCATCTCCTTGGCAGGAATTTGTTCCTTTTCTTTTGGTTTTTCAGTGCTTGCCATTTCTTTGACAGGACTTGTTTCTTTTTCATCTGGCTTTTCAGGACTCACGATCTCCTTGGCAGGACTTGGTTCTTTTTCTTTTGGTTTTTCCGGACTCGCCATCTCCTTGGCAGGACTTGGTTCTTTTTCTTTTGGTTTTTCAGGACTCGCCAACTCCTTCACAGGACTTTGTTCTTTTTCTTTTGGTTTTTCCGGACTCGCCATCTCCTTGGCAGGACTTGGTTCTTTTTCTTTTGGTTTTTCAGGACTCGTCAACTCCTTCACAGGACTTTGTTCCTTTTCTTTTGGTTTTTCAGGACTCGCCATCTTTTTAGCAGGCCTTGGTTCCTTTTCATGTGGTTTTTCAGGACTCGCCACTTCCTTAGCAGGACTTGGTTCTTTTTCTTTTGGTTTTTCAAGACTCGCCAACTCTTTCGAAGGACTTTGTTCTTTTACTTTTGGTTCTTCCGAACTCGCCATCTCCTTGGCAGGACTTGGTTCCTTTTCTTGTGGTTTTTCAGGACTTGCCAAGTCCTTGGCAGGACTGGGTTCTTTTTCTTTTGGTTTTTCAGTACTCGCCATCTCCTTGGCAGGACTTGGTTCCTTTTCTGTTGTTTTTTCAGGTCTTGCCATCTCCTTGGGCGGACTTGGTTCTTTTTCTTTAGGTTTTTCTGGACTCGCCATCTCTTTGGCAGGACTTGGTTCCTTTTCTTTTGGTTTTTCAGGACTTGCCAAGTCCTTGGCAGGACTTGGTTCTTTTTCTTTTGGTTTTTCAGGACTCGCCATCTCCTTGGCAGGACTTGGTTCCTTTTCTGTTGTTTTTTCAGGTCTTGCCATCTCCTTGGGCGGGCTTGGTTCTTTTTCTTTTGGTTTTTCTGGACTCGCCATCTCTTTGGCAGGACTTGGCTCCTTTTCCTTTGGTTTTTCAGGACTCGCCATATCTTTTACAGGACTTGGTTCCTTTTCTGAGAGCTTATCAAGACGGACTGTCTCCTTGATAGGACTTGTTTCTTTTTCTCTTGGTTTTTCCGGACTCGCCATCTCCTTGGCAGGACTTGGTTCTTTTTCTTTTGGTTTTTCAGGACCCGCCATCTCCTTAGCAGGACTTGGTTCCTTTTCTTTTGGTTTTTCAGGACTCGCCATCTCCTTGGCAGGACTTGGTTCCTTTTCTGTTGTTTTTTCAGGTCTTGCCATCTCCTTGGGCGGACTTGGTTCTTTTTCTTTTGGTTTTTCTGGACTCGCCATCTCTTTGGCAGGACTTGGTTCCTTTTCTTTTGGTTTTTCAGGACTTGCCAAGTCCTTGGCAGGACTTGGTTCTTTTTCTTTTGGTTTTTCAGGACTCGCCATCTCCTTGGCAGGACTGGGTTCCTTTTCTGTTGTTTTGTAAGGACTCGCCATCTCTTTGGCAGGACTTGGTTCTTTTTCTTTTGGTTTTTCAGGACTCGCCAACTCCTTGGCAGGACTTGGTTCCTTTTCCTTTGGTTTTTCAGGACTCACCATATCTTTTACAGGACTTGGTTCCTTTTCTGATAGCTTATCAAGACGGACTGTCTCCTTAGCAGGACTCGGTTCCTTTTCTTTTGGTTTTTCAGGACTCGCCATCTCCTTGGCAGGACTTGGTTCCTTCTCTTTTGGTTTTTCAGGACTCGCCAACTCCTTGGCAGGACTTGGTTCTTTTTCTGTTGGTTTTTCAGGACTCGCCAACTCCTTCACAGGACTTTGTTCTTTTTCTTTTGGTTTTTCCGGACTCGCCATCTCCTTGGCAGGACTTGGTTCCTTCTCTTTTGGTTTTTCAGGACTCGCCAACTCCTTGGCAGGACTTGGTTCTTTTTCTTTTGGTTTTTCAGGACTCGCCAACTCCTTCACAGGACTTGGTTCTTTTTCTTTTGGTTTTTCTGGACTCGCCATCTCTTTGGCAGGGCTTGGTTCCTTTTCTTTTGGTTCTTCAGGACTCGCCAACTCCTTGGCAGGACTTGGTTCTTTTTCTTTTGGTGTTTCAGGACTCGCCATCTCCTTGGCAGGACTTGGTTCCTTTTCCTTTGGTTTTTCAGGACTCGCCATATCTTTTACAGGACTTGATTCCTTTTCTGATAGCTTATCAAGACGGACTGTCTCCTTGATAGTACTTGGTTCTTTTTCTTTTGGTTTCTCAGGACCCGCCATCCCCTTAGCAGGGCTTGGTTCCTTTTCTTTTGGTTCTTCAGGACTCGCCAACTCCTTGGCAGGACTTGGTTCTTTTTCTTTTGGTTTTTCAAGACTCGCCAACTCCTTCACAGGAATTTGTTCTTTTACTTTTGGTTCTTCCGGACTCGCCATCTCCTTTGGCGGACTTGGTTCTTTTTCTTTTGGTTTTTCTGGACTCGCCATCTCCTTGGCAGGACTTGGTTCTTTTTCTTTTAGTTTTTCAGGACTCGCCAACTCCTTCGCAGGACTTGGTTCTTTTTCTTTTGGTTTTTCAGGACTCGCCAACTCCTTCACAGGACTTTGTTCTTTTTCTTTTGGTTTTTCCGGACTCGCCATCTCCTTGGCAGGACTTGGTTCCTTTTCTTTTGGTTTTTCTGGACTCGCCATCTCTTTGGCAGGACTTGGTTCCTTTTCTTGTGGTTTTTCAGGACTCGCCAACTCCTTGGCAGGACTTGGTTCTTTTTCTTTTGGTTTTTCAAGACTCGCCAACTCCTTCACAGGACTTTGTTCTTTTACTTTTGGTACTTCCGGACTCGCCATCTCCTTTGGCGGACTTGGTTCTTTTTCTTTTGGTTTTTCTGGACTCGCCATCTCTTTGGCAGGACTTGGTTCCTTTTCTTGTGGTTTTTCAGGACTCGCCAACTCCTTGGCAGGACTTGGTTCTTTTTCTTTTGGTTTTTCAAGACTCGCCAACTCCTTCACAGGACTTTGTTCTTTTACTTTTGGTACTTCCGGACTCGCCATCTCCTTTGGAAGACTTGGTTCTTTTTCTTTTGGTTTTTCTGGACTCGCCATCTCCTTGGCAGGACTTGGTTCCTTCTCTTTTGGTTTTTCAGGACTCGCCAACTCCTTGGCAGGACTTGGTTCTTTTTCTTTTGGTTTTTCAGGACTCGCCAACTCCTTCATAGGACTTTGTTCTTTTTCTTTTGGTGCTTCCGGACTCGCTATCTCCTTGGCAGGACTTGGTTCCTTTTCTTTTGGTTTTTCAGGACTCGCCATCTCTTTGGCAGGACTTGGTTCCTTTTCTTGTGGTTTTTCATGACTCGCCAACTCCTTGGCAGGACTTGGTTCTTTTTCTTTTGGTTTTTCAGGACTCGCCAATTCCTTCACAGGACTTTGTTCTTTTTCTTTAGGTTTTTCAGGACTCGCCATCTCTTTGGCAGTACTTGGTTCCTTTTCTTGTGGTTTTTCAGGACTCGCCAACTCCTTGGCAGGACTTGGTTCTTTTTCTTTTGGTTTTTCAAGACTCGCCAACTCCTTCACAGGACTTTGTTCTTTTACTTTTGGTTCTTCCGGACTCGCCATCTCCTTTGGCGGACTTGGTTCTTTTTCTTTTGGTTTTTCTGGACTCGCCATCTCTTTGGCAGGACTTGGTTCCTTTTTTTGTGGTTTTTCAGGACTTGCCAAGTCCTTGGCAGGACTTGATTCTTTTTCTTTTGGTTTTTCTGGACTCGCCATCTCCTTGGCAGGACTTGGTTCCTTTTCTGTTGTTTTTTCAGGTCTTGCGATCTCCTTGGGCGGACTTGGTTCCTTTTCTTTTGGTTTTTCTGGACTCGCCATCTCTTTGGCAGGGCTTGGTTCCTTTTCTTTTGGTTCTTCAGGACTCGCCAGCTCCTTGGCAGGACTTGGTTCTTTTTCTTTTGGTTTTTCAGGACTCGCCATCTCCTTGGCAGGACTTGGTTCCTTTTCCTTTGGTTTTTCAGGACTCGCCATATCTTTTACAGGACTTGGTTCCTTTTCTGATAGCTTATCAAGACGGACTGTCTCCTTGATAGGACTTGGTTCTTTTTCTTTTGGTTTTTCAGGACCCGCCATCTCCTGAGCAGGACTCGGTTCCGTTTCTTTTGGTTTTTCAGGACTTGCCAACTCCTTGGCAGGACTTGGTTCCTTCTCTTTTGGTTTTTCAGGACTCGCCAACTCCTTGGCAGGACTTGGTTCCTTCTCTTTTGGTTCTTCAGGACTCGCCAGCTCCTTGGCAGGACTTGGTTCTTTTTCTTTTGGTTTTTCAGGACTCGCCATCTCCTTGGCAGGACTTGGTTCCTTTTCCTTTGGTTTTTCAGGACTCGCCATATCTTTTACAGGACTTGGTTCCTTTTCTGATAGCTTATCAAGACGGACTGTCTCCTTGATAGGACTTGGTTCTTTTTCTTTTGGTTTTTCAGGACCCGCCATCTCTTTGGCAGGGCTTGGTTCCTTTTCTTTTGGTTCTTCAGGACTCGCCAGCTCCTTGGCAGGACTTGGTTCTTTTTCTTTTGGTTTTTCAGGACTCGCCATCTCCTTGGCAGGACTTGCTTCCTTTTCCTTTGGTTTTTCAGGACTCGCCATATCTTGTACAGGACTTGGTTCCTTTTCTGATAGCTTATCAAGACGGACTGTCTCCTTGATAGGACTTGGTTCTTTTTCTTTTGGTTTTTCAGGACTTGCCAACTCCTTGGCAGGACTTGGTTCCTTCTCTTTTGGTTTTTCAGGACTCGCCAACTCCTTGGCAGGACTTGGTTCTTTTTCTTTTGGTTTTTCAGGACTCGCCAACTCCTTCACAGGACTTTGTTCTTTTTCTTTTGGTTTTTCCGGACTCGCCATCTCCTTGGCAGGACTTGGTTCCTTTTCTTTTGGTTTTTCAGGACTCGCCATCTCTTTGGCAGGACTTATTTCCTTTTCTTGTGGTTTTTCAGGACTCGCCAACTCCTTGGCAGGACTTGGTTCTTTTTCTTTTGGTTTTTCAGGACTCGCCAACTCCTTCACAGGACTTTGTTCTTTTTCTTTAGGTTTTTCAGGACTCGCCATCTCTTTAGCAGGACTTGGTTCCTTTTCTTTTGGTTTTTCTGGACTCGCCATCTCTTTGGCAGGGCTTGGTTCCTTTTCTTTTGGTTCTTCAGGACTCGCCAGCTCCTTGGCAGGACTTGGTTCTTTTTCTTTTGGTTTTTCAGGACTCGCCATCTCCTTGGCAGGACTTGGTTCCTTTTCCTTTGGTTTTTCAGGACTCGCCATATCTTTTACAGGACTTGGTTCCTTTTCTGATAGCTTATCAAGACGGACTGTCTCCTTGATAGGACTTGGTTCTTTTTCTTTTGGTTTTTCAGGACCCGCCATCTCCTGAGCAGGACTCGGTTCCGTTTCTTTTGGTTTTTCAGGACTTGCCAACTCCTTGGCAGGACTTGGTTCCTTCTCTTTTGGTTTTTCAGGACTCGCCAACTCCTTGGCAGGACTTGGTTCCTTCTCTTTTGGTTCTTCAGGACTCGCCAGCTCCTTGGCAGGACTTGGTTCTTTTTCTTTTGGTTTTTCAGGACTCGCCATCTCCTTGGCAGGACTTGGTTCCTTTTCCTTTGGTTTTTCAGGACTCGCCATATCTTTTACAGGACTTGGTTCCTTTTCTGATAGCTTATCAAGACGGACTGTCTCCTTGATAGGACTTGGTTCTTTTTCTTTTGGTTTTTCAGGACCCGCCATCTCTTTGGCAGGGCTTGGTTCCTTTTCTTTTGGTTCTTCAGGACTCGCCAGCTCCTTGGCAGGACTTGGTTCTTTTTCTTTTGGTTTTTCAGGACTCGCCATCTCCTTGGCAGGACTTGCTTCCTTTTCCTTTGGTTTTTCAGGACTCGCCATATCTTGTACAGGACTTGGTTCCTTTTCTGATAGCTTATCAAGACGGACTGTCTCCTTGATAGGACTTGGTTCTTTTTCTTTTGGTTTTTCAGGACTTGCCAACTCCTTGGCAGGACTTGGTTCCTTCTCTTTTGGTTTTTCAGGACTCGCCAACTCCTTGGCAGGACTTTGTTCTTTTATTTTTGGTTCTTCCGGACTCGCCATCTCCTTTGGCGGACTTGGTTCTTTTTCTTTTGGTTTTTCTGGACTCGCCATCTCTTTGGCAGGACTTGGTTGCTTTTCTTGTGGTTTTTCAGGACTTGCCAAGTCCTTGGCAGGACTTGATTCTTTTTCTTTTGGTTTTCCTGGACTCGCCATCTCCTTGGCAGGACTTGGTTCCTTTTCTGTTGTTTTTTCAGGTCTTGCGATCTCCTTGGGCGGACTTGGTTCTTTTTCTTTTGGTTTTTCTGGACTCGCCATCTCTTTGGCAGGGCTTGGTTCCTTTTCTTTTGGTTCTTCAGGACTCGCCAGCTCCTTGGCAGGACTTGGTTCTTTTTCTTTTGGTTTTTCTGGACTCGCCATCTCTTTGGCAGGGCTTGGTTCCTTTTCTTTTGGTTCTTCAGGACTCGCCAGCTCTTTGGCAGGACTTGGTTCTTTTTCTTTTGGTTTTTCAGGACTCGCCATCTCCTTGGCAGGACTTGGTTCCTTTTCCTTTGGTTTTTCAGGACTCGCCTTATCTTTTACAGGACTTGGTTCCTTTTCTGATAGCTTATCAAGACGGACTGTCTCCTTGGCAGGACTTGGTTCCTTTTCCTTTGGTTTTTCAGGACTCACCATATCTTTTACAGGACTTGGTTCCTTTTCTGATAGCTTATCAAGACGGACTGTCTCCTTAGCAGGACTCGGTTCCTTTTCTTTTGGTTTTTCAGGACTCGCCATCTCCTTGGCAGGACTTGGTTCCTTCTCTTTTGGTTTTTCAGGACTCGCCAACTCCTTGGCAGGACTTGGTTCTTTTTCTGTTGGTTTTTCAGGACTCGCCAATTCCTTCACAGGACTTTGTTCTTTTTCTTTTGGTTTTTCCGGACTCGCCATCTCCTTGGCAGGACTTGGTTCCTTTTCTTTTGGTTTTTCAGGACTCGCCATCTCTTTGGCAGGACTTGGTTCCTTTTCTTGTGGTTTTTCAGGACTCGCCAACTCCTTGGCAGGACTTGGTTCTTTTTCTTTTGGTTTTTCAGGACTCGCCAACTCCTTCACAGGACTTTGTTCTTTTTCTTTAGGTTTTTCAGGACTCGCCATCTCTTTGGCAGGACTTGGTTCCTTTTCTTGTGGTTTTTCAGGACTCGCCAACTCCTTTACAGGACTTTCTTCTTTTTCTTTTGGTTTTTCAGGACTCGCCATTTCTTTGGCAGGACTTGGTTCCTTTTCTTGTGGTTTTTCAGGACTTGCCAAGTCCTTGGGCGGACTTGGTTCTTTTTCTTGTGGTTTTTCAGGACTTGCCAAGTCCTTGGGCGGACTTGGTTCTTTTTCTTTTGGTTTTTCAGGACTCGCCATCTCCTTGGCAGGACTTGGTTCCTTTTCCTTTGGTTTTTCAGGACTCGCCATATCTTTTACAGGACTTGGTTCCTTTTCTGATAGCTTATCAAGACGGACTGTCTCCTTGGCAGGACTTGGTTCCTTTTCCTTTGGTTTTTCAGGACTCACCATATCTTTTACAGGACTTGGTTCCTTTTCTGATAGCTTATCAAGACGGACTGTCTCCTTAGCAGGACTCGGTTCCTTTTCTTTTGGTTTTTCAGGACTCGCCATCTCCTTGGCAGGACTTGGTTCCTTCTCTTTTGGTTTTTCAGGACTCGCCAACTCCTTGGCAGGACTTGGTTCTTTTTCTGTTGGTTTTTCAGGACTCGCCAACTCCTTCACAGGACTTTGTTCTTTTTCTTTTGGTTTTTCCGGACTCGCCATCTCCTTGGCAGGACTTGGTTCCTTTTCTTTTGGTTTTTCAGGACTCGCCATCTCTTTGGCAGGACTTGGTTCCTTTTCTTGTGGTTTTTCAGGACTCGCCAACTCCTTGGCAGGACTTGGTTCTTTTTCTTTTGGTTTTTCAGGACTCGCCAACTCCTTCACAGGACTTTGTTCTTTTTCTTTAGGTTTTTCAGGACTCGCCATCTCTTTGGCAGGACTTGGTTCCTTTTCTTGTGGTTTTTCAGGACTCGCCAACTCCTTTACAGGACTTTCTTCTTTTTCTTTTGGTTTTTCAGGACTCGCCATTTCTTTGGCAGGACTTGGTTCCTTTTCTTGTGGTTTTTCAGGACTTGCCAAGTCCTTGGGCGGACTTGGTTCTTTTTCTTTTGGTTTTCCTGGACTCGCCATCTCCTTGGCAGGACTTGGTTCCTTTTCTGTTGTTTTTTCAGGTCTTGCGATCTCCTTGGGCGGACTTGGTTCTTTTTCTTTTGGTTTTTCTGGACTCGCCATCTCTTTGGCAGGGCTTGGTACCTTTTCTTTTGGTTCTTCAGGACTCGCCAGCTCCTTGGCAGGACTTGGTTCTTTTTCTTTTGGTTTTTCTGGACTCGCCATCTCTTTGGCAGGGCTTGGTTCCTTTTCTTTTGGTTCTTCAGGACTCGCCAGCTCTTTGGCAGGACTTGGTTCTTTTTCCTTTGGTTTTTCAGGACTCGCCTTATCTTTTACAGGACTTGGTTCCTTTTCTGATAGCTTATCAAGACGGACTGTCTCCTTGGCAGGACTTGGTTCCTTTTCCTTTGGTTTTTCAGGACTCACCATATCTTTTACAGGACTTGGTTCCTTTTCTGATAGCTTATCAAGACGGACTGTCTCCTTAGCAGGACTCGGTTCCTTTTCTTTTGGTTTTTCAGGACTCGCCATCTCCTTGGCAGGACTTGGTTCCTTCTCTTTTGGTTTTTCAGGACTCGCCAACTCCTTGGCAGGACTTGGTTCTTTTTCTTTTGGTTTTTCAGGACTCGCCAACTCCTTCACAGGACTTTGTTCTTTTTCTTTTGGTTTTTCCGGACTCGCCATCTCCTTGGCAGGACTTGGTTCCTTTTCTTTTGGTTTTTCAGGACTCGCCATCTCTTTGGCAGGACTTGGTTCCTTTTCTTGTGGTTTTTCAGGACTCGCCAACTCCTTGGCAGGACTTGGTTCTTTTTCTTTTGGTTTTTCAGGACTCGCCAACTCCTTCACAGGACTTTGTTCTTTTTCTTTAGGTTTTTCAGGACTCGCCATCTCTTTGGCAGGACTTGGTTCCTTTTCTTGTGGTTTTTCAGGACTCGCCAACTCCTTGGCAGGACTTGGTTCTTTTTCTTTTGGTTTTTCAGGACTCGCCAACTCCTTTACAGGACTTTCTTCTTTTTCTTTTGGTTTTTCAGGACTCGCCATTTCTTTGGCAGGACTTGGTTCCTTTTCTTGTGGTTTTTCAGGACTTGCCAAGTCCTTGGCAGGTCTTGGTTCTTTTTCTTTTGGTTTTTCTGGACTCGCCATCTCCTTGGCAGGACTTGGTTCCTTTTCTGTTGGTTTTTCAATACTCACCATCTCTTTGGCAGGACTTTTTTCCTTTTCTTGTGGTTTTTCAGGACTTGCCAACTCCTTGGCAGGACTTGGTTCTTTTTCTTTTGGTTTTTCAGGACTCGCCAACTCCTTGGCAGGACTTTGTTCTTTTTCTTTAGGTTTTTCAGGACTCGGCATCTCTTTGGCAGGACTTGGTTCCTTTTCTTTTGGTTTTTCAGGACTCGCTATCTCTTTGGCAGGACTTGGTTCCTTTTCTTGTGGTTTTTCAGGACTCGCCAACTCCTTGGCAGGAGTTGGTTCTTTTTCTTTTTGTTTTTCTGGACTCGCCAACTCCTTGGCAGGACTTGGTTCTTTTGCTTTTGGTTTTTCAGGACTCGCCAACTCCTTTGCAGGAATTGGTTCTTTTTCTGTTTGTTTTTCAGGACTCGCCACCTCCTTGGTAGGACTGGGTTCCTTTTCTGTTGTTTTTTCAGGACTTGCCATCTCCTTGGGCGGACTTGGATCTTTTTCTTTTAGTTTCTCGGGACTCGCTAACTCCTTGGCAGGACTTGGTTCTTTTTCTGTTGGTTTTCCAGGACTCGCTATCTCTTTGGTAGGACTTGGTTCCTTTTCTTTTGGTTTTTCAGGACTCGCTATATCTTTCCCAGGACTTGTTTCTTTTTCTGATAGCTTGGCAGGACGGACTGTCTCCTTGATAGGACTTGGTTCTTTTTCTCTTGGTTTTTCAGGACTCACCATCTCTTTGGCAAAACTGGGTTCCTTCTCTGTTTTTTTTTCAGGACTTGCCATCTCCTTGGCAGGACTTGCTTCCTTTTCTTTTGGTTTTTCAAGACTCGCCATATCTTTTGCAGGACTTGGTTCCTTTTCTGATAGCTTATCAGGACGAACTGTCTCCTTGATAGGACTTGGTTCTTTTTCTCTTGGTTTTTCAGGACTCGCCATCTCGTTTGCAGGACTTGGCTCCTTTTCTATTGGCTTTTCCGAACTGACTATCTCTTTGGCAAGACTGGGTTCTTTTTCTTCTGGCTTTTCAGCACTCACGATCTCTTTGACAGGACTTGGTCCTTTCAAAGAAATCGCGATTTCGTTGGATTTTTCAGGACCCGCCATCTCCTTGGCAGGACTTGGTTCTTTTTCTTTTGGTCTTTCAGGACTCGCCACCTCCTTGGCAGGACTGGGTTCCTTTTCTGTTGTTTTATCAGGACTTGCCACCTCCTTTGCAGGACTTGGCTCCTTTTCTATTGGCTTTTCCGAACTGACTATCTCTTTGACTGGACTCGTTTTTTTTTCTTTTGGTTTATCAGGACTCGCCATCTCCTTGGCAGGACTTGGTTTCTTTTCTGTTGGCTTTTCAGGACTGACTATCCCCTTGTCAGGAATCGGTTCTTTTTCTCTTGGTTTCTCAGGACTCGCCATCTCCTTGTCAGGACTAGGTCCTTTTTCTTTTAATATTTCAGGACTTTCCATCTCCTTGGCAGGACTTGATTCCTTTTCTGTTAGCTTATCAGGACTGACTGTCTCCTTGATAGGACTTGGTTTTACTTCTTTTGGTTTTTCAGGACTGGCTGTCTCTTTGACAAGACTTTTTGCTATTTCTTTATGTTCTTCCAGACTTGCCATCTCTTTGGCAGTAATTGGTTCCTTTTCTGTTATTTTTTCAGGCCTCACCATCTCCTTGGCAGGACTTGGTTCTTTTTCTTTTGGTTTTTCAAGGCTTGCGATCTCCTTTGCAGGACTTGGTTCCTTTTCTTTTGGCTTTTCAGAGCGCGCCATCTCCTTGGCAGGAATTTGTTCCTTTTCTTTTGGTTTTTCAGTGCTTGCCATTTCTTTGACAGGACTTGTTTCTTTTTCATCTGGCTTTTCAGGACTCACGATCTTCTTGGCAGGACTTGGTTCTTTTTCCTTTGGTTTTCCAGGACTCGCCAACTCCTTGGCAGGACTTGGTTCCTTTTCTGTTGGCTTTTCAGGAGCAACTGTCAGTTTGACAGAACTTGGTTCTTTCTTTGCTTCTTCTGTAAAACTATCTTTTTCTTTCTGTGATTTTGGTTCCTTTTCCGTTATTTTTTCAATGGCAGATTCAATTTGTCCTTTTTTGGCTGGCCTTGGTGTTGTTTCTTTTTCAGATTCTTTTTCCATTATTTGCTTGTGTCGTCTTGTCGTTGTTTCTTCTAGACTTCTTTCTTTTTCTGACAGCGTCGATGACATTCTAGCTATTTGTTTTTGTACTGAATTTATATCTGGTAATTTAGTAGGCATTTTGCTTATATCTTGTATATATTTTTGTGAAGATACAAAAATTTTGACTACTCTTTCATTGGATAACTCTTTACTCGTAGTATTGTAGTCATATATGCATAATTTTGTTGTCTTGACATTATCTGATAAGTTATTGGTAAATATTATATCTGTTTCGATTTCAAAAGTAGTTTTAACTATTTTTTTCAAACTTTTATATTTTCTTAAAAATGTTTTTGTAGTGATTGTTTTAGTTTTTTGGATCACTTCTTGACCATTAATATTTAAATGTTTATCTTCGTAATTTTCTTCACTTGTTGTATCTTCTTCTATATTAAATTCTTTGATCATATTTGACTCAATGTCTTCAACTTCTCTTAATGTTGTATTTCCATCAACTTTCATGGAGGATGTACCATCAGGATGGCTATCAGTAATGGTTATAATTGTGACAGTTTTAATTTTTTGTAAAACACCGGTAGTATTTGCATATTTTGTCGTTATTATTCGAGTGATAACTGTTCTCACAATTATCACTTGTTCTATTTTGATGTTTTCCTTTTTTATATTAACACTTTCTTTTGGTTCACCTATCACTTTGTATTTTAAAAGCTCTTGTTCAATATCTATTTGTAATGAAACCAGCGCAATCATATACTGTTCATATAGTTGTACGTTCGATAGAATATTTTCATCGAATTTATCAATAAGCGATGATTTTTCATCATATTCATCTAACTTTGTAGGAGATATTTTAGTTTCTAGGGCATCATCTTGTTCTACAGTTTTGTCAGTCTTTTTTGTGAATAATTCTTTCGCTTTGCTAATTTTTTCATCAAATTTATTCATAAAACTACTTATCATAGATTTACTTTCCTTTTTCTTCTCTTCTTGTTTAAACGTTTTACTTTGGTCACCATCGAGTCTTGGAAGTTTTTCATCTTCTCTCAAATCTGTTGTCATATCTTTTTCTAAACTTACTTGCTTTCCATCAAGTTTGTCAGAATCGATATGTGATTTTATTTTTAATGTGTCATCAACTGGGATATACTTTGAATAATCTACTATGTCTTGAATGATATCAGGACTGGTCACTTCATCTGATTTCTTTAAAGATGTAGTAATTTCTAAATGAGTATCTGTTGTTCCCATTTTTTCGTCAACAGTTTCATATTCTAGCTGTTTTTCTACCTCAGTGACAAGTTCTTTTTCAAGAGCTTTACTGAGGTGGATATCACCTTTCTGTTTTGAAACTGATGTTTCGATGGTGACATCATCTTTTAACTTTTGAACGCTCTCTTTTTCTATTTTTTCTGATTCTGAGGCTTTAGGTAAATATTTTCCGAATGTTATATCTTCTTTTTTCTTAAGATCGATAATTTTCTCTTCAAGTTTTTCCAATGTTTTTGCTGAATCTAAGGTTACACTTAATCTCTTTTCTGGTTTGATATCATCAACTTCAGTACCTTTTTGAGTTTCTTCACGTATTTTAGAATCTACAGAAAAACCATTTACTTGAGTTGTAATTTTCTTTTCGATTATTTCCCCCTCATCTCTTTCTTCGTTTATGTCACGTTTTACTTTTTTACCTTCACTCAGAACTGTTTTGTCGGATAAGTCACTTATATCTTCAGATGTTATAGATCTTACAGGAGAGACTTCTTTTTGAGTTTTCTGATCTTTATTTAAGTTACCTTGCTCGAATTTTTTCAATTCAATACCTTTTTTTAGAATAGTTTGTTCGTCTTCTTTTTTTTCTATTTCACCGTACAAGAATTTTTTTGTTGCTTGAATAATATCCTCATCAGCTATATTTATTGTACTAAATATTTCAGGAGATTTCCGAAGCATCGGGGACTTTTCAGCTATGAGTTCCTCTAAACTTTTATCTGATTTCAACACTTCAGCAACATCAGCTACAATCTTCTCTACATCTTTGGGGCTTAAAAGGGGTTTTTCAGATATTTCAAATTTACTCGCTTCTTCTATTTCTTTTTCAACATCTTCTGGTATAGATGGTATTTTTTCTGGCATTAAAGAAATTTCTTCAATTACAACCAAATCTTCTTTTATTGGAGAATGAACAGTTGTTATATGAGTTTCTCTTAATTTTTCTGTGTATTGTCCATAATTAAATGCAGCATCATCGTACTCTTTAACTGGTTCTAATTCTTGTCCCGACAGTATCGATATTTTCATTTGATCATGATACAATGGAGATTCTGGCGCCGAACCAGGAGTAACAGTGACTAACTCAGCATGTGAGGGTCGCTGAGCAGTTTTAACAATAATATCATCTTGAATATTTTGCATTTCTTTTGATGGCAATGTTGACTCTGTATCTAAAAGTGGTAAATCTTTTGGTACTTTAATTTCATGATCAAAAGCAATTCCAAGTTTGTGTTTATAATCATCTTCACCGGGAGTTTTTTTATCTTCATAGGTTCGGTAGTCTACTTCTTCGTGTAAAGGTAGGTCAGCGACTTCATCCGGAGTTTTAACAATTTCTCGAATAGGTGCAGGAGGTTCTTTCTTTGGACTTTCATCAATGGTTATAGGTTTATGGAGATCAATGAGCGTTTTGGGGTGCAAAATTTCCTTCGTTTCTTCTTTTACGTGTTTTTCTTCGACTTGATAATCTTCTTTAATATCATCTAAAGGAATACGTTCATCTTCAGGTAGAGTTGGTGCAGTGGTTGCACCTGATTCAATAGTAGTAGATATTCTTTCATCCGGATGAGATTCTTGTATAATGTTTTCTTGGGAATCTTTGGGTTTTGCAATACCACTTTTACTGTCAGATGTTTTCTTTTCACTGCTTATGTCCTGTTTCTCTTCTATACTCATAGAATGATCTTTCGATTCAGTTTCTTTGGCGTCTTTTTCATTTAATATTTCAGTTCTTGTTTCCTCTAAATCTTTTAGGTCCACAGAAGATATCACAGTTTTTATTTTTTTCTTCTCAGATTCTTCTTTATCTTTTACATGTTTTTGCAATTCATCTTCAATTTCAGGTATGCTTTCTTTATGAACGATTGGTTCTTCAGCATATTGGTCTATTTCTTCTTTTTCTATGATGAGATATTCTTCTTCGAATTCTACATCAGCAGTTGGTTCTGTTTTAGCCTCATCCAATAAACATGTTATTTTTTCTATGTCAGATCTTCCAACAAATTCAATTTTTTCTTCTGCTTCACTGTCTCTGTTGAATACAGCTTCAATTTCTCTTACAATTTCTTGTTCTTCTCTTTCATCTAGTTCTTGTTGCTTTATATCATCGAATGATTTGGAGGTTTCCTCGTCTGATTTTTTTGCTTCTTTTAATATATCTTCATAATTTACTCTTTGCATGCCTTTTAATTTAGATGTGTCTGCTTTTACGGTTTTAATTGATTTAGATGGACTTTTTAAAGCTTTCATTCCTTTTATAGGTGAAGCTAATGGTCTGGGTCTGCGAGAAATAGGTTCTCGTTTTGTTTTTAATTCTCTTTTATCTTGTGCTTTTTGTGTCAAGTCTCTTTTTGGCGAAACTTGTTTGTATTTGGATTCAACAACTCGTCGGTTATTTGCTTCCTTTGTACTTTTAGCTGGTGTACTACTTGGACTTAGCTTTCTAGATTTAGATCTTCCTTTATCTTTGATGGGCATGGGAGGTACTTTTGCGTCTAATACTTTTTTTGGAGTAGTAGGAGGAGATTTTTTTTCGTCTAAGACTCCTTTTTTTTCAATCGTAGTTGTTGTAGTTTTTTTATCAGTTATTTTTTGAGCTGCCCGAGAGCTTACTTTAGTTTTTGTTGTTTGCGTCATTGTTAGATCAGTTTTCGTTTTTTCAGGCTTTTTTCTTTGTTCAGTTTTTAATTTATTTTCAGTTTCGAGCTTTCTTAATTCAGTGGTTTTAAAAATAGTGTCTTTTACATCATCAGTCTTATCAATACGTTTAATTTTCTTATCAGTCATCTTTTTCTTAGCATCTTTCTTTTTTGGTAAACCATCTAATACAGTGCTCTCATATTGAGCAAACTTATCATCTAATTTAGTGTCTATTCTAGCAGTAATCGCGTCTTGTAAAACTGACTCAATTTTCTTATCATCACCATTTACGAGTTCACTTAATAATCTATTATCAATAATATTTTTGGAATCAGTTTCATCTCTTAATATTTTAGGTTCTGATTCAAACTTTTCCTCTTTCTTTTCCGAAATAATACTTCTTTCTTTACTCACTTTTGTAACTGGTTGCTTTGTCTGTTTTAAGGTGGTCGTGACGGTCGTCGCTGTTGCCGCTGGCGCTGCGGGTGTCATTTGTCGTCCTGTATAAGTAGGATGCTGCAGAAATTCTAAATGTCTTAATCTTTCTAATCCTTCAAATATTTTGTGCTGTGGTGTTGATCCTGGGAACATTATTCTAGTAATTGTATCATCTGGGTTTGCTGGTCTCCATACTAAAAGTGCACATATTGATACTAAATTCGGGATGGGAAAATTAAATTGTCCTGATATGCTCGCTCCTTCGAATAATTTTTGTTCACTATTATGCCACCGTTTGAGAAATTCTCGAACATATTTTGAGTCCTTGGACGGATTGAGTACGTACATGTCTAATGTCCCTGAAAAAATAACATACACATTTAAGACAAAAGTTTAAAAAAAAAAATTATGTAGGTATTGATGGGTTCTTACCATGGCCAACTTTATGGTACAGGTTAATGGGGTCGGGACTTCTGTAGCAGTGCTGTGGCTTGAGGTTTATATGTCGAAGATCCGTCATCATGTCTGAGCCGGTCTGTAGAAGGGAAACTAGAAGGGGGTCTATGTCTTTGTCACCATCCGGGCTAGCCAACGCGCGACGTTCCTGAAAGGTTTCAAAGGAGGGCTGTTGAGTTATTTGGAGCTCTTGTTTCACTGAGGTACTTGTTTTCAGTATTACATTGAGAAAATAGAGATTAATAAAAATATTAAATTTAACAAATCAAACCCCCCCAAACTTTAAATAAAAACTGAAAAGAAAAAACAAGTCCAGTAATTTTGTTAAATAAGATTGATTTAGAGAGTCGGAATCCATTAAAAATCTAAATCTAGATTGTTAAGTATTTTTTTTAATTCAATTTTTACACAGTCGGGGTTTTGATTTTTTTATGCAGCATTTTTATTTTACGCTGTTTGGTTAGGATCTTAACATGGTTTTGGACATCATCCATGATTCATAAAGTCAATAAATGAAAGTACTGGCCAAGAAAAAAATGTGTTGTATTTTGTTAGAACTACTCCGCGCGCTATACCCGCTATATGAGGAAATAGCGAATATATAAGCATACAATAAATTTCGTAATAGATTAATCGCCTGTAAATAAACTCCAAAAAATTAAAAAAAAAAACTTAGAACTCAAATAAAACCAAGGTGAATAGTGCTACAGCTTCGGTGTCATAATAAGAAATGTTTAGGCGGTCAAGTTCTAACAAAATACAGCAAATTTTTTTTTTGGCCGGCACTTGATTTGAAATCTCATGTCATTGCGGGAATTAAGTGAGAATTTTCACTAACCAACTTTTTTTCAATTATATGATATTATGACCATTTGGTCATTCCAAATTTAAAATAATTAATTAATTTAGTAATTTAAGAATTCCTTACAAAAGTCAAGTTAAATTAACATTAAGCATAAAGGTGCGGTTTAATATAGGTAGTCCTTTGACGCGGTCTTCAATCAAGACGGTCGCAATTGATTGCAACATGAATAAATCTCTTGCGATGAAACACAGACGCCATTCCTGATACAGAGTACTTAGTTGTTGATCCTCGCGAAGAACTACGCGTCTTGTCTGTCGAGGTGGTGATAGGTGAGTACTTACTTCAAGGTTGCAAAAGAAGTGTCCGATCTGCGGATAGACGCTGGCTGTCGCCTTGCGATGCAGCACGGACGCCATTCCTGATACGGAGCAGTTGTTGATCCTCGTGAACAGCACGGCGTCCAGCCGGTCGAGGTGCCGCGCGAAGTCCCACCAACAGGCCTTTCGGGAGAAACCTCCGTCAACTGGAATGTTACAGGATTTCTTGCGACCCGAGGAATTTCTTGATAATTTTTATGGTTGCATCAGTGTCAATGACCCCTGATTGGCTGGTACCCTCCCGCTATTGGTTAAAATGCATCGATACAGCAAGAACGCCATAAATTCAGCAAATCAGAGGCCATTGCGATTGTTACACTGATGCACTGATGCAATCATTTGGGAATCGACACACTGGTGACCAATCCCAATGCGTAAAGCATTATGCGTTGGGATTTGATATTATAATTGACTAGCTTTAACCCGCGGCTTCGCTCACGTTAGGTTCGATTATTTAACCCCCTATTTAACCCTCTTGGGGTTGAAATTTTCCAAAATCCTTTCTTAGCGGATGTCTACGTCCTAACAGCTACCTGTATACCAAATTTCAGCTCGATCGGTCCAGTGGTTAGAGCTGTGCGTTGATAGATCAGTCAGTCAGTCAGTCAGTCAGTCAGTAACCTTTGCCTTTTATATATTTAGATTTACATAAGAATTCCTTCAATAGTGGAGTGTATACGTAGTATCTATAGTCACATTTAATCATCATACTTAAAGACGAAATCTTAAGGTATGACATCTTTTCAATAGACTAGTTTTTGCTCGCAACTTCGTTCACATAAAATTCGATTTTTAAACCCCTATTTTACCACCATAGGGGTTGATTTTTCAAAAATCCTTTCTTAGCGGATGCTTACGTCATAGCAGCTACCTGTATTTCAAATTTCAGACCAGTGCTTTGAGCTGTGCGTTGATAGATCAGTCAGTCAGGCACCTTTTACTTTTATACATTTTATTCGAATTCGAATTTATCAATTAGAAATAAATAATTATTAATTGTTATTTTTAACAGATATGAGTAGGTATCATGAGAATTTTATTTTTACAGCAGACGATCTAAAATAAAATATTAGCATAACAAAAAATACAAACGAAATCATCGACACAATTGAAATAAATATTGAAATGAACAAAAGGAAAATAAAATTCTGAAAGTGTAGAACAAAGTTCGACGATCCAAAAATAAAATTTAAACGAAGCTTCCATTCAATTGAATGAACAAAAGATGAACACCAAAAGTGCAAGAGATACCATTGTATTTGTTTTCAATGATAGCAATGCTCCCAAACCGCGAAAATTAAAAAAAATCTTTTTTCTCGCAATTCGGAAGAACTCAAATCTCAAATGCAATGATTTTTAGAATATTATGTATTGCTTAAAATCATTTATGGGATAGCCATTATTTCTCGTAAAAAGTAAAGGATAAAAAAGTGTTATTGTGGTTTATCCCTAAGAGATAGACATCGCGGACTTTTTTGTAGACCTTTCTAAGGTGTACATTAAACAATACGTAACTGACTCTATTTTATTAGTTATACATTTTTGCATAGTTTTATATCAATCCGAAATAAGCTAGATTTACTTTCTAAATTCAAATAAAAGTACTTTTGAATTAAAACTCGAGCGGGGAACCCTTAATAACCTCACAGTGACTATTCACAAAATGTGTAAAAGACAGAACATTTGTATCGCGCTGGCGTGAAGCCAGAATGCGAACAAAAGGGCAATTTCCACAACTAGCGAGCAGGATTCAGTGAACACATGAACAATACACAACAAGCTGCAATATCGATGGCTATGTACGTAAACAAGGTTGACAACTTTTGATTAAAAATAAAATTAAAGTGTTCGCGTGTAATAATATTTTTTTTTTGTTTTGTATTCGTCCTATCATGCGATCAGCTTCAACAACTATAAGCAGATTCTTTGGAAGATTCGTTGGCATGGGAGGCTGTCCATCCAATGACGGCTCTACCTCTTGTGTATGTCTGTCTTAATCTGTAAAGTCCCATATGGACGCGCGTTTAAGCCTCCTGAATTCCATTGGGAAACTGAGTGTTGTTGTCGTGTAATAATATAAGCGTAAAAAATCTTTTTGCAAAACCGACTTCCAACGCCTAGCGCCTGTACAAAGTATATCAATTGTGACTATAAAATTTGAAGAGTTTGAGAGTTTGAGACCACCTGGGAAGTATACTCCTTTCAAATACATAAATAATAATTTTCCAAATCGGTCCGGGCGTCTTCGAGTATTCGGGGAATATGCATAAAAAATTAAAAAAAGAAAAGATTAGAAGAAAAATACGACAAGAGATAAAAATATCTTCTCCCTATGCTAAAGCACGGCAACAGGGAAAGGAAAAGTATACTTATTCGTATTTGAAATTACACTTTGGATATAAATTGCAGCGCTGTGCCTATGCTCGAAAGGTGGATAAAACTGAGGGAGAAGATAAACATTTTATTCTCTCCCCCTGGATAAAATTTCCCCTATCCATGCTCAGTGCTCACCCTGCTGGAGCAATTAGAGAGCGGGTTTTCCTGCTGATATTACAAGTTGTACTCGTAAATGAGTATAGAGCCTATGTTTAAAATATTTCCAATTGTTTGTATTCAAGTCGGTACCTATTGTTCGCCGCAGCAGAAAATGATGCTTAGAGGTTTTTTTCTAAAGGACTTTTTAATTCATCAGCAGTGATCGGCGTAGGCGGTGCAATTTCGCGGAATTTCGTCACGTTATCGAAATATGGATATGCCTTTATCAAAATTTCTGGCTGGCGGTAACTTTACCTTTACTATTCGAAAGTTGAAAATGTTCGTGCTTAGGCTACTGTCCTAACTTGGAGATACTAGAACTCTAATCCTTATTAATATATGAGAAAGTGTGTTTGTTGGTTTGTCCTTCAATAACGCTTTAACAGAGCTACGGATCGACCCGATTTTTTTGCCTGGGTATAGTTGAGGTCCTGGAGAGTGATATAGGTTACTTTTTATCCCGGAAAATCAGAGTTCCCGCGGAATTTTAATAAAACTAATTCCACGCGAGCGTAGCCGAGGGCATCAAGTAGTAACAAAATATAAAACAGTCCGGTTAAAAATAACTTTGTGACGTCAGTATTTTGTTTTCTAAAATAGCCAATTAAAGATTAAACTCTCCCTTGCACTAATAAGGTAAATAAACAAGTTGCCAATGTATCTCAGTCAGCGCGAATACTACCAAAAAGAGTAAACTGTCACTAAAGCAACTTTGGCTCCGAGCCAGACGGGGGACGTTAATATAAGGGGTTATTTTAGCGGGGCCATAATTAGTAACAGTTTTAGCACGAGTTTGCTGAAATGACGTTTATTTTCTACTAGCTGATGCTCACGACTTGATTTTCCGGGAATATAAATAATTTAAACGTAAAAATTCTTTTTACAAAACCGACTTCAAACGCCACTACAAAGTACATATCAATTGTGCCTATAAAATTTGAAGAGTCCCCTCGATTTCTCCAAGATCTCATTATCAGATCCTGGCCTGATGACTATGGGACCACCATTGGTCGGATTTCTGTCCCATTGGACTATGAAAATGAGGGAATAGAGGGTGCACTTGCGTTTAAGCACACCCTTATGCACTATATTATCTCCGGCGTAGATGGTTTATTTTTGAGGAGGTGGGTCGCCGTGATCGGTTTCGGTCGCGAGGATATTATCTAATTTACCGATGGACGTTCCATCGACCACTACTAGTTCGAGAAGAACCAGCAAGAAACTCAGCGGTTGCTCTTTTTATCTCGCTCCAGAAATTTGTAACCGCCTTAAAAATTAAATTATTGGAGTCATATTTACACTTTTTATCGGGTATGGCAGTGTAGGTACATTAAAACTATACCCCTTATCCGGAACCGTGCCGAATCGCTTGGCGGTACGTCTTTGACGGTAGGGTAGTAACTAGCCACGGCCAAGCCGAAGTAATCCAAAGTGGTGATTTTTCAGCCGTTCTTCTGGGTTTTTCCCTATTTTTTAAGTAAATTAAGAGTAATAATCTGCTTAGCGATAGATAAAGTGTGAATAGAAAAGAAAAAAACGCTCGCAGCCTCCCCGTTGTTCCGAGAGGCTCGGATCGCGATAGCGCCGGAGGCGGCGGCTCGACCTTGGTCAAGAGCTGCATCTGGCGCGCGGCCAAGCGGCATATTGGTTTTCCATCGCCAAGCGCTTTTCTTGCTTGGGGCTATCATTTATCAAATTACATTTAGGTTTCTATGTTTCCACTACACTGACCTTCTTCGTTCTTTAATCTATGACTTGCTGACCATAGAAAATGACAGGTTAATTATGGATCAATTTGAAGCGCCACATTTGACGTACGAGTGTCTCTGGAACTAATGATATTGCAAATGGCGCACCAACCTCTTTAATCTATGGTTTCATAATATGAAATCACAGATTAAATAAAGAGATTGGTTATGTCCAGAGACTCATGTCTATGCTTACAACGACGCCAAGATGGCGAGAATCAAATCCAAAATTTCAATAGCCCAACGTTTAAAGGTGCGGACTGAAAACTGAAAGGTCGCAGGTTCGAATCCTACTCGTTGCACTATTGTTGTACCCACTCCTAGTACAAGCTTTCCGCTTATTTGGAGGGGATAGGAGGATATTAGTCAACTTCATAACTAGGATAAGGTCGCCTGTCTGTTGGTACTCTACAAGATATATTTCGGAGAGTGTGCTCAAGAACACAATTCGATTTTGTTACACCATCGCCCGTCTACCAACCTCAAGGCATCGCGAGAATCTGCGCCGCTCTACGTGGTCGAAATTCCACGATCTTGCACTAAGCGCTTTGCTTCCTCGTTCCTAACCACACCGCAAAAAGGAATGTCCGGCCGGCCCCTTTTTCCACCTAACTATAACTTTCCCTTTAAGTCAAGAATGAATAGTCATCTTCTAGGCAAGCGCGCTCCATCTTAGGCTGCATCTTCACTTACCATCAGAGATTGCAGCTATTTAAAAAAAAATCTTACCTAGCATATTAAATCCGTTGATGCCAAAAAGCGCGGCATCGCCCTGCCCTCCAGGGAAGACGTACAGGGTGGGGTGGCTGAATCGGATGTTGCCGACCACGTCACTTGACACCAGCAGCTGTTCCAGGCTGGCTGGCACTACGTAGGGGTCCAAGTATGCTGTGAACAAACGTTTGCGAGTTAGATTTATTATTCAAAACCATTTTGACAAATTGGATTCTTGACTGGTACCTAGTAGGTGATTTGAATGTTACCTAATAGGTGAATGAATAGACTAAGATAAAAGTTTTTTTATTAAAATATACCTTTACAAAGTGCAGACAAAGTCCTTCTGAATCATCAAGTGGATCACGTGGTTTTATTCAATCCTACTAATATCCTACTACTATTATAGACGAGAAAGTTTGTAAGTATGGATGGATGGATGGATGTTTGTTGTTCCGTAAAAACTACTGAACCGATTTAGCTGAAATTTGGCTTAGAGATAGATTATAGTGTGGAATAACACATAGGCAACTTTTTTTCCCGGAAAATAAGAGCGTTCCCGCGGGAATTACAAAACCTTAATCTACGCGAACGAAGTTGCCGGCATCAATCAGTATAACATAATGATGTGATTATTAGTAGCAGTTTTAATTTATTTAGGTAACTTATTTTTTTTTTATTCATCATTAGTGTAAAATAGAGAAAAGAAACTAAATCCTAAATATCAAAAATAAAAGCTAAAGTATATGAAGTGATTCAGAATGCCATTCCAAACGAGAAGAAACAGCAAGAAACTCATTGATTGCCAGTTGATTGCTCTTTTTTTTAAAAAACATTTACAACAGATCTGCCATGTACTATATCTAAATGAAAGTACTTTTCACACATTTCCAATGAAGAAATTGCTCTTCTTTGTAAAAGACTTGAAAAGAATTCAAATTAATTAAGCTCAGAGCAAAATAATCTATAATATAAAAATGAATCGCAAAATGTGTTGGTAAGCGCATAACTCAACAACGCCTGGACCAATTTGGCCAAATCTTTTTTTAAAATGTTCGTTGAAGTTCAAGGATGGCTTTTACGGCGAGAAAAATTAGAATTATTGCTTGAAAAACCCTAAAAATAGCCCTTTTCTTTTTCCCATACAAATGATTTGAAACTAAAACGTAGTCAATTTGAGCTTTATTGCTATGGTATAAAGTTCATATTAAATTACAAGCACTCACTGTTGTCTAAGCAATGTAGGTGTGTTCCTAACGTCAAAGATCATATCTATCAAAACAATGTGCGTGTGTGCGTTGGAGCACAGAATACATAGTTGGAGGAGTTTAATGTCGCGTTCCGAAACTCGCGTTTCTTTTGTATTAGTTTCGGCACGCGAGATAAAATGCATCAGTTTCCACGTCATTACATCAGTCAAACAAAAAGCGAAGCATCGGTGAAAAATGTCGCAAAAACGGGGAAAATTATCCATATTTAAAATCTTTTAAAAACTTCTTAATCGCGATCATAATAATAGAAATTGACGCGGACGAAGTCGCGGGCGTCCGCTAGTTGACAATAATAACAAGATATTATCTTAATAAACACGACGGGGAATATTCCCAACTTTCGTAAAAGAAAAAAGATTATTTCAAAGACCAAACTTTTCAAAAGGGAAACTCAATTGCTTTTCAAATTTTCACGGGCGTGGGAAAACGGGCCTAACTTTGTAAAAAGGGGTCCGCAGTGACACTCAAACGGTGTTTAATTCCGCTTTGAGGAGGGCGAAGCGAAATATTCCGCCGGTTTGAGCGGACCGACCCATTAGGCGGAACAGTTAATTGTATACTTTTCGAATTTTCACTTTGTATGATTATAATATTTGGCTCATTAAACGAAACGGTTCATTTTATATTTCTATATTTTCACTTTGTACGAGCACAACATTAATTGGCTTGATGTTCAATTTTAATTGAATTTGCCGAACGTTTTTCACCGAAAATAAAATACTGAAAATATAATTTTAATTTAATTGTAGACTAGCTGATTCCCGCGACTTCGTCCGCGTAGAAAAAGTTTAGAGTATCTTGCTACTATCCGCGAGAAGTTAGTCTTCTATCTCCGATGATATTAACTATCTATAGATCTTTACTAAAATTAGACAAAATATTAGTACACAATTTATAATAAAAAAAGTTATCAAATTCGGTTTAGATTTGACGAAGTTATCAGTATCGATTCAGAGTTCAGAATTGGTCCCGTTACAGTTTTATTATAAGTATAGATATAGATGAAACAAGGTGAACTAGATGAACGGACATTAATAAGATGGAGTCAGTGACAATAAAAGTACTTATATTCATTCATTCATTCATTCATTGTAAATTACATAAGCATAAATTACATAAGCATCACTTGCAAATGAATTTCGTTAAAATAAAAGACACCAAAATGCTAACCTAACTAAGCCTAACTATACTTAGGAATAAAAGCACCTCGATTTGCGTTAATTCTTGCACTAAATCAAAATGTTTGTTACTACGTCGTTTGTGTTAACCTGGCCAGACTGGATTAATTAAGGTGTGTGGTGAAATATCACCGAATTGACCCTTCGCAAACTAAGTTCTAAGTTCATGTTGTTAGGGACGATGCAAGTGACCTAAATGACCTAGATGCTCAAAACTCGATAGCTGGCCCCGAGGTATCGGATTACCTGAAGTTTCTGCTCCAAATGGCGCAGATTTTGATAGCGGTGCAGCTTTCATAATTTCAGGGTGATTAAAAGTTAACCGGTCGTGATATTAGAACATCAGATGACTCTGTATAGTTCCCTGGACACTAAATACGGAATAGAATACTAAATTCGGTATCTAAATACATGTTGAAATTTTATTGGTTGTACTCCCTGAAGGAGGTGAATGTGCTCATGAAACTGAACAACTTTCCCCAGGGAACATAGGTCGAAATATGAAAAAAAAATTGGACCCTCCATACAAAATTGTCGATCAGCTGATTGATTTACTATGGGAGTTCCAAATTTTTTTTTCACATTTCGACCTATGTTCCTTGGGGAAAGTTGTTCAGTTTCATGAGCACATTCACCTCTTTCAGGGAGTACAACCAATGAAATTTCACCGTGTATACAATATAAAAGGAAAAAATGACTGACTGACTGATCTATCAACGCATAGCTTAAACGACTAGATGGATCGTGTTGAAAATTATTCAGATAGCTATTAGGATGTAGACTTCCGAAAAGAAAAAAATTCTGAAAATTCAATCCCTAAGAGGGTAGAGAAAGGGTTTGAAAAATCGAACCATTCTAATATAGTACCAATTTGGGTTTTCGTTTTACCAAGCTAAAATAGCGTGGAAAAGATCGTATGGTATTTTCAATACTGGCATCGCCTTTAGCCTTTGATAGGGCGGCATTCATTGTGTAGAAATAATGTAACTATAGATGTATGCTATACAATATCCACATACAATGTTATTAGACACCTTAAAAGGTTTCCTGAAAGAGTGCAAACACGCTGACAGAGTGAAATGGATACACAAAGTGGTGGTCTCTTTCACCCCTTTGACAAGCTTAAGTATATATTAGCTGTTAAGTGTTTATTTAAATTTTTACTGTTTTGAATGTTTAGATGATAAAATGTTTGCTATTCCATTTAAATGGACCAAAGAATACCATAATATAGGTAATTCCTACATGTTTGTACGTACTTAATATAATAAACACTATTATTGCTAAATTAATTTCCAGAATTTCAAATATTTATGTATAAATTTGTGTGTTTTTTCAGTAATAAAAGGCTTTTTTATTTTATTTTTAAGTAGATACATATTATATTGTAATTTCAGCTTTCTATTAGCAGAGATTTCAATATTACAAGAAATAAAAAGTTAACGTTATTCAATATCAAAATATAAAGAATTTTGTTGAAATCCGCTTCAAAATTATTACATTAGAATTTAGTGGTATATTCATATTTCGACTTATGTTCCTTGGGGAAAGTTGTTCAGTCTCATGAACATATTCACCTCCTTCAAGGTTTACGGGGAATAAAATTTCACCGTGTATATCAGCATTAAATGTTTGTGTTAAGTTTCTACAGAAAATCTCAGTACGTAAAGAATTTAATAATATAATAAAAATAAAAATGAAATACGGCACTTAGGAAAAAGTACAAACAATTTAACTTTAAGATAAATCGCGAAACCCGTGTACCTGCACATAATGAGGGTAGTTACGCTCAGTTAATGGCATACGGGACTCACTCGAGATTTTCCGAACAAATAAACATGTACGGCTTAATCCACCATTTGTATTTGAAAAACGATTTTCTTTCGCTAGTAGGTACATTTTATTTACGGGATAAAACAAGTATAACGCGGTTCTTATTGGCGACTTATTACTTCACGATCTTCGATCACAAAAGAAGTTCGCGATATACTGTCATCGAGGAACGAAGTATGACGATGACGTCAGATACGCATAACTACGCTGTCTTAAAAATTAAAAAAAATTGGAAAGTGAGTAACACTCTACAACATTTTTTAATTCTTGCATTATTAAAAGTACACTCGTTGGTCCATCATTATTTGACTCTCATCGTAGTAGCGTGCGTAATTTACAGCATACGGTCACTAGATGGTAAAAATTAAATTTAGTAAAATAGCCCAAAACACGCCAGGTCTTTGGTAACTTGCTTGTTCTTAAGTAGCTTCCAATCTGTGTTTACACACACACGTATTGTGAAAATTTTTACCGTGAAGTTAAGTGACGAGGCAGATTAATATGGAAGCGAGCTAATCTAAACAGAACAAACACAAGTTGGTTTTGGTCTATTATTGGCCACTAGTAAAATACTGGCGCCCAAAATGGGACTAGGCTTATTGGCGGTAACGTAGTAACGTTACATACTACATTGCTTCTGTATATATTAAAAATAAACGGATATAACAGTTTTGAAATGTTCACAACAAACTATAATAGTTTTTAACAACACATGATACGTTTTAAAAGCAATTTAAACTCCATAACAACTTGTATTCATAGCCACCTGCCTCCGACCGGCTTTAAACAAATTACCAGCTAATATTTAATTTACTTTAGGGCTCTCTAAAAGCTTTTATGTGCCACTTGGATTAATCTAGTGGAATATTCAGTTAATTTTATTTGCGAGTTTGTTGTGAGGCCAAAATGAATAACATAGGAATTTAGACATTTTAAAATGGTGTACTGGTTCAATAAAATCTACTCTCTTAACCGATGGTAGAGTTGGAACAAGAGCCAGTTGGTTCACGTTAAATTAATCATTTGAATAAAAAAAAATACCCAAATGAATCGCCGTATTCAGAACCTCTTCCGTTTTTGGAAGATTTTCGGTGATATTATATCTCTTTATCAATCGGTAGGGCAGTCTTAACATATATTATGCAGTATTTATACACCTCCTTGGCTTTGGAGAGACTACAAAGTGTTATTACTTATTACTATTAAGTCTTTAGACGACCAATTAATCTCTATATGGGAGTTTTATAAAATATGTATGTTTATAAGTAAACTAGTGGTTCGCCCCGAACTGAGACCTCGCGATATCCCATAATTCCCAAAAGTTTTAATTATATATTGTAATAATTAACTATTAACATTAGACACAATAAACAAAATAATAGTTGACATAAAACTGTTTTACTGACACAGCGCCATCTATTAGCATTATAGTGAAGCTATTAGCTTCACAATAATGCTAATAGATGGCGCATTAAAATTAAATAATTTCGTTTCTTTATAACATTTATCTAATTTTAGTATTTGTTGTTCAAGTACAGGATATAACTGAATTTTCAACCAAGTTTCACGTTCTAATATTCAGTAATTCAGAAGTTATAGGGCTCTGACAGACATTTAGACGGACACACTTCTCTGTCTAGTAGGCAAGCGCCCTAGTTGACTCAGAGAACTCTCTTCGCTCGTTCAATAATAAAAATAGCAACACAACTTCAATTTTTTCAACTAACCAATCCGCTTCCCGCTTATTACTTCCGTTATCGCACAATACATTGTATGGTATACCGCTGCAACATAGCGACGACAAACTTTTACTATTGAAACTCGAGACGACAAATTAACTGTGCGGAATTCGTAATTTCACGTACGTAGCCTGACATTCTCAACAATAGAGTATTTGAGTAGTTTGTTGGGTTTGTTATAGCCGTGCAACTTTATCATAATGGGCCCCGAGCGCTTGCTCGCTACACAGCGTAACTCATTAATAACTTACTAACTAATGTATAGTTTGCTGATCAAATTGAATTCTTGAACGGAATCATATTACATAAATAATAAAATTGATTACCTATACGTAATAAATTGTAGTTGTGGTATTATGTGTGTATAACATGTTCTTCTGGACGACTTATAAGTTTATTTCAAAACGATGGCGCGTAAGTTAGTGTAGCATGGTGTGACATAGGCTACAGATTTATTTAATTTACTAAGGTTATCACTCATTCCGTATTTTACGGATGTGACTATTCATCTAATGTCATCCGCACCATCATTGTCTATGGCGCACCATGCTTCACAACACATACTTAACCGTGACAGTAGTGATTAATGCCAAGATCTATAGCACGTGCTCTGACTCAGTTCACACTTAAGATAGAGGTTAAAACGAGACACAAACACACACACACATCTCTATTTTTTTGGAGTTATGTGCGTAAAGAAATTAATGGTGACGGAAACATCGTGAGGTAAACATACCGAAAGTTTTCCATAGACTTCTCAAAAGGTGTTTGAAATGAAAACACTTGGGCAGTCTGGTGGACTATGACCTCATTCTGAGAAGAGACCAACAGTGGGCGATGGTTTGAATGAAGGCCTATACTAGAGAGGTTTATTTAAATATTGTACTCGCAATTTCAATGAGAAATCAGCGCCCAAACACTTTGACGTTGGCGTACAAAATTATTCAGCGTGGATGCTATTCAAAACACAACACAAGCGACGTCATTAGCTATGATTGCCGTGAACACAGAAACGGTTGTTCCATTGACTGGTGCCTACGCCTCTGAAGTTTGTCTAGATTGCGATATTCATATTTATGATAAGCAGAAGGTACAATCTGAGGAGGTAAAGCTTTGTCATTTAGATTGTGTCGTTGTTTAATTGATATCTAAACAGTTATGTAACTTCTGACCTAGTTAGGATAAAGCATCAGTCGATGGGGACCGGCTTTGGAGGGCCTTTTTAGCCCGCCCTTGATAACTCGCAATCATATACCTGTCTCGTCAATCTCCTGTACTCAGATCTTGGAGCCGACTGCATTGTTATAAAAAAAATAGAAAACCAACCCACCATTTAGATTCATGACGAGTTACAGGTGAGGTCGGGTCAGGGCTTTCAGCAATGAGCAGCATTTTAATTAAAAAATAAGTCCCCGGGTGTATCTGTTTGTCAGGTTTTCCTCTCAAAATGTGCAGAACTGATTTTATGCATTGTTTCGGCAATAGCTAGAATTGTCTTTCGGAAAAGTAGTTGACAGTAGTTTTTTAATTTCAAGCTGGTCATCGAAAAAGAAAGTGAATTGGCACTCACCGATAAAGTCCTTGATGGCTTGAGAGCCAGGGTCGAGAATGTCCGTGGGGTTGACCCGAATCTTGCAGTGTTTGACGAAGGGCATCTCGGGCAGCTTGTGCCACTCGCCGCCGCCGGTCGAGCAGTGGATGTCGATAGAGATAGAGTTTTCGTAGGCGCGAATCACGCGCTGAACTTCGTTTTCTTGGTAAGCGTCAGTAAAATCCGATAGGGAGAATGTCCCGTCCTAGAACAAAAGAGTTAGAGATGATATTTTATACGATAGACGAGTGAGAAATCCAGACAGACTCGTGATTTTTCAATTACGCTTCCAGGAAGTCCGAAAGTCGTTTGTGGGAACGGACGCGACGTTAATAAAATTCCAGACAATTTTAGACTGGTCTTTACACAAGTTTATCTAAATCTATTAAAAGAATGCTCATGAAAAGGTTAGGTTAACCTAAATAATACGCAAAATGACTTAAAATATAAGATCCTTTGGGTACTGATTTGATTAGGATAATTTCCAATAAAGGTTAACGATTATGATGCTGGCAACACGTCTTTCGAGTCATAAAAGGATCATAAAGGACAGAACTAAGTACCACTAAAGTGTGGTAACCCTTTTAGCCCCAATTTGGGTCAACAATTAAGGCCAAATCAAGATGGTAAACAGGGTAATCAAGGGTATTTCTATTTAACGTTGTATGGTTATAAAAGTTAATATTTAAAACCATAATAGAAGGCACTCCGTTTCCCGGATAAATCAATGTCGTTTATTTCCACCTGTTAATGTCGCGATGCAACGGGGCGGAAATTAAACGCCGGTAACGAGTTTCGCTGTAGGTCGTTACAGGTAGCGTACAACATCTGCCGTTACATTTTGTGTTGTCAATTTTAAAACGAAAATAATACAGTGTGTTCGTTGATTCGATGACTCGGCGCCGTGTAAAATTGAAAATTATTTATTTGACTAGCTTTTGCCCGCCGCTTCGCTCACGTGTTAACTTCGATTTTTTAAACCAAACTAGACTTTACCCTTTTAGAGGTTGAATTTACAAATGTTCTTCTTTAGAGAATACCTACCGCCGGGAATCGAACCCGAGACCTCCCAGTTATATAACCATAACGCTCACCACTGCGCCAGGGAGGTCGTCAAAGAGTCGTCGTCTCGTATAGTAGCGCCTGCTTCTATCCAATTTTTCCTGCCGTCATATTGGATATGTAGGAGAACCAAAATTACCACATAACTCAGCGAGCTGAAGTAGAAGTGGAAACTCATGGTTGTTGGGATCTCAAGATGCTGGAGTGGCGACATAGCACCGAAAAGCGCAGTGTTGGAAGACTCCTAAAGAATTCCAACGATTGTGGTCGTCTTTCGATTGATAACGAAGAGGGAAGATGTTGTCACGTGTACTCACTTGCATAATCCAGGAGCCGTTGCCGGCGAAGGTGTATCCCGCGTGCACCAGGTGGCGGTGGCGGGTGAACGAGCTGAGCAGGTTCCTCATGCACTGCAGCAGCGTGTTCATCTGCGGGTGGATCAGGATCTCCGTCACGAGGTTCTCGGACGCGTACTGGATGAGTCTCTCTCCTGAAACAATCACGGGTTTTACTCATCTGAATAAGGTTTTCACTTATTTGAATAAGTATTTTACTAAAATAATCATAATACCTATCATAGGAAGATGGGTTTTCTGGTGGGCTGGACTTTTTTTTGTAAAAAAAGACCAGCTGAGCTTGTTGATATTTTACTCTACCCTCAAAATAAGCGGAAAACTTGTGTTAGAAATGGGTACGCTAGAAGTGCCAAGTGAGGAGTATAGGTGGGGACTACACCGCTAACCTTTCAATTTTCAGTCCACATCTTTAACCTTTGTGTTTCTGAGGCTTCCACCCTACTGTAAAATACAACGTCTGTATAGTTTATTAGTCATATATTCGATGAAACCATGCACGTATCTCAGATTTTTCGGAGTTCTGTACGTTTCAAGCAATTAGGTTTATTTAATTAGGTAAGATTAGATATTTAATTAGGTAAGATTAGATAGTATTTAATTAGGTAAGATTAGATAAGTATCACTTGGTTTAACGGTATAGGAAATCATCCTGGGGAAAACTGAAAGTTCTTCTGAAAGTTCTGTATAATGTTCTCAAAGGTGTCTGATGTCTCTGTCAAATCTACGCTTGGCCAGCATGGTGAACTATGGCCGTGATGAACTTTGAGAGTATACCCGTCTTCAGTGTAAAACTTTAGAGATATTAACTGGCATATAAATATATTGCACAAATAGTAGGAACTATATAGAAACTATGTATGTAGGTTTTCGTTATAACGTAGACTATGAAAGAGTTTTTGAAAATTCCAAGAATTTGTTTAGACTCCTAAAGGTCCTTACCAACACGCACGAAAGTATTTGTTGTTAAATAATATTATAATACCTGTGCTAAGAACATCGACAAGTAGGTCCTCGAGACGGTCGTCTCAAGAAAAGGACTCTCAAGTCTCAAAAATATCGTCTGGCGTAATAACATCAGCCCTTGTGGCGTGACGTAACAAAATGGCGGCATTGATCTCGAAGCAAATGACATTAGCGCGTCGCCAAATTGTGTCGTTTATCTCGAAATACAAAAGGGAATACAGCCTAAATTTAGTGAAACAAAAAAGAAAATAAAGGTTGAATTTATCTGTGACTTACG
This sequence comes from Hipparchia sbordonii, assembly GCA_038048805.1. Lineage (NCBI taxonomy): Eukaryota > Metazoa > Arthropoda > Insecta > Lepidoptera > Nymphalidae > Hipparchia > Hipparchia sbordonii. Next base: position 798,757 of record CM076112.1, read on the forward strand.
CAAAGCTTTTAGTTATTAATGAAAAACATCTGAAGTGAGATATTCAGACTATAGTAGCAGTTGAGTGTAGTACAGCACAAAAGAAAAAAAATGTAATTTCTTAAATTGCACCAGACAATCTCAAAATTGTTTTGTGTCGTAGCGCCTAGGGACGATAAAGTCTAAGATGAACAGATCGTTGATTCTGTAAAAGCTGGATCAATCATTGCTTAAGTCTCAATGCAGTTCTTTCTGTAATAATCATTGACATTATTATGTCGTTACTCTATAGCAATCATTTTTAGAGAATCGCAACCACTGGTTTGACTTGGAAGAGGTAGGACGTTTTTATTATTTTTTTATTATTATTTTAGCTAAATGGAATAATTTAAACAAGTTTTTCGCATGGATCCGGCGACAAAAGCTCTGGTGCGCTCTTATAAATTATAATCTAATTTCAATCTCAAACCAGACTTTGTGTAAAATCAAAATTACACAATGGGTAAGATGGAGGGTGAACTTTGATTTGAATAATGTATGTAAGTTGGCAGACTTGAATGAAACTTTGAGAGGGGCAAAGAAAAGCCGTCAAACACTTGACTTAATGTAAACCTCCCACTCCCTGTCGAGGGAAAGAAATTTGAACGTCCTTGAGTGACCTTCAATAGGGTTGGCACTTTTTATCTCGTGACAAGGGTGTTATAGGAACTCTGACAACGGATAATGGACCGCCTTTTGCTTGTCTATTTGGATCAAGAAGTATACTTTGTGGTTCAACTCTATTATAAGAAAATCTGGTTGTAATATATTTGGATCTGCTTAAATTTTTTTAACCTGATACACTATTGCTCTCTTAAGAGTAAGATGAGAAAGCACTAACATTCTTTGAAAATATATGAATGATTAGTTTTCATACATGAAACTCAGAACCGGCTTTGCGAGTATATCATCGCCACGTACCCGGATAGACCTGGTTAAAACAAGATCCTGAATAACCCATTAATGGAACCCGATGGATGGGGTTAACCAGGACGTAAAACTCATTATTGTAAGAAGTTGAATGACAAGCGTCGATGATACAGATGGATGGAGGAACAGCTTGGCGTCCATAAGAGGCTGTAACGCTACTGATGATGATAATTGTGATGATGATGATGATGATGATGATGATGGTGATAATGGTGATGATGATGAATAGGATTTTTTATTGACAAAGCGAGAAAGCGAGAAAAAAAAGAAGTAAAAGAAACTCCTCAATAGCCCAACGGCTAAGGATGCGGATTTAAAACTGAAAGGTCGCAGGTTCGAGCCCCACCCGTTGCACTATTATCGTACCTACTCCTAACACAAACTTTCGCTTATTTGGAGGCGAGAGGAGAATATGTCAAGTTCAGCTTGACTAATATTCTTTATAAAAAAAGTAAACTTTTAGGAGGAATTTTCACATTAATTTTATTAAAAAAATATCCTTATCCTGGCGGTATCAGCCCTAACCTGTCACGGCATTATAACTAAAGCCCTTTGTATTTTATTTACGCTTGTAAGAAAATTACATTGTACCTACTCGAGTTACTTAATTTCTTATCTTTATGAATTGTGCTACATTCAAGAGAGAGCTGGCTCTGACGTGAAAAACTAATTAAGATCTTTTGTATTTTTAAATGTACATATCTTTTGTGAATTATAAAGGAAATTCTATTTAACACAAATTATTACTAGTGGTTCGCCCCGAACTGAGACCTCGCGATATCCCATAATTCCCAAAAGTTTTAATTATATATTGTAATAATTAACTTTTAACATTAGACGCAATAAAAAAAAATAGTTGACATAAAACTGTTTTACTGACACAGCGCCATCTATTAGCATTATAGTGAAGCTATTAGCTTCACTATAATGCTAATATAGCAGCAGAGGGTCGTCTCCTCAGGCCGAAGGCCTGAGGGGGTACGGGCTTCGAGGCCTTGCCTCATTACCCGGGCGGGGCGCGGGGGAGAACACTCCCCCGGTGATTGATTTCGGCCTTGAATGGCCGCGGCTCACTGGCGTGGGCCAGGAGCCTGTGGGTCGTCATGTCCGTGGGTGCTCCGCACCGCGGGCGGGTGAACCGCCGCCGCGTGCGAAGCGATGTCGAGTTCGGTGGAGGGCTCCGCGCTACGGGCGAGTGAATCGCCGCCGTGCGCGGAGCGGGTGTCAATCCGGGAGCTCTGCACCGCGGGCGGATAGTCCGCCTAATATAATATAGTGAAGCTATTAGCTTCACTATAATGCTAATAGATGGCGCATTAAAATTAAATAATTTCGCTTCTTTAGAATAGAATAGAATAGAATAGAAATATTTTTTATTCAAATAAACTTTTTACAAGCACTTTTGAATCGTCAATGAATCTACCACTGGTTCGGAATGCCTTTCCTGCCGAGAAGAGCCAGCAAGAAACTCGGCGGTTGCTCTTTTCAAAAAAATATAAATTTTACAATTGTTATTGAAATTGAAATGTATTCAGTGCTTCCACGATGAATTTTCCTGAGTACAATACAAGTAAAAATAAATACAATACAAATACAAATAAATACAATTCAATACATGTCAACACAGGCAGGCAAAAGCAGACCCATTCCCGTTGGTGGCACCCGTTCACGAGCATGACGCATGACCCAGCCATTGCTTCGCTCAACCATATTTGAGGGAACGTAACAACCCGCATCACACGACACCACCACAGAAATGTTTAAAGAGAGCATGACTACTCAGGCTACCCATGTTGAGGCATCGAATTGAGTATCAATATTAAACTATTCATTTTGAGACATGACTGAGACACAAATAAAGTGGAAACACCGTAGAACAGAATACAATAAATTCATGTTACATAGGATAGTTATCACTGTCTCATGAATCACTGGAGCGAATTATATCCACGCTTTTTTATCATTTATGTAGTCTTCGATTGTATAATATGCTTTTTCCATGAGAGCGGATTTAATTGATTTCTTAAACTTGTGTAGAGGCAAGTCTAAGATTGATTGTGGAATTTTATTGTAGAACGTCACGCCCATTCTCACAAATGACTTTTGGACCCTCTTGAGGCGCAGCCCAGGATACATGAGCTTATTTGGATTTCTACTTGGTCTATGGGATAAATCACCCTTTTTTTTGTAACTCAAAATGTTTTGTCTGACAAATATTATGTTGTTGTAAATATATTGTGAAGCTACTGTAAGAATGCCTATCTCTTTAAATCTTTCTCGAAGGGAATCCCGCGGTCTCAAATTATAGATTGCGCGGATTGCCCTCTTCTGCAATACAAAAATTTTTCCAATATCGGCTGCCTTACCCCACAGTAAGATTCCGTATGACATAATACTATGAAAATATGCAAAATAAACAATTTTTGCAGTTTCTATGTCAGTCAACTGTCGAATCTTCCTAACAGCGTAAGCAGCAGAGCTAAGTTTGCCAGCAAGCGTTGCTATATGAGTGCCCCATTGTAGCTTTGAGTCCAGGGTTAATCCCAAGAATACTGTGGATTCCTCAGTTTTCAAAGGTTCATTATTTATCTTTAAATTCTTACTGGCCGTTCTCGTGTTAGGTAATAAAAACTCAACACACTTGGTTTTTTTGGCATTTAAAAGTAGATTATTTACCGTAAACCATTCAGAAATTTGAGATAATGCACTATTTACATCGTCAAAATTGTCTTTCGTCCTATCGACTTTAAAAATCAAAGACGTATCATCAGCAAATAGTACAATATCGCAAGTATTTTGGACAAAATGTGGTAAATCATTTATGTAGACTAAAAACATTTATGTAAATCATTTATGTAGACTAAAAACATGAATGGACCTAGAATAGAACCCTGGGGTACACCCATTATTGAGGCTGATCCGGATGATTTTACATCATTGACACATACTCTTTGGACTCGGTCACTGAGATAAGACGCAATGAGACTGAGTGCACAATCTTTAATGCCATAGTGGCTTAGTTTAAACAAAAGAGTCTCGTGATCAACGCAGTCGAATGCCTTTGACAAATCACAGAAAATACCAATGGCATTCTGTGAGTTCTCCCATGCATCGAATATGTGTTGTAACAGCCTTGCGGCTGCATCAGTTGTTGATCGACCCTTTGTAAATCCATACTGCTCAGAGTGGAGAAGTTTATTTAGATTAAAGTGTAAAAGCAGTTGTTTGAGCATTATTTTTTCGAATATCTTGCTGAGAGTTGGCAAAATTGAAATAGGCCTGTAGTTATTCGGGTCACTTTTGCTTCCCGATTTAAAAAGCGGTATTAGTTTACTAACTTTATAACATTTATCTAATTTTAGTATTTGTTGTTCAAGTACAGGATATAACTGAATTTTCAACCAAGTTTCACGTTCTAATATTCAGTAATTCAGAAGTTATAGGGCTCTGACAGACATTTAGACGGACACACTTCTCTGTCTAGTAGGCAAGCGCCCTAGTTGACTCAGAGAACTCGCTTCGCTCGTTCAAATATATCCATATTTGTATGATACTAATGATCATGATTTCTAAAATAATAAAGAACACCCATATTTTTCTGGTGAGAGGCTTTGGCTATGGTAAGTTACCAGTTACCACTTACCACCCAACCGTCCAAGACTGCCAAGCTATGCGTTCTATAACTTGGACATAGAAATACAATATATCGGAAAGTATTAAGTCTACTCTTTTATATGGGCTTTTTATTAAAAGATATACAGAAAAAAAATTGCAAGTAAAAACTGCACGTAAAGGGCAAGACTGATACAAAAGCGAATATGAAAACAGTTCTCTCGTTTCGTTTCATTCGGGTTTCATCACGCAGTTCATTTTTTACGCCCGCTTCAGCTATTTTGCGCTAAAATCATTTTTAGAGGCGCTCCAGTGAAAATAACTCGGAAATGTGTTCCGCGAAAATGTCTCTCGCGAGAGAAATACCTACTGCATACCATATTCTCACTACGTTGAGAAATTCCGATATTTTTAATTTTATTATGTGGCTTATTAAACAGAAATCTTGAAATACATATTTCGTGCGAAACAAAATTTTTGTGTTTTAAAACATGCCAAGCTGAACTTGACTTGTATTCTACACTTGTAGTAAAGTTAGCGGAAAGCTTGTATAATGTATATAGGGAGTGGGTAAGACAATAGTGCAATGGGTGGGAATCGAATCTGTGACCCTCAATTTTCAATCCACACCTTTACTCTTTGGGCTATTGAGGCATGTGCAATAAAGATAACTTAAAGATTAAATTATAATTAATTGTTTAATCAGAAAAACAACAGGGTCTAACTGTAAAACTTTAAAACAATTAAAACTAAAAAAGTTTAATTTAAACAGTGCCTACTACAATTTGATAGTCTATTAATACCAATCGGTACGAAAACCGTTAAAAGTTGCTATCAGACAAGATAATGTATTAGGAATACTTAGTTAAATTATTTATAAATTACAATGTTCAAAAAATAAACACATTTAACTCGTCTAAGATGACTAAGACTTTACTAATACTCTAAATTGAAATGAAAGTTGTAAAGAGAATTTTACGGGCAGTCCGTTGAACAAATTCAGCTAAGATAAATAATTCGATGTAAGCCTGAAGCACTAAATAACTTACAAAAACGGAAGTTAGCTCACGTTATTCGAATTACAGTGGCGCAGACATAAACTAAAACTAAAAACGATTTTAAAAATATTTCGCAAAAATGTTGCTCAGAACTGGAGCGCGATTCCATACGTTATCTATTGTATGCCTCAGTGAGAGAAATTTCAGTCGTTTTTCTTTTGCATTGTTAGTGGTAATTTAGCGAGGTCGTGAAAAATTGCACCCTGTGTTTTTAATTTTTTATCTTTCGTATTTCTAATGTTTTCTGTTCTAGAAAGTTTAATTTGATGTTTTATTTTAGTTATCTTTACTTCCTTACTAATATTGTAAATGAGAAACTGTGTTTGTTTGTTGGTTTGTCTTAAATAACGCTGCAATAGAGCTACGGATCTACGTGAGTTCTTGCATGGGTATAGTTGAGGATCTGGAAAACGACACAGGTTACTTTTTGTCCCGGAAAATCAAAGAGTTTCCGCGGAATTTTAAAAACTAAATCCACGCTGGCATCAGCTGGTTATGATATAATATATTAGCGTGTTCGTCGAATCTATTCTCATCGAAATTTTCCGAAATCATAACGATATTAAAAACAATACAAAAAAATTGAAAAAGCTCTTTTTTGTTATGTGTCAGTTATGATATTTTCCGAGTTACACAAAAATCGGTTCAACAATTAGTACCTACACCTGCTATTAATGATTTTACTTTAAAAAGATGTTATGTAATTCAATCAAAGGACTGAAATAAAAATAAGTCAATTAATTATATAAAAAAGAACAATTAGAAAAAAAAAAGTTAGAAATATGTAGCACCTATGTCATTATGAACCATCGCTGACGTGGTACTGAAACTTAAAATGATTTGATACTAGACGATGCCCGCGACTTCGTCCGCGTGGATTAAGAATTTTTCAATTCCCATGGGAACTCTGTAATTTTTCGGGATAAAATGTAGCCTATGTTTTAATCCTGGGTATGAGCTATCTCCATTTCAAATTTCAGCCAAATCGGTTCATTCGTTGTGGCGTGAAGGAGTAACAAACATACACACACACATACAAACTTTCGCCTTTATAATATTAGTGTGATTTCATTAAAAATTTTGGGAAATTCTCGTGATGATTTCACAATGACCTTTCTAATATTATTCAACGAAGTAAACATAAGTTAATTTAACATGTAGACAAAGTCAAGAATACTGCCTACTAAAAATATATGACTGCTTATCTCTACATAGGTATGTAGGGATCTATCATCATTATTTTTTACACACATAAAGGATTTGTGCTTCCATAAATAAAGAGTCCTCTATCCCCAGAATTATTTATCAAGCAGCCAGCAAAAATTAATGCATGAAAAAAACTGGGGCGCAATTCTCGGGACGAGTGTCAGAAAAAGGGATAAAATACGGTTCATTCAATTTTGGGGATGACGTATGCGACGATGCGACGTATATGACGATGACGTATATGGGGTGAGCTATTTTATTCTAGTTAATGTAGTGCAAATATCTATGTTTTTCCTAATAAAATAAATCCCACTAAGTGTTTACGTACTCTTGAAGGAAAACACGAAGGAATTTGAAGCACATAAAAAATAAATCTGCTTTTTAATACAGTTTTTTCTTTTTATTTAATTTTTGAAGATTGAAGATCATAGATGAAGAAGGTTTTGATTGGATTATTTTCATAGAAGCTACGTATAATTTGAGTACCTTCAAGGCAAGAGTGAATAGCCGTTTTCTAGGCAAGCGCACTCCAACCTAGACCCATCAGTGCTTTCGATCACAACTCTATCTCGTAATAAAAAAAATCCTTCACGTGCTAAAGCGAGCAAGAACTGAGCTATAATAGAGGTATTCAAAAATATATTATTAGCAACGTTCAAAGTTAAAGCTTCATAAGGGGGTGAAAATAAATATAAGCCGCCGCAAATTGCCAATAACCCGCCTATGCCGCCCCCATAACACTCTAATAACGCTCGCTTAACGGATACTACCTACCTCTATGAAGCTATCGTTCCAAATAACGATATACTCGTATAATATAATGGTATAATGTTATCTAAATCTAAGTATTTGGAGTATTTAGATTATTAAAGACTAACTCAGTTAAACCCGCTTTCGAATAAAAAACTGCATTAAAATCGGTCAATCTAATTGAGCGTCGCGATGTCTGACACGGATAGACAGACTTAAAGACAGACTAAGCAGTTAAAATTGTTTTTAATAATTAAAACACTTGATCCACCCTTAAAAACTCAAATCATGTTTAATACTTGAAGAGCAGAACCAGAGAGAAAGAATACAAAGTTACATTGACAGTTTATAAGTACATAACTAAACTATTCAACACTAATTAATTTGCAAGGATTAAAAAAAAAGTGTGGATAGGCAGGTGTGAAACATCGAAGTAGTGGAAGAGGAAGCATGACTGCATTTAACAGTCCCAAGTAGCACATTAGCGATGAATTACGTTATAAACAAGCTACATTACAGTCTATTGCTTTTATGCAGATGTACTAAAGGATATGATGAGTCTTTAGGCTATACTGAGGAAAGATTTTACACTATTAAACGGCATAGCTGACTAATGACTTTATAAAGGCGAAAAATTATACTTAAAGCATTTAAGTAGAATTTTAAAAAGGTCTTGTCCAGCTATTGGCTGCATGTGATACTACTAGTTGATTTAGAAGTCCAAAGCTTGTTAACGACTGGTTAATACGAAAAATTTACCTCTCTTGTAATGCTGCGGGCTGCATTGAGGTATTCGCTGGTTTTAAATTGGTGTACACTAATTCAATTCTAATTCTACTTCAAATAGCTTGTTAATGGCTGATTAAAAGTGGATTTGTAATCTCTAAAAATGCCGTTACATTTATAAGAAAATCATTAAACACCCTGAGTTGTAAATTGGAGTAGCTGTACTCCTTTCTAATCACAATGCATAAAGTATATCTGGCAGCTATTTTAAAGCTTTCGGCGTTATTTAAGAGTAGATCTAGATTATTGGTGTTCAAATTACGTCAGATTTGGTTTTTTTGCATAACGTGTGACGCGACCTCACGAGTTACACGCGTGTGTTTATACATTTTAAATTAAAAATGAACAACTTAAAACCATGGAATAAAAGAAAAAGAACTGGTGGAATAAAAAGAAAACTATCTAAAGCATACGCTAAGGCTTCTATGGACGAATTGCGAAGGAACAGTACTGATGCAGTTAATATTTACAAGCCAGTGTCGTTTACGCAAAGTAAGGGTTCCGCACAAACAAATTTTGATGAAAATATTGATTCTTCTAATAAGCAGCATTTTCATGAACCATAACCACAAGCCAGACTAATGTTGTAAATAATCTTTTTACACAAAAAATGTTATTAAATAATACCTACCTACCACTAAGTTATTATAAAAAGCAGTAGGTATATGTATACTCAAACTTTATTTGTATAACATTGTTCTTTTAAAAAACTTTGCTTTATTTTTAAAGTCAATATTTCATTTATAAGTAGTGCTAAAATTGTTTACAATATTAGTCTGGCTTAAAAATGCATTAGATATACTTGGCACTTTTTCGGCTGTTTTGACTAGAATGACTAAATAAAAAAAACATAACACTGCAAACAATACTGTGAAGGATGCGCAAAACTCTTTGAAAGTTTACTTTTTAGAAACTTAAATCAAATCTACTGAGCCTGCAAGGGTATTTTGAAAGCCAAACATTGTACCTACATACAAAATGAAATGGTTTTTGGTCGAGATTTCTTTATCCCTAGAAAGCTGTTGTATGCTCTCTCTTTATACCAGTACACAGTAAGAAAGATTATTAAAATCCTTTGTCCAGCCAGCATAATGCTATAAGCTAGTAAATAGACTTTGGTAACACCACTGCACATCAAATAACTTTTCAAATGCATTTATGGAGAATTTGGGCTGGATAAGAAATGGACACCATTTTAGCAGTACATAAACGATTTGTTAATAAATATCCAAATGATTTATCTTAAAGATTTCAGGATACTTGATAGCTTTTAATTCAAACTATATATATTTTCCACTTATTTCCTAAATAGAGTATTCCTAATAGGTACAATGATTTAGAAAGCAATCATTTGAGTGATAAACTTATTTATTTAGTATTCATACACTTTATCTTATGAAATATTTTCGTTAACGCGATATTATTTTGATGGCGCATGAAATATTTGATGTAATTACCTATACACATTTACAGTAAAATGGTACTCGCAACTTAATTTACTTACATAATGACAATCAAAACCAACGAGAAAACTATTAAAAAATATAATATCTTATCTTAAAAATGTCCGCCTGCACAAGCTCATAAATAAACAAACAATGAATGTAGATAGTGTCACATAATAATACGTAAAAAATAATTAAAAAACTATTTTTTTAGGTTATTTATATCTTAATAAAAGCTATTACGAAGCGTCAAAACATCTAAGAGCTGTTGAAGAGAATTAAAGTAGCTGAATCTTATGCTGCAATGGCTGTTGTATACCTGTATAAGCTATTCTACAGGCCCTGTTCAGCTGTTTCAATGATTATGCTGCCGTTAACCAGCCACTGTAATGCTCGGAGCTGGTTAATTTGGGGCCCAAATTAGCATTATAAGGTCTGGGTAGCTAACTACACAGGCCTTATGCAGGAAACTAAAACAGCCTTAAGTAGTCACAAATTCTATAATCAAGTCACTGTGCGGCTGTCATGTGCTACTTGGGGTGTCATGCCATTTTGCCGTCACGTCACGTAACGTCACGTCGCGTCAAGTCACGTCACGTCACTTCACGCAACAACACTTACTTCCAAGGAATATACTACTCTTTACCGAGATCTTACTTCCAAATCAAACAGGTAATCAAAAAATTTGATATAATACCGTTATATTAAAACCTTACGTAACACTGCCAACATAAACATTACCTAGTTGGGAATTTCTATACGTTCAAAGCTAAATAAGTTATGTGCTATAAAGTTACGCGAACATACCGTTATAGCGCTTTAGATAACAATGAGACCCTAAATCTATGAATGAGACGTGCGACGCAATATTCTGGCTGTGTTCCAGCGCATAACGAGCTCAGGCCTTATCTGAGTTTCTGGTCCAATGAGTTCGCGTAAATTCGGCTTTTCATCAAGTTGTATACAGCTGCTAAATGGCTTCTAAACGCCTTGCCTTCTAAATATTGAAATACTTGCTAATTAAAGGTTGCACCCGCGACTTTGACCGCGTGGATTTGGTTTTAGGCTCATAAGATATTTTAATTCCGGACCGAACACCGAACACAATAAAATTTCACTCTCAGCACCTGGGTGCCTGGAGCACTTCGACCATCCGATGTGCTAGATCTTTTTTTCCACGTACTTTAAAACTGTGGAACCAAATTTCTGCGACGGTGTTCCTACTGAATTACAACATGGGGTTATCCAAGGGGTGAACCAACAAATTCCTAAAAAGCCGGCAAATGGTGGTGTCTCAGGTGCTACAAATGTTCATGGGCGGCGGTAATCACTTAACCTCAGGTGACCCGCCTGCTCGTTTGCTCGCTAGAAATATTTTTAAAAAATTCGATTGATCGTATTCGATGACATAGCGTCAAAGTAAATTGAACCATAAAAACATTACCTTAGAGCTCAATTTCGTGTAAGCATTCTTATACGTTTACAACAGTGGTTATTTAATAAACAGGAAGATCTGTATAGTACGTACCATATCTGGCTTCCTCCCCCTCGGGTGCCTGTGCCGTGAGGGTAGCCAGCTCCTTCTCCAGGTCGACCTGGTGCTCGCCAGAGTCCCATGACAGCAGCCCTGCAACAACAGATCAGGATATCAGCATTTGCCATTTTTTTCTTAATCTTATAATGAAACTTATAGCTACCTTAAACTAATTATAACACAGATCATGCTCGCGTGAGATAATGTCAACAATACAGCCAGTGTTACCACGCTGTTCAGCCAGGTTGGTTCTTTGCGCAAAAAAGGGCCCGCCCTTCTGTCGCCAGATTAAAAAGTTTAGAGTGAGCGGCTACTATCCGCGAGAAGTTATGTCCTCTATCTCCGATAATATTTAGTAGATCTTCAACAAAATTAGACAATATATTTCTAATAGTAGGTACACAATTTATAATAAAAGAAGAATTATCAAATTCGGTTTAGATTTGACGAAGTTATGGAGCAAAATCTCCAAAACTTTCATCCCCTATCCCGGATAAACCTTATTATTTATCAGGATAAAAAAGTATTCTATATATTGACCCGAAGTATCAGCTACCACTATACTAAACATTCAAATCCGTTCTGTAGTTTTTGCTTACAGACAAAAAAGACAAAGTCAGACAAAAAATACAAAAAAAAAAATATTTTGAGCTCAGTATCGATAATAAAGAATCTTCCGATTAAAATTTTCAAAATATATTTAATGTACAGATTTCGTCCCTTTACAGTTTTATTGTAAGTATAGATAGATTTGTATACCCACGCATACAGTGTTCTATTCCTTATGTATAAATACGGCTATGAGTTCCTTTATTACTTCCCGGAGCCATATAAGAGCGTACCCCGGGAATAGTTCGCTTTGCCGCAGCCATTTTGTACTCATACTGCGTAATGTACTATTTATAACACTTCGGGTAATAGCTATTGAATAAGATACGAAACAGAATAGTTTTACTTTTGGGTTAGGTTCCAAAGTTTGACCTTATTCCACCCATTTTCTTCTACAATTGAACCGCTCGCCACCGAACACAGTTTCACCCTCACAACAGACGGTTTTTGAAGTGCCCCAGACACCCAGTATCTGGAGCACTTCAAAAACCGTCAGATCTTGTGCCAGATCTTTTTGTTTTTCACGTACTACGAAACTGTGGAACCAACTTCCTGCGACAGTATTCCCACTAAAATTACAGCATGGGGCTATTCAAGAGACGGACCAACAAATTCCTGAAAGGTGTCAACGCATTGGCGGTGCCTCAGGTGCTACAAATGTTCATGGGCAGCACTTAACATGGTGACCCGCCTGCTCGTTTGCACGCTAAAAATATAAAAGAAAAGGTTAAATTAAGGGCTAGAGCAGACACGACGCTTTTAGTAGCGGCAACCGGCGATTTCACGTTCGGACGCAGCATCGAGAACGACTAAATAAGGTAAAAACAGCTATTTGCCCCTGCTTCGTGTCTACCCTGGCTCTAACGGGGTCTCTTCATTTTCATTAATTTCAATCCATGCCATAGGTCTCTCCCGAATGAAAACGGTTTGGCCATAGTCCACCATGCTTCAGTTCAACGTTTCTGAAACAAGTGGCTAAGATATGGAACGCTATAATCTGAGTACCTTCAAGATAAGAGTGACTAGGCATTTTCTAGGCAAGCGCGCTCTCTAACCTAGGTCTCATCAATGCTTACCATCATTGATTGTCGTCAAGCGCCAGCCTCTCATAATAAAAAAAAATGCTGGCGAAATGTGGATTTGCAGACTTCACCTTTGAGAACATTTTGGAGAACTCTCAGTCATGCGGGTTTCCTCGCGATTATGTCACAGTTAAAGGAAGTTCTATTCAATTGCACCAAGGTTCATAGCTATTGTAAAGAAATAGCATCTTCTTTAGACAAGCTGGTCGCATCGCCGATAAAACCAATGTGAATCCAGCCTAAGAGTACAAAACTAGAGTGAAGTAGAACTTTGAAAGAATAGAGTCCGGTAGAGAAAATAATAATCATTCTAAATCCATGACCTATATTTAAACAAGCAATGGACAATATCATAAATGGGTCATGTGGAAATGAGAACAATCGCGGGATCGAGAGAGTTTTAATCATTCGTTAACTAACTGCGTTGTATTGTTGTTCAGGAATTGTTTTTCCCCTCAGAAATGTTTATTTTAATAAGTTATTTTTATAAATATTTCTGAAGTTGTATAAAAAACCTTAGAAAGTATTATGCATCACAGTTGGTTTAATACTTAAAGGCATCATACGAATAAAAATAAACTTAATCGTCTACACGCAAAATGTTCAATTTCGCAAAAATGTTCAAAACGCAAAACGTTCATAAAAAGACGCTCAAAATCTAAAATCTAAAATCTACCACCGGTTCGGTATGCAAATTCTGCTGAGAAGAACCACCAAGAAAACTCAGCAGTTGCTCTTTTCAAAAACAAAAAATGATACAATATGTAGCTTATCTATCTTGTGGAAAGCTGAAGCAAAGCAGATTGATTCCAAGCAACTAAAGTAAAGAATCGACAGACACTGTGTTAAATCTTGTATGATGGTACGGAACTCTTAAAATCGTCTCTGTTAATACTAGTGGTTCGCCGCGAACTGAGACCTCGCGATATCCCATAATTCCCAAAAGTTTTAATTATATATTGTAATAATTAACTTTTAACATTAGACGCAATAAAAAAAATAATAGTTGACATAAAACAGTTTTACTGACACAGCGCCATCTATTAGCATTATAGTGAAGCTATTAGCTTCACAATAATGCTAATAGATGGCGCATTAAAATTAAATAATTTCGTTTCTTTATAACATTTATCTAATTTTAGTATTTGTTGTTCAAGTACAGGATATAACTGAATTTTCAACCAAGTTTCACGTTCTAATATTCAGTAATTCAGAAGTTATAGGGCTCTGACAGACATTTAGACGGACACACTTCTCTGTCTAGTAGGCAAGCGCCCTAGTTGACTCAGAGAACTCGCTTCGCTCGTTCAACTAAGAAAGAACACAAAAAAAAAAAAACAAAAAAAAAAAGAAGAAACATTACATATCTACTATAGTATAAAGAATCCAAACAGCGTGTCAAAATGAATCATTTGTGTCACCGAACAATACGTGCTACAGTAGCCCTAACAATGTAAGTTCTTGACCTCACTCGCGCCGCACTGGACCAGAAGCGCTGCCTAGCATCTGCTGCTAAACTTAGACACGCTTCAAGAACATTTTAACTTAGGCTTTAACATATCTCCTCACCAGATTAGATTCACTTGAAGATTGGAAAACACTTTATCATCAGCAAACCGTCAACAGCTTACTATTAAGTTCAGGTATCCTAAAGAAGGGTTACAGAATATAATCTATCTCTTGCCAAATTTCAGCCAAATCGGGTCAGTCGTTGCGGCGTGATTGAGTAACAAACATCCATCCATCCATCTATCCATCTATACATACATCCAAACTTTCACATTTATAACATTAATAGGAAAGATAATGGATTGAACTAGCTGATGCCCGGGACTCGTCCGCGTGAATTTAGTATTTAATAACCCACGGAAACTTTTTAATTTTGCTGGATCAAAATAACCTATGTCACTCACCAGGTCCCCAACTATACCTATGCAAAAAATTACGAACCGTATATCTGTTGCGGCGTAATTGAAGAACAAACCAACAAAAAATACCCTTTCGCATTTAAGATATTTTTTTTTATTCGATGACAAGATAGTCCTTGACTGCGATCTCACCTGATGTTAAGTGACGATGCAGTCTAAGATGGTAGCGGACTAACTTAGAAGGAGTATGACAGTATACATTCAACCCATACCCGTCAATCTGTTTCTACACGCCATCTTGCCGGAACGCTAAATTGCTTGGCGGCACGTCTTTGTTGGTAGGGTGGTAACTAGCCACGGCCAAAGCCTTCCACCAGACAAATAAGAGACAGAATATATTAGTAAGTACTAAGGACTTGGTAGTTAGATTCATATTCAAATCGAAAATTAATTCGGCATATAGCGAAATTACATGATTTATTCATGTGCGTTTCTAAACAATTAATTTTGAATGTGGCTGCCAACGACGGCTTAGTTTACGGTTCAAATGCTTTAAGCTTTCGATTCAATTGATTTTAGATCATGAATAATAAATGTTCTTTAATGTTCTGATGATTAGTTACGATTCCATGCGTGAACTCTGACGCTAAGCTTTATTAATAAAAGGTATTATTAAAAGCCCCAGAATAAATGCATTATAATCAAAATTTCAAAAATAAATGACTGCTTATTACATTTAATAATTTTGCATTATTTATTCTTGAATGAATCTTAATTTCTATAATAATTAATAATTTAATAAATTATTTTACCTAGTTTTACCTTCAAGGTATTTTATAAATCTCCTCAATTACCCAACGAACGTCTCAGTAATTTATCAAAAACTAGCTGATACCCGCGACCTCTTTCGCGTGGATTGAATTTTTTTAATTCCCGCGAGAACTCTCTTATTTTCCGGGATAAAAAGTAGCCTATGTTCTATTTCAGACTATATGTATAATCTATCTCTGTGCCTTTCAGCCAATTCGGTTCAGTCACAACATCCATCCATCCATCATTGCATTTATAATATTTGTAGGTTAGTAGAATGAACATAATTTATATCACACAAACAACAGCCTGTAAGAATCATTTCACCATTCTGTTGTTTCATTTTCACAAATTAATACACGTAAGTCGTGCTGATACGATCGAACTTTAGCATCCACGGAACGGCGTTGGAATTTTTTAAATACACAAACAAAAACCATCACGAACGCCGTTACAATACCTAACCGGCCATTTGCATAACGGCCTTACGTCATTTCCGGTTATAAACATTATTTTAAGTAGTTTTTCGTTTATATCGCGTGCTTTACTGGCTGGTGAACTAAAACTGTCGATTTTAACTGTAGGTACGGTGCAGGCCATTGGAATATTATAAGATTTCATTCGATTGATCGTATTCGTATTTGATGACTTTAGCGTCAAAGTAAAATGAACCATACACACATTGAACTAGAGCTCAATTTGGTGCATGCATTCTTATACTTTTACGTATACGGAATACGGATACGCTTCACGTCGATCCGTTGCTTTGTTGCGGCGTGATTGAAAGACAAAACAACAAACAAACACACTTTCGCATTTACCGAAATTTATCTAACCGACTAAAACCCCACGGTGTTCCACCTCAACGCCAGGTGGCTGGGCACAGGGTCGCTTTCGCATTCAACTGCAACCCAGCCAGCGGTGCCTACCCAGGCAGGCCCATCTTCATGACCAAAGTCATGTTCAAACAACGCAGCTAGGACACTGGCTGCGCCGCCATACACGGGGACCAAATCATCAGAGAGCGACAAACTCCCCGACCAAGTAACTAACCTAACCTAACTTGTAAAAATAAGCTGTAGGTAACTTATTTTAGCCCCGAAAACTTTGCAATTTCTCTTATTTAATTTACCTTGTCAAGACAGAATCAAGATTGATAGGGTTCCCAAAGTTTTTCTCGATCCCTTATAATATTTTTATATAATTCGGACATTCGGCTCGCGTGTTAGGGGGTAACTTGATAACATTGTAATAACTGTTTCACTCCATTAGACGAACATTTCGCGTGAACGAAACATAATAACAGATAACTTGAAGTTATTTTTATGCTGATATTTTCTTTGTAACGGTCTTACGGACAATCATAATAATTAAATGTAGGTACAAAATACACATAATAGCTATACTTTGTTGCATCTGTAAGAATAAATCCTAGTAAGTATATAATATTATATCTTCTATCTAAATACATAAAATGATCTATCAACGCACAGCTTTTACACTGGACGGATCAGGCTGTTTGGCATACAGATGATTATTATGACGTATGCATCCGCTAAGAAAGGATTTTTGAAAATTCAACCCTTAAGGGGATAAAATAGGGGTCGGAAAAATCGATCTTAATGTGAGCGAAGCCGCGGGAAAAGGCTAGTAATATTATAAATGCGAAAGTTTGGATATATGGATGGATGGATGTTTGGTAGGTACTCAATCACGCAGCAATGACTGAACCGATTTGGCTAGGCACCTAGTCTGGACACATCTCCATAATTTTCCGGGATAAAATGTAGCCTTTGTTTTAAATCTGGGTATGAAGTTATTCCCATACCAAATAGCCAAATTAGTTCATTCGTTGTGGCGTGAAGGAGTAACAAACACACACACATACAAATTTTCGCCTTTATAATATTCTGGGAGACGGCATATAGAATAGATTAGTTTTTTATTCAAATAAACTTTTACAAATTGCTTTCGAAAACTTATAAAACTTAATCCCAATCGGAAAAACACTGACGCTTGATTAATAAGCTTTTTAAATTTTATTACCGTAGTTACATTTTTTATTTATTTATTCCAAAAAATACTTATAGCTAACATCAGAAAAACCACCCGGGTTTGTAAAATGTTTTATGTCATGGAAATGTACACGGCGAGAACCGCACCAATTTTGGTCGACCTAAATGGCCGAAAAACTGTAGGTATTGATGTCAATATATTTACAGCCGCGTGTATTAGCTCACAAAGGGCAATGACCCCTAGTCCGACGTGACCGGGTCAGAGGTCACGCGCGCCTTCCAACATGTGACCTCCTTCCGCATGTAAGGAAATAGATTAATGCTTAATGAACAAAGTATACAAAAGTGAATCTTAGTTTTTTTTTATTCAAAATAGGTTTGCGCTTGACGACAATCAATACTGGGTAGCACTGATGATGTCTAGGTTGGAGTGCGCTTGCCTAGAAGATGCCTATTCACTCTTGCCTTGAAGATAATCAAATTATAAGTGGCAGGAAACACGGATGCTGGAAGAGTGTTCCACACCTTAGCGATTCTTATCAGAAACGTTGAATTAAAGCGTTTCGTTCGAGTAGGTTGGATTTCTACCACATAAGGGTGCCAACGCTCACGACTTCTCGCAGTTCTGTGATGAAAAGGTGAAGGAGGAACTAGGTTGTGAAGTTCCTGAGCGCACTCTCCAAAGTATATCCGATAGAAGACCTTTAGACAGGCGAGATTGCGTCGGTGTTGTATTTAAAAATTAGGAAGGGTAATGTGTCTTACAAGAGAAACTTAACTTCAGCTTTATTATATTAGTGTAGATAGGAATAAGTTTGAAGCCAAATTTTCATTCACCGTGCTCAGCGTTGCCAAGAAAATTTTGAAACAAAATGGCTTCCAGAATATTTAACTTCCTTAATTAATTAAAAAGGATAGATTGGATGGAAGATAGCCTTTCAAGTGAAAATGAGTTGATAAAAGGTTAAAAGTTGTGTCATAAAAAGGTCAAAAGGTCAAAGGTTATCTTTACTGAAAACAACTGAACTGACAGGTAATAATATCAATAGGAACTTCAAGTCATGTTCATACTTGAGTAATGGCATCTTTACTTTTCTTCTTCTTTCTTTTTCTTCTATCTAAATGTATAAAAGGAAAAGGTAACTGACTGACTGACTGACTGATCAAATCAACGCACAGCTCAAACCACAAAACGGATCAAGTTGAAATTTGGCATACAGATAGCTATTAGGACGTAGGCATCCGCTAAGAAAGGATTTTTGAAAATTTAACAAAATAAGGGTTTCAAAATCGAACTTAACTTGAGCGAAGCTGCGGGAAAAAGCAAGCATAATAGGTACATAATATAAATGCGCGAGTGTGTTTCTTTTCTGGTTTGTTGATTTGACAACACAAGTCGGTCCGTTTCACTGTTGCGGCGTGACTGAAGGATAAACCAATCAAACAACAAAAAAATACCCTTGCGCATTTATAATATCAGGAGGCACATTCAGAAATAAGTTTCAAGGAAATGCACATCATAACGGGGAAGTAAAAATGCACAATTTAAATTTTAAACAAAAATGTAATCGCCAAAATGGGTTTACGTTTAGAGTTTTGAAGAATTCACATCATAAATCTGAGGCCAAATTTAAACGTACGAAACTCTCGTGCTATGCCATATTTTGAGCTTAACTTTAAGCTTACGTATTCAGCTGTCAGAGCGCTTCCCACATCTCAATTATTTAAATGCTGGCAACACCCGGGCAAGTTATTTTGAAAATGGAACCCATGGAGATTTGCATTATTCAAAGCGACGTGTCAACTGTAAGGCAATAAAGTAGGTTGAAGCTTGCAACGTTGCCAGTTTGCATGTTCTTTTGACGACATTTTCTTAACTTTTTTCATCTTTTTAAAAGTTACCATGACAAATGGTTAGTCGTTGTTCTTTTGATGTCTAAGGTATTTGTTTCTCTGAATGGAACTAGGCTATATTGCTATCGGTTTCAGTCGAAAAAGTATCTCTATTAAATAATCTTTTAGTTTTATTCAAGATTCAATGTAGTGCATTTCTACATTTTCTTACTTGTTTTTCATGCACACTTTAACCGACTGCGCGACGCAAAGGTGGGCAATGTGTTTATCAGTCTATGTATTGATGACCCTTACAAATAGATAAACAGAGATATTACATAATATTATTACAGAGATAGTAGTCAGATCTTTGTAACTTAAATATTAACCGCAGCATCATTAAAGCCTTCGCAAACAGAAGGGAAATAAAGATAAACTTTTCTCCCTCATTGCTTTTATCGGATCCCACTAAACTGAAGTTACCGCCTTTCTCTCAAAGGAAACTCAAATATCTACTCTACACAATGAATTATTAGTCAAAGAGATGGTGACCAATATTTTGAACAGTGATTTCATTCATTTATTTACCACTAGCCGATGCCCGCGACTTTGAATGCCAGTTATGTGGCTGATTGTGAATTCACTACGGATGATTTGCAATATCGTACACTGTATTTACAATCTTGCAAATAAATCCTTTCTATTCTATTCTATTCTTTGTCCGCGTAGAGTTACATTTTTCAAATCCCTGGGGAAGCCTTCATTTTTCTGGGATAAAGAGTAGCCTATGTCACTTTCTATTCCCTCAAATATACCTATATTCATGTCAATCCGTTGCTCTGTTGCTGCTTGATTGAAGGACAAACCAACTGTACAGACTAGAGGTTTTTATCTTATCTCCAAAAACTTATCTCTACAAAAGTTATCTGTGTTTTTTAGCTGAAGTATAACAATACTTCTTCCTTAAAATCATAAAATAATGTATTATTGTAGGCTAGAGATTAATAAAACGAAGCTTTTAAAGTAAAGAAGTTTTAAATGCAGAGTTTAAAGCTGCCTCGTTTTAAATCTTTATCTTAAGTAAGAGTCAGAGCACGCTCTATAGATCTCAGCATTAGATTAAAAAAATAAAAGAAAGCCCTATTTTCTAGGTCTATTACTTTTACGCAAAATGAAAAAACATAAATAGACGATCAAACTGTTTCATTTAAACGCTTAAATAAAACGATCCGGCAGCTCTCGATCCGACGGCTCAAACGTGCTATAAACTGTTGTTCTCGAGTTACAATGAGTATCGGAAAGTGATTGGGAATAGTTTTTATTTTACTCTTTCTTGTGGTTGGATGGATTTAGGTGGGTGAACCTAACCCACTCAATAAAACGTGTAATCTCGTGTTCTCTTCTCTCTCTCTATCTCTTATTCTCTGTGGACTATTGTGGGTCATGACTGCTTTTCTACCGACGAAAGGGGAGGTTTTCAATTGGTTGAGTAAGTATATTTTTTTTTTGTTTTTTTTCCATGGTTATCGGACACGAGGAATTTTGTGAATTTCGTGTGCCAAAGACTGATCCTTATTTAGCCCAACGGCTAAGCTATTAACGACCACTTGGACGGCGTGTATTTTTTGTACATTTATAATAAGTAGTACTTAATTTTAATTTATTTAAGTTTTTTTTAAGCTATTGCATAGCTTCTATCGCGGGCCTTGAGGGTGGAGACCGAATCCAGAAATTCCGTAACGAAAATAACCTGACACGGGACTCCTCTAAGGTGAGCCGCTAGATGGCGTTGATAAAAAATGCTATGCAATAGCTTTACCGCGGCAGTCTCCGAGTGGCACACGTCTTTTTTATTATTATAATTTTTTTCATTAATAACAATTAGATGTAAAGAGTTTTATTGGGATATGGGATAAAGAATACAGCGTATTTCTATATCCTTCCACAGTCTCTCAGTAATGCTGAGATCTATAGAGCGCGCTCTGACTTAGCTTGGACTCAAGAGTTAAAACGAGACACAAATATGCTCCGACATAAATCTATCTCCTTTTATCTCTGTCTTGAGTCTGAATAGAGTAAGAGTCCAGTCTATAGATTCTAGAATGAAGAAATAGAATCGCTTCGGATCGTCTAGGCCTTCAGGATTACTTCTGAATGGATTTCAATTATTTCAACACAAAAACTAATATTAATCCGCATTCAAGTTAGATATTTATTCATGTAAATCCCCCAAACCCTTTCAAACATAAATCCCTGCTCTAGCAACGAAACCAAAACAGGGCTAAGCCAAAGGCTTTATGAATATTTGACCAAAAGATCCGACGGCTAGTTTGTGTCGATTGTGCGAATCTAATTACGTAGCCGCATTTGCCCTTTTCGCCACAATATTGTACTTTGTACACAATTTTGTGTGACCTCTGAACTTTTATTTGACTTACGATTGCCCTTAATGACACATAGGCTACGTACAGATAGCTTAATTTTGTCCATACGACGCGCGACGCTTTGACGACCTCCCTGGCGCAGTGGTGAGCACTATGGTCTTATAACTGGGAGGTCTCGGATTTCATTCCCGGCGGGGTCATTTATAATTTCTGAATTGTCTCTGGTCTGGTCTGGTGGGAGACTTTGGCCGTAGCTAGTTACCACCCTACCGTCAAAGACGTGCCGCCAAGCGATTTAGCGTTCCGGCACGGTGGCGAGAAACAGATTAGGGGTATGGGTTGAATGTTCACTGCCATACCCCTTCCAAGTTAGCCTGCTACCATCTTAGACTCCATTGATACTAAATATCAGGTGAGAACGCAGTCAAGGACAAAATTATAAAAAAAAAATTGAAAAAATTTTATTTGCTCTTATTCATTGAGGAATTCTGTTCTGCATCACTGAAGCTATTCATTAGATCCTTTCAAAAAAAAAATTGAAATCGGTCCAGATTTGACGGGGTTATGGAATAACATCGCCAAAAAGAAAAATACGCGTCGAATTGAAAACCTCCTCCTTTTTTTGGGGTCAGCTAAAAATCTTGTTTACGATGTGGGCAAAAATATAGCCGTTTTGAACGTGGCTTTAATAACACAAATGGATTTCACAGAAGTGCTATCCAATATTAATTCATTTTTGATGAGAATTCTCTTTTCACTGGTGGATGTGTGTTTTACGTGCTTTTTGCAGAACTTTCATGTTATACCACATTGAAAAATATGTTTGAATACAATTTTAAATAATCATATTTCCTTGTATTTTGCGCGAAAAAAGGCTCTTGTATGTTTTGAACTCTCTTTACTTAAAAGTCAAAGTTAAAATCGTCGAATCGTGGAATCAATTAATTAAAAACAGAACACATAAAAAGGCTATCAGTTTTAACTTTCACATCATTGCGATAAATTTTCATTTCAGTTCACAAAAATTTTGTTAAAAATTTTGAACAAAAACCAACTTTTAAATAATTACTCTAACAAAATAAACTGTTAACAATAAATCCATCAATACATTTTAAATGGATATTTTAAATTCATGGGTTAGAATAAACTCATCAAACAAATCAAATCGAAAATCGACGTGATTTTTTGCATGGTTAAGGACCTGGAGAGTGGCATAGGCTACTTTTTATCCCGGAAAGTTCAAGAGTTCCCGCGGGATTTTAAAAACTAAATCCACGCGGACGAAGTCGCGGGCATGAGCTAGTAATTTATTATAAATGCGAGTGTGTTTGTATATCGAAAAAAAATATATCGAAAGTTGCCTATGCGGTATTTCAGATATTTTGTAGGTCAAAACGAGCCGGTGGATGAAAAAGCTAACCACATAGTACAAATATTTATTTTAACCAAATGCCTGATCTAAATGTAGCCTGAATCTGATAGCAACAGTTAAAAGGTGAAAAGTTATGCGTTGGGTGCGGCGCGCGGCGGTCAATACATTCTGATGCCTTTTCCATGTTTGTTTCAGCATTTTTAGGGTTCCCACCACAACAAGGAACCCTTATAGTTTCGCCAAATCCGTCCTTTTGGCCGTCTGTCTGCGAACCGATTGAATATACACTGCCATACCCCTTCCAAATTAGCCCGCTACCATCTTGACTGCATCGGCGTTTACCATCAGGTGAGATCGCAATCAAGGACTATCTTGCCATGGAAGCCGATAGAATACGCAAAGAGGGCCTATTTTATTTATTAGTATTTTTCGCCCAATTTAAATCAAGTCTTTCATGAAGTCTCTATGCATTAGACCTATCCTATATTATTTGAAAAGTACGAGTTTATTGCTGGCTCTTCTCGGCAGGAACGACATTCTGAACCAGTGGTAGATTCATCGACGATTCAAAAGTACTTGTAAAAGTTTATTTGAATAAAAAATATTTCTATTCTATTCTATTTATTCCCGTGCAAGTTTGAAATTTGGTCTTGGTGCCGTGAGAATAAATTACAGGAATTAAGAAGTTATATTATACGAGTTATATAGTTACGAGTAGGTACCCAACAGTAATAAAGTTTCCAAGTTTCCAGTTCAATATCAGAGGACTAGTAGGTAATATCGCAAACTAGAAGCCTCAAATGAAGCAATTTCAAGGAACTAGCAGGTAATATGGATTGCCCGCTGCGACGCGCCGGCCGCGGGGCGAGGTGAAAGCAAGTTTTTCATTAAAACTGTAATTTGAAACGGTGTGCGACGTGTTTGAGCTAGTTCCTTGTAGAGCCTTGAGCTGGGACATTCGGAGGTCACTTTCTGATATTTTTTTTTTAAGTGGAAAGGAGGTTTTGCTAGTTCTAGCTATTAAAAAGCGTTTCTCCTTCTTCTTTATCAATCGATAGACTTCCACAGATGAAAAAATGCCTCTTGCATGAGCTTTCACGCGACTCGGTCTTGCGTTGCATGTATCCAGCGGCTCCCTGCGAATCGCCCGATAATGCGGGGGTCTGGCAACGCTGCATTTTCTGGTGCATTGTCGCCACTCCTGCACCTTGGGACGCTAACGACCATCAGTGTCAAATACTCAATTTTTTTTTTTAATTAACACAATTTGGGTATTTGACAGTTTTTTTTTTAATATTATTTCGATTTCGATTCTCATCCGGGAAAAAGCGTTTAGCAAGTGATATTAATTTATTATAAGCAGAGATGCCTGGGTTCGAGTTCTGGACCGCCTATAGGAAATAAAATATCCACTGCGATACCACTGCTTTAACATTTATCTTGAGCTAATTTTTACAGCCAACGATGAAAAAACCTATTCAGTCGTCGCTATTTGCTCCGTCTTATCCCAATTTCCACTCTAAAAAGACAATGACGATAAAAAGAAACGCTTAATAGGCAGATTCTAGGTCAGCAAAGCGCCGGGGAACTAATTAGACGGCCGATGAAAGAAAAAGAAGTTTTTAATTAAAACTGGACGCATTTAAGCATACGTACTGTAATCACCGAGCAGGTTGGAGGGAAACTTCCGCCCAAATATTCGGCGAGGTAAAATTGACAAAGTTTTAATGCACTCACGTAGCAAAGAATTTATATGAAATTTTCTTGAAAAATGTTTTTTTTTTTTTGGGAATTTTCCCCTTTTTTTAATTTCAACGTCCGTAATATGTGGACCAAGGACATCAGATTTATGTCAGAGTATGTTTGTGTCTAACTTAAGTCCGAGCAAAGTCAGAGAACGCTCTATACATATTTTTCATATGATTACTAACGATTAACACGACTGGATAACAACTCTTCTTTGTAAAATCCTCAATAAACACTTAATTAATTGATTAATCCTAATGAGTTTCCATTCATTTTCATCATCAAGAAACGCACTTTCTGTATGTATAACTTTGACAGTTGTAAGTTTTATATTTTTTGAGAAAATCGAATTAAAGTGTCGAGGTAGCGGGTGGCTCGGTTTATTTGCTGTCCTGTGTAGATCCCAGCATACCTAAGACTTCGTTTGTGAAATTGGGCTCCAGATTCAATAAAATATCATATCGATAAAGCCCAGGTAAATTTTCGTTTTAAAAACAAATTTTCGCTACCGTATAAATCTCCCCCGAAGCAATTCATCATGCTGTGTGTGCGGCCATAATTCACTTTTACCTCAAAATATAAAATTCATGCGATATACATACCCGCCCGCCAGCTCCGTCGCCTGTCAAACTATCCGCTTCTATGTAATTGATTGATGAACCGCGTAAATAAATCAGATACTAGCTGATGCCCAAGGCTTCGTCCGCGTGGGTTTAGGTTTTGAAATCTCTCGGGAACTCTGATTTCTCCCGGTAAAAAGTAGCCTATCGTTTGACTGTGCTTGTCAGTAGAACAAGTTGAATGTTCGGAACGCCATATATAGTACGTAGTACATTTTGTATCAATGGCTAGTGGCTAATCTCTATGGAGATTGATCGTTTTGCCGGGATTCTGTCGAGAGGACATTATTATTATTACTCACTAGGCTTACCCAGCCTGTACCCAACCCCTTTAAATTAAAACATTATTTTCACAGCGAATGGACCGCCGTACCCTGACGTGCCATTATAAAAGGGAAGGGAAACATTATACAAATTGTTTTACGCGCCCGCGGTCTGGCGGGTCGGCTTTGCGTCGAAATTAATTAAGTTAAGAGAACATAACGCGAGTGTGGTTTGGGACACAGATTACAAAGTCTATAAGCTGTTACTTCATTATACTACTACGTAGCTCTTTGAATATATAAAAGACGTAGCTATACTACCTGCGGTCCAATCATTGCGATATGTCTGACAAAAGCTGTGGGAAAATTTTGTCGCAATAGCCCAACGGTTACGGTGCGGACTGAAAACTGAATGGTCACAGGTTCGAGCCCCACTCCTAGCACAAGTTTTGCGCTTATTTGAAGGGGAGGAGAATATAAGTCAAGTTCAGCTTGGCTAATATTCTTAAAAATAATAAAAGAAAGAAAAAAGAAATAGCCACTAAGGTAATTTTAAGAGCACAATTAGTTTATTTTTTTATTTAATTTAATTTTTTTTTAATTTGTGTTCTTTTTTTGTTGTTTTTCTTTGTATTTATTTTTATGTGGCTGTTTTTATTCTTGATTAAAAGACTATTTATTTATTTACAATAAAATAAGTAAGAACTTAGAACGCCTACTAAGCAATTGTTAAAAATCCTTAAAGGAATTTTGACTCTTTCTCACAGAATTCTACTTTGCAATTAAAATAGCTTAATTCGTTTAACCGAAAGCTCTCAACGAACATTGAATGTAGTACAACCATTGATTATGTGAATAACTAAAGCCCTCTACTTTCATTAGAATTTTAAATGTGCCCCTCCATCAGTCAAGGTAATCCATCGCGGCGACAAGTGACAGCCATTATCGGATAGCGCGTAGAATGAGTATCCTCTAGAATCCTACCAAGCGTGTCGCCTAAAGGGATCCTACTAATATTATAATGGATGGATGGATGGATGTTTGTTACTCAATCACACCGCAACGACTGAACCGATTTGGCTGAAATTTGGCACAGAGATAGATTATGGTCTGGAATAAGAGAGTTCCCGCGGAAATTACAAAACCTCAATCCACGCGTATGAAGTCGCGGGCCTCAACTAGTAGGTAATAAAGTACATACAACATTAAAACGCTGCAACGCACCATTGTTTATATTCTAGAACAGTTTTAATAACTTAAAGCACTCTTTATTTCGGTTAAAGACTTTTATTTAACACTAAAATTAAACATTGTGAAATACCTACTTTTGTACGTCTTGTTGCTCACAATATATTGTGAGCAACTTAAAACGTGGCACGCAGTGAGGGACGGATATAGACATAGCTGTGTCTCATTCTATCTTGTTTGACATCGCTATACTGCATCTCTTTCGTATGGAAATGAATAAGGAATATCATTGAGTCTACAGTACTTCTCTGTTTACGAAGTAGCGTCTTTCATGTTAAGGAAATATGATACATGGTATTACCCGAGACAAAATGGGTAGAAAAATATAAAAGGGTGAGGAATTTGTATTAAGAAAGCTATATTATTCTTCAACGTCCGTAGGAGAACCAAGTTACCTACATAGCTCATCGAGTCGCGAAGCTGAATTGGAAATGGTCGGAAGAGCTGATGGTCGTCGAGCACTTCAAACTTATAACAATCCTCTCTTCCAACCGGGGGTTAAAAATAAATGTGATCAAGTAAAACAATAAATTTAAGATTTACCTCCATTAATGTTACAAACTAAAACCCTAGATTTTAGATGTACGTTCCTTCGATTAATAATGGTTGGTTGTCAGCCATTATCTATAATCGTTGGATATAACTTGTGAACCAGACCTTCAACTTGTCGAAAACTTCTAAAGGATTAAGTACAGCGCGTGATAGGAATGAAATGGGGCGTGGTAGAGTGTGATAGTGATCAATCAGATACTAATGACGAGTGATAGGTGCTATCGGCAAAATGTCGGCAGTCTCGTCCATTTTACGGATATTGATGGCGAGTCGAGCCAAAATAGATTTGTGCTTTCTTTTGATGAATATTGTGATGTAGTTTTGTATGCAGTATCTATATTGTGGACTTATGAGTGGGAGGTCTCAGATTCAGAGAATTTATAATTTCTTAATTGTCTCTGGCTTGGTCTGGTTGGAGGTTTTGGCTATAGTTATTTACCACTCTACCGTGAAAGACGTACCGTCAAATGGTTTAACGTTCCGATACTAACGCGTGTAGAATGTGGGAACGGTAGAAACCGAGCGGCCATACTCTTTCCAAGTTAGCCCGTTACCATCTTAGACTGCATTGCCACATCAGGTGAGATCTAAATTAAGGATTATCTTGTCATCGATTAAAAATAAAATAATAATTCACCAGTGATAAATAAAACAAAATCTAACAGCGAACGTACATGATATTACGTATATTGGTTGAAGATGACGTTGTGTACAAAAGTTATTTCAGTTTGACACAATATGCCTACATCGAAACATGGAACGGTTTCCAATCAATCACTAAGCCAAAGTCGATGGGGAGCTGCAATCGCGATATTCTTCCAACTTTGAACCAATATCGACAACGCATGACAAGGTTTTAATTAAAAACATCGCTTTTGAGATTTCTACATGTGGTTTTGTAACAAAAGTTCTACACTAAAAACGACCTACAACTATTACATACGCTGTAAGAACCATAAGCTTTAAGTCTGATATTTTCGTGTATTTTCTTGCACAACTTTTTCAGAAACATGTCAATAATAACAATCTTTCAAACTGAAGTCATCCTTCTTCCTACTAATCCTACTAATATTGTAAATGCGAAAGTTTCGATGTATGGATGGATGTATGGATGAATGGATGGATGTTTGTTACTCAAGTAAGCCGCAACGTCTAAACCGATTTGGCTGTTTGGCACAAAGATAGATTATTATAGTCTGAAATAACTCATAGGCTATTTTTTATAATAAATAAGGTTAAGGTTATATTAAGGTAAGGAAAATAAGGTTCCCGCGGGAATTAAAAAACCTGAATCCACGCGAACGAAGTTGCGGGCATCATCTAGTACTAATATGTAGATTTTTAAAGCAATCACTATTAAAAGTGTGGAAGATCAAAGTCACGGAATGTTCTCAAATATCTTTATGTCATGATGTTCTTTGATATTGACTTCAAGGGAGACAAAAGGCATCGCAGTAGGTGTAGTAATGTAGTATTCATGCACTTCTATTTATAAATGAATACCTTTGATAGTATTTTCAGTCGAGCTTTTACCAGTATGTTCTTTGATATAGACAAATCGATGTGACATGAATTGTTTAATGTATTTACTTTTGTTAGAACATACTTACATAATAACGTAACAAAAACCAACGTATATTGTAGGAAGTACTTCAAAGTTTTTATAATCTATCCTTTTATTTCTATCTTAGAAAAAAATTAAAATCGAAAACCAGGTAAAGCAATTTGATGTTAAAGTAAATATATTTCGCAATAAATCATTGTAAAGTTTTCCTAATTAAAATTATAACACAGAAATAAACCTTGTTCCTTATTACGAAGTTGAAATTATGTTTTCATATTCATAAAATTATATTCCTAGCTATTTTTGCATTATCATGTTAAGGCTTGGTAAGGCCTCGATATTTTTAATATAAACTTGCATTAAATTATTTAATGGTTTACGAATATAAGACAAAGCTTTGACGCAAAATATTGACGTCAGAGAATTTTCAATAAAAATCCATCGCAATTTTCAAATTCCTCATTGCCTCAGTAATTAATAATTACCAACAAAAATCGCTTACTTGAAAAATTAAAGTAAAAATTATTCGTTTTACTATTATTAAAAAGTAAATAAACTACGAGATAATATGTAAAGACTCTACCACCAGTTCGGAATACTATAGGAAAAACTTTTTAGACTCTGCATATAGATTTTCTTTCTAACATTGACTCTCACAAACAAAGAAGAAATTCGACTCGAGAAAGCTAAGTGGATATGCAAGTTAGATAAAGTTTTACTTAGTTAAGTTACACATAACTTAACAAGCTTTTACTCTACAGTAGGTATTAAACTGAATAATTTCAGTAAGTTAGCTACCGTAACTAAATTGGTACGAACAGTAGACGCTAACAAGTTCTCTGAATAAATACAAGTACCTTACTCAAGATAGAACAGTGTTACGAAGTTGCCACTGTAACGGAAATTTGATAACACTTCAGCTGAAAGATCTTCTTCCTTCTAGAATTTTCCCTATCTCTTCTCGCTTCTAAACAAACGGACTCTTCTTTTTAATTCTTCTCTTCTTCTTTTTTACAACCGATAGATGTCTACTTTTGAATAAAGGTCTCCTGCATGGACTTCCACAGGTCTCGGTATTATGCCGCCTACATCCAGCGGCTCCCTGGGACTTGTTTGATCATAATTAAAATCTCTTTATTATTCTGCCGATATATTTCTAAAAGACTGTAAAGTTACAACTGGACCTGGAGTTAATCTGCATTTGAACTGAGATAGTCTCGACCTATCATAAATGCCACAAATTGGCCGACATGAAATAAATGATTTAGAATTTGAATTTGATATACTTAATTGTTACTATACTGTTAACTACATCCTTTTTTTATTAAAGTTAAATACGGTTAACTTAATTAAAAACGCCATTCGATTAAACACTCACAACGTAACTGTGTATTTATGTGTTTAAAGTAGCGTTGTACACGTTATACAAGCTTTAAAAACCTTACGCAAGTCTACTATATTTCTAGAGACATCGATTCATACGTTTTTTGCTCGTAACTTAAATTAGGTTTTTCACTTCACTGCCTACTAATCAGACGGCAGCATTCTTAGCTACTGGTTAGTAAAAGGAGAACAGATATAAAATAATTTCTTTGGTAATGAAATAACCCCATGTTTCTCTCGGATCACCAAATAGACAGAATTGGGGATAGACTAGCATGAGGTATTTTTTAATATTCTCTTAAAAAGTATAAAAAAATGCAGATTGCAGGCAGAGAGTTTGTAAAGGCAAAAACAATTTATTATCCCCTTAAAAATATATGCAAAGAACAAATTACTGGCGGAAAGTTTGGAAAGGCAGAAACTTATAATTTATATCCCAAATCCTCTTTTAATCCTACGATAGTTGGCAATAACGAATTACCGGATACCTAAAATGTTGAAACATTTGAATCCAGACCAGCTGCCATCAGGTTGGAACAAATTGGATTACAAATTAAATTGGATTCGCTATTTTATGCTCATTTGAAAGTTAATCCACACCTTTAGTTGAAACGTGTTAAGAAAAATTCAGGGTTGATTAAATTGTAATGAGGATTTTCATTCGTAAATATTCGTACATAGAAATTAATTATTTAATAACCCTGCGGCTTTCATGTAAATTAGATAAAAAGGAGATTATAGCCCAAATCAAAACTAGTGTTTCGCGTGTTTGAGTTGGAAGTTTTGCCCTTGAACTCAATCGCTGGACGTCCACAAAATGGACACAGGTCTTTTCTAGGAACTTTCATGCCGCAAAAATCCCGCTTCTCTCTATTTTTTTATTTCATTCCCTATACGTCGTAGAATTTTTCTCATGAAAACACTTTTTTACATTACCTTAGTTTATATAAAGGTACCTTAATATTACGTCTAGACCAACTTCAGCTCGTGACGTCCTTTCAAAGAGTTTCAAAGAAAAAGTTCGGCTATAAGTTAAACATAAGTTATATAGCAATTGAATAAAATTCCAAGAAAGTCTCAAGGAAAACTTGACCTTTACTAAAATTGCTATTACATTATGTAAAACTTCTTGAATAATTTTTTGATACAAACAGTTCTAGTTTCTACGGCGAGGGCCAGCCGTCTGAAAAGCGAGATATATTACCCGAACATTTTGGTGAATAGGTAATAGGTATAATAAGTCTTGACTGATGATGACAGATGGGAGGGTTCTGGCATATCTGCAATGTTACTCTTTGATGTATTGCTTGCAGGAATTTATTAATGTGTAGCACTATTTAGAAATTATATAGCAGGCAAGAAGACGGGCTTAGTCTTACATAATTATCAAAAGGTTGCACCCCCTACAGCACATGTAGAAATCGATCTACCCTCAGTCACGTCTGGTATCGAGTTGGGAAACTAAATTCAATTTAAAATTTTCCCCGCCCGCCCGCCGGGGGGCCGAAACCTCTACGTGGTAACTTGTGAATCGGTAGCGAACGAGTTTGAGAGATTATGTCACACTTTAAATGGGAATATATTCGTAGAAACCTTGTGGGGGTAAAAGGTCTGTCTAAATTAATGTCTACTAATCTTCAAGCAATCAAAAACTCACAACAATGAAACTAAATGCTTCTTTTTTCGAAAATATAATATATTAGTTGATGTCCGCAATTTCGTTCGCGTGAATTGAGGTATTTTAATTCCCGCAGGAACTTTCTTATTTTCTGGGATAAAAAGTAGCCTATATAATCTAACTCTGTGCCAAATTACAGCAAAATCGGTTCAGTCCTTGCAGCGTGATTGAGTAGCGAACATACATCCAAATTTTCGCATTTATAATATTAATTAATTAATAAAATTAATAGTATTAATAGGATAGGATTCTTATCCCTCAAAACAATTTTCCATACCTACCTGCTATCAATCTAAAATTTCACACATATGTGATTAAATTGGATTTTCCTAATACAATTGGGTTTATAGCGTGCATCCAAACATGTATTGCCTAATTTTACAATTGTACCATCTGACGTTAACGAAATAGGATTACTCGCTCGTCCATTTTCCAAATTAATACTCAGTTTTAATTAACTTACCTACCCGTACAATGGCCTTAGTAAGAGTTGGCACACCTCGACAGCGTTGATAGATATCGATCATCGAGGTACTATAACGTCGAAGTAGCGTGCATTTCATTTGATTCTTACGTTAAACACAAGGAACAGTAAATTTTTCAATTGTAATAAATAATCGACCAAATCAATTGCAACAGCAATGCGATGGTTTGGCGGATTATAGCAGGAGTTTGATATTCTTTTTTTTTAAACCTGACAACAAAGTCTTTGACTATGATACTGATCTCATCTGATGGCAAGTGACTATGCAGTCTAAAATGGTAGAAGGGTAACTTTTACTTAATAGTATAATTATATAAATGTATTGTAAGAGTTACTTCTAGTTTCATATTATTTTTCAATGTGTTTCGATGCTCGAATTCTATCAACGTTATCGAGATATGTTGAACCTGTGCTAGGGGTGCTGGGTACGCATTTGAATATGGTAACGATGTTTTCACGTTACGGACGAGCTAATTCAATTTCTCAACAATTTTCAGATTTACGAATTTTTATTTCAGCTTTACGCAAAAAAGATACCTAACGTACAGTTGAAAACTGTT
This sequence comes from Hipparchia sbordonii, assembly GCA_038048805.1. Lineage (NCBI taxonomy): Eukaryota > Metazoa > Arthropoda > Insecta > Lepidoptera > Nymphalidae > Hipparchia > Hipparchia sbordonii. The sequence continues at coordinate 832,167 of CM076112.1, forward strand.
TCAGAGAGCGCTTTACAAATTTTAAAAGAGTTCAACTCTTTAGTACTTAATGATTTTTTTAAATCAATCCGACTAAGATTTGACCTTTGTCCGTGGCCTATCTACCTATTGTTTTCAAAGGTCCAATGTTACCCAAAATATAATAAAATGCGATATAAAATTATGTTGATGGATTTAAGCTGAGAAAAGTTGTTGGTCTAATAGGTAATAATCCAAGATTAATTTTCTGCCTCTATCCTAGGTTTCACACAATTTTTTTTTTAATTATTACAAGATCACCTTAATAAGATTAAATTTTACTGTATAAGAATTATGAATATTCTGCAGAAAATTATATCATGAAACGTCCAAAGTCGTGTAGAGACGAGCTTAATAAAAAAAAACTAATCCAATAAACATAAATAATTATTGACCCAGCAATAAAATATTATCAATCTAGAGAAAGTACTTCTGACGACCTATTAAAAGCTAGGTAAATCGATTCAGAATAGGTAATAAAATGATTTTATTAGAAATTCTCAAGTACCTACTATACTAGAGATATCGTTTTAATCTTTTAAAGTGAATTGGAATTTAATATCTTCAGAAGCATCTAAAGAAGCTGCAAAAGCAAACAAAATGTGGAATTCAATTTCAAATTAAAAGGATTAATCTCAGAAATGAACTGAATGAAGCCATTCGACTGAAAGAAAGTTTCAAGAAGTTTGGATTTACTTGAGTAGGCTTGTGATAGGAACAAAAGAGTAGAAGACGGATTCACTAAAAGACGTTGGGTAGGGTTCACAGACAAATAACTAAAATAACTGTGAATAAAAATTTTAGTTAGTATGTATATCGTGGAATCATCATCGGGATGTAAGACGAATCGTTTTTATTAGAACAGAATAGATTTTTTTTTTCATTCAATCAAACTTTAACAATACAATACTTTTGCTGGACGGTAATCGATTAATTAATCTAGTTTATTATCTTGAGTCTAAGAATTCTACTTTTTCAATATTTTAGATACACTTCTAACAAAAGAAAAAGACTCTGAAACAAAGGAGAAAATGACGTAATAAAAATTAATCTATTAGGCTATTTTTTTGTCAACTCTACCAACAAGAAGAGGTCATTCAAGTTTTTAACAAATGAAAATGTCTTTTGTATTGTAGGTAAGTACATCGTATTGTTTTAATGTTAATAAAATGACAAATGACAAAAGAATTCTACAGAGAAAGCCGACAGAAATACACTTTTGTACTGTTAAAAGGTATGTCTGTTGATGATAATTAATTTAATGCTGGTTCAGAATGCATCGAATTAAACTAATGTGTAAAGTATGCGAGTGACGTCACAGTGAGCGTACGAATGACGAAGCGAAGCGGCATGTCCTGTTAGTCTCATTACGCGCTATATTTTTGTCATATTTTCCTGTAAGGATGGAGGAGCGAGGCTATTATCTATATTCTGATGCTGATCATGAGTTCCTGGATTCAAGATCCGGATCGGAGCAACAAGTTATTGGCTTTTCTCACCAACGAAAAGCCTGGATATGGGCAGTTGGCGGTGAAACAACCTGCGGCTAAAAGCCGTCGGTTCTGCGCCTGATCTCTCTGCACTTGTGTTTTGTCATCCTGTTGGATTAAGAGAGTCAGGGAATAGAGATCGCACCTGAGTTTGTGTACATTTGTGCGCTGGGTATAATTATGCCTGCTTACTTGTCTAGGTAACGTTCTCAACGGTGTGTGAAGTCTGGCAATCTAACTAACCTAAACCTCATTGTCATTCGCGAAGAGAGCTTTGCGGGTTGAGATATAGTTGGCTGATATCCGTTGACATTGGTCATCTTGACCGAAATTCGGTCAGGAGAATATAATCTTAATAATGTTCGTAAGAATTCCCGCACCTATTTCTATTTCCGTGGAAAATATACTAGAGAAAATTACTCAAACCATAAATTTTCTTAACAAAAAAAGCTTTGCATACATCGTTTCAAGACGCCGCTTTATAAATCTTTATGCAAATATTTTAATAAAATTTCTAGAAGCAGTCATAAAGCCGAGGGCTCTACTGTGGCTGTACTGCCGCTCTAGAAAACGGGGCGTGGAATAATCTAGGTCTTGAGAGCTTCTTAAGTGCTAAGTCAAAGTTATCGCTTAACTAAGGAGAGCTACGGGGAATGAGCATATGAGCTTTGCTATTACCCTCGGCTTTGCCTGTGTGAATTGAATTTGACGAGAATGCTGCAAACCTGCCTATTATTGCGTCATGACTATTATGTTTAAAAAAATCTTATTTTGATGTATAAAATTACACATTATTTAAGTTAGAAGCTTAATAGGGATTAAAAGTTATATTAAAAGAAAATACGATATTGTATTAAACTGGTCGTCTAATTTAGTAATTTTTACTAAATTAGACGTAGAGTTACTGACTAGTGCATTGACATAATAATACACCTTGGGTGTAATGCAAAATTCACGAAAAAAGTGTCCAGTGTTAACGACGCTTAATGACAGCAACATGCGATGACAATTTTTTCTCCTATCAGTTAGATATTTTAGGCCCAAGCAATTTATTATGGTCTCAAAAAATTCAGCCTATGCTGAGTAAAGACCTTTTTGAGGTTTATATCATCGTACCTCAAGTGTTTAATTTATACAAAGTTTATTAGAGAGAAAGAAAAAATTATTTATTTGGGGAGACCCAAATAAATAATTTTTTTTTCTCTTTTTCATTCTTAATGAAGAAAAAAGAAACGTGAAAGGTAAGCCACATTAAAAGGATTAATTTGAGTACAATTTGAGTCGAGTACGAAAAAGTTAATTATTCCTCTACAGGGGATGAAAAACTAAAAGTCGCTCCCTTTCAAAAGAAGCAAAGTGTACTAACGACCGCACGAATTAATGAAGCTCAAAGCTAAAGCTGAGCATTCACGAGGTGAACGTGTAATTTTGTTCCCTAATTAGGTACAAGACCGTATCTAGGTCTGGGGAGTTGGGGACTACTATAAAAATCGTTTGGGACGTTAAGTGCCACTGTCGCCACTTTGTTGGACTAAATAGAAGGCGATAAGATTGCTCCGTTTTTCCTGGTGCCGGAATTATTTAGTATCCCTTCGAAAAAGGGTCGTTTGTACTTTGATTAAAATATATACTAACACTAGTGTATGCCCGCGGCTTCGCTCGCGTGGATTTAGTTTTTGAAATCCCGCGGGAATTTTGTAATTTTCCGGAATAAAAAGTAGCCTATATCACTGTTCCGGTCTTTAACTATATCCATGCGGAAAATCACGTCGATCCGCTGCTTCCTTCAATCACGCCGCAATAAAGCAATGTATCGACGTGATTTTTTGCAGAAAGTCGCTTCCATTCCATTCCGCGGCGGTGTAATTTGAGCCTTAGGTTAACAATAAGCGTCCAGTCTGACCTAAGTTCCTAAGCTAAGTTGGAAACAATTGCGGCGTAGCGGACGCAATTAATATTTATTTGTTCCCTTCAGGGCGTTTATTGCTTTCCTGAAGATATATTGCCGGGCGGGCTAATAAAGGACTTGTTTATTTGTTTATGGTTAACTTTTGCCTTTAGTGAATAGAATTATAATTCATGCTAATAACGATTCAATGGTTGCCGTGGCCCGTAAACCCTTTCAGAAATTCAGTGACTCAGGAATAGGTACTCAAGTCACGCCAGTGACGCCACCTATTTCACTTTTTGGACTAATATTTCATGTCTCACATAATTTTTTTTATTTTTTATTTTTTTATTCGCTGACAAGATATTCTTTGACTGCGATCTCACCTAATGGTAAGTGACGATGTAGTCTAAGATGGTAGCGGGCTGACTTGGAACGAGTATGGCAGTGTAGATTCAATACATACACCCTAATCGGTTTCCTCACGCCATCGTGCCGGAACGCTAAATCGCTTGGCGGCACGTCTTTGACGGTAGGGGTGTAACTAGCCATGGCTAAAACCTCCCACCATACCAGACCAGAGGAAATTTAGAAATCATAAATGAGACCTCCCAGTTATAAGACCACAGCGCTTACCACTGCGCCAGGGAGGTCGTCGAAACTCTCCATCTTCCAGCTTTCTTAGTATGATACAATGATAATAATTTTAACACCATGTAGTTCGTATCAGTGTTCTCTCGGTAAACAATGGTTTCCGATTTAGTTTGTTTACAGCCGCATTTTGGGTCATTACTGAAATAATGGTAGTGATTGAAATTTACTACACAATGATTCCAACCGTATGCCAACTCGCAACAGAGATATATTAACATAGTGAATATTAAAACAACAAGTAAATTAAGTCATCCAGTGAAAATTCAATTAAAATTAATTGCTATCACGCGAAATATTTACTGGCTCGACCCCGCACGTCATTCGCACTGGATTAAAACTCGGATTACATAATAACGAGTTGGATCCTCGTTTGTCTTATTTTATTTGCGTTGTTACATTTTTAACAATACTTTTTTTTCAATTATACCAAAAAAAAAAAAGAATAATGTAGTCATGACCTTTGAAAAAGAGACATCGAATCTATAGGGAATCCAATATCTGGCAGCTACTTTGGCCAAAGAATTAGTTTAGCCATCCAAAAGGTCAACGTTGTATTGTGTTGTGAGTTAACAACACAATCCAAAAACGCAATCTAGTTACGTATAGTAGATAATCTTTACTAATATACTGATCCTTACTATTAATGCGAAAGTGTGTTTGTTTGTTGGTTTGTCCTCCAATCACGCTTCAACAAAGCTACAAATCGACGTGGTTTTTTGTATGGTTATAGTTGAGGACTAGGAGAGTGACATAGGCATTTTATCCCAGAAAATTAAAGAGTTCCCGCGGGATTTAAAGAGCTAAATCCACGCGAGCGAAACCGCGGGCATCAACTAGTATAAGTATATTTATGAAAAGTTAAAAGGTTATTACTGTATATTCAGTTTTATTTATTCATATCACATTCAGTATTTACGCTTGGTACAAGTCATTAAATCCTAGCGAGTATATACCTAGCTGTTTATTAAAATAAATTACGTGTTAATACCGATACCGCTGCTTTCATCCGCATAGATTCGGTTTTTTAGATTAATTCCTTTAAAAAAATCATGTTTTTTATTTTTAATTTATTGTTAAATTTAGGTACCGAAATTTTTGCCAATTTTAGCCAAATTATGGCTCTTATGACAAGTCAAGGCTCTACCATCGATTAGAAAAGCAGTTTCGGTTAAGAAGAGCCGGAGAGCTGTTTTGAAAACAAACATTATGAGAATATGATAATGTATTCAATGAAACAATTTATTAAAGTATTTTGTGAGCATCTAAATGCAAAGCCGATTGATTGCTTTCATGCAACTTTGTCGTTCAAAAAAATTCGTTAATTATGTAATAACCACGATCAAATAAATGTGTTTTCACTTTTTGTATATTGCTTAAAGTGTAATGGCTAAATTCTTTTGGAATCATAATATAATATAGATAATATTATTCTCTACTTTATATTCAAGATCCTAAACAAATAACACTTAAGATGCTATCTACACCTAACTTATATGTCTTAGAAACACTTATGTTATGCTATCAACATATTATATTACAGTAATAATAGTGATTCTACGTATTACGTAAGTTTCTTGACCGTCTGCCAAGAAAGTCAAGTTATCTAACAAGGCGAGCTTTTCTGATAACAAATATAAATAATATTTATTTCCCCACAATATCTAGTGCCAAGAAAGATGTATTTTTTTTCAACTGTATAAAGTTCTTACTTTATATTCTTCTTGGCGAAGAGTCATAATATCCTTTTCTTTATAGTGCATTCGCTGATGTAAGAATTTATCAATGAATACCGTATTCATATCGTATTTGAAACTTTTAAAATCGGCTTCTATGGAAGTTAATCAAGTAAAATATAAATCGGTATGTGCATGAACTATGTTCATGTGTCATTAAGTCCAGGTTATTACATCATGGATGATTTTTGAAATGACAATCAGGCACGGAAAAATTGGCTTTGCTTTCAACTGCCCACAAAAGATTCAATAATTTACTACGATATTATATTAATAGTAATTAATAATGCAACATAATTATTATTGTATCGCTTATGGTTTTGAAAAGAGCAACTGTTGAGATTCTTGCCTATTCCTTTCTTCGAGTCTTGACTTACCATAAGTTGACTTGAATCAAATAAAGAATTTTTTCTATATTGCGTTTTTATACATTACATTTCTGTCAGTGGGCTGACACATCTGGTAATTTTTTTCACAAGTACACATTCACATTTTAGTATCTTACAAGCACACGAATGCGTCATATAAGACATACTTAGAACTATAAAATTAATAAATGTCCATAAATAAAATATAAAATAAATTCTCTAAGTCAATAAAACTTCCTCTAGGGAAATCATTTCGCTTATAACTTGTGCCATGCGAAGGTAACAGTATTACCAAATCCATAAACTTTATTACATTTGTATTGACCGGATTTTACGGCTCCGTAGTGCTGCTTGGCTGGTATTTGAATAAAAACCCTATACAACGGTGATACGGTGCAATTTTGCAGGTTTATTTGAAGGTAGGATCTGAAATTCATGAATCCGCAATGTTTGAGGCAGACTGAAGAATGGGCCGTAAAATTGAACCTGAACAAAGGCTTGTTAAAACAGTTTTAAAGAGCTATTAAAAATTGTGCCAGCATATTATTACAAAAATTTAACGAGCCATTTTCGGTGCAAAAAAACGATATTTGAAAAGGCTTTGATTAAACTGGAATATTGCTTGCGTATACCTTTGAATTTTGTTATACCTACCTATTGATGGATATTTTTCCCAAGGTCAAATTTTATTTTTTTAGCCAAATAAATTACTTAGCACTTTTTCTGCTGGAATATTTCAAGTAGAAACGAACTTAAACCAAGAAAAAACTTCATTTTAACAAACATAAAATTCGATAAGTACTCTAGATAGACAAGATATTATATTAATAATATTTTATTTATTTGCCAAAATGTGGGTACATAACAAGTTAACAATAAGTCAGTACAACTCCTTACACAATAGACTGTCACCGACAGTTTGCAAGTGTTTAAGTGAAATTACAAATACTAACCAAATACTATTAATAAATAATTAGAAGTAGGTAGAGCTATTCCACACACCTGAGACAGTTCAATTCTACTGACACTAAACACTAGACTAACTATTCGGACTACTATACTATAACGGAAAACTGTTTACACGAAATCACTGAATCATTTAAATTCATGTGACTTAAAAATCTAAGAGTTTTTAAGCTATTGCATAGCTTCTATCGCGGGCCTTGAGCTTGGAGACCGAATCCAGAAATTCCGTAACGAAAAAAACCTGACACGGGACTCCTCTCACCGCTAGATGGCGTTGATAAAAAATGCTATACTATAGCTTTACCGCGGCAGTCCCCGAGTGCCACTCGTCTTTTTTTTTAGCATAAATCCTTTTATCCTATTATATCCTGTTATAATATTTTAAATACGAAAGTTTGGATGTATGATGTATGTTACTCAATCACACCACAATGACAGAATCGTTTTGGCTGAAATTTTGGCACAGAAATAGATTATAGTCTGGAATAACACATAGGCTACTTTTTATCCTGGAAAACACGAGAGTTCCTGCGGGAATTCAAAACCTGTGTCCGTGCGTACGGAGTACGCGGGCATCATTTAGTCTGTTATCAAAATCCACGCAATATCTAATTATTATTGTTAACACTGATATTAGTTACATAGTTTACGACCTTTTCTTCATTCTAAGTATAGCTTGATATTTAAGTAGTTTATAGAGTGTGTGATCTGTTCTTGTATGATATTCGAAATACTCCATTTGTTCGCGCAACTTTTGTATAGAACAATTGACTAAGCCGGTCTGCCGCCGGCACATAACCGGATCAAACTCTAACAATGGACGGATTCCCGGTTATAAATGCCGGTATTACCCCTTTCAAATGACGGGTTAAACTTCTCCCTTGTTTTGAGACAGTTTATGTTTCTGTTTTGTTTTGTAAAAATATAGCTATCGTTAATTTTATTTTACTCATAATATTATTAAAATAAAATTATGCAGCCTTAAGAAAAGCCAAAACTCTACTTTCAGAGCACTGGTTTCGAAAACAGATTCAAAATTCAAAATTATTTATTTCAGGTTGGCCAACCTGTTGCTGTTTTGGCAACTCAGGACTGATTTGGAAGGCAGATATAGGCGGGGTACCAGTTTGAGCGTTTCGCACATCTGTAGCAAAGATAAAAAAAAGTGAAATCTTTGAAAGAAATTATTATAAAATTTATTTTATAATGTTGTGAGCTAAAACTTTCACTTCCCGGTTTCTTATTGCTAAAACTATCTAATTTATATATTTTTAGATTATTTCTCACTGGTAGTAAAATACCATATTTTACTAAAATTAACAATGTTAATCGAAATATTCATAATACGTCCAACAATTTACAATTTCATCAGAGTTCAAACCATTGTGTAGCGTGTGTACTATACAACAATAGAGTGCTTAATCTCGCCGGGTGCTAGCCGGATAAGTCTGCGAGAGTAGTTGGAAATAGCCGGATAATTTTAATTCCGGTACTAACTGAATCCCTTTCACGTAATATTAAAATTTTATTTATTATACCTATCAGCGTAAAGTCCAAATGTATAGATCTGGGCTTGAATAGTTAAAGGCTTTGAAACTGTGGAACCCAACTTCCTGCAACAATGTTCCAACTAAATTACAACATGGGGTTATTCAAGGGGCGGACCAACAAATTCCTGAAAAGCCGGTGATACATTGGTGGTGCCTCAGGTGCTACAAGTGTTCATGGGCGGCGGCATTCACTTAACATCACGTGACCCGCCTGCTCTTTTGCTCGCAAAAAATATTAAAAAAAATAGATGTTTTTATGCAGGATCTCAAAAGGTAAAAATTAAGTTTGGTTCTGATTAAAATCAACCAATTACATTTTTTGCATGGGTATAGTTGAGGGCTTGGAGAGTGACAAAAAAGTGAAAAGCACCCAACTTTTTATCCCGGAAAAACAGGAGATTCCCCCGAGATTTCTAAAATTCTAATTTCAGGCGAAGTCTCAGGCAAAGTCTAGTAGTTGAACATAACAGAATATTCTAGTAGTTAAATGTTGCAAATCTTAACAGAATATTATAACTAGATTAATTCTTTTTTTTTTTTTTTATTCTCATTTTTAATAAGGGAATTTTGAAGGTGACCTTCATGTCAGCCCCATCGGTACTCACAAAATATTACAATTATAATAATACAATTAATATATATACAAAATGAACTACTTATATAACTATATCAATTTGAGAGAATCACTAACAAATCTATATACTTTAACAGCCGAATTACTCAAAGGATTGCTAAAAATAGAATTAAAAATACCAGTACTCATAAAATTTAAATTTAGTTCAAACATTAGTGTTTCTCTCAAATTGTGGTTCCGAACACATGCCAATAGCAAGTGTGAAACATCTTCTACATCGCCACATACTTCACAATTAGGAGAATCACTTTTTCTCATTAGATACTTAAACTCTCCTAATGGCATGTGTCCAGATCTTAATCTAAATGCTACAACTAACTTATTTCTATTAATAGATTAATTCTTGGAAGCCGGTATAGAGCTTTGTGGAGTACCTACCCTGTACTTTGAGAGCTTTGAAGTTCTTTGGAAACTAATATGAGACCGTTCTGCCAGTCCTACCTGCCTTACTCAATAATAAACGTGCACCCAAGATTTCTAAACAATCATGATAATATAAAATATGACGTAGATTAAAACATGTGCTCTCTTTATACTTACCGATGCCTAAGTACCTACTTGAATTTTGAAAAAAGAAAAGACATTTAGGTTTCTTTTGTGACATGTGACGATAGTGTAAGACGGTAACGAGCTAACTTGAAAGGGGTATTGCAGTAGAAAGAACATCCATACCCTTAATCGGTATTTAAAACATCGTAACGGTACGTTAAATTGCTTGGCGGCACGTCTTTGACGGTAGGTTGGTAACAAGCCACGGCCAAAGAATCCCACCAGACAAACATACATAACTCCGTAAAATAAATAAACACACACAAGTACAAAATAACAAAAACAAAATTTTAAAAATACAGCTATGATAGGTATTAGCTATTGTTACTTTGTACAGCAGTGCAACGCTACCAAAAGTTTAGTCACTCAGCTTGTGTTAGGGCTCCAGCCCTACAGACTTAAAACTGGCGATGCCACCAAGTTTCGCATCCGTGGGTGCCAGGTGCCCCAACGCTGATTTTCAGTGACCGCCTTTAAATGCGAACGTCAGTGGTCTAGCTTTCACCCGCGGCTTCGCTCACGTTAAGTTCGATTTTTTAGACCCCTATTTTACCTCCTTCGGGATAAATTTTGAAAAACCTTTATTAGCGGATGACTACGTCATCATAGCTTTATGTATGCAAAACTGTATGTACCTAAAGTGGTTTGAAATGTGCGGTGATAGATCAATCAGTCAGTCACCTTTTCTTTTTTATATATATTTAGAAAGAAGATAAATAAATAAGTAGGTAAATGATTCTCGATTCATCATCGAAATCTGTGAAAAACGTATTTCTTTATTTCTATTCGAAAACCTAAATACAAAGTTTTATGGATATAACTTGAAAAATGACGGACTTTCATACAAACTTTAACCCTCTTAGGGTTGAAATTTTCAAAAATTCTTTCTTAGCGGATGCCTACGTCCTAATAGCTACCTGTATGCCAAACAGCTCGATCCGTCCAGTGTAACCAGTGGTTAGAGCTGTGCGTTGATAGATCAGTCAGTCAGTCAGTCACCTTTGCCTTTTATATGTTTAGATTTTCTGCCAAAAGCATAATATTATCGTATTATTGGCAGAAAACGACAATTTATGTTAGAAAAAAGTACAATCGTACAATAGAGGCTTATATCTCAACATCACAATCACTCGCGTGACCGAGTTGGCAAACAACTTCCCCCGGCTGAATTTCAGATGGCACAATTAGATTTCAAGTTATTGAGTTTTCGCGAATACAAATGGAACAATCAATTGTGCCGATAAGGGCTGGATAAACACTTTTGACTTTCGAACTTTATTCCTTCGATTTTATTAAAGGAAATAAAATCGCTTTGACTTTATTTCTTTTTATTATTTTATAAATGGATTTACAAAATATTTTCAGCCACGGTGGAAAGACACTTGGTTTAAATAGTTGCGAGTTTATTTGTGTGTTAATATTGTATGGAAAAATTTATTTTCAAAATCCTAATTCAATTCAATTATTTATTTGCATATATGCGGGTACAAATCTGTACCTATATCAATCTAAAAAGCAACTATTTTACCTTAACCCGAAAAATCGTCAAACTTACAAGTGTTGGGTTAGTTATATTATGTGCCAAGCTTTAAATATATAACCAACGTGCCAAGGAAACTAACAGCCCTCCGGTCACCAGTGGACTCTTTGAGAAGGTATAACATGACAGATCCTTAAAATGGATACAGCATCCTGCCCCATAATCTCGGGATTTCAACGACACAAAAATAAATTGGTCTCTATGTTTTCATATTTGCAACGCTTGTTCCTTTCTGGCTTAGTAGCCGCCGCCCTTTCTGCTTGCAGTTAAGAACAGCAAAGTTCTTTTTTTTTATTATGAGATAGGCTTGCGCTTCACGACAATCAATGACGGAAACCATTGATGAAGTCTAGGTTGGAGCGCGCTTGCCTAGGAAATACCTATTCACTCTTATCTTGAAAGTACTCAGATTATACGTGGCCGGAAACACAGACTCTGGCAGTGCGTTCGCCTTAGCCGTTCGTTTCAGAAACGTTGAACTGAAGCGTTTCGTACGAGAAGGTTGAATTTCAATCGATATGAGCAAAAACCTAAATACAAAATAACGAAGTCGCAGTCAAGAGCTTTTACTGTGTAGCTACGTATCAATAAAATAATGTTAATTCTCGATTTGTTGTTGTATCAGGCCAGGACTTAAAGAGAAAGGTATCTCGATGGCATATCACGACTGTGTAGTAACTCTGCATTGCCATTCTGTTATGGTTGTAATTAATTCAGATTTATCCGACATTTATCTAAAGAATAACAGCATTTCTTATATATTTAGTTTTCGAAAGCACTTTGTAAAAGTTGATTTGAATAAAAAAATATTCTATTCTATTCTGTCCAGAAAAAAAAACCTGCCAAGTGCGAGTCATACTTGCGCACTGAGGATTCCTTACCTTTATTAGCAGCTTTATTTTGCGAACTTCTATGATAAAAATCAAGAACAAACTAAATTTGTTATATTGTATCTTGAGTTTTTGCTATTAATTTATAATTAGCTGTATTATTATTTTGTGATATTTTTGTGAAAAATTACATACGCTTTATATTGTGAAATGCAACTACGGAACCCTACACTGCGTGTGGCACGAGATTGGCCATTTATTATTTAACAGATAGCGGGAGCGAAGCCGCGGGTAAAAGCTTGTACTATATAAATCTCTTTGGTACAAATACTAAAAGATTTCAGTACCATGACATAATAAAAACATACAATTTTATAGACACTTGAATAAAATACACATTCCACGCCCTATCTAATAACAAGCACTACTCAGAGCGATACTGTTCTTCCACCCTGCCCCCTTCCCCCCCCCCCTCCTGAGAGGGCGGGGGGTTAACCTAAGAAGGGGTTACATAAGATCTCCACCCCTATTCTCCTAGTGGCTCTTGTAATATTTTATTTGGTAATAAGTGATAGTTTAGTATGTTTCGTCTTTATTACTATGTCTGTGATATAGTGGAGTCTTATGACGAAGCACGGGGAGCAAGAAGCCCAAAAAATATTTTTAACTGTTTTTTTGCCGTCGCGCTGCTGTCTGCTGCTTGCTGCTCGCTTAGAAGAGCGAATGACACTCGGTAAGGGCAACTGGAACTTGTGTGACCGAATCCGGCCACGGCGGCCAATCTCCACAGAGATTAGCCATCTGCGCGGGAGATATTATACAGGTGCGCTCTCTATTCCCTCACTCTCATAGTCCGATGGGGCGGAAAATCACTATCACTAGATCGACGAGGCAGTTTGAAAGGCTATCAACAAACTATGTAACTAAATGAGGCAAAGCTGAAATCCAGCCCGATGATCCCACAACTTTAATTACAAATTCAAATGGAAATCACGTCGAATGATCCGCAAAGGCATTATCGGTTCAATCCGGGAACAATTCCAACCCCTGTATAATCCCCATTTTGCAATCAAAGCCGCAAGGCGGGATTAATATTGTCCGCCCCAGACCGATTCCTTTCAGCGATTTTTTGGAATGCTCCGGATTGAAAATCCATTAAAGACATTCTGACAGCCAGAGCATCAATGGAAAATAGGCTGAGGTGCGGATTGAAATCAAAAAGATTTAAGCTTCGAATTGTCTTATTTTCTGATATAATATGTATAACAAAGTACAATAATATTTAGTTTGCAAGGAAAGAGTCGTAAGTAATTTTAACAGACCTTAATGCTAATCGTACCCTTATTGCAAAAACCGATTATCTGCACCAAAATTTGAGCGAAAAGTTTTTGAGTTATAAGCATTTGAAACTTTAACGACTTAAAAATTAGTTATAATGATGTCAATTTTTAAACAATAATAATTTTTATAAACAAGAAACTATTCAAGAAATGTTAAGTAGGTTAATAATTGAAAAAAACTTACTATTTTTTCAACAAAAAGAAGAAAATAACCGGTAAGGAGCTCACTTAGTTAGTTTTTCCTGAATGTAGAAAAACTACCAAATTTTCAAATTTACCGTTCTGGTAGCTCTAATGGCATTTTTTATTTAATCACTTGTTTTGAATAGTAATAATCATCAAGACAAAAATCGTTTTAGTTCAACTTTAGCCAGTACAGGTGTAAAATAAATATCTTTAGTTGCTTTTGGCTGAAGGTAAAGTAGATTTCATTTAACTTTGTACGTACTAACTGCAGCGCCCTATGGCTTTACCTGAGGAGTTCCCGTTCCCGTGGGAAATGGGCAAGCCTACATTATTTCTTATAATCTCAGCTATCTTTAAAAGAAAGTTTCGTTGAAATTGGTCCAGCCGTTCTAGAGATTAGCTCATTTAAATAAAAAATCTATTTCGTTTTATTATATTAAAATAACTAGCTGTGCCTTGCGGTTTCACCTACATTTGTCCCGTTCCCGTAGGAATTTAGGGAAACACTATAACTGTAAACTTTCCTCTCGAATCACTCTATCTACTGATGAAAACTAAATTAAAATCCGTTGCGTAGTTTAAAAGATCTACGCGTACATAAAGAGGGCCAGACAGCGAGAATCGATTTTGTTTTATACTATGTAAAGATAACATATACAGCAGAGCTAAGTTTGCCCGCAAGCGTTGCTATATGGGTGCCCCATTGTAGCTTTGAATCCAGGGTTAATCCCAAGAACACTGTGGAGTCCTCAGTTTTCAAAGGTTCATTATTTATCTTTAAATTTTTACTGACAGTTCTCGGGTTAGGTAATAAAAACTCAACACACTTTGTTTTTTTAGTATTTAAAAATAGATTATTTGCCGTAAACCATTCAGAAACTTGAGATAATGCATTATTTACATCGTCAAAATTGTCTTTCATCCTATCGACTTTAAAATTCAAAGACGTATCATCAGCAAATAGTACAATATCGAAGTATTGTGCACAAAATGTGGTAAATCATTTATGTAGACCAAAAACATGAATGGACCTAGAATAGAACCCTGGGGTACACCCATTACTGAGGCTGATCTGGATGATTTTACATCATTGAAACATACTCTTTGGACTCGTTCACTGAGATAAGACGCAATGAGACTAAGTGCAAAATCTTTAATGCCATAGTGGCTCAGTTTAAGCAAAAGTGTCTCGTGATCAACGCAGTCGAATGCCTTTGACGACAAATCACAGAAAATACCAATGGCACTCTGTGAGTTCTCCCATGCATCGAATATGTGTTGTAACAGCCTTGCGGCTGCATCGGTTGTTGATCGACCCTTTGTAAAACCATACTGCTCAGTGTGAAGGAGTTTATTTAAATTAAAGTGTAAAAGCAGTTGGTTGAGCATTATTTTTTCGAATATCTTGCTGAGAGTTGGCAAAATTGAAATTAGCCTGTAGTTATTCGGGTCACTTTTGCTTCCCGATTTAAAAAGCGGTATTAGCTTACTACATTTCATAAGGTCTGGAAAAGATCCAGAATCTACTGATTTATTAAAAATTAAAGCAAGATATGGCGCAATAATATCAATTATGTTATGAATTATTTTAACTGATATCCCCCATAGATCTGCTGTTTTCTTATTTTGTAAAGATTTAAATGTTTTGACTATGTCATATGGGGTAACGTGTTCAAACCTAAATAACTTATTGCACTCAGAGACATTGCTCCTTAGAAGACGATAGACTTCTGCTGGCGAGGAATTCAGAGAACTGGTTGTAGTAATTGGAATATTTTTGAAAAAGTTCTCACATGTATTTACAATTTCTGTATCGGAGTTAATTACATGATTATCACTTTTAAGCTCCAATTTATTATTATTATGTACCTTATGTTTACTCATTTCATCGCCGATGATGTCCCATGCTGTTTTAATTTTATTATCAGAATTGGCAATTTTTTGTTTTATGTGAAGTGACTTTGCTTGTATGCACACATTTTCAAACAATTTAGAATAGTTTCTTACATATTCAATAAACGCGGGGGAATAATTATATTTTTTTCTGCATACAAGTCAAACAGCTTATTTCTACTTTTATAGATTCCGGCAGTTGGCCAGTCACTAAACTTAAGATCTTTAGACAGTCTTTTCTCATACCTTAAAGATAGAGTTATATTGTGAGCTTAACAAATCAAAAAACTTTTGATTTGTGAAGATGTTCAAAAACCCTCGTAGCCCAGTTATACAGTAAAAGTGAACTTAACTTCTTTTACCTGCAATAATTTTAACAAAATATTGAGTTCATTATTCTGCAAAAAGCAACTAATGTTGTTTAGTTCGTTTTACTTTTTAGATACATCAGCAATTTCTAGTATATCAATAAAAGCTGAAACCTGTTAACGCAGGTTAACATGTATTAACAGAATAATATTGACATAATGATAAATCAAGCAACTACATCTGAAAAGTATTATAATACAATACATTGTTTTTGTGGTATAGATTTATAAATCTAAATTATTTAAATGAGTTTAGTTCTTTTTTTAAGAAGGTAATTAAATCATACCTGTAGGTAGTTGCTTTTAACTCTAGCTATCTCCGTAAAAAAGCATCGTAGCAGACAATGGGTTTTACCTACAGCTTCGCCGTGAGTTGAGGAGTCGATTGATATATTTAACGTAATTTTGGTACAAAAATGCAGATAATCGGTTTTTGCAATAAGGGTACGTAATGACGATTTAAATCATCGAAAAGAAACACCTTCATGCTTCTATATTTATATCATTATATAAATCTGATTATAATTTTTTTTAATCAGGCTTTTACATGTCTATATGCCAGCTTTATAGAACCCTAAAAAAATGCGAAAATTTCACGTTAGTTTGTCCTTCCAAAAATTTTCCTCTCCAATCACACCGCAACAAAGCAATGGGTCAACGTGATTTTTTGACCGACTTCGAAAAAAGGAGGAGGTTCCTTCCAGAGTACAGTTGGGGACATGGCGAGTGATATAGGGAATCAGACTATTTACTAAACAGATATTGTGGAATTCTTAGAAGTCCACTGCTGAATAGAGGGCTCTTGCAAAGGCTTCCACATTCCTTGGTCTTGCTCCGCCTGTATCCAGCACTCTCTGCGCCTCGTCTGATGTCATCGGTACACCTAGTAAAATTCCGCGACGGATATTATAAATGTATATGCTTGACTTCATATCGGCAGATCGAAATGTTTCTCGTCTGCGGTGGGTATAACAGTCTAAATCGGTGTTTATTTATTTTGTCGTTAGCTATAGCTCAGGCCGCAGTGCCCTAGCCATCTTACAAACGTGTCGTTTCTATTCTCTTTCCATGACCGCTAACGCTGTAGAGCAGGGGTTCCCAGAGTTTTTTTATCACGCTTCCCTATTGAAAGCATAGGACGTGTGGTAAAAAACTTTGGGATCCCCTGCTTTAGCATTAAATAAGCATGGATTTTAAATGAACACTATGTATGTATGTTCGACTTTCAAAATCAAAAAATACGAGTAGATGGCGCTGCAATACTTTACTTATTAAATCGTGCTATTTGACACTGGACCGGCGAAGCAGCCATGGCTGACGTTTAAAAACGTTAACCATAGACTATAAACATTTATTTTTTCTCTCCACGGTACAGACTGTATAGAATGAGCGATCGAGACAGTAATGTCGACTTGGCTACCAATTATTAAAGCAGGAATTCCCAAAGTTTTAGCACACGTCCTATCCTTTCAGTAGGGAAGCGTGATTAAAAAAAACTTTGCGAAACCCTGCTCTATACCGTCGTTAGCGATCATGGAAAGAGAATAGATACGCCACGTCTGTAATAGGCTAGGGCAGCTGGTACGGCACGGATCTAGACGTCTAAAATGGTGTTCGCGTGGTCTAATTCTGTCGGGAGCATTGCACGAGTATCAATGTCATCGACTCGGCAAGTGCGGGCGAAAACATACTGACTTGAGCCACCGAATTCGCATTTTCGTTAATGGAAATGTGGGTATAATCTTCCCCGACGTAATCGTATCTTAACTCTTACATAGTTGCAAATAATTAGTTAAAACTAGCTGATGCCCGCGACTTCATTCGTGCGGATTTAGTTTTAAGTAAACAGTGGGAACTCATGTTACGCTCCAGGTCCTTTACTAAAATCATAGTCCTACTAATAAGATAAACGCGAAAGTTTTTAAGTATGGATGGATGTTTGTTACTCTTTCACGTAAAAACTACTGAACCGATTTGGCTGAAATTTGGCATAGAGATAGATTATAGTGTGGTAAAATAACACTTAAGCTACTATTTATTCCGGAAAATAGGAGAGCTCCCGCGGGAATTACAAAACCTTAATCCACGCAAACGAAGTTGCGGGTATCAACTAGTCAGTCATCAAAGCCATGTATGCCAACAGCCCGATACGTCCAGTGATTTGAGTTGTCCGTTGTTAAATCAGTCTGTCAGTCAGTCACCATTTCCTTTTATATATTCAGATTGCAATTCTACTAGCGATGCTCTTAGGTTTAAAAATAATTGTAATTTTAATTATCCGACTTCCAAAAAAAGGAGGAGGTTCTCAATTCGTCGGATTTTTTATTTTTATTTTTTTATGTATGTTACCCGATTACTCGAAGACGCCTGGACCGATTTGGAAAATTCTTTTTTTGTTCGAAAGGGTATACTTCCCAGGTGATCCTATTGTCATCAGCTCAGGCTCTAATGAAGGGATCCTGGACAAATCGAGGGAAATCTTCAAATTTTATAGGCACAATTGATATGATTTGTAGTGGCGTTTGAAGTCGGTTTTGCAAAAAGAATTTTTATGTTTAAATTATTAATTTTAACCGGATATCGAACCCGAAATATTTTGCTTCAGTTTGTGAATATTTAAAATCGATGCGATTTGCACCAAAGAGGTTATTGCTCATAGATGTTACAACAAAACGTAACGTTTAAATATTTAATCACTTAATTATTACTTGCACAACGCTGGATGTAATTAGCTCAAAATCGTTGTAAAAACCATGTACCTGTCACTTATTTAATTATTATTGAACATGTTTCATATTAGCGCTTCAACGCCTCGCAAAAAATAAGTAATGCCTTTTTTACTTTGAGAGAAAGTTATATTAACATGCAAATAAGAATTTAACTGGCAAATATTGGTGGGTTTCCTAGTACAGGCAAAAATCCCAGTTTATTATTATTGTATAGTAGCACGAAATGTTTTGTTAAACCACGCTGAACAAGAACAATTAAAATATCTATTCTGGATGATCCGATGCGATGGTTAGCGGAGTTTTAGTTTTAATACCTTTCGAACCCTAAAAATAATCAAATAATAACACCACCACAATAATACCTACCCTATAAATAACTACCTAGTAGGTACCTACTCAATCAGATTTGAGAAAATTTCAGGGGTCGAATGTCAATTAAAATTCATTTACTTCGCTAATTCCAATTTTTATCAATTACTAATTTACAGTTATTTTCCGTTGTTTTAAAATTATTTTCAAAAATTTTGATCAATTAAGTTTTGTATTAAGTACTATTTTTTTATTTAATTATTATTTTATTGTCTACCTATTTATTTCTACTATCTGTAACTCTATGTACACCTAATTATGTAAGTATATTATGCGACCATGACCATATTCTGAGTCTATCTAATGTATATTTACCATTTACCTGCCAATTATCTACCACTTACCTGCAATTAACAGGAACCGAGGATGTCAGCGTTAAGTATCTTACCTGTAAAAATAAAAAATATGGTTAGGTAATATTCTTCTATGTTAGTCTCTGAAATTCAAGCTATCTCTGAGAAAATGTTAACATCACCGGTTTTATTTTTAATAGCTTTTGCCCGCAGCTTCGCTCACATTAAAAGTTCGATTTTTTAAACAACTATTTTACCCCCTTGGGGGTTGAATTTTCAAAAATCCTTTTTAGTCTACGTTATAATAAATATCCAGCCCAAGCCGTCTAGTGACTTGAACTGTGCGTTGATAGATCAGTACCTAGTGATTATAATTTCAGCTTCCTTGTTCAGAAGTCCGGGGTTCGATCTGCTCAGATTCAATACTGTACTAAAACGAGACAGATTTATGTCAGCGCATATTGGACTGGACCTTATCTATAGGCGCCGATATGAGAGCCACTTAATTAAGAAAATCGGATGCACAAGACCGGGCAAAGTGGGGGATAACGCTTAGTCGAAGAAGAAGGAGACTAAGTTAGTTTTTTTGATTCACTAACAAGATCTTGACTGATGGTAAGTGACGATGCAGTCTAAGATGGTAGCGGGCTAACTTGGAAGGGGCAGTGTATATTCAACCCATACCCCTAATCGGTTTCTACACGCCATCGTGCCGGAACGCTAAACCACTTGTCGGCACGTCTTTCACTGTAGAGTGCTAACTAGCCACGGCCAAAGCCGCCCACCAGACCAGACCAGAGACAATTCAGAAATTAAAAATTCCTAATTTGTCCCCGCCGGGAATCGAACCCGAGACCTCCCAGTTATAAAACCACAGCGCTCACCACTGCGTCAGAGAGGTCGTCACAAAGTTAAGTTAAAAGTTAGCAAAAGGTATTTGAAACAACATCCAGCCTCGTGGACCGGCGATAGTATCTAGACGTTTATTTCCGTAGCGCGGACAATGGCGCAGAAATAGACGGACCGAACAATACGCCGATTGTTCCTGCGACTTTCATCATCGCTCCTAACAACTTTATTGACTGACAACACTTCGAAATCGGCCTCGTTTTACTCCGATATGTGGAAAAGTGTATCATTTCAACTGTCTGCTTTGCTTTGCTCCGCTTTGTAAGTTTATCGGTTTGTATTGTGAGTAGGTACATGGGCGACTATCTTTACTCTGGAAATATAATTTAAAAGCGGTGTATTTCACTATCTCCAAGTAAACTCTAACTCAAAAATTTTATTTATTTATTTTATTTCTATTTTTTGTGTACTTATAAAAAATTACAAGACAAAAACATTTATGTTAGAAGAAATAGAGGAGGAGTATAGGTGGGGCTGAATAGGTGAATTTTGATAGTTTTGATTTGAAAACGTCAATTTTATTCGTCGTTTAAACACTACTACTTGGGAAAAGAACTGGAATTGGAAGATTTTGAATGTCATTAGCTTGCTCTAGCCTTCAGCATGTCATAAAAATTCTTTTCAAAAAACCGACTTCAAACGCCACTACAAAGTATAAAAATAATTTTATTTTGTACACGTTTGTTGAAGTCGGGCGGGCTTAAAACAAAACAATGAATCCGAAACAATGAATCCGATACGCGATGCTCGCCCGATTTCAATAAGCGTGTCTTTTATATGTCACCGCGCGATAAGCGTCGCGCATCGATTTCATCGTTTCTAGTTAAGCCCGCCCGACTTCAACAAACGTGTACAAAATAAAATTATTTTTATACTTTGTAGTGGCGTTTGAAGTCGGTTTTCTGAAAAGAATTTTTATTTTAAGCTTTATAGTGTAGCTTGTTCCTGCACTATTTCTCCCCTCCCTCCAACGCTACGGTACTAATGTAGTCTATACTTGGTACCTACAGTACTTATTAACAATACACAATTTCTAAAGACCAGAAGCTCCATGATGTAGTTAATGCTTGGTACATACCAACAATCGAATCAATTCGAAAGCGACGGTTCGTAATTCCTCCAACCCTGCAGCGTCAGGATTGAAGAGCTAAAACCTTGAGCTTTATGATGTAGTATATGCTTGGTACCAACAATATCAATTCGTAAGCGACAGTTCCTAAATCCTCACAGATTAGGTAGGCAGTACCCCTGCAGCATCAGTATTGAAGAGCTAGGACCTTGAGCTCCATGATGTAGCCTATGCTTAATACTAACAATATCAATTCGCAAGCGAAAGTTCCTAAATCTTCACAGTTTAGGTGGGCAGTACCCTGCAGCATCAGGATTGAGGAGTAGGACCTGAAGCTCTAAGATCTAGTATATGCTTAGGCCAAGCATACCAATTCGTAAATGACAGTTCCTAAAACCCAATAATTTAGGGGGAAAGTACCTCTGCAGCATCAGGCTTGAAGAGTTGAAGGTAAAAATTTTTATGGGACCATTTCGCGAGCTTCCTCTGTCGACTAAAAAAAAAATCGCGTGAATAGGTCCAGAAACCCCGGAGTAATCGGTGGACATACATAGAAAAAAAAAAAAAAAAATATATACCGGCCGAATTGATAACCTCCTCCTTTTTGGAAGTCGGTTAAAAATCGACGATAGCGACCACAATAAACCCAAAAGACTTTAAAAACAAAATTGATATAATGTGAAATTATATAGCGAATATATCGGAGAAATATGAAGGAAGTTTCTGATTTGGCGTGTGCCAAAAAATAATTTCAAAGATTTTAGTATTAGACCGAAGTTATTTTTTTAGGTTTTAAAAATAAACCTAGCTATAAATACGGGAGGTAAGTTTACACTTTTAAAACACATCTTTCTAAAATCTCCCATGAAGAATAACCGGAGATATATATAAGTAATGAAGCTAAATTGGAAGTAAACAAGGCACTCAGTTCAAACAACAACGGAAGAACCGATAGGCGTTTGTGTTTCAAGGTAACAGACCCCAATTGTTTTATGCGGCTCAAGAACTTATTATGACAATCTTATTCCCCTTACAAAGAGATGTCATGCGGTAAATAAAGTATTAGCGTCCCTGTTTGTATAGTAAGAATGACCACAATGACCACCAATTACAATACGATCTGCGCATCGTACCATCTGCCAACAAAGTAAGAAATGCATCGCATTGTGTTGACGTTTGCGATGGTCTTCAAGTGATTTATTGCACCTCTTCGTCACTACTTCGTTGAGGATCTTAATGAACTCTGTGGGTTGCAACTATGTAAACGAACCATTTATAGGGTTCATTCAGACTTTCCACACACACCATAGCGACAAAAGTATCACAGAAGTTCGCAACGTAGAAAGAAATAGCTGTCGCGAGATTCATTGCAACGCAAAGACATCACAAGCATGGTGTGTTCTTTGGTAGAAAATAAAATTCCATTCGTCAAAACTACGTATAACAATCTAATGGCGCTGATATGCGTTTGTTATCCAGTTCGAATCCTAACCTCTAACTTTTCGGAGTTACTTGCGTTCTAAAGAACTTAATAACACTTGTTTTGGAAAGAAAACCGGCATGCCTGAGAGATCCCCATAATATTCTGAAAAGTGTATGAAGTATGCCAGTCCACACTTGCCCAGCATGGTGGCCTATGGGCTATGAGTTATGCTTTAAGACCTAAAGCTTTCTAATTCTGAGATAAGATCTATACCCTGTAGTGGGCAGGTGATGTGTATTATAATAGCAATCTATAGTTGCGGTAACCCAAATTCAGGAGCTGAATTACAAGCTACTAGTTCTTTCATAACGGCCAAAGCCACCTACAGTTTTCTTTACTGATATGGCACTACCTTTTGTTAAAATATTGTAGGAATAACTTTTAACCTCGAGTCCCACAGCCTCTTACAATAGCAAGAGGAAACTTTTCTTCAATAACAATGTAGAGAAGTTTACCTAAGAACTACTCGGTGTATTTTTTATCGACCTAACAATTTCAACGGTTATTTTTAATTTTTATTTTATTAGAAAATTGTAGAGTATATTTTTAAGCGTAGATATTTATTTATACAATAAACTTACTAATTTACACATTGCTCAGAGATAGGATGGTTTTTGGAGGCTGATATACATCGTACATTTCAGAGTTTCCACAAGATTTTCTATTAAAAGAAAAAACAAAATCGCCGCGTTTGAAGTCAAAATACCATATATTATTAACTCTTTATCCTCTTATGCTGAAATCTAGAGAGCGTGCTCTGACTTAGCTCAGATTCAAGATAAGAGTTAAAACGAGACACAAATATGCTCTGACATAAATCTGTCTCGTTTTAACTCTGTCTTGAGTCTGAGCGGAGTGAGAGTGTGGTCTATAGATTTCAGCCTTAAAGCCTTAAAAATCTAACAAAAGCTTAAGCATAATTCTGCTGTAATGTAACTTGTTTAAATATTAGTAACCTTTCGCGCTCGGAATTCCACTAACGTTTTCCGAGACGACCCTGCGTCTAACACTGTCTACAAGTTAATGACTACACTGCCAAATAAATATTATTACGTGTACAAAAAAACTTAGGAATTTACTTAACTAATTTCTACTATCAAACACCTAACAACAAAATCCGTAATAATTTTTAAACCATTGCATCTCTAGTTTTTTCAGTTCACAGGGAAAAGCCTTGTAACAACATGAGAAAAAAAGAAATATTGAAGTAATGAATGTAAAACATAACATAATATTTGTTCCACTGAATCCACAATTATCCACATTCTACGCGGAACTATTAACCGGGCAACATAAAGGCTTTTACGGCCAGTAAAATTGTAGCGCTTTTAGTTCAAACAGAATACTAGCTCTAACAATAGCACAAGTTAACTAAAGATCAGATTTAAGGCTAGAACTGAATGGGGCCAAATTAAAAACTCGTATCCAGCGGACCGCGAAGTTAATAAGATGGGGAGCGTCAAAGGCTTCTGTTAGTTCCAAAAGTTACAGTTGAGCGCATCTATGCCTTTAAACGTTATAAGTACTAAAATAAGTATTTTTAGAAAAATTTATATAAGTAGATTTATACCACTGAAAATTCAGTTGCTTGTAATAGGAGCTCAGTGTATAATAGGAGCTTTTAATCTTATCTATGCCTTTAAATGTCAATATTTGTATCAAAAACACTAAAAGACAATTTTGACGATGTAAATAATGCATTATCTCAAGTTTCTGAATGGTTTACGGCAAATAATCTCCTTTTAAATGCTAAAAAAACAAAGTGTGTTGAGTTTTTTTTATTACCTAACACGAGAACTGTCAGTAAAAATTTAAAGATAAATAATGAACCTTTGAAAACTGAGGAGTCCACAGTGTTTTTGGGGTTAACCCTGGATTCAAAGCTACAATGGGGCACCCATATAGCAACGCTTGCTGGCAAACTTAGCTCTGCTGCTTACGCTGTTAGGAAGATTCGACAGTGGACTGACATAGAAACTGCAAAAATTGTTTATTTTGCATATTTCCATAGTATTATGTCATACGGAATCTTAGTATGGGGTAAGGCAGCCGATATTGGAAAAATTTTTGTTTTGCAGAAGAGGGCAATCCGCGCAATCTATAATTTGAGGCCGCGGGATTCCCTTCGAGAAAGATTTAAAGAGATAGGCATTCTTACAGTAGCTTCACAATATATTTATAACAACATAATATTTGTCAGACAAAACATTTTGAGTTACAAAAAAAAGAGTGATTTGTCCGATAGACCAAGTAGAAATCCAAATAGGCTCATGTTTCCTGGGCTGCGCCTCAAGAGGGTCCAAAAGACATTTGTGAGAATGGGCGTGACGTTTTACAATAAAATTCCACAGTCAATCTTAGACTTGCCTCTACACAAGTTTAAGAAATCAATTAAATCTGCTCTCATAAAAAAAGCATATTATACAATTGAAGACTATGTAAATGATAAAAAAGCGTGGATATAATTCGCTCCAGTGATTCATAAGACAGTAATAACTATCCTGTGTTCAATAACAATTGTAAAATTTTTATTTTTTTTGAAAAGAGCAACCGCCGAGTTTCTTACTGGCTCTTCTCGGCAGGAAAGGCATTCCGAACCAGTGGTAGATTCATTGACGATTCAAAAGTGCTTGTAAAAGTTTATTTGAATAAAAAATATTTCTATTTCTATTTCTATTTCTACATAGTAAGTACTGAAATTGGAACAGTAATTACACACACGTCTTTGAAATTGAATGTGTACAAATAATCTTATCTTATAATAAAAATAGAAATTAGAATAGATATCGAAAAGTTAATTAGTTAATAGTTTAATAGTTTTTAATCAAAAAAGCAATAAATGCCTTAATAACAATTATACACGTTACGATTTAAGAATTGATAGAATATTCTAATAGCGTTCTCATTATATTCCTTAAAATCATAAGCAGTCCAGTATTCCATCAAGTGCACAGTTTGAAACTTACTCATTATTAACAGTTCAAGTTTTGAAAACTTAAATATTTTCTGCAGAACAAAAGTTATCTTGTCAATGTGAATCACATTTAAGCATCCCCCAAGGCAGGTTATTAAGACCGCCCCTGTTCCTTCGAGCACTATAAATCGCTTAGTCACGAACGAAAACCGCAATGCGCAAAATAAAAATTCCGGACACAGTGAGGAAAAATTCGAAACTCGAAGGAGTAAGTTTATACCTAGTTCTAGAAATATCCGTGAGATTTTCTAGTCCAGAAGTGCAATAAAATTGATGTTAAACGTAAATTACCGCTGCACAAATGCTACTTAAACAAATCCGCCTGTTTATTACTGAATATTCTAAAGCCAATCTTATAAGAAAATAACAGCTCAGAATAGAAAAAATAATTATGTTTAAGCAACTTCTTGTGGTAACACAGAAGTCATTAGTCACAGAGAGATAAATACAATATAATTACTAGAATTTGCCCAGGACTTCATCTACGTGGAGTTAAGTTTTTATAAATCCCTCGAGTACCCATCGTTCTTCCGGAACAAAAAGCAAGCTCATGTCACTCTCCAGCTCCTCAACTATATCCATGCGGAAAGTCACGTCAATACGTAGTTTTCTTACAGCGTGGTTGACGGATAAACCACACTTTTGCATTTATGATAGTAAGGTGTCATTTTTTAAATACATACATCAATGCCTACAATAATCTCAGAAACCGCAACATCGCGTGATTTAGAAATAACACACTTTGACGGCAGATTGCCGTGTTCAATCCAATCCAGGCCCAATTCTACGTTTCAATTTGGAGCATTTCACGATACAGTTTTAAATTGGCAGGCCCACTCGCAATCATCAAAATAGGACGAAACAAGGCCTAATGTGGTTACAGCAGTAAACGACCGTGTCACGACATCGCTCGGGACTCCACGCGTTTCAAGTTTTTCAAAATTTGTAAAACTTTAATTTTTCGTTTAATCCGTAACGCGTTTTAGTTCCTCATCAGGCATTATATGTTGGTGTTTCTTACCTTATTAATCTATTTAAGATTATTAAAAATCTCTTAAGAATTCTTTGATTTTCCTGTACAAAAAGTATCACCTTCGTCACATCTTTAGGTTGCAAGCTATGTCTGTGCCAAAGTCATCAAGCTTGACTAATTAATAGACAGAAAAATCTAATAGATAGAGAGATAAACACACTTTCTTTTTTATAATATTAGTATTGATTGAATTAAATATTAAAGGCTAATAAATGTTATTAAATTTGTTTTGTATCTATGTTAGTACAGTAGATAATGTTGTCAGTACCAACACTGTACATTGTATCCATTTTCGACCTTTTTTTTCATCGCCGAAAGTTCTTCTAAAACGATTACTTCCTTGCTATAGTAGGATAGTTACCTACATGAAATAAACTATTTAATAAAGCTAATCGAGCAACGTAACTATTGACTTGGGGATAATGTCAACGTCCTTGTAACAAATTGGATTTTCTCGTATACTATCCACATACTAAAAAGGTTGGATAGATAAGATGTTACCGATTCAATTGAAACTACATTGCACAATGTAGGTACATTTACAGAAAACCTTAAAGATAGAGTGAAAATAAAATCAAAATAATCTTCGGCTTACAAAATGAAAAAGAAAAAAGGATTAAAGATTTAATACCCAATAATTTTTAGGCATCGAAAAAATAGCGAAAGTGTTTATAAAAGTTTTAATAATGAAACTCAAATTGTGAACATACCTACTATTACTGCTACGAAAGAATTGGTAGATTTACCATCACACAAAAAACAGTGTGTAAAGACAGATTTAATGACAAAGTTGCTTGGAAGTAATCGGCTTTGCTCTACTGTCCACAAGATAAATAATCTACAGTTTGTAACATATTTGTTTTGAAAAGAGCAACTGCTAAGTTTCTTGCCGGCTCTTACAGCAGCTCAGCAGAATTAGCTTTCCGAACCGATGGTAGATCCTCGATTTATCATAAGAACCAGAAGTTGGCCTACATTAAATAAATAAATTTAAATTTGAAATCTATTAAAGGCCACAATAGAGAGACCGCGAGTCGGTCATTGCAAAATAAAATTGCTACGTTTCTTTTTCTATTAACCAACTAGTGCATAGAGATTTGATAACAAAGCCACCGTACCGGAATAAACTAATTCATTTGATACGAAGCCACCAGAAGCCGTAATACTCAAGACGTCACCCACATTCACACAAGGCAAGACGTCAGAAGAGACCGTGACGACTCATAAACCAAACAATGACGACAAGATCGCAAATATCATTACAATCCTCGTATCCTCGTGTCACCGTCAGTTGTAGTGTCAGATACTAAACCGAAGGCCTGCTTGGCATCCATTTTGCCGACACGACACCTAAACATCAAGCCATATTATGTTCATTTACAATTCAGTTGTAGGTCATGTTGAAAATCAACAGTTTTCACTTTTGCATACAGCTCTAGCACTGAACTTTAATGAGCTTTTATATCTTTAAAGATAAAGATGTTGTTATTTTATTATGAATTTTATTTATAAGTCGCTTCTGTGTTACCCAGTCGATAATTAAGTGTAAATTATTGATGATCACTTTCATGGACCATGATTTTTTCAAAATCTGAGTATAAATACAGCGTTTAGAATTTCTAACATTGTTTAGCTATGATACTCTATATGATCTCTTTTTTTTGTAATTTTAAATACGCACACCTAAAATAAAATAAAGAATAAAACAACCAATTATGATAAAAGTAAATAAAAGATCCCTGGAAAGAAATCAATATTCTTCTTTTGTTCGTCAATGGCTACTTTAGTTCCAAACCAACCCGATACACTGATCAAATCTCTGCACAAGGAATGACATTTGCATTAACGTGAAACTCTGTGAAGCAAGTCTGTCCTCGTGTCCTAAATTAGAAGAAAGAATAAAAGAACCAATTATGATAAAAGTAAATAAAAGATCCCTGGAAAGAAATCAATATTCTTCTTTTGTTCGTTAATGGCTACTTTAGTTCCAAACCAACCCGATACACTGATCAAATCTCTGCACAAGGAATGACATTTGCATTAACGTGAAACTCTGTGAAGCAATTCTGTCCTCGTGTCAGCAACAGCCTGGTGGCCGCGTCGCGAACAGAAATGGAGCAATTTGCATCTCTCGGTGCAAAATTAGATTTGCGACAGCCCAACGCCGTCTATGTACATGCGTCACACGAGTTTGTCTGGTGAGTAGGCCGGGGGAGCTAAAATGAGAAGTTATGCTCTCAGATATAGCTGACGATAATTTACAACTTAACTTTGTGTGTTGTGAAAAGTTTTGACGCGTTCGAATTTAATGTACCGGCAAAATGGGATTTTTGAATTACGGAGTTTTGAAGTACAATACTTTGAGGTTTTTTGCTCTCTTTCCCTTCGTTATAATCGTTAGGTTTATTCTTATTAGCGTAACGTAAAACGTAATGATAAAGATTTTCCATTATATTATTGCTATTGAAAGTATCTTAAATACTTTGGCATATGACTTAGCCGAGTCAAGAACAATTTCGACTTATAAGTTAGCTTTGATCTGTTTTCTAAAACGGCTTGACATGCTTTACGAGACAAGTAATAAATTAAAAGCAAAAATTGGGAAGTTTATAAGCCCTCCACTAACCAGCTTGGTTTAGCATTGCTTAACTAGTACAATCAAATTATGTGAGGTCCCTCAACAAATTCACTAGATTATAGAAACAAATCGACGCTCTATGTTAAAACTTGTAGCTTATAACATTAGAATAAAAATAGAGTCGTTGAAATCGTCGAAGGTACGCAAAATATTCTTCTAAAGAATACATTATCTTGAAAAAAAAGTCTGTAAAAGCTGGCCTGAAAGTTGCATAAATTAATGACACCTTAAATAAACAACGACTGAACATAAAAAATCCAGACGCAATCGCTGTACTAAAAATAAAAAAGAAACTCAATAAAACTGGTCCGCAAGTTATAGATTAAAGAATGAAAGGACAAAAACAAAAGACAATTAATTTCTTTTACCGAGAAATTTCGTGGGGGACTACAATAGGATTCATGAATTTTAATGTCGGTAACGTTACGAATACTTTGGAAATTGAATTGCGGACTCTGTCTTGGACTTCATCCGTTGTGTGTTCATCCGTGAACTTTCTTGGAAAAAGTCTGTGCAATACCAATTTGTAGCTTATTGAAATCATTCAATCGTATCGCATACATGTACGTACGGAATAAATTATTTTCATGTACTGTTTTTATTTTATTACCTTCAAAAAATTATTTAGGACCAAAAAGGATTGCCAATGGCCTGCATCGTAAATATATAACACTAGCTTTTGCTCCCGCGACTTCGTCCGCGTGGAATTAGATTTTGGGGTGGAATTTTCAAAAACTGTGACACACGTACTTCTTTATTTTTAAATGAAAGCTCTATAATACCAACTTTGATGGAAACAGCTTGAAAAATGACGGACTTTCATATAAACTTCCATCCCCTATTTAAACCCCTTAGGGGTGGAATTTCCAATAATCCTTTCTTAGTGTGCGCCTACGTCATAAAAGGAACCAACTGTAAAAATTTCAAGTTTCTAACTTCAGTAGTTTAGGCTGTGCGTTGATATCTCAGTCAGTCAGTCAGTCAGGACTTTGAATTTTATATATATAGAATACAAACGGTCCCCGTATAATGAAACTAACATCCGAGAGGTTCGCCGGATATTACATCATTTATAACGATGAACAATGTTGTGTTAAAACCGCATACATTTATTACAAGCAATAAAGCTCAAAAAGGATTGAGCACGTGTCATGGCGGGCGGATTGAAGCCCATAATTGCGGGGTCAATGAGATAATGCAGTACAAAATAACATCACTCGACCGGTTTGGAGACATTGAAAATGAAGATTGCGTAAGTGACATCGAGTATCCTGTTTAAGTGGGACAATTGTTGTTTAAGATTACTTTCATCGGATGAGCCGCCCACGATGACACCAAGATTTTATACTTTACATTATTTGCAAATATTGTAGCCGGTTCCATATTCCAATTATCCGTGTAAAATCACATGAAGAGGTATTTCCTTTTGTATCAACTAAGCCCTTAACTCCAGCACCTTGTGAACATCAAGCTCTTCGAAAAATTTTCCCTTATCATTTCTACTTCATATTGCGATTCTGATTCTCCTACTGATTTCCTCAAAAAAAATAGTTCAAAATTATTTTCATGTAGGCTAAGCTGTTGTTCTTATGATACATCAAGACTCTACCACCGGTTCTACCACTTTTCTGATCTTATCTCGCAGGGATACTCCAAGCATAGCTCTCTCCATCGCCCGTTGAGTGACCCTGATTTTTCTTATGAGGACTTTTATCAGTGGTCGGTTGAGAAAGAAAAAGAAGAAGAAGCTCTTAGCTGCGACCTCACCTGGAGACTAGTGACGATGCAGTCTAAAATGGAAGCGGGCTAACTTGGAAGGAATATGATAAGCTATCGAGGCTTCTTCTATTTACAAGTCTGTTTCTTTCTTATTTTTGAAATTATGTTTCGTATATTGTTGAAGGAAAAAGGTCTGGTGACGTGAAACGCATATTGATCCAGCTCAATCAACACTTATACCTACGAGTAATTGTACAATGGAATAAAATGTAATTTTTGTCCTTGATAACAAAGTAGCACATAAATGACATCATCATATCACACCTTTAGAATTAAATTGTCCTAATTAAAAAAATAGTATCTGCGGGCAATGAGCAAAAAAGAATCCAAAAAGGTATATTGTTGAGTAAATATATCTCTGCCGTGTTTTAATAGGAAAAGTTTTTTTTTTTTGCAAATTTTGTTATATATTGATCTTTATACATGGATTGTTAATATTATATTAAATTTAAATGTATTTAAACCGAAGTTACATGAAGTTTTAGTTAGGTCTATATAATTCTAAAGGTGCGATGTTTTGAATCTTATCTAAAACACTGCGCCTTCAATAAAAAATAAAGCAAATTCTTTGTTATCATTGAAAAATATGTACTATATAACGTACAACGTTTAAAGGTTTATGTAGATTCTTAGTCAAAGTATGTTTCACAACCTTCTAATACGCTAACGAAGTCACACATAACTGTTACTATATTAAGTGATACATGCATAAGAAAATAACATTTATAAAGCCCTATTAATAATCCTATTACATCAATAAAAGGTGACAGAAATAGACCACGATATTGACGTAAATGTTATAAAGTGTCGAGAACCATGGGAGGTCATGGCGTACCAGACATGCGTGAGACGCGACCAGTTACAGAAGAACTCTGACAACCAATTCATTGCCACCATCAAAAGGTTGATAACTAAATGTAGAGAGGGGCAGGGAAGGCCAAGCGAAACTGGTTGTACACACCATGAGTCATTGGTTGACTCAGCGGCGCCTGTGGACTTTCCTGCATAAAATTTCAATTGATTAATTCTTCTATTTTTTTCAATTGATTAGCTTCGTGTTGCACCACAACGTTATTGTCATGATTTTCATCTCTAATTTTATACCACCCACACAAACGAAGCTTCATTCTTATTTTAATAAACTTTATTAGATTATTAAATTATACAAATTTTGTGCATGTTCTTGAAAGTAAAGTAAAGAATTCTAGATGTGAAATTTTGAGACCATGTAATTTTGAAATTGTATTAGTATAATAACATAATTACTTGTATTCTTGTAGCATGTACCTAAAGCAACAACTGCGAAAAAGATTGTACTGTGCTTAAAAACTATAGTATTTGAGAGAGGAACCAACTTTAATAAAATAAGTAAACCAAGTTGTTACTTGGTTTTGTATCACGTGACTACAAAATGAAAACCAGTTTTAAAGTAAAGCTATTTTGATTTGATCAGCAGATTTTTTTCGATAAAACTAGTTGTTATAATCAAAACAGGCTATAAAAACTAGTGCTTCCCACAGCAATTAAAATAAATGATGCTATTACAGTAGTATACCAGGTCTAAATGCTAACATTTTTGATAGGTCAAACAAGTTTTTCCTCTATTTTCAAAACAAAATAAACTAAAAGTATCGTAGTAGATAAATTATGTAGTAGTCGAATATAATATCAATATTATTTTAACGAAGACATAATCTATTACTAACAAACGTTGACTGAAACACAAGATTAACCATGTGTTAACACTGTTACGTTACCGTTAACCAGTATTAAGTCATTAGTTTTCGTTAAACTCAAGTTGCTACTTTACTTTCTTATAAGAGACGTTTTGAAGAAGAAAGATGATGTTAGAAGAAAATATCTAAATAAAAGTGAATTAATCAATAAACAAATCGTTTTTACAAGAAAGCAACGCTAAAATATTAAAAACAGATGTTATTTTAAGTTTTAACGAACTTAAGTTACAATAAAATTGATACTCGTAGTCAGAATCAACGAGCAATAAGTTCGCTAAACGTTATAAATGTCAGACCATGTAGTACAATAAAAATATCCTGTAAACCAGTTCTGCCAGTTGCAACCTTGGCCTAAAGTTAAACTGCTTCAAAAGCTTTTAAACTTTGCTGATTCAAATCCAAGCGAGTTTGTTTTAAATTGTCTTTGGTTTTATTTAAACTTCGGAACGCGTTTGTGCAGTTTGAATAGACGAATGCAAAGTTAGAAATAATATCGTGTTTTGTTCGTATTTTTTACATTACTAGATAATGCCCGCGACTTCGTACGCGTGGATTAAGGTTTTTGATAAAATTAGCCTATGTGTTAATCCTGGGTATGAGCTATATCCATTCTCAGCCAAATTGGTTCATTGGTTATGGCGTGAAGGAGTAACAAACATACACACCCACACTTACAAACTTTCGCATTTATGATATTAGTGTAACAAAGAGAATCTGCAAAACAGCAAATTCAATATTTAGCGATCATACAAATGACGATGTTAGTAAAATAAAAGGTGAAAATAAATTCTTTTCGGATTTTTATTTTACTCTTATGCTGAGATCTATAGAGCTTGCTCTTGGTCTTAAGACCGAGCTAAGTCAGACTCTGTCTTAAGACAGAGTTAAAACGAGACACAAATACGCTCCAACATAAATCTGTCTCATTTTAACTCTGTCTTGAGTCTAAGCAGAGTAAGAATGCACTCTTTAGATTTCAGCCTCAGAAATCAGACTCAACATAATCTTTTATAAGCAATTTTAATGATAACACGTTAAAACTTATGTACCTATCTACAGCGAATATTATACATCGATGCCTATCTAATATTAGAAGTAAGAATTCGGTAACATAATTAATAACAATGCGCTGCGTACAGAAGATAACGTTAAATATCTAGGTATGTGGTTGGATCGCTCCTTGAGGTGGAGAAAACATATCAATGAGGTTAAAGAGAAGACCTTAAAATTTCTTAACGTATTCAAGGTGCTAGCAGGTTTGGGTTGGGGATTACATCCTCAACATTTGAGACGGCTGTATATAGCTCTTATTAGAAGCCGATTGGATTATGGCTGTTTTCTGTACGCGGACAGCTGCAATTCGCATCTTAGAAAATTGGATAGGGTGCAGAATATGGCTATGCGGATCATAGGTGGCTTTTTAACAAGTTCTCCTATCCATGTTATGGAGGCAGAATTAAACTTGCAGCCTTTGGGTATTCGTAGGAGTTTTTTGGCTGGCAAATTTTTATTGAAAACCAAATCTCTTTCTAGTAAAGCAGGATTGATTGACCTTTTACAATTACTGCTGTCGCGTTGTACGCCTAATTTCTGGAAAAGGAGAAATATCCCCTTGCTTGCGTGTTCTCAGAATGACTGGGCTGATACTTCAATATATTCCAGTAATAAATTAGAAATGTTTAGTTTAGATTTGTGGGTTAGTAAAATAGATCTTAGTGATGTTTTATGTATGAATATTGAAGGTATGGATCAAGCCAAGGGTCGATATAGTGTCGTTGATTTGAAGCAGATCTGTACTAGATACCTAAATAACAAATTTCCTAATTATTACCAAATTTATACAGACGGTTCTAAAAACTCCAGTAATTCGGGTGCAGCTTTTTTTGATCCACAAATGGATATTGAGGCAAAATTCAAAATTGAAGCTAGAATTTCCATTATGCACGTGGAACTACTTGCTATTCTTGAAGCATTATCCTACGTTAGCCCTATTTTATTTGATAGATTTGTAATTTTGACAGACTCTAAAAGCGCGCTTCATCACTTGGCTAGATGCTCCTCGACGTTTCGAGGGCTACCTATAGCTTATGAAATTATTAAAATCCTTTTTTTAAACTCTCTAAATAAAACAATCAAAATCCAGTGAATTCCATCCCATATTGGCATTACTGGTAACGTTAAGGCAGATCAGCTGGCTGATATGGCTAGCTATGAAGGGGTGTCAGTACTAGTGTTACCTTTTTATACCGACTGTATAAATTTGTTGAAAGAAAAAACCAGAGCCTTATGGAAGGAGTACTTTGACCTTCGCTCGAAAGATAAAGGTATCTGGTACAGAACTGTCCAGTCTGAACCGTTTACATCTTGGGTCAGCAACTGCTCTTTAAGCCGAAGAGATGCTGTAGATTTAATGCGGCTTCGTTCCGGACACATTCCATTTGCTAAATTCGGTTTCTTAATGAAAAAAGTTAATACACCAAATTGTCCCGATTGTGACAAGCCTGAGGACGTAATTCATATTTTACTGGAATGTGTCCGCAACGAGGCCGAGAGATGGGACACTTTTGTTCGTTATCCCATGCTCCGGCAGATCGGCGGCTGCAACAGCGCTCTGGCTCATCCTCTGTCGGATGAGGCTAGAGCGCTGGTGCGGCTGTATAGGAAGTGCGTGAGGCGAATAATTTAAATTTATTTTTATTGAGGTCTAATGGAGTGACCTAGTCCTTATGGACCAAACTCCGTAAATAAAGATTTAAAAAAAAAAGTAAGAATTCGGTAACATAAGTTTTGATAAAAGTGCAATAATATCAATTCGTAGCTGGTTACGAATAACAGTTACCAACGTGGATGGCAGGCAAATAACAACGTACACTTCATTTCTTGATATCGACCCAGATAAAGACCATAAAATGAAAATACAAAGCCTTCTTTCGCACTCAAATATAGCAAAAAAAAAACAATCGACACCTTGTACACCAATGACCTTGCGACGAAACGTGACCTAATGAACCTTAATACAAGTGTGAGTAAATTGATGATTGGAAAAATGTTGCAAAAGTAAATATTAAAAAGCAAGCCATAATCAACAATATAGCGGATGAAATAAAGACTGTTTTACTTCGGCATCAAGTGATAGGTAAATGATAATTTCTGAGTCAAGCGCCGGCAAATTTTTTGAGAGGCGTCGATTTCAATTTTGTGTAATGTAAACATTTAACCATTATAACCTGGGTATTGTTCTGTTTGAAGGAATGCGTCAGTCAGATACAGGAGTCGATGAACTTGCAATTACACGTGCTAAAGATCAGACTAATAGAGAACAGATTAATTCGAATTGGGCTTTGATTTGCAGTTTTTGAATTTAAAAATTAAAAAAAAAAAATTATTTCATATAGTTAAGTAACCTTTGGCTTTTAAGACGTCAAGTTATTACTTGTTACAATGTCTTGTGGGCAGGATACCAAGCCGATTGTTCCCAGGCAACTTTGACAAAAATCATGAATCTTCTTGGTACGTGATTGAAGACAAAACCAACAAACTAATACAATTTCGCAATAAAGATTTGAAAGAAAGAAAGAAAACTATTTTATTTGATCAATACAATTCTTAATCAACTAGAATAAATAATATAGATAATCGCATTTGATCAAATAAGGTCCCCACTCAGCATCATGCTGCAGCGCTGGTTTTGAGTGGGAACCTTATGTGAGTTCAGTCATGGATACATATGCATACGGATATATATACAGATACAAAGTAAAATGAAAAGAAATTTTAAGAAAGAGCAGCATGGTAAACAGAAAGATTTCTGCTTACCATGCTGCTCCTATTGCAAGAAAACCATGGAATGCACATCAGTAGCGTTAGTATAAGATTTAATCCGATTGATCGTATTCGTATTCGATGACATTAGCGTGAAAGTAAATTGAACCATAAGTGTATTGAATTAGAGCTCAATGTCATGTATGCATTTACGTTTCCGTTTACGGATACGCTCCAAATTAAAATCGGTTGTACTGAATTTGTGACTTTAAAAATCAATACTAATAAAAATAATACAATTATAAAATAATGTCATTTAATACGAGTACGATCAATCGAATCTATACTTTTGGTGGAATGTGTCCGGTATCAATCTATTAGAGTCCGGTTGATGGATTTAAGACTGAACAGACTGCACGTTGGTGTCTTTCACAATTTATTGGCAAACCCAAATTCTGACGAAGCGTGCAGTTTGTTCAGTCTATTCATGTGTAAATAGTATTTTAGTTTTATGTTTTGTAAATAGTTTTTAGGCTGACATACGTCCTAACGTAAAATATACGTAGCCTTCCAATAAAAGATTTAAAAAAAACCCCCGCAGATATTATCTTAAAGGAAAAATTACGCAAGAGCCTTCAGCTACTCAGACGGGTAATTGCTTAATTGAAGATGTTGTTAGTCTTTTTATAGCCAATGACTCAAACCTCGTTAGTTGTTCAATCAGAAAAAATCTACAATTTACTTGGTTAGCGCAATTTATTTTAATTTGCGTTTAACACTCCGCCATTGCTTTATTTCTGCGGTTTATACCTAACTAGTTGACGCTCGTGACTTCGTTCGCTTGTTTTAAATTTTTTTAAATCCCATGATTTGATTTTACGGGATAAAAATCAAATCAAATCAATTTATTGCTAATTAAACAGCCAAACGCGCGAACTGACAAACTTGTGAATTCAAAATAGTCGTTAAGTTTTCTGAAATTATCCAATTTTAAATCCCCGTTTCGTGGTCACGTCATAACTTGAGAAGGACATCACTGATTTCATTCTCCTGTTTTTTTTTTAAGTATCTAATACTTTATAGAAGGTTCTTGAGGAAAGAAAAGTTAAAAGAAAATCGGGCAGATTTCCCCGGAATCAAAAACCCTTGAACCACGCGGACGAAGTTGCGGGCATGAGGTAGTCATCGATAAAAAAAATCCTCCCTTAGTCGGGTTTAAAACATGAACAAAAACGTTGCGAAGAAAAAGATATAAGTACTTATTTTTACACAAGCAGTGTCGTAACAGTTTACGAGCGCGCTCGTACATAAGCGGCCCGCGGCGCCGCGCCGCTCGTCTGAGCACAGATCGATCGACAAAACCTCTTGGCGACGTCTAGGGTTTATCTAGATCCGAGAAATTGCTTACTCGGCTCGAATCTCGGCGAAACCGCTTGAGATCTTTCTTTTTTTATATAAATAGAGACAATACAAGAGATGTTATGTCTAAGTGGCGAACTGTGATAAAGTGTTGTGTATTTTTCCTAACGATTTTATTCCGTGGATCCAGAAACTTCCATGTTTTCTCTATGATATTGTATTTTTTTTTATTCGGTGACAAGATAGCCCTTAACTGCGATCTCACCTGATGGTAAGTGACGATGCAGTCTAAGATGGTAGCGGACTAACTTGGAAGGGGTATAGCAGTGTAAATTCAACCCATACCCCTAATCAGTTTCTACACGCCATCGTGCCAGAACGCTAAATCGCTTGGCGACACGTCTTTGACGGTAGGGTGGTAACTAGCCACGGCCAAAGCCTCCCACCAGACCAGACCAGAGACAATGTATAAAAAGATGTTTTCGATAGAAAATATATGGCACTGGCACTAGCTTATTCCCGCGGCTTCGCTCACGTTAA
This sequence comes from Hipparchia sbordonii, assembly GCA_038048805.1. Lineage (NCBI taxonomy): Eukaryota > Metazoa > Arthropoda > Insecta > Lepidoptera > Nymphalidae > Hipparchia > Hipparchia sbordonii. Next base: position 870,847 of record CM076112.1, read on the forward strand.
GTTAAATTTTTCAAACCCCCATTTTACCCCCGAAGGAGTTGAATTTTCAAAAATCCTTTCTTCGCGGATGCCTGATGTCGTAATAGCTAGCAGATACAGATTCTATATGCCTTTCAGCTCGATCTGACCAATAATTAATTTGAGCTGTACTTTGATTGATCAGTCAGTCAATCAGTCAGTCGGTCACGTTATCCTTTTATATATTTAGATGACTAACGTTGGCAGCTTCGTTCGGATTATGAAAAATTTATATTAGAAATTGCAGCAATTCAATTTATCCTATCCCGAGGGATTTTATTATATACAGACATGATATATACATTCCCAGATATTAGCACTTACATGCTTTTGAGTCTTTAACAATTTATTATAGTTACGGAAATATTTTTTTAAGAGTATAGCCAAGTTGAACTTGACTAATATTCTCCTTTCCCCTCCAAATAAGCGGAAAGATTGTGCAAGGAGTGGGTACGACAATGATGCAACGGGCGGGGTTCGACCCTGTGACCTTTAGTTTTCAATCCGCACCTTTAACCGTAAGACTATAAGGACGTTAAAACTAAAAATAATGTTACTTTAATCCTCTGTTTACACTATCCCGTAGAAACAACTTCTATCCAATAATGCCTAAAGCAAATTTTCCTCCAAGTATTTGTCCACGAAATCTTTATCAATAAAGAAAAGCTATTTAGCCTGAGGCTCAAAAGGAAATACGAACACAATTTTTGGCTTCGGGATAGTCATATTATCTCTACCAATCGAATAAATCGACTAGCCAGTTTCAATATTATGTGACTTTTCTCCTATTTTCGAAACGTCTGTCTGTTACATCTACCTACTAGTGTTAGATGTTATGCCTGTAATGTTAAGTTTTTTTTATTCGATGACAAGATAGTCCTTGACTGCGAACTCACTTGATGTTAAGTGACGATGCAGTAAAGCACGATGGCGTATAGAAACCGATTAGGGGTACAGGTTGAAACTACACTGCCATACCCCTTCCAAGTTAGACCGCTACCATCTTAGACTGCATCGTGAAAAGAATTGCTATTTTTTTAACAATGAAACTGTTATGTGAGATGGATATTAAAGTTATTCCATAATTTTTTTTGTTCTCAAAATCCAAAGGTAATATGTATTTTTAGGTGTATAAATTACACCGATATTAATGATTCTTATTTCACGGAATAGACTAAAGTTTGAGGATGGTCTCATTTAACTTTTAAAAATTTGTCTCTCGGGAATAAATTCTGATTTTAAATGCGTGAAATTCAATTAGTTTCTTTAGAATACGGAACATTAAAAATATTATTTTAATACCAAGTCTTTGTTCTGACTTTTAAATATCATCAAATAATAAAGTAAGGAATACTATGTTTAATGCATCAAACGGACCCGTCTTTGATTTTCCTAGAATAAAAATATCGAAAGTTCTGAGTTATTGTGATGCAATTCTTCAGACTTTTCTTGAAGTAAATAGGAAAATGATTCGTGGGGAAACCATGAAAAGGGATTTGCATCACATAAACGGATATGGAACGTTTTTCTATTTCCTTGAGCTTTGTAAATGTATTGAATTTTTAGTTCACTTAAAAGTATTTTAATATAGGTAGTAATCCTACTAATATTATAAACGCGAAAGTTTGTAAGTATGGATGGATAGATGGATGGATGGATGTTTGTTACTCTTTAACGTAAAAACTACTGAACCGATTTTTCTGAAATGTGGCATAGAGATAGATTATAGTGTGGAATACATAGGCTACTTTTTATCCCGGAAAATTAGAGAGATCCTGCGGGAATTACAAAATTTTAATCCACACGAACGAAGTTGCAGGCATCAACTAGTTGAAAATAAATAAAGCCATTTATTTAAGTACAGTAATTTCAAGGTATGTACATTGTACTCGTATGTCGTGTGTTTTAATTATGCGAATTCTTGAAAAAGCACTTTTCCATCCCAGTCGGATATTCCGCAAAGAAATTCCGCACGTCTGTTACGTAACACTGCAGTTTTATTTCAAGAACTTCAAACTTTCAAGTTAAATATGTGCAAATAGGTATTTGGCATATTTGGCGAGGCGAGCTCGTCGCCGCCTGCAAATCGATTGGCGAGACGGCGTCGGTACGTCCTGCCAATTTGGAAATGTCTGGAGAATTCCATCCTTTGTTGGCTTTGTTTCGTGGATTATTCCTACAAAATACATTTTATTGAAAATTATTGTGGAGTGGTGGCTGGTAGATGGACAGACATTTTGAAATAAAAATAGCTTTTCCTAGTTACTTTAAATATTTTTTACACATACATGGCAAGACAGACCTTGTCATCGATCTCACCTGATGAAAAGTGACGATGCGCTCTAAGATGGTAGATGGTAACTTGGCAGGGGTATGACAGTGTAGATTCAACCCATAGCCCTAATCGGTACACGCCGTCGTGCCGGAACGATAAATCGCTTGGCGGCACGTCTTTGACGCTAGGGTGGTAACTAGCCACGGCGAAAGCCTCCCACCAGACCAGACCAGAGACAATTTAGGAGTTGTTGATTTCCAAATTGCCCCCGCCGGGAATCGAACCCGAGACCTCCCAGATATAAGACCAGAATGCTCACCAATGCGCCGGAGAGATCGTCCTCTAAGAAGGTGTAACTAGGTCTACTAGGTAGGATAAAGAAGAGTCCACAAGACCACGTTCTGTGGCGAAGCTTTGTAGGGGCCCGTATTATACAGTAATCTCTATCGATATCGGTCCAACAAAAGTCTGACGTTGTGAATAGATCTTACTTTTTAATTTGTAAATGATGTTCAAAGAAGTAAATTGTTTGCAAAGTAAATAGATACCTACTCACAATGAAAGATTTATTTCGTCAGTATAACATCCCAAAATTAAACCCCTATTTACACTCGTACGTATTTACTTACTTGGAACAGCGTAAATACCAATTAATCCTATAAAATACGTAATTCAGCATTTCTGAAATTACCAAGAAGCGTGAGTCCTAAGTAATCATCGTTAAATTCCAAAGATTAAGCACAAAATTATAATAACGCTGAATAAAATCAGGAGAAATTGCAAATACAATTTTCGCAGCCTCAAAATATTGCCAAGATTGGGTCTTATCTTAAATTGAAACGCAAATCTCCTCGTAATATCTGTTTGCTGCCTTGACCGACGCGGTTATTCTGTAGAACGGTATGGGCTTTATCACAAAAACTGATTCTGCTGGACAAATTGATCAAGTGATCAAGTGATTTGAGACAAATTATATTTTCGCCTCTCAGGAATCTGGAATTTTTTTGCAGCTTAATCATGTATGAAATAAGATACGTGATAACACTTAAATTATTATATTTTAATAGTCTATGAGAAATAACTTTTAAGAAGTATTTGTACTTAAGCCAATACTGTGGTTTCTTAAAATAATCGAAGTCATAAAACATTTCTATATTCATTGCGATTTTTATTCGTAGTCATCGAATATTGTATTCTACGAAACTATGCTCGTAATAGGTATATTTGCATGGAAATGTTTCAATTTACATTTTTATGAATTTATAAAATGGAATAACGAAACGTAGTCACGAGAGTGCCAGATGTTATTATTTAAATAAATTCTGATTCTGATTCTGTGTTATGTTTTGGATGCTACAAAAGAAATGTAACATTTTTTTCTGAATTTCTTCGAATTTATATCAGGTACTTTTGTTTAAATGACATACAACTTTTGGTACTTTTTTAGTATATCACACAAAGTAAATTATAATATACACTTGTACAAAATAAGCGCCATCCTTTGGGGAGTTGTTGAACTAAAATCCGAGTCAGTTTCTATACAATAGAAAAATGTTCTAATTGCAAAGGCCCTGGTACATCACAAGCGAGCAATGCCGCCCCTTGACGGGTTGAACCACACCATTGACATTTAAAGTTTACGGCGACCCAAATCCAGAATGATAAGCCAACATGGGATATAAACGCGTCCCTTAGGTCACGGATCCACGGGGCCATAAACAACATCCCGAGGGCCATTCGGAACGTTCTGAGACATAAAACGGGCCATTATCGGGGTCATAACGAATCACAGGGAAACGTGTCTCGTGAGGACCCTAATTAATAACGGCCGTCATACACAGCTCATCTACTTGGAGTTTTGAAGCCATTTGGGTAATTCAGGCTCGGATTTATGATACCCATTAAATCAGGGCTTAGCGGACCTAAAGTATAGATAAGACCCTATAAATATGTCATAGTTTGTCGATTATGGGTTTAATGCTAGAAATTACTCCCATCACAGCAAAGTTTTTTAAGCTATTGCATAGCTTCTATCGCGGGCCTTGAGCGTGGAGACCGAATCCAGAAATTCCGTAACGAAAATAACCTGACACGGGACTCCTCTAACCGCTAGATGGCGTTGATAAAAAATGCTATGCAATAGCTTTACCGCGGCACTCCCCGAGTGCCACACGTCTTTTTTTTATTTTAAAAAAGAATATAAGCCGAGCTGAACTTGTCTTATATTCTCCTCTCCCCTCCGAATAAGCGGAAAGCGTATGCTAGGAGTAGGTACGACAATAGTGTAACGGGTGGGCTTCGAACCTGCGACCTTTCAGTTTTCAGTCCGTACTTTTAACCGTTGGGCTATTGAGGCTTCAAGTTATGCACAACAAGATATTTTACATCGATCGAATACATAATATATGATCTTGTGCCGATAGTTAGTTCAGTTACAGTATTTAAGTTGTAAAATAGACAACCTATCACTATGCATGCAGTGTTTACCTATAATTAGTTTAACGTTTTATCTAAGTATCTAAGCATAGTTTTATTTAATTTAGTTTCTTTTGCTTTATATAAATGTGCGAGCTATTGGTCAACCAAATAAATTATTTAAAAAAAATTCTCGCAACAAACAAGTATCTTGATTGAACACTTTAATCGATTGTCACCACAGTTGAACGTAAGCCTACCGCAAAATGAATATTAAATATTTATATAACTGAAGCACTTAACCTCGTATTCATTTAGTGTCGATTTCCATCGCGGTTCTGGGAAGCCGTCAATTTGTCTGCACTTGTGAAGAGCACAAAAATCTGCACTTACATCACTTTACGACGGAATTTTATGGCTGTGGTGTAAACAAACCACGATCAATATAGTCCCTGTCATTTTATACAAAAGTATGAGATGGATAGATTTATTCACTGTTATATTACTAAACGAATCCTGAATTATGCGCATAAAATATCGTGAAGTGATGTAATGAAATACAGCTACTAGCTGTAAGCATATAGAACTAACTTCTTATTGCACTAAAATTTCACTTGCAGCACTTTACGTCGGGTTCAATTTGAATGTAAAGTAAGGCAACGTATGTTTATTTGCAAATATAATAAACAAATATAATCATAAATGTTTATATGCAAATATAATAAATGTTTATATGCAAATATTATAATAAACAAAATGTCAAATGTACTGTGTCAAAAATTTAAAAGGACTTTAATTTGTAATTGTTTCGAGGTTTATCCTCATACTAATATTATAATTGCGAAAGTGTGTTTGTTTTTTGATTTGTCCTTCAATCACGTAGGAAGGGAGCAATAGATCGACTTGATTTGCATGAGTATGAGGACTTGGAAAGATACATAGGCTACTTTTATTCCGAAAAGACTCCATTAGTATTTTTATAAACTGTCAAGCGTACGAGGCACTATGCGTCGGATTGCAGACTTCTCAAAAGGTGAAAATTCTCCACTTACGTCACTTTTCATCGGAATTTTTTATGCATGCCACGGATAAAACGCTTTCCGTTTATGTCTTATATCATGTGCAAATTATGAGTCACAATTTTTATGAGCCAAATGCATTCAAGGTTTCCGCCATAGCATATTATGCAAAACAGGCAAACAGAGATAAGACGTTTTTGTCTCTGAGAATAATTAGTACATTGTTACCTTAGGGATGAAAGTAACTTATTTAGTCCCGAGACGGGGTTTGGCGCCCGAGCGTAGCGAGGGGGCCTATAGTTCGAGGGACTAAATAAGTCTTTATCCCGAGGTAAACACTGTGCTTTTCATTACGAATATAAGGAAAGTCAAAATAAAAATAGAAATTAGCTAAAGAAAATTGAGTGAACTTTTTGTCTTTACTTTATGAATAAAGTCTATCTTTCTTCTTGTCTATGGATGCACTCGGGTATGTCGTGTTTCATTTGAATTCCAATAAAAATGTGACAACTAGTTTTTTTTAATTATTTGACAGCTGACAGTTGAAAACGATTCTCCCTAGGGCTGAAAAGTATTACTTTCAACCCGCTTCTCAGGCAACTTCAGACCTACTTTCCGTGTATGAGTAATGAAAAAGTAATTTATATAAGTACCAAAAAAAATAAAGAATTCTGTCGTTCTTATGAGGTAAATCATCTATAGCAAACTTAAAAGTCTACAAAAGATGCATTTTTAAAGGGGAGAGTTATAAAAGCATAGAACTTTTTTTTTTTAAATGGAGATATCGGTATTTCTTTTGAAAAAAAAAGAAAACAACATTTGTCTATGCTTTCAAAGCGATCTCCTGTAAAATTTATATTTTCCAAATTCTTAAGTTTTTCGTAGATATGACGATATTACTCTTAGGACTATCAGAAATATCTGACATACCTACTGACTAGAAGATTATGTTACAGGCGTGGGGTAAATGAAGCGCGTAATGGCAGATATTTGTCGTAGTTTGTCATATCATTTAACAATGAAGTACTCTATTATACTCTTCGTCGTTCGGAACAATTTTTTCTCTTGTTTTGTGAGTATATAACTCATCCCTAGTAGAATATCATAGCATACAAACGGACGGGTCAACTGTAATTATATTTTAATTTATTCGGCGATTATACGCAGATTTACATAATAGTTTCATTGTTTGCCGAGATAACAGATTCCGAGGAGGTTCATTTTTGTATTTTATTATTTTCGTTTTAATGACTAACATACAATAGCCTCGCGAATTGAGAGGTAATTTTAAAACATCGTATGGTATGGTTCGGTACCTAAAAATTAAAATCGCGCGCTTGCCTAGAAAATTCCTACTCACTATTGCCTTGAAGATACTTACACTATACGTTGGCAGGGAATATGGACGCTGGAAGAGCGTTCCACACCTTAGGGAGAGCGCAGACTGGCTTCTTTTAGCGTTATCGAAAAACATCGTAAGGAGAGCTGCACATCTGAGAGTTCACCATAATGTTCTTGAAAATGTGTGAACTCCGCCAATTCGCATTAAGCCAGTGTGGTGGACTATAGCCTATAACCCTTCTCTGAAAGGAGACCCAGTAGTGACACGTTGATGGGGTGCTGGTGATGACGATACAAGTTTAATCTTTTGCCTAAAAGGTTTTTCTATGGGCATAAGGAACCCTAATATGATGCAGCTGATATTTACGCCTGCCGTCGCATCGTGATCTCATGTGTTTGGACAGACGACAGCTCGAAGGTCGCCGTGAGCTAATCTTACATATTTTTACGTCTCTTTACGTCTACATAAAGTTGCGAAAATAAACCCGTGTTACCCATTTTTACACGTGCTGAAGCGAATAAACAAACATGTTATTGACATTTCATGATTTATTAGGCGCATAAAAACTGTTTTTGCTCGTAGGTACTTCCATAGGCACTGCCTTTTACTTAGCCTACATCGATCTTTGTTGCGCAATTGTTCTTTACATTGTATAAGTTTTATATGCACCCTAGAGTCTAGACGCAAGAAAGACGCAAGGTATTAAATCAACCAGCAGTAATCCGTACTGCAAATAATATGTATTTTGAATGAAAAAGTGTGTTTGTTTGTTGGTTTTTCTTTCAATCACGCCGCAACGGAGTAATGGATCGACATGATAATTTGCATGGATATAGTTGAGAACTTGGAGTGATATAGGCTACGTTTTATCCCGGAAAATCAAAGAGTTCCCGCGGAATTTTAGAAACTAAATCCACGTGGACGAAGTCGCGGGCATCAGCTAGTGTAATATAAAATTACTGAACTAAAAAAAATGAAAGGCAAAAATTGAAGGAACACTAAACCCATTTTTTTCCAAATGATACTGATGTTTTCAGAAGATATATATGAACTAATGTTCATACTCGTACTTAAAATTAAGAGACACATTAAAGCATGTAACATCTATCTCGTAACCGTATGCAGTTTATTTATGGAACACTTAAAACCCCACTAAGCATGGATAATTCGCCCTCATTTTTCGTACCTTAGCCGTGATTAAGAGAAAAATCTAGATAAAGTCTGGTTTTAGGTCAAACCGCTCAGAAACGAGCTGCCTAATTAAGTGGGCGCGAGTGCGACACATTGCCCCAACTTACATAAAATCACACCACAAGTGGGTACTTCCTGATTCCATGAACCACACTTTGACGAATATACGAATGACGAAAGTGGATTACATGTCGCATCAAAGACTAAATTGAGCGAAAATGGCGAAAATAGCTAATATACGTTTGGCATCTTTAAAACAGTCCAGAGTGTGTTATATTTTTCGCGCAAGCGAAGTGAGCTTATAACTCTAGAACTAATGAACATAATTGCTTCAATTTAAGAAATAATACTTATGTACGCACTTAAATAAGGAAATATTTTGAAAAACTTTCTTCGTGGGGATGTCCAAAAAACAAACGTGAAATAAAAGCAAAAAAACAGTGAAAATATTGAAGACTGTAGAGTGTTTTATGACTGCAATAAGTTTTTGCCCACGGCTTTTTCCAATTGAAGTTCCGTGAAGAATTCCGCGTGGGTTTTTAAAAATTCCACGGCACCCCTTAATTTAAGGGATCCTATGTGACTCTCTATAGGTCTTAAAATAATTATAAATCGATACTTAAAATCATGCTGATAATAATATGTTGCTTTATAGTGAGGGTGATGAGTTGAGACGCGAGATGAATGACTGGAAGTTTTGACAGAACGCGGCTTTGTGGTATTTTCGAGAACACTCTCAAGCTCTCAAAACATAAACTTAATGTGTTTTTAATGTGGTACATACTTATGATCTTTTAAATATATTTAAACTTGGAACGCTGCTTGAATATTAATACTATACTTTATAAAAAAACAGTTCAAATGACTTCTCTACTTCTACTCGTGCGTCTAAAAGTGCTTACTTTATTTTCTAGGTCACATGTACTTACTAGAATATTTTGTTGACCTATATTTTATTTTTTTTTTAGTATTTTCTTCGATTATTCGTTATTCACATACGCTTAAAGACATAATATATAATATTATGTAGTAGGTACTGCTTTAGGTGGCTTTTGCTGACAACTTCATCCACTTAGAGGTAGATTTTTGAAAATTCCGCGGGAAACCTTTATTTTTCTGTGGTAAAAAATACCCCATGTCATTTTTCAGGTTTTTAATTATACCCATGCTAAATATCACTTCGTTCAGTTGCCCCGTTGCTCCGTGATTAAAGGACAAACTTTCTCATACCCGTAATTTTAACAAGGATTAGTTTAAATTCAAATACTGCGTATCTTGCACGCTATTGACAGAAGGAAAGGGCTTACGAGTTTCCCCGAAATTCAGAAACCCTCGTTTTCAATGACGGGAAGTTTCGGGGAATCCAAAATTCTGCGAAGCCTTGCAACGCCTAATTGGATCCGCCCGCCCTAAGTCGGCTTACTAGTGAACACATTAATTGGAAATTATCCGGTTATTTTGCTACAAACAACTAGAAAATCGGTCAAGCAAAAATCCTAATCGCGCACAAGCTGTTCCGTGCTACCACAAAATATAAATTCTTCTTCATAAATAGCAATATTATTCAAATTGAACGAAACTTGTATGTATTATCGTTTTTAAGATAGAGCTGAAACAAATTACGCTGAAAAAAGCTAATTTTCTAGTATCCACTTATATTTAATTTTTTTTTTTAGTTTTGATAAAAAAAATTCAATGTACTACTTATAACGGCTAAAACTGGACCCTAGCGACAGTCAACGAAGACTTTGTAATAGGGTTTCTTTGGCAAACTTTGGGTAAGTATAGTATCTTACGTATTACAATGTTTTACATAACACATACAATGTATGTAAAAAACAATAGACTCGCTTATGTAATCCATAATTATTTTTTTCAGAAACACATTTATTTATATCTATATTTTTTTGAGAAAACATCAAGGTAAATAACAGGTACAAAAGGTTAAAAGAGAAGGAGTGTTACCTACTATTCTATAGTCTGTCTGTATACAACATTCAACTAATCAGAAAGAAAATGTTGTGAAATTAGAAGGAGCTGTACTTACGGCCGGCAGTATATAGCAAGTTTTATCTTGAGTTTTTGCTATTAATTTATAACTAGGCGCTTTTTTTATATATTACAAATATTATTCCCTATGTAGTAACTAGAACCCGTATAGCCGGTAGAATCAGAATACATACATAATATTATATTTTGTACATTTCACAACGAGCAAATGTTAACAAAACGTTGCAGTTTTACTACGTAATACATGTTATTGCATTGAATGACTAGTAAATGGTTTGTCTCGTACAGTTTTAGATAGTTACTTTTGGAATGGAGTCTCGACACGCAACGTAACGGTTGCAGACCAAAAATGTACGAGTATGTTCTGTGATAGGGCTGACTTATATAAAACTTTTTTACCGAGAACATTCCAAACTTATGTATAAAAAGAATGTTCTGAGCTCCGCTGTCGGTTGCCAGCAGGGAGATCCACTTGGCCCTGCTATTTTCAGTTTGGCCATACATCCTATAATTTCGGCTCTAAATTCCAAATTTAATGTTTGGTATTTGGATGATGGGACTTTAGGTGGTGAAGTGAATTCTGTTTTAGACGATCTAGAAAGTATTATATCAAAATTTAAAACTATTGGCTTGGAACTTAACTTCGATAAATGTGAAATTTATATTCCAAATTCTTTTTCGGCTGAATCAAAACTGCATGTACTAAATAAATTTAATGACATAGCTCCTGGTATTAAAATTTTAAACGATGAGTCACTTCGCCTCTTAGGAGCACCTGTTTTAGAGGCTTCAGTACCTCAGTTTTTTAATGACATAATTTCTAAATTTAATAACTCCTCCCATCACCTTTTCGAAATTAACCCTCACATGGCACTTACAATCTTTCGGTTTTGTTTATTTGTACCAAAATTTACTTATTTTCTCAGATGTTCACCACTTTGGAAATTTAACACTTTTTTGCTAAATTTGGACTGTTTTATTAAAAATGCATTAACAAATATTCTAAATTGTCCCATGGGTAATCAGGCATGGTCCCAGGCGTCTCTGCCGATCAGATATGGCGGTCTGGGTATCCGTAAAATCTCCAGTGTTGCGCTGCCAGCTTTTCTTTCCTCTGTCCATAGTACGCATAATCTCTATGGTAAATTAATCTCCCCGTCACTGGGTTCCATAGAGGTATCGTTTCTGGCAGAGGCAAGAAAAGAATGGTCAGTGCTTAGCCCGAGCCGGTTGCCTGTTTCTCTTTGTTCCCAGAGACAGTGGGACGACATTTTGTGTAAAAAATCATTCGAATCCCTTTTAGACCAAACAACTTCAAAAAAAGAACGTGCTCGTCTTATCGCTGTCTCTGCAAAAGAATCCGGCCACTGGCTCCACGCTCTCCCTTCTGCCAACCTGGGAACAATGTTAGACCACACCACTCTTTCGGTGGTAGTCGGTCTTAGGCTTGGCGCCAAAATAACTCAGCCTCACCGATGCCACTGCGGGGACGATGTTGACGCCTACGGTCACCATGGACTCTCCTGTTCGAGGAGCGCTGGCCGCTTCTCCCGCCATAGCTCTCTCAACGATATCATCCGTAGATCTCTTGCTACTGCTCACGTGCCAGCTGTATTAGAGCCTATTGGCTTGGCGCGTAGCGATGGCAAGAGGCCGGATGGTATGACGTTGGTGCCTTGGAGTAAGGGAAGGTCGCTTGTTTGGGATGCCACGTGTGCAGACACTTTAGCTGCATCCCATTTACAAGCGACCTCCTCTGTGGCGGGTGCGGCGGCTACTAGCGCCGAACAGGCCAAGAGGCGCAAATATGAAAATCTTGATGGTAGTTTCGTATTTGTGCCTTTTGGGGTGGAGACCTTGGGGCCGTGGGGCCCGGGGGCTCGAGCTCTTTTTGGAGAGCTATGTAAAAAGATCATCGAGTCCACCGGGGATCCAAGAGCTGGCAGCTACCTTGGCCAAAGAATTAGTTTGGCCATTCAAAGGGGCAATGCTGCCAGCATCTTGGGTACTATGCCGCGCTGCGGTGACATCGATGAGGTTTTAGGTTTATATTAGTTTTAATTTTAGAAATAATTATTATTATTAATAGTTTTAATTTTAGAAATAGTTGTAGTATAATATTATTATAATTTAGATTTTAATTTTATATTATTTTAAGTTTCTTGATTGTTTATTTGAAATGCTTAATTTAAACTTATAAATAAACTATTTAAATTAAAAACTTTTTTTGAGTTAGAAAAATTTTATATAGGTTTTATAAGGGTTTTATAGATGAAAGGGAGTTTTTTTAAATCGTATTAATATTATAAATGCGAAAGTTTGGATGCATGAATGTATCAATGGATGGATATTTGTTACTCAATCACGCCGCAACGATTGAACCGATTTGGCTGGGCACGGAGATAGATTATAGTCTGGAATAACACATGGGCTACTTTTTATGCTGGAAAATAAGAGAGTTCCCGCGGAAATTAATAAACCTTAATCCACGCCAAGCTAAACTTAACTAATATTCTTGTCGTAGAAAGCTTGTGTTAGGAGTGGGTACGACAATAGTCATAATTTTAGGGTTCCTTAACAAAAATCAAACCCTCGTCGAGTTGTGAGCCCTAGGTGAGTGCAAGTCGAGTGACCTATTGCCCCTCTGCGCGAGCAAGGAAACTCGCATCGCCCGCTTCCGGTGTTTGGATGGGTGACTCACGCGCGGCGCGAGCGGAGTAAGTGACCAAGATTTTGAGCTCTTTCCAACTGGACATTAAAGTTTGTTTGTCGTACAATTATTATCTTGTTAATAATCATCCTCATAATGTCATGGCCGACCCACTGTGGAACAGTGATCTCTTCTCAAATTGAAAGGGTTTAGGCAATAATCTACCAAAAAATAATAGTCAAGACACTCTACTAAATGAGGTGTCGCAATTAAGAGGAAATGCGGTCGAAGATACTTTTGAAAATTAGGTATTTGAAAAAGTTATCGCTGTCGCTCTGCAGTTGTTCATAAAGCACATTTGTGCGTTAAGAACAACTGGAGACCAGACTGAATAGCCAAAGTAAAAAGTCATAATTCGAGGTTTGGCTCTCTACTATTTCTTCCTCCAATATTGAACCAATTTAGAAGATCCTTACTTCCTCACTTATATTATAAATGCGAAAGTGAGTTTGTTTATTGGTTTGTTGATTTGTCCTTCAATCACACAGGAACGGAGCAACAGATTGACGTGATTTTTTGCATGATTGCGGTGGCGGGTGCGGCTATTTTTTTTTTTGTAAATTGTCCCCGTCGGGAATAGAATCCGAACCTCTCAGTTATAATACAGCGTTCACCACTGTGCCAGGGAGGTCGTCTTAATATTATATAAATATTTTATGATATTAGTAAGAATACTTACCCATACTTCCTTAACTACCGTGTCATTTCTTATGCTACATACATACATTTTAATGTAAATTGTTCCAGATAACAGCAATTTGCTTTATAAGTACAAAAAAAAAACTAAGTAATTAACAATAATGAAACAAATTGTTCATCATGCGAGTAAACAAGTTATTTACCGCTGCTCGTCGCATATTCGGCCCGTCTCCATTATACCGTTTCGTCCGTCTGGCGGACGGGTGTGACCTTGGCCCTTCGACCTTTCTTTATCTCTGCACGATCGCGTGAAAATTATGTAACTTTGTATGATTAAGGTCACAGGGACATTTTAGTTTAGAATTATTGACCTTCTTTATAGACTTAGACTTAGGAAAATCTAAATGTCTTGTGTATAATTCTGCTAACATTACCAGCAGCCATTTTGTTTGTTGACAAGATAGCCCTCGCGGTCACCTTGATTGTAAGTGATGATATAGTCCAAGGCTGAAATCTGTATACTGTAGGTACTCTCACTCTACTCTGACTCAAGACGAGTTAAAACGAGACAGACTTATGTCAGGGCATATTTTGTGTCTCGTGTTAACTGTAACTTAAGTCTGAACTGAGTCAGAGTACGCTCTCAGCATAAGATGGTAGCGGACTAGGTAGGGACCTCCCAATTAAATTATCCACCACTGCATGTGTGTGGTCGTCACTTGACTATAGCTCCTTTAAATATAGCAATATAGGGAATATTCTTTCTCTCTTTTTGAAACTTCTTTGTGGAAACACTGTGTGCATAGCATAGTTTTGTTAACCATTGTAAAAAATTTTTTTTTTTTAAAAGAGCAACTGCTGAGTTTCTTGCCGGCTCTTCTCAGCAGAATCTGCACTCCGAACCGGTGGTAGATTTAAGACGTGTCATAAGAGCTACAAGTTGGCCTACATGAAATAAATAAATTTTGATTTTGATTCTCTCTCTCTCTGCGTACCGTATTCAGATACCGTTTTCAGATTTTTTCACATAATAAGTCTTAACCACATAAAATTGCGCGGTAAAACATTAAAGAATTCTGTGAATATTTTGGTGCTGATGAATGTGAAATCAGTGACTAATAGATCAGATACGCGGTGCATTGGAAACGGGTGCAGATGGCAGATTGCAGCGGTATGTGACGGTCTTAATTGCCCCCACATTGTAGACTTTCTTTTGTGTTTAGTGTATACGCTACAGCGATGCAAAGTTAGGTCGGATATTGAATTTTATCAATTATGGATAGATAGGTAGAAAATTCTTTATTGCTACACGAAGTTTACTACTATATAGGCTGCCCAATTGTCAAACATTGGGTGGCAGTAACCACGGGGAATGTTCGCTAGAGGCCTAGTCACAACTAACAATACTGGATTAATAGAAATAGGAAATTTTGTTTACTAACACACTAACATAGATGCTAATAAAAATTAAATTTTGTAATACTATGGATTTTATCTGAAATAAATGATTATTTATTTATTTACTTACAGTAATATCTTAAGATTTAATTAATGAGCACAGGTGCTAACAATTTTACTGATTTTTCATGAAGTGTACTGCGATGCACCGTCGTGACCTAATACCTACCAAACTTTTACTTTGTTTATAGGACTTTAAAATAGTTTAGATTAACAACAGCTTATATGTTTAGTTTACTTTAGTAGGCAAGTCGTGGAGATATTTTTTAATTCACTTACGCTCCTTCGTAATTCGATCCGATAGTTCAAATTTTGAGCTAATCACTCGGAATCTCTATTTCTTCTACGGATCTCCCCATTTCTGATTTTTTGACTGATGCAGAGCTAATATTCCAAGTTAGGCGAAGGTTTTCGTCTTCTAAGTAAATTGCATCTACATAGAACAATAATTAATTTGTAAGTCATATAATAGCATTTCATTCAAATTGTCCGTCACAAAGACAATTTACCGGCAAATCCAATACCTAACCGGTACAGCTGCTAAGCCTTATAATACTATGCAACTTATACGGCCTCTGTTTTCGCCTCGATGCTTCCATTATTCTATACTTCTCTATACTTCAATAGCTTACAGTATACGGAGCTGGCTAGAAGGTAAAAGGCGATAGGTTCAAAATGCACGATGCAGCCTAAAATGGAGTTTGCTTACCTAGAAATGCCTATTCATTCTTCATTTAAAGGTACCCTAAGTTATAGTTAGTTGAAAAAACGGAAGCCGGAAGGGCATTCCAAATAGCAGTAGATATTAGGAACGTGGAAGCAAAATACGTTTAGTGCGACATCGTGGAATTTCGACCACGTAGCGGTGCAGATCCATGCAATGCCTTGCAGATGCCTTAAATTCTTGTTAGATAACACCTATCTGTTCGAACGTTGTAGCTGTGATAGCCTAGTGGTTAAGATGTCGGCCTCGGAGGCCTTTTCGGAGGACCCGTGGTTCGATCTCAGGCATCTCATCTCATCTTTGATTTTTTTTGGAGTTATGTGCGATCTAAGCAATTCAATACTTTGTTTAACGATGAAGGAAAAAAATACTAAATAAAAATTAAAAAATTACCCAAAAACATTATATCAGGCCTGCATTGAGTGCGTGGGGCGGCAGCAAAAAGACTATGTTACCATGCGATTTTAGCTATCAAGTCTCATTCGCAAACAATAAAAATAAAAAACTTGAGAGGTGTCAAGGGACACATGGAACGAAGTTCAATGCGAAATAGAAATGAAAATATCTGGCTTGCTTTCTATAAGAGAGAGAGAGACAGACAGAGAAACATGCGACGCCGCACAGCTTACAAAAAGTGTCGTGACAACTTTTCGTAAGAATTTTTTCCGTCTAGCCCCCTTTCACAACGCGCGATAAGGAACTTCGTTCCAATGACAAAACGTATTTTTTAGTCGCAAATAAACTGGTTTTTTTTTTACATTCATTTCAAACTATATACTATATAGAGTTAGGTATTATAATGCACACTACCTACTTAGGAGCAATCTCTACTAGGAAAACTTTAGCAAAGTCTCCATTAGCAATAAAAGTCTCAGTGTAAACAACTCGTAACAAGTCTGCTCCTATACAAGTTATGGCTAGTCTGATATTGACTTCTGCAACAAATAGCGGAAGCTTCTTGGCAGTGGACATTTCACATTAATTAGTATACACCTACCTGTTAGTAAAGGTATTGATTACTGTTGCTATTAGGAAGCTGGGTACTAGCTTATCTCCTCACCAGTAGCTTAAGCACGAACATTTTAACTTTCGAATAGTAAAGGTACTTAAAGTTAAATTCTGTATTTTTTATTCAATGACAAGATAGTCCTGGACTGCGATCTCACCTGAAGGTAAGTGACGATGCAGTCTATGATGGTAGCGGAATAACTTGGAATAAAATACAGGCTGCCTGGCTAAGGCTACTGATCAAAACCAAGACCTCTAAAAAAATAGCATTAGACGCTTAAACTTAATAAACTAATATACATAAGCTGTTTAAAAATGGCGAATTTTCAATTCAATTCAATGCACACACACACAACTAAGTGTTAAGCATGTAATGTATTTTTTGCGCAAAAAAAACTGCGCGCGCGCACGCCGCGCGTGATTGTTGAAATTTTAACAAAAACTACGAAAAATCGTAACAACAGTTTTATTTTTTTATATCATTAACATTCCATTTGCAATAAATCAATTTTTATCAGATAATAGAGTAAAACATGAGTGGAATTTTCCTAAGGTTTTTGTGTCATAGGCTTCGAGCATTAAATACTCTAAGGTCTTCAAAATTATTACAATCATATGATTTATGAGCGTTTTTTGGAAAACTTTTTGTCGTGAAACATATTTTCGATATTTTTATAGGTTAAATTACACCTAAGTGCCTATCTACGGTTTTTTAAAAACTTAACTTTAACAACCTATCCTTATACAAAAACAAAAAAAATTGCATAATTTTTTATGTACTTACCTTTATAATAATATCACACAATTTTTTTTATTAAGTATTTTCTTTTTTTATGATATACAAAATTACAAGTCAAGAAAATATATTAGAAGTAGACATAGGTGAAGCTTATCTCTAAAAAAAGAAATTTCTTCCATCAGTTTCCCTTGAAAGCAGTGGCGTAACTATAGGGTGGCAAGACGGCAAAATGCCACGGGCCTCCAGCAGGAAGGGGCCCCCAGTCAGAGAGGGCCGAAAGCACAAGAGGATTCCAACATTTATAACCATTCCTGTGACTACGGCTAGTGCCCAGTGAATATTTTTTGGGGAGGGAGGGAGGGCCCCATCCGATGAATTTGCCACGGGCCTCAAACGTTATAGTTACGCCTCTGCTTGAAAGTGTACCAATACCTATCCAATCGAAGCAAACAATGTACTGCAGGCGCTAAGTTACTTTCGCCATTTAAAAATATAGTTAGGTTAGTTAGTGCATTGACCCGTTGCATCTAGTACTTTCTCTTACCTACGACTAGGCAGATACTTATCTGGGCTTCCTGTCTACTGCCTAGCGAGTTCAAAATGATCTAATACCAACCATTCACCCGTTTTTACAATCAACAATGTCTAAGTGATTTATAGACTTTATTTCTATATTATATAACCAACTTAGGTATAAGACAAGTATGAAAAGAAAGTAATACAGCCTTGATAGCTCAACGTTTAAAAATGTGGACTGAAAACTGAAAGGTCGGCGGTTCAATCCTCACCCGTTGCACGTTTGTCGTACCCACTCCTAATACAAGCTGTCCATTTATTTGGAGGGCAGTAGAGAATTGTCAAGTTCAGAGTGGCTAATATTCTTTAAAAGGAATGTTCTTCAATTTAAAACGCTCTTTCCTGAATCATCAGCAGGAATAACTAGAGACAGTGGCAAAAAGAGATTCCGATCATAATAATAATATCAGCATGTAAATTATATATTACATTATAAGCCTTTTTAAAAATCACAAGTAAACCAAATAAATAAAATACAATAAGATTCCTTGATAAGTCTTACAACATAATATTTCATTGTGTAAAGATAATAGATAATAACATTAAACAAACATCTCGAATGAAGTTCGACCGATATTAAATGAGTCACTTTGATCAATCAAAGATAATCTAGCTTTTAGTTTAAGCTAAGGTTTAGTTATCTAAAAGTCTTTATAGCCTATCGAAGAAAGAGAGACTATAACAAGCCACCAAAACCACTGTCTTTGAAAATACAGTTTTATCCAGCGAGTATCGCAATCAATTCTCATTGGCAGATAGGTATATTTACAGTAACTAATACTGTTAAATATGTAACTTCAATAAAGTCAAAATAAATCAAAATCGGTCGAATGAGTTGAAGAACATGCTACTTCAAGGAAAATTGGATTTCTAAAGCTTTTCAGATCATTGTTGATATGAAAACTTTTCAATTCAATACAAAAGTAAACTCAAAATGGAATCTAATAAAACTGGAATAATCGCTGTAATCAACCGTCAAAATAATACCAATTCCATTCCAATTTATTTTGTGTAAACTGCGGAACATTTATTAATTGAGTAAACATTGGATAAGTCGATGAAACTTGTACAACTCAATTTACTGTGGATTAATGTTTAATCAGGGGCTCTAAATTTTAATTTTGCGTAAATCTGTAATTTATTATGGCGGTACGAGTATAAAATCATGACTTTTGCTGACAGCCGTGTGGAGTGGACGGTAAATTGATCTTATTCTGAATTCAGTAGATAGATTTCAGCATTAAAGCCTTTTTTTTAATTTGATGACGAAGATGGTCCTTGATTGCGATCTCACCTGATGTTAAGTGATGTTGCAGTCTAAGATGGTAGCGGGCTTACTTGGAAGGAATATGGCCCTAAGATGAAAACATGATGAAGCACGTGGCGTGCGCCAGAGCAGTAAGCAATAAAAACACCATCATGGCTCATTGCCTCTCGTCCATTTGAATGGCGGCTAGCGGAACTGCATCGAACATCTTTATGCATTTGCCTAGTGATGTGATAAATAATGTTCTAGTGTTACTTTAGTTCGTTTGTAACGTTTCCTAAACTACAAATGATCAATGAACTTAGCCTACGACGAATATAATAATTGAAAAGGGGTTAAAATCATTATTGCGCGCATCACGCAAAAACTACAGAACGGATTTGAATGAAATTTAGTATAGTGGTAGCTGATACTCCGGATCAATATATAAGAAACTTTTTATCCTGATAAACAATAAGATTTATCCGGGATAGGGGATTAAAGTTTTTGATGATTTTGCTCCATAACTTGGTCAAATCTAAACCGAATTTGATAATTCTTTTTTTATTATAAATTGTGTACTATTAGAAATAATTTGTTAAATTTTGGTGAAGATCTACTAAATATTATCGGAGATAGAGGACATAACTTCTCGCGGATAGTATTAAGTCATTCTAAACTTTTTTCACGCGGATGAAGTCGCGGGAATCAGTCGGTAAATAAAAAGTTTGCTGAAATAATTTCTCCTCATTTGAATGTAACTTAAATCCGCTATTTTGAATCCAAGCTCACTGAAGCGAACTCTATTCAGCCCATTGTATTGAGAATAAAAGTATCAAAGTAAACTGTGAACATTAAGATTTAAAACAAGACTCAAAGATAAAACCGTTTCGGAACGACGAGCTTTTGTATACTCAATACTTGAATTATTTATTGAAGCTTTTCTTTTTTAATGGGATTAAAGACGCTTTGGGTATTGAATTCATTTTTTTAAGAAAAGTGAAGAAAAAAGTACTTTTTAAACATTTAGTATTAATATATAATTTTTTAGAAATAACTTTTGTTATAAAAATTAAGCTCATATTTTGTCAGCTTTATGAATATGACTGGCAGAAGCCAATAGTGTGAATTTTGTGAAAATATTTTGATCATGTTGTGAACTTTTATTTAAGTAAGTATATTTTCTATAAATATTCTTTTTTGTCGGTATATAGTCGGTCAATACACACATTCAAAAGAGTGAAGCAGCACTATCTCTCGTTATGTGTTTCTTAGTTTATGCAGGCATGTATTATATTATTTATGTATTATATGTATTTATATATTCATATGTATTCTTCGTGTTCATGTAGTTTATGATTTATTTATATTATATATACTACATATAATACCTACGTATTATATGTAGTATATGCAGTATGTAGTGATTAGTGAAGTACATTTTTGACCTATACCACTCTATAACTTCACCTTACTCACTTTCAAGCTGGAAGAAATTTCTTTTTTAGAGATAAGCTTAAGTTATGTCTATTTCTTCTAATATAATTATGTTGTCTTGTAAATTCTTATATGTACATAAAAAATAAAAATAAAATAAATAAATATACTATTTGGCAGGATTTCTTGTTTTTTCTTTTCGGTGCAAGCACCTATTTGAATGAATTTTATTTATAAATCCATTTCAAAGAGAATCCCAAATAATAATTATTGATTAAAGGAAAACTTATAAAGTGACAAACACATAAAATACAAAATGCCAAAAAACGCAAAAAGTTATTATACCGATAATTTTTTTCATCATTTTTTTACTCTATTTAATATTAAGGTATGATTTTCCTATAGTTCGTTAGGTGTCAACTGCGTTTTTAAAAGACTTTTTAATATCTTGCCTTCATTATCAGCTGACGAGGCGATAACTGAGTGCATAAGAAATATGTACTCTATTTTTGGCGAGCGCGTCACCGCTTGGTTTACCAACACTGTTAGTAAACATGCATCCTTTTTCTTGTAAACTTGTTACGTTTCAGCATCGATATTTTTAAATTTTTTTCTCTTGAATATTTATTTTAAAGCGATAAGACAGCTTGTGCATATGTGGCGCCTATTCTTTTTGTTTTTTCTGCGTATTAACTAGTGGTTTAAGTCTCTGTTATATTAGCTTCTTGAAGCTTTTATTTTGTGACTTTGCTTTTTATTTTAACATCATGCTTTTATAGTATCATGCTATTTGTAATTATTCGTCGTAAATTATTTTATTCGTCTTAAGTTATTTTACTACTCTTATAATCTCTTCTTAGCAGAATCTGCATTCCGAACCGGTGGTAGAGCCACAAGTTGGCCTACATGATAGAAATGATTTTGTTTTTTTTTTTTTATATTTTGGCGAAAATAAGATGTCGATGGGTTTGTTAGTTCATAAAAAGATCGTGTACCTATTTCAACTCATATCGCTGGTATAACTTGTATCTAGAGGGTCTAAAATAATAATAATAGTTATTTTGTTCCTTTTATTATCAAAAAATCCTTTAGACCAACAAGGTCTTTCTGTCTGGTTCTGCTCCGGCTTGGAATTATTATGATCTTGTTCCTTTATGAAATTTGTGAAGCCAAAATATGAAAGTTTGAAAACTGTACTAAACTCTTTAACAATAATAATTACTTACCACGTTTAAAGCGTTTTATGAAAGATTTTGAAACGATAGTTAAAGTGTTAAACCCTTGAGAATACGTTGTTTTATTAGCTGTAATGTCTTGATAAATATTCAAGCGAGAGTTGATTTCAATCTTCGCTACTACTGTAGCATTATTTTTACATTTTAGTGAATCACACAGCAGGAAAGATTATTTCGAATAAGCGTTTGCTCTTAAATCCGTCCACGGAATTATGTTTTTAAAAACCCCGCCAGTACCCTTTGTTTTTCCCGAATAAAATGTAGCCTCTGTCATTCTCCAGATCCTCGACTATACTCATGAACTTCGTCGCTGCGTTATTGAAGGACCAACCAAAAAACAAACACACAATCCCATTTATAATAGCAGTATTGGGTCGGGCCTCAGCGGCTCAAAAATCAATTTGAGCGTTAAGTTCCATAACAATCACTAGAAATGTTTGTACAATTTGAGCCTTGGGGACCCACCCTTAGTTTACATTTTTTAAGTTATAAGTAAGTGTGTTTCGTGTGTTTTATTTATGTGGCTATTTTATTCTTTAATAAAAGACTATTTATTTATTTATAATACTAGATTATTAAAGTAGAGATTGTGTAATTTTTTAAATTGTTATATTGGTAGGTTTCTATCATTACATTTCATTTCTATCATTTGCACTGGCAAATGCTCTGTAGGTTATTCCACTAGCAATGAATGAGTCAGTTGTAAAAATTGTGTTGTGTTACATACCTATTATTTGAGTTGACTTATCTTTACACTCACTATCTTCGAGATACTGGGTGTGTCAACTTTGATAAATTGCAAAAATCGCTACCTATCGTATAAGCATTTGTTTACATTTATGTTTATAGATATAGCAAGTATTAGATAATCATTTAAGATGTTTATTTGTGTGTATAAAGTGGTGTGTATAGATTGAATTGATTGCTTTGATGTTTTAATTTTATTTCTTGTAAAAGGATACTATCGGGACGATTTAAATAAGCGTTCTTTCAGGTAAAGACATTTTGATTTTTATCAAAAATTACGATGGTTTACCTACGAATAACGATTATAATATTTAAGAATAATTTAACTTTTATTTAAACCTGAACAGAGGATAAATGCGCCTAAACGTAATAATTATATTTACCTACTTTACCTATACTTTACCTAAAGACGGCATTTTAATGCTTCTTGAAAAACATTGCGTCGGCAGCAGCGCTTTACGTTTCAGAACGTATTTAATTTTCCCCAAAATTGTGATGAAACGGAAGTGCCGGTCACGAAAGGTGCTGATTTCATAATTTCTAATTTCAGATTTTACTTACCAATTGACCTTCCGTAATTATGACGTTTCGATTTTGACACATTGTTGTCGTTTCTCTACGGGACAGGCAAAGATCTATCACCATACAGCCTATTCAGTCGTGGAAAAGTTTTTTGATACATGATTTCCAACTTCTATTGCTTGAAGATTGCTTGAATGCTTAGACCATTCATTTGAGCGCCTTGCTTTTTTTTCTATTATTACAAGAAGGATTTTTTATTGCTGGAACGTTAATAACTGCAATACTGTAGAAGAGCGATGTGCGCAAATGCATTTTTAATTATATCTGACGTTATAAGATCCTCGGCGATATAATTATTTGGATTATAAGATTCTAGGTAGATACTATTAATGTATTTACCAATACATATAAAGATTAAATAAATATGTAACCTATTATTCTAACAAAAGGATTTTTACTGTTTCTCAAACGAAACAGTACCAATCCTTAAATATCTAGGAAGGACAACTCAACAAACAAACACACTTTCAAAATAAGGATTGTGTACGTGTTGATTTGTTCTTCAATCACGCAGGAACAGAGGAACGGATCGACCCGATTTTTGGAATGGGTATTTATAGTTTACGGCTTAAGAGTGACATAGAACTCTTATATCCCGGAAAAGCAGAGGGTTCCCGAGGGATTTTTAAAAACCTTACTCCACGCGAACGAAGTCGCGGGCCAGAGTTAGTTTTAATTAAGTAAAATACTTAAATAGGTACCTAATGCGTTTTGTTCAATCTTGATCGTACAGACGCAACAAAAAATAAATGATATCCGTTTATATTACATTTGTAAGTATAAAATAGAGGTCCCCGTTGAATTCAATTGGTTCAATTAGGCAGGCCGGCTCACAAATACTACGGCTCGTCATGGATGACGTAACAAAAACAGCACGCTACTGGCATGCAAAAAATTTTCCGACTACGGAAAATTGGGCATGCTCGTAACATTCGCCATATTACTTTGTTCGCATAAAAACTAGCCAATGTCATCCGGACTGTCATAACCAATCGATTGATACATCATTCAACAAAATCGATTCAGTAATTTAGGCGTACATAGGCTGCTTTATAACTCTTCCTCTTGACTATGCCGTAGTCCGATAAAAACATGATCACAAACAATTTTCCATTAAACTAATTTAACTAGTTATTGCACGGCACAAATATCGAAATCACAACACAATTGCCGGGGAGGAAAAAACTGATAGCAAGCTACTTTCACGAAACCAACATCTAAGCATATAACCGGGTGAAAGTAATCGAGCGCAAAAACTCCCGTATGCTTCGCGTGACAGCTGTCAATTTGACAGCTTTTACACTTAAAATTCCGGGACTCCTTGCACTAAACTTTGACAGTACGAGTAATTAATGTAAACGCAATGTTTCCGGTGATCAATCGGTCACTCTCGACTTAAATTCAATAAGAAAACCATAAATGCAACCACGAATTAAATGCCCATAAAAAGGACTTTTCCAGAACTGAGCGAAGATTTCTGTCAGATTTTTTACTTCTCCGGATCGGTCTCGTGGGTCATAGTTCGGGTACCAGGGGTGCAGGAGCCGGCAGACGGTCGTACGTACCTTTGACGAGCCGCTGCAGTATGATCTCCTTGTGCTCTTGCGTGTGGGGCTCGCCGATGACGGCGAGCAGGTAGCAGCCCGTGAGGGGGCTCGGCGGGGGCACGGAGGCCGAGACCTCCGTCCCCAGGGACAGAGACCTGTCCTCTTCGTGGTCCATCGCCGACGGCGGCGCCGGCGCGTTCGCCGACGGTTCGCCCAGTGCAAGCGTGCTGAACCGACCGCTTCGGACGACAACTCCGCACGGAATGCCTCTAACCGCCCGGTGTAGAACCGTTTGCGCGCGCAATCACCTCAAAATCGACCGCGCGCGATGCGCGGCACGCAGACGCGCCGACGTCTAGTCCCAACCCCGACTTTCTCTCTCGCTTATCTCCGTACTTTCTCCTCGGGTCGGACAGGGACGGAACGCTCGTAGGGCGTACACAGAAGAGGCTCTAGGCTCCAGGCCGAGCAGCGCACACGTCTGCATTGCGTCTAAACAAGCCGGCTGGGTAACCTCGTGCCTCAGCTGTTGTCCAAAGGTTGTTACAATCGATAATGATATAATCGCGGCAGCGCGGCGTTGTTTGCGGATGTCTGAACGCTGGCCACTTGCATTATTGCCTTCCGTATTTTGCCGTCTCGTAGGCTGCACAATAAGCCCCGTTGTAGGCATTTCGCGGAGGGCGAGTTGCTCTTTCTCAGTTAAGGGCCGGAAAACTCAAATGACCGGGCGGCTGAAAATTTTTTCAAGCGTGAATTAGTAAACTTTGTCGGCACTTTTTATGCTTTCGAAATAATATAATATTTTTTATATTTTCATCGGTTTATAAACTTTGCAGTTTTACCGGTTTGAGCGTTGACGGTTTTAACCAATTTTGTCCATGTCCAATATTTTCAACCATCAGATTCTATGGATCATCGTCATATCAACCCAGAGACGCCCAATATCAAAGGTCTCTTGCAAAGATCGCCACAGATTACTTGTGCCGATTGTATCCAGCAATTGCTAACGATTCGATTGTGGTCATAAATTCTACGTAATCAACTTGTCATAAAATCAGTAAACCCGATATTATACCTAGTTTATGTTTACTATGTTTCAACCCTTTATTCGGTACTGGACAGATTCTGGACTTGTCAGATTCGGGATCACTCCTCATAATGCTCTCTCTAATAATAAAAAATTGATTTCGTCCCTTGTATATACAATATCATTCACAACATGACTACCAAACACCATGGAAATTTAAATTCTGAAAACCATTAGTTTTTAAATTTTTGCAAAAAAACTAAGAACAAGTTATTTAAACATTCTTTATTCTCCTATAAAGTCTATTGGGCATTTAAAGCATAGTCTATTGTTAAATCTGAAGACAGGATATAGGAATCTTCAACGCGCAATTGTTAAAAGAATAGACGGAAATCCGACAAACCCCAAGGAACGAACCTGGGCCCTTGAACTGCAGTTGTTTATTGTAGCCAAGCGTGTCTTACAAGTGTCGCACTCAATAGGCTGGAAGTAGTATCTACTATTAGATAACTATTTACCTCTCTTATTGACTAGCGGTTCGTCCCGGCTTCGCACGGGTGGACATAAGATTTTTTTTTATATAAATATAGCCTATGTTACTCAGGGTGAATGTAGTTTTCCAATGGTGAAAGAATTTTTGAAATCGGCACAGTAGTTTTTGAGTTTATTCATTACAAACATACACACAAAAATACAAATCTTTCCTCTTTATAATAGTAGTGTAGACTAGTTCATCCCCGTGACTTTGTTCGCGTGTTTAAAGTGGCTTGCCTGTGAGAAGTTATGTCCTCTATCTTCTTCTTCGACTAGGTGGGGTACACTTTCCGGCATGCTTTTGCCCACTTTGCCCGGTCTTGTGCGTCCGATTTTCTTAGTTTATTAGACCTCATATCGGCGCCTACAAGGTCCAGCCAGCGCTTTCTGGGACGGCCGCGAGATTTAGCTCCAGGGACGGCAATGTTAAGACATCTATTACCGACGTAGCTTTGTGGTTTCCGTGCTACATGACCATACCATCGTAGTCCTCCCTTACTTGACTGTACCAAGTTATGTCCTCTATCTTCCATAATATTTAGTGGATCTTCATCAAAATTGGACAAAGTATTTTTAATAGTACGCAAGTTTAATAAAAAAAGAATTTTCAAATTCGGTTTAGATTTGACGAAGTTATGGAGCAAAATCAACAAAAATTTTGGTCCCCTATCCCGGATAAACCTTATTGTTCATCAGGATAACAAGTATCCTATATATTGACCCCGAATATCAGCTCCCATTATACCAAATTTCATTAAAATCCGTTCAGTAGTTTTCGCGCACAGACATACAGACAAAAAATTCAAAAAAATTTGTTTTGGGCTCAGTATCAGTAATAAAGGATCCTCCAATGAATATTTAATGTACAGAATTCGTCCCGTTACAGGTTTATTATAAGTACCTAAGATGAAGAAGATATTAATTTATTAATTGTCCATCGTAGCTTATACTTACCTACAACTAATACTGACTTTACAAATAAGCAGTTTATTATCCGATGCCGCATTAATCCAGCAGATAGCAACCGTCAACTGAAAATGTAATCCATTTATACGAGTACCTAACGGAAGGCTTCGGGAAATCGTTACACGAAAATTTCGCAACTAATGACCCGTGTTTAGCTACTCGGCAACCAGTTGAAGATTTTCGGGCCTTTTTTTACATTGGGTCTAGGAACCTAATCGTTTTTGCGTAAATTTTAACAATGGGGAAAGTTATTTTTGTTTGAATGACTTTAAGGATAAGTCCTCTCCGAAAAAATATACGTGTTAACGTTTACGTTATAATAACATTCGCTTTTTACCTTTTCACAGACCTAATATTATTTTTCTCATAATTTTTAAGAATGAAAGCAAATTTTTGTAGAGCTACCACAACCGCTTTCCGAATCGGTGGTTAAGTTTTAACTTGCCTTAGCAAGGCCGTAGCATAAGAGCCACAAGTTGGCCAGCAGGACTAGCATAGGCGGGAGAAATTTTATCCCCGAGAAAAGGATAAAATGTTTATCCCCTCGCTTAGTTTTATCCACCCTTCGAGCATGGACACAGCGGTGGAAATAACACTCAGTGGATATACTAATAGGAATATACTTCGCCTTCTCCTCTGTCGCCATGCTTTAGCATAGGGAAAAGATAATTTTATCCCCTGTCAGTGGATAAAATCGGGAGATAAAATTTGTAACTCCTGCCCATGCTGGTAGGAGATAGCTTGCATATTGAGGAAGGACATAATTAAGATACTTTTGATCTCAGTCATAAATTAGGATTCTAAATCCACGCGGATGAAGCCGCGAGCATTGACTAGTTTTGAATTAGAATGGAACCTACTACTTTTTTAGATGCACACAGTTTTATCCTACACTAGCTTTAACCCGCGGCTTCGCTCACGTTAGGTTCGATTTTTTAACCCCCTATTTAACCCTCGTGTGGTTGAAATTTTCCAAAATTCTTTCTTAGTGGATGTCTACGTCCTAACAGCTATCTGTATGCCAAATTTCAGCTCAATCGGTCCAGTGGTTAGAGCTGTGCGTTGATAGATCAGTTAGTCAGTCAGTCAGTCAGTCAGTCAGTCACCTTTGCCTTTTATATATTTAGACTATAGACAATAGACATATTAGACATTGATATTCTAAGGGAATATCAATAACCCCGGCGGGACGGATATGACGTCACTCACTCAGGTCTCACCCCTTGCTCGTTACATTTTACGAGGGTAGCGGGTAGACTGCAAAATGACTCACACAATGTAATATAACTTCATTAATTTGAAACTTTGGGTGGATGATTAGATCAGAGATAACTAATTTATTAAGGGATCTTTGCCTTAAATCTAAGAACTTAAAAGTTAGGCTCAGCTATTCCTCTGAGGATCAGCCCAAATACTACTAACATTCTATTTTCTTTTTATTACTTACTTCTATCTTTATTTTATTGATCTTTTTTTAAAAGAACAATAGCTATCTATATAATATCTAGAACAATGAATTGCCAAACAGAGGTGTTTACGATCTGATTTGTGTGATTATAAAAAACACAAAACTACTTTTGAAACACTTTAATTCTTGAAATTAAATTATTTATAAATAAAGTACTTATTTGTCTTAATTACACACCACTTTAAGTTAATTGTCTTACGTAGGTACTCACACCACTTTAAGTACTTGAATTATACTAATCGCGACGCGGAACCCTAGTGAAGGGTTGATTTGAGCTCGAGGGGTTATTCTCATCCCTTGCTGAAAGCCATCCTTCAGGCCTAGACCGGATCCGTGGCTGGGCAGCAATTTGACTGAAGAACAAGATCTAATTAAATTTAGCAAAATCTCAATGTTTTATAGGCTCATATTGCTGATCGACAAATCATTACTGATGTCAAATTTGGGTATTACAATCAGCAATATAGATAGCTTGGGTTGTAACAGATCGTCACTCAGTAGTAATATTGTAAGTAAACCTAATAAAATAAAATAAAATAGATAAACCCAAAAAAGTCGCGAGCAAAAGATAGTAGAAGTAGGAAACATAATATGCTGACGGATTTGTGAACTTAGAGCGTTTATATCCTAAGAAAATTTTGTTATAAAAAAAACAGTAATTAAATTTCATTTCAAATTTCAATAGTGTGGAGATCAAGACCTAAAGTTATGAGAAATACAACACAGTCATGGACACTGATGATAATATTCTCGACAGGAATAAATAGGTAAATGAACAAAGAGTTCAGTCAACTACAATAATTCATTCCATACTTATCCGAACACCACGTATAAAGGACCGTACTCACGCAGAGCATTTCGTTCATTTGCGACAAGGGTGACATAACTCAAAATTCACGAATTTTAGTGTCGAACATTTATACTTTTTGCGATAAAAACAACATTACGCTAAGCACAAAAAAATAAGAGCGAGAATTAATGCTCTATCGCTTTGTTGGCCGCTGTGTTGTTTCGAGACCGCAGCGTCCACAAAACATTACTTTCTAACGAGAGAATTCTCTCATCGTCGATTTTGAAATATGTCACTCTTTTCGCAAATGAGCGATTTGATTTGTAATTTGGTTGGCCAAGAATTTGTTGTGCGAGCGTTTCTTTTTTTACGTGAATTGAAGCGTTCAGCACTCCAAATGGCAACGTTAATCCAAACACTGTATTATAAGATTAAGGAGATTAATAAGAAAATAATATAACAGTAATATTTTTTGGTAAGTATTCGCTGATCTATTTTATTCGAAAATAGCCACACAGCAATATTGTGCTCTTGATATTTAGAAATTAAACACTTCGCACTACAGACGCTGGCGAACAAAATCGCAAAAAGAATTCCCCTCGTGAACACCGTCCTTAATAGACGCAGTAGCATTTTGTAACCGGGAAAATTACGGCCGGTGCATTAGCAAACGAGATAAACATAATCTGAGATGCTGCTGAGATGACGTAATGTCTTGATAAAACATAGCACATCTGCGAACTATCTTATCTGAGTAGAGAGTAGCATAGGGTATCCTTTTCTTTTTTGTTTTCTCACGGTACCTAAAAACTTCCTGTGAAATAGCTCTCTGCAGTTTTGTCTCACTACTGAGGGTTGTAACTCCTTAAATATCTTTCGACCTTGCGATAAGAGGAAGAAATCGTATATTCAATGATCTACGGAACCCTAATTAACTATATAGTTTCGACGACCTCCCTGGCGCAGTGGTGAGCGCTGTAGTCTTATAACTAAGTGGTCTCGCGTTCGATTCCGGGCGGGGCAATTTGGGGATTTATAATTTCTAAATTGTGTCTGGTCTGGTCTGGTGGGAGGCTTTGGCCGTGGCTAGTTATCACCCTACCGTCAAAGACGTGCCGCCAAGCGATTTAGCGTTCCACCACGATGACGTGTAGAAACCGATTCGGGGTATGGGTTGAATGTACACTGCCATACAGCATACTCCTTCCAAATTAGTCTGCTACCATCTTTAGACTGCATCGTCATTTACCGTCAGGTGAAATTGCTTTCAAGGACTATCTTGTCATCGAATTAAAAAACAAAGTTTATTTATGACACGTCCCACAGTCCGTACGTAAATCTGACCTATTTCAGATTATTTATTACTTCATAAATACGTGTCTAGTCAATAGCACATAACGAGAGAAACATCGCGGGCAGTCCATTAGACGTATCCACAATCAACGGCCCTTCAATGTTGGCCGCAGTCCAGGCGACTATTGACCGACTATACCCTCGTCACTCCAGAAGCCACGACGAAATATTATATCGGCGAAGACTTGACATAAATTAGTAACTTAGTACCTACTTATATCCTTAGTGCCGATTTCACCAATGCAACGTCGAGTGACGTTTAACCAAAGAATAGATTGGCTGTTCTGACAGTTTTTGTATTGAAAATCTGCCAAAATATCTTTATTCCACTGTTAAGGTAGTCAACGGTGGTGTGAAAAAATATGAGAGAGGAATGTTTCTTTGTTGGGCTGTTGGTCTGTCCTTCAATCACGCAGTAACAGACAGATCGACGTGATTTATTGCGTAGGTATAGTTGAGGTCTTGGTGAGTGACAAAGGCTGCTTTTCTCCCGGAAAAACAGAGTTTTTAAGACTCCAACCAACTCCAAACGGAAACGGAGTTCCGTCCTCCATCTCCGAAGATATTCATCAGATCTTCACCAAATGGGACCAACCTGACGACACGTCCTTTCAAATAAAAAAAAATATCGAAATCGGTCCAGATTTGACAGAGTTATTAAGTAACATCGCCAAAAATAAATAAAAAAAGACTCGTCGAATTAAGAACCTCCTCCTTTTTTTGTCTTAAAAATAGGTACACAAGTTATAGTAAGTTGGAAAAACGAAAGGCGGAAGGAACACTGGGGTATTCTTGTCAAAACTTTTTTCATAAACATTAGCAATGAAATCCGTCTTTATGTCAATTAATCCCGGGATTTCCTCTACCTAATTAACAGTTTTCCTCTGGCACAGATTAAAGAAAATATACTGCATCTCTATGCAGAATAACATACAAAGATTATTAAGTGTAGTGCGCAAAAATAGTATTTATATTGTAGTTAATAGGATCTACAGTCTTTTGGCCAACGTCTGTCTAAGTTTCAAAGGTAAATGTTAAATTAAAAACTTATTTGCAATCTTGAAATACGACAGTTTATTGAAGTTTTTTATTCATACTTTAAGCTTAGCGAGAATTGTTTGAGAATTTATATTCGTTATTTCTTAAACTTTTTCTGATCAAAATTAGCAAGTGCAAAACTGTTCAGTTTAATTTTTTTTTTATTATACTTTGATACATTACTACATTCGAACAGGCCTAGTCTTATCATAAAGCAAGTGTAAAATCGGTGAAGGTAAAACTTTTTTTAAATTTAATTTTAGATGTAGTAGTACCTACTCTTTTAGGACTCTTTTTAAAAGACTTTTTAACTTTCTTTGTCTAATGTAAACTGCGTAAAAATCAGAATGCACGCGACTTGGCTACATTCTTTAAGTGCATTGATTGGTTTTGCGGGAGCAAATAATTCATAGGTATGTCTCTATCTAATTTTGTGCCTGAAAAGATTTTTTGACTGCTCAAGTTGAACATTAGTAACAAACCGACAACATACATATGGATGTAGCACTAATTAGGATTAATAAATAATTCATGCATTACTTACCAACCGATTGTAATTGTGTTATAACAAGAGCTACTGCTGAGTTTCTTGCCGGCTCTTCTCAGCAGAATCTGCATTCCGAACCGGTGGTAGAGTCATGACGTGTCATAAGAGCTATAAATTGGCCTAAATCAAATAAATAATTTGAATTTGATTTATAAAGTTGCGATTGAGTTGTTACGCTGCATTGCACTTAAATACATTAAGGCGCAATGTAAAATGGATTTATTAATTCATTCATCTGAACCCATCTCCGGTTCACTACTAGAATATCTTCTTTCAGAACGAGGAAGTCTTAAGCTATAGTCCATCACGCTGCAAATTCACCGAGTTGGAGGTTTTGGCCGTTGCTAGTTACCACCCTAACGTCAAAGACGTGCCGCCTAGCGACTAAAAGCGTTCCGGCACGATGACATGTAGAAACAGATTAGGGGTATGGGTTGAATGTACACTGCCATACCCCTTCCAAGTTAGCCCGCTACCATCTTAGACTGCAGCGTCACTTACCATCAGGTGAGATCGCAGTCAAGGACTATCTTGTGAAACATAAAATAAAAATAAGTTGGCAAACTTCAGACGCCTTTGAGAAAATGGAGAACTCTCAGGTAAGTCCTCACAATGTTTTTCTTCCCCATTAACGTAAATAATATTTAAAATTTCAGCTTTCACTGCTTTTAAAGCTCGATAAGTGCTTTCAGTAGGATAATTAATTTAAAACACACCGCCGGCGGCGGCCCGATTACTTGAAATTTGTTTTTCTGTGATCTCCTTATCGTTTTAACAGATTGCCAATACAAAAACTGTTAAAACTTCCAATTTATTCACCGGTTAAATTTTTCTTGGCCATGGTAGAATGGGTTATAAATACTATACTTCAATAAAATTGTTATCTTAGCCTCCTGTGACATTTAAAAAAAAATTAGGTAGGTAGGTACTAATGTCTTCTTAGCCTTCCTCTTTTACCTCTGTTCAGTTGTTTACTCATATATTATAGAATCACTAAATCACTACTCTTCATTGAGTAGAATAGAATTACTTTTTATTCAAATGAACTTTTACGAAGTGATTTTGAATCGTCAAGCGAATCTACCACTGATCGGGAATGCCGCACGAAGTTAGTAAAGACCTATCATACAAAGCCGAATTCAGCCGAAGAACGGTACAAAAATTTCGCGTTTCTTTCCTGAACGATTACATAAAACCTTTGCCCCTAATAAAACAATACGTGACACGGTATATAAATAACTGTACGACATTGCATAATGAACTGAAGGAAGGCAAGTCGAAATCAGCTGGGATCGCGTGCCACCGCATTGCGACGGGTCGATAGCTATAACGCACCACGGGGAACGCTCAGCGAGCCCGCCTCTTAAACACCTTCCATTGACTTGAAGCAGACCACGGGTGCACCACTAAACTTCTTCTAACACTTCTGGCAGAATGCCCAGCGTGGGCTGAACAGCGCGAGACGCTCGTAACGATGGTGGGGACAAGACCTCTTCCTGCCAGCCGTGGTCAAAGCCACGGTTGACAATTCAAAAACGCTTAAACCTAAAGCCATCATCCCCTTATAAGAGCCCCTGACCTCACATCTAATCAAGTCAACCACAACACGTCAGACAAACCACCATCTGAACGTGAGGGTAATTATCAAACATAACCAAGTATTTTTTAATCAATTACACTCATCTAAACCTCAGGGCAATATTTATTATATTCGATTAGGGCGCGATTGCTATCGCAACCCATCAATCAAATACAACGACCTAGACGCGGGAGCATCTAATAGCCGAATGAGTCTCTGAAAGAGACTGAATTCGCAGCGTCAAACCCGCTGTATTTAAACCCACGGCGCCAGACGGGCGCCTACGTCGACAACAAAGTCAAATATCGATTATATCAAACTACCTTCAATACATTAAAGATGTATATCTTTACTATTTCAATATTTAGCTAACACGGTGTTCTTTCTGAAGAAGTGATATCGCAGAAGAAGGCGGCAGGGTGCGTGAGGGAGAACGATGCGGACTGTTATCCGCTCCGTCGCAGGCGCCTGCCGCCTTGAGTTAGGCCTCCGGGCGTTGTCGTGAGGAGTCTGTCACCTGAGGGAGTAAGGTCCTTGGGTCTGGAAGCACACTTCGTGTGGTGTGACTGTGAGTTCCTGGTGAGCCTCAAATAAGATATTAGTGTGATATTAAGTAGGAAGTAGGATAAGAAGGAAAGTAGGATAAACGATATGTAAACCAATCTATAATAAACATGAACATTTCAGACTGAAAATTTTCAGAAACGCAATCCTAAAAACTCCTTTCTACTCTGAGAATTACGCCACGTTTAATTTGCAAGAACAATAATTCTGTATTATTCTATCTCGTATTTATTTGACATTCTGAAACGTGCGTAACTTAAGTCGAAAAGGAGAGACAGCTAATAACATTACAAAAGCTGCTTAAACATCGTAAACGAGGGCAAAAATCATTTAGCATAAAATACATTTTACCTCACTCGTAATTTAAACAACATCTCACGCTAATTATCTCGCGGGATGGTGTTTGAATTTCGCCTCGAATCATATTTACCGACGCGGCGGCAAATGTCTGCTCCGAGACATTCTCCCTTCACTGAAACACCTAAGTGTTGGAAAGGGCATTCGTGATTGGCTTAAGGTATAAGCGAAAGCGTCTCAAGCATCAACTTGAGCCGAAATTCCTTGGTCATACTTTTTCTTTATAAAGGTTACTTAGTCATCACGTCACCAAAATTCCAGTTCAAGCAAAATACCAGTTTATTAACCGTCATAAATTCCAATTCAGGCAAAACTTTTTTTCCGACAAAGTTGCCAAACTTATAAAAGATCAACAACTGAGCGCGGGTCTTCACTTAGAGAAGGGTCCCAATGCAAATTAGCTGACTTCGCATCTTTAAGAACATTATGAAAATTTTTTCTTGATATTGTTTTCTTAACCCTGAAATCATGTTAATTACTTAAACGCACGTTACTCCGAAAAGACAGAGGTGCGTGCCCGGGATCAAACCCACGACCTACCAAATAGCAAACCGCAGTCCTAACTAGTAGGCTATCACTGCTGGATAGTTCTTGCAATTCACGAGGGCGCGTGAGCTTTACTTGTGGTTACGTCGTGTACTTGCACATTGCGTAAGTGTGTGTGCCTGTCAGGAGCCTAGGTGGGAGCGGTCAGGCGCGAGCAAGCTCTCGCTCCCACTTATATGGATACAACACACAGCTATGAGCCACGCGCCCTCGTAAATTGCAATAACTAGGTATACACTTTGATACAAACAATTAATTCAAGAAAAAATAAAACATATCCGCTAACTCCAATTCTTATAACTTGTACCATACAATAGGCCTCAGGAAATTTTCGCACTTAGCCGATTCAAATTTAGGTACTTGCCGCGGGCAACCTGCTAACATTAACATATTTAATGTTAAATAATACATTTTTCGTGCCATTTCCTTTTCTCTCTAAAAGAAAAGTGCTTTTCAGTTAATTGTTTATATTCTGACTGAACTTTTTAAATAAATGTAAGTATTTATTTAGTACTTATTTTGTATAGAACGACATAATATTTTGTACAACATAAAATGAGTTGAACACTGCCATACCCCTTCCAAGTTAGTCCGCTACCATCTTAGACTGCATCGTCACTTACCATCAGGTGAGATCGCAGTAAGGACTATTTTGTCATTGAATAATAAACCTATGGTACAGAAGCAAGAAGTTGCATTGTTAAAATGCAAGAATCAGTAGAAATAACATACGAAACCGCGTAACGTAGTTACACAATATTAATTTTTGACTTATTATTAAATAATATAAAAGTGTGTTTGTATGGTGATTCCTTTTATCCCGAAAAAAAAGAAAATACCAGAGAGATTTTTAAAAAACTCCACTCCACTCCATACTAACCAAGTGGTGGGAAAGACTAGTTAAGATATATTTTGAACAAAAACTGAATTAAACATAGACCGATGTCTTTTTTACCAAAAAGCAAAAAATATATAAGTAACTAAGCTTTTGGCCGCGACTTCGTTCGCATGAAGTTAGAACGGAGAGACCCTCTGTTTTTCCGGGAAAAAAGTTAAGTCATGTTAATCTCCAAATCAACAAACGAACACACTTTCGAATTTATAATATTAGTAAGGATATTATGTTGATAAGTTTAACCTTATAAATTGTGTCAGACAGCCGAGCGGAGGCCAGACAGTGTTACCTAAAAATTAGAAGCCTGTAAAATTTAGGCCACCCAACATAATTGCTAAAACGTAATTGCTTGACCTAGGTTTATTTTATTTTATTTATTTTATTAAGCTATTGCATAGCTTCTATCGCGGGCCAGCGTGGAGACCGAATCCAGAAATTCCGTAACGAAAATAACCTGACACGGGACTCCTCTACGGTGAGCCGCTAGATGGCGTTGATAAAAAACGCTATGCAATATTTTTACCGCGGCAGTCCCCGAGTGCCACACGTCTTTTTTTTTATTTATTTATTTATTTATACATGTACTTAAAATTACTAGGTATTTGATAGTACTATAAGATAGATATATATAGTAGTTATAAGAGTTGATACTCTGGATATTTTAATCTGTATTTCAATTATAGTTCTTTTAACTCACGAGGGCGCGTGGCTCATGGTTGTATGCGTTTCGTATATGTATAAGTGTGATCGAAAGCTTACTCGCGCCTGACCGTTCCCACCTAGGCTCCTGACAGGCACGCACACTTACGCAATGTGCATGTACACGACGTAACCACTAGTAAAGCTCACGCGCCCTCGTGAATTATAATAGCGTGAATAGCACAATACGTCAAATAACTTATTTTGATAAAAAAGAAGAAGTATTTATCATATTTACTGAGTATTTAGGTAAATACTGTCTGTTATTGTTACGTTACAAGATTTATTCTGGGAAAAAGTCTCCTTTGTAGGAATAAATTGCGTTCCGAACAATTTTCTATCTCGTACGGAGTACGAAGGCCTTTATTTAGCTAAGCGAAAGATCTTGTTTGTGCTAGATGTCTTTTATTACGGTTCAATAGGCCGAAAAATTGACGTGGTATTAAATAAAAAAGCGTTCGTTCAAACGGCTGCTTATCGGATAAATCAAAATTACCTCACCAATTTCACGTCACCAAGTTGGTGAAGTAATTAGGGTTTAATACCCGAAGAGACCCTATTACTAAGCCTCCGCTCTTTGATTATAAACTCTCTCTCCGTTGTCCGTCCATCTGTCTGTCTGTCTGTCAGCGGGCTGTATCTTATTATCTATATATATAAAATTCAAAGTCCTGACTGACTGACTGACTGAGATATCAACGCACAGCTTAAACTACTGAAGTTAGAAACTTGAAATTTTTACAGTTGGTTCCTTTTACGACGTAGGCGCACACTAAGAAAGGATTATTGGAAATTCCACCCCTAAGGGGTTTAAATAGGGGATGGAAGTTTATATGAAACTCCGTCATTTTTCAAGCTGTTTCCGTCAAATTTGGTATTAGAGCTTTCAGTTAAAAATAAAGAAGTACGTGTGTCACAGTTTTTGAAAATTCCACCCCAATACCTAATTCCACGCGGACGAAGTCGCGGGGGCAAAAGCTAGTCCGTAATAGGTAGAGAATTGAAATTTTCGGAGAATGTGTATACTGTTGGCGCTATAACAACAAATAATAAAAATAAAAATTAATTAAAAATTAAAGGGGCCCTCCCCTACTAGAAATGTGTTTTTTGAATTTGAATTAGATATATTCTGAACTAAGATTCTGAAAAATAATGCCTATAATATAATAGGTAAAGCTCCAAGCCCCGAAACACAGTACGTAGGTACAAAAGTATATCATTGAGTACGGGTTATTTTATTTATTTTTTGTTTGCTACCATATTCACAACACATCAATAATAATTTTACAATATTGTTTGCTCATTTATTTAGAAATTTTGTTTTTAAGACTTAGTCTATCCGGTGCCTCTTTTTTTTGTATGAATGCTGTGTATGCTTGTTTTTGATATACATATCAGTCAATGTTGCAATGTTTTTGTATGTTTGTTTTTGAATGTATAATATGTATATTGTTAGTATACCTAATAAATAAATAAATAAATAAATAATATTGCTATATAAATCATACTAGCTTTTCCCCGCGGCTTCGCTCACGTTAAGTTCTATTTTTCAAACCCCTATTTTATCCCATTAGGGGTTGAATTTTCAAAAATCCTTTCTTAGCAGACACCCACGTTATAATAGCTATCTACATGCAAAATTTCAGCCTGATCCGTCCAGTGGTTTGAGTTGTGCGTTGATAGATCAGTCAGTCAGTCAGTCATCTTTGCCTTTTATATATTTAGATAGATAAAAGACGTGTACCGAAAACCATAATATTACAGGTTCTAATCCATTTAAGTTGTGGCACGTGGGCACATCTTACAAGCACCAGAATATAAAAGGTCGTTAGGTCGTAACACAATTCTCTCTACTTTTGTAGGTAATCGCAGAATCGCATCAAAGGCTTTTGCCAGCCGATTGAACCTAAATGCTTATTGCTTATGCATACACAAAATATTGAATTTGCCGAAACAATTGCTTTTTTTGTGTAACGACAAAGTGACTTTGAAACGATGCTGTTAAGAAACTTTTCATGTTCAGGACGCTGCTATACATACTTAAATTATTGACGTAATTGCCTTTGTAATGAGCAACTGCTAAGATTCTTGATGAAATCTACAGGCTACGCACGACTCACGCACTACACCCGCACGATACACGGGCGACACACGCACTACACCCGTAAGACACACGACTCGACTCACGCACTACACAAGTACACAAGCATGACACGCGTGACTCACGCACTACACCAGATTATTTTATTAGATTTTACAGCATACGAAGTATTGGGTATCATCTAATACTAGGTACATCTTCGACCATTTA
Source organism: Hipparchia sbordonii (assembly GCA_038048805.1). Classification (NCBI taxonomy): domain Eukaryota; kingdom Metazoa; phylum Arthropoda; class Insecta; order Lepidoptera; family Nymphalidae; genus Hipparchia; species Hipparchia sbordonii. The sequence goes on from CM076112.1 coordinate 910,442, forward strand.
GCCCAGGACGTGGCAAGCGCACGCATTCCCCTCTGTCGAAGTACATGTACAAAGTTTGTACATGTACTATATTACAAACGTACGGTTCAGCTCATAAGTGTGACAGTTTTTGAGTTAGTGTGTGTTCATAGAGACATTAAGTATTTACAAGAGTGTGCAGAAGTGAGTAAATGTGTGCTGTACGTGATTACCCCACCTCACCGCAGAAAGTGGCAGAATATATTCAGTACTAAATCTGCGTAAAGGCAAGTCCTTTCTGAATCGTTCATGTACTACATATACGTATAAATGTAGGTGTCCGGCATATGTCCGTATAATCAATCTGAACTGAGTTACAGTGGCCTGACAAGATTAATGTGTCCCATCGCTCACGAGCTGCTGCTAATTGTTTGTGCCTTGTGAGAGAACCTACACACATACACACTTGTGTACCTCGTCACTCGATATGTACTTATTAGGTACTACTACTATCTCTGACAAATACATTCTAGTCCTTGATGACGCGACGTGCGGTACCTTTTAATTTTTATTTTTTTTTGAAAGAATACTAGCCAAACCGAACTTGACTTATATTCTACTCTCCCCTCCAAATAAGCGTAAAGCTTGTACTAGGGGTACGACAATAGTGCAACGGGTGGGGTTCGAACCTGCGACCTTTCAGTTTTCAGCCCGCTCTTTTAACCGTTGGGCTATTGAGGCTATTAAACGGAGGTGGAGGTATAAAGTCTTGCAGTGCAGAAGTGATCACAAACTTAATTTTTAACCCCCGATGGATAAAGAGAGGTGTTATAAGTTTCACATGTGTATCTGTGTGTCTGTCTGTTATCTCGTAGCTCCGTAACGAATAGACTATTCTTACTTAGGGGGTGATTTAGGTATGGTTGGTGAAAATGAAAAAAATTGATGGGGTGACTATGGTCCCGCATAAAAGAATAAAGTTGAAAAAAAATTCGAAAATAAGATTAAGTATAATATAATCATCATCTAGCAAATGATTAATAGATTCCAAAAATATATAACACTATAGTTCAACATCCAGTGATTCACAAAAAAATATCATTTAAAAATGTGAATAGGATTTCAAAGGTAATAGCTGTGGTATTTAACTTTTTTTATTCGTTTTTTGGCTGGGCTGTTGTGTTTTTTAATCTTTAATTATAGCTTGTTGAATAGCTTTTTCAATAAACTAATATTAATTTACATAACAAATTCGTAAATATTGGAAAGTCAGTTGGACTGCAGCGCGCTGTCGGCGCCGCGCCGTCGTGTCTGCAATATTCGTGCAGTATGTTTTTATTAGGTTCCGGCTTATGGATTAAATGAAAATTTTATTCGAAAATATTTTTAGTTTTTTTTTTCCAGAGCAGTCTCAAAATGAAGTGGACTAAGGTGCGGAATCAAATCAGAAGAGTACAGATCCGTGGGAAAACCTGAGTTACCTACCGACATAGTCTCCAAACTGAAGTTGCAAAATACAGGACATGTAGCCTATGATATAGTATATGTATAAAAAGAGGTGGATATGTTACAAGCGTGCGGTATATGAAGCGCGTAGATATTTGTCGTAATTTGTTGTTATTTAACAATGAAGTACTCTATTATACTCTTCGTCGTTCGGAACAATTTTTTCGCTTGTTTTGTGAGTATATAACTCATCCCTAGTAGAATACTATAGTGTGTAAACAGCAATGTCGTCCGAGCTTGTGACATAGACACTTCGTTCAAAGGAGTGTCTTGAGTGTCAACGGAACAGACATTAGTGTCAATTGATGTCGTAGTGTACCTACTTGGAGCTGAACTGTTTATTGATGTATGCAGCGATATATATATTACATGCTTCAATGGTGAAGGAAAACATCGGAACGAAACCTGTACACCTGAAGATCACCATAATATTCTGTGGTGGTAATCAAAGTGCTGAGAAAACTACCAATTAGGTATTTCACAATTTTTTTTTTAATACTTAAAATAACGTTTTTTAATATTAAAACATAACATCATTTTGGGTTTTTTAATTTCTTAGCTAGTCTCGAAAATATAGAGCTTTAACGTATTAAAGTAATTAAACCTGTTAGACAGAGAGAGCGCTACTGACATTTGGCGTCACAAATTCAGTAGCTCCATATACTGTCCATACGAAAGATCGTTTTAGAAAGAGACGGATACAGTCGCAGTAAAACAGCTTATAACTTATTTGTTTTAGACCGATTTATTTTCTGTTTTTACAAATGTTATTCTTACACGTTACATTTTCGATTGTAATTAATGAATATTCACATTTCGACAACAGTAAAATACCAAAGAAAGGAAACTTTGTTGTGAAAGGAGACCTGCACTCAGTAGTGAGCTCGTTTATGGGTTGATGATGATATATGTAGGACTGTAGGTATACGTAGAAGGTAGATAGCTCAGTAAACATGACGTAGTCAGTTTACCCGTGTCCTAATTAATGTCCTCCCGACCGAATCCGACCACGGCGGCCAATCTCCACAGATATTAGCCATCTGCGCGGGACACAGTGCACAAGTGTGTGCGCAAACACAAGTGCACTTTCTATTCCCTCACTCTCATAGCCCGATGGGACGGAAAATCCGACACGACCGGAAAGAGATCAGGCAGGACCAACGGCTTTACGTACTCTCCGACGCACGGGGGTGACTCAACACCGACTTCTAACTAACTCCGGGCTAGTACTGAAAATTTCTTAACAGAAAACCCAATAAATTTTTGGCTCGACCCGGGAATCGAACCCGGGACCTCATCCGTAGTCGAACTATCTAGCCACTAGACCAACGAGGCAGTTAATAAATTTGTCCTAATTAGTCGCATTAGCAGCAACACGAGCCAGTTGGCCGAGCGCCGCGCCGGCCTGTCTAGCTGCTCGCTAATCTGCGTACCTACGTGCCGCTACACTTCAGAAACCGCTGTATTTATGTTAGGCTGACTTGCAACAAAGTTTACTTGTTTTAGGCCGACTACTAAACTGTCTGTACTAATGCTGCCACTTATTGGCAAGCTTATTTCTAAGTTTTCAGAAAAGGAACAGAAAATTTCAATATATAAAAGGAAAAGGTGTCTGACTGACTGACTGACTGACTGATTGACTGATCGATCTATCAGCGCACAGCACAATTGACTGGACGGATCGGGCTGGGCATACATATAAAGCTATTATGACGTAGGACTTCAAACACTAATACAACAAAGTATATCAATTGTGCCTATAAAATTTGAAGAGTCCCATCATCAGATCCTAACCTGATGACTATGGAATAACCTGGGAAGCATACCCTTTCGAACAAAAAAAGAATTTTCCAAATCAGACCAAGCATCTTCGAGTAATCGGTGAACAAACATTAAAAAAAAAGTTTCCGACGAATTGAGAACCTCTTCCTTTTTTCGGTTAAAAATTAGCTTCAACAGAAGACATGTGATTTATGTACGCTGTCGCAACTAGGCCACCCGACCCGCTTCTCATAATAATATCATCTTATCTGTAGAACATTTTGAGTTTGAGTTTTGTAGAAAAGGTTTCCGTAATACACAATATTAGAGAGCACCTCATGCATGCGAAGCGGCGCTGCACGGAGCCGGGGCCCGGGGGCGCGTGACGTGACTGCAAACTGATATTAACTTATTATAATACATTTTGTCCCGCTATCTGTTCGGAAAATTAAGGCTTACTATGTTCGATTGACTGCTTGATCACAGAAGAACTTATAGTGAACTGTGAAGTAGAGAGGAGGCAGTGAAGCGTGAAGGGTTCAGTTTTTAAAATCCCGCGGGAACTCTTTGATTTTTCGGGATAAAAGTAGCCTATGTCACTCTCCAGGTCCTCAATTATACCTGTGCAAAAATCCCGTAGCTCTGTTGCAGCGTTATTGAAGGACAAACCAACAAACAAACACACTTTCGCATTTATAATATTAGTAAGGATAGTTTGCTAGAAAGGCGTCTCTCTGTCAAGTAGAAAGGCATCTCTCTGTCAAGTAGGAAGGCGTCTTTCTGTCATGTAGAGACGCATCTCTCAAGTAGAAAGGCATCTCTCTGTCAAGTAGGAAGGCGTCTTTCTGTCATGTAGAGACGCATCTCTCAAGTAGAAAGGCATCTCTCTGTCAAGTAGAAAGGCATTTCTCTGTCAAGTAGAAAGGCGTCTTTCTGTCATGTAGAGACGCATCTCTCAAATAGAAGGGCATCTCTCTGTCAAGTAGAAAGGCATGTCTCTGTCAAGTAGAAAGGCGTCTCTCTGTCAAGTAGAGACGCATCTTTCAAATAGAAAGGCATCTCTCTGTCAAGTAGAAAGGCATCTCTCTGTCAAGTAGAAAGGCGTCTCTCTGTCAAGTAGAGACGCATCTTTCAAATAGAAAGGCATCTCTCTGTCAAGTAGAAAGGCATCTCTCTGTCAAGTAGAAAGGCATCTCTCTGTCAAGTAGAGACGCATCTCTCAAGTAGAAAGGCATCTCTCTGTCAAGTAGAAAGGCATCTCTCTGTCAAGTAGAGACGCATCTCTCAAGTAGAAAGGCATCTCTCTGTCAAGTAGAAAGGCGTCTCTCTGTCAAGTAGACGTCAAATAGAAAGTTTCGCGGCGTGGCGGTGCGGCAGGAAATAACGTCGGATTGCCGATTCGCAATAAGGGCAAAGTTCACGGCTTACCCCGCTCGTAAGATGGATTCGTAGCCACGAAAAAAGCTTATGCTGTACCTTGCACAACAATATGTAATTGGGGTCCGTATCCAAAAGGTTGCAAACTGACAGTCCGTCCATCTGTCTGTCAGCGGGCTGTATCTCATGAACCGTAATAGATGGACATCTGAAATTTTAGTCTTTTAGTTATCTGAGTGTGTATTCCTATTGCCGCTATTACAAAAAATAATAAAAGTTAAATAAGAGTTAAAACGAGACACAAATATGCTCCGACATAAATCTATCTCGTTTTATCTTTGTGTTAAGTCTGAGCAGAGTTAGAGAGCGGTCTATAGATTTCAGCCTCAGACACGTGGCTAATATTTTTTTTTAAAAGTACCGATATGTAATACTAGCTGATACCCGCATCTTCATCCGCTTGGATTTCAGCTTTTAAAAATCCCGTGGAAACGTGATTTTCCGACATAAAAACCCCACTCTCCTGATCCTCAGTCATGCAAATAATCACATCGATCGGTAGCTTTGTTTCTGCGTAATTGAAGGATAAACAAAGAAACAAACATACTTTCTCAATTATATTATTGTAATTTATTTAAAGTTCTTTTTCTCGCAACTTTCGTGACCCAAACGGGGGATTTTAGCTTTAAAAATCCCGTAGAAACGTGATTTTTCGGCATCAAAAGAGGCTTTTGCCACTCTCCTCATCCTCAACTACACCCATGCAAAAAATCACGTCAATCGGTAGCTTTGTTTCTGCGTATCTGAAGGATAAACCAAGAAACAAACACACTTTTGTCATTTAGTGTAATTTGAAGTTCTTATAATCGCGACTTTCGTGACCCAAACGGGGCGTTTGATTTGATATGGCGCGGGATCACGCGAGCGGCCAATAACGACGACAACATTATATTATTTAGTGTATTTAGGTTATTAGGTGCCATGCCGCGGTGCCGTATTATAACATCATCGGTGCCACCGTTTAGTGATGCGAAATGTGGTGACAGCTGTCCGTAGCGACACTAAATGGTGCGAATAACTTAGGCTAATGTGGCGCCCCTCGCGAAGCCGCTTTAAGGCCGCTGCATACATAACGTGCACGGGACGGGACGGGACGTGGAGTTTTGGAAATATCGTTTCATAGAAAATGTAAACGACTGTGCATACGTCACGGAGCACGGACGGGACGGGAACGTGCCACGCGCGGAACGGGAAAAATATCGTCGGCGACGATGTTTAGCACGTCCCGTCTCGCACGTGCCCCGTCCCGTCCGTGATTCCGCTGCGTATGCACAGTCGCCCCGTTCGCTCCGGAGAGCTAAGTAGTGATGTTTGTGTATTTACCTACCAAGCAAAAATGGACGAATGGAAAAACTAATCGAGTGTGTACGATCACATCCAGCTTTGTATAATTTTGCAATCTTTCTTTAATAAATGAGGGCTCAGCTTATTTTCCAGTAAAGCAAAACATTCTTTTGTCATACGAAAATACTTATTAAATTGAGTCTCGTCATCCAAAAGTTCTTTGTAAAGAGTGTGGTATTCTCCTTCTTGTTCTCTTTTCTGCCATGTAGGATGTACAGAAAATCTTCTTTTCCTCTTGACGGCCGTAGCTTCTTCATCATCTAAAGCAATAGCAATTAAAGCCAATTCTTCAAATGAAAAATCCATCTTTCCTTGTTCACATCACTAGCACGTTAGTTCTGAGTTATTGCCACGTTGCGTATGCATTAAAAATTCCCGTCCGTGTTTACTAACCACGTTCGGGCCCCGTCCCGTCCACGTCCCGTCCACGTCCCGTCCCGTACCGTGCACGTTACGTATGCAGCGGCCTTTAGTTGTTACTAGCTTTTGCACGCGGCTTTGCTCACGTTATGTAATGCTACATTTACACGCTTTTCAAGTCTCGACAAGCGTCCACAAACACCCCGTTTGGCTTGGCTTGCGTGAGCTTGTCGCCGATCCGGGCTAATGTTGGGCGTTTGCGTTTGTTGGAGCTTGTGGACGCTTGCCAAGCCTCGGCAAGCATGTAAACGTAGCATTAGATTTTGCAAACCTCTATTTTATCCTCTTAAGGGCTGAATTTTCAAAAATTGTTTCACAACGGATGCCTACTTTATAATAGCTATCTGTATGCCAAATAGCCCGATCCGTCTAGTGGTTTGAATTGTGCGTTGATAGATCGATCAGTCAATCAGTCACTTTTTTCCTTTTATATATTTAGATTTTGTTTGGTGGAGGCTAGGCCGTGGCTATAGTTAGGTACCAATTACCATCCTACCGTCAAAGCCGTGCTGCCAAAAGATTTAGCGTTCCGGCATGATGGCGTGTAGAAACAGATTGGGGGTATAAGTTGAATGTACACTGCCGTACCCCTTCCAAGTTAGCCCGCTACCATCTGAGAACTCATTGGCACTTACCATCAGGTTAGATCACAGTCAAGGACAATCTTGTCGTTGAATAAAAAAAAAGATTAGAAATAAGGTTTTCATTCCGTTGCTGATAAAACCTGCTTCTCCAATAAAAAGATCAGCATTAAAAAGTGCAATAGTTTCACAATCAAACTTGGCAAGTGGCGCGTGGCGGGATGCTGGCTACATCTCGCCGGTGTTTGATCTGCACTTGTTTGCCTTCCATTACTCAGCCTTGGACAGGATTAGGGATGATACAAGGATTTAGTCTGTTGCTGCTGTCTACTGGTCACAGAGATACTTACAACCATTAAGAAGAGGAAATTGGAGTATTTTGGGCACGTGATGCGTAACACCGGGAAATATGAACTCCTTCAACTGATCATGCAGGGGAAAGTGGCAGGTAGAAGGAGGCCTGGCCGCAGAAGGATATCGTGGCTAAAAAACTTGCGCCAATGGTTCGGGAAAAGCATAAGAGCAGTATCTAGAACAGCGGTCTCAAAAGTTGAAATCGCCCTAATGATTGCCAACCTTCGCAAGGAGACGGCACATTAAGAAGAAGAAGCTGTCTACTGAGCTTCTTGCCGGCTCTTCTCAGTAGAATCTGCTTTCCGTAAGTGCGGTAGAGTCTTAAGAGACTACACTATGGCTGAAATCTATAGACCGCACTCTCCCTCTGCTCAGACTTAAGGGCACGATCTTCGGCCGCAGTAACTTGCAAGCAATTGAAGTGAGGTGCACGAGCCACTTTGTTATAAAAAAAGTAAAACAGTCATGATAAAAAAAAAACTTTTTAGAGAAAAATTAACGGTAAGATATTCTTCTAAAAACTTTTGCCTATTTTTTGACATTTTTTTTTTTAGTTTAACTTTGATATACTATAAATTCAACCAGAAAAATAATTAAAAACTACACTGTTTTCGGAATATTATTTGATCGAGTGAAGTTCAAAATATGGACTTTTGAACGGTAAAATAATTTAGAACGTGTATTAAACTACAACATATATTTTTAACCTATCAAAACAAAGAATATTTGATTGTTTACTATTGAATCAAAAACAGGCTGTTTTCGGAGATCCTGCCGTTAAGACAGAGTTAAAATAGAGAGACACATAGATATCAGAGCATATTTTTTGTGTCTTGTTTTAACTCTATCTTAAGTCCGAGCTAAGTCAGAACTCAGAGCACGCTTTGTAAATCTCAGCATTATATTGAAGGGCTCTTGATGGCCTCTTGATTGCGACAACCCTACGATAAAACAACGTTATCAGTGGGTGTGAGGTTAAGGATGGTAGTGGGGGGAGAGGGGTACAGGTAGAACTAAGGAGGGATAGGGTTGCGTGTCCGGTGCGCCAGGACGGGCATTACAGGATATCTGTTACCTCGTTACAAATTAGAGCATCGCGTATACAACGTAAATAGCGTTGATTGAATAGGATAATCGTTGGATTAGGATATCCATCTACGTGGTTAAGGGGAATCCATCGCCTAACAAGAAATAGCCCTCAAATTTCAAATTCAAATGCAAAATTATTTATTTCATGTAGACCAACTTGTGGCTCTTATGACAAGTCGAGAATCTACCACCGGTTCGGAATGCTGATTCTGCTGAGAAGAGCCGGCAAGAAACTCAGTAGTTGCTCTTTTCAAAACAAAAAAATGTTATAATAAATAGCTTATCTATCTTGTGGACAGCTGAAGTAGAGCAGTTTAGTTCCAAGCAACTTTGTCATTAAGGAATTCATTAACTGTGTAATAACTTCTACTTATTAAATGTGTCTTTACACACTGTTTAAATTTATGTAATGGTAAATCTACCAATTCTTTCGGAATCAAGTTATAAAAGCGTATACTCGACCCCACAAAGGACTTTCGACCTCGAGTAGGGAAGTGCACCCGTTGCTCCTGGTGCACCTCTGATTGTGTGTTGGGGCCGTTTTATCGGTCCTGGAGGAGGGAAAGACGCCACTAACTCGGCTGCAGAACGAGTCTGGTCCTGTAGCCCAGTCACCAGGCAATGAGAGAAACACCGTGGGGTTTTAGTCGGTAAAAGTCCGAAAAACCTCCGTGCTATCCCTGGGCACAGTGGTATTCAAGAGGATTTCCCCACGGAAAAAAAGGATATCCATCTATACTCTTTCTCTTCTCCAATCATGGACTTAATGGTTCCACACCATCGTAACAGCGATTGTTAAAAACCTTTCTTTTAAGTATATAAAAAAATTGGCATATACCCGATTACTAATTTGATAAAATACTACCTTGGAATAAAATAAACGGAACCTCTAAGTAGGTACCTAATTAGTATTAAATTCCGCTCAGGATCTCTTCAAGGGCTTGCCTTGCCTTTAAATTGTGCTTCTATTTCATATTTAGGGCTGCCAGGCCTTACGATTTATTAGCATAAAGCTTGAAACAAACGCAACACCCGGCGGCGTCGTGGCGCGACAAAAACTCCATCGTACATGTAATATATGACGTGTGGCCATTGCAGTCATGTCTGAATACGAACACAGCTTTAGAACATGTAATACAAGTGTAGCGATCGCAGTCATGTCTGATTAGCCGATAATCTCCTGCTATTAGCTAAAAATGCATTATCACAGTGATAAACCCAAAAATTCAGCCAATCACAATAATTGTTTTTATATTCGAGGGCTATTTGAAGAAATATCTTATTAAGAGATAAGCTATCCTTGTGCACGTCCTAAAATAAATAAATAAACCATTGAGATTGATTCAAGACGCAGTCTTTTGGCATACAAGTAGCTGTATACGTAAAAACTGCATTTCTGCTGATATTTGTCCTGATGTCACCGTGTTCTGCAGCAAGTTGTATGAAGCCAATGATTTGTACATATAAATATCATTGTATGAACCACCCTAAGAACAACAATAACAGCAACAATTCTTCGGCATTTGGTATTTTAAATCTCGCAATAAATTGAATGAGAATTTAGATATAGATATTGCAGGTTTTTTTGCGTCTGAAATACTCAACTTCGCGACGCGTATACTTTTACATTCAGTCCGTACGCTATATACCTACAGCTAATTATACAAGGTTTTCAACTCAGGCACTCTTTGAGGGCTTACGTTACCATAAATAATGCTTCTGTTTTATATTTAAGGCTGCCAGGCCTTAGATATAATTTATTGGTTTAAGGATTGAAACAAACATAGCGCGATGGCGTGGTGTTATGCAAACGTATCCACTGTCGCAACAGCTTCTAGAACTTGTATACTATAAACATAAAATGTGTTCCATAAAGATACGACAGAATGCATCACCTAGTTTAGGTAGCCCGTAAAAGTTAGGAAGGTTGGTGAAAATGAGAGATCTCCATATTGTTCTTAACGGTGTATAGTCTGTTTATTTGAATTGAGTCAGCGTGGTGAACTGTGGCCTATATAACCCTTCTCTGACAGATCTGCGCTCAATAGTAAACCGTTGATAAATTGCTGATGATGACTTATAGCAGAATAATATTACACTTATTACCTTACAAAACGTCATCTAAGAAACAAATTGAATTGATGTCCTACCGAACAGTTGTAGTTACTGACCACGCTTCTGTGACGCGTCGTGTTTTAGCCCAGTCATATTAGGGCTTTCACCTCGGAATGAAAGATAATAAGATGCAAATTGGTATGAACCTTTGTTTTGCCATTCTAAATGTTGTCTCAAAAGTCACAATCGTTATCGTGTCCGCGTCTCAAGATATTCAAGGTCAAAGGTCACAAAAATCGGTTTTTCGCGAATATCTGGCTTCCTATCGGTTAAATGAGATTTGCATTTATTATAAAAGTTGTAGGCTATAAAATTCCCTACAACTTTTGTTTAAACTTTTTTTTCATACGACCAACCGTTTTGAAGGTAGAGCGCGAAGAGTGCACATCGTACAGTCATATACGGCCTAATGCAAGGTCAAGCGTGAGTTATGGTTATCAGTACGTTATAAAGTCAATTATTTACTTGGAAATTATAATTATTAAACAATGCCTATTATTTATGTACTAACTATTAATTATTTATATTTAATTAAAGTAAGTAACTTGATTATTTATATATAATTATTCATATTTAACTATTTAAGTATAAAATATTATTAATTCTGGATTATATATTTTAGTTTTATTTTAAGTTAAAATGATAGTAAGAGTATATATTTTACACATATTTTTATTTATTATTAAATACGGCATAATATACATTTATCAAAATGTGAGTTCAAATATCAAAAGTATCTTTGTTGATTTTAATTGTAATGAAATTGGAAATGGAAGCTAATTATCTTCTTCTTGTTCGTCGTCTTCTTCTTCTTGTCGCTCAAAAATGTTCGATTCATTGTCATCATCCTCATTATCTGTCATGTTCATCTCCAAACCTTCCAGAATATCGGGATCATATGTATTTTCTTCATCGGGATTACTTGGATACAGTGAAGCGTTGAGGCAAGCTTGTCCGTTGCACTGGCCGCAAGCTAAAGAACATTGTAGCCCTGATTTTCTGCATCCACAGCGGGAACCACAACCATTTTTGCAATTGCAAAATATTACGTTTAGTAGTTCGGCTGGTGCTGGAGGTAATAACGTTCGTATGGGCTCCAGGATTTCATTTTCAAGCATCCAGCCCCATTCTTGAGGTTCTAAGTCCTTCCCTAACCACGTTTGAATCTGGTAGTAGACACGTTTTATGTGTTGATGAGCTGCTACACTTGTTGGTGGAAGTGTTGACAGTTGTACAGGTTTATTTAGTTAACTCACGCTTGACCTTGCATTAGGCCGTATATGACTGTACGATGTGCACTCTTCGCGCTCTACCTTCAAAACGGTTGGTCGTATGAAAAAAAAGTTTAAACAAAAGTTGTAGGGAATTTTATAGCCTACAACTTTTATAATTAATGCAAATCTCATTTAACTGATAGGAAGCCAGATATTCGCGAAAAACCGATTTTTGTGACCTTTGACCTTGAATATCTTGAGACGCGGACACGATAACGATTGTGACTTTTGAGACAACATTTAGAATGACAAAACAAAGGTTCATACCAATTTGCAGCTTATTATCTTTCATTCCGAGGTTGACCCCTTTTTTTACCTAATATGACTGGGCTATTTGGCTCATACCCAAGGCGAAGGCGAAGGTCTATAATTTATTAGCATAAAGGTATAGCCACGCTCCAGGTATTTAGTTATTGTAGTAACAACAGCTGTTTATTATTCTACGGCCGATATTTAGAGGCTAATAATTTTTAGATAATATCAGGTGCCTCTTGCCTTTAGTTAATCCGCATTTCGAATCGGTGGTAGAGTCTCGAAGTGTCATAAAAGCCACGGATTGGCTGAAAAATGAAAAAAAATCAAACTACTACAGCATAGGTCTCATTTTGAATGAGAAAAGTGTAGGCCACTTTTGCTTTCTCACGTTAAGTAGATTTTTCAAACTCCCTATTTTATTTCTTTAGAGATTGAATTTTCAAAAATCCTTTCTTAGCGGATGCTTCCGTCATCTATATGCCAAAGTTCAGCCGGATCCGACCAATCGTTTGAGCTGTGCGTTGGTAGTGATCTATCAACGTCAGTCAGTAATTCAGACACCTTTTCTTTTTATGTAGGGTGACCGACCCAATTATTAGCACTTTAAGAGTTTATCCAATTTCAAATATGTTTTTTAAATTAAAATCTAACCAAATTCTTTAAATAATTGTGTTCATAAGGTTACTTGTTTAATAATTTATATAATTAAAGAACTTTTTAAGGATTTTTTTCTTAAATCAACAAGAATTTGAAATAAAATTGAAAAATGACCCAGTCTCCAATTATTAGCACATACGGGATTAACTACTGGTAAGTACTGACGGGTAAGTCGATCAGTCAAAATGGCCGAAAACTTCAGGAACTCCAGAACAATATCTTTCAACTACAATACTGACGTCATTTTAAAACTTTCCAGATTAGAAAGGTTTCGATTGTGAAAAATATGAATTCCCCTAAATATTTTTTAATCTGAAAATTTAAAAACTACAATCAGAAACTTATATTTTAATCTTTTTTGCTAAAGTGCGAATAAACTGGTGCAGTGCTAGCAATTGGGTTGGTCACCCTATTTAGACTTAGATTAAACTTGATTGTATCGATTGTTATTAAACCGTCATGTGTTGACAACCCTATTAGTGCACCTGGCTGCCATTAAAAGTTGGTTCGCGGTTCTGCAGAATCATAAGACTTCTTTATTTGGTTATCAGATATCGTTGATCATCTTTAGGAAGGAAGTTCCTGTTTTTAACCGACGTCAAAAAAGGAGGAGGTTCTTAATTCAACGCGTTTTTTTTTTAGGCGATGTTAGTCCATAACACCGTCAAATCTGGACCGATTTCAATAACTTTTTATTTTTTATTTGGAAGGACATATCGTCAGGTTGGTGCCATCGTACCATAATATATAAGCCTCAATAGCCCAACGGTTAAAGGTGCGGACTGAAGACTGAAAGGTCGCAGGTTCGAATCCCACCCGTTGCACTATTGTCGTACCCACTCCAAACACAAGTTTTCACTTATTTGGAGGGGAGAGGAGAACAGATGAGGAGCCAAGATTAACTTGACTGAAATTCTTAAAAAAAAAAAAATTGATGGTTGCGCCAAGTTACGTTATATTATTACATAAAATTAAAATCATTAACTTATTTTTTGGTGCATCCTCTTTCCTAAATTCCGATACTTAATCCCTACCTCAATGACAGCACAAATACGCTGGAACGCAGAGCCGTCCGGTCTGACGTGCGAGTCGCAAAATTGTCTATGGCTCTCTTCGCCATGAAACTCGGTCGGAAAAACAGGAACTGTGCCGCTCGCTTAAATGTTTTTTTAAAAAAACTTGAATAACTTAACATAATTAACTTTAAATGTGATGTTTGCGAACAATACTTTCGGACTTTATGTTTGTGCCTAAAAAATAAGAGAAGAATACTGCAGTGCTTGCAACTTGAAGAGATCCAGCGCTTACCGGCCGGCGTGTTCAGCATGGCGTCGAAAATGTAAGTGCTGTCTCCCATGAAATAATCCTTCCCTTCTATTTTTCAGCACCGTAGTTTATTTCTTTTTTCTTTTCAATTTACAGTCCACTTTTTACTATTTTGTCAAAAATTTAAGGTAATAATATAATGTAAACTTGGCGCAAACATAATTTGTGGTTCCGTTCGTACCGGATTTTTCCTGCATATTTCATTTGTTAGAATACTTCTATAGGCTCTAATAAGTGATATATTATAATATTTACGTATAATATTCATTGCGAATAATAGGTAATTTCAATTATAAGAAAAACATGGCAATTGCGTCATACTTTTTCAGTGTCTTAAATACTGGCATAAACGGCATATAGCATTGAGCTAGCTATATCCCCAGTTAGGCATACTTATAATTTACTTGTATTTATGTAAATTTTCGATAAATATATAGTATTTTTATATAATTGAAATTTATAACTTACCGTAAATATTTTAACTTACCTTCAATTCAACGACTACATAAAGTTACATAACTCTTAAGTTCTAACCCATAAGGTCGAGATTGACTTGGTAAGACTCGGGTCGATCATCCGATCGATAAGTATAACCCGACAGCGTAACGTTGAGCGCTTGCAGTACGCTCGCTCGGCGAAGTACGTAACCTACTCAATTTATCCGTCTTTACTTGAATATTATTTTGCGTATTTTGTGAATTCGTGTTATCAAAATGCCGCCTAAAGTAGATTCAAAGTCGAGTGAGGGCGAAGAAGATATTCAAGATTCTAGACTGTCTATGTTACTTGCTAAACGTGAAGCTATATTTAGAATTATGCAAAATGCTTTCGAATTATCTCGTGATATCGATATTCATACGAATGAAGAAAAAAGAGAACATTTTCTCGATGAATCTTCTCAAATCGATTCCTTACGCGATAAATACGAATCTGTCGTTGATGAGTATAACAATCGTTTGTTGCAATTGGATTCTGATGCAACACCTGATTACAACTGTCTGTACGCTTTTGAGACTTTGTATAGTAGGGTCAAACGAATTCAAGCGAAATGCTCAACTTCCGATCCGATATCGGAAAGGCATAATGCGACTTCTGCGCTGCTGAAAGCCAAGCCAAAGCTGGCTCCCATAACGATATTAGATTTCGACGGTGATATAAAATCTTTTCAGATGTTTTATACGACTTTTAAATCCGTAGTACATAACAATCCATTACTCAGTGATGCCGAAAAGCTATTTTATCTATTACCGAAGCTGAAAGGGAAGGCGAAAAGCGCGATCGCAGGAATTTCTCCGTGTGCTGAAAATTATCAGCTCATTTTACAAACTCTCATCAATAGGTTCGACGACAAACGAATGTTAACTTCCGCGTATTTACACGAATTATTTCGTTATAAAGGTTTTCAAACCGCTTCTGCGGCTAACTTTGAATCGTTCATAGATCAGTTCGCTGGCGCAGTGAGCGCTCTTAAAAACTTAAAATTAGACAATTTGGCTGATCTTATCATACTGCATATAGCTACACAAAAGGTAGACACCGAGACAGTCCGCGAGTTCGAAGTTAAGTGTGGAAAGAAAATACCTAACTTCGATGATTTTGTGGAATTTATCACAACTCGCGCGAAAGTATTTGAGCGTACTGATAAGAATATAACAAACGCTTCAAATACACGTCAAAGTAAAAGTATAAAACAGAATAATAATGCTTCTGGCAATGCGCCGAAGTATCAGGCTTATGTGAGCACAGTCGATAAGCCTATTTCGTCTAAATGTCTGTGCAAAAACATGTCGCATACATATTTATATAAATGTGCCGATTTTAATAAATTAGCAACACCTCAGGAACGTTTTAATTGCGTAAAAGAGAAAAACGCTTGTGTCAACTGTTTATCTGTCTCTCACAGGGTTAGCCAGTGTGAGGTCCCTCCCCATTGCTCCTGTGGGCAAAAACATAATAAAAAACTGCACTTTGATCACCGCGAACAGACTCGCGCGCCGCAACTAGCTAGCGCTGTGACGTCATCGCAGGTACCTATCGTTGCCGCATCGTCGCCCGTAGCAGGTGAACGCACCGACGTAGCTCCGTGTGCTACGAACGTAGGCGCATCTACTAGCGCTACGCATTCGTATAGCAGTCAGATATCGAATCGCGGCGGAGATAAGCGACCTACTGTCTTATTAGCTACGGCTCAAATTGCTGTGTACGATGTCAATGGCAAGCGACAAATTATTCGCGTATTATTAGACTCTGCCTCTCAAGCTGATTTTCTCTCGAGAGAATGTTGCGACCGTTTAGGTTTACAATGCGTGAACACGGAACGTACTATCGTGAAGGGGTTCGGTGGAATCGAAAAGGTTGTACATACCAACTCGGTCAATTTAAAGTTTTATTCTCGCTTCGATGACAACGTTAGCTTTAATATTAAGCCACTTGTTGTTGATAAAGTAACAGATAAATTACCTACGGCCGTGATAGATACGTCTGTCCTATCACACCTGAAAGGTATTCCGTTTGCTGACGAAAGTTTCGGCATACCTGATAAAATAGATGCTTTAATAGGAGCTTCCCTATTCCCGCATTTGCTTCTGCCCGACGACGTCCATACATCGCGTCGCGACCCGTCGATGCCAGTCGCATTGCGCACGGTATTAGGTCTCGTGTTCATGGGCATTGCGCCTACGATACCTACCGTAAATACTTACTCGGCCTTGACATGTTGTTTCGTTCAAGAGCCTCCCGCTATTGACTCGATAGTCAGGCGTTTCTGGGAACTCGAAGAGCTTCCTTCCGCTTCCGTTCAACATCCCGACGATGCTGAATGCGAAGAATTCTATACTTCGACTACTATCCGTGATCCTGTCACTGGCAGATACGTTGTCGGCCTGCCATTTAAAGAGGATGTATGTTCCTTAGGGAATTCTATGGATGTAGCTAAAAAACGTTTCACGTGCCTCGAAAGAAAGCTCGAAGCTACACCTAAATTGAGGTCAGCTTATGATGACGTCATAAGAAATTATCTCGCGAAAGATTATATTTCTCCCGCGCCTTCGTACGATTCTCAGGATTCTGTTCCCATTTATGTGATGCCACATACGGGAATTTTACGAGAGGACAAGTCCACGAAACTGAGAATGGTCGTAGATGCTTCTTGCCGTACCAGCTCTGGACTGGCATTGAACCATCTTTTACATTCAGGCCCTAACTTACAGGGAGATCTATTTAAAATAATTTTAAATTTCCGTCTGCATGCAATAGCAATGACAGCCGACTGTCGCGAGCAATTTCTACAAATAATTATGCGCGAAGCTGATCGTCGCTATCAATGCTTCTTGTATCGCTTTAACCCAAGAGACCCTCTCGTGCTGTACCAGTTCAATCGTGTCTGTTTCGGTCTCACTTCGAGTCCATACCATGCACTGCGCACGGTACGACAGCTCGTGGAAGACGACGGCGCAAAATATCCGCTGGCGAGTAGCATTGTGCTACCTGCGCTGTATATGGATGACGTTGCCTTCTCGCTTCCTAACGAACGTGAAGCAATCACTGCATCACAGCAGATGATTGACCTCTTTAAAGGCGCACAGTGGGAGCTGGTTAAGTGGAATAGCAATTCTCGAGAAGTTTTAGATAGCCTTCCCGCGTCGCACAAACTCCCTACTGAAGTGGAGTTTGATAAAGCCATGCACCATAAGATACTTGGTTTGCATTGGTCAACTGAAAGTGATTCGTTCTATTTCAAAATTTCCGAGCTCGACGATGTGACATGCACTAAGCGCTCCATCTTGTCAACCGTTGCCCGTCTGTGGGACATAATGGGCTTCGTTGCTCCCACAGTCGTGTACGCCAAAATATTAATTAAAATGCTTTGGCAATTAAATCTTGATTGGGACACAGTAGCTCCGCCACACATCATTAAGATGTGGAGACAGTTTTGCGACGAATTACCAGCTCTAAACGAACTTCGCATACCACGTCATGTGGGCGTGACCGAAGACTGTGAGGTCACCCTCCTGGGACTGTCAGATGCCAGTCTCTCAGCTTACGGTGCTGTAATTTATTTACACGTGAGCTCACCTACTGGTAATGCCGTGCGTCTTGTTTGCGCGAAAAGTAAAGTTTCGCCGACAAAACCACATTCGATCGCGCGTCTCGAGCTGTTAGGTGGTGTCTTGCTGTCGAAACTGCTTCGCACAGTTCATGACAATTACGCCGAGCGCATCCCAATCAAAGCTATGTATGCGTTTCTTGACTCTAAAGTAGCTTTATACTGGATAAAAAGCTCTCCGCATAGGTGGCAGACTTTTGTCGCTAATCGAGTTGTTAAAATAACGGAGAATATTTCGCCGGACAACTTTTATCATTGCGCTGGCACTGAGAACTCGGCTGATGTTTTATCCAGAGGTGTTACTCCTGAAAAACTTGTGTCACATCCTCTGTGGCTCCATGGCCCACCATGGGCCTCGAAACACCCGTCTCAGTGGCCGCTCAAAACCTTAGAGGGTCAATGTATTGATGACATACCCGAACAAAAGATTTTGACACACCCTGTGTGTACGCCTGTAAAGCAATGCGCTTTATATGAGCTTGCTCTTCGTACGTCTTCGTGGAGTAAACTTCTACGCATAATAGTTTATATTTGTAGATGTTTAAAGCTACTTACACGTCGCGGTACTACAGCTATAACTGCTGAAGAATTAAATTTTGCAGAAAATAGAATGCTTCGTGTTCTGCAGAATCAACATTTTGCTAATGAATATTCTAATGTTCAAAATAATGTACCTTGCTCACCGGCATTTAATCGCCTGAGACCGTTTATCGACGATGGATTGATCCGAGTCGGCGGTCGTCTGGGTAACTCGGGACTTGACTTTGAAAAAGTACACCCGGTCATATTGCCTCGCAATGGGCATGTGGTAAATATGATCATTGATTATTACCACGTCAAACATTTACATGCTGGACCTGAACTCCTAATGGCTTTGCTCCGGCAGAGATATTGGATCTTATCAGCACGCCGCATTATCAGGCAAAGAGTTCATAAATGCAATACTTGCTTTCGCCTTAAGCCGCGTCCAACATATCCGCTGATGGCTGATCTTCCTGATATACGTACTCGTCCAGCGTTAAAAGCCTTTAGTTTCACAGGCTGTGATTATGCCGGTCCCATAGCATACGTGCCTGTACGCCGCCGTGGTGTACGTAGCGAAAAAGCGTATATAGTGCTATTCACATGTCTCACTACGAGATCTACACATATTGAGGTGGCTACCTCGCTCAGCACTCCTAGCTTCCTTGCCGCGTTCAAGAAATTCCTCTCGAGGCGCGGGCCAGTACAAGTGCTTTATAGCGATCGAGCTACTAATTTTCAAGGCGCTGCTTCTTATCTTCGCGATCTCTATAAATTTCTTAGAGACGAGTATTATCCAAAACTCGAACAAGAATGCGCCGAGAGTCGTATAAATTGGAAATTCATATGCCCAAACTCTCCACATTTTGGAGGTGCGTGGGAGAGTATGATCAAAGTAACAAAGTCGATCTTGTTTAAAGTCATAGGACAACAGCTCCTTTCCTATGAGGAACTCTGTACTGTACTTACACAAGTCGAATGTCTACTTAACTCGCGTCCGCTGACGGTACTCAGCTCGGACCCTGCAGAGCCTTTAGCTCTTACACCCAGTCACTTCCTGCATACTGCGCCTCTTTTTTCCTTGCCTGCGCCTGATGTCAGCTCAGATAATGTTAATTTACTTGACAGGCACTCGCTAATGGATAAAATGGTCCAATCCTTCTGGAATCGTTGGAGGATGGAGTATCTACATAACCTACAAGTTAGACAAAAATGGAATACGCCTTCTGTACCTATCACTCCCGGAACTGTCGTTGTAGTGATTAACGACAACGTGCCCCCTCTGGCTTGGCCTTTAGCAGTAGTAGAGAAAGTGCATCCCTCGAAAGACGGTATTATACGCGTAGCAACTGTGAAAATATCTGGGAGAACTTATCTCCGTCCGGTTGTTCGTTTATGCCCTCTTCCTACACAGTAAGCGTTAAATACAGCTTCATAGTTTAATAATAACATAGCTTATAAATTTATACTGTATTTTATATCTGTATTTATATATTATTACTTTTCTTATACATTATCCCATGTCTCCGGACTAACTTATAATACTATACGCATTTCTTATAGAATAATAATATTTGCTCTACACCTTATGAGACTCTTCTTAAAGGTGACCCTTTAAGGGCGGGTGGAATGGTTGCGCCAAGTTACGTTATATTATTACATAAAATTAAAATCATTAACTTATTTTTTGGTGCATCCTCTTTCCTAAATTCCGATACTTAATCCCTACCTCAATGACAGCACAAATACGCTGGAACGCAGAGCCGTCCGGTCTGACGTGCGAGTCGCAAAATTGTCTATGGCTCTCTTCGCCATGAAACTCGGTCGGAAAAACAGGAACTGTGCCGCTCGCTTAAATGTTTTTTTAAAAAAACTTGAATAACTTAACATAATTAACTTTAAATGTGATGTTTGCGAACAATACTTTCGGACTTTATGTTTGTGCCTAAAAAATAAGAGAAGAATACTGCAGTGCTTGCAACTTGAAGAGATCCAGCGCTTACCGGCCGGCGTGTTCAGCATGGCGTCGAAAATGTAAGTGCTGTCTCCCATGAAATAATCCTTCCCTTCTATTTTTCAGCACCGTAGTTTATTTCTTTTTTCTTTTCAATTTACAGTCCACTTTTTACTATTTTGTCAAAAATTTAAGGTAATAATATAATGTAAACTTGGCGCAAACAATTGAGTTGAGGGTTTTGTAGTACATACTTTTAGCTTCTATAACTAAGTCTGTTCCTCCGTCCGTGTATATGCTAGTTTTTAACCTCCTACGGAAAAAGAGGGTATTATAAGTTTCACGCGTGTCTGTGCCTGTCTGGTCCCTCGTAGCTCTCTAACGAATGGACTGATTTTGATACGATTTATCTGCTTGAAAGCTGACGTGATCTGATGCTGCTGAATGTGGCCTATAACTCTTCTCTGAGAGGAGACTTGCGCTCACAAGTGATCCGCTGACGTTGACTGTGTGTATCTAATTTTTTTTATTAATTTATTTATTAAATTCATAAAAAGATACAAGCAAACAGTGGCCGGAGTCTTCTTTTTAGTATGAAGTACCTGTGTTAAAAGACTTCGCTCTTTCATAAGTCTATTAATAATAAACTACAGCAGCAGGCTAATTCAGGCTGCATCGGTTCCAATTAGACTTGATTGCATGAAGCGCTGTACTATGATGTAATAAAAAAAGCTTCTTCGCATGATTTACGATATTCAAGCTTTGAGCGTTAAATCAAAACTCAAGTGCTAAAGTCTATTCGCTTAGAAATGTCCTGACAGTTATGGCAGGATCTTATGCCATGTTTTTTTTCACATTACATTCAATTGCAAATCATTTTGAAGATACGTCATTATATGCCTACGTTAAGAATAGGGTATGAGATAGATAGATAGAAAATTCTTTCTACACATAAAAGATGATGTTACAATTGAATCTTATAGTTAACTAGCTGACACCCGAAGCTTCGTCCGCGTGAATTTAGTTTTTAAAATCCCGCGGGAACTCTTTGATTTTCCGAGATAATATGTAGCCTGTGTCACTCTCCTAGTCCTCAACTATACCCATACAAAAAAATCACGCCGATCCGTAGCCCTATTGCACCGTGTTTGAAGGAAAACAAACAAACAAACACACTTACACATTATAGTAAGGATTAATGTACATTGCGTAAAGGCAGTCTTGTAAATTTAATAAGTTTTAAAATATATGCGTATTAATGGCCTTTATGGCTCTTAATCGACACTTTTGAGTTAGATACCTACTGATTTTTTTAAAATTCCAATCCTCGAAATATAAAGTTCGACATACTTGGACATTTTCATGCGGATGCACTGTACCCCAATTCAGTAGACGTGTGTGGAAAACGAATCTCGAAGATATTTCAGCGTCGCTGTGCCGTCGGTGCCTCGCGAAATCATATTTTCTCTGCTGTCAGCACAAGGACAAATTTTTTAAACCTAATTTACTTACAGCCCTTAAGGATGATTTATTCTGTCAGTTGCCTTCGCGAAAAGTCTTTAATCTATTTTCTTTCGCTGGAAAAACTGCTTAGTGCGCAAAAAGTTGACTAACTTTCCTCTTACAAGTTTTTCCGTTATTTAAAAAAGGAGAATGTAAATTATTGCTTAAAAGGCGAGATAGCTAGTTAAGACTAGCAGTGATAAAGCCTAGTTAAAGTCAAATGAAATGCTCTGTTAAAGTAATAACATGACAATTAATTTTTAACAATGAAATATTAAAACAAAAACATAAGCTACCCAATTTCATCAACTTAATAGTCGTCGCTGTTATTCAAAGAATAATGTCTAATTAACGTTTCACCATACCCTATCAGTTGTCTTAAGATATATTTAAAATTAGACAAACAATATTAATTTAATATTAGCTATCGAACCTTTAATAAAATTCTGTTGTTATTTACGTTTTCCGCAGAGTTTTACAATCGCAGTAAAGGTAAGCGGCCGCTCTCGAAATATTAAGGTAAGTACCTACCTCAAACATATTGTACCTTGTCCCCTGAATATATACATAGTAAATAGGTTGAGGCAGTATAGCCTTTGGTTATGCGATCTTTAAAGGCCAAATTAGATTAGATTATTTACGTTTTCAGATTCAGTCCACACCTTTAACCGTTGGGCTATTGAGGCTTTATGCCAGCGTGGTGGACTATGGCTTATAACCCTTCTTTGAGAGGAGACCTGCGCTCAGTGATGAACCGGTGATGAGTCCTGATGATGATGATGAAATAGGTTGGAATCATTAAGCATTTGTATTGTTTCACGTTTCAGTTAGGAACAGTGTAATTGTGGGCATTTCTTGTAAATAACGTTAATCTCCGCGCGGCCGAGAGGCGCAATTATAAGCCCTTTGTTAGAGTGGCACTGTTTCAGAAAATAGGCCTCATCTTTTAATTGGTTCAAATTCTTTTTTATTTTTTTATAGAACTGTTTTGTGATACGAATATTACAATGTAATTTTTTTATTCTGTAACTGCGATCTAACTCAAATCGCTACTTGGCGATGCAGTTTAACATGGTAGTGGGTTAATTTGGAAGAGGGTACATGGGCTTCTGGTCTTAAAGTGGAAAATCTAAAGTTCGATTCCCGGCGGGGAAAATTTCAAAATTTATAATGTCTGAAATTTCTCTAGTCTGGTCTGGTGGAAAGCTTTGACCATAGCTATAGTTACCACTCTACAATCAAATACGTGCCATCGAGTGATTTAGCGTTCCTGCACGACGAAAAATTTGTAAAAACTTATTATTATGACTTACCTACCACCTTACAAGCTAGCCCGGGCCGCTACCATCTTAGACGGCATCATCACTTACCGTCAAGTGAGATAGCAGTCAAGGGGCTTTCATAAATAAATAAAAATAATATTATCATCGAAGTATAACGCTTAGAACAGAAGTTTCTAACAACGATCAAATCTAAAGGTAGGCTAGAAACATAGGTAATTTTTTTTTAAATTTCTGCGAACTCGTCGTACTAAAGCAACGATACTGCTTTGGTATAAAAAAAGGCTTATCACCGAGTCGGCCTTTTAAGGCTTACTAAAAAAGGTTATACTGCATTGCGTTTCTTGCGCATCGATTTATATCGATGTTCTTGTGTTATAATTCGATGAATGTATGTTTATTTGTTGGTTTGTCCTTCAATCACGCCGCAGCAAAGCAACGGATCGACCTGATTTTTTATCCCCGAAAACCAAAGAGTTAACGCGGGATTTTTAAAAACTAAATCCACGCAACGAAGTCGCGGGCATCAACTAGTAATGCTAGTTGATATAATTTAACGTTCATTAGCAGAGCCCTAGCAACGAGCGCGGTATCGATCACATTCAGAGGAAAGAAGCCATAAGGCGGCGGAATTCCGTAAATTAATATATTACGAGTTACGTCCCCCCGCGCCGCTTACTATCGATTGATCGCTTTTGTACACGCATTACGTTACGGCTCCATTGTGTGAACAAGAAAAACGTTTCAGAAAATATAACCAGACTACGAAAAATCCGTTCGTAATATGGCTCAAATTAAATCTCCAATTTGAAATCCCTCCATTTTGTCAATTTTCAAGTACAGGATATAACTGAATTTTCAACCAAGTTTCACGTTCTAATATTCAGTAATTCTTGAAATATGGCTTAAATTAAAATCTCCACTTTGAAAGCCCCCCATTTCGTCAATTTTAAGGGAAAAATTAAAAAGTATATATTTTTGTACTCTGTTAAAAGTCGTCTTTAAAAAGATATATCGCAAATCTATGTAACACAACAAAAAAAAATTTTACGTCACGTCTTCTATAAGAGCCCCCCTGAAATAAAGCTTTTCATATTTTTTCATGCAATATTCGGCTGAAGGCCATCAGTTTATATATTATGTTTAAATTTGAAGTAATTACGTTCAGTAATTCAAAAGTTATAAGGCTCTGACAGACGGACGGACGGGCGGACGGACAAGTGCAAATTCACTCAATTAGATTCAGAGACCTCACTTCGCTCAGTCAATTATATGTTTCCAAATAAAGGAGTTAGTTGATTTTATAGCATGCTATTTGAAACTTAAAAATTTTCCTTACGTAGAAAGTTATACAACTTAGGATTTTTCTGGTAACCATAGAAAAAAAAAAATAGAAAATTATAACTTCGGTTCAAAACTGAATTAACTTCTGGGAGCTATTGTAAAAAAGGGACGTTCGATTTGCGAGTTATTTATCATATTTGCATTCGAAAAGCAGATTATGTTATAAATATAATGCTTGCTTTGATTTCTGGGTGGTTCCTTTAAAACGAGGCCAAAGTGAATCTAGCACATCGTAAAACAAATACGAAATCCGCTGCTTCGTAGTATTCAGTTAGGCTAGTCACATTGCGGTTTGGCCAGCCCCAACTTCAGGGCTTTACAACTAGCCAGAATTCAGTGCTGTTTGCTTAAGCTACCCTCAGAAACTGTGTGCCTAGATTTTAAGCGACTTAGGTTAATCTCACTTCAAATAGGTAAATCCTTACTAATATTATAAATGCAAAAGTTTCGTTGTGGATTTTTCCTTCAGTCATGCAGTAAAGGATCGACGTGATTTTTTACGTCTGCATAGTTGAAGACCTGAGAGAGTGCCATAGCTATATTTTATCTAGAAAAAACAGAATTCTAACTCCTATGTCACTCTCCAAGACTTCAAATACTCCCGTGCAAAAAATCACGGCGATCCGTGGCACCATTGCTACATGATTGAAGGAAAAACCAACAAACAAACACACAATTTTGTTTCATAATATTGAACGTATAAGACATTACTGCAAATGAAATATTATGTCACGTGCCTAATAAAATATGAACAATACACATAATTTCATTTGTTCTAATTGAATGGGTACTACCAATTGGTAGTACCCATTCAATTAGAACAAATGAAATTAATAAATATTTAAGTAATGTTGTTATATGTAATTACTAGCTGTTGCGCGCGACTTTGTCCACGTCAATTTCTGTTATTATGATCGCGATCAAGAAGTTTTTAAAAGAATATATTTTAAATTTGGATAATTTTCCCCGTTTTTGCAACATTTTTCACTGATGCTTCGCTCCTATTGGTCGCAGCGTGATGTTATACAGCCTAAAGCCTTCCTCGATAAATGGACTATCCAACGCAAAAAGATTTTTTCAATTCGAACTAGCAGTTCCCAAGATTAGCGCGTTCAAACAAACAAACTCTTCAGCCCTATAGAGTCTACCTTCATTGTATACCTAGTTATACAACGAATAAATGAAATCTATTCTAATAATCAATACTAATATATAAAGCTGAAGAGTTTGTTTGTTTGAACGCGCTAATCTCAGGAACTACTGGTTCGAATCGAAAAATTCTTTTTGTGTTGGATAGTCCATTTATGGAGCTTCCTCCATTTAGGCTATATAACATCACGCTGACCATAATAACATAAGTCTACCATAAATAAATAATATCTTCACACATAGAGTCAAAAGTACGGAGAAAGAAAGCGAGTTTTCCCCTTATCGATCCGCCCGTAGCGCGTAGCGGCGTAGCGGCGTAGACAGAGCCCCGACACTCAGCTGTTAACCGAAATGTCATCCCACATCGCCCTAAGGGCACGCCATCGATCCTCGCCGACCTTGAGGTCAATGACCGAGGGAAGTGGGTCGGAAAGGGTCGAAGGGCCGCCCCCCCTCAGCGAAAGGGATGATTACATAGCGAATGAGATATTTCACATTACCTTGAGAAGGTTAAGCGGACATCCTAATGGATGGGGGATTAGGAATAAAGGTTCTGCCTTTTCACCCGTGTAGGTATAATTGAAATGGATAAGAGTTCATTCACTTCAACACGTCACCCCACTACTGGGCAAACTCTAGTGATGGTGGTAGACTATGGCCTAACGCTTCTCAACTCAAGGGTTAGGCCCTCGTTTCCTAATCTGTGGTTAGGCCATAGTCCACCACGCTGGCGAAGAGCGGATTGGCAGACTTCACACACTTTCGTGAACATTATTGAGAACTCTAAGATATTTAACTAGGTACTTATAATATTTTTGTTTGAAATGTTTTCAATTAAATAGCCTTTTGATATTTATTATATTTATTTTCCATTTCCCGATTAACAAAATAACAGAATTAATTAGATACGAGTACATGCGACACAGATTTTATTTAGAGACAGAGAATTTTACAGATAGCCACAGAACCACAGAACACCTCAGATTCTATGACGGCAGTATTGCCAACGTTTAATATGAGCAATTATGGCATACAATTTTAAACGTAAAAATTCGTAAATAGTGGCGTTTGAAGTCGGTTTTTCAATAAGCTTTTTAGCGTAGCTGAAGATCAGTAAACAATCTACACATTCTCTGACCGCGAGCGATTTGCTCTTATTCATTGAGGAGTTATGTCCTCCATCTCCGAAGATATTCATCTTCACCAGATTTAAACCTGACAATACTTCCTTTCAATTAAAAGAAAATTAAATTGGTTCTTTGATTTTCTGACCGATTTCAACAATTACTCCACAGAGTAACATCACCAAAAAAAAAATTTAAAAAAATACGCGTCTCGAATTGAGAACCTCCACCTTTTTTTGAAGTCGGTTAAAAAGTAGGCACACTTCCGCTTTTATAATAGTAGTAAGAAGTTTTATAATAGTAATAGTAGCAAAAAAATATTAAAAGTGAACTGAGTTTATTGGTGACGATCTATGCAAACTAAGAATTTTGATTTGATTTGAACAACTAGGGTATCCCCTCGTTATGTTCACAATCTTGTAGAATCGTTTTCCAGTACTGAGATGGATTGGAAACCGTGCTATATAATTATTCCTCGGAGTGGAAGGCTCGAGGGTGCAGCGAGGCGCGACTCCGTTCGGATGTACTCAATCAGAAAATTGGGGGAACCGGAGCGCAAGTATCTGTCTGGGGCGGGTTGACGAGATATTAGCGATCTTGCTGCTCATCTATACAAATAAATGACATTAAAGTGTCTGTCTTCAATTTCAAGATAACTATCTCTTTTTAACCGATTTCAAAATAATTTAAACCGCTATTTTATTTTAAGTTCCCGCGGGAAACAAAAACCTTAATCTAGTCTTTTATTTAGCTTTCCTTCTAATGTCTAGTTTCATCTAGTCTTTATATTAGCCAAGCTGAACTTGACTTATATTCTCATCTCCCTTCCAAATAAGCGGAAAGCTTGTGCAAAGAATTAAGAATTAAACATTTCTGTGGTGGTGTCGTGTGGTGCGGGTTGTTACGTTCCCTCAAATATGGTTGAGCGAAGCAATGGCTGGATCATGCGTCATGCTCGTGAACGGGTGCCACCAACGGGAATGGGTCTGCTTAGACTGCCCGTCTTGACATGCGTTGGATTGGTGTACCTACGTATGCA
Source organism: Hipparchia sbordonii (assembly GCA_038048805.1). Classification (NCBI taxonomy): domain Eukaryota; kingdom Metazoa; phylum Arthropoda; class Insecta; order Lepidoptera; family Nymphalidae; genus Hipparchia; species Hipparchia sbordonii. The sequence continues at coordinate 938,539 of CM076112.1, forward strand.
TTTTTGAAGCTTTATTGTGGAAGCACTATATAACATAGCATAGCTTTGTAAAAAAAATTTTTTTTTTGAAAAGAGCAACTGCTGAGTTTCTTGCCGGCTCTTCTCAGCAGAATCTGCATTCCGAACCGGTGGTAGATTTGTGACTTATCATAAGAGCTACAAGTTAGCCTATATGAAATAAATAAATTTTGAATTTTGAATTTTGAATGGGTACGATAAGTGTAACGGGTGGGGCACGAACCTGTGACCTTTCCATTTTCAGCTATTGAGGCTTTTAAACTGAAATTGTCTATTCGAACCTAGGAGTGTTAGAACGTCCGCTTTTGTTAAGTAGCTCGGTAAAGCACTCGTAAGACGTAGCATATCGATCAATGTCAGCGGCGGCGGCGGCGTCAGCTCCTGCTGGCATTCAGCCAGCTCCGCAGTGTCCTGGATTCCGGTTCCAGCGGACACCAGCTCCGAATGAAGCAATTACCGGACCAACAAATATTTGAGCAGATTTTTAAGCGAACCCCATCGATAGGGAAAATTCAAAGACACAGCGCACCACAGAACGATGAGATAATGGAATTGAGACAACGTTGGTACCTTGTCGGTTCATGCATTGACAATGTTCAGCCATCTTGTGATCGACTTTGATCAACTTTGAGTCACGTCCCAAGATATAGATCTGTGTTATTATCTATGACCTATGAATCAACACAAAATAAAGTGATTTTTTACACTTCTTTTCACGATAAACGACGGCATAAGATCAATATATAATAATAAAATATAAGTTAGCAAATAGTCTTTTTTAAGTACTTTGGATTAAGCCAAATTAATTTAATTTTAACTAGCTTTATCCCGCGGCTTCGCTCACGTTAAGTTCGATTCTTCCAACCCCTATTTTATCCCCTTAGGGGCTGAATTTTCAAAAATCCTTTCTTAGCGAATGCATACATCATAATAGCTATCTGTATGCCAAATTTCAGCCCGATCCGTCCAGCGGTTCGAGCTGTGCGTTGATAGATCAGTCAGTTAGTCACCTTTGCCTTTTATATATTTAGATGTAGTACCTAGTCAATATAGAGTAGTTTTTTTAATATATATTAATAAAATATATAGTATATTATATAGTTGGGGTATGTATGAACAATCAAATTCAGAAGAAAGAAACAGAATTTGTACTTATTAATTTTATGTATCTTTGGACAGAACAAGTTATTTATTTATTTATTCACAACTTACATAAAAATATTTAAAAAAAATAATAGGAAAAAAAGAAAAAAAAAGGGAAATCTACAATTACAAAATTTTAGATTTTGAAGAGAGTCACTTAAAGAGTGACTAAGTTATTCAGAAATTACAAATCGTTTCTATATTTTTTTTAATTAAATAAAATGTATTATAAGGCTCCAAAAATAATGATACATCAAAGTACTTATATGTCCAATTTTCTATTCTAAGTTACATTATGAAAGCCTCTGGGTGCTTTCGTACATCACATTTCTAAACATGTGTGTATCTTGGTTTTTATATCAATGAGCACCAAAATCATGAATATTCAGCACCTACGGTATTTGGCGATGATCGCGGAATTTTTATTGAAGTTTTTAGAATGGTTTTACAGTAGGGTTGCCAAAAATAAACAAATTAAATAATGAAAATAAATGAACACGTATCAAAAAAAAATATTGATTTTTTCATAATAACTATTTTTGTCTTTTGCCTTCTAGAGTAACTACGTATATAAGGATCGCAGTCACCTCTGAGTAGCCAATGCTCTCTCACTATGGGCTAAAATGCATTGTTCCAGCAGAAATACCATAAATTCAAACAACCACCACAATTAATTGAGATTTGTAATGATTAATGAAGCTTTTCCACAATCGACCCACTAGCTATAAATTAGTGGTCATAATGATTTCGCATCCGTTTTATGCTAAACTAGCTCATGCCCGCAATTTGTCCACCTGGATTTAGTTTTTAAAATACCACGGGAACTCTTTGATTTTCCGGGATAAAAAGTCATGTCACTCTCCAGGTACTCCTCAACTATACCCATGCAAAAAATCACGTCAATCTATAGCTCTGTTTCAGCGCTATTGAAGGACAAAGCAACAAACAAACACACTTTTGCATTAGTAAGCAAGCAAAGATGCAATAGTTATTTGTGTTATATAGGGCCAAAGGAAATTTTTGTTCCCCGAGGGCGCTATTTTGAATTCAGAGCGAAGTGAAGGATTCTATAGTAGAGTCCCGAGCGCAGCGAGGGATTCTAAAGTAGAATCCTGAACGTAGCGAGAAAAAGCTAGGAGTATCAACCTTCTATGATCACGTGACTTATCGAAGACAACAGCTGCTCAAACATTTTTGAATTTCGAGTTTTTTGAATTTCTGCAACGATCGCAGTAGTAATAAACACATACTAAAGCACGAACGCCGACCAATCAGAAGAGAGAAATGAAAACTCCCATGGGACTAAATATTAAATTTTGCTCCCGCTATCCTCTGTAGCCAATATTCGTTTTTCGAATAGGTATGATGAAAAACATATTTACACAGTACACACATTATTTTACGACAAGGTAAAGGTATTTGTCCTATGTAAAATATGTTTGACAACCCTAGTTTTGGCTAAATGAATATTTAATTCTTGATCTTTTTAAGGGGTAACGGAATTTTAATCACTGCGTGATGATTGATGGCCAATGTATTAATTTTGGATAGCTTAAATAACGTCGCATGACTTTTATATAGATTTTTTGACGTACCATTTTCAGCTTCGGATTATGATCGAATCCCGCAGGAAAACTCGATGACGATTTTTCGACCGAAAGTTCGAGCTTTTCTGTAAAGAAATTCAGCAGTTGGTCTTTGAATCAATTTCCAAAAAAGGAGGAGGTTCTCAATTCGTAGAATCTTCTTTTTTTTTTTAATGGAAATATGGTCCTCGATTACTTGAAGACGCCTGGACCGATTTGGAAAATTCTTTTTTTGTTTGAAAGAACCTAATAGTACCTAAAGGTACAGAAGATTCACACCGCAAAATGATTTAAATACATAGCGACTCTTGTTACCACATAAAGTGCAATTCCGGTTGACATAACACTACTTACCTACCGTCTTATTCACCTAGACTTTTCTCTCTTTCTATCACGTAACTCTTATCCTTTCGCACTCTCTGAATTAAGGCCCTTCGAAGAGGCACGCCACGTACTTGTAACTCCGTAGTTTACTGCGGAGTGCGCCAGGCCTGCTTAAAGGAAAGCTTCTAGTCTATACAAATTAAACAGAACAGATTTGCGCGATTCTTTTTTTAATCGACACAAAGACTTTTGCTCTCAAAAAAACATCGGTTTCCAATTCCTCAATCCTGATGCTGCAGGGGTACTGCCCCACTAGACTGCGAAAATTTAGGAACTGTCGATTATTATAAATAGTTATAGTTATTGTAGGTACCAAGTAAAGACTACATCGTTAAATTCCAAGACCCAATTCCTCAATCCTGATGCTGCAAGGGTTCTGCCCAACTAAACTGTGGGGATTTAGGAACGGACGAAGTCGCGGGCGTCCGCTAGTCTAAATATATAAAAAGCAAAGGTGACTGATTGACTGATTGACTGACTGACTGACTGACTGACTGACTGACTGACTGACTGACTGATCTATCAACGCACAGCCCTAACCACTGGACGGATCGGGCTGAAATTTGGCATCCAGACAGCTATTATGACGTAGGCATCCGCTAAGAAAGGATTTTTGAAAATTCAACCCCTAAGGGGGTAAAATAGGGGTTTAAAAAATCGAATTTAACGTGAGCGAAGCCGCGAGCAAAAGCTAGTACATAAATAAAGATGGTGAGTTACATCGACGAGTGTAATTTGATATGGAGTCTTGGAAGCAATTTGCCGGTATAAAAGGTCTTAGGAGATTAATTGTCTCCGCCGAGTCGCCATTAGCCATTGTTTGCGATGACAGAGGGAACGATCCCAGGTAAAGGGTGAGATCACCTTGAAACTAAGCGTTTCCAATTTACAGAATTGAAGGTAAAACAAAATTCTTTTGCGTTGTTGTAAGCGATAGATGGCATCTAATACCGTGAGATTTTTAAAAAAGACGTGTGGCACTCGGGGCCTGCCGCGGTAAAGCTATTGCATAGCATTTTTTATCAACGCCATCTAGCGGTGAGAGGAGTCCCGTGTCAGGTTATTTTCGTTACGGAATTTCTGGATTCGGTCTCCACGCTCAAGGCCCGCGATGGAAGCTATGCAATAGCTTAAAATCGAAGTCTAGGGTTAGCATAAGATTTAATTCGATTGAACGTATTCGTATTCGATGATATTAGCATGAACTTTAAAAGTATCGAATTAAAAGCTCAGTTTCGTGCATGCGTTCTTATACGTTTACGTATACCGATACGCATCAAATTAAAATTGGTTGTACTGAATTTGTGACTTTAAATCTATACTGTTAAGGTAAATTTTACTTTGACGCTAATGTTTTAGAATACGAATACAAACAATTAGTCCTTTTAATTCACGAGGGCGCGTGAGCTTTACTTGTGGTTACGTCGTGTAAATGCACATTACATACGTGTGCGTGGCTGTCAGAAGCTTAGGTGGGAGCGGGCAGGCGCGAGCAAGCTCTCGCTACCACTTATATGTATACTAAGCCTACTGGACGCGTATGAAGTCGCGGGCAAAATGTAGTTCTATCCCTCTGTGTCTTTATATTCTTTTATAGAATAGAATAGAATAGAAATATTTTTTATTCAAATAAACTTTTACAAACTAAAGATTTTAGACTTGATTCGTGGTTTACTGACATAATTGTTATTAAATATCACGAGTACGTACCACGGTAATTATTTTAGTTGGGATTGTCGATATTTCGATCCAATTGCATGGACCGTGGTCACGACGAGACTGCGGTGTTGCGAGACGTCAAGTTGAAGCTGTCATGGGTAGAATCTATCTACCCGCCTTCTTGATCTTTTCGGAGGAACGTCATTTAAAGTTCGGCAAAAAACACTAACAACGTCACTTTTTAAAGGTGCTGTACGACGCTTCTCTGGTTTGCATAATTCTACGACTGGATTCCACGTACTAGCTAGTTTAAAACCATCTTCCCGATTGAAATTCTGGTGTTTACGAATTTCAATCGCTTCGCGCACCAACCGAACCGACCGGGTAACATATCTTCAAGCACAAAGAACCGCGGAATTATGTGAAGTAAAACACGAACGCAAGCTGAAGGTGTTATTACAAAAACAATTAGTACCATCTACCGTCACACTTGAACTTGAAAATAAACAACACAATGTAGTGAATCTGTCAAACCAGAATTTACCTACTGCTGCCTTGAGTGCTCTTAACAAGGGTTTAAACTTTGCCATGTCACCTTCTCGCATTCCTTTTGAGAAAGTTATTGGTAGCATCGAACAGGTGATTTCTTGTAACAAATTACCCCAGAAAGACGCAGAAACCCTAAGACAGGACGTTGCAGTCTTGTTACGTAAATCAAAACCCCCTATCCAAAACATCACCACTCAAGAACGTTCAGCCTTGTTAGAGTTACGTAACAACACCGATGTGTTAGTTTTGAAAGCAGACAAAGGGAATGCATCGGTTGTAATGAACGTCATAGACTACGAGTCAAAAATAGAGGGACTACTGAATGATGCCACCACTTATAAGAAGGTCAATTACAACCCCACTGCGCGAGTGACAAAAAAGACTACCAAACTTATCCGGGAATGTCGGGACATTATTGGAGATGACGTGAGTAAATACCTATTAACTCCTCGCAATGTTCAACCACCAAAACTGTATGGCCTTCCGAAAATTCATAAGAAGGATGTTCCATTACGACCTATTGTAAGCCAGATAGATTCCCCGACTTATGAACTTGCAAAACACGTTGCGAGCGTTTTACAACCTCTGGTGGGCCACACGTCGTCTTTCGTCAAAGATTCTCGCGATTTCGTACGTTTCCTACAAGACATAAGAGTCCAAGAACATGAATGTATGTTGAGTTTTGACGTTGAATCCCTATTTACTAACGTACCGATTGATGACTGTTTGGAGGTAATAAAAAGTAAGCTACAAGAGAATAACATCCCTGCGGAATATATAACATTACTACGCCATTGTTTAGATTCTAGTTTTTTCTTGTATAAAGGCCAATATTATCTTCAAATTGATGGTGTAGCTATGGGGAGCCCAGTCGCGCCAGTGTTCGCCAACCTGTGGTTGGAACATTTTGAAAAGCTGGCTATTTCCACTGCACCCATACACATCAAAGTTTGGAAACGGTACGTGGACGACGTCTTCGCTATACTGCATGGCGGTGAGGAACAAGTGTCACAACATCTGGCACACTTGAACAATATCCACCAGAAAATGTCCTTCACGTACGAATTGGAGAAAGATAGGTCCTTACCATTCTTGGATGTACTCGTACATATAAGATCTGATGGTAGTTTGGGTCACTCGGTATACCGAAAGCAGACACACACGGACAGGTATTTGAACGGCTCGTCACACCACCATCCTTGCCACCTGGCGTCGGTTGCTACCAGCCTCATCAACCGCGCTCACGACCTGTGTGATGACCTTCACGTTCGGGGTGAGCTCGAACATATACGCAAGGTGCTTCGATGGAATGGTCATAAGCCACCACCGGCAAAACAGGCACAACAAAGACGTGATAGACGACGACCTTTGGTAGCTGAAAGACAGATGGCATACCTGCCTTATGTGAAAAGAGTGACTGACAAGATAGGTACATTGTTGAGTAAACAATACAACATTAGGACCGTGTTCACTCCTTTCCAAAAGATTGCCCATTTGATGAGATCTCCAAAGGATCGTTTACCATACCAGTGTCCGGGTGTGTATAAGATCGACTGCAGCTGTGGAAGCTCTTATATTGGTCAAACGAAGAGATCCATAGCGACAAGGGTGTCAGAACACATTAAAGCGGTTAAGAACAACGATCCTCAGAAGTCTGCGATCGCGGAGCATATTCTACAGCCAGGAACAAAACACTGGATCGAACTCCACAACCCACGAGTTCTCTCCACAGACCGCCACTATATACCTAGGTTGGTGCGCGAAGCGATTGAAATTCGTAAACACCAGAATTTCAATCGGGAAGATGGTTTTAAACTAGCTAGTACGTGGAATCCAGTCGTAGAATTATGCAAACCAGAGAAGCGTCGTACAGCACCTTTAAAAAGTGACGTTGTTAGTGTTTTTTGCCGAACTTTAAATGACGTTCCTCCGAAAAGATCAAGAAGGCGGGTAGATAGATTCTACCCATGACAGCTTCAACTTGACGTCTCGCAACACCGCAGTCTCGTCGTGACCACGGTCCATGCAATTGGATCGAAATATCGACAATCCCAACTAAAATAATTACCGTGGTACGTACTCGTGATATTTAAAAACTTTTACAAGTACTTTTGAATTGTCGATGAAACTACTATGGTTCGGAATCCCCTTCCTGCCGAGAAGAGCCAGCAATAAACTCGGCAGTTGCTCTTTTCAAAAAATGTTTTTTACAATATGCTATGTGTTTCCACAATGAAGTCTGAATCTTTTAATATTTTTGTGCCTATAACGTGCCGTGTTTTGTACAGGAAACTTACATAAAACGAATCCAAGTCTAATACTCGTTATTAGATTAGTTACAAGCTACCAGCCACTACAAATAATATCATGGTGCACTATTGCAGAGTTCCTATCTGAAATGCAGCAAAATTACGTATATTCCGTTATACTGTACTGGCTTACTTCCAGGCGACCTGAAAAGCCAATACCTATGTACCTATTACAGCTCATGACTGAGTTTCATAAATAAAAATACATTTCACATTTCTCTTTTACATATAAATATAGCTGACATAACAACAATTTTATTATTCAGCGAATTTATCAAGAATGCCATTGCATGGTGCATTTTTCTAGCAATAAGACTAGTAATATAATTGTTTAATTTCTATTTGACATACTAATACCTACATACTTAAATATACTACAAGTTTAAATTGAAAATTTAAAATACCTTCGACATATGAAATTTAAAAAAAAAATTAATTCGCCATTTTGTGGTGGCGACCATCTTGGATTTGAAATTTATCATAGTGTATAATAGTATTCTACAATTGCAATACACGAGGGCGTGTGGCTAATGGTTGTGTTTGTGTCGTATCTGTATAAGTGTGAGCGAGAGCTTGCTTACGCCTGACCGCTCCCACATAGGCTCCTGACAGACACACACACTTACGCAATGTGCATGTACACGACGTATCTATCCACAAGTAAAGCTCTCGCGCCCTCGTGAATTGCAAGTACTATGGCCAATAAGCTTCTTTTGTTTGTCTTATGCTCAGGATCAGTTCACTTCAAACAACACCACAAAGTATATCAATTGTGCCTATAAAATTTGAAGAGTTCCCTCGATTTCTCCAGGATCCCGTCATCAGATCTTGACAATGGGACCACCTGGGAAGTGGTCATGACTCTCAGCAATTGAAAAAAACTTTAACAGAGATTGCAACGCAGAAAATTTAAGTTTGCCATTTGAATTATTAAAGGTGTTTTCCGCGAAAAGTTTTGATAGGAAAATCCGCATTACGGGCGCGTCAACGACCTTTAGAAAGAGGCCAGTAGGCGGCGACTCCAATGAAAAAACGTTAATAGAGCAACAGCCAACAGCTCCCATTGGCTGCACTGTTATGTGAGTGTTGTGCTCCGGAATGGTTATGATTTCACCAGATTTGTATTTGAATAACAAGTTAAATCTAAAACATGATAATGATTAATTGGATAGAATCAGGCGCTACTTTGCGAATGTTCATGATTAGCAAGAAAAGGCTAGAATTATTTTGCTCTAATCCGCCAACAGAAAAAATCTGTATGGTCAAACATGCAGTTACAAGCTAAGCACCGCTTACCTCCCCAACCAAGCAAGAGAGCCAAGTTCCTAGATTTTTTCTATTGGCGGTTTATAGAAAAATAATTCTAACCTTTTTTTGCTAATGACAATGATTATAATATTATGGTCTTATAGCTGGGAGGTCTCGGGTTCGATTCCCGGCGGGGGCAATTTGGGAATTTATAATTTCTGAATTGTATCTGGTCTGGTCTGGTGGGAGGTTTTGGCCGTGGCTATTTACCACCCTACCGTCAAACGAATGGTACCACCTGGGAAGTATATCCAAAATTTCCAAATCGGTCTAGGCGTCTTCGAATAATCAGGGAACATACAACAAAAAATAAAAAAAAAGATTCCGACGAATTGAGAACGTCCTCCTTTTTCGGAAATCGGTTAAAAATCCCGCAGGTTTCTACAGTAACGGATACTTACGAGCACGACATATGTTTAAGTTAAGACTACATTTTTCCTTCAGACGACATTCATTAGTAGCATAGTATTACAAAGTAGTATTCACATAAAGTTAACATCCAACGGGAGCAAAGAGAGCTGGAATCGTTGTAGACGTGTTCCCGGAGCACCCACCTACCCACTTTACTTCACTTCCCGGTGTTTGAATAAATAATAATTTCGTTTCAGCGAAATACATCTCTACTGGGAATTTAAGGCTTGTAGCATACTGGAGTTGCAATTCTCTCGATGAATCATCGCCTTACGAAGTTTGGCTATCACTTGGACACAGTGGCGGATTCACCAAAAGGCTGAGTAGATTGGAGCCTAGGGCGGCAAATTTGGGACCAAAATTTTTATTAATGTCTTGTAGAAATTAAAAAAAAAAAGACGTGTAGCACTCGGGGACTGCCGCGCTAAAACTATTGCATAGCATATTTTATCAACGCCATCTAGCGGCTCACCGCTAGATGTCGTTGATAAAAAATGCGCCATCTAGCGGCTCACCGTAGAGGAGTCCCGTGTCAGGTTATTTTCGTTACGGAATTTCTTGATTCGGTCTCCACGCTAGCCCGCGATAGAAGCTATGCAATAGCTTAAAATACTTTTTATATAAAATAGTTAATAATAATAATATATAATCCTATGTATTTATTGCAATCCCCGTCTCTCACTTAGGTACATTAAGTTCTCTCGTACAGGTTGCCTGGAAGAGATCACTATCAGTGATAAGATCACCTTTTGTGTTACACTGTTTATTTACTTATATCGTAAAATAACTTCGTAAGCCATAGCATTTTGTAAAGCAAAAGTGTATGTGTTTGTCGGTTTGTTCTTAACTGACATCTACGCCCTTGAAGGAACCTAGGTACATTCCAAATCTCAAGTTTCTAGACTATGCATTTTATAGTTCCTGAAATTTCGATGTATACAGGTGGGAAAACCCAACTCGTTCTTTTTTGAAAGTCGCTTAAAGAAGTAGCCTATGTTACTCCTTGTATAATGATCTACTTGTCTGTGAAAGTCCTGTCAAAATCGGTTCAGCCGTTCCGAACATTAGCCCGTACAAACAGACAAACAGGCAAAAATTTTAAAATGTATGTTTGGGATAACCATAAGGTAATGTTCTATTAACTGAGAGGCAGTTATTTCGAAATTACAGACACACACTTCATTTTTATTTATATATTTTATTTATAGATTTATTACCTATATGTATAGATTTGCATTAACGGTTAAATCTACTTTTGTTTTATTAGCTCAGCGTGGAGCATAGGCATTAAGTTAGATACTGCATTCGCAATTAGATGCTCCTGAAACGTCTCTATTGCACACACAATAAGACCTAGAATACTATGATTAGCTATCAGTGGAGTGTGTCTGTATGTCGGTCACATTTCGATTGTAACATTTTTATGGCCACTTAACTTAGTTGCGGGAATTCCGCGGTCAGGGTCGTAATAATTGCAATGTTATGTATCTGCAATTCCGGTTTATTTCACACTATAGGTCTTTAATGAGGGTGCATCAGGCTAATTGGATAACAGCTTCATAAATGACCTTTTTTTAATAGTTCCGAAGAAAAAACAGAACCCTTACAGCTCGCTCCGTTGTCCGTCTGTCTGTCCGTGTGTCAAGACCCTTTTTCTCAGAAACGGCTTGAGGTATTAAGTTGAAATTTATACTGAATATAAATATCAATGTTCTCTTAATTCTGTGAAAATGTCAAGTTTCTAGTTTGACTCTGTGATGAAATATTACGTAAAGTTGCGATATTTGTATTGTAGCGCCATCTAGCGCCATTCCTGAGAACAAGTTCGTATCCGTTTTTTTTTTAAATATTACCCAAAGCAAACTTGTCTATAATTCTCCTCTCTTCTACAAATTAGTGGAAAGCTTCTGTTAGGAGTGGGTAAGACAATAGTGCAACGGGTGGGGAACGAACCAGCGACCTTTAAATTTTCAGTCCGTACCTTAAACAGTCAGGCTATTGACACTGTCTGCTGTAACACAGTTTTTACTTCCACAGGAGACAGGGCTTTACGTTATGTTATATTATATACGTTTATTGATAAATAAATAAAGATTTATTTATTATTATTATTATTTATTATCGAGGCTTCAAAATAAAACGGTTCCAAATTAAGTCAAAGCTAAGCTAAGTATGGATATTACAAGATAAAAATTAATTCCAAACAAAACCACGAACTTTATAGAACGAATCTTAGCAAAAGTGTCCACGAAAAGCCTGGAATATTAATTTCATGCGACCATAATACATTAAACAGAACAGCCTAAAAGCTTGTACCAAATTGTACGTTATTTCATAAAACTTCACAAATTATACACCATTTCAAAAGTAGGTTAACACAAAAGCAAATAGCGTTAGCTGCTTAATCTGGATCCATAGAGTAAGACCATAGAGCACCAGACCTCATAAAATCACTTCAAAATAGTATCTCCAGAGACCATTGAAGATTTAGTTCAAATGCATTATTGCAGCAAGAATGCCTTGAATTCAGCTATTCACCAAAATGGATCCCTATTGCAGCAATAATTGACTAATAGACAGATTTAAAAGTTATTTTTTTTACATTATTCAGTCAAGCCTTCGACTTATTATTTCTCTATTTTAATGAACAGTAACCTTTTTTGTAAAAATAAACAACTTGCAACATTTCCCTAAATTCGCAGAAACATTCAATCAATTTCAGTTTTCAATTTCTATGTATGGATAGTCCTGAATTATTTATTTATCTTTATAGCTATATGTAGCAGTACCTTTACCTACACATGATAAGACTAGTTGATACCCGCGGCTTCGCTCGCATGAATTTAGTTTTTAAAATCTTAATTTTCCAGGATAAAAGTAACCTATGTTACTCTCTCGGTTCTCAACTATACCTACTCATGCAAAAAATCACGTCAATCCGTTGTTTTGTTGCGGCGTGGTCGAAGGACAAACCAAACCAACAAACATTTACACTTTCGTATTTATAATATTAGAAAGGATTTTACACTCTTACCTGTACATTTACCAACACATGATAAGATTTTATAGTCGCTGCTCTAGAGCTGTGACAACTCTCTGCCTGGAGCATTAGCAGTAAGAATCGTAAAAACAAGCTTTTCCTCTTGCAGCTCGAATACTTTATGAGTTGGTGCAGTTTGTTTATGCTTTTATGATGACTGTTGAATATTTATGACTCGAAATTCGCTGTAGCGCAGCGCTCAGCGCTGTGGTAATATAAGTGGGAGGTCCCAGGTTCATAAATTTCCAACAGAAGAAGTTTTTTTTTATTCGATGACAAGATAATCATTGACTGCGTACTCCATATTAGCTCCATACACTCTCCATACAAATTTTCGTTTAAAAAAAAAGATATCAGCTGAATTGATAACCTCCTCCTTTTTGGAAGTCGGTTAAAAAGAGACGGATATAGTCGCATTAAAACAAGTTATAAGTTACTAGATGATTCCCGCGACTTCGTTCGCGTGGATTAAGGTTTTTATTCCCGCGGGAACTCGCTTACTTTCCGGGATAAAAAGTAGCCTATGTGCTATTCCAGACTTTAATCTATCTCTGTGCCAAATCGGTTCAGTCGTTGTGACGTGATTGAGTGACAAATATACAAACTTTGGCATTTCGCATAATATTAGTACGATAATAGGATTTGTTTTTGACCGATTTATTTTCTGTTATTACAAATGTTATTCTTGCATTTTAAATTTTCGATTTTAATTGATGAATATCCGCATTTTAACAACAGTCAATTAATTCAAATTCAAAATTTATTTATTTCATGTAGGCTACCTTGTAGCACTTATGACACGTCATAAATCTACCACCGGTTCGGAATGCAGATTCTGCTGAGAAGAACCGGCAAGAAACTCAGCAGTTGCCCTTTTCAAAAAATAAAATAATTTTACAATAAGTAACCAAACTAAGCTATGTATAGTGTATACAGTGCTTCCACATTGAAGCTTCAAAAATGCAATACATATAATCCAACACATGTCAACATGGGAAGACAAAGCAGACCCATTCCCGTTGGTGGCACCCGTTCACGAGCACTTACTTATAATACCCAAATAGGCGAAAACCTTATTTTTCTGTGATCGAAGGCGAAAGCCAATTCCGTAGCTTTACACTGTAGCAACATGCTACAACTGCTACGCCTGCTAAAATTACAATCCGTGATCTGTAGGGTTAGTACAAGTTACAAGCACAGATTGTGAGTACAAGTTTACATCGACAACTCGACAATATTAACTTTTGAGCATCGAAACACTATTTAAACAATGGAACTTACCTGACTTATTTACAACAGAAACTAAATATTCGTTTCTCATATATTGCCATAATATGTATATGCATGGCGTGCAAATTGTTAGGTATACCTACCAAAGGATATCAGCTGTGGGATTGTCTAAAAATGATTGCTATAGTGTGACGACGCAATGACCTTTGATTGGCTGAATTTATGGCGCTCTAGCTGCATCAATGCATTTTAGCCACTAGCGAGAGATTACCAGCCAATCAGAGGTGAATACGATCGTCGCACTGATGCAATCATTTATAGACAATTCCACACAGCAGCTTGTTAAAAATCAACATTTCAGGAATAAATGTCTTGATTTTCAACAACTTCTCATTAAATGAGAATTTGCGCACAGTTAAAGTTAACTTGAAAACTTACACTAGATCATAAAGTAATACGTGGTAATACTGCACTAAGGTAAGTATGAAACAAAGTAACAACAAAGTAACGACGTGACGTCGACGCTTGCAAGAGGAAAACCCGAGAGCCCGCGGTAACGAGCGGTCGTTAGTCGCAACTCGGATTTACATCCACTATTCTTTACTCCATACCTATGATGGTGCGGGATATTTTATATAAAGATCCTTATAAACATGTATAGGACCTATAGGACTATTTATAGAATGTTCGCATCACCTCACTACATAGTATAAAACGAAGTCGCTTTTTCTGTCCCTGTGTATGCTTAAATATTTAAAACTACGCAACGGATTTTGATGCGGTTTTTTTAATAGATAGAGTGATTGAAGAGGAAGGTTTATTTGTATGATAACATCCGTAAACAGAGAATGACATAGGCTATATATTTTATACCCGTGCGAAGCCGGAGCGGGCCGCTATTATTTAATAAATATTCATTCATTTCGCCGGAGCGGGCCGCTAGGTTATTTAATAAATATTCATTCATTCATTCATTCATTTATATCAATTCTCAACCTATATAATAGCTGACCCATTATTGAGCACATTTCTTTTCTCAAATGAAAAGGGTTTAAGGCAGGGCATAGCATACTCTACCACGTTAGCCAATTGCGAATTAGCAGACTTCACACACCATAGTTTGGAGAACATAAATAATTATGAAGAACTTTCAGGCATGCAGGTTTCCACACGATGTTTGATACACTTCGATCATAAAAAATTACGTCTACGATTCCGCAAAAGCACATAATATTTTGCGACCATTAACGACATCTAGGTAAGGAGATTACAAACTTAGAAAAGATTTTTGTTTTTATCATTTTGATTATAGTAGCTTAGCCATATTACCTATTAATTATTTTAGTTCACAGAACCAAGATGCCATGGAGAAATCATGCCAAACTCGTAAAAAGCAGGTCAACTACTTTTGTAAACCGGATTGTTAACGGCACAAATTAGGTAGGTACTACCTAAGTATAGGTAATTTAATACGTATGTTAACGGTTAGTGTGCAAAATGATCAGCATATTATTATCGAGACCAAATCGAGACTTATTAACAAAGCTATTATGTTAAATCGCAGTCGTGTTTTTAAAACAAGTAGAATATTATTTTTATCATCTGTGTATTAAAAGTGCAAAGCATAGTCTACAAACGTCTGTGGTTAAACGCACTAAATGAGCAAGCTGCCTTTATACACGCACTCTTTAGCGCGTGAATCGGCTTTCGTGCGAATAAGAGCGCACATGTAAAGGCAAGCGAAGGAAAAGGGAATGCGCTTCCGCGTCGACCGCCTCGCGAGACTACCACGTGCTTCATCCATCATGCAAGTGTGCGTGACAATTCGCCTTTAGACGCCCGTTTTTGTTCAGTCTCATAAAAATGACAGACATAAGATTATGGAGCTCTTATGACAGACATAGGATTATGGACATAAGATTATGGAGATCTTATTTCTGAGTTTTTGGAAATTTTTAAATCTCATACATGTTTGTGGAAAATTAAATCTGATGAGTATAAAAATAAAAGTTTAAAGGAACTAGCTTACCAGAAATTGGTTAAGTTTTGTAATGATAACGGAATCGCTCATGCCAACAGAGATTTTGTGGTAAAGAAAATTCAAAGCTTAAAAGTGTCATTTCGTAAGGCGTTAAAAAAAAGTATCAGACAGTCAGCGCAGTGGAAGAGGTTCAGATGCTATTTACAAACTTAACTTATGGTATTATGAATTTTTATTGTTTACAAAAACATCAATATAAAGTAAATCATAGTGCCTAGATTTCGACGAATTGAGAACCTCCTTCTTTGGAAATCGGTAAAAAACATACGCGACTTAACGTGGAGTGCGTGAATTTCACACATTCCAGGACACGAAAGTATCCCGCAATGAATCGCGCGCGATTAGCCTTTACACGAGCACTCTTTCCTCTCGGATGAAAATCACGCAGACAATCGCGCGCGAATGATTCGACAGCCAAAAATTGGTTATTAACAATCACTCGTGATTGTGCGTGCAAGCTTTCGCGCGTTCCATCGTGCACGATCCCAACACACTCCAATCGCGAGCGAATGAGCGTCTAGTGTAAAGGCAGCTAATCATGGAAAGTTTAGAGCAGCATGCAGAAAGACAGAAATTTTCTGTTCTCACAGTGCATTTTATTTTTTAAGTGCATTTCATAAATATTTTGAAGACTTGATTAAAGACGAACCGTCTCAGATAGACACGTATCTTTTTTTTAATTGTGTATCTGTGGCTGACGTTTGAGTTTTGACAACTTGCTTGTCACAAATTTTGGCTTTTTGTCTGTGGCTATTATTTTTATTGCAATTTTATTCGATAAAACGGGAATCTTTCATCAAATTTTGATTTTAAATGTTTTAGATTTAATATTTTACATTACGTGTTACGTTTGATAAAGTGCCCAATTGTGGGCGAGTGCGCAAACTGTGTCCATGGTGGAAGCCAGCTCGCAATAATGAAACATGTCGCACTATGGATCAGTGTACAACAGGACAAAACGAAAGTGACTAGTTGATCGTTTTGTATTTAGTTTAATAGGTAATTAAGGCTTAGGTTTTGTTAATATATTCAATGGCGCAAACCGTGAGACGTGCCATTGAGGGGAGGTATCCCTCATGTTACCTCCCCAATAGAATAAAGGAACGAAGGGCAAAGATGAGAGCGTTAAGGTAAGAGCAATTTATTTTCCTTGCGAACGTAGTGGTACGAGTATCGATCTGGTCAAAGAAATTACCATATTTTCTCGTTTTTTGGTTTTGCATATGGAACTGCAAAAGGTTATTTACCTTTTAATACATCTTTTTTATAAGTATTTAAAAGCATTTTTTATAATATTTGAGAGTAAGTAGTTTCCTTAAATAATATTGTACAAACTGTCTTTCGTACCTACCCATGATATTGGTTGCACAGTTTTTTATTATATATTTTTTATCATCATCAAATAAGATAAGTGTATTCAAATTAATACTCAAACCTTGACTGCAAGTATTTTATCACTACCTCACCAAATTATCTTGCTCACTAAAATGAACACACATAATATAGTATACTTTTGTATAAAGTTACATATTATCAGGACATTCTTTGACCAGACTTTGGTCTGCCTTTTCTTTCACTTTACTTAATAGCTTGCAGTACATCTTATTTGTAATTACACATTTTGTCCCAGACATTCAAGATTGTTCCTCTGCACACTATCAGAAAATCAAAAATGATTTACTAATGATGTATTTCATCTCTCTATGATATATTATGTAGTATCTGCCTCACTTCTCAAGTACTTCTAGCTTACACGTCTCTTGTGTTAATGTCCAGGCTTCAACTCCATCAATAACACAGAGGAAACAAAACGTCCCACAATGCTCATCCGATCCAAAGGCCAGTGATAACCTAGTGGTTAGAGCTGTGGTTTCCTATTCGGGAGGTCACAGGCTCAATCCTGGGCACATCTGACCTTTCAGAGTTATGTGCATTTAAACAATGGCAGTTTTATCTACCAAACCTTGTTTTTTTACTGGAATAAGATATTTTTTCTAAATAGTAGATACTTCCAAACATTATCCAACAATTTTTCAAAATCAGTCTTAATGCCTATTATCTATGTAGAAAGATTTACATAGTTATTACCCAAATTTTTGTAATAATTTCCAGGTTAGAACAGCAGCGCAAGCCAGACAAGCCAGAAGACTTTGTCTGTTACTCTGACAGTGACAGTGAAGAGGAGACCCCTACGCAGCAGCACAAGATACTGTCCACTTCCTACAACTTTGTGGACTATGTGCGCTCCAGGGAAATATTGGCACCAGAGGTAGCAGACTTTACTTCTTTATTACCCTTCCATCTCCCATTACAAAATGACATCATACCGTACCGTTGACAAGAAAATTATAGTTGTATTTTACTGTAACCACAACTAAGACGGAAATTTTCTTCTCTGGCAATGACAACTTGAAAGTCTAAAGGTGTAATTTTTAATTTCTCATTTTTTTCTGCTTGAAAAAGTCATTAATCAAAGTAATTAATAGTCATATGTCGTATGCAAAACTTTTCCTAAAAAAGGAAAAAACTCATCTTAGAAGACGTTGCGCTAACAATACTAACTACTTATTTAAAATCACTTTATAATAATAAGCCTTTATTTACTGAGTTTTACATTACAATTATTTCTTATTTACAAATATAAACAAACATAAGTCGGTGACCGTTTTACTCAGTGTGTCACCTCGACATAGGCCTCCTCCAGCCCCTTCCAAACATTTCTATCTCTGGCCTTTCTCAGCCATGTAGTCCCTGCAATAGACTTAATGTCATCTGCCCATCTGAGATGTTGCCATCCTCTACTACGTTTTCCATCCTTTGGGTACCAATCCATTACATCGTTAGTCCACTTCACTATCTTGTTTCTTACAGTGTGGCCGGCCCATCGCCATTTCTGTTCTTTTATTTTCTTCTTAACATCGATCGTTATCGATTTTCGTTTTCGCTCTTATATTGACTAGTCTATGTCTGTCCCTCTTCTTAATATGTAAAATACTTCTTTCAATTCCGTGAAAGATAACTTTACTTGACAACAAAGTTCACAATTACAACTGTAAAAAAAAATACCTGTCAATTACCTGATTAATTCCATAATATATGTATAATAATGCTTATAAAACCATAGCACTGATGGACAGAGATCATGTAGACTGTATGTTGGTTGTTTTCAGCCACGGTCTGTGGATCCATCGTACGCCACTCGTCACATGCTCACCAACGACATGTTTCGTGAGACGCCGGTCAATCTCGGCAACATGAACAAAGTCTTCTGCTCACAGTGGCTCTCGGACAGGCAGGTCGTCTTTGGCACCAAGTGCAATAAGGTCAGTTTATATACATATTATACAGACTAATTTTGGAATGTCAGTGACCCTCTAATAAATAAACAAAAAAACTATTGTTACACTTTTTGTTTTGAACAGAGCAGTTCAGAAGAGTTGGCAGCAGAGTTTCTTGCCAGCTCCTCTAAACTAATAGTCTTGACGTGTCCATAGACCCTTTGACCTACATGAAACAAAAAATAAAATAAAAAGCCTTTATTTGTCCTTATCATAACTACTTATGTACATATTTATAGATTTTATGTTTATAATATAATATTAGAAATGCTTAACAGTAGTTAATATGTTAGTATAGGTTTGTGTATTGAGTGTTGTGTCTTTATGTGAGTATGTGCAAGTGTGAGAATGTTTTGGTCTGTGGATGTAAGAATGTGTCATGTTTTTTTGAAATGAAACATGAAATACATAATATCGCTCATTTGCGACAAGAGTGACATAATTCAAAATCGACGATGATAGAATTCTCTCGTCATAGAGTAATGTTTTGTGGATCTCGAAACAACACAGCGGCCAACAAAGCGACAGAGCATTAAGTCACAATCTCTCTCGCTCTTAATTTTTTGTGCTTAAAGTAGTTAGTGTTTTTGTGTTTTTATAGCAAAAAGTTTAAATGTTCGACACTAAAATTGGTGAATTTTAAGTTATGTCACCCGTGTCGCAAACGAGCGACATCTTTTATTTAAAAGAACAAAAATGTAGAGAAAATTGCATTTGAATGATGTGGATTGGTCGTAGTTGATGGTGTACGACGTGCGCTCGCGCTCGCTGGACGCCATCCCCACGCTGCGGCCGCGCGCGCCGTGGCCGGGCGCCGAGCACCAGACCGGCATACACGCGCTGCAGATCAACCCCTCCAGGTAAAACTGAATTCAACTCTGCTGGGAAGCATTGAGATCTTCATCTCCATCATTTTGTGTTGTGGCTATGCAGGTCCCGAGACTCTGTAGCACGTTGACTGTCGCCGATCTATTGTGCTGGCCACTATTCATATTTCCTCGCCGATACTCGTTACTGTTGCGTTGAGATATTAAAATCCCTGAATGCCTGAAGACTAGTCTTCGAACAGTGTGTGTCGCTTGTGAGGACTTATGACTTATTCTGTAGGAGAAACAAAGTTACTGATGTAGCTCAGCAAATTGCGAAACTGAAATGAAAATGGATGGTGCACATAGTTCGAAGAGCTAATTGTTGTTGGGGTCCAAACGTGCTGGAGGTATTGACCCCGCACTGGGAAACACAGTGTTGGTACACCCCCACTAGGTGGACCGGTAACATCAAATGAGTCACAGGAAGCTGAAGCCCGAGAAAATCCATGCCAAAGACCTTCATTCAAGACGTCTATCGATTAATAAAGAAGAAGAATGGTGTGTGTTTTGCGAAATTTGAATATACCAATTTTAAGCCTTTTTAACAAAAAATTGTTGGTTTTGCTATGATTATGTGTTGATAAAAATATATTTGAGTCCAATTTTAACCACTCACATAATATTCTCTATTTCAGAACATTGCTAGCGACGGGCGCTCGGAACTCGTGCGAGCTGGCGATATACAGCCTGCCCACGCTCGACCCCGTGTGCGTGGGCGAAGCGCACAGAGACTGGGTAATTATGATGTATTCTTCCATTCCTTGCTACATGCTCTGATGGGCATACACGTCCCATCTTAGCCACATGGCCACTTTTCAGGGTATCGTTAGAATCCTTACAGTATCCCGAGTGAAACTGGCTATTTTTCAGTTGATATTGTTTAAACATTTGGGTTTTAACCGTTTAAAGACCTGCAGCTCATTTTCTACTTGATTAAAGGGTTTCACTGCTGCTATTGATTTGAGACCTGATATGTGACCCCTCAGCAACTTTCAGCAGATATAGTGTATTTGGGCATTAGCAATGAGTAGGAGTTACACGTCAGGTATATCATACATAGTCTGTTCATAGATTGTTGCGGGTGTTTTAAATTTTTAATTTACCGTTGTTTATTCTGTTTTAATAAATCGCTCATTTGCGACAAGAGTGACATAATCCAAAATTCAACCAATTTTAGTGTCGAAAATTTATATTTTTTGCTATAAATACAATATTACGTTAAGCACAAAAAAATAGGAGCGAGAGAGGTTGTGAGCTTATGCTCTGTCGCACTCTGGCCACTGCGTTGTTTCGAAACCGTTAGCATCCACAGAACATTTCTCGCTAGAGAATAATGGTCGAATTTGAATTATGTCACCCTTGTTGCAAATGAGCGAAATGTCTCGTTTCACAGATTCTAGACATGTGCTGGCTGGACGACGAGTTCCTGGTGACGGGGTCGCGGGACTCGAAGCTGGCGCTGTGGCGCGCGCCGCCGCCCGCCGCGCAGCCCGCGCCGCAGCACGGCTACGTCGCGCCCGTCGCGCTGCGGGACTGCAAAGCGGGTGAGCGGGACAGCTACACAGCTCTGCATTCTAGACATGTGCTGGCTGGACGACGAGTTCCTGGTGACGGGGTCGCGGGACTCGAAGCTGGCGCTGTGGCGCGCGCCGCCGCCCGCCGCGCAGCCCGCGCCGCAGCACGGCTACGTCGCGCCCGTCGCGCTGCGGGACTGCAAAGCGGGTGAGCGGGACAGCTACACAGCTCTGCATTCTAGACATGTGCTGGCTGGACGACGAGTTCCTGGTGACGGGGTCGCGGGACTCGAAGCTGGCGCTGTGACGCGCGCCGCCGCCCGCCGCGCAGCCCGCGCCGCAGCACGGCTACGTCGCGCCCGTCGCGCTGCGGGACTGCAAAGCGGGTGAGCGGGACAGCTACACAGCTCTGCATTCTAGACATGTGCTGGCTGGACGACGAGTTCCTGGTGACGGGGTCGCGGGACTCGAAGCTGGCCCTGTGGCGCGCGCCGCCGCCCGCCGCGCAGCCCGCGCCGCAGCACGGCTACGTCGCGCCCGTCGCGCTGCGGGACTGCAAAGCGGGTGAGCGGGACAGCTACACAGCTCTGCATTCTAGACATGTGCTGGCTGGACGACGAGTTCCTGGTGACGGGGTCGCGGGACTCGAAGCTGGTGCTGTGGCGCGCGCCGCCGCCCGCCGCGCAGCCCGCGCCGCAGCACGGCTACGTCGCGCCCGTCGCGCTGCGGGACTGCAAAGCGGGTGAGCGGGACAGCTACACAGCTCTGCATTCTAGACATGTGCTGGCTGGACGACGAGTTCCTGGTGACGGGGTCGCGGGACTCGAAGCTGGCGCTGTGGCGCGCGCCGCCGCCCGCCGCGCAGCCCGCGCCGCAGCACGGCTACGTCGCGCCCGTCGCGCTGCGGGACTGCAAAGCGGGTGAGCGGGACAGCTACACAGCTCTGCATTCTAGACATGTGCTGGCTGGACGACGAGTTCCTGGTGACGGGGTCGCGGGACTCGAAGCTGGTGCTGTGGCGCGCGCCGCCGCCCGCCGCGCAGCCCGCGCCGCAGCACGGCTACGTCGCGCCCGTCGCGCTGCGGGACTGCAAAGCGGGTGAGCGGGACAGCTACACAGCTCTGCATTCTAGACATGTGCTGGCTGGACGACGAGTTCCTGGTGACGGGGTCGCGGGACTCGAAGCTGGCGCTGTGGCGCGCGCCGCCGCCCGCCGCGCAGCCCGCGCCGCAGCACGGCTACGTCGCGCCCGTCGCGCTGCGGGACTGCAAAGCGGGTGAGCGGGACAGTTACACAGCTCTGCATTCTAGACATGTGCTGGCTGGACGACGAGTTCCTGGTGACGGGGTCGCGGGACTCGAAGCTGGCGCTGTGGCGCGCGCCGCCGCCCGCCGCGCAGCCCGCGCCGCAGCACGGCTACGTCGCGCCCGTCGCGCTGCGGGACTGCAAAGCGGGTGAGCGGGACAGCTACACAGCTCTGCATTCTAGACATGTGCTGGCTGGACGACGAGTTCCTGGTGACGGGGTCGCGGGACTCGAAGCTGGCGCTGTGGCGCGCGCCGCCGCCCGCCGCGCAGCCCGCGCCGCAGCACGGCTACGTCCTACGTCGCGCCCGTCGCGCTGCGGGACTGCAAAGCGGGTGAGCGGGACAGCTACACAGCTCTGCATTCTAGACATGTGCTGGCTGGACGACGAGTTCCTGGTGACGGGGTCGCGGGACTCGAAGCTGGCGCTGTGGCGCGCGCCGCCGCCCGCCGCGCAGCCCGCGCCGCAGCACGGCTACGTCGCGCCCGTCGCGCTGCGGGACTGCAAAGCGGGTGAGCGGGACAGCTACACAGCTCTGCATTCTAGACATGTGCTGGCTGGACGACGAGTTCCTGGTGACGGGGTCGCGGGACTCGAAGCTGGCGCTGTGGCGCGCGCCGCCGCCCGCCGCGCAGCCCGCGCCGCAGCACGGCTACGTCGCGCCCGTCGCGCTGCGGGACTGCAAAGCGGGTGAGCGGGACGGCTACACAGCTCTGCATTCGGCTTACAATCCGCGCAAACTTCAAATTCTAATTCAAAATTTATTTATTTCATATAGGCTAACTTGTAGCTCCTATGACACGTCATAAATCTACCACCGGTTCAGAATGCAGATTCTGCTGAGAACAGCCGGCAAGAAACTCAGCAGTTGCTCTTTTCACAAAAAAATATTTTTTTTCACAAAGCTATGCTATGTATACAGTGCTTCCACAATAAAGCTTCAAAAATGCAAAAATGCATATGTAGGTACACCAATCCAACGCATGTCAAGACGGGCAGTCAAAGCAGACCCATTCCCGTTGGCACTACAAAGTATATCAAATGTGCCTAAAAAATTTGAAGAGCTCCGTCGATTTCTCCAAGATCCCATCATCTGATCCTGACCTAATGACTATAGGACCACAAGGGAAGTATACCCTTTCAAACAAAAAAGAATTTTCCAAATCGGTCCAGGCGTCTCCGAGTAATCCGGGAACGTACATAAAAGATTTAGACGAATTGAGAACCTTTTTTTTATATTCAATGACAAGATAGTCCATGTCCGCGATCTCACCTGATGGTAAGTGACGATGCAAGTCTTAGATGGTAGCGAACTAACTTGGAAGGGGTATGGCAGTGTTCAACCCATACTCCTAATCTGTTTCTACACGCCATCGTGCCGGAACGCTTAATCGCTTGGCACGTCTTTAACGGTTGAGTGGTAACTAGCCACAGGCAAAGCCTCCCAATAGATATAACTCCTCCTTTTTTGGTTGGAAGTTTAAAAATCGTTGTATAACTTCGCAGGTCAAAAGGTACGCGCGATCACCTTCAACGAGAAGTGGCGCGAGATCGCGGCGCTGACGCTGAACGGCTACATCCACGTGTGGAGCGCGGCCACCTTCCGCCAGACGCTATCCCGCAAGCTGCCGTCCTGCCAGGACCTCGTCTGCCTCGCGACACAGGTCTGTTACCTGAGTTACATACCTACCCACGTGATGGTATTTATGAAGACCTTCACATACGTTAACATGCCTGGACAGCTTCTCTAAAAAAATGTTTTTTTTTTTTTATGTATTTGTAGGATTATTGTTACTATTAATATTATCACTATCGGACATTGCATTATTAACATTATCTTTATTATTATATTTGTTTTTTTTTTTTTGTTATTATTATTATTTTATTTTTATTTAATTAATTAATTAATGGCATTTTGTTGACTTTCAAAAAGTGTAATTACTTAGGTACCTACTTTGAATGAAATGTTTGACTTTGACTTTGACATACGGAAATTAGTCTATGCTTTAGCTCCACCTGCGCCGTTACGCGTAAATTAGCACGATAATAAACGCATTACGCAGATGGGAGCCAATATTTTAATGAAATGTGTTGTAGTATTACTAGTGACATAGACACTAAGCGATAACTCGGATGGCGGTTTTTTTGACACATCAAAGGATTTTAACGCGTTGAATAACGCACTAAACTTTGTTGGCTGCATTAGCGCTGTCTCATTATGTGCAGCGCATGCGCTTTGAATGTGGTTTTAAACACGGACGACAGAGCAGAACACTATTACTCTAGTTAACGCAGTAATTCTCAAAAATTACTTTTGGCAGCATCTTTTATGTAGCCACCTATTTAACGCGTTATTTTTCAATGCCCTAATTAAGGCGATTCTAGCACAGCCGTTAACGCTAACATTAATGCAGATGGTGCTCCATCCTAGCATCACTGTGATAGGTAAGTACTGCTATGTCTACATTAATGTTAGTCTAAGTAACTCAGTGTGTTTACTATCGAGATGACGTCATCTAGCGTTCTCGTCAATTTACGCGCGAAAATTTGAAATGAAAAATTTAAATGCATTGTTTTGGTACTTATCAATTGAATAAAATTTTTATAAATTTTCTAGTAGTAAATTATGGCCTTAGGATTAAACTAGCTGATGCCCGCGACTTCGTCCGCGTGAATTTAGTTTTTAAAATTCCGCCGGAACTCTTTGATTTTCCGGGATAAAAAGTAGCCTATGTTTTAATCCAAGGTATAATCTATCTCCATTTTAAATTTCAGCCAAATCGGTCCAGTAGCTTTTGCGTGAAAGAGTAGCAAACATACACACACACACATACAAACTTTCGGCTTTATAATATTAGTGTGATTGAGACACTTTTCAAAAAGGAGTAAAGTACCCCATTGAAGTGTTCGTTGTGGCTGACAGGAGAGCGGCATCTACGCCATCGGCTGCAAGTCGTACACGCTGCTGCTGGACTGCCGCACGCTGCAGTCGGTGAAGAAGATCACGTCGCGCTACAACGGCTGCGGCATCCGCTCCGCCAGCTTCCGCGGCAACATGCTCACCATCGGCACCGGCCTGGGTAAGGGCACCTTATAATCTCTCCCCGAAACCCTTTAGGGGGTTCATTCGTTCATTCATTGTTGTTGTTGTAGAATATTAATGACCTTTAACACAATCCGGTTTTTCTAAATATATAAAAGGCAAAGGTGACTGACTGACTGACTGACTGATCTATCAACGCACAGCTCTAACCACTGGACCGATCGAGCTGAAATTTGGCATACAGGTAGCTGTTAGGACGTAGGCATCCGCTAAGAAAGGATTTTGGAAAATTTCAACCCCAAGAGGGTTAAATAGGGGGTTAAAAAATCGAACCTAACGTGAGCGAAGCCGCGGGTTAAAGCTAGTTTTTATATATGAATAACGAGCAAACGAGCAGCCGGGTCACCTGATGTTAACTGGTTACCGCTACCCGTAAACCCTTGTAGCACCAAAGGCACCGCCGATACGTTGCCGTTTTCAGGAATTTATTAATCCTAATGTTATAGATAGATAAGGTCACGTTGAAATGAATTGTCACTTTTTTACAGGTTTGCTGATGTTTTACGATTTGAGGGCGGGAAAATATTTGGAAAGTAACATTCACTCTTCCAAAACCGTCACGCTGAAAGCTTCCCGGGGATATGTGGTGAGGCATCGTCTTTTACTGGCGTGTGGGGTGCATGCTCGTGCTTTGGACTTACTAGTGAATTTGCCTCGTCATATATTGTTTGACACAAAAACAAAGTCACCGCACAAGCATAAACTCATTGGGCATGCGCGTATATAAATGTGCACGTACGCCCGCTCGCACGCACACATGAACGCACACCACAAACCCTGTTTTTCCGAGATAAACACAAACACAGTTTATGACACACGCAGTCTATGACACACGCAGTCTATGACACACGCAGTCTATGACACACGCAGTCTATGACACACGCAGTCTATGACATACGCAGTCTATGGACACACGCAGTCTATGACACACATAAAAAAACTTAATATTCATCATCATCGCCTCAATTAGACATCCACTACTGGAAGATTGGTTCTGTGAGGATCTGTTCAAAAGAACGGATCACAGAACAATTTTCATTATTAGAAGGGATTTGAAGAACATACACGCACGCACACAAACACAAACTTTCGCCTTTATAATATTGTGAATATTTGTGTGCTCTCTGTTGCAGTTTCCGGACGAGGAGGCGGACGGCTTCAACCAGGTGAAGTACGTGCCGGCGATCTACACGCACTGCTACGACGACAGCGGCACGCGGATATTCACCGCCGGCGGCCCGCTGCCCGCGCCGCTCATCGGCAACTACGCGGGCATATGGCAGTAGCGACGCCCCCTCTGACTCACACGATCTACACGCACTGCTACGACGACAGCGGCACGCGGATATTCCCGCCGGCGGCCCGCTGCCCGCGCCGCTCATCGGCAAACTACGCGGGCATATGGCAGTAGCGACGCCCCCTCTGACTCACACGATCTACACGCACTGCTACGACGACAGCGGCACGCGGATATTCACCGCCGCGGCCCGCTGCCCGCGCCGCTCATCGGCAACTACGCGGCATATGGCAGTAGCGGACGCCCCCCTCTGACTCACACGATCTACAACGCACTGCTACGACGACAGCGGCACGCGGATATTCACCGCCGGCGGCCCCTGCTGCCCGCGCCGCTCATCGGCAACTACGCGGGCATATGGCAGTAGCGACGCCCCCTCTGACTCACACGATCTACACGCACTTGCTACGACGGACAGCGGCACGCGGATATTCACCGCCGGCGGCCCCGCTGCCCGCGCCGCTCATCGGCAACTACGCGGGCATATGGCAGTAGCGACGCCCCCTCTGACTCACACGATCTACACGCACTG
This sequence comes from Hipparchia sbordonii, assembly GCA_038048805.1. Classification (NCBI taxonomy): domain Eukaryota; kingdom Metazoa; phylum Arthropoda; class Insecta; order Lepidoptera; family Nymphalidae; genus Hipparchia; species Hipparchia sbordonii. The sequence goes on from CM076112.1 coordinate 966,175, forward strand.
CTACGACGACAGCGGCACGCGGATATTCACCGCCGGCGGCCCGCTGCCCGCGCCGCTCATCGGCAACTACGCGGGCATATGGCAGTAGCGACGCCCCCTCTGACTCACACGATCTACACGCACTGCTACGACGACAGCGGCACGCGGATATTCACCGCCGGCGGCCCGCTGCCCGCGCCGCTCATCGGCAACTACGCGGGCATATGGCAGTAGCGACGCCCCCCTCTGACTCACACGATCTACACGCACTGCTACGACGACAGCGGCACGCGGATATTCACCGCCGGCGGCCCGCTGCCCGCGCCGCTCATCGGCAACTACGCGGGCATATGGCAGTAGCGACGCCCCCTCTGACTCACACGATCTACACGCACTGCTACGACGACAGCGGCACGCGGATATTCACCGCCGGCGGCCCGCTGCCCGCGCCGCTCATCGGCAACTACGCGGGCATATGGCAGTAGCGACGCCCCCTCTGACTCACACGATCTACACGCACTGCTACGACGACAGCGGCACGCGGATATTCACCGCCGGCGGCCCGCTGCCCGCGCCGCTCATCGGCAACTACGCGGGCATATGGCAGTAGCGACGCCCCCTCTGACTCACACGATCTACACGCACTGCTACGACGACAGCGGCACGCGGATATTCACCGCCGGCGGCCCGCTGCCCGCGCCGCTCATCGGCAACTACGCGGGCATATGGCAGTAGCGACGCCCCCTCTGACTCACACGATCTACACGCACTGCTACGACGACAGCGGCACGCGGATATTCACCGCCGGCGGCCCGCTGCCCGCGCCGCTCATCGGCAACTACGCGGGCATATGGCAGTAGCGACGCCCCCTCTGACTCACACGATCTACACGCACTGCTACGACGACAGCGGCACGCGGATATTCACCGCCGGCGGCCCGCTGCCCGCGCCGCTCATCGGCAACTACGCGGGCATATGGCAGTAGCGACGCCCCCTCTGACTCACACGATCTACACGCACTGCTACGACGACAGCGGCACGCGGATATTCACCGCCGGCGGCCCGCTGCCCGCGCCGCTCATCGGCAACTACGCGGGCATATGGCAGTAGCGACGCCCCCTCTGACTCACACGATCTACACGCACTGCTACGACGACAGCGGCACGCGGATATTCACCGCCGGCGGCCCGCTGCCCGCGCCGCTCATCGGCAACTACGCGGGCATATGGCAGTAGCGACGCCCCCTCTGACTCACACGATCTACACGCACTGCTACGACGACAGCGGCACGCGGATATTCACCGCCGGCGGCCCGCTGCCCGCGCCGCTCATCGGCAACTACGCGGGCATATGGCAGTAGCGACGCCCCCTCTGACTCACACGATCTACACGCACTGCTACGACGACAGCGGCACGCGGATATTCACCGCCGGCGGCCCGCTGCCCGCGCCGCTCATCGGCAACTACGCGGGCATATGGCAGTAGCGACGCCCCCTCTGACTCACACGATCTACACGCACTGCTACGACGACAGCGGCACGCGGATATTCACCGCCGGCGGCCCGCTGCCCGCGCCGCTCATCGGCAACTACGCGGGCATATGGCAGTAGCGACGCCCCCTCTGACTCACACGATCTACACGCACTGCTACGACGACAGCGGCACGCGGATATTCACCGCCGGCGGCCCGCTGCCCGCGCCGCTCATCGGCAACTACGCGGGCATATGGCAGTAGCGACGCCCCCCTCTGACTCACACGATCTACACGCACTGCTACGACGACAGCGGCACGCGGATATTCACCGCCGGCGGCCCGCTGCCCGCGCCGCTCATCGGCAACTACGCGGGCATATGGCAGTAGCGACGCCCCCTCTGACTCACACGATCTACACGCACTGCTACGACGACAGCGGCACGCGGATATTCACCGCCGGCGGCCCGCTGCCCGCGCCGCTCATCGGCAACTACGCGGGCATATGGCAGTAGCGACGCCCCCTCTGACTCACACGATCTACACGCACTGCTACGACGACAGCGGCACGCGGATATTCACCGCCGGCGGCCCGCTGCCCGCGCCGCTCATCGGCAACTACGCGGGCATATGGCAGTAGCGACGCCCCCTCTGACTCACACGATCTACACGCACTGCTACGACGACAGCGGCACGCGGATATTCACCGCCGGCGGCCCGCTGCCCGCGCCGCTCATCGGCAACTACGCGGGCATATGGCAGTAGCGACGCCCCCTCTGACTCACACGATCTACACGCACTGCTACGACGACAGCGGCACGCGGATATTCACCGCCGGCGGCCCGCTGCCCGCGCCGCTCATCGGCAACTACGCGGGCATATGGCAGTAGCGACGCCCCCTCTGACTCACACGATCTACACGCACTGCTACGACGACAGCGGCACGCGGATATTCACCGCCGGCGGCCCGCTGCCCGCGCCGCTCATCGGCAACTACGCGGGCATATGGCAGTAGCGACGCCCCCTCTGACTCACACGATCTACACGCACTGCTACGACGACAGCGGCACGCGGATATTCACCGCCGGCGGCCCGCTGCCCGCGCCGCTCATCGGCAACTACGCGGGCATATGGCAGTAGCGACGCCCCCTCTGACTCACACGATCTACACGCACTGCTACGACGACAGCGGCACGCGGATATTCACCGCCGGCGGCCCGCTGCCCGCGCCGCTCATCGGCAACTACGCGGGCATATGGCAGTAGCGACGCCCCCTCTGACTCACACGATCTACACGCACTGCTACGACGACAGCGGCACGCGGATATTCACCGCCGGCGGCCCGCTGCCCGCGCCGCTCATCGGCAACTACGCGGGCATATGGCAGTAGCGACGCCCCCTCTGACTCACACGATCTACACGCACTGCTACGACGACAGCGGCACGCGGATATTCACCGCCGGCGGCCCGCTGCCCGCGCCGCTCATCGGCAACTACGCGGGCATATGGCAGTAGCGACGCCCCCTCTGACTCACACGATCTACACGCACTGCTACGACGACAGCGGCACGCGGATATTCACCGCCGGCGGCCCGCTGCCCGCGCCGCTCATCGGCAACTACGCGGGCATATGGCAGTAGCGACGCCCCCTCTGACTCACACGATCTACACGCACTGCTACGACGACAGCGGCACGCGGATATTCACCGCCGGCGGCCCGCTGCCCGCGCCGCTCATCGGCAACTACGCGGGCATATGGCAGTAGCGACGCCCCCTCTGACTCACACGATCTACACGCACTGCTACGACGACAGCGGCACGCGGATATTCACCGCCGGCGGCCCGCTGCCCGCGCCGCTCATCGGCAACTACGCGGACATATGGCAGTAGCGACGCCCCCTCTGACTCACACGATCTACACGCACTGCTACGACGACAGCGGCACGCGGATATTCACCGCCGGCGGCCCGCTGCCCGCGCCGCTCATCGGCAACTACGCGGGCATATGGCAGTAGCGACGCCCCCTCTGACTCACACGATCTACACGCACTGCTACGACGACAGCGGCACGCGGATATTCACCGCCGGCGGCCCGCTGCCCGCGCCGCTCATCGGCAACTACGCGGGCATATGGCAGTAGCGACGCCCCCTCTGACTCACACGATCTACACGCACTGCTACGACGACAGCGGCACGCGGATATTCACCAAATTAGATAATTGCACCAAAACTAGTGAATGAGTAACTCAAAATCATTTATTGCTCGAATTGCCAACCTGCGGCTGAAATGAAACCTCGTTCTCTCTCTCTCTGCATCGTATTCTTCATTGCTGAGGATCGTGACCCTTTCCTATTATGATTGTAGTTATCTTGGGATAAATACGATGGGTTTCCAGATCCTCCAGCATAATATATAAAATCTGGTTTACCTACAATATATTTTTTCTTAGTTGTTTTAAACGGTAAACAAGCGTTTTCTCGTAGAAATGTTGCTTACATTTTAAAACTTCAAATTACTATTGTCTTAAAATTCAATTCCTCGGCATTGTCTAAAAATCACCACAATTGCGACTGTCATCTAAGTTTTGATCAACCATCTGTTACACATCTGCTAGGCGACTAGTTCACGCTCTTACCACTTCTATCTCTTGAATTCTGTGGCGCCCTGCTTTATAAATTATTTTAATTTAATATCCATATTTTAAACATGTACTATATTTAAAATGAACTGCCCATTTATACATAAATGTTTTAGGCTTGTGTACATATATTGTGTAATGTAAAAATTTTCTAAGCAATAATGGAAATATATTGTACAAAAATAACCCTTTTACCTAGTAGGTTAGATGTCGCTAGTTTAAAATTGTATTTTTTTTTTTTGATGAAAAGTAAGTTACGCTCATTTTACTGCGTAAAACTATTGATTTAATACTTGGCGGAAAATCAAAAAAAAAATTGTAGGAGATTGAAAAAATTTAAAAAATTAGCAACCGCTATATATATGTATATAAAAAGTCAAATATGATTGCATTTTGTCATTTAGACTATATTATATATTTAAACTAAAGTGTGATGCCAATTTTGTCATCGTCAAGTAATGTTTAACCGAGGAATAAATTGGGGTTTCTAATAGTTTATGTATTGAAAATCTGCTAAAACAATAATAAATATCGACTCTTGATACTACACAATAAGGTCGCACTGCGCTTAATTATCAACAGTTATCTTCATCTAGAAGTTGCCTCTCTTTCTATCGCGTAACTCTTATCCCTTCTGACTACGTTAACCCATTGAGTTTTAAACCTAAAATGTGGAGTGTGCCTGGCCTATCAAAATTCCTCGGTTAAATCTTACTCGGCCATGGTAAAATTAGCACTTAATTAAAGCAACTAAGCTATACGTTAGAAAAAAAAATGACACGAAAATATTGTGTACCTATAGCATAGAACTGAATTTTTGTATGGACTGTGGAGTTGTGATCATAAAGCCGTGTATTCACTAAGCAACAATTGGGTATTCGACTGTTTTCAAAACGAGGATATTCATTAATTATTACAGTCGAAAATGTAACATATAAGAATAACATTTGTAAAAACAGAAAATAAATCGTTCAAACAACAAATACGTTATAAGCTGTTTCAATCCTACTATATCCGTCTCTTTCTAAAACTAAATTTTGTATGGAGCTACTGAATCGTGACGTCATGGCTTTTTGTTTTTTTTTTTTTTTAACAAAAGCTCTGCGTCAACGCTAAGCAACAAGTTGCATGACATTTGTTGGTTAGTGAATACATGACTTAAAGTAGTGTACAGACTATTGGAGCAGTTGTGTGTTTTACAAAAAATTGCAGTGAGGCCACTTACCGATAACAGTGGATAATTAATGTTAAAACTCGCAAACGAGACCAAGTTCACCATGGTCGACTTTGTGTAGTCTGTACACGGCATTAGACTTAGACTTTTGCGACGCAAGCACTGACTAGAGATTCTCTTGTTATCTCACTATTTTAGTTTTTTAATCTTCATATAAAATTAATCAGTTCGCTTATAAAAACATGCCAAACAAAATACAAAATATTTTTCTGTATATAAAATGTTTTATTCAACATGTGTAAATAGTATTTTAATTTTCTTTTCGAAAATATCTCTGCGAATCTCTCGTCAGTGTGTACCGCCCTTAATATTACTGTAAAAAAATATGCCCGTTTTTTAAAATATAATATTTTATTTTGAATTTGTAATATAAATACTTTGTGTAAAAATTTATTTAATTTCACCTACCCTTCAACTTTTACAACGAACCTTCGATAGTATGACATCTATTTTAGAATCCAAGAGAATATAATCACTTAGTATGTTTTTTATTAGGATGTATTGCGATACGAAACGTCGTCCGGTTCGGATAGGCTGTATGAGGTAGGCTGTAATGCACGCGAATCTTTTTGAATGAACTCTGAACTAGAGCTGCCATGAATAGTGATTTGACCGAATACCGAATATTCGTCGAGGTTCTTGGCCGAAACGCCCAATACTCGGCAACACCTAGTCACCTTTCGCGGGTGATAGGTTTAAACCTGCATCACTAAAGTACGTGTGACGACGTGCCGTGGGCGTTTTTATTTAATTCGTGATTGAGTCGTCTCACAACACTATTTGAGGAGCTGGCGAACAAAAAGGGGTAATTGCAAGATATTAAATTTTACAGTAGAGGCAAAATACTAAAACACTAGGTTCTAGACCACCTATAGAGTTGTGATTTTTGGATTCATATGACTCTCAAATTTCAAGTCTATATACGTTTTGGCTAATTTTCAGAACTCAATGTTTAACGAAATACAGACTAGACAAGTTTTCAATTAACCCATTTTGTTAGCCATCGGTTCACTTATTCCGTTTTGATTGTAACTGATGTGCAATTACCACATTTTGATCATCGATTGAGTAAAAATAAAAAATAGTCTGTTCTAGAATAAAAAAAATTTAACCAACTTAAGAATTTTTTATTGTTACATTAGTAATTTTAAAAAAATTAGTTTTATGAAAAAATTATAGAAACTGATAATTATTATTAAAATAGTACATGTTTAGTTCTACATCTACTTCAACATTGAAGATTGTGGAGAAAGATGCGAATCTTTCTCAACAATCTTCAATGTCCTCATTAGCGTCACTTTTACCCCTGTTTTCTACGTCACCCAAAACCTCGCCGTACCATACTAAGTCAGGGGTTTCAAGCCAGTTTTCATCAAACTGCTTACTCAGTAGTTTTAGTCCCCGAATTCAGCCCAGAAACAGTGCTAGGACTTCCAGATGACATTTTAAAACTTTTTTTTCCGCGGAACTGGCTTCAAAGATACACAAAATAACAAACTAAAATATTGCCATATTTAAATCGGGGATGCCAGAGTAATATAAAAGAATTTCCCCACAAAATTATGCTAATTACTTCGTTTTGATTGAAATCCATGTTCCGTAATCTTGAATAATATGAAATTTACCCCCTTTTGATTGGTATTCAAAAATATATTTGAGAGACGGGATTTTTATTTTACAATTACCACGTTTTGAACGGAATCGTCAACTTTGAGCCCATTTTGATGCAACTTTTAGGCCGTTTTCACAGACTTTTTTGCACGTAATAGATGGAGAGGTATGATAAGAACACGATTTCATGAAAAAAGTTGTTTGAGAAAATTACGTAATTACGCCCTTTTGTTCGCCAGCTCCTCATTTGTTGATCGTTGGTATTGTTACATCCAACTGTATTACTTTTTATGTGATAATTTTATTGCATTGCAATGTTTGTTCACGAAAAGCTTTACGTAATGACACCATTTTAATAAAAAAATCACTTATTTGTGAGTTTATATGCATTTATTTTCATTTCATGATTTTATTGTTCGGTGTTCGGCCGAATAGTGAGATAAATTGCCGAATATTCGTAGCATCTCTACTCTGAACCACGGGCGAGCACCGAACGATAAACAAGCATCCATTACGTATGGTAAAGTGACGATACCTGGCAACCTGTGCATTGAAATGCGGCTATATTCAGAGCAAAGTGGATCACCGAGTAGAGTATCTTAGGCCAAGGGTATTTAGGCTGAAATCTCATTCTGCTCAGACTCCAGACAGATTTTTGTCGGAGTATATTTGTCTCGTTTTAACTCTAACTTAAGTTTGAGCACGCTCTATAAATCTCGGCATTAGACATTGAATTAAAAAAAGGTTGTTACAAAACATTTTATTCCGAAGCATAAATGCGTAGAAAACATAATTCTACAAAAGACAGTATGCAAAAATATAGTAAGCTCTAAGTGACCTCATGCGACGAGTGGGGTACTACCCACCCCACGGGTAGGGGGGTCGACTCCCCACTCTCATCTATGTAGCGGTCCCATTGAGATCTGAAACAAGACAAGGTAAAACCTCTAATTGAAAACCTGCTGCCGTATTCTCTATTTTTAACAGACTTCCAAAAAGGAGAAGGTTATCTTTTTATTTCTATATGTGTCCACCGATTTCTCGACTCCAGGATTTCTGGACCGATTCGGCTGATTTTGAGGTGGTCCCATAATTTTTTTTTTGACATTTCCAGTGGCTATGGAAACCAATGACAGTTGCCAACTAAGAACTTTCAATACCAGATTACTTCATAAAAGTTTCGTTGGGAACTCTTTGGTTTTCCAAGATAAAAGTGGCCAGCCTCAAATATAGCCATTCGAGGAACCTACGGTTCTGGGTTCCCAACATGCTGGAGTGGCAACCTTACACAGAAAGTGCATTGTTGACAAACCTCCGTTAGGTGAACTGATGACACCAAACATTCATCTCAGAGCCACTGGATATATGTGGCACTAGACCAAAGCATGTGGAATTCACTTCAAGAAGCCTACATCACACACTATTGGTTGCATGGAAGAGATCGCTATGTAGCGATAACACCGCCAAATTGAATGCTATTTATTAAGCTCATTGTGTCTATTCTTATATTACGTGTGGTGTACAATAAAAGTATATTCATTCATTCATTCATCAATGAGTTGTTAACAAAAATATGAAAAGTGAAAATGACAGACAAGAGGTTGTATTTGAGAGATTACCTGTTACAAACTTACCTGGCATTGATAAATCTTCCCAAATCCCCTTTGAAATCAACCTGAGGGTTCACATTCCCGCCAAACAGCACCTGCCGCCATTTCACCAAGTTGTCTTTGACCTCCAACTCCTTGAATGTAGAGGATTCCTTCTGCTTGTTGCTCTGTTCCAACTGAGCTCTCGACTCTGATTCTTCTTTCTCATAAGTCAATAGTTTGTGTTCCCATAACTTCTTGATTATTTCTGTGAAGAAACAAAAAGAATGTTTGAACTGAATCTAATCATGTTCTGATGGCCGCTAACAACAAAATCTGGCCAAGTCAAACAACAAAAGGAGGTGGGTTGATAAGGCCCAAAATCCGCCCCTCATACACTCGAAAAAAAAAGTTCCAGATTCCGACAAATTGTAAATGTATTTATATACTTGAAGATATAAACTTTATTCTAATATAAAGTTTAGGTGATAAAAAAAATAGCAAGTTACAGAAAATATTACCCAAAAAGAGAGTGTTTCTTTTACTTTTCTTACATTTTCATACATTTTAGTCGTTTTTTAAGCTTTGATTTAATATTTTAGAATGAGGCGCTCCATGAACCAAAATAAATTAATACTCATATAAAAGCTTATAAAAAGGAGCATCATTATCAGTTACGTTTACCATGGTTCATGGAGCGCCTCATTCTAAAATATTAAATCAAAGCTTAAAAAACGACTAAAATGTATGAAAATGTAAGAAAAGCAAAAGAAACACTCTCTTTTTGGGTAATATTTTCTGTAACTTACTATTTTTTTTATCACCTAAACTTTATATTAAAATAAAGTTTATATCTTCAAGTATATAAATACATTTACAATTTGTCGAAATCTGGAACTTTTTTTTTCGGGTGTATGAGGGGCGGATTTTGTTGCCTTATCAACCCACCTCCTTTGGCCAAGTCAGATCTATTTGGTTAAATCAGGTTAAATTTTATTCATTCACTAACTAGCTGTCCGGGTGGATTTAGTTTTTAAAATCCTGCAGGAACTCTTTGATTTTCCGGGATAAAAAGTTGCCTATGTCACTATCCAGGTCCTCAACTATAGCCATGCAAAAATTCATGCCCTGCCCATTTGCACTTCAGCCTCGAAACTCGCTGAACTATTTAGATAACTTTCTTGGTATGTCACTAACTTTAGACCCATACACCTAAATAATTTCTACATGGATATTAAACCACCTGCATGCTTACCAATGCTATTTTGAAAGGCAGTAGCCTCCGCCTCGGAAACCTCTTGGCCTCTCCCTTTAGCTGTATTCTGACGCGCTCTGCGTAGCTTCAATAGCGCATCCAACTTGGCTATACTCTTTCTAGCGTCATGTTTCTTCCTGATCACTTCTTTAAGAAGGATATCTGCTTGGATTTTGGCTTCCTCCTCCTATAAACAATTAATTATCATATTTGTTAATTTAAAATTGCAATTTTTTTTCTAAAGTATAATAATATATGTAATAATTTCAACGGAAAATATTGATTTTGAGTCTCAAAAAACCTTTCCAAGTTCTTTACATGTATATATTTTTACTGTTATGGTTTTGGTATTAAATAAACAAATAAGAAATTATAAAATACTTTTATAGTCAGTGTTTAAGAATTACCTGCTTAACTCTCTGAATATCATCCTGTATCTTTTGTAAATTCTCATCAATCTTGCGCGATCTCTCTTCTAATTCTTTTATTCTTTCTTTCTTCTCATTTTTTCTTTCCTCTCTAAGCCTTTTCAATCGTAACCTCTTTGCTGTTCTTTTGGCGATAAGTTTTCTGCTCATATCTAGGTATGAGCTGCTCAATTTTGACATCATACTTTGTATTACTTTTTTGTTTACATTTATACTCTTCAAGGCTTCTGTCCATTCTTCTTCTGACAACGTTTCCACATTTGAAGATAACCTTTCTTCTTGATTCTTTATATCTTGCAACGATAGAACTAATTTACACAATGTTTCGTTCAGTTCAGAAACATGAGCAAAATTAACTTTTGGCTTCACTATGTTGGGTATACGGTTTTCAAATTTTTTAACATAATCTTGATCAGTTAATTCTGGAGTAAATGAAAATGGGGTAACTGGAGGTGGAGGGGGCGGGGGTAAAGGAAAATGTGAGGGAATATTTTGAAAATTTTGCATGTGCATGTTATTTTGGAATGTAAAATTGCTTCCATCATAAAAGCGAGGGGTATAAGACATGATTACTATATTAATATTAGGTAAGTAATAATTACGAATAATGTAAAAGTGTTAGTAAAAGTTAATGTAGAGATTATGATAATTCGGGTAGCTGGGGTTCAGCGTCCTTCAATACTTGTTCGGCTGCAATGTAGTCTGCGTGCTCTTTGAGGTCTTGTTCTGTATTTAATGTGTTCTTGAGATCTGCAAATGCTTTCGCTAATCTGAAACAAAAATAAAACGAACTTTTGTTGTATGGATTCATTACAATTATAAAACAGTTTACAATATGCTGTTGCATTAAATCACCAATAGCACTTTATTTCTTTCAAATATTAGTAATATGCTTACTATCAAGATAAGCAAACAAACATTAAAATACGTTAATTTGATATACAAATTTTATAACCTCCAAACCATCTGCAGTAACGCACACCAATATTTCTGTAAATACGATTTCTAGATGAACAAAATCAGCTCAGAAGACCTCCTCAAAGCTTAAATTTAAATATAGAACACGACTCACCGCCGCTGGCAATCTGGTACCATCATAAGCGACTCCTGAAGGACTTCCTCCTGCTTCCTTATATTATGCTCGTCCTGGCCTTCGTCTGTTATCTTCTGTATCCTTGCCTTTTGCTGTTCAGCCTCCTTCTCGTAGACCACCTTTTCCTTAGCTATGCGTTTAACAACGCCAGTTTTGATCTTTATTTGCCGGATGCGAGGATCTGCCATTGTCGTTCGATTTTCTTTTCTAATTTTTTTGTATTTCGAAAATGAATCATGAGTTTGACGTAATTGACATTGACATTGGCTCAAAAAATCGACATTGACACTTGGCAGACGTCAGCGCAACAGACTGCTGAAGGCGTAGACAGATAATACCTTTGAAGGTCTATATTTTTGTCTATGGCTTTAACATTATTAATTTTATTTATTAATTGATGCCCACTATGATATACTTATTATTATATTAATATATCATCCAATATGCGGATTTAATTTTCTTAAAGTCGTGGGAACTCTTTGGATTTCGCGGCATTAAAAGTTCTTAATAGGTAATAAAAACCTACCCATCTTCGGATGTAATCAGTAATCACTCCGTGGTTAGGCCACTAATCTTATATGTTTGTGGGTTAGGCCGTATCGTCTTTTGTCGCTTTTAAAAGTTTTAAATTTTTAACCCTAAAATATACTCGCATTTCCGGAATAATATACTTACTAAAAATCATATTTTTTTAGGTAATAAGGGTTTACGCTTCTCATTCGAGAAAAGACCTGTGGACCAAAGATGGGTTGAGATGAATGATGATATAAAAAGTTAAATACCTACCTAATTGTTAGTATCGTATAACTAATATCCTTAATTTTAAAGTAAGTCACACATAAATACTTACTTACGGTCTTACCTAGAAACAAACAAAATACTTGATATGAATGATTGAATCATATCAAATGGCAATCGATTGATAAAATGATAACTATTGCCTGCCGAAACCGTTGGGATGCTTAGTAAGTAGGTATCTACCTCCTTATCATCAGATTAAATAACTTGGCGTAACACCAAGAAATTATTGTAACTTTATCTCGTAAAAATAGGGATCCTTATGTTTTTACCTAATACTTACATAATTTTTTTTTTTGGACTGATTCTGGATAGAACCTGGAAGGGAAATAGCAGTTTTGCATTGCCTTATTGGTTCCTAAACCATACATGGCATCGTTGTCTCCATCGTCCGACACACTTCCACTGCAGGAGCAGATTCCCTGTATGGATTTCGGGGCAGTTGTTTCCTGCAAATCGTTTGATGTCTTTCGACTACAGTCGCTATCACAACACTTACGTCAATTCCTGAGGAATTTCCGATGCCAATTGATTGATGGCATATTTCCGACTTCACATTCATCGCCCTTTAAATAAGGACCTTTCCGCTTCTCTGGCGGTGCATTCCAATACTGCAGTGAACAATGCATCACCTCAAGTTCCAAAGTCTAGGACAGTAGGTATATCCTTGCGCAGAACCAACAACTTATTAAATTTAGTTCTATCGATTATGGGATTTTGAGATATTTATTCCTATCTGACATATGTTATCGAAACGAGAGCAGCTGATAAGTCTTGAAAGTTGATAGCGAAACAATAAAAGTTGCGCTCATCTCGCTGCACCTCCCCACACGGCGCAAGTGGCCAAAATGAAGTTGTTGCTACTTCTAGCAGGTAAGTCCAAATTATCATCGTCATCAGCAGCGCTACAGCTAGGGAATGCAAATCTCGCGAGATTGGGGCTCAAGCGAGATCTCGCGAGATTGTAAATAACAATACCGCGAGATCTCGCCAATTTCGAGATCTCGCGAGATTGGCAGTTTTGTGTGTTTTTTTTTGCAAATAATCATAATATTTGAATAAATTAGAAAAAAAATAATAATAAAAATTATAAGTATTATAAGATAACATTTATTTCCACGAATTTTTTCAATAGACTTTTATGAATCAAATTGTCTATAATTTTTTAATAAACTTCTAAGTAGTAAACTTTGACGTACGTTTCAATCAAATCACTGTGGAAGCACTGTATATACATACGGTCGCGGACAGAAAATGTTTACCACCTTAAGATTCATAATTACATGCACAGTGCACACGTCTATACCTGACAGTCGGTATGCTTTTGATATTCTATGGCGTTATAGACCTTACTGCACGCAATGTGATATAGAATCTACTTTGAAAACTGATAAAATTTTCTGTCCGCGACCATACATAGCACAGTTTGGTTACCTATTAAAAAATTAAATATTATTTTTTATTTTTTGAAAAGCAACTGCTGAGTTTCTTGCCGGTTCTTCTCAGCAGAATCTGCATTTCGAACCGGTGGTAGATTTATAAGAGCTACAAGTTGGCCTACATGAAATAAATAAAATTTGAATTTGAAATAACAAATGAGAAAAACAACCAGTCTTCTCTTCTAATATCAAACGCAAATCTTTTAGTAATTTAAAAATTAATTCGCGCACCGAACGAAACCGATAGGTCGCAACTCCGTCAGTGTCAGTCCGCGCTTCGAATAAGACTTTTTTTATGCTCCAGTGCAATCTCGTTAATCTCGCGAGATCTCGCCCCTTTTTTCAGCCGAGATCAATCTCGCTAAAAAAGGCCGAGATCTCGCGAAAACGAGATCTCGCGAGATCGAGATTGCATTCCCTAGCTACAGCCTCTTGATGGTCCACCTAAGTTCTCCTCCTTTCGACTCTATCATTCGCGCTCGCTTTTTTAAAACGAAGTTTTGGCCGACTGATTCTTCTACGAAATTCAAAATAATATCAAAGTAGGTAGGTACATAATATAGGCTACGTCTAATCGACGGAGAATATTTCACTTTAACGCCCACAAAAGCGAATCTATAGCTTGTGGAATGGTTATAGCAAAACAAATTAGCTTAGCGTAGCTCACAGAGCGTGGAACCAACTATGCAAGTTATGCAAAAAGTGACATCGCCAGTCAACCAGTCAACGTCCAATGCTCGGGGAAAAAGCAGAAGGGCGATAAAGTTTTCTTAACTGAAATGGGATAATTGGATAGAGCGGCTCTTAATATGTGAAATACCATTTCCCTTGCGTTCATTTTCCAGGTGTGACGGTAGCATTGGCGATCCCCAGATTGCCCACCGCTCGCGACTTCTTTGTAGAAGATGGTGAAGACGGTTGGACTTTTGTCGTCCTAACAGGTCAGTTTTGGAGATAAATAATACCCACAGATACAATTGGTAACGTGGCGTGACACATACCTTAGCGGTTCCAATTGGAACCATTTTAGGTTGAACATTTACGTCTTGTCCATAGAGGGTGAACGCGTCGTGCTCGGAAAGATCGGCAGGAAGGTGGCCAAGAATGATAATGAAGTGTTCTTCGAGATGACGGAGGAACGCGATGCTGCCAGCGGTGGCTATCACGTCACTATCACGTGGGACGGTCCTAGTGATAGAGTCTTTGAGGACTGCTTTGATTTTGGTAAGAGCTTTTGATAAGAATATTAATATCATCATATCGAAGATTGGGTGATCGGTAGAATTATTACAGAAAGCTCCTTGCAATCAGAGATATTTTGAAATAATTGAATTCAAAGGTTACCGTTTTGCTGTGCCCTCTTAGCTATTAACGAATCTGGCTGAAGCGTAAGGTATAATACGAGTAGCACTCGCTGCAAACGCAGACTGCAATCAATCTGTACGTTGTTCAAAATGATTGTGGAAAATATTACCAGCTTTACTTGCGATCAAAAACAAATTGTGCCGGCATTGTGAACGTGGAATGGCTGAAAGAACTTTGTATCACCAAGTTATTCCTGTCGTTGCGTTGCTTTCCCAATCTATGGATGATTATTATTTTCCACTTCGATTAGATAAAATTATACTTTAAACTAAATTTTTTTAGGTGATAGACAATGGTACGGTGGCCCAGAGCAAAAAGAACAATACTGGCCGATCCAGAATTCAAAGATCGAAAAGTACTCGATCATTTCGAAAGAAGCCGATAACGCCGCTGTTTCTGAAAGATACTGGCTCAATTCAAAGGGTTGGTATGTCTACGTCTCACCAGAGGCACCCTTATTCGTAGACCACCATAATATCTTGGATAACCACATATGCTTCGTAGCTGAAGTGGCCGCGCCTTATTCTTCTAAACGTACCCACAACGTTCTGAAGTACGATCTTTGGTTCTTCGATGATGCCAAACAAGCGCATCAGCACGCTGTAGACACATACTTGGGCAAACCTTCAGGGATTCCCGACTACAGAATGATCCAATACCCAGTATGGTCTACCTGGGCAAGATATTCCAGGGAAATTGACCAAAACAGCCTTTGGACGTTTGCCAATGAAATCAGAGATTCAGGGTTCCCGAATGCCCAATTTGAGATCGACGATCTCTGGGAAATTTGCTACGGATCTCTAACTGTTGATGAGAGGAAACTGCCAGACTTAAAGCAACTTGTCAAAGATATCAAGGGCCTGGGATTCAGAGTCACGATTTGGGTGCATCCGTTCATTAATAAGGACTGCGAGCCGTGGTACTCAGATGCCTTAATGAAAGGGTAAGTTTTGATAACGTCATTATTATTCCTCTTTCTACTAAGACGTAACTTTAAGGAACTCACATGTTTTATGCAAATAAATTGAATTGAATTGAATTGAACTAAAAAAGGTCTAAAAACTAGACGTAGGTATCGATCTGACAACTAGACGAGTACAAAAAGTTGTGAGGAGTGGAACTTTAGACAAAATTCATTATAATTTCATGCTAAACTTAAGTTCGTTTGAGATAATGGATTTTAGCCTATTTTTTGTACACCCAAATTTTGTCCACTACCTGGTGCTACCAACTTTTCCACAAGTATACACAAATCCATTTGAGTTTCAAATGTTTGGGATGCAAACTTTTCAACATTTTCGTATTTCTTGCAGTTACCTGGTTCTAAATGAAGCGGGCAGCCCAGATAGCTCCTGGTGGAATAATAACGGCTCAGTACCCGCTTACATCGACTTCACCAACCCTGAAGCAGCTGACTGGTACAGCAAGAGAATTCAAAACCTTCTGGACACCTACGATATTGACAGCATTAAGTTCGATGCCGGAGAATCCAGTTGGTCACCTCAGGTTTGAAAAAGTTAACATATAATTTGTGATACAGCCCGAAAGGGGCTGTTGTGTCCTGATTAACCAGTTACCTGCGATAATTTTTGATTTTAAATACGTATAGCAACCATTTTGAATGGCAAAGACAAGATAATTTGAACGAGAAATGGCAGTTTTGCATGATGCGTCGTAGTACTTGTAATACCGCTTGGTGCTAAGTTTTGACAAGTTTTGCTAAGTTTTAAGTACCTTGTTGGAAGATTTGACAGGAAATAACAAGCTGTAGCCTCCTTGTTCCTAGTTCCTAACCGACCAATTATTATAGAACCGACGTCCCCTTGAAATCGTAATCATCCATTTACTTACTGTTCTAGATTCCAGTCCAAAATGGTGACATCGATCTACACCCCGGCCACATCGTGCAATCCTACGTGAGGACTGTAGCCCAGTTCGGGCCTATGATCGAAATCAGATCGGGAATGAGGTACCTTCTCAGACTAAAGCACGTTGGGAATCCTTATACAATAAGTTTTGAAAATCGATAACATTAGACCTTGACTGCTACCTCACCTGATAGTAAGTGAAGATGCAGCCTCATGCTGTGATCTATAGAGCATGCTCTAACTTAGCTCAGACTTAAGATAGAGTTAAAACGGGACCCAAATATGCTTTGACATAAATCTGTCTCGTTTTATCTCTGTCTTGAGCCTGAGCAGAGGGAGGGAGAGCTTGATATGTAGACTTCAGCTTGAGAAAGCAGAGGGGTGATAGCTAACGTGAAAGGGGTATGACAGTTTTAATTAATATCAATCCTGCCAGAACGTTAAATCGTTTTGAAACATGTCTTTGCTGGTAGGACCAAAGTCTCCCACCAGATAAAAACAAAGTCTCATTAAAATTGTAATGGTTTTGTAGGACCCAAGACCTGCCAGTATTCATCCGTATGGTGGATAAGGATACCTACTGGGGCTACAACAATGGGCTCATCACGCTCGTGACCACGCTGCTGACGATGAACCTGAACGGTTACACGCTGGTGCTGCCGGATATGATCGGCGGGAACGGCTACAACGACAAGCCGTCCAAGGAGCTATTCGTGAGATGGCTGCAAGCTAACGTGTTCATGCCAACGCTGCAATACTCCTTTGTGCCTTGGGACCATGATGACGAGGTTTGTGACATGGTCACTTAATTTGAAACGAACTATCTAGGCCTAACTCGTAGTCAATGTGGGAATCTTTTAACAATTGATCATTATTCAAGAACTGACAACAATAGGCTAGGAAAATACTTACCTACTAGAAGACGAATCAAAAATTAACAGGCTTCTAGTGGTTTTCGAAACTGACAAGCGCCGTAACAATAACAATGAAAGTTTAATTTTTCCAGGCGATGGAGATTTGCCTTCGTTACACGCAGCTGCATGCGGAGTACGCGGACGAGATCGTGGCCGCCATGCAGGCGTCGGTGGATAAGGGAACCCCCGTCAATCCGCCCATCTGGTGGCTCGACCCCACCGACCAGGAGGCGCTGGCTATTGGAGATGGTAAGGAACCTAGTTTTCCTACCTTATCTACATGCAGCCGGGTACCGTAGCCAGCGTTCTGGGTACATTTCATCGTTCCAATGGTTTGGATCATCCAATCTTTTTTAATTTTTATTTACTAGCTGATGCCCGCGACTTCGTCCATCCATCCATCCATTCTGACCAACTTTCACATTGATAATATTAGTAGGAGGTAGGTACCTACCAGAAATTTAAACAAACGCTAAATGGCTTGGCAGCACGACTCTGACGGTATAGTGTGGTAAATAGCCAAAGTTCCTCGCCAGATAACTTTTAACTTTCGCAGATATTACGCAGGTACCTGCTTTAATGGTGAAAGAAAATAAGGAGGGAACCATGAATGCCTCAATGTTCTCCATAAACCCAAAGTTTGTGAAGTCTGCCAATTTTTTTAATTGCTTTCAATTTATTGCAGAATTCCTCCTCGGCGAGCGTATATTGGCGGCTCCGGTTTTGGAAGAGGGCGCGGTGTCCCGGGACATCTATCTGCCTAAGGGCCAGTGGCGGGACGGCACGACGGAGGAGCTGGTGGTGGGACCCACGTGGCTGCGGGACTACCCCGCGCCGCTCGACACGCTGCCCTACTTCACACTCGAGGATTAACACAAACGACAACGAAGAACGACGCCTCACTTCATACATTTATAAACGACTTGTGATCTTTAGTTTACTTATTTGTTGATAGAGTAAATTGTTAACAAAAATCTTAAATGTTTTATTAATAAAAAGGACACCCCTCCCCAATCCTAGAAATAAAAGCTTGGAAATTAAATTTTATTCTGGACAAGATAGCCCTATCTATCTCACCTAGTTATGGTAAAGTGACGGTGCAGTTAAAAATACCGTTAAAACCCATCCTTCTGATCGGTTTCTACACTAAAAATCAACTATTGGTTGTAGACAACGCTAAATCAACTTTTTGTCATAGGTCGTAATGAATAATAATAATCAATGTCTTATGGCGCAAGTCTCCCAGACCAGACCAGAGAAAAAGAAATTAAAAATTCTCAAATTCCTTGCTAGGAATCAAACCCAGTTACCGCAGCACTAACCACTGCATCAGGAACGTCGATTCTACAAAATGCACTCTATCTAGGTATAATCGTAAGTAGATAGGTACATTTTATAAGCTGGTGCCAAAGTAATTTGCTTTCATTCTATTAAGAGACTTGAGATTTTTTCTTAGCAAAAGTATCTTTTATCTACTCGTAAGTATGTACCTACCTATCTTTAAAGTTATGATTCCATACCAAATACAAAAATTAAGATTAATACCGTATTATATGTATTTCCAGCTTTTTTTTACATTCAAGACAAAAAATGCCTCGACTGCGACCTCAGCTAATAAAATGATGCGATGTACTTACTCTAAGATGGTATCGGACTAACTTGGAATATAAGGAGACAGTTTTAATTAAACTCATAAGTCATATCCCTAATCAGCTTCTAGGTACCTACATGCCATCGTGCCGGAACGCTAAATCGCTTGGCGACACGTCTTTGATATTTGGTTGCTATTGCTAACTAACTACGGGCAAAGCCTAGATTAGTAAAATTTCACACAAGTATCTTAATTGTCCCCAACGGGAATCGAACCCTTCACAGCGCTCCACAGTGTGCCAGAGAGGTCTAGTCTATACCTCACTTTATTGAATTATGTAAACTTTGGAATGCACTATCTAAACTACCGAAATCTCGAGAGCGCAGTTTCCGATAACGGATAGAACAATTCGATTGGATGTAATGTCCCTGATCGAGATAACGGCGTCACGCGCCCAGTCTCTGGACCGAAATCAACAGTGATGCCGTGTCTGAGGGTGCTAATAGGTAAATATTTTATAATATTGTATCATTTTTGTCTCTGACGCCTTGGTCATGGCTATAGTTACCACTCTACTGTTTAAAACATGCCGAAAAGTGACTTTAGCGTTCCGTAACCGTTACAATGTAGAAACCGATTAGGATGAACATTGTCATTTGTCATAACTCATACCGCTTCCAAATTAGCCCGCTACCATCTTAGAAGTCATCGTCACTTACCAGGTGAGATCGTACGTTGAAAAAACAGAGAAGGTTGTGGTGTGGTTGTGGTTAATCAAGTAACATTATACGCCCCTCCTAATTTATAGGCGGCTGATGGACTCTCTAATTTTGCAGCTTTTTAGAAAATGCATTCATATAGGTACAATATGACAGATTTGTTATCTGTCTACAGGAGTCCTGGTGCTGATAGGGCAGACTATCTCAGCTGAACTGCCGCTCAGAGCTGGAGATATAGAGCTCACTCTAGAGCCTCAAATCACTGGCGGCTTTAACCTCGTCCTCACCAAAAGTAAGCCCTGGATTTAATTATAAAATGGAACGAATGCGGGAGTAGCGCTCCGCACCGGGATGTGCAGAGTCGAAGGGAGCCGCTGGATACAGGCGGTGCAAGAACGAGGCATGTGGAAGCCCATGCAAGAGAGTAAGGGCTTTTTTCAGTAGTGGACGTCTATCTGTTGATACAAGTGTAATGAATGGTACAAAATCTTGAGAAAGAACTTTTGGAGATCTCTAGAAGAGGTCTATGTCCAATAGTATCGAGATTGATATTTACTTAGAGAAACGCTGATATGGCATTGAATTAAAGAACTATATTCGTCAATTTCTTACAAGCAAGCAAACAAACCTGATACATTAGTGGCAAAACTAATAAAAAGTTAATGTTTTCCCCAGATGACGAAAGAACGGTTTATGGCCACATAGGCCGCACCCTCTACTCAGTCTACACCTCAGAAGACATAGAGGGAGGGGTCCTGATCCACATGGGCTCAGCCAACCTCACCGTGCGTACAGTGCGAGACGATGCTGCGGATGCCAGAGGAATCAAAGTTAAATGGGACTCCTATGAACCTCTGAGATTTGAAGACTGCTTCGATTTTGGTAGGCACACTTCTGTTCTTTAAAAAAAATATAATTCTCCTCTCTTCTCTAAATAAGTGGAAATCTTGTGTTACGAGTAGGCACGACATTAGAACAACGAGTGTGGAAAATTGAGCTATCTCTAAAACTAACCCTTTAGGGCACGGTGGAAGCAGTAGGTCATAAAGGTAGAAGGAAAAATTTAAAACTTTAATAACAACTTCCTCCTGCATAACTATACCTACCTAATTCTGTAGCCGCTTCTGACATTGAAGTGTGTACTGGGGGTCGGTCTTTTCAAGAAAATAATGGTAAAGATCGTATTCTAATATTGTAACTATATCGTTCTTTTAACTTTGATATAGTATGATGTGTGATTGTGAATATTAATGGTGTCAATATTTTAAGGTTCAAACCACTGGTACGGTGGACCAATGCAAATAGAACAAATATATCCAATAGAAGGTGCCCAGCAAAATTACAGTGCTTACGTATCCAAAGAATCTGACAACGGAGCGATAGTCGAGAGATATTGGCTCAACTCGGCTGGAGAATACATTTATGTAAACCCAGAAGTACCCTTATTCGTGGACTACAATTTGATCCAGCCAAACCATATTTGCTTCGGCGCTCAAATAGCGGCACCATACTCAACTAGGAGAAATCATACAGAGCTTTCTTACGACATCTGGTTTTTACCAGATGTGAAAAGAGCTCACCAACACGCCGTAGCTAACTATTTAGGAAAGCCATCAGAATTACCAGATTTCCGAATGGTCCAGCATCCTATATGGTCTACATGGGCTCAATACTCCAAGAATATAACTGGAGAAAAGGTCATGGAATATGCGAGGCAAATTGTGGCATATGGATTCAATAATTCGCAGTTAGAGATCGATGATCTATGGGAAACTTGCTACGGAACTTTGGAAATTGACACCAATAAGTTCGCGAATATGACACATTTGGTTGATGAACTCAAGGCTCTTGGATTCCGGGTGACCATTTGGGTCCACCCATTCATTAACAGCAACTGTGGTCAGGTTTATACGGAAGCTCTTAATAATGGGTGGGATATTTCATACCTGTATTAGCTGATTAACTCTAGCTATGCCTGTCTGACTATCTCTTTCTCTACCTTTCCTTTTCAATTTTTCTCCTCTCTGAAGATCAAAATTAGAAGTTTACTGGAAAATTAATAAATAAGCACTATGTTGCATCATGTTGTTTGCTAGCTGAAATTTGGCGTTGGGTGAGGAGCCTTATGTTGCATAATAGTTTTCTTTATCTAAAGCATTATGGCCAAAATACCTTCATGTTTAATTACCAATTCTGGTATTTTCATTACGAGTAGTTGACTCCATATTATTTAATTCAAGGTATCTAGTCATGGATGAGGCCGGTACAGCGGCTGCGAACTGGTGGAATCCAAACGGTTCTATACCTGGCCTGGTGGATTTCACCAAGCCAGCAGCTGCTGAGTGGTGGTACAAACGTGTGAAAATTCTCATCGACACCTACGGCATTGATAGCATTAAGTTTGATGCTGGAGAGAGCAGTTTTTCGCCACAGGTATTATTATATGTGTATTTATTATCCAGTTAAGCAGGAACTACATAGTTCGTAGAAAGGCCATCGAAACATTGGAAGAGCATCTTTGGCTTGGCAATATTTCTTACCAATTTTGAACTTTGTTGAGGGAGGGAGGGTCTTTACCGTTGCAGGGATATTTGGAGGAACATATTCGATCTTACTTTGACTACAGACCTTGTTACCATTTGATTTTAAGTTTAGCCTTTGTTGTAGATTCCTGTGCAAGAAGGCGACATCGACTTACACCCGCACAACATCGTCGAGGATTACGTGAGAACCTGTGCTAGATTTGGAGACATGATAGAAGTCCGCGCTGGATTCAGGTAAAATGAAACTTGGGAACAAATTGGGAACTGGAAAACGTGTTTTTCCTAAATTGAAAATTAGAATAACCATTTTTAGATCGAATTAAGGGAGCCCAGTTTCCAGAAATAAGAAATAATAAGAATAAAATAAGACTGTCCAACTAAATTTATCAACAAATTAGATTAACTTTCTTCATGCACAACAAACAATAAATTTCAGGACCCAAGACCTCCCAATCTTCGTCCGGATGGTAGACAGAGATTCCATCTGGGGATTGAACAACGGCCTTCCCACCATCGTTACCACGACCATCCAGATGAATCTCAATGGATACACCTTCGTCCTGCCTGACATGATAGGGGGCAACGGGTTCAACCTCAACCACCCGCAAGCAGACCTGCCCAACAAGGAGCTCTTCATACGCTGGGTGCAAGCTAATACGTTCTTACCAGCCATGCAGTATTCTTTTGCTCCATGGAATTTCGATAATGAGGTACCTAAGCTTTTATATATTTTTTTAGTACCTATTATATTAAATTTATTTTATTTTAATTATTATCATTCTATTTCATTATTTATACGTGCACGAGGCGAAATATTTCGAATTGCAGTTTCACAATAGGTCTATTAAAGTACCTACTGATGGCGCCACCAGTACAACTTTAATACCTTAGTTATTATCTCCGAAACCTGACGCTTTAGAAGATTTTGTGTAAAAATAATACTTGTTTATATCGATTCCGCAGCTATCGATTAATACAGGTTATGAGTGGTAAAATGGCGGACAGTAAGTAAGTTGGCTAGGCTCAATTCAAATCCCTTTGTTTTCTCTACAGACAGTGGAATTAAGCAAGAAGTTCACGGAGCTCCACGCGGAATACGCAGAAGTGATATACGCCGCGATGCAGGAGTCCGTGGACAACGGCTCGCCGGTCAACCCTCCGCTGTGGTGGCTTGATCCCAGCGACCAGGAAGCGCTCGCCGTATGGGATGGTATGTTATTCTGCAAATCAGGGTACGCCAAAGCTTGTCACTGAAAACGCAGTATTTTTAAGGTCACAGCTAGTTACTTCAAGGATCGATTGAGAAGCAAAGCAAGTTAGCATGGGTCGTTAAGGTCTTGGAGAGTGGCACAGGCTACCTTTTATCGCAGAATAATACAGGGCAAAAGCAGGGCAGGCGTACTCCGCATTCTAGGTAGAATGCGGAGAAGCTACATAAAATTAGTACTTACCCGATGTCGTCCCGATGGGTCAACTCAACGGACTAACGTAGTGGGAAGGGTTAAGAGTAACGGCATAGAAAGAAAGGTAACGTGGGCAGCTACTAAGCATACTAAGTAAGCGCAGTACAACCTGATTTGCACTTTACTGTGTGGTTATGGTAATAATAGTACTATTTTGCGAAGTGAATCTTCTATACCTGTACCATCATGTATTGTAAAGTCTAAATAAGCGTCAATAGCCAAACGGTTAAAGGTACGGACTGAAAACTGACAGGTCGCGGGTACGAACCCCACTACTTGTCCCGTTGCATTATTGTCGTACCCACTCCTGGCACAAGCTTTTCGCTTATTTGGAGGGGAGAAGAGAATATAACTCAAGTTCAGCTTGACTAATATTCTTTTAAAAAAAGCTTTTTGTCGTGGCGTCGCTGGGATACCGGAGTTTGAGAGGTCGTCAGAATTCGAGTGGTTGATCTCTAATAATTCCCTCAACCCTTTCAGAGTATCTCCTGGGTGACAGCATCTTGGTGGCGCCAGTCTTCAGGGAAGGCATCACGGTGCGCGACGTGTACCTGCCCGCGGGCACGTGGCTCGACCAGGGTGATCCAGAAAAGGTCCACGAGGGCCCCACGTGGATCAAGAACTACCCGGCACCGCTCGGTGTGCTACCCTACTTTGTGAGGGAACAGGAGCAAGTACCGGACGCCGCTAGCGTTGAGTGTGCAACCGTTTCGTTGTTAATCTTAGGATTGGCTTTAGTTTTTAGTGATTTCTGATACTGTCATTGGTCACTTGTTATTATTACCTATGTAAATAAAATAATTTTGTATAATACGTGTATAAGTACTTATATATTCCCTATTTCCTGAGCTGACAACGCCTTGACTGAGGAATTTCGATATTTTGGCTTTTCAATACAAAATGCTACTTTTAAATTATTTTTTTTACCACCGACTGTAACTAGCACGTTATGTTTCGGGGCTTCAGCAGATTAGAATCAGTGGTTATCGAATACTAGTTGATGCTGCGCGGATTAAGGTTTTTGTAATTCCCGCGGGAACTATTTAATTTTCCGGTAGATATAAAATGCGTATATGCTGGGTATAAGCTATCTCCATTCAAATTTCCGCCAAATCATTATTAGAAGAAGTGGACACAAAGGTGAAGCTTATCTCTAAATAAACTAGTGGTTCGCCCCGAACTGAGACCTCGCGATATCCCATAATTCCCAAAAGTTTTAATTATATATTGTAATAATTAACTTTTAACATTAGACGCAATAAAAAAAATAATAGTTGACATAAAACTGTTTTACTGACACAGCGCCATCTATTAGCATTATAGTGAAGCTATTAGCTTCACTATAATGCTAATAGATGGCGCATTAAAATTAAATAATTTCGTTTCTTTATAACATTTATCTAATTTTAGTATTTGTTGTTCAAGTACAGGATATAACTGAATTTTCAACCAAGTTTCACGTTCTAATATTCAGTAATTCAGAAGTTATAGGGCTCTGACAGACATTTAGACGGACACTTCTCTGTCTAGTAGGCAAGCGCCCTAGTTGACTCAGAGAACTCGCTTCGCTCGTTCAAAAGGAAATTTGATTTGAAAATGACTAGCTCACGGTTGCACAATATTAGTTAAGCCTATTGCAATTTGCTTATCACAAAGTTTTTACCCCTGAAACGTTTTCTTGAGAAGGTTCGAACGACACCGATTACTTCAAGTCAAGTAGATTGTAATTTATGATTTTATGTAACAAAATCGTCATTTCCTCAGGGCGTATGCACATTGATTTTCTTTTTCACTACAAGTTAGCCCTTGACTGCAATCTCACCTGGTGGTAAGTGCTGATGCAATCTAAGATGGTAGCGGACTTACCTTTTAGGGATATGGCAGTTACGTTAAACCCATACCCTTAATCGGTTTCTACGTGACATCGTACCGGAAAGCAGAATCGCTTGGCGGTACGTCTTTGTCGGTAGGGTGGTAACTAGCCACGGCCGAAGCCTCCCACCAGAAAACATTGGACTTATTATTAAGCACAGCAGAGTGCTTTCTAAACCGGTGTTAGATTCTAGACTACCGAATTCGGTTAAGGAGGCCCTATCTCTACACGGATAGGTCATCTTCGCGGGAGATATTATAGTGCACTAGTTGATACCCGCGATTTCGTTCGCGTGGATTAAGGTTTCTTAATACGCGGGAACTCTCTTAAACGGGGATAAAAAGCAGCCTATGTGTTATTCCAGACTATAATATCTATCTCTGTGCCAAATTTCAGCCAAATCGGTTCAGTCGTTGCGGCGTGATTGAGTAACAAACAAACGTCCATCTTAACAGCCAAATTTTTTATGTGAAAACTAAGATAAGCTCTGCTGAAATTGATTGATATTCCCCTCTCCCCCCAACCAAGAGTAATTGATTGCAAAGAAAATCAAAACCCAGTCAATGAGAAACGTGCCTTGATTTTATCTATAATTTTAATACATGAATAACACTTAGATAATGGGTTAAGTATTTGCATTCATAATAACATAGATACTTACTCGCCTTACCTCAGTGGACCAAAGTCTACCCACAGATCGACATGTTCAGGACTGTTGGTGAGTATGACACACTCTGTTAGTCCGTTTGTTGAAAAGCAAATATCTCAAAAAGTGGTAGGTACGTACATGATACACGGATTTATACAGCACATAGTTCGAAGAGCTGATGGTCGATGGGGTCCTAAAGTGCTGGAGTGGCGACCCCGCACCGGGAAGCGCAGTGTTGGCAGACCCCCCACTAGGTGGACCGATGATATCAAAAACGAGTCGCAGGGAACCCCTATATTCAAGCGGCGCAAGATCGAGGCCTGTGGAAGTCCATGCTAGAGACCAGCAGTGGACATCTATCGGTTGATAAAGAAGAAGAATAAATCGCAGAAATCAGCGTAAAAAGCCATAAAAACGCTCGCTGCTGCTAAAAGTAACCAGTTTGCCCTCTACCTTAAAAAACCTGTGTTTCCTGCCACTTATAATTTGAGTACCTTCAAGGCAAGAGTGAATAGGCATTTTTTAGGCAAGCGCGCTCCAACCTAGACCTCATCAGTGCTATCCAGTATTGATTGTCGTCAAGCGCAAGCCTATATCGGTTAAAAAAAAGAAGGGCCATAGTCCACCACGCTTGCCCAATGCGAATTGGCAAACTGAGAACTCCCATATGATGTGTGAAGGTTTTCGTATGTTTTTCTTCACTATTGAAAAGCCATTGAAGCAAGTGATATAATATATATTATAATTCGCACATAGCAAAATAATTTACATTTTTTTATCGTGCTCCATGGTGATTCTGGCAAGAGAATTAGAATTTTTACTCCATTTTTTTTACTCGACTGTCCTTGACTGCGATCTCACCAGATGGTATCACTTACGATGCAGTCTAAGATGGTAGCGGGCTAACTTGGAAGGGGTACGGCAGTGTACACTCAACCTATACCCCTAATTGAATTCTACTCGCGATGCCAGAACGCTAAATCGCTTGGCGGCACGTCTTTGGCGGTAGGATGGTAACTAGCCACAGCCAAAACCTCCCACCAGACCAGACCAGAATCAGAATCAGAAAAATCTATATTGGCAGCTATAACCACACAAAAATACAAAATAAATCAAAATTTTAAAAACACCTACGATAGGTATTAGATATCGTTACTTTGTGCAGCAGTGCAACGCTGCCAAAAGGTAAGTCACTCAGCTTGTGTACTAAGTCCTAGTCTCACAAACTTTAAACCAGAGACAACTCAGAAATTATAAATTCGCAAAATTGCCCCGAACACGAGACCTTCCAGTTATCCACAGCGCTCACCACCAAGACAGGTAGGTCGTCAAATGTTTGTTGTTGAATGTTGTTATATTGCTCACCAGTGGTAGCGGCGCTGGTCGCCTGCGCGTCAGCTGCTGTCGACGTGAACGTGCTGAGTCAGTCCGACCTCACCGTGCGCGTGCAGGACAACAGCAAGGGAGGTCTCGACATCAAAGTGCAGAGAAGTGAGCATTCGATACAGAACTCGATACCATCGGCATTGAAGTGATTATTAGCTATAGAAGCCCGTTCCAATAATAACGTCCACGGTTCTTTTTTTTTATATAAATAGCGGGCAAACAAGTGGGCGGGTCACGTGATTACCGCCGCATGCACACTTGTAGTACCTACCAGAGGCACCACCAACGCGTTGTCGGCTTTTCATTAATTTATTGGTTCAGTGTTCCCACTTAATTATAACCCCATGTTGTAATTAAGTGGGAACACTGTCGAAGGAAGATGATTTCACAATGATAATAAGATGGTTCTACTAACAATTAAATGTCAGCAAGCAGCAAGCTAGCAGATAGGTACTTAGTCGGTAGGAAACTTTTAAGTTCGAAAGCACTTTGTAAAAATTCATTTAAATAAAAGTTATTCTATTCTATTCTAAGGGAGGCCACATGGGATCAAGTTTGCCGTCAAGTTTGCATGATGCTTACGGATTCGAAAAAAGGATCGATACCTGAGCAGTAAACTATCGATACTTTTGGTTCACTAGGTACCTAGGAAAGCCCCTGAAACTTGAACCACTCCATCGAATGCGAAAACCCAATGTATTGCTCGGTTAAACGTCACTCGACCGTGACGAAATCGGCACTAATGCTGAGATCTATAGAGCGTGCTCTGACTTAGCTCGGACTTAAGGTAGAGTTAAAACGAGACACAAAATATGCTCCGACGTAAATCTGTCTCGTTTTATTTCTGTCTTAAAGACTTACAGACGACTTATCAGACTTGTCAGACGAGCAGACTGAGAGTGCGGTTTATAGATTTCAGCCTAAGACAGCCTCCTTTTTAAAAGCGGGTTAAAAATAGATTAGGTCTTATACCTAATCTATTTTTAACCCGCTTTGTGACCTGACGTGTCTTTTCGTATAGGCAATGGGTTAAATACGCTGATGTGGATTGGCTGCAACGCCAGCGCGGCAACGCGCAGCGTTGCTGGTGACGAGCTGATCGTGCGCTTCTCCAACGACGAGACCGTCCGCATCAGCAGCCAACAGATACTGCAGCCCCAACCGGGATACGTGATCAGGATTAAGTGGAAAGCGCCCCCCACGCGTCGACTTGTTGACTGTCTGAACTTAGGTAAGCCTATATGTTTTGTTTGACCCGGCTAAGGCTAAAGGAAGGGCTATGATTTTAGCCGTCTTTCTTTAGACCATCTAGTTAAATATTAAATGGAATTTTATCAAAATCGGTTCAGTAAAACCAGAGCTACGTGATGCATCCGAAAAAGAAATTCTATTGGCCATAAACAAAGTTGTTCAAATAAGAAATACTTTAACAGGTTCAGATACCTTACCTACTTGAAACCTAATCTAATCTTACATAGCGCTGACGAAAACAAGCCGAGGTGGAATATCTAGTCAACAATAACTATGCTCTATCTAGTAGACTAGATATTCCACCTCGGCTTCGCTCGAGTGGAGTTTTCAAAATCAGTTAGGGGGTGGAATTGCCAAAAATACTGAAACTTGCTGTATTGCTGCTTGAAATATGATTTTTTTATGAAAAAAGCTCATGCTCATGAGCATACCTCTACTTATAATAGACTTTTGGCAGGTACCAACCATTGGTACGGGGGCCCGCAGCAGAAACGTCAGTTCTGGCCGATCGAGGCGCTGGTCCTGCCGGAGTATTCCTACGTCACCAAGGAAGCTGACAACTGCGGCATCGCCGAGCCCTACTGGCTGAGCTCCAATGGCACGTACTTGTTCTTCGACAGGAACGTTCCCTTGTTCGTCGACCAGAACGTGATGCAACAAAACACCACATGCTTCATCGCCGAGGTCAAAGCGCCTTATTCCACAAAGAGGGACCTCCTCGAAATGTCCTACGTCATCGGGATTTTCGATGACGTCAGACAGGCCCACGAACATGCCGTCGCAACGGTTTTGGGCAAACCGACAGGGTATCCCGACGAAAAAATGATCAAATCTCCCATTTGGTCGACCTGGGCCCGTTACAAAACGGATGTAAACCACGACGTAGTTCAAAGATTCGCCGACGAAATCATCAGTCACAATTTCACGAACAGTCAGTTTGAGATCGACGACCTTTGGGAGATCTGCTACGGTTCCTTGACAGTAGATGTGGCTCGCTTCCCAAATATGTCGGACACGGTTAACACTTTGAAATCGAAAGGGTTCAGAGTGACTATATGGATGCATCCTTTCATGAATAAGGACTGCGAGCCATGGTACACAGATGCATTAATCAACGGGTAAGTTTTTAGACGTCATAGTGTATTTTATTTGATGAAATATTATATTTGCTCCTAGGACCTAGCGACTGCGTTCGCATAATCGTCTGCATATACATGCGAGTTAAAAAGATTTTTAACAAATCCCATGGCCACACCGGGATAAAAAGTTTGTGAGGGTGGTTGTTTATATTCATGTTTGTTACTCCTTCATGCAACAACGAGTGAACCGATTTGGCTGAAAGAAATGGAGATAGCTCATACCCAAGTTTAACACATTTTATCCCGGAAAATCGAAGAGTTCTCAAGGGAATCAAAAAACCTAGGTGTGATACAACACATAAAAATCAGATAAAATCAGCAGTGCATTGTAGGTTACATTAACGTAATTGAGGCCTCTTCTATGTACCTGCCACATTAATCTAATTGAGACCTCTTAGTGTCTAAATCCAGAACAAAAACATATTATGGTGCGAAAACTGTACAATTTGGGGGAGCACTACTCTGACTGAAAAGTCATTTGTAGCTTTAAATGATACACAGTCTAACATGTTTGTCAAACACGTACGTTACGTTTTCGTTACGGTTTTGTTTGATCAAGGTCATCAAACACCAGCGCACCCAACCAAACACCTCCGTTTCCGTTTGTTTGACAAACATGTTTGACCGTGTACGGTTGCTCAGTGAGCAAACTATTCTTTGAGAATAAATTCTCTAAGCCTCTTCTAGGTACCTGGTGTTGTCGGAAGAGGGCTCGGAGGAGACTAGCTGGTGGAACAACAACGGGACGACGGCCGCGTACGTCGACTACACGAAGCCGGAGGCGCGCAAGTGGTACAACGACAGGGTGCAGCTCCTTCATGACAACTATGGCATCGACAGCTTCAAGTTCGACGGCGGGGAAACCAGCTGGTCGCCTCAGGTAACCTAATATCTTTTCTCTTTACTCTGCGCTCGGCGGATTGTAAGAGTTGATTTAACTATGTAATGGCTAGCTGATGCCCGCGACTAAAAAATCCCGAGGGTAGTCTTTGATTTTCCGGGATAAAAGTAGCCTAGTTCACTCTCCCGGTCTTTCGTTGATATGTAGATATTCCAACTTAATTCAGCGATGTTATACTTATAGGTCTGCAAGGGTTCTTTACTTTTTAACCGACTTCCAAAAAGAATCAAATCAAATGAATTTATTTGCTCAAACATGTCACGAAGGAGGTTCTCAATTCGTCGGAATCTTTTCTATTTTTATTTTTTATGTATGTTCCCCGATTACTCGAAGATGCCTGTTCAGGATCTGATGATGGGATCCTGGAAAAATCGAGGGAACTTTTTAAATTTTATAGGCACAATTGATGTACTTTGTAGTGGCGTTTGAAGTCGGTTTTATAAAAAGAATTTTTATGTTTACAATATTATTTTTGTCCAGATCCCTGTTCTACAAAGCGATCTTGACGGACAACCCTCGGCAATAACAACTGAATATGTCAAAAGCGTAGCGAAGTTTGGACCCATGGTCGAAGTGCGATCTGGATACGGGTAGGTACAAACTTCATTGATATTTGCAGTGAGCATCGTCATAATATTTGAAATATTTATTATGCACTTGGCAATTCGCCATTGAGATACCCACTCCTAAGTCCTAACACAAGCTTTCCACTTTTTTGATGGAGAGAGGAGAATGTTAGTCAATTGCAGCTTGGTTATAATATTATTTCAAAAAAAAAATGCTGTCAAGTTTCAAGATTCCTTCGAACTCCGTGGAGTTCACAGAGCTATCGTGATAGCTCTGTTAACGGGCGTGTATTCAGGAAGTCACGTGTTGGGTGCCTCCTTGACGAGCGAAGCGAGCGCGCGATGTTGCGCGTCGCGGTCTTTTAGCGTACCCAGCGCTGAATCCTAGGCCTTTAACAATCCTATGCCTTTAACAACCTTGCATGTTATTAATTTAAGTAGGTACCTATTTAAGTTGCAAAAGAGATCACCTATTACTATGCATACGGTGTTTACATGTAATGAATTTAACATTTGATCTAAGTATTGTTTTATTTAATTTAGTTTTAAATGCTTTACCTACATAAATGCTTAGGCCGTAGGTGAACCAAATAAAATAAAAAGTAATAAAAAAGAACAAACAATAGTAATAAAGAACATCCTTTTACAGGACGCAGAACCTTCCAATCTTCGTGCGCATGATCGACAAGGATTCTTACTTCACGTTTGAGAACGGGCTCCCGACCCTCATCACGACCCTGCTGCAGATGAATCTGAACGGCTACACGCTGGTGCTGCCGGATATGATCGGCGGGAACGGCTACAACGACACCACGCCCTCCCGCGAGCTGTTCCTGCGCTGGCTGCAAGCTAACGTGTTCATGCCGAGCTTGCAGTTCTCTTATGTACCTTGGGATTATGACGATGAAGTAAATCATTTTTTAAGCTCAAAAAAGGAGGAGGTTCTCAATTCGTCGGATTTTTCTTTTTATGTTTCTTGATTAATCGAAAATCCCTGGACCGATTTGGAAAATTCTTTTTTGTCTGAAAGGGTATACTTTCCAGGTGGTCCCATTGTCATCAGGTCAGAATCTGGTGATGGGATGGGAGAAATCGAGGGTACTCTTCAAATTTTATAAGCACAATTGAAGCGCTCAAAAATCATGATATTTCAAAAAATGTGTCTAACGGTTTCAAATGGGTTGTGTTATTGTTTTAGAAACTTTTGTATTAGGTATGTAGACCGATTTCTCCGGGATTTCTAGACCGATTCGCGTGAATTTATTTTTAAGGATCAAGACATGCTCTTCTCATGGACAAGTTCCCGCTAGATGGCGCTGTTAGGGCGTTTGAAAGTTTTTTAATATTTTCGCAAAGTTGCTATGCATAGATTTTAAAAATATTAAAATTGCGAACCTAGGTATAGCAATGCCTATTATTTTATCACATCATTGGTTTACTTTAAAACGGAGCCATTTACACAAATAATCAAATAATCTAAAGCTGTCATTTCGATTACTGTAGAGACCCAACACCCACACTGACGTATGGTTATTATCCAAGTCAATTCAAGTTTAGTGATTCGAACATAAACTACAAATTGTTTACTATAAAATTTAATTAAATTGCATTGAAACGTGCTTTGATTTGTCTCGTATTTTTTTATTATGAAGAACCTCATGTAAGAGGGCCCGTACACGGTCAAACATGTGTGCCAAACACGTAAAATTTTTACGTGTTTTTGTTACGGTTTTGTTTGAACAAGGTCATCAAACATCAGCGCACCCAATCAAACACCTTCGTTTCTGTTTGTCAAACACGTTTGTAGTTTGTTTGAATGTAGTAGTACGTACAAACATGTAGTTTGTTTGAATGTAGTATGTAGACCACAGACTATCAAATACACGTAAAAATGTTACGTGTTTGACAAACACGTTTACCGGTTATGGGCCCTGTAACGGTCCCATGATTATTTGTACAGGTGGTGCAGATCAGTCGAGAGCTCGTGGCTCTCCATGAACGCTACGCGTCAGACATCATCAGGGCATGCCAACGCTCCGTGGTGTACGGCTCGCCCGTTAACGCGCCCGTGTGGTGGATAGCGCCCAACGACACCACTGCGCACGCTATTTGGGATGGTAAGATTCTTTTTTGCTTTTCTTTTTTAATAGCCAAGCTCATGCGAACTTAGTTAATTTATTTTCTCCTCTCCCCTTCTAATATGCAGATTTAGTCGGTTTCCTTTAGATATTTAATCCCCCCTCGCCCCTCCACTAAGTGAATTGACATTCTTGCCGCTGGATACAAGTGGAGATCACATCATAAGAACGTGTTCTGTGGCGATGCTTGCAAGAGATCTATGATTAAGATGGTTTGATCCGGTCAGCTAAGCACATCAGCGCCAATAGATGGCGTAGATTTTGTAATTAGACTTATTTTATTTTTTTTATGAATGAAAATGTGAATATTTTTTTATAATAATATGGTTCCCGGTTGTACAAATGAAAGTATTTTGAAAATTAAAATACATCTGAAACGTAGTTGGATATATTACAAATATACCGCTACAACCGGGAACCATATTATTATAAAAAAATATTCACATTTTCATTCATAAAAAAAATAAAATAAGTCTAATTACAAAATCTACGCCATCTATTGGCGCTGATGTGCTTAGCTGACCGAATCAAACCACCCCCAAGACACGGAGCTGCCCGCGAAATTCAAATTTAATCTGGTTTTTCGCCATTTATAAACCAATACGACAAAGTAGGCTTATGGTATTCAAATTGCGATAATGGCAGTATCATCTTCACAGGTTTATATACTAATCTTTACGTAAAAGTATCCAGTTTAAGAAATGAATCAAAATAACGACTAATTTGTGAGTAGCTCACGTCAAACTCATTATTTTGACTAATTTCTTAAACTGGATACTTTCACGTAAAGATTAGTATATAAACCTGTGGAGATGATACTGCCATTGGCGCAATTTGAATACCATAAGCCTACTTCGTCGTATTAGTTTACAAATTGCGAAAAACCAAATTAAATTTGAATTTCGCGGGCAGACCCGTCTCTTGGGCCTTAACTATGATTGGGCTTGCTGCTGTGATTTTTGGACCTACTTGATTGACGCCATTTTGAATTGGATTGACGCCATTTTGGAGCTGTAAGCACTAAGCAGATACGAGTGTCTTTCGATCTAGTAGGTAAGTAGGTAATATTGCAAATGGCGCACCAAACTCTATAAGTTCATTGTTGTTGTTGTATGATTTCAATGATAACCTATTCTGCCGTCCAGACCATATTTCCTAATATAAACCCTAATTGTATTTCCTAATTAAGTGTATTTGGATTTATATTAGGAAATATGGTCTTGGTAGTTAACGGCATTATAGCTTGTGGACGGCAGTAATTATAGGGCTCGGTGCGCCATTTGCAATATTATTAGTTCCAAAAACACTCGTAAGTCAAATGTGGCGCTTCAAATTGATCCATAATCGTCATAGATCAGAAACGATGACAGATCGAATTTCATGAAAATTATTTTCAGAATTTCTTCTCGGCGAGGATATTTTGTCAGCTCCTGTGGTCACCCAAGGCGCAACAGCTCGCGACATCTACCTTCCCGCCGGCAGATGGTTGGAGCTGGGGGATCCCTCGCTCGTCCACGAAGGGCCCGTGTGGATCAGAAACTACCCCGCGCCGCTCAGCGTGCTGCCTTACTTCGTTCGAGACAGGAGTGTTATAAGTTCTGCGAGCACTCCTTGCTCTTTTATGACCCTGGTACTTTTGGGACTGATAGCGAGTATTTTAATTCATTAGAAGTAAATAAAATAAATAAAATAAAAAATAAAAATAAAAAATAAAAAATAAAAATAAAAAAGCCTTTTATTTATCCTTAATCGTTTACATTATACATACCTAATTACATTTTAAATATGGATTATCAAATACATAATTAATTTATTAAATTTTTAAATTGGCTATTTCATATTATGATTAAAATTATTAGATTTGCTTCACACTCCTTTTACTGGTAGGCTACTTAACTTATTTAAAAGCTTTAATTTAGAGAATATTTTTGATGAACCTACAAGAGTAACTGCAAACTCAGCTACCTGTATTGACAACATTTTTTGTGATTGTAACATTATTGAAAAATCTATTATCACTTATCTCAGATCTGATCATTGCGGTCAAATGATATCTATTCCAAGCAGTGAACAGAATATAACAAAAGTAATAAAATACAGGCCAGTTACCACTAAAAAAGTAAAGCATTTCAAACAAAACATCTCAGCTATATTGCCGACGCTTGACCTTGCACAGGATGATCCGGATGAAATTTATACAGAGTTTTTTGATTTGTTAAGCTCACAATATAACTCTATCTTTAAGGTGATAGAGAAAAGACTGTCTAAAGATCTTAAGTTTAGTGACTGGGCAACTGCAGGCATCTATAAAAGTAGAAATAAGCTGTTTGACTTGTATGCAGAAAAACAATATAATTATTCCCCCGCGTTTATTGAATATGTAAGAAATTATTCTAAATTGTTTAGAAATGTATGCATACAAGCAAAGTCACTTCACATAAAACAAAAAATTGTCAATTCTGATAATAAAATTAAAACAGCATGGGACATCATTAGCGATGAAACGAGTAAACATAAGGTGCATAATAATAATAAATTGGAGCTTAAAATTGATAATCATGTAATTAACTCCGATATAGAAGTTGTAAATGCATTTGAGAACTTTTTCAAAAATATTCCAATTACCACAACCAGTTCTCTAAATTCCTCGCCGGCAGAAGCCTATCGTCTTCTAAGAAGCAATGTCTCTGAGTGCAATAAGTTATTTAGGTTTGAACACGTTACCCCATATGACATAGTCAAAACATTTAAATCTTTACAAAATAAGAAAACAGCAGATCTATGGGGGATATCAGTTAAAATAATTCATAATGTAATTGATATTATTGCGCCGTATCTTGCTTTAATTTTTAATAAATCAGTAGATTCTGGATCTTTTCCAGATCTTATGAAATGTAGTAAGCTAATACCGCTTTTTAAATCGGGCAGCAAAAGTGACCCGAATAACTACAGGCCAATTTCAATTTTGCCAACTCTCAGCAAGATATTCGAAAAAATAATGCTCAACCAACTGCTTTTACACTTTAATTTAAACAAACTCCTACATACTGAGCAGTATGGTTTTACAAAGGGTCGATCAACAACCGATGCAGCCGCAAGGCTATTACAACACATATTCGATGCGTGGGAGAACTCACAGAATGCCATTGGTATTTTCTGTGATTTGTCAAAGGCATTCGACTGCGTTGATCACGAGACTCTTTTGCTTAAACTGAGCCACTATGGCATTAAAGATTTTGCACTAAGTCTCATTGCGTCTTATCTCAGCAACCGAGTCCAAAGAGTATGTGTCAATGATGTAAAATCATCCGGATCAGCCTCAGTAATGGGTGTACCCCAGGGTTCTATTCTAGGTCCATTCATGTTTTTGGTCTACATAAATGATTTACCACATTTTGTCCAAAATACTTGCGATATTGTACTATTTGCTGATGATACGTCTTTAATTTTTAAAGTCGATAGGATGAAAGACATTTTTGACGATGTAAATAATGCATTATCTCAAGTTTCTGAATGGTTTACGGCAAATAATCTCCTTTTAAATGCTAAAAAAACAAAGTGTGTTGAGTTTTTATTACCTAACACGAGAACTGTCAGTAAAAATTTAAAGATAAATAATGAACCTTTGAAAACTGAGGACTCCACAGTGTTTTTGGGGTTAACCCTGGATTCAAAGCTACAATGGGGCACCCATATAGCAACGCTTGCTGGCAAACTTAGCTCTGCTGCTTACGCTGTTAGAAAGATTCGACAGTTGACTGACATAGAAACTGCAAAAATTGTTTATTTTGCATATTTCCATAGTATTATGTCATACGGAATCTTACTGTGGGGTAAGGCAGCCGATATTGGAAAAATTTTTGTTTTGCAGAAAAGGGCAATCCGCGCAATCTATAATTTGAGGCCGCGGGATTCCCTTCGAGAAAGATTTAAAGAGATAGGCATTCTTACAGTAGCTTCACAATATATTTATAACAACATAATATTTGTCAGACAAAACATTTTGAGTTACAAAAAAAAGAGTGATTTGTCCGATAGACCAAGTAGAAATCCAAATAGGCTCATGTTTCCTGGGCTGCGCCTCAAGAGGGTCCAAAAGACATTTGTGAGAATGGGCGTGACGTTTTACAATAAAATTCCACAGTCAATCTTAGACTTGCCTCTACACAAGTTTAAGAAATCAATTAAATCTGCTCTCATGAAAAAAGCATATTATACAATTGAAGACTATGTAAATGATAAAAAAGCGTGGATATAATTCGCTCCAGTGATTCATAAGACAGTAATAACTATCCTGTGTAACATGATTTTATTGTATGCTGTTCCACGGTGTTTCCACTTTATTTGTCTCAGCCATGTCTTAAAATGAGTAGTTTAATATTAGTATTCAATTCGATGCCTTAACATGGGTAGCCTAAGTATGTCATGCTCTCTTTAAAGTTTCTGTGGTGGTGTCGTGTGGTGCGGGTTGTTACGTTCCCTCAAATATGGTTGAGCGAAGCAATGGCTGGATCATGCGTCATGCTCGTGAACGGGTGCCACCAACGGGAATGGGTCTGCTTTTGCCTGCCTGTGTTAACATGTATTGAATTGTATTTATTTGTATTTGTATTGTATTTATTTTTACTTGTATTGTACTCAGGAAAATTCATCGTGGAAGCACTGAATACATAGCATAGTTTCAATAACAATTGTAAGATTTTTATTTTTTTGAAAAGAGCAACCGCCGAGTTTCTTACTGGCTCTTCTCGGCAGGAAAGGCATTCCGAACCAGTGGTAGATTCATTGACCATTCAAAAGTGCTTGTAAAAGTTTATTTGAATAAAAAATATTTCTATTTCTATTTCTATTAGAAGTATGCGAAAGTAATTTTTTTATTTTTTTTATTTTGTGAAGTAAAAGTTCTGCGAGCACTCCTGGCCCTTTTATGATCCTGGTACTTTTGGGACTGATAGCGAATATTTTAATTCATTAAAAGTATGCGAAACTCATTTTATGTTGTTTTTTTTTTAATTTTGTGAAGAATTGATTTAAGTACCTACATCACTGATCTCTATAGTTAGTCTATGATAAATACTGGAATTGCTGATCCTTTACAAATAAAACCATCAGGTATAAACAGTAGTCTCTCCAGTTATATAATTATAGATACCTGTACTATTATACACTTTATGGCTAAGGTGAGTTATTTTTTTTTAAATAGTCTGCGATCTCACCTCATGGTAAGTGACGATGCAGTCTAAGATAGTAGTGAGCTAACTTGGAACGGGTATGGCAGTGTAGATTCAACCCATACCCCCTAATCGTTTTCTACACGCCATCGTTCCGGAACGCTAAATCGCTTGGTAGGGTGGTAACTAGCAACGGCCAAAGCCTCCGACCAGATCAAAGTTAATTTTAAAGTTACAGGTTGGATTCCTCAAAGAGAATAGTACCAACATTTTCGTACCATCAAATTATCAAATAAAAGTTTAAATTTCAGTAAACAGACCTTTTAATTAGAATTCAGTTATTCACAGAATTAAAAATACTTTATCGATATCGATACCGTCATTAATTAGTATTAACAACGACCTCCCTCACTAGCCCCGTCCCTAATACCCGGAAGTCTTCGACGATCGCTTCAATATTCACTTTGTACTTCGTCTCACCATTTATCGACACTGGTTTTAGAGCGTTGGCGCTTAAAATCTGAAAAAAAAAATTCGCTTTACTTGTGGTTACGTCGTGTACATGCACATTGCGTAAGTGTGCGTGCCTGTCAGGAGCCTAGGTGGGAGCGGGCAGGCGCGAGCAAGCTCTCGCTCACACTTATACAGATACGACACACACACAACCATTAGCCACGTGCCCTCGTGAATTGCAAGAACTGTACCAATTTAAACTTTTGAAAAACATTAATGTAATATAAGTCAAGGACAGCTTGGCTAATATTTTTTAAAAAAAAATGAGTTTTTTATGCTTATATATTAAATTCAAATTCAAAATTAATTTATTTCATGTAGGCTAACTTGTAGCTCTTATGACACGTCATAAATCTACCACCGGTTCGGAATGCAGATTCTGCTGAGAAGAGCCGGCAAGAAACTCAGCAGTTGCTCTTTTCAAAAAAAATTTTTTTTACAAAGCAATGCTATGTATACAGTGCTTCCACAATAAAGCTTCAAAAATGCAAAAATGCCTACGTAGATACACCAATCCAACGCATGCCAAGACGGGCAGTCAAAGCAGACCCTTTCCCGTTGGTGGTTGTTGTAACCATTACAGTATTTTGATAATTTAACAAAGATATCATAGAAAAATTTAAACCAAAAAAACTATATCAGCGCCATTGCAATTTATAAAAGTGATAGTACTATACAACACTTCACTTACAGATTTATCGGTGTAGAATAGTGCAGGTGGCAGATCAATAGAATATAACAAACTTATTTTGAAAAAAAAAAAAGATTTTCTGAAAAAGGATAGTCGCAATAGATTTTAATTGTGAATTTGAACTTTATACTTGCATGATTACAGTACAAAATAAGTAACGTTCTATAGACCTGTCACCCGTACCATGGCACGAAAGAACTGTAAGACTGACTTGGTACCTGCAAATCTCTTAGTTCGTGTACATCCGGCTTCCACAGTACGGCGATGACGTCACCCCCGTACCGGTCGTGGAAGAACACGGCGAAGTCGCCGTACACGCTCTGTTTACAAACAAGTAGTAGGCATTAATATTCAGTCTTCAATATCCATCCCCTATATATCCCCTTCGGGGGTGGAATTTTCAAAAACTGTGACACAGTATTTGTTCATTTTTAAGTCAAATATTATTAGAACTATCATATTGTACCGCGCACCGCTAGCGTGATTTTTTGAAAAAGCTATCTTTCGTAGCCTATAACTCGGTAAACATTAGGAATACAAGAAAAATGTATACAATCATTATTGTTGAAAATTTAGTAAGCTTTAATTATGTCCTAGTAAACGTTTACCTCAGTTCTCGAGATATTGTCAAAAAAACAAAAAAAGTGCCCTGTTTCCGCTAATTGCCGCTAGAGCTCGCCTCGGATTCATGAGGACTTTTGGTATATTCATCCCTAGGTACTTATAAATGAATTCAGAGACCTTGTTTTGACTGGACTATTTTCACCCATTATTTAACCCCTTTGGGGATGGAATTTCAAAAATTCCTACTTTACTGGGTACCTACTTTATAAAAGGAACCTACGGTCAAAAATTCAAGCTTCAAACTCCAGCGGTTTAGTCTGTGCGTTGATAATAATTCAATTAATCAGTCAGTCAGTCAGGACTTCGAATTTTATATATTTAGATTTGGAATTTAGATAATAATGAAATGGCAGCGCCGTACGTTTAGTTCTGCCAAGTATTTCTCAACCGGGTGGAACTCGACCACGGGGATGACGTCTTCGGCGGTGTCTGCTGGCATAGGTTTGGTCGCCGCGTCCAGCCTCTCACTGGAGTAAGGCACCAGCTTCCTCTCGAGGTAGATCAGGACGTCGTATCCTGACAGCGACGGGACGAAGGCTGGCTGGAAATGAAACAAAATTTGACTGACTGGTCTCAGGCTGAAATCTATAGACCGCACTCACAAGCTAAAATCTATAGACCGTACTCACAAGCTAAAATCTATAGACCGCACTCACAAGCTAAAATCTATAGACCGCACTCACAAGCTAAAATGTATAGACCGTACTCACAAGCTAAAATCTATAGACCGCACTCACAAGCTAAAATCTATAGACCGCACTCACAAGCTAAAATCTATAGACCGCACTCTCAGGCTAAAATCTATAGACCGCACTCTCAGGCTAAAATCTATAGACCGCACTCTCAGGCTAAAATCTATAGACCGCACTCTCAGGCTAAAATCTATAGACCGCACTCTCAAGCTAAAATCTATAGACCGCACTCTCAGGCTAAAATCTATAGACCGCACTCTCAGGCTAAAATCTATAGACCGCACTCTCAGCTCAGACTCAAGACAGAGTCAAAATGGGACAGATTTATGCCAGAGCAAATTTGTGTCTCGTTTTAATCTCTATCTTAAGTCTGAGCTGAGTCAGAGCAAGCTCCATAGATCTCAGTCAAAGTGGAGTCTCAGTCTCAGTTATGGTGGAGTGGTGTGCAGTTCGAAACCCGGCGGGGGCAATTTGGAACTTTATAATTTCTGAAATATGTATGATAACGTAATTTCTAGTCAGTAGGGCATTTTTCTTTATCCCAATGACTCAATTAAGGATAGTTTTATCGGATAAGATTAATTCAGGTTATAAATCCATCTCCATTCCAAATTTTAGCCACATACACACGCACGCACGCACGCACGCACGCACGTACGCACGCACCCACCCTCGTTTGCACACATACACATACAAACTGTCTCTCCTTTATAATATTAGTAGGATAGAAGAGAAGATATCTCACCAAGATATTATCCTCCATGTCTTGCAGCAAGGCCTTCTCCAGGTAGGCGAGCGTGGCCCGCGCGATGAGCTGCGTGCGTAGTACCGCCTGCTTGCTGGGGGCTGACCGACTCCACACAGCGGGCAGGTCGCCGTCGTACGCCGTCACCACGCACAGGTAGGGGGTCTGCGCCTCGCGCGTGGCGAACTTGCGCTCCAGCTCTGCTATTTCTTCACCTAATGAAAGTTTTTAAGTTTTTTTTTTTTAACTTTAAAGTTAACTCGAATGCATCATTTCCCATATTCCTGAACGCATTCTATCCACCGCCTCTTTCCTAATGTCACTTGTCAATTGAAGAACTCTCTCGCAAAATTACCGTCGTGAGAAACGCGATTTTATATTTCTCCGGTTGGAGCTCACACTTTGAGAACCACGTGTCCCTGACGAGTTAGCGACAGTCATATTATCGGAACCAGGTGACTCCTGCCAATTCTGTCCCATACATTAAAAGTTAAAACCTAGTTTTTATAAAAAAACATTAGCAGAAGGTACACAGTTCTACATAAATGGAGCCTCCACTGGTGAAGTAAACAACTTTGATGGACGGATGATCCGTTATGACAACATGAAGTCGTGAGTTTGTGAGGGCTTTGAAACAGTTTGATGGACGGATGGTCGCTTGTGACGTCATGAAGTCGTGAGTTTGTGAGGACTTTGAAACATTTTGATGGACGGATGGTGGCTTGTGACGTCATGAAGTCGTGAGTTTGTGAGGACTTTGAAACGATTTGATGGAGGGATGGTCGCTTGTGACGTCATGAAGTCGTGAGTTTGTGAGGACTTTGAAACAGTTTGATGGACGGATGGTCGCTTGTGACGTTATGAAGTCGTGAGTTTGTGAGGACTTTGAAACAGTTTGATGGAGGGTTGGTCGCTTGTGACGTCATGAAGTCGTGAGTTTGTGAGGTCTTTGAAACAGTTTGATGGACGGATGGTCGCTTGTGACGTCATGAAGTCGTGAGTTTGTGAGGACTTTGAAACATTTTGATGCATGAATGATGTGTTGTGACGTCACGAGGTCGCTACTCACGCGACATGTCGTCGTTGAAGTCCAGCACGAGGGCGCGGCTGCCCCAGTCGGCGTCGGCCAGCAGGCGCAGCGCGCGGTACAAGGCGGCGGCGGGGTGCGCGGGCGGCGCGAGCGGCGCGGGCTGCGCGAACACGGCGCCCGCCAGCAGCGCGGGCAGCGGCGCCGGCCAGTGCGCGCCCAGCAGGTGGCAGCTCAGCCAGCGCGCCAACAGGCACGCGGCCGGCCCGAACGCGGGGTGCTTCTGGTGCAGCCTGACCACCGACGGGGTATATTTTTTTTTTTTTTTTAATTTATTGATTTTAGGTACACAAATAAACTTAAAAATACTGTGTCGCCAAACTGGACAGCCAGTTTGATGGCGAGCTGGCGCTCTTATACATAGAAGTTATAAACCTAATGCACCTAACTACAATTTTGACAACAACTTAACTAAACTAACCATTAACTATAATCAATAAATAACTAACACTTAACAATAGTCAATCAGTGAAGGAGTCCTTAATAAAAACCTCTTTTAGTTTATTTTTAAGGGCTCCTTCACTGATCTTCCCCTCCTCTCTAAGCCTTATTACTATACTTACTATACTGTATTATACTTTTCAACACACTTGCTCATAAAATGGCTCCCGGTTCACCGCAATTAGGTACACAATGACACCTTTAACTCAAACTGTGACTTTTGATTACTATTATTCACAATGTGAGTTATAGAATTATTTTTTTTAATTTTATTGGTTGAGTTGCTTTGTTCTTAAAAAAGTTTCTATTACAAAAAAGATCCTACCTATTGTCAAGATACCTATTGCTTGCTCATTTCATACAACTTCGTATTTAAATAGATAATTTCAACTTGTACGTGTTTAATAAATAAAACTGTCACTCAAATATAACTTTTGCTTTTTCTGTAATAAAGAAAACTGGAAATTCCCCATTTTGTACGTGGCTATAAGAGAAAAGCCAAAAAAAAGAAACCTCATTCTTTTAGTCTATGGCCATTAAAGGCCATTCCGGAAAACTAATTAAATCAAATAAACACCTGAATAGGCTGTATGGTCGTCGATCTTTGCCTGCCCTCAAGAGCATCTCAAGAGGGCGAACAGAAAAACAACATTAATTTTTCCCGCCATTGCGAAAAAATGTTCACAACTCGTTTTCACTGTTTTGTACCATAATGTACTATTTTAGTATTATTTTCTTCACAAGTGTGTTGAAAAACGTCGTATGATACACGTGTATATTGATGATTACCGTCCTCGGCTACCTTAAGACCCTCACCTGACGGCTCGGGTCTCAATAGCGCCTCAGCGGTAATCACCAACTTTTACACTTGTACCATAATGTACTATTATTTAATTCATTTTTTTATTTCATTTCCTAAAAAATTGGTTGATTCACCATTACATACATTTAAACAGTGTAATATTACATTATGGTACAAGTGTGGAACATTGGTG
Organism: Hipparchia sbordonii; assembly: GCA_038048805.1. Taxonomy (NCBI): domain Eukaryota; kingdom Metazoa; phylum Arthropoda; class Insecta; order Lepidoptera; family Nymphalidae; genus Hipparchia; species Hipparchia sbordonii. The sequence continues at coordinate 1,011,036 of CM076112.1, forward strand.
ATTACCGCTAAAGCGCTATTGAGACCCCGAGCCGTTAGGGGAGGGTCTTAAGATAGCCGAGGACGGTAATCATCAATACACACGTGTATCGTACGACGTTTTTCAACACACATTGTGAAGAAAATAGTACTAAAATAGTACATTATGGTACAAAACAGTGAAAACGAGTTGTGAAAATTTTTTCGCAATGGCGGGAAAAATTAATCAGTTTTCCGGAATGCGCGCGCACCTTTAATGGCGATCGGCCATAGACTAAAAGAGGTATATGAGGTTTCTTTTTTTGGCTTTTCGCGGATAGCGTTTTAGCCACGCACCTACAAAATGGGGTATTTCAAATTTTATTTATTACAGAAAAAACAGAAGGACTTAAGTTAGCGACAGCGACGAAGGGTTCGACGAAAGGAAACGAAGATTTTGACTACTACTAATTTAATTAAAAAGTACTTAACCCTAACTTACAACTGTGTCGATTGGTAGACCACAGATCTAATGATTCAATCTAATACTTAAACCCTAGCTTATATACTCTATTTCTAATAACTATTCTTACTAACTAGTCTTCGGCTCGATACATGCCATCACGTCTTTACGTGCAGATATCTTCATATTTAGCCTCCGTAGTTATGTGAAGGTCGCTGTAGTTACCATGTAAGTAGACTCTAGGTAGGCTACGTAACTAAGGCTTTAGAATAAAAAACAAAATTAAAGATTTCCTCTTCCCTCCGCGAACTTCACTACCCCTCTTTGCTAATATCGTTTATAACTGCCCTTCAAGAAGATATCAGCAACACTCACCCATGCAGCGCACCCCTCAGCCGCGGCAGCAACACAGTCTCGCACTGCAACTCCACACTCTCCTCGCTCTCCGCGAACTTCACCACCCCTCTCTCCACCTCTCTCCGCAGGAGAGTGATCTCCTTGGCGTGCGCGATCTCGAGCCGGAACACGAAGCCGTTCTTGAGCACGTCCACGTGCTTGTCGTAGGGATGGGTAGGGAGGGAGTACTGCTTGTGGAGGCGGTCGGCTATTTGGAGGTGGAAAGCCGCTTTGAGGCAGCGGAACGCTTCGATGTCGCCCGGCCACTTGCCGCTGTAGCCTGCGAAATTAAACGATTATTTAACTAGAAAGTTTTGACCACCTCCCTGGCGCAGTGGTCTCCCTGGTCTTATAAGTGGGAGGTCTCGGGTTCGATTCCCGACGGTGGCAATTTAGGAATTTATAATTTCTAAATTGCCTCTGGTTTTGTCTGGTGGGAGGCTTTGGCCGTGGCTAGTTACCACCCTACCGTTAAAGAAGTGCCGCCAAGCGATTTAGCGTTCCGGCACGATGGCGTGTAGAAACCGATTAAGGGGTATGGGTTGAATTTACAGTGCTATACCCCTTCCAAGTTAGCCCGCTACCATCTTAGACTGCATCGTCACTTACCATCAGGTGAGATCGCAGTCAGGGGCTATCTTGTCATCGAAAAAAAAAAAGTTATACTCGTTGTAGCGTATAACCTAGTGGAATAGTAATAGTGGTTAGGACTGTGGTCCTTTATCCAGTGGGTCGCGAGTTCGATCACAGGCAACTGACTAAAAATATCAAATGCTTCAACGATAAAGGAAAAGATCGCGGGTAAACCTGCATGCCTGAGAGTTCTCTATGATATTCTCAAAGGCGTGAGAAGTCTGCCGATTTACACTTTTCTAACCTGGTGAAAGAAACGTTTATTTTATGAATCGTTCCACACATCACCCAATAGGTATACATAGTTTTGTTACCTATTGTAAAAAAATTTTTTTTTTTTTAAGAGCAACCGCCGAGTTTATTGCTGGCTCTTCTCGGCAGGAACGGCATTCCGAACCAGTGGTAGATTCATTGACGCTTCAAAATTACTTGTAAAAGTTTATTTGAATAAAAAATATTTCTATTCTATTCTATTCTAATGAACTTACTCAACTCCACGATAGCTCTGTTAGCGGGCGTGTATTCAGGCGGGCGCGCGTTGGGCGCCTCCTTGACGAGCGAAGCGAGCGCGCGGCGGCGCGGGTTGCGGTCCGGCGGCGCGCCCAGCGCTGGGAACGGCTCGCAATAGCTGAACACCGGGGATACACCTGCAACAAGTGATAACATATGAAATGAAATGAATACACTTTGATAGATAGATAGATAATTTATTCACCAAAATGCAGGTACAAATATGATGTAATATAAGAAAAACGAGCCTAATACATTTTACCAGTACTGGTGTGTGAATATTGTACAATACTTTTTAATAATTATTTTTTATAATAATTTATTGTACACCACATTAAATAGAAACTAGTGTTGCCGAACTATCGATAGTTGCGCTATGGATAGTTGACCTCGAAAATCAGTAATATAATCGATAGTTCTATCGATACTATTTGAACGTGATAATACTATCGATACTATCGATAGTATAAAATCAACGATAGTATCGATACTATCGATAGTACTGAACCTATCGACAGACTTGCTACCGATACTATCGATACCATTGATACTATTGAGCTTGAGCAATATTTCTAACTATCGATGACATAAAACTGTCGATACTATCGATAGTATCGATAGTATTGTCACATGCAAATAGTATCGATAGAACTAATGATTGTATGACTTAATTTCGAAGTCACGATACTATCACGATAGAATATCACTGTCGCAACATCACTGATAGAAACATAAAAGATAGTTACATTTTAAAACTTATTTTTCACCTCATTAGCAAATGTCGTTTTTGCTCACTCAGTGAGAAAAAGTGTTGTCTCAAGAAAAGTGCAACACTTTTTCTCACCAAGTGAGCAAAAACAACTTTTGCTCACTAGTTTTAGACAGCCCTTTTTTAAACAATTTATTTATTTATTCTGTATATTATAATCTTAAAAACTAACTACTACTACTACTACTAACTACTAGTGAGTGAAAAGTTGTATGTATCACACGATAGCAAAGTTTTTATTTGAATCCCTCACTACACTCAGGATTCTAACTTAGAATCCTTCGCCCGCTCGGGGTTCAAACTAGGCACTCGCAACAAAAATGAACTCTGCTATCTTGTTGAACGAATAACTATTGTCCACTTCATCCGAATGGAACCCATTTTTCAGGAATAAAAGTTAAATATATAAGGGCTAAAAAATAACCTAAGTAACTATCCAGGTCAACTACAACCGAATCACGTGGAGAGTGATACAGGTTAATTTTTTAGCGTATCCATGAAATTCCAGTGGTAATCACTTATCATCAGATGACCGGGCTGCTGCTTGCCGGCAATTCATATCCATAAAAAACGTAGCTAGGTGTAAAGGCAAAACTAAAAGGTTTGAACTATCAAATGTCAAGTGTCAAGTGTCACTAATTCATTATTCATATAAAACTATATAAAACGGCAAATTGTTTGCTAAAGTTAACGAAGTTATTATATTCTCATTTCTCTTGGTGAATTATAAAATACGAAAAATAAACGGCAAGCGCCCACAATAGGTAAAAATGTTACCGTAAACAGCGCTAATGTCCAAGGGCAGCTGAGTGAGGGAACGCAGGTCTCTCCTCAGCTCGTCGAACGCCTGCAGCACGGCCAGAGCCGCCTCCTCCATTTGCTGGCAGCCGGCCGCCTTGCGAGCCGTCAGCGAGTCCAGCTGGCTGCAGATGTGGTACAGATCCGATGGTGGTATGTCTGTAAGTTTCATAGGGCTGATATTATAATAGGTATTGAGTCAGGTATAGCTATAACATTGTAATTTAGATCAAAACTAATGAATACATCAATACAAACATATTTGAAATTCGTCAAAAAAGACGCCTTTGATAAAAAGCATGGATTTTAGTCGTTCCAGCAATTTATGAGTTGGCAATAACCGTTAATTAAAAAATTGTTTCACCTCATTAGCTCAAAAAGGGCGCCTTTGCTGTCTAAAACCAGTGAGCAAAAGTCGATTTTGCTCACTCAGTGAGAAAAAGTGTTGAACTTTTCTTGACACACTTTTTCTCACTGAGTGAGCAAAAATGACTTTTGCTCACTGGTTTTAGACAGCAAAGGCGCTCTTTTTGAGTTAGTGAGGTAAAAAGGATGTTTAACTAGCGGGAACCTGCAAGACAGTTGATGTAGTGTTATCCTCACCATACTTAAGGTGCAGCAGGTAGTCCACGACCTGCCGGCTGACGGCGCGGCGCTCGGCAAGCGAGGCGGCGTCCCACACGCACGCCTCCGTGATGGAGCCGTCCTGGAACCGACGCAGCTCCGACTTGTCGCCCCAGAACGCGCTGGAAGGGAAAACTTTTTTTTATTCGCTGACAAGATAGTCCTTGACTGCGATCTCACCTGATGGTACATGTCTACTTTGTGATGGGATACAAAACGTTAGCTCACCGGAACTGCTCGGCCTCGGGCAGGTTGGCTGGCGGGCCCTTGTCCACCAGGGCTGTCGCGTTCTCGGGGTTCAGGATGAAGCCGAACGACAAGCTCTCTACGTAACTGTAAGAAGAATTACATATCAAGTAAATTTTAAGGCCGCCATATTGACTTTTATATAACACTTTTCTGAATTGTTTCTGGTGTAGTACCAGACTACAGGGAGGCTTTGGCCGTTGCTCGTTACCACCCTACCGTCAAAGACGTGCCGCCAAATGATTTAGCGTTCAAAAAGTTCATTTTTGTTACGAGTGCCTAGTTTGAACCCCGAGCGGGCGAAGGATTCTAAGTTACAATCCTGAGTGTAGGGATTCAAAGGCACAAGAAACAAAAACTTTGCTATCGTGTGATACATACAACTTTTCATCTCACTAGTAGTAGTAGTAGTTAGTTTTTAAGATTATAATGTACAGAATAAATAAATAAATAGTTCAAAAAGGGCGCCTTTGCTGTCTAAAACCAGTGAGCAAAAGTCGTTTTTGCTCACTCAGTGAGAAAAAGTGTTGAACTTTTCTTGAGACAACACATTTTCTTACTGAGTGAGCAAAAACAACTTTTGCTCACTGGTCTTAGACAGCAAAGGCGCTCTTTTTGAGCTAGTGAAGTGAAAAGAAATCTTACCCATCTTTCCTATCTTTCTCCACTGTTTTGGTGACTGACCACGAGAACTCCGCCTCCACGATCTCCAGTATCAAGTCTACCCTTTCCCCAAGACCCTTGTGCAATAAGTTGTATAGGGTGTCAGTAACCAGCGCTAGTTGATCCAGCCCATAGTTCACTCTGCTTGACTTGAGGGCTCTTTGTAGGATGGCTTGTTTTAGCTTGGGAAGGTCCTTGAATCTAAAAATCAATGTGAATGTGTAAATCACTTAGAACAATATTTAAAAAACACTTTTTAATTGTCAATTGTACTTAAGAACCAGTTTACGTTTAATTGTTCCCTCTCTCTCTCGCACATTCTAAGATTTTCAATTATTATAAAACTGAGGAGTACACTTTTGACCTAAGTGTTTATTACTGTACTTGACAATAAAGTTACAGATATTTTAGAGTATTTTTTTTATCATATACTTACCTAAGTTTTGATACAGAAAAATGGCGACAAAATTTGCTAGTTGCTTTCGGATTTTTTTTAAATATAAACTAGGCATAAGACATTAGAAATATCGTCATTTTTTGGATGGGTAAAATTGAAGACCTGAAGAGTGGCATAGGCTACTTTTACCCTGAAAAATCAAAAAGCGCCTGAGGGAAGTTTAAAACTAAATCACGTGGACAAAATCGCGGGTATCAGCTAGTTAAATATAAATGTTGCGTTTATATTTAACTAACTTGCTGCAGTTATTCATAGCTATAATTATTTATTTACCTCAATATATGGTCAAATTGCATCAAAACCGTCACAGGCGTCATCAGCAGTGGTATGAAGCTGTTGATCTTGCCGTTGTCCAACATCTCCACAGCCAGTCCGCTCTCTCTACGCAACGCGTAATAAGTGCCTCTACACATTTGCCAGCACATGTTGTAATACCCGGTGTTGTCTAGGAATACTACAGGGAAATGTGTGTGGAAGTCCTCTAAGGTTGGTGTGTCTTGACCTTTATAGAGGGATATGCCTTTTTTGTCCCATTCCGATGATTCTGTAAAATAAACACTGAAAGTGAAGGACTAAGGACCATTCTAAAGTCGACAGCCCCTATATAAATCATCGAAATTTATATTTTCTCTTAGCTTAATTGGCTTCTATTATGCTATATTTTACACATGCCTGCAGCATCGCTCGCGTGGATTTAGTTTTTTGAAAATTCTGCGGGATCTCATTGATTTTCCGGGATAAAAACTAGCCTATGTCACTCAGGTCCTCAACTATACCCATGCAAAAACTCACGTCAATCTGAAGCTCTGTTGCAGCGTTATTGAAGGACAAACCAACAATAAACACACTTTCGCATTTATAATATTAGTAAGGATAAAGGTAGCAGACATTATATAGACATCCTGCAGGAACTCTGATTTTCCAGGATTTTATCCCAGAAAATCAGAGTTCCTGCAGGATTTTAAAAACCAAATCCACCCAGACAAAGTCATGAGCATCAGCTAGTATTTAAATATGTTATCCTGCTCAATGGCACAGAGCTATCCTGGACAATTTTTATTTCAGTAAATTGAAGAGTTCCCTTAATTTTACTTAAGGTGTAAGTTTAATAACTTAAAGTTGTAAAGTTAAAAGTTAAACTTACTTAAATAAATCCAAACATTCCTTATAATCTGATAGCTGCTCATAATATTGTTGATCCTCTTGATTTGCACGAGATACGCGATCAGCATGCTTATAATGTGACCTGAAACGCGCAAGCTGCGTTGTCTCAGCCAAATCTTCAGTAAAACAATGGCTTGCTTCAAGTTCTCTTTATTCATTAAGGTTTCATTTAGAAAGGCCTGGTTTTGTTCAGCAGTGACATCGGTCAATATGCTGCTATTGTAATAAGGTGTGGGAGGTCCGACCTCTGTACCTTGAAATGAAAGAAAGAAAAAGCATTTCAACTGTTCTATAGAACAAAGCCTCATCTGCTAAATTCATAACTAGAGATTTGAGCCTTGTAGATGTGACTTTTAAGGCTCAAATTTCAAGTTGTCATTTTAGCAGATGAGACTTTGTTCTATGGAATGGTCGATTTATTCAAAGGTATGTTAAGGACGATAGATAACAGCACTTTTTGTGAGCATTTAGAAAAGTCTCAAGCAATAGGAGAGCTGAAACAATGTGTCATCTGTGGCATAACCCAAAAAAAGGTCCTAGCTCAGTTTAATGTTGCATAGCTATTGAACACCTTTTTACTACAGAACTGAGAAGTCATGAGCATTGGCATCCTTATGTGGTTGAAATCCAACCTACTCTAATGAAATGCTTTAATTCAATGTTTCTGATAAGATAGCTAAGGTGTGGAACACTCTTCCAGCATCTGTGTTTCCTGCCACCTATAATTTGAGTACCTTCAAGGCAATAGTGAATAGGCATCTTCTAGGCAAGTGCGCTCCAACCTAGACCTCATTAGTGATATCCAGTGTCAATTGTCATCAAGCACAAACCTATTTCGAATTTTTAAAAAAAGAACAAAAGGGTATATAGGGCTGATTTATTTCAGCTTGCACCCTGATTTTGTGATAATGTGGAAATTACAAACTAAGTAATCATACTATTGCGTACATTTTTGAAATGTTTACAAATAAAATATTTAAATGTCTGTCAGCAATTTCGAAATAGCATCTTCGTTATAAGCTCTATTGATTACAAAGAGAGACAGTGAATTAATAAATACATACCTTCCTGTTTATCTGTTGAAAGTAGCCAAGTTTCTCGTAAATTATTTCTATTAGGGCTAAACCTATGCAATTTATATGTTTCTGCATCGCATACAAGGTTTACATGTACTGATAAATGATTACCAATCTTTCCACCTGGTTTAATATGAATCAGTGGTTTGGTAGCACAATTATTGAAATATGTGTACTTAATTTCTTCAATGGAATCTAATTTAGACAAATAGGAAGTTAAATATGCGAGGTATGCAGCTCTTTTGAGATGGTATTTGTAGTTTATTGAGTCGTTCTTTGTATATGTATCGGCAGGAACTGAGATTTGTAAATCAACAATTAATTTTGAATTGATCGAGCATCCTAAAGTGTAAGAACCAACAATGCCAACATCTGTAAATTTGTGAAATCGAAACATTACTTTTGATCTTCTAACATCTTTGATGACTGGCAGTTTAACTTTAAGGTGTTTTTCTAAAGTTTTTTCCGTTAAATCGTATTCAGTGTCGTCCTCTGGCATAGATAAGAGGTAAGTTTTGAAATTATTATACCATTCCTGAAATCTTTTCACTGTTTTCTCTTTAACTTTGACCTCTTGTAGTACCTCTTCGACTTGAAGTCGGAAGAGGTTGGAATTAAATAAGTTTTCTGTTTCCTGCAGTCGGTTGAGTTCGTTCGCTGTAGGCTGGCGATATAAGCTTTTAGTCTTGATTCGTTTGGGAACATCTTGACTTCCGGACTCGGCAGTCCTCTTGCCATTAACATTAACTATATTTGATCCATCTTCATCCTCCGAAATTGAGTTTTTTAGCTCCTACAAACACGACATGATCATTTATTTTGTTTAACACGTAAAATATAAACTTGATCTATAAATGTATCTTTAAGAAACACAGTTATTAGTTTATCTATAGCATGGTTAATAATTTCAATATTTACTTACATGCTTAACCATTTTTATTTATTTATCTGCAAGTAAATTCATAACTTATAGGTTATATTTTTGTAAACAACAACACATTTTCGAACTTCGCATGGGGTTACTAATGTGAAATGTCCAAGAGAATGTAATCACTCCGTGACTAATGTAATGTTTCTAGTTGTTCGTGGTCTATGGTTATGTTATACACAGACTAATTCCTTTTATACGTATCTGTGACACAGACATACTCTAAAGTAAACAATGTTTCCCACAGACCTACTCGGTCTGTGGGAAAGATTGTGGGGAAAGACGAGCCCATAGAATATGTAAGTAGGAGCATAGATGATACACTATAATATACCTGCAGTAGGAGTGTCCCTCACGCCCTCATACGAATAGTACGAATACTGCCGCGGGATTATTGAAAATGTAATTTTTTCTTTTGCAATTACCTCTGTTCTTACTAAAATGTATTTCAATGTGTACTATCTACTTATACATGACGTAATATATTTTATTTTATCAAAAGACTTCAGACTTCTTTTCGGAGAGTACAGGGTTCGATCCCAGGCACCTAAGATTTTTCGGAGTTACTTGGATTTTGTACAATTAAATATCACATCTAATCACCTTTAACGGTGAAGGAAAATATTGTGAAGAAACCTACATGCCTGAAAGTTCTCCATAGGTAATGTTTTTGAAAGTCGACCCAACCTTGGCCAGCGTGGGGAATTGTGGCCTCAACCCTTTTCATTCTATTCTATAGGCAATTTGGGAAATAAAACTACAAAACTAATCGTCCTTGTTTATTTACAAATTAATTTTCTTTTAATTTCTTACACATTGTTTGACAATGATGCATATATTTTATCAATCGAATAAATAACTTATAATTTAGATAATATCTTTTGATATTCTTTAATATTGGTATACGTAAAGTATTTTGAAGGCATTGCACTTATGGAAAAATATTCGAATAATTTAGGTAAAATTTAAAAATATATTTACCTACAAGGAAGTATATATTTCAGAGTTAAATAGCCTTTGGTAATATAAATTGGAGTTATTAGACACTGAACAAATCGAGACACAGTGTTGACTTAGAAATTCTAAAAATAAAATTAATACTAAATTAATAAAAGATCACTCTAATTTCACTGACTTCTAATATTACAAGTTCGCTGTAACGGCTATACAAGGATTTTCACCATTTTGGCTCTGATTCCTGAGAGAGGTGAAGATGAATAATGGGAACTGAGATCAAATTCCCGGAAACTATTTTTTGTTTGGCATAACCTGTCCAGCGTAGGTACTCGTATTAATAAAAGTCAATGCTGCAAGTCGCAGACATACTTGTCTATGGTAACAGTTTTTTTTTCCAAATCAAAAGGGCGGGAATCTTTTTCTATGGTGGAAAAAAAATTAAATTAGTTTAGCTTCGAGATGATTGCGTTGGTGTATTCGCTGCATTTGCCGGTGCCGCCTAAATCCCCGGTAAGTGACTTCCCTTCCCGCAGCACTTGATAACAAGCGCTTTGAATCTTGTCCGCGTGGTCGTTGAGCTGTAAATGCCGCAGCATCATGATGGCGGACAGGAGCAGCGCAGTGGGGTTCGCCATGTCCTTGCCAGCGATATCTGGGGCGGTACCGTGTACCTGGGGAGTGAAGAAAGTGTCAGTTATCCATAGGTAGCCATTAGAATAGATTAAAATTACTTCCATGGAAGGGAATTAAGGACTAAAACACACTGACGCAGAGCGATAATCAAAACTAAGACTATATAGAGTTAGCAAAGTTATTTATTCAGGTAAACTACAATAATTTAGAGATGTTTAAAATCGGACTAGTGTGTGACCTTAGTTTAGTCATAGATAAACAGAAAAATCTATATGTTCTTTGCCTTAGGGCGCGAACAAGCCAAGGATGCCTCACTGCGATACCTCGCGGTCGCGGTTTAGCTCGCTACCTCGATGCCACCTCCATGTAAAACAAATGTATGCAAACAGACGAGCGCGAACATGCCGAAGGATACCTCACTGCGATACATCGCGGTTCACATCGATGTTTCTCTTGGCTTGGCTTGTTCCCACCCTTAGTGTAAAGACGTACCCATACGTTGTGACGCAACGCAACCGCCATTTGGCGGTACCGTTCGCATATATCGCCACCCCAACCGAATAAAAGCGTAATCGAAAAAAGTCAATTTTACAGGAGAGCCAAAAAACCGTAGAAATGATCTACCTTCTTTGCTATTTACACCTGATTAAAGTTATATATATAGAAAGGCGAGTAAAAAAATAACGCTTCTTTTACTCTATTTGCTAAATTTTTAGCCTTATTTGCGAAAGAGATATTCAAGAAAAATCATCTTAAATTTTTATTCGTCTATGAACTTCGGCATTTATTTTTTGTAAAAAACAGTACGCCTTTATTCACCTACAAATGCTCTAGTGAGCGAAACGCATCATTTTTGTGCATAACTTATTGAGTCTTTTGTATCGTAATCTGGCGCGCAATTATTTGTAACGCCGTTATTCTTGTACTTTTTGAATGATGCTCGAATCGTATTATAGATTCACTTCTATATTCGTTAGTCAATGCGAAAAATATAGATTCGTAATAAGTGTTAACACTAAACATGAAAAATAATTTTTAATTAAAAAAAAGTCGTTAAAAATAACAAAAACTTTAATATTTTTTAAAATTAACAAGGAAATAATACAAAAAAATTATGTAAAACTTCATTAGTCCTTAATTAATATGGCAATCTCAAAATGGTAAGTACATTCTTACCACCATCGATATTATTCACAAATAATTGAGCCAATTACTTAGAATTTCTTTGGAGATCAAAAATCGGAAATATAATCATTTATATCTTAATTAAAACAAATATGACTGATTTATGATAATTCTTAATGACAAAGCTGAATAGAAAATGCCACTATACCGGTTCTTTTTAGTTAATTTAATTATAAAATCTATCTTATACTTTGCGCTTAAAACCAAACATACGCGTTTGATGATGTTGGTATTTTATTAGGAACTTAAGTTCTAATACAATTAACAATAACATAAATATGACATTAGTTATTGTGTTAATAGTTTAAAATGTAGTTTTATGCAGTTTCTACTTCTGGCAAAAAAAAACAGAAAATAGTAAAATCTTCTCAAATGTTCATTAAAAAATAAAAAATCAAAAGATAATAATGTAATAAAGTATCAACTACTAATAAAACTCCTTTAGGAACAGGATTTCTTTAAAAGCTTTTATTTAACTTGCAATGTATGTATGCAGCTATGTTTGTTCGGGTGGAATCTTGCAACTCAATTTTGAAGCAGATATCTTAACCGATTGAGCTGAAATTTTGTATACACGTTTAGTTTGGATGAATATGCATGGTTAGTTGTGTGACGTCATTCTAAATCCAATATGGCGGAACATCCAAGATGGCGGACTAGTTATTTTTAATGCACTCCTACAATATGGGTATCAAATGAAATGGCTTGCTAAGAATAACTTGAAAAATAAAGTGACATCACTCTAAATTCAATTTGGCGGACTAAGTTTTTTATGCTTTCCTACAATATGGGTATCAAATGAAAGGACTTGCTGAGAATACGAATGCGAGTTAAATTCCGTTGCTCCAATCAAATTGAAATTTTGGTGTACTGGGGGTTTTTAGTTATCATTCGAAATAAATTTGTAGACGAAAAAAGACGTAAACGTTATTCACTCCCGACAACAGATCCGGCAAATTTAGGTAAGATTTTATAACACCTTTCTTCTGCTAGAAAATGTGCAGTAAATTTCGATAGAATAAAGCCGCCTTCCTTCATATTTTTGTCATTTTCAGAGATAAAATTCTAAAAAAAAATTAGCCTATGTAACACGATTTCCATCATCAGATAATGAAATAAAAAAAAATTCGCGTAAATGATCTTACGCCTTTATTCGGTTGGGGTGGCGATATGATCTTTTCGAAGCAAAACATCTGCTGCATGTGTGAATACGCCGTAAGGATAAAAATACACCTATTTTATGGTCTAGTATTGAGCGTAAGTAACAAGTTAAAATAAAACCAACAATGTTTTTAAAACTATTTATTTCCAAATCCTTATAATATGAACTGAAGATATTACAATAACTTAAATATAAATGCACAATACATAATTCAGATTTTAGTACTTCTAGAGACACGATTATTATTGTCAGATTACATCTGAGATAAGCACAAAAAAAAATAGAAAAATAAATATGATACTAAAATTATTAATCATAAACTGTTTGGTATAGGTACCTAATAATAAATAGCATAATACTTCAGTATTTAAAATTAAAATTAACTAGTACAAGAAATTTTAAATTATTAAACACTACAAGCAAAAAAAATTAAATCACAAATTGAGGAACCAATTAAAAGTAACACAGACTAAAGGAAAGCGTTAGACGATCGTGAAATCTCCATGAAACCATCTTGATCGCTTCAATCGCTATTGCGAGAAGTTTATTGTTAATTATTATTATTATTTATCACAAAAAATTTTTTAAGTTGATTAATTAGTTTTGTTTATAGTCTCTTGTCGTTCCTGTGCGTACTAAAAGCATCTTTTGTCATCAATTGGTCTCGCACCTAGGGCATCTGGAGGACATCCACATTTTGTAACGATAAGATGTCCTTGTGCACGTCCTTTCTATATTTAACTTTTTTTTTAGTTTATTATGGACAAAATAAATTTTAAAAAATACAGTCGAAAAGAAAAACTCATCCATTTTTAAAGTCCGTTGAAAGTTACAGTTTGACAATTCCATTGCATTAAATTCCATTTATAAAACTTAACTTTTATTGAATTTTGATTTTATAATTTATTGGAAAAGAAGTGAAATGGACATAACTCCATTTTAGATTTAGGTGCATTAATTTCTTTGTTACTGGCGTTTTTCCTGGAGACTGTGGAGGCACTACAACGAAATTTGATTCAGAAAACTTTATAATCTCATAGTTAACTTTTTTGGCGAGGTATTTATCCAACTTTTTCCCTTAGTCTGTGACATAACTTAAACTAAAATTGTAGGAAACTATTTGTTAATCAATACTGTTACTTTATATGGCTGATATTGGTAAAAAGTAAGGAATGTAAAACTTTTTTACTCGAGTTTACTCGATCTTACATAGGCAGAGTTTGTACCACACTTCAATATTAAGATTCCTTCTACATAATAAGTATTTCCTTATGAGAAAAATTAACTAGCGATCACACAGAAAACAGCCACATATCACTGCAAACATGTGCTTAACGGTAACACAATAAAAATAAATAACTTAAAACTATTAAATATCAAGTTTTGATGAACTTGATATTGCGATAAGGGCCCTACCACCAACGCTTAAAGTAATGTATGCTAGAGTAGTAAAACAAAGAAACAAAAATTATTAGACTCAGGTCTAATAGGAAATCTTAGACTCAGGACTTAGTTGTATTATTTCAATATTGTATGACATCGCACACCTAGATCAAGAGGGAAACAACTCAAAACAGGTCTCTTTTCCCTAAACGAAAAAAAAAAGTCTATCTCAATCTTTTGTTAGCAAAGTTATGAAACTCAATTTTATTTTAGGTCGCATTTCACGACATCATTTGGACGCACATACGCAATAACGTTTCAACCCACCAATTTTTGTCAAATTAAATACATACATAAAGGAATAAAGTTAATTTATCAATTGATGAATGGTGTGGGTTGACTCTTTATTGCATAATAGCTTTAACCCGCAGCTTCGCTCACGTTAGGTTCGATTTTTTAACCCTCTATTTAACCCTCTTGGGGTTGAAATTTTCCAAAATCCTTTCTTAGCGGATGTCTACGTCCTAACAGCTACCTGTATACCAAATTTCAGCTCGATCGGTCCAGTGGTTACAGCTGTGCGTTGATAGATCAGTCAGTCAGACAGTCAGTCAGTCAGTCACCTTTGCCTTTTATATATTTAAGATGTGCATCCATTTATGGCCTAAAATAAAATTGAGTTTCATAATTTTGCTAAGAAAAGATTTAAAAAGAGGTTTTTTTTTCGTCTAGGGAACAGACCTCTTTTGAGTTGGCTCCCTCTTGATCTGGGTGTGCGATGCTTTTAGTGTTGGTGGTAAGTCCTGAGTCTAATAAGATTTCTTATTAGACCTGAGTCTAATAAGAATCGTCATAATTTTTGTTTCTTTGTTTTATTGCTCTAGCATAAATTAAAATTATACATGGGCGAACTTAAAGCCCTGCGTAAATTTGCCGTGGTTTTATCAAACTCTAAAAACGCTTAAATGTTTGCATTTAAGCGTTTACATTTTTGCTACCTACATTATTGATTTGAAAATAATTGATTTAATAGCAGCCATTTCATTATAATTGATGCAAAAAAATTTTTACTCATGGTATAAGCAAATTGTCTTTGTTTTACAAAGTACAAAATGGTAATTTTAATTGAAACAGTTAAAATTTTTTCAAGCCCCTACTAATTACAATTTGCTACGAGCCAAAGTTTTAATGCGATTTCATTTGGCAGTTTCAGTTACATCTCATTATTTTTGTAAATTCGTACATTTGTTACTGTAAAAGCTCGAATTCCTGAAATCTTCCTGTTAAGATTTACCAACTCGTTATGGTAACAGCCAGAAATGTTTCGCGGTCAGCGTTAATTTCTAACATTTACCATCGTTCACTCGGCATAACTTAGGGTCCCACTTCATAAAAATCCTCACATTTACCAACTCACGTTGGTAAATCCTAAGACCTATGAGCAAAACCTAGGATTTAAAAACATACGGGCTTTTACAGTAACATATTCACGATGGTAACAATAAACAGATCTCTACGCGTCCTTACAAATAGTCTAACAGATTTTATTTTGTAATTATTACAAAAACTATTCTACTTTGTTAATTTTCAACGGAAATAATTTAATTAAAATTCATTGTTAAATTCATCTAAATTAGCTAATACTTCTGTCGCCACTTGTTTAACATAAATGATTACATTTTTTATTTTCATACTCCAATAGGGCATATTTCACAATCGCCGAATAATTATTCGACGAATAAAATTTACATTTTGACGTTTTTTGTAGTGGCAATCTGTCAAAACGTCAAATTTATTTGTCGGTTAAAGTTTACTTGACGCTTGCAAAATATACCGTTAACATTTGCGGACAAACTATTTATCACGTCAATTTGTCAAAATTATGTCCTGTATTTGACCTTAGTGAGGTCTGCAGAGTGAGCACGGGCAGGAGACAAAAATTTTGTCCCCGATTTTATCCACTGACAAGAGATAAAATTATCTCCTCCCTATGCTAAAGCATGGCGACAGGGGAAAGCTAAAGTATATTATTATAAGTATATTCACTCTAGATATTATTTCCACCGTTTTAGCCATGCTCGACGGGTGGATAAAACTGAGCAAAGAGTCCTAGAGAGTGTTTTATCCTTTCCCCATGGATAATATGTCCCCAGCCCATACCCACCCTGCTGGGGAAAGTATGACTGTGACATTTCATTCACAATTTAATACTCCCTCCAGACCGAACGGCCACACGAATAGGGGATAACATGGTGCACATTAATATGCACAAACACAAATGCAACACAAAAAATCTCTCCGAATTTGAACGAACCGATTCCGAATTTGGAATGCCCTTCCGGCTTCCGTTTTTCCAACTAACTAACTACAAAGACACCCACGTCTTTAAATCAAGAGTGAATAGGCATCTTCTAGGTAAGCGCGTACCATCTTAGGCTGCATTACTTACCATCAGGTGAGATCGCAGTCAAGCGCTAGTTAAAAAAAAAAGATAAGAACACCAAGCAGCGACGTATTCGAACTCTAATAATTCATATGCTTTATAATTTCATTGGTGTACTCCGTACAAGAACTCTTCCCCCCCAGATCCTCGGTGAGCACCCTCCCCTCTTTAAGGACGGCGAAGCAAGCCCCCTCGATCCTGTCCGCGAAGTCCTTCAGCCGCAAGTACCGGAGCATCATCACCCCCGAGAGGAGCAGAGCCGTGGGGTTGGCCTTGTCTTGACCGGCGATGGCTGGCGCAGTCCCGTGTACCTGCAAGTGTTAGTAAGTGAGGCGATGCACAGGCCAAGATAAGTATGCCGTCAGGTAAAAAGAGCTCTGCGTGACAATTCGCTCATTTGCGACAAGACTGACATAATACAAAATCGGCGATGAGAGAATTCTCTCGTTAGTGAGTAATGTTTTGTGGATGCTGCGGTGTCGAAACAACACAGCGGCCAACGAAGCGACAGAGCATTAAGTCACAATCTCTCTCGCTCTTATTTTTTTGAGCTTAGCGTAATGTTGTTTTTATAGCAAAAAGTATAAATTTTCGACACTAAAATTGGTGGATTTTGAGTTATGTCACCCTTGTCGCGAATGAGCGAATTCTCTAAAAATGATTGCATCAGTGTAACGATCGGAATGGCCTCTAATTTACTTCTTTAAAAAAAAAAGAATATCAGCCAAGATGAACTTGACTTATACTCTCCTCTCCCCTCCAAATAAGCGAAAAGCTTGTGCTAGGTGAGGTTCGAACTTGCGACCTTTCAGTTTTCAGTCTGCACCTTTAACCGTTGGGCTATTGAGGCTTTTATTTAAATGCAGCCAGAGGTTATTGCGATCGTCACTATGGCAAATATATATCTATGGTTTAGAAGCCTCAATAGCCCAACGGTTAAAGGTGCGGACTGAAAACTGAATGGTTGCAGGTTCGAATCCCACCCGTTGCACTATTGTCGTACCCACTCCTAGCACAAGCTTTCCGCTTATTTGGAGGGGATAGGAGAATATTAGTCAACTTTAGCTTGGCTAATATTCTTTTTAAAAAAAAAAAAAAAAATCATTTTTAGAAAACCCCACAGCTGGCACGGGATGTTTTTTTTTTCTTTTTTTATTCAATGACAAGATAGTCCTTGACTGTGCTTTCACCTGATGGTAAGTGACGATGCAGTCTAAGATGGTAGCGGGCTAACTTGGAAGGGGTATGGCAGTGTAAACCACGACCACTACGCATGTTAAAAGATAGAGTTCTTTTTATCTTAAGGCACGGATGGGTAACAACACAGAATTCAAAATGGGACCGGAGAATATTAGTCAACATCAGCACTGGTAGCATGGGCGGGAGAAATTTTATCCCCGGGAAAAGGATAAAATGTTTATCCCCTTATCCACCCGTCGGGCTCAGCAGTGGAAGAATATTGACAGTGGATAAAATGGGAGAAAATTTATCCCCGCAATTATTGCCATTATAAGAAAATCATGGAAGTAGGAGGTACAATACCACAATACTTCAAAATTTATGCCAATTCGATCTCAAAAAGTCATAATTTTTATCTACTCGTATACTCGTGATTTTGACAGTTAATAGGTGATTCGTAGGTGGTTTTTGTCTGTGGTTTTTGTTTTCGTTTGACCCTTTCAAAAGTCAAAAAAGGAAAAGTTTATCTCTTTCATTTGTTCCCATGCTCTAGCCGGGGGAAGTTGCTCCACTTGTAATGTCAAATAGGGATATACTTCTCCTTTCCCCTGTCGCCATGCTTTAGCATAGGGAAAAGGCAATTGTATCCCCTGTCAGTGGATAAAATCGGGGGATAAAATGTTTATCTCCTGCCCATGCTGCCAGTGCAGGTTGGCTAATATTCTTTAAAAAAAAATGTTTTATTCTAGGCACAAAGGTGCTATAGTGACAACTAGTAGTGACAATATTTGTAACATACGCATAAGAACAAAAAAATAACATTAAACTCTTTTTAATAAATTAAAGTATCTCTTTCCAAGCAATTTTAAGATATTTGTATTTGTTAGAATCATTCACTTTGTATGGAATAACCACAAGATCATACAACAAACATAATATCCATGCAAAAAAGAAATGTTTTAGTAATTTTGCACACACACTAGGTTAGTCCAACACCCCATCACAAAAAAGGTCTGGATGAGACTTACATTTTCAAAAATCTCGTATTGTTCATTGGCACAGTTCCTTGATTTTATGTTTTTTGTAATCAACACCAATTTTGCTACCTATTGTGTTTTGTTTAAGAAATATTTCCAAGCATTTTTTTTATCTGAAGTCTGGGATGGGGACATAAGTCGCAAAAAGTGAAAATTGAATACACAAGGCATTGGCTGGGCAGTGCGAATTGTCGTCAACGAGCGAGATAGAGCAAGAAAGAGACCTTTTGCATTCCTCTCTCTCTCGCACATTCTAATATTTTCAATGATTGTAAAAATCTCATTATATTTTTGACCAAAGTGATTTATTACTATACTTGACAGTACAATTCTGGATATTTTATACATATCTCTAATGCCTTATGCCTAGTTTATATTTTAAAAAATTGCGAAAGTTGTCGCCATTTTTCTCTATCAAAACCTAGGTATATGATAAAAAAATTACTTTAAAATATCTGTAATTTTATTGTCAGTAATAAATGACTTAGGTCAAAAATATACGGAGATTTTTATGACTAAAAAAATTAAAATGTGCGAGAGAGAGGGAATGATAAACGTAAACTGGTTCTTAACGAGCTATCAAAGCAAAGCACTCCAGTAAATGTATTATAAAATCTACTGAAGTACCACTCGACATGCTCTTTTATCATTTAAACCAGTGTTAAACTGATATTTATTAGCGACTACTTGTTTTTATATCAAAACAGCAATTTATTCATAATTTGTTAATGTGTTTAATTTTTTTTTTTTGTAAGAACTCTTAACAAAATTAGGAGTATTTTGAAAGATATTTGAAATGATTGTTCTATAGTTTTCATCACAGACACGTTTGAAGTATCCGAACCGGTGGTAGAATCTTGAGTTGTCATAAGATGTCATAAGAGAAGCAAGTTGGCCTACATGAAATAAATAATCTGCATTTGAAAGTCGTGATTTGCAAAACAATTATATTTTTATTACTTCATTTGCTGTAAGACTTAAATAACGAAGTGATTTACCGATAACGGTCTAAATTTTAGATTTAGTAATCAATTATGTAGAAAAAGCGCGCGAATTAAGAATATATCCCAAAAAATTTGTTCTCTGAAGTATATATAGGTTGGTCTACCTTAAAAAAATAGATGAACATTTTTTTCACCTTAATTATCTTTTTCCTCTATTTCATCCTTAGGGGCCGTTCAAATAGCACGTAAGCAGATTTATTACAATTATTTACCCCCCCCATCCCCCTTGTCAGCAAAAGTAAGCAAAGCTCTTACCCCCTCCCCCCATGCTTACGTAAACATTTTTCAATTATAAGTGTATTTTTTTATATTATAATTGTAATGTTATAATTTATTTATATTATTATTTGTGGGAATCCCCGAAAATGCTTTTCGTTTTCAAGCATAGACAATGTAAGGGTTGCCATTCGTGTAAAAAAGTAAATAACTACCGATGACGTAATCATCATCTAGACTCTCCTACCCCCCCATGTCATCCAAAATAAGTAAAACAAACCCCCACCCCCCTCCCAATAGTGCTTACGTAATACTTGAACGTCCCCTTATGTCGCAGTAGTACCAGTACACCTAAGTCCGTAAGGCAGTAAGAAACAGTACTTACGGACTCGAAGAGAGCGCCATTCTTGCCAATGTTGCCCGACGGCGTGAGGCCCAGGCCGCCGATGAGGCCGGAGCACATGTCCGACATGATGTCGCCGTACAAGTTGGGCATCACCTGGAATGCCAACACAACACGGTTTAAAGAAGGGTTTAGGTTACCACCACGCTGTGGCCAAGTGCACAACATGATTGAAAGAAGGGTTTAGGTTACCATCACGCTGTGGCCAAGTGCACAACACGATTGAAAGAAGGGTTTAGGTTACCACCACGCTGTGGCCAAGTGCACAACATGATTTAAAGAAGGGTTTAGGTTACCACCACCACACGCTGTGGCCAAGTGCGGATGAATGAGTGATCTTTGTGTCTAATATAGATTAAAGAATACTTACCAATACGTCGAACTTGCTGGGGTCTTGCACCATGTTAAGGCAGACGGTGTCAAGGTAACGCTCCTCGAAGGTGACGCCTGGGTACTTGGTGGCCAGGTCTCGGCAACATCTCAGGAACAGGCCGTCAGACATACGCCTGGAAGGTTATATTCATCATCATCATCAGGGCAAAACATCACCAGCCCATTGCTGGGCACAGGACTCCTCGAACGAGAATGGTCTAGGCGGATCTAACCGCGGATTGGCAGACTTCACACACTTTTGAAGACATTACGGAGAACTGAGAGTTCTCCAGGCATACAGGTTTCTCAGCCATGCCGGGAATCGAAACGAAAGACCTCCTAATTCCCAAATATATCGCTTACCACTGCACCATCAGGGAGGTAGATTCGATTCTGTTTCAGGTAAGAAGTCTATTTGCTGTCCTGAAAAAATCGTCTGATACCTTAACCTCTCAACTTATTAACAATATTGTGTACGTAGATAAAAGATAAGATATCGGCATTGAACAGTGGTATTTGACACCGTTTCATTAGCGCCAATGAAGACACGTAATACGACTACAATATCGTGTGCATCGAGAGCGAGACACTCGATACGAGGCCATCATCCGTGTCGCCTTCAAACACTAATTACCTCAACAAATGGGATATTTACATAACTCTTTTATCGTGGTAGTTTTACACCAAGTGGAATTTGTTACGAAATATTTGAATTATAATAGGCTAGTTATGTTGAGCTATGGTTGACAATAGGCTCAATTTATTTGTGTTTATTCTTGAAGAAATGAGGTGGGAGTACCAGAATTACCGACATAGCTTATCGAGTGGCAAAACTATGATAGGGGAAAAACCGATGGACGTTGGAGTTACAAGGTGTTAGAATTGTGGCTCCTCTCGGGGAGGCGCAGCGCTTTAAGGTGACACAGTCTGAAATGGTAGCGGTCCAATTTATGAAGGGGTATGACAGTTTTAATTTAACCCATATCCCTAATCGAATTCTATAAGCGCCGGTACGTTAAATCGGTACGACGGTACAGATTACGGTAGGGTAGTCGGAAACTAAACAAATGTGGGTAGTTGCAATTACTCACATGATTTGTGAGTTGACCTTGTGCCCGGCGGTGACCTTCTTCCTATTGTTGTCCTGCGAGAACTGGAACGCGAACTTGGCGACGCGTTTGCTGGCCTCCTCCGTGATCAGCTTGAGTACATCACGCTGTCCACGATCTCGTGCTCGATATTGAAGTATTACTCTCGGTATTCTCCCGGATCTTCACCATGTCTATTTCTATGTTGTCGAATGTGGGTAGTTGTAAATTAAACAAATGTGGGTAGTTGCAGATACTCACATGATGTTGGCCTTGTGCACGGCGGTGACCTTCTTCCTCTTGTTGTCCTGCGCGAACTGGAACGCGAACTCGGCGACGCGCTTGCTGGCCTCCTCCGTGATCAGCTTGATGGACTGCACCACGCCGTCCACGATCTCGTGCTCGATGCCGGAGTACTCTCCCTCGGTGTTCTCGCGGATCGTGACCACGTCCACGTTGTCGTATAGGGTCTTGATCCTGACACAAAAGACGACGTTCATAATCCTTACCCCCTTAATCCTATTAATATTATAAATGCGAAAGTTTTGATGTATGGATAAGGTATGGATAGATGTTTGGTACTCCATCACGCCACAACGACTGAACCACAAGTTTTTCGCTTATTTGGAGGGGATAGGAGGATATTACTTAACTTCAGCTTGGCTAATATTCTTTTTTTAAAAAAAAAGGAAAAAATGCTCGGTTTAGCGAGGGCGATCATTAATCATTTACAGAGGTACATAATATATTGATACAATCGTTTTAGGAATATATCATCAATTCAACGTAAGCGTTACATCAACGATTTATTTCCGATAAGATTCTTTTTATATCATTGTTATAAAACGCAATAAATGAATGGGCATCCATCTCATTACATTGTATGACCCAATTGGCAGAGAAGATAACCAGGAATTGAATAACTTAGTAGACGGTTTTGCTTTCGATTTTTTGGCATCGACATATAATATGTGCCCCATATTTGTATATCTACGCTTTTTCAAGACATATTAAAAAGGAGTCTAATGTTTCCAGGGTTCATGTGTGTATGTGAGCTCCTTTATTCCACCATAACTTCCAAATGACAGATTTGAATGTATGGGGTATGGATACCTCATAGAGTGACACTGGGTTTAAAACAGTTGATAGTCTTTCAAGAAGTCGGGTTTCTAGTCTATTTTAATAAGTTGTGAGCATACTTTTAATAGATTTCTTTTTATGTCAAGGCAAGTCTATTTACTGGAATTTCAGTAAACAAACTCACGCCCATTCCCACAAACGACTTTCGGAATTTCTTGAGGAATCGCGAGCTGAATTCGCTTAGTATCTAACTAGATAAGTAGGTATCCAATTAAATTATGAACGGTAACGCGTCGCGTCGCGTACAAGATAACGTTTATCGTGTTATTGCCACAACTGAATCATACCTTATCATAATTCAATTCAGTCTGATTTGCTTCAAGTATCTATACCTTTCACGGTCATTACTCATTATATGTAGTAACTGCATAGTTTCTTATGTCAAGGCCATATTGGAAACTTAACTGATGCTATTCATCGAAAATAGAGTAAGGTACTAAAATCTAGATAGTTTGTTATTCAATGTAAGGTTTACACTTACACTTAGCGTTGCCAGACGTCCCGTATTTCCCGGGACATCCCGTATTTTAGGCATAGTTTAAAATGTCCCGGCGGGACTGACTCTGTCCCGTATTTGAACTGTGGCTACTTCGTTTTTCATTACGAAATTGATCTAAGTATTCACACACGTAACGTTCGTAAAACGTACGGTTTACATTGTGTGACTGCCTCGGCTCGAGCGACTGTGTAGTGTGAATTAACCTGCCGCCCGCATCGATCAACGACAGTGTTGGTGTTAAAATGACAATGTTAAAACCGACTCGATCCTCGGAAAAATATATTTAAAAAAAATGAGACTAAATAATTTTGTTTTTTATTTGTCCCGGGTAAAAAATTGAAATCCCGTATTTTTTTGCCCATTTAACCATTTGTCCCTTATAGGCTGAAAAAAAATCTGGCAACCCTACTTACACTAGACCAGACCAGAGACAATTCAGAAATTATAAATTCCCAAATTGCCTCCGCCGCCGGGAATCGAACCCGATACCTCCCAGTTATCGTCGCTTGATGATAATTTTGTGGTAAGATCAGGGGAAGGTAAAGGTCACGTGAAAAACTTATCGAACCCACGACACGTCACGTAAAATTCCAACACTATCGGCACATCCATCATTGATACAACAACACGATAACCATCCAGACTTAATCGCGACAACATTACCGAATTACATAGCGTAAGTACAAAAAATGACATTGTAATTGTATCTTAACATTGCAATAAATTACCTTGCACTTTTTAGGGGTTCATCCGGGTTCATCAAGCCCTTGTGTCACGACCGATTTATTCAAAAATTATCAGAAATTATTAAAGCTCCAAAGTTATTTGGCACAGATCTAGAAACTAAACTCCTCCTTCTACTCTAAAAACTGAACTCACATTTGGCAAATAAAGACATTTCATTTCATTTCATTTTGTGAAGTCGGTTAAAAAGGAAAAGGTGACTGACTGATTAACTGATCTATCAATGTACAGCTCGAATCACTGGACAGGTCACACTGAAACTTTGGCATACAGCTAGCTATAATGACATACTTCAGCTAAGATGCCTACGTCATTAAAGCTATCTGGTATTATTCAACTCCTAAGGGTGTTAAATATGGGTTTGAAAAATCGAACTTAATGAAACCATGAGCAAAGGCCTTTAATAATATCCTTGCAAAAAAAGTTAATCCATTGTTCAGTGCATAAATAGTAAGCAAAAAGTATAATGATATTTGAAACTCAATATTATCTTGCATATTGCAATATGCCTAGTCAACTATAAATACTATAAATATGCTTATGAATCAATTTATATTATAATCAGTTACATATATTAGCAGAATGCAGATCTTGCGGTTTTATTACAAAGCTGAGTACCGTACATGCTTAGTGAGTCAGAACTAACTTAATGTTTCACCAATTCAAAACCTACAGGATGTTATTTTAATTTTTGAAAGTCAGGGAGGTGAAAAATTAAACTATAAGGAATGTATGAATGTTCTCAGGAACCTTGGTGTTGGTATTTAAGAGAAAATCTGCATTCATAGATGACTCTATACTTAACTCTCCACCTACAAGCGAGTCTCATCAAAATTGGTTCAGCCATTCTGAACATTAAACAGCATAAACATACAAAGGTGATGCTAGGTACGGAAGGTATGTTGTTCTTTAAAAAAAGTAAAATCTACTCTTTTTTTACATTAATTTATTTTATAAGTTGGTCTTTCACCTTTCCCTTCTCACTTTTCTGGAACTCTCAGTTAAATGGTACGCCTTTAGTATTAAGTGAAGTGTTCGATTTGAATCCAAGTCATGACAGATTTAATGTAGTTGATGAAGTAAGTAATAGTTATTTTATATGTAACATAAATTCCACTTACCCCTCTAAACTCTTGCAAGGCCTGACATTGGCATATAAGTCAAACTCTTTCCTCAGAGCCAAGTTGAGAGAGCGGTAACCTTTCCCCACTGGGGTCATCAGGGGCCCTTTAAGGCCAATCTTGTTTGCATTGACTGAATCAATAGCTTTTTGTGGTATACCAAACTTGCCATCTGGGCCCTAGAACAAAATATGTTTATTTGTTATGCTATGCTTTGGTATGCTGCTATTCATGATAAAGATTACACAATGCGAATGAAAATTGTATAAATTAAGTAAATATATTTTAATTGATCTTTATGATTTCACACTAATATTATAAAGGCGAAAGTTATACCAGAAAATTAAAGAGTTCCTGTGGAAATCAAAAAATCTTAATCCATTTGGACTAAGTTGCGGGCATATCTTGTCTAAAATAAGATTCTCAGAAAAATTTAACTGATACTACATATAGAAAGACCTACAAATACTAAAAGGAGGAAAACTGGTCAATTTTCCTGTTAAGTGCAATTTATTTCCATTGAAATTCACTTTCAATTTTGTACAAAAAAAAAATGTTTACATAAAAATAAACAATCGTTTTTGCATTCGTATTAGATTTTCTGTATGTAAGTACTTACTCTAACAGCTGTGACGTCCACCTCATCCCATTCTATGGGTACTTTGGCAGCTTCGAATATTTTTTGCACGGCCACAGTGATCTCCGGACCGATTCCGTGGCCAGGAATGAGTGTCACCTTTCGCACCCCCGTACTGTACTGAGCTGCGCCGGCCCGCCCCGCTGGGACCTAACACCAACCAGAAAAATCCATCGCATAACCTCTACATTGTTACCGGAATAAAGGAAACACGAAATGTATGTTAACCTCATTTTTCACGCCTCCAACCCCTCCGGTAGACTTATTCGCCCCCGACTCGAACAATTTCAGTAAGCTCTCGACAACTTTACTCTCACGAAAAGGCTTCAAAAGCGCATTTATGTAATTCTTCGACATAACTATAAGTCTATTTTTGGATGGCAAAAGAAATTAAACGAGCCGTCGCTCGAGGCCTGTTAAATAAGGGGCGCATGCAGAAAGATATTAGTAAACGGATATCGACATCGCTATCTACGAACTTACGATTTTTCTGATAATTCTTGCTGCCATTTCACAAAATTAAATTCTACGACGACAAAAAGGACACTCCGCGGCGCAAAGACAGGGCGGGGCGGGGGGGCACCGCGAACTCTACGACGCATGACCGGAAATTAATTCAAGGACGAATTTTCGCGGGGCTTTTCATGAAATTAAATATTAATTATAAGCTTGTTTGACGCACTTGTGTATACATATAAAATTTCTTTCATTACAACAAAAGCAATTAAATGATGAAATCATAAAATTCTGAGTGAAAAATTGATGGAAAAGTGAAAAATATTTTATTTCTGCAAAAAGTATGGCAACTTTTGCAGGATGTGTTTCGTATTTTCGAATGGCAATTTAATGCACTATTGTCAGATTTGACGTTGAAAGTTATCAGCTGTGTAAAATATTGCCATTTCAATAATATTTCCACTAATAATAGGTAATTTTATTAAGATTGTAAGAATATAAAAAAAGTAGATCAATTCTACCATGTGTTTAGTTTTGATTTAACATTTTAACGGCTTAGTGATTCAAAACTTATGTAGTTACTCATTTATTTAATAATTATTATCTAGTCGCCTTCCACGACTACCTTTCAATCAATAAATTTTAAAGAACTAACCTCTAATTGCTACAGAAACCCATTAGTAGCCGGTTAATTTCACATTTCCGAAAATGGTTATCCTTTTTCAGAAAGCATTCGGGGAAAATAGTTTCAGATGCATGGCAACACTTACAATGAAGTGAAAATCCACTTGTCACTGTCATAATTGACAAAGAAGAAAGAACCACAGACAAAGAACTTGCTAAATTTTTATCGTCCGCCGTCGTATTGCAATGGTATTGCATTCTAATTTTGTAAATATTTTGGTGTCGAAAATGCGAAAATTAAGCAAAGTGTGAAGAAAGAGAAATCTTAAGCAATGGATCAGCCGCTTAGCTTGAAGCTGGGGTCACTATGCCTGATATCTCAACACAAATTACAGAATATCTTGTCCCAATGCGGCGACAAGTTGGATTTAATCATTGATTCCTCACTTATTAAGCCGCTGGAGAGAATTTGTGGAGTTACCTGGCTCAGGTACAGTGTTAAAAGTATTCAGAATAATTCCAATATGGTTTGTAAAACTAACTAAGCACTACATAGTCCTAGCTAAAGTGACAGGGCAGGTTGGGCCAAATAGTTCGAGGAACCTTTATTTATAAAGGTCGCAAGTATTCGTTAGGGAACCGATATTCGTTAGTGGTGACCTCTTCACCTAGGCAGATTGACGATGTACGAGGCGTTCCAGGGAGCCTTTGGAGGAAGAGACGATTATGACAAGATCGCAAATTCGGTATAGCATACAGTGCTACTTACATAGGTTTTGCTGGTTCTTTTTGGGAAGAGCATTCCAAACCATATTCAGTTTACTAAAAAGCAAAAGATTAGTATTTAAAACAATTGGCTTTTCTTGAGTCCTTACAAATGATACTATTCCACTTTAAGCAAATATTTTGCACAAAATCCTTGAAAATAACATTGTTTTATTTTTTTCAGACAACATGGCGTTGATAAAATATATAAAATGGACCCCCAACTTGGCGCAACAGCCAACACTATCAGGGTTTACTTCATACCAGCGTGTATACAGAAATATAAATGTGTACTCGATCAGATCTCATCAGTTCTCAGTCACAATCCTTCACTGGCAGACTCCAAATGCTTCAACATCATTATTGTACCAAAAGTAGTAAGCTCTTACGACTCAATATTAGAAAACAGAGGTCTATATGACATTGTAAAACTGTATGCTTTTGCTTGGGAACTAATGTCCCTAGATGACCAACTACTTAGCTTGGAACTGCCATTTTTATACAAACAGTTATTTGTCGAGCAGAACCATTCTTTATTGTCAAGTATTTCTATGTCATTGTGGAGTTTATTCCATGTCACTGGTCGACCAAAATGTATTTTATCACTGGGAAAATTATCCTCCAGAGTTTTGGATATTCTAGAAGTGTATAATGAGAGTTACTCGAGAGATTTCCTCAATATTAATTCAACTCAAGATATAGAATCCTTGATTATAATCGATAGAGATCAAGATTATCCTTCAAGTTTGCTTACACCTGCAACATACAGTGGGTTGTTGAGCGAAATATTTAATATAACCTGTGGTCAACTCGAACTTAATGTCAAAGAAACAAAACTAAAGAAAGGTAAGCTCAACTTAGTGACAACTGAAGAAACACCATCAAAAAATACATCTATGATGTTAGATAGCTCTTTGGATAATCTGTATGGAGAAATAAAACATAGGCATTTCTCGGAAGTTTTAAGTGTACTGAGTTCTAAAGCAAAACTACTGAAAAACGAGGACATTAAAGCGTTAGGAATCCAAGAAATGAAGCATTATGTTGCTACAAAGTTGCAGCAAGTGACATTATTTAAACAAAATCTAGTCAACCATGTTATGGCAAGTGAAACTATTCTATCAGAAATGAATAATAAGTTTGAGAATTTAACATCAACAGAGAGTGAGATGTTAAATAATAGAAATAAAAAGTCGAACTTTACATATATAGATGAAAACTTCGGAACAGACATTCACATGTATAATAGCTTACGTCTTATGTGTTTATTGAGTTTAACTCAAGGGTTATCTTATGAAGAATACAATTCGCTAGTCAACAAGTATTTGATTGCATTTGGTTACAAATTTTTGTATGTTTTCAACAATTTAGTGACTGCTGGATTGCTCGTGCAACCTTCTAGCCCTAAACTGTCTTTGTCGAATTTGGGTAATCTCAGTGAAAGATTGCCCAGATGGCAGAATGAATTTCAGACTAATGCTAGCAAATTAAAACAACTACCCTCAAAATCAGACGATGGAAAATCTCCAAGTTATGTCTTCAATGGTGGTTATGTGCCATTAGTAGCTGTTCTATGTAATGCTTTGCTTACATCCGAATCTCTTTTAGATGTGTTGACAAAATTATCTGCGCTTAACGAACTTAAAGTTGGTGGCGCATTTATCGAACAATTGAAAGATGGTTTAGATACTTTGGACGAAAAATTATCTAACCTAACTATTAATAGTACTTTAGACTTTGGTTGTAAAAATGCAAAGACATTGTTGAAATCAATGAAGAGTGATAATAAAGTGAGTTGGGTTTCTGTAAAACCGAGTACTATATTGGTTTTTATGATAGGTGGGGTGACTTATGCGGAGGTTGCGGCGTGTGACGTCATTCAAACTGCAACAGGCAGTAGGATTATTATAGCTAGTGACTGTGTCGCGAGTGGTAGCGATTTGATGAT
The DNA here is from genome assembly GCA_038048805.1 of Hipparchia sbordonii. Taxonomy (NCBI): domain Eukaryota; kingdom Metazoa; phylum Arthropoda; class Insecta; order Lepidoptera; family Nymphalidae; genus Hipparchia; species Hipparchia sbordonii. The sequence continues at coordinate 1,040,716 of CM076112.1, forward strand.
TGCTAATACTTAAAAAAAAGTTTATGAAAATGTATGGGATCTTTTAAGCTTTTTCATTATTATTTATGATTTTTATACTAAGTATAAAGTTACTTTTTACAATGACACGAATTTCTTTTTCGGTTTCGGTTAAAATCAGCCATGCTATAAAATAGAATATGATTCTCTCGTGACTTAAGTAGTTTCTAAGTAAAGAAACACAGAAAAACAAAATAACAATAAGAAAATATTTTATTTTTAAATATCACAGTAAAAAATTAGAAATGTACTTATATCTATGTCATTTTATTTCTGCATTACATTTTCTAGAAGGAATATATTACATATACATTATACATATAAAGATTAAGTTTCCTACTAATTTTCTGTAAGGAAATCCTAATCCTAAAAAAATACGCAAAAATAGTGCGCCATATTAATTTCATGATGACGTCACAAGTTTTTTGGATTTCAAATTACTACTGCAAAATGAGTTCAGCGATCGACATTAAAATATATTAAGTAGAATTAAAAATCTAGTTCAAGTTTCTTAACAAGCACGTAAGGCTCCTTATCTTCTCATCAAAATATCAGAGTCCGATTATTCATAGAAAATACTGATTTCAATTCATGAACTTACGAGAATTATACTGAATTTTTATCCAATTCGAAGTTTATTACCGTGTTTATATTTCAGAAAGCTTAAGCCTGCGGAGACAACGTTTCGAAACGTTCGAAAAAATGTTAAGCAAAATCGTGGATTTTAACAGTCAGAAACGATTTATATTTGTATTTTTATTAATTTCATGCATTGTACAGATAGTACTCCCATGTTCCATGCATTTTTGGACCATCTTTAGAAAAGTTTACAGCATCTGATTAAAAGTCCTTGTACAGTGGGGGACGTTATGTTGAGCCATAGTTACACCCTTTGACCATTTAGCCTGGACGAGCCTTTACACAGATTTAGTACTGAATATATTCTGCCACTTTCTGCGGTGAGGTGGGATAATCATATACAGCACACATTTACTCACTTCCGCACACTCTTGTAAAAAACTCGATGTCTCTATGAACGCACACTAACTCAAAAGCTGTCACACTTACAAGCTAACACGTACGTTTGTACATGTACTTTGGCAGAGGGGAATGCGTGCGCTTGCCAAGTCCTGGCTAAATGGTCGAATGTTACACCCTATTGACGTGGTACTGCGTGAACTATTTCCGCCAGTACTGCGCGAACTTGTGGAATTGTTCGACCAGCACGGCCATGACGGCGGTGACCGACATGTCGAGCAGGTTCTGCAGGTAGTGCACCGCCTCTTCGTCGCCCAGGTCCAGCCTGTGGACAACGACCTTGCTAGTATAATATAATCTATATGGAACGCTCTTCCAAGATCTGTGTTTCTATCGTATGATTCGGGTATCTTTACTACAAGAGTGAATAGGCATCTAGGCAAACGCGTTACACCTTAGACCACATCATCACTTTCCATCAGGTGGGATAGTGGTCAAGCGTGTGCCTATAATGTATATAAAAAAAAATTTACACAACCGACTTCAAAAGCCACTACAAAGTATATCAATTGTGCCTATGCATTTTGAAGAGTTCCCTCGATATCTCCAGGTCCCATCATCAGATCCTGACCTGATTACAATGGGGCCCTTATATACCCTTTCAAACAAAAAAAGAATTTTCCAAATCGGTCCAGGCGTCTTCGAGTAAACGGGCAACATACATAAAAAAAAAGATTCCAACAAATTAGGAACTTTTTCCTTTTTTGGAAGCGGGTTAAAAACACGGTTAATAACTTCATTAACCATGTTGAGGTCTATACCTCACCTCAGTTTGTCCTGCACTTTCTTGACAGCCTTGTCGGGCTCCAGCGCTATGTCCGGTACCGACGCGTCCGTCATCAGCGAGAAGAGGTTCAGGACCAGGTTTGCGTGTCTGGAAAATTGTATCATCGTCATCGTCTATTGCGATATAAACAATAGGGTATAAAAAAAAAGATTATTGATCTATGACTGTTCCAACTGACCTCCGGAGGTGCAGGAAGGCGGTGTAGCACAGCTTGCGGAACTCGTGGAAGTGGTCGGAGGTGACGCCGCCCATGGCCTCCACCATCTCCTTGCTGAGCTTCATGGGCGGCGGCAGCGGCTTGGGGTCGCGGCCCAGGATGTAGCCGAAGTCGATGTGGAACAGTGCGCCGGCGCGCGTCAGCAGCAGGTTGTCCAGGTGGCGGTCGCCGACTCCTGAGACAGGTACGGCCGCCCTAGCCATATTACAGGTCGTCTCTGTCTACAATCGCTCATGTGCTCACATGCACATAGCAGGGGTTCTCAAAATTTTTTTTATCACGCTTCCCTTCTGAATGGGTAGGACGTGCGATAGCAATAGTTTGGGAGCCCTCGCTTTAGCGTGAGTAATCGTAGCAAAAGACGATACGTTTGTAATATGGCTAGGGCGGCAAGTGTGATAGGTTACAGCTTCCAGGTCTAAGAGGCCTACCGCCGTAGTGTTATAGAGTACAATAATTTTTTATTTGAATAAACTCTGTGTTTTTGCATTTTCAGAAATTCAGCGGATTCGGTCTTTTGGAGAATCCTACTATTATTAGTACATGATAGACAAGGCGCTATCCACGCTTTATTATCTTTGACAGCTACGTTCTTTTTTCAGCCTGTGGATTTATATTTTACTAGCTTTTGCCCGCGGCTTCGCTCACGTTAAGTTCGTTTTTCAAACACCTATTTTACCCCCTTATAGGTTGAATTATCAAAAATCCTTTCTTAGCGGATGCCTACATCATAATAGCTGTCTGGATGCCAAATTTCAGTCCGATCCGTCCAGTGGTTAGGGCTGTGCGTTGATAGATCAGTCAGTCAGTCAGTCAGTCAGTCACCTTTACCTTTTATATATTTAGATTTTCAAGCTACAGTGACAGTCGTAATCATCTCAAATGCGAGATAAATAGAGATTAAAATGTTGTTGGATGTTGTGTATACGTACCTAATAGATAGGTGATGACGCAGTAGCCGGCGCAGCTGCGGATGTAGGTGTCCATGGTGTCGGGCTTGATGCCGTAGGGCGCGCCCTCGCACGGGTTGTGCTTGCGGAAGAAGTTCTGGATGCTGCCCTCCGCCGCCAGCGCCTCGGCCACCGTCACCGACTCGATGAACTGCAGGAAGCCGTGCTTCGAGCTGGTCGCCAGGACTTTGTACGGTGTCAGCTTTAGGTCTAGATTTTCCCTGGAAACCATATTATGAGGGTTAAGATTTCCGCTTCCTTTCTCTGATTACTGTTTTTCGGAGTTAGGTTTTTTAAGCGACACTTTTTAGAGTTCCGTAGCCAAATGGCAAAAAACGGAACCCTTATAGATTCGTCATGTGTGTCTGTCCGTGCGTATGTCACAGCCACTTTTTTCCGAAACTATAAAAAGTATACTGTTGAAACTTAGTAAGTAGATGTATTCTGTGAACCGCTCGAAGATTTCGATACAAAAATGGAAAAAAAAATAATAAATTTTGGGGTTCCCCATACATAGGACTGAAACTCCAAATATTTTTTTTCATCAAACCCATTCGTGTGGGGTATCTTTGGATAGGTCTTCAAAAATGATATTGAGGTTTCTAATATCATTTTTTTCTAAACTGAATAGTTTACCCCCCCCCCCCCCTCAATTGGTTTGAACGAGATCTAGTAAGTAGTTTTTCTTTAATACGTCATAAATCGTAAACCGCAATTGCTGCTACGGAACCCTTCATGGGCAAGTCTGACTCGCACTTGGCCGCTTTTTAATAATGAATAAATCGTTTTTTAAATTCAAAATAAGAATATTAGTCAAGTTCATCTTGACTAATATTCTTAGTATATAAAAATAAAAAAAACCATGTAAATATCATTTGTTTTAACGGCAAAGGAAAATATCGCGAGAACCTTGCAAAAAAGTAAAATATTGCTTAAGAATTTTTTCAAATTATCAAAAATCTGCCAATCTGCACCTGGCCTGCGTGGTGGACTATGGCCTTCACGCTTCTTTGTGAGAGGGAACCCGTGCCCAGTGAGTGAGAATGGAGAACCAGTCCGTACCTCCTCAGCAATTTGTCCATGAGCGTGATCATCTGCAGTATGAGCTGGTCCTGCCGCAGATCGTCTCCGTGCTTGAAGATGGCCTCGTACTCCATCCCCTCACTCGTCAGGAACGTCAGCTTGCACGGCATCAGCGCCGATTTGAACAGGCTTGCTTTCTTTGCCACTATGCCCTGGAATTAGTTTTATAGATCGAAAGTCCTTGAGATTGGGTCTGACAAATATTCCGCAAGTAGCCGCACTCGCGACAGACAGGACAAATTCAAATTCGCCGATATAGAATCGAACACCTAGTCGTGGTCGGTGAATCAAGGCAAAATATTTGCGAGGCATTTTTGTAAACGAAAGGGCAATGGCGAACTTCCATACATTAATAATATTCAGAAAAAAAGTTTTTGTACACACATGAAAAAAATATTTTTTAATTAAGGTTCAGTTACCGAGCTTGTATGTGCAATAATTTTTTTAATAGGAGGCCTAGAAAAAAAGATATTGCGTTTGAAAGTTTTGTAGGTTGTTCTCTTTATTGTCACCAGCAGTACCAACTAGTGTATTATCTATGGTAACAACAAAAGCGTCCTTCACGTCAAGCACAGAAATAAACGTCAAAGTGTCACTGTCAGTAAATCAACGCCATTTTGTCGGAAACAGTTCAGCATCAGTGTTGCCATAAAGTTTATTTTATTTATTACCATTTTATTAGAGGTTTATTTAAATATGCAAGAAAATCACTTAAGTAAACAGAGTCAAATGCAAGAAAAAAACGACAGTCAAAAAATATTATAATAATGTATCTACAAACTCATATTAGTTAGTTTTATCTACTAGCAAAGGTATTATTTGCTTCTAGATAGATTATATTTTGTAAAATGGTAACATTAAAAATTGATAAAAAGGAGTGTTGAATCAATTAAATTCCTAAAATATTACATTTTGTTAATTAGCTTCAAATAATTCAAGTGATGGTTTGATAAAATATAAATAATTGAGAGAATTATTTCCGTATATACGTCATTTCTGTACATTCCAGATTAATTCGATACTGTTTTAGCCATTGCTCTTTGAGACATTTGATTGTGTGGTAAGCATCGGGTACCAATGTTCATACCACAAGTTGAGAAATTCAAGTTTTCAAGAAATTGAAAATTTGGAACACCATCAACGGGTGAAATTAAAAAAAAAATTGCCATTTTGTGGTCGCGACTATCTAGGATTTGAAATTTATTATAGTGTACAGTATTATACTAGTCAAGTCCTTTCATTTGATACCTATATTGAGGGAGTTGTGAAACAATATGTAATCCGCCATTTTGTGACGGCGGCCATCTTGGACCGATTTTCATCGAACATAGCTACGAACACTCCCGACTAATTCACCTTTCAAAAAAAAACTTAATCAAGATCAGTTCAACCGTTCGGCTGCTACTATGCCACACGCACGCACGCACGCACTTACACAGAGACACGTCAAACTCATAACACCCCAATACTTATTACTTTTTTCAATATTCCGCAATTATTTTATGTTTTACTAGATAATGGCCGCGATTGTTTTGATCTGCTGCGCTGAAACGGAGGAACTATTCCTGGTGTCAGTGGTGGTGGTGTATGACGCACCTTGATGTTGACGGTGGGGTCGAGCGGGAAGGGCACGGGCTCGAAGTTGGCGAAGTTGAACTTGAAGGCGTCGGGATCGGCCAGCAGCTGCTGCAGCCGCTCGGCCTTCTTGTTGCGGTTGCCGCTCTCGCGCGCCACGCGCTTCACCAGCGCCACCAGCTTGTCGATGAACACCTGCTGCCGCGCCAGGAAGCTGCGCGTGCGCACCAGCTCCGCCTTGCCTGCTCAGCGACGACAGACAGTGGTTAAACCGATTTTGTAGTGAAATCAATAAAATGAAATTAGAGGATTTTTTGCAAAAATGCTGGAAAAGGTTGTAAATTGAATTGTGGTCGCAAAGTGCATTGAAAAAATTGAGAAAGTCAAAAGTGGAAAACAGAAAACATGAAACAGGAAGAAGATGAGGGGTGGGATTTAGCCGGTAAGAATCCAGCACTTCCCCTTTTGGGTTGACAAAATTCATTTCCGAAGGCCGCATATCCCCATCTTAAAAGGAATTTTTTGAAGTTAATGGACGGAATTAACGCAGTCGTGTGTATCCCTCACAGGAAGCTGGCCAGGTCAGCAGTTCCCGATGTATGCTCCTCACCTTTAGCGAGCTGGTGCGAGAAGGTCCTCATGACGGCGAGGTACATGGCCCTGGCGGCGAGGTCCCGGGCGCCGGTGTCGCTGTCCTCGCACTCGATGAGCAAGTACCAGTACAGGTAGTTGGCCACCACGCAATTGCGGCAGGCGCGCGCGATCAGGAAGCTGGCCAGGCTCAGCCGCTCCTCGGAAGGGTCTGCCGACTCGCTGGGGACAGACTCAACTATCACTGCGGAGACCAAGCCATTGGTGGTGACCAAGCCATCGATTGGTCCGACGACTTCATCAAGCTTGTGGACAAAACTTGGACGAGACTGGCACAACACCAAAAGGAATGGAACATGAGGAAGCCGCCCTAGGATGGGTGAAATGAAAAGGCTCGCAAAGAAGAATATAGTTGCTGTAATACAGGAAGCGCTTGTATATGGGGCTTGACCATATTGGCTCGACGTGGCAATGGGTAACCATAGGAAGATCTTCGGGGTAGTGTAGCGCTCGGAGACCAGCTAGTCCGCTTTGCATATGTTGAAACTTGTATATATAGTCAGCCATGATTATTATTTCAATATCGCGATGTAGGATCGCCTGTTGTAGCGCGGTTGTGCTTTGGATATTGTTGTGGATCGTAAAGCGCCATCTAGTAGCATTGTTGTGAGTTTTTGCTTGCTTAAATGTGGAGTAGCCACAACAGCTTGTTATACTGAGTTACTTGTTATATTGAAAAAAAAAAATGTTTTTTAAAAAAGATTTTTTCTAATAAAGGGCCAAAACGTTCCCCTGTAATATGCATATATGCATCTTTTGGAGATTCGCAGATGTGACAACATACTGCTGTTAGAGAATGCTATGTGTATCTGACCGTATTATCCGGATCAGACTGGATTTGATCGGATTATCTGGATCAAACTGAATTTGATCGGATTATCCGGATCAGACTGGATCTGTGCGAATAGGCACTAACTCACCTATATTCGTCATTGGCATCCAGAGCAGCGCTGCTGACAGCGCTTTCGGTGACAGCGGTGGACTCTTCCACAGCGGCGTCCGAGTGTCTGCTGGTCGTGGATGACGTCATCTCACTCGCTGTCAGCACTGTAACACACTTCGATGGTTAATTGATTGTTTTAAGTCAGTTTTTAACGTTTCCAATCGATCGTGACATGTTTTCTTTTTACTATAATATTATAAATGTGAAAGTTTGCGACTCCTTCGCGCTACGACGAAGAACCGATTTGGCTGAAATTTGGAATGGAGACAGTTCATACTTGAGACTTATCAAATCAAATTCATCAAGTCATCAAGTCAGTTGCCACAGTAGAATGCGAGCAGCGATCCTGTGGCTTCCCTAAAACGCGAGGACGGGCCTGTTGGGTTTTAGTGGGTATTTTGGCAGTGCCAACGTGTGGGACTCCACATACCCGCCCGTTGTCACAGATGGGCGGGATGCGTAAAGGCATTTCCCAACGTTAAAAAAAAGGTGTTCTGAGTTTGGATAAATCTGAATTTCCCGCACGTGGAAGCGTACCTGAAGTGGACAGTAAGCTGGCCTGGCTGCCCCGGTGGCCGCTCTGCAGCAGCTTGCCCTCCGAGTCGGAGTACACCGCCACCTCTTTGCCACATATCCTCGCGTACTCTGGATATACAATCATTAATCATCAGCAACATTTTGATTTGTTTTTGAGGAGGGGTGACGACTGACGTTTGACGAATTTTTAAATCAAAACACAGAATAATGATTATTTCGACTGTTCCGTAGAACAAAGTCTCATCTGCTAAATTCATAAATTGAGATTTGAGCCTTACAAGTTTTAGTTTTAAGGCTCAAATTTCAAGTTGTGAATTTAGCAGATGTGACTTTGTTCTACGGAACAGTCGATTTGCTGTCAATCGTCTCACACCGGTCTAGAATTGACTGTGAATTTTATTAAAGAACGTCACGCCCATTTCCACAAACGACTTGGACTTTTCGATCTAAAAATAAAGACTTGCTATGTAAAAAACTCTAAAATTCTTATTTTTTATATTTTTGGCGAGCAAACGTGCAGGCGGGTCACCTGATTTTAAGTGATTACCGCCGCCTATGAACATTTGTAGTGCCTGAGGCACCACCAATGCGTTGCCAGCTTTTTTAGAAATTTGTCGATCCGCTTCTTGAATAAACCCGTTGTAATTCTTACAGTGTTCTTCGGCCTCATTTCCAGAAATGAAAATTGAAACATTAAGTGTTTGGTGGTGCGGGGTCAGTTGGAGGGGAAATACAGTTAGGGGGCGTTCCCCTACTCACATTATAGATTTGGTTAAAGTTTGGTTAAACTGACGTCACATTATCCAAACAACCACGACCCTTCAATAGTGACAGACTGAGAAGAAGCTAAAGCGTGTGTGTTTTTTCCTTCCGCTTTTTTCTTTTTTCTCAATTTTTTTTTGCGATTTTTTTGTAAATTAAATTGAAACTAGTACCTAATTTAAAACATACTGTCCACTTATATCTATATTCTATACAGTTAATAATAATATCATTTTGTGTATAAGCCTGTTGTACAACTAAGGGTAAAAACATGCCAAAGATGCCTCACTGCGATACCTCGCGGTCGCGGTTTAGCTCGCTACCGATGCCTCGCTGTACCGCGATGTATCGTATTGAGGTATCCTTCGGCATGTTCGCGCTCGTTTGTTTGCATACATTTGTTTTAAATGGAGGTGACATCGAGGTAGCGAGCTAAACCGCGACCGCGAGATATCGCAGTGAGGCATCTTTGGCATGTTTTTACCCTAAGACTGTGACGTTGTTCGTGAACCCGAATAAATAAATAAATAAATAAGGAAAAGGGTAACTAGAACTCACCATCATGTATTTCCACGTAGTCTTCGTACTTCAGAGCTTGCACCAGCTGCAGCAGGTACAGAAGCAAGTCCTCGTCGGGAGCTTGCTTCAGCCGAGATATTGCGTACCTGGATCATTTTTTTTTTCGATGAAAAGACAGTCCTTGACAGTGTTCTCACCTGATGGTAAATGACGATGCAGTGTAAGGTGGTAGCGGGCTAACTTGGAAGGGGTATGGCAGTGTACATTCAACCCATACCTCTAATCTGTTTCTACACACCATCGTGCCGGAACGCTAAATCGCTTGGCGGCACGTCTTTGGCGGTAGGGTGGTAACTAGCCACGGCCAAAGCCTCCCACCAGACCAGACCAGAAACAATTCAGAAATTATATCCCAAATTATTATTATTTTATTAATAGCATACAAACATGTAAGATAAAATAAATTCTAGATTTATTCAACTGCTTTATTTTTTTTGCAGTCATATTAAATTATACTAATCGGTAATAATTATTAATTATCTATACATACAAATAAAGTTGAAGTGTCTGTTTGTAATATCAGAATAACAGCTTTTTACTAAATGCAAACGTAAGTAAAGACGGTACTTTAACAAAAAAAACAATTTTATTTTTTTCTGTCTATCTGTTTGTTTTTTGGCACTAAACTCGGGAACGGCTGGACCTATTTTGACGGGACTTTCACTAGTAGATAGCTGATTTTACCGGGCGTACATTTTTACGGGCATAACATTTTTTAACCAACTGTCAAAAAAGGAAGACAAGGAGTTGTGTTTTTCTACCTATGTATATCGTTTCCTTGATTTCTAATCGATACAAAAACTTTACAAGATGCTCCCATAAAAACTTCAGGTTCCAACTCCTCAATTTTGATGCTGCAGAGGTTCCGCCCACCTAAACTGTGGGGATTTAGGAACTGTCGATTGTGAATTGAAGAAGCTGAAAAAGTCGCGGGCGTCCGCTAGTTATGATATAATCCAGAAAATGAAGTCATTTTAGCATTCACTTAATGTCAGCTTGTTCATTAGAATACTAACAAGGCTGATAAGTAGGTATTATAATTAAAGATATAATTAATAATTTTCGTCTGATTTGAAACGAAATACATTTAATGTTTATTGACTAGCGGACTCCCGCGACTTCGTCCGCGTGTTCAATTCACAATCACAGTTCCTAAATCCCCACAGTTTAGGAGGGCAGTACCCCTGCAGCATCAGGATTAAAGAGTTGAAACCCGAAATTTTTTATGAGACCATCTCACAAAGTTTTTGTATCGATTAAAAAAAAGATTCATGCAAATCGGTTTAGAAATCAAGGAAATTTCGATATACATAGGTAGAAAAACACAACTCCTTGTCTTTCTTTTTCGACAGTCGGTTAAAAAGGAGCCTTTTACTGCTGATAACATCAGCGGTACGGTAGATAACCAGTGAAAGTCCCGTCAAAATCGGTCCAGCCGTTCCTGAGATTAGCGGCAACAAACAAACAGACAGAAAAAATAATTTTTTAATTTGTTTTTTGTTAATTTGATTTGATTAGATGCTTTTGTCAAATAGGAGATATTAAATTTTCAACGATATGTACTTCACACTAATCACATCACACTATCACACTATCACATCACATCACATCACACTAATATTATATCACACTAATATTATAAAGCCGAAAGTTTGTATGTGTGTGTGTGTGTGTGTGTGTGTATGTTTGTTACTCTTTCACGCAAAAACTACTCGACCGATTTGGCTGAAATTTAAAATGGAGATAGATTATACCTTGGATTAAAACATAGGCTACTTTTTATCCCGGAAAATCAAAGAGTTCCCGCGGGATTTTAAAAACTAAATTCACGCGGACGAAGTCGCGGGCATCGTCTAGTAAAAAATAAAAATGAAATAAATAAATAAATTGCGGGTAGTTTCACTAACTTCCTGACGGCGGGGTGCGTGAACTTGGGCGTCAGCAGCTCCAGCGCGTCTTCCACGTCCATCGGCGCCCACTGCTTCATCATGGCCAACGCCTGCCGCACCTCGCCTGCCACATCCCACCAGTGGGGTTAGTATGAGAGAAATAGAAATAGAAATATTTTTTATTCAAATAAACTTTTACAAGCACTTTTGAATCGTCAATGAATCTACCACTGGTTCGGAATGCCTTTCCTGCCGAGAAGAGCCAGCAAGAAACTCGGCGGTTACTCTTTTCAAAAAAATCAAAATTTTACAATTGTTATTGAAACTATGCTATGTATTCAGTGCTTCCACGATGAATTTTCCTGAGTACAATACAAGTAAAAATAAATACAATACAAATACAAATAAATACAATTCAATACATGTTAACACAGGCAGGCAAAAGCAGACCCATTCCCGTTGGTGGCACCCGTTCACGAGCATGACGCATGATCCAGCCATTGCTTCGCTCAACCATATTTGAGGGAACGTAACAACCCGCAAAAACCCGAAAATACGATTGATGGTAGTCCTATACTATGACATTAGCATCAAAGTAAAATGAACCTTAACGGTATTGATTTAAAGTCACAAATTCAGTACAACCGATTTTAGTTTGGAGCATATCCGTATACGTAAATGTATAAGAATGCATGCACGACATTGAGCTCTAATTCAATGCGGTTAAGTTTCATTTTACTTTGATGCTAATGTCATAGTATACGAATTCCATCAATCGTGTTTTATCTCATACCAACCCCACAGGTTAGTCAGGTTCAGGAGCCTCAATAGCCCAACGGTTAAAACCGCGGACTGAAAACTGAAAGGTCGCAGGTTCGAACCCTAACCTTTGCACTATTGTCGTGCCCGCTACTAGCACAAGATTTCCGTTTATTTGGAGAGGATAGGAGGATATTATTCGTTCTTTATTCAAAAAAAGTTCAGTTGCTTAAGGTAGATAGTTTTTTAACAGATTTCAAAAAACCGGGCTAGTTCGAGGTGAACCCGCACACAAAGTGTTCCGTACTAATTGTAGAAAATTTAATACCAGCTACTCGTATTTATTAAGATCGAGCAATAACAAATATACATTTATTTACTTACCCGGTCTATTCCAATTAACACAAGCCAGGAATTTGGTCAGCGCCCGGCGATGTGTTGACAAGTAGAATCTACAATAACAATGAAAATTAGTAGCAATCTAGCAAATAAATAAATTTTTCACCTCACTATAGCTCCATACAGGCGCCTTTGCTATCTAAAACCAGTGAGCAAAAGTCATTGTTGTTCACTCGGTGAGAAAAACAACACAAACAAAAACGACATTTGCTCACTGGTTTTAAACAGCAAAGGCGCTCTTTTTGAACTATTTATTTATTTATACTGTACATTATAATCTTAAAAACTAACTATTACTACTACTAGTGAGGTGAAAAGTTGTAAGTATCACACGATAGCAAAGTTTTTGTTTCTTGTGCCTTTGAATCCTTCACTACACTCAGGATTCTACCTCAGAATTCGCCCGCTCGGGGTTCAAACTAGGCGCTCGCAACAAAAATGAACTTTGCTATCTTGTTGAACAAAATATAACTATTCTGGTTCCTAACGGTGAAAACTGCCCGCCTAAGCTTTGGGGATTTAGGAACTGCCGACTCTATATTACAGGCATTGTTAAGGTCATATTTGTCTAAGTAAAATCAGTACCAAAATTTTGTACTAGAGGGCGTTGTATACTTTTGCCTCGCGCTCGCCGCCTTGTACGGTTAAATAGATATACTAGCTATTGAATTCAATAAAGGTGTATCTATACGAGTTCCAGCCGTCTGTATTGTTTGTCCGCCACCAAACATGTGACATAGTGAGTGATTAGGTATCAAGTCGGTACGCAGTGCGCTCGCGGCCACGTACCGGTACTTCCAAATGAGGTCCTGGTCGTCAGCACAGATGGCGTGCAGCGCGGCGGGCGCGGCCAGCAGCGCCGCCAGCTGGTCGCGCTCAGCCGCGGATGGCTTGGCGTCGCGCCCCGGCACGGCGCAGCGCAGCGAGCGCGCCAGCCGATGCTGCTTGCTCTCTACCAGGTTCTCCTGGTGACCGATAAAATTACCAGATTCACCAGATTCTAGAATCTCTTCGTATTATTATCTCAATAAAATCCATATTATTATGTTATGTATTTTATAAAAGGTATCTGCCTAAAAGATCTATCAACGCACTCACTGGACGGATCGGGCCGAATATTTTTTCTTAGTGTAATTGAATAGGAATTTTGGACTACTGAAAAATTATAGCTATAATTTCGAAACTATGAGTTTAAAAAATTAATTCTTTCAGTAGTTTACATTATGAATTCATTTGACGAATCATTATTTCAAATGATCAAAAACGGATTCTGTACAATTTCATATGTCAGCTTTCTACATTTAACAGAAATATCACCTGTAATATTTCGTAGTCCGGCACGGTGACGATCTCTGCCTGCGCTCTGAACTGGTACATCTCGTCGCCGTCGTGCTCGTAGTACACTACCGCGTGCTGTAACAATATTAATATTAAATACATATATGAAAAAAAAAATGTTGTGTGTATTCGTATACCCTGTGTGTATTGTGTGTGACCTTGTCAATTGATTGTACACTTTCCTTACAATAAAAATGATCCTCTTAATCCTATTTCCTACTTAATTTTTTTATATTATAAAGGCGAAAGTTTGGATGTATGTTTGTTATTCAATCACGTCGCAACGACTGAACCGATTTGGCTGGGCACAGAGATAGATTGTAGTCTGAAATAATACATAGGCTTATTTTTATCCCGGAAATAAGAGAGTTCCCGCGCGTGAATAAAAAACCTTAATCCACGCGAACGAAGTCGCGGACATCATCTAGTTTATAATTAAAAAATAAAACATCACAACAGGATGATGTTGTGTGACGAACGATGTGATGTTTCCAACGAGAAAATAAAGCAAAACACCCACGACCCTAAGTTGCCCTTAACTATGTAGGAAGTTACTGCTCCGATCGATAATAATATAATTGATTGATTGCTCATTGCTCATTTAATGCAAGAAAACCATATATTAAAATTGGCCTAGTCGTTTTTCAGAAAAATTGTAAAAAATCCAAAAAACACAACTAGCGTCAGAAGCATTTACGTTTGTGTCTTTTTTCCTTTACGAGTAAATATTTAAAGATATTTTTCACCTCACTAGCTCAAAAAGGGCGCCTTTGCTATCTAAAACCACTGAGCAAAAGTCGTTTTTGCTCACTTGGGAAAAAGTATTGTCTCAAGAAAAGTTTTACACTTTTTCCCACTCAGTGAGCAAAAACGAATTTTTCTCACTGGTTTTAGACAACAAAGGCGCTGTTTTTGAACCATTTATTTATTTATTATGTACATTATAATCTTAAAAACTAACTATACTATCTACAAGTGAGGTGAAAAGTTATATGTATCACACGATAGCAAAGTTTTTGTTTCTTGTGCCTTTGAATCCTTCGCCCGCTCGGGTACAAACTAGGCACTCGCAACAAAAATGAACTTTGCTATCTTGTTGAACAAATAACTATTATGACTCACATCAATGCCGTCAATCTGAACGGTGGGAAACTCAATCATCAGATACATGTAATTCGAACTCCTCTTCTCTTTCTCATTGATCATTTCTATCTCTCGGAAAGTCAGCCTGTCTAGCCAGTCTACCTGAAAATATACAACTCTTATATACTCAGTAGGTAGGTACTCAATGGGAAATGAGACTATTGGCTGTTGTTTGACTTTGGCTAGTAACCCCAAGTTTTAGATGTAGAAATTAATAATAAGTAGACGTTTAAGTTAAAATAATATTACTTATTAGCCCACAGGCTAGATGGTAGTATAAAATAAAGCCGCCGTTACATAATGGTGCTTTATGGTAGAAAAAAAATATCTATACAAATAAATAAAATTGAAGCGTCTGTTTGTAATATCAAAAGAACAGCTTTTTACTAACTGCATACATACGAAAGTAAATACGGTATTTATGACAAGAAAACAATTACTACCTCTATATATCGATATCTCCGTGATTTAACCGATCTGCGTGAATCTTTTTTTAATCGAAACAAAAACTTTGCAAGATGCTCCCATAAAAATTTCGGGTTCCAACTCTTCAATCCTGATGCTGCAGGGCTCCTATACTGTGGGGATTTAGGAACTGTCGATTATGAATAGTTATTATAGGTAAAGACTAAATCGTTGAATTCCAGGACCCAACTCCTCAATCCTGATGCTGCAGGGTTTCTGCCCATCTAAACTGGGGATTTAGGAACGCGGACGAAGTCGCGGGCGTCCGCTAGTCTAATATAAAAAAAGGCTCGGGGTTCACTCACTTTGGGTATGTGTCCGTTCCTGTGCTTCTTGGCGAGCTTGGCCAGCCGCTGCATCTGCTCCTTGCCCGTGTCGGGCGCCTTGCCCGGCGTGCCCGCGCCGCCCTCCGCGCCCGGCCACACGCGCAGGTCGAACATGCCCTTGGTCACAACACACTGCCACTTACGAAACATGCCCGCGACGCAGACCAGCCATTTCACGTAAAATGGCGTCTTGGAGGATGAGTTTCCCATGTTTGGCCATTTATGTATTAATTTATAGATCTCGACTTATCGGCTTATCTTTGGTGAGCAATAGATTCAATAGAACAATAGTGTGTCGGCGCTGTAAGGCACGCCATTCGTATACTGTGAAGAGTTGTGCGCTTTCACATTTTTAACCGACGAATAAAATAATGTACTGACAGCTTTTTGTATTGGCAATCTGTTATATCGTCTTTATTCGTCAGTTAAAGTTTACTTAACACAGTAAAATGGGCTCGAAAGAAACATAATTTTAACCTAACTTAGCCATGTCGTTATTTATAAACAAGTACTTGAACTATGGGCACTGGGTGGGCATTGTTAACTGCGCACTACTGGCAAACTTGTTTTTTAACACGCACACACAAAATACAACATAAAAGGAAAAACAATACATCATTTAATAGGCCAACTGTTCCGTAACACACACACACAAGATCACTGAGTCACTGACTCAATATCTCAAACAGCCATAATATAACTACCCCACTTTTTTATATGATATGTACATATGTATATGCTAATGACAACTCGTAAACAGAACTATATCTCAAGAAGTAATGTACTGAATAGACGCATTCATTGATGATTAATTATTTTTTTGCGACCTCATGAACTGACGGTATGTTAATAAGAATAAGCTAGCAAATGCCCGCGATTTCGTCTGCGTGATCTATTTATTTAGTTCCAAAAACTTATCTATAAACTTAACATATGAAGGACGTGTACGACGACAGCTTAACTCAAAATAACAGAATCAAGAGTAAATAGACATTTTCTAGGCAAGCGCGCTCCAACTGAGCAGACTTCATTAAATATTTCAAAATTTGATAAATTAGTTAATTTTGCAATAAATATTAAATAATAAAAAAAAAATTAAGAGGTCCCTGTACAAGAAACGTGATTTTTTCGCCTTTTTTTTCCTCGACCTTAACAATCGCTTTTACGATGGTACGGAACATTTCGTGTGCGAGTCCAATTCGCACTTGGCCGATTTTTTTCTACTCTAACTATCTCATAATCGGTGTATTATGTTTTAGCTATACCCACATTCGATTCCAAACTAAACATCTTATGCAAATAATATGTTAAACAGGTAATTTTGAATGTGAATTTAGGATCGAAGTTTACGATCAGATTTCTAAACCGGCTTAAGATTAGTTTATTTATTTATCCAACACCGATTTTGTATATATGTGGCATGCAGACTGATAAAATTTTTTTAAGTGGTATTTGGGTTTTGACAATCATACATTGATAATGATTAATGATATTATATGTGTGTATTAGGTTTTGGGTGGAATTTTCAAACGCTGTGAACCATGTACTTCATTATTTAAGCAAAATACCAAGTTTCATGGATATAACTTGAAAAATGACATGCACAGAATACTTAATAGAACCTAAAGGTAAAGAAGATTCACTCCTCAAAATGATTTAAATATATTTATTTATAGCGATTCTTGTTACCACAAAATAAAGTGCAATTCAGGTTGACACAGGGCTACTTAGCTACCGTCTTATTCATCTAGACTTTTCTCTTTTTCGATCACGTAACTCTTATCCCTTCGCACTCTCTGAATTTAGGCCCTTCGAAGAGGTAAGCCCTGTACTTGTAGCTCTGCAGTTCACTGTGGAGTGTGCCAGGCCTGTTTATGGTTTTGTAAGTACCTAAAGATGTTCGGGTTCGATTCCCGCAGGTGTAAAAAATCTCAATTTTAAATGGGTCTAGTCTAAAGGGAGGTTTCGGCCATGGATAACATCGGCGGGAACACTTTGATTTTCCTGGATAAAAGTAGCCTACATGTCACTTTCCTGGGCCTCAATTTTTTTTATTAGATGACTAGATAGTCCTTGACTGCGATCTCACCTGATGGTAAGTGACGCTGCTGTCTAAGATGGTAGCAGTATGGCAGTGTACATTCAACCTATACCTCTAATCGGTTTCTACTCGCAATTGTTCCTGAATGCTAAATCGCTTAGCAGCACATCTTTGCCTTTGGGGTAGTAACTAGCCACGGCCAAAGCCTCCAACAAGACCAGACTAGCAACCTTTCAGAAATTATAAATTTCGAATTTGTCCCTGACGGGATTTGAAGGCGGAACTTTAAGATGACAGCATTCCCCACTTCGGAGGTTATCAAAACTAGTGTTCCTTACCTGCCTCAACATGCCGTGTTTACCAAACAGGGATATAGTGGTGCCTCCCACCACCATCAGCTTGCCCGGGCCTGCACAGTCGTAGATTGTCATCGCCAGGATTGCATTCCGGGGCAGGTCACTATAGTATACAGGTAGGGTCACCCATTCATTCCAACTGAAAATAAAATTGTTTTTAGCTTTTGACCGGAACAATCTGCTTTGTTCTTTAATTTGTAAAACCCCAAAACACATCTGCTCATAGTCTGCAGATTCATCGCATGATTAACACAGAAAAAAAAAAATTGTAAGCCCTCATTTGTTTTTCAAACAGTCACTATCATTTAATCCTTGGAAAATGAAGAAAGATTTCAAACAGATTTTTTTATAGACAGAATTCAGTCCTTATTTTTTTAAATAAAAGCTAGTAATTATCTAAAAAAAACTTCCTAAATACTAGTAGTGATGTCAGTGTCGGTGATAACTATCACTGGTTCATCATTTCCTATTACATGGTATAAGGAATATATTACATTGTAGACCATAAACTACTGTTTACTTAATGTAACTACTTAATGTAACTCACTTCCATCGATTAGTAAAGGACTTGTAAGATGTGGTGACAGGCAACGCCAGAGGTACTCCATCGCAGAGCACCTGGCATGTCACATACAAGTCAGAGCAGCCTTCCTGGTAGAGCCCTGAAAACTTGAGCATCGGGTCAGATAGTAACTTGTCATATTCTGGCTTTGATCTCTTTCCTTCTAGGGTGCCACTGAAATATCGAATGGTCTATTAAGATATGTGTAAGAAGTATTTATATGCATGGAGTGAATTACTCCCACAGCACAGTGAAGTTGATAAACTCCATGCATTAATAAACTACTTAAATGGCAAGCAATATAGAATTAATTCTGCACATACGCCCTATCACCCTATTTTATAATCCTTAATAAGAAAAATGATTAAAGAAATTGGTGAACACTTAGTTATTAAGGATAAATGGATATTAACAAAAATAGCTGATACCTTTCACACTGAAGCAAAGGAAATTGCACAAAAGAATAATCGCAACAACGAATTGCTTTTGGTGAAGGTGCATTATGTGAAAAACTGCATTGTCAATCAAAGAAAATGTACTTACATTTTTATTTCTAATTTATGATCTAAAGATGAACTGTACACATAGTAAAATTTATCATCAATTTCGTTCATTTTATTACTGTTTTGTTACACTATGTACACACTACAGACACAGGTACTTAATTTATTCCCAGTATATTCTATAAAAAAAAATTAAAAGCAGGTTTTTTATTGAGAAACAATAAAATTATTTTTGACTCAAATACTTTAGTTTGAAATCACATTTCACAATCAATGAAGTGTCAACTGTCAACACAAAAAATAGTACCATAATAAAAGTGACGTTTATTTTCGCCGTTGCGAAAGCTGACAGACGCAAGCAATGTTACCTACTACTATTCTGTTTTTCTAACCTTTTTTTTGGTCAATGTCAAATGTTTTTATTTATAGCTAAACTAATTTAATTACTATACAAATCATGCTCGCGTGGAATGGTGTCAAGAAGAGGCTGCATTTCCGCGCTGGACAGCCAGGCTGATCCGTTGTGCAAAAAATGTTTGTTTTCTAACCTGTGTTTCTAATTAAAATACCTTGTTTAACTTTAACACTAACCGAGCTTTGAATCTTTGAAAATTCCTCTTTCTTATTTAAGCCTCTATATGCTAAAACACTTTTATGTTCAGGCTATTCTGTATGAACTATTAAAACTTATAATAGAAAAAAAAAATTAAATAAGTATTCACGTTAAATATTCCAAAATAATTTCTAAAATAGTCGGAATTTCTTAGTTCTTGTAACCCTAAAACCACAAC
Source organism: Hipparchia sbordonii (assembly GCA_038048805.1). NCBI lineage: Eukaryota > Metazoa > Arthropoda > Insecta > Lepidoptera > Nymphalidae > Hipparchia > Hipparchia sbordonii. Next base: position 1,060,428 of record CM076112.1, read on the forward strand.
AAAAATGTCCAACTAGCCAAATGTCAAACAATCTGTGATGTCAAATGTCAAAACAATACGAATATACAAGATACAAATCAAAAGTTACGAGACTCCTGAAAGTGAAAACTTATATATATTTTCTTGTTTACTTAATCAATAATTAACACAGGGTTTTAAATATTAACACCTATAAATTACATAAAGTAAGTATAGTTCCTTATTAATTTCTTTCAATGTATCAAACATAACTTTTAGGTTATAATTATTGATATTATTTACGTGTTTTTTGCTGGTTTTTTGTAATCTAAAATATATTTCATAGGTATTTCAAAACTATTTATCTGAAATGGTGCAGACATTGAAGAAAACTACATACAAGGCCATTTCAGGTCTTCATTGTCAACCAAAGACCAAGCCATTCTGTCAAGCGATTTAGCGTTCCTGTACGATGCCTGTCAAATCAGATTAGCGGAATGGGTTTTGTAAAAACTGCCATACCTGTTTCAGGCTAGCTTGTTTCCATGTTAAACTGCCATGTCACTTACCCGTCAGGTGGTAGTCAAAGGTTGGTAAGGTTAAAAATGAAAAATAAATTTGTTTGTTCCAGTATGACAAAACTTCTAGAATGGATCTCGGTCACATCAGCCGTCTTCGCAGTGTGGTATTCCCTTGTAGGAGGTTATGTAAAACACAAATTAATTGAAGAGAATATGACCCTTGTCCTAGTATCACCCATAATATTTGTCATACTCTTTGGCCTTTATGCTGTTACTGTGGTACTGTACAGAGTATTTACATTCAATAATTGTGAGGATGCTGCAAAGGAGCTACAAGCAGAGATTATAGAGGCAAAGAAAGACTTGCATGAGAAGGGTTTGCAGTGGTAGGCATTCCAATTAACTTGTAATAGTTTAAGAGGCTGTGGAAAATTTTGAAGAGGTGCTTGACCAAACCATGGGAACCACGGAAGTCATCACCATGTTGAAATCGCCGACGATGCTTGAAAATTTCCCTCCGCCTCTCAAATCAATTATTTAAATGTAAGAGCTATTCCATATAAGTATTTATTTTTTTATTTAATAAAGATTTTTATTCTGTATATTTTTACGTGTAATGATTATCCTGCCTTACTTTATGGACTTATTCTTCAAGATTTTTTTTGCAAGGTTTTCTCATGAGGTTATAAATATGTTAACTTCACTATCATACATATATATACAATATACATAATACATATATATTATTATATCTTTACATAGAATGATATATATCAAATAATATCCAATATAATAAGTATGAAAATTAGTTAGCCCACATTTAATTGCAATGCTTTTGTTGTTTCTTTAAATAAATAGTAAAATAAAACCACAATATTTTTGAGACTAAGATTTATTTGAGCTAAATATTTATTTTGCACTTTCGTACCTATTTATAGATACAATAATTTAAAAAATACCATGTATAATATCTTCACACTGTTCATTCAAGATCAAAATTAACGCATTTTTATTCATCTCTTATTTTAAGTAAGGTACATTATGGTTTCATATTAAAACTGGCCGCACATTGGCTGACGCGAGCGCATACAGCCACACGAGCAACTGCCTCATACTCTAGTCTAGTACATATAATATTTCATTAAACATGAGAAAGCAAAGAGCATTCTTTCAAAAAGGGGATAAGATAAACGCAGAACAACCCACCATTTCACCCAGCATTTAATATTCATATGCATGAAGCGTTCATCGGATGACGTCGCTGCGTTGAGCGACCAAGTGCACAAGCTACTGCTTATTGAATTCCCTCGAAAAATAAAATACAAGATTTGATTGAGGCTTTGTCAACGCAAATCAGCATATAGCGCGTAGTGTGTCAATTCTGTAAAAGCTCTATAAATCATTGCTAGTCTCAATCGTGATGATTGGCTGAATTTATCGCGTCTTTTCTGCAACAATAGCATTTAAGCCTATAGAGATTGAGTATCGCCCAAGCAGAGGCGATTACAATCGTTACATTGTAGCAATGATTTTTACAGAATCTTACCACAGCAAGGAGGAATCAAAAAATTTTTGTTACAGAGATAAAATAACCAATGTGCGAACAGCCTTACACATTTAGGGTGTACGGCGGTGAACCGCACCAAGTTCTCTGAATAAAAATTAAAAACAAATATTGTATTATGTATATGTCTAAAACATGAAAAATAAAACTGAAATAAATGTTTTTCTATAAGCTTTTTAAGTTTGCGTAAATATATTTTTTATTATTTATTATTAATAAATAATTTATTTCTTATCTATCTGATGCCCGGAACTTCTCACGAATGGATTAAGTTTTTTAAGATTTTTTTAATAAAGAATATTAGCCAATGCCAATGATAACGCTATGCACTATAAATTGTCGTACCCACTCCTAGTGGATACGACAATAGTGCAACGGCTGGGAATCGAACCTGCGACCTTTCAGTTTTCAGTCCGCACCTTTAACCGTTGGGCTATTGAGGCTTTAAATTCCTTAGAAACTTATTAATTTCCTGTTGCAAAAACAAGCTATGCCCGACAAGATTCAGTGGTTAGGCCGTGAAAATGTATTATCCAATATCCTCTATATTTTTTGTTTTTATGTGGGAACTATTAATATTGCTGGTATAAGAAGTATTCTCTTGTATAATCCTTTACCTTCCTGTAAGAGTTACATCAATTTCGGTTCAGCCGTTCCGAAGCTAAGACTGAATGAAACAGATAAAAATTTTAAAAACGTGATGTTTGGTGTGAGCTACTTGTCGTCGACATCGTAGACAGACACTTCTTTTTCAATTATTTATATATAGATAGAAAATAGCTGCTTACTATCACATAATATACATCTGATGAAAATCGATTATTTGATATGTACCTAATGTAGCCACATATTTTATGAAGTATGAAAGTGACGACGTATTCTTATTGTCAAAGCTACATTGACTATGATATGACAATGACGTCATACTGAACTATTTCAGTGTTCTTTATTTATTTTATAAGTAATACAGTTTTATTCCTCATATAACATTGTATTACATAATAAACATATGAAAATAATGTGGGAATGAACTGAAGCGTAAAATTAAGTTTTATATTTTATTTATTCAAATTATGTATCTCTACGTCGCTCTATATTAAATCTCTAATAGCCATACTTATTATATTACATGCTAATAGCTGATGATATGAAGATGAGCACCAGGGACGGTCCCATTATACCTTATATCGCACCTTAAGAATTAAAGTGCAAATTCAAAAATTGCAATCTGTGGACAATGAGCAAAAAGAATCCAAAAAAGTATATTGTAGAGTTTTAAATGTATCTCTACAGGCTATAAATTTGTTTTCAGTTGTTTGTGTTACATTCCACTAGAATAATTTATAAGTTAGGTTACGATGTGACTGGCGTGTCCATGTCAGACGAAAGTCTCCTAAAACTTGAGATAATAAAAAAAATGTATCTCCGCCGTGTTTTATTAGAAAAAGAAGCTTTTGTGCAGATTTTTTTGTATCGATCTTTTATATATGGATTGGTAATATTATATTTAAACTAACATTCTAAAGTTGCGATATATTTGCTTATTTTAATAAAATATTCAGGATAGAAATGTTGATTTTTTTATCGATAGGTACAGATAATATATTGAATTATATAGTGATTCGTCTTTACAAAGACCTCCCCACATATTTTGGCATAATATAATGGGAATACCGCCCTGAGTGCTTCGTCGTGAAGCCATCACTAAAAGATATGACAAAGAATGCAATTTAAAGCTACAATTTCAAAGTGCCTATCTACATGATTCATAAAGACTTGAAATTATTACCAAAACGCACTATTGTAAGCTACCGAGGGCGGTTTTAACTATTGAATTCTAAATTCCCAGTGCCAGTTTTTGTTTTCGCTCATCACATGCATTTGGCTGTAAAATTCACCCGCGGTTACAGTAGTGCGTGCTGACCCTTATATTATAATTTTATTTGGTATACATTATGTTGATATCTACTTTCTACTTATTAATATCACTGACATATACCTATTTTAATATTATGAACGACAAACGCAAAACAGAATAATTACTTGAAAAGTGTGATTACATTTTGAAGGGCTGTGTAAGGCACACAGATTTTATACTAATTAATAATGTTTTTAATTAAAAATTGAGTATGAAATGACGGCACAAATCTGCAGGGAATAAGTGGAGATAACAGATCGAGATCGAACTGTTTGGTACTATTATATAATATTAATATGTTACATAATTATATAATATTACTATTATATAATATTAATATGTAATGCAGATTCCTGCTGAGTGCGCGGGTGTGCATTCGTGCACGTTCTGTACCTCATTTTCATTATCAATTTTACGTAAAATATTTTATATATTTTTATGGTCCACGTTTTACTCGCATTTCTCTAATTTTCTGCCTTCGCTATAATTTATATTTATAGGTAGTTTTACGTCATCGGCCATTATGCGTTGTCGGTTTAAGTTTTGAACTTATTGAAACTAGGCGACATAATATATTCTGCGAAATAGTTACAAAGAAATATTACGAAAAAGGGGAACTCTTTGTAATATTTCTTCATCACCTTTATCCCTTTAACCTACAGCATAGGTACGAGTGTTATGGACCACATTATATAAATATATCACTGAAATGGTAAATTGTATATTATAAGAATTAATATTTGTAATAGTACGTTTATCTCACGAAGTTACGGGCGCTTTAGTTGTGGTTACGTCGTGTACATGCACATTGCGTAAGTGTGTGTGCCTGTCAGGAGCCTAGGTGGGAGCGGTCAGGCGTGAGCAAGCTCTCGCTCCCACTTATACACATATGACGGACACACACACACAACCATGAGCCGCGTACCCTCGTGAATTGAAAGAACTATACTAATGTTTTAAACGCTCAATTTAAATTCAGTATCTTATTGGTAACAGTTAGCTTCATTATAGCTAACTGTAGTCACGCGTCAGGAAAGTTGAAAAGTAGGCGGGTATTAGGTACACCCGGACTAGTTAGGTATTCATTTACGCCCCGCACTGTTTCAGGATTATGTTAAAATTGACTATTGCACTGTTTCAACTTTTGTGACGCTATATACAGGCCTATTCCGAATGGGTACGTAATTAACTCATCCATCATGGCGATGCCATGCTCATTTAGACGCACATCTATACTAATATATAAAGCTGAAGAGTTTGTTTGTTTGAACGCGCTAATCTCAGGAACTACTGGTTCGAATTGAAAAATTCTTTTTGTGTTGGATAGTCCATTTATCGAGGAAGGCTATAAAATATCACGCTGCGACCAATAGGAGCGAAGCATTAGTGAAAAATGTTGCAAAAACGGGGAAACTATCCATATTTAAAATAATATATTCTTTTAAAAACTTAATCGCGATCATAATAACAAAAATTGATGCGGACGAAGTCGCGCGCAACAACTAGTATGCAATAAAGAGTCAACCCACACAACTTATCAGTTGAAAAGTTAACTTTATTCCTTTACATTAAGTATGTATTTAATTTGACAAAGGTTTGTGGGTTGAAACGTTATTGCGTATGTGCGTCCATTTAGGTTGATCATCAAAGATTACTATCCTATAACAAATTAGGCGTTTTACATTTATTTTTTGAACACTTTCCGTAGCAGTAAATTGGAATAGGCCTACTGTACTAGGTATATGTTAAGTTTCTACCGGACACGACACATAAACTTGTTAACTAATCAGAAAAAGAAAACAACAAACACCATACTAATCGTTTACATAAAATTGGTCCGAAGGATTTTTTTTGTCACTAATTATATTTATTATCGGTGCAAAAAATACCATATTATTAAATCTAAATATTAATTATTAAAAATATTAAATTAAATACAGCCATGTGACAGTCCTTTTTATTCTATCTAGTGCATTTTATAATATCATTTTTATTATACGATATTTTTTTACTATTACTGTTTATACTAAATTTTTCTTAATGTAAACTGTTAGTATTTCACTAATTAATTATTTTTAGAAATTAAACAAACCATTACTTAATATTTAGATAAAATATACTTAATTATTTTGGGTAAAATTTTAAAGTAATCTTGAATGTTTAATTAGAAGTAAAAGTGTATTTAGTAGAAAATAAAATCTTTGTCTATTTTTCTACACATACACGCTCGACTCTTAGAAATAAAAATTAACTTACCTACTTATGTTTAAAGTACTTAGGTAGGCAGCTACAATAAAGGTCTGCTATGTTTGGATCTCAAGAATTGGAATAAAAATGTTGCGTGACAATCTTTTCCAGTATAATCTAGGGTCTGTTCAAAAAGAGAATTGTCGTGGGATTGGAGAGCGCTGCTGTGCTTAAGGCTGTAGTCTCCTAAAAACCCAAATTTTTGCAAAATTATCAGCAAGGAAAGATTTTTTTCTCTTCTATTAAAAGAGAGATAAATGAAAAACATTTTACGTTAATTTGTAATTTTGTAAAAGATTTTAATTTATTCTCAAATTCTCTACAATAATCAAATCTTTTTGGCAAAAAACTTTATTTTTAACTTTATTTTTTTATTTAGCGCGCATTAAAAAAATAGCCAAACTAGTGAAATAAAGAGCTGTAGTTCATTGTTTGGCCACGATGGTTATCTTTTTGGACAGACTCTACCCAGCTTTGCTATAGAGTTCAATTATAATACCGGGAGGTACAGTGTGACGAACGCAATCATTTCTAATAAAATTGTCAGCAAGAATATAATACTACCGTGCAACGCTGCTGACGGTTCCATAGGTCAATTGGTGGATGATTGCGATAGTCACCCTATAGTCGCTATCAAATATTGTTGCTAGGCCTCCTGGCTGCATATTTTATAGAAACTTCCAAATCCAACCTTCATAAAATACGACTAGATTTTAAAGCTTTAAAACTAAACTCTAAAGAGGGTAATTTATAAAAAAAATCTATTCGATGACAAGTATCAGTTAAAAACAGTGAGACAGAGAGGTAAACTGGTGTTTATTTTGGCATTTGATTAATTAGAGAAAATCGATAGCGGACAATTGAATAATCACGATAATAATATTTACCTACCCGCATTTAATCCTTAATCGTTTCACACTTAACAAAACTCATTAACATTAATAATTAATGTCTCAATTTTAACCCAAACGTACGGTAAATTTTTTACTTTACATATGACGTACCTAACTTATAGATAAAACTTATATTTTTGCATCCATCTATGTGAGCAGAAGTACCATAAATCTCTGATTTCTTAAAACAATACTTGGTTTCAAAGGCTATGGAAAAATGTCAGCATTCTCAGATAATATTACTCCTATTTAATATCCATTACCCTAGAATTGGCTCATACTGCAATATATAGTATCGTACAAGTCGCGCTAAGATGAAAGATTTGTCAGTAGCCACAGACTGTATTCTTAACCAATCTTCATCGTGCCAATTCTTTACCCATTTAAGGAGTAGGGCAGTGTGTTGGCCAACTTCGTGAAACCATTTACTAAAGCTATGTAGACAGTAGGACATAGTTTCTTAGATGCCACCAATCTCTTCCACCCACTACACATTCGATAGATATCAAGAATTTGCTTTATTTTCATTTGAATCTATAAGTTCTTATTTAACCCCGCGTGAAGATTTCATGTCGATAATTTTGCTAGCAAGGTAGATGAAGCCAATTACACATAAAATCCCTATTTTTACCCATTGTCTGTTAGGCGCACGGGACTGTCAAGTTCCTCTAGAAACGCGTGTAATTCGGGAGCCGGATTTGACAGATGATATCCCTATCCATTTAGGCGCATGGCAGTGTGCGCGCCATGTTCTCACACCATTCTCGCGACGGCCACAGCTATTAAGGAGATGCCCACTTTCAGTCGTAAGGATGGCTCCACCTGCGTGGCTGAGGAGTTGCCGGCCAGGATCAGGGCCCTGAGCCGTTGTCTCTCGCGGTACCGCGTGTCCTCGCCCGGCGGGTCGAGGCATTCGAACTCGCAGCAACGCTCGCCAACTCGGAAGTTTTTGCAAAACTGAAAACAAATTGTGAAATTTTAGCGAAAATAACAAAGCATAACAAAAGTGTCCAATCATCATCTGCTGGGTGAATTAGCCGCGGTGAATTAAGTCTACGACTTTCATGATAATATTAAAAGAAAAGGTAATATTTTGCTGTAATCCACCAAACCAGAAAATGTCTGTATGGCAACACGTGCCGGACGCGCCACACGTAGCGCTACACAAACTTCCTCAGAACATTCGACATAGGTACCTTATGTACGTTTCGCTCAGACACCACATTGTAACAAGACACAGCAGCATTGTGGAGTCAACATCTCCTGACAGCCGAGAGTTTTAGTTCCTATTATCCCAATTATCTACCTATTATAGATGTCTTTAGAAACCTATTATTGGCTGTCACGAAATCTCTAATCAAGATTTTCAAGTTTAGGAGTAGGTACTACATATGCGAAAATTCCGGTCCCGAAAAAAGGTCCGGGTTCGGTAGAATTAAATTCATACAAATATGTCACTGGAAATCACATCGTTATCTAGATCTGATGGGCCATATCGTACGTGAAACTCATGTTAACATGTGATATTCGCGTTATGTAATACAATAGTTTCGCTCATGTATGCAGTATGTCAAGTCGCATGACCTAGAAGCTGAATTTTGCATATATTTCTTTAGTGACATGAAGCAAAACAAAATTTTTTGCTTCGAGGGACTGGATTATCATGCGGTCTTAAGACGAGGTTCTGGAGGAATTTTAGGTATTTGAGGGGGTGCGCCAGAGGTGAGCGCGCGGTATTAGTCCCGCTCACCGCGGGGGGAATGTAGCGCGAGCGCGAAATATTAACTTGATACCGGCAAGAAATGACTCAGTCCGGCTGACAAAACTATATTAGGTCTGTACTGTAACTTATTTTCGTCACTCATATTGTAACTTATATGACTCGGTTAGTATGGCTACAGTTTATTTTCAGAGAGTACAGGTTCGATTCCTAGCCAGTAATGTAACATTGTTTTTTTAATTTCCTTATTCATTTTTAGCCTTTTTTTACCATAGTATGTATTTCAATATTACTTACATTTTTTTAAGTACATAATTTGAATAAATAGTGTTTTAAGTTAGGTGTTGTATTTTTTAATTTATTACCTAATTTTTTAATCTATATTCTATATATTGATATATTGATATATTACTAGTTGATGCCCGTGGCTTCGCTCGCGTGGATTAGTTTTTAAAATGAATCCCTATTTCCCTTGTCGAAACATCACGCTTGAACGGCTGGACCGATTTTGATGGGACTTTCACTGGCAGATAGCTGATGGTAGGAGTAATATAGGCTACTTTTTTAACCGATTTTCAAAAAAGGAGTTATGTTTTTACCTATGTACCTACTATATCAATATCTCCGTGATTTCTAAACCGATTTTAACGGGACTTTCACTGGTAGATAGCTGATATCATCGGGCATAGTATAGGCTACTTTTTTAACCGACTTTTGAAAAAGGAGAAGAAGGAGTTTTGTTTTTCTACTTCTGTATATCGATATCTCCGTGATTTCTTAACCGATTTGCGTGAATCTTTTTTTAATTGAAACAAAAACCATGCAAGATTTAAAATTAATTAATTAATATCCTTTATTTTTTTTGACGACGTCCCTGGCGCAGTGGTGAGCGCTGTGGTCTTATAACTGGGAGGTCTCGGGTTCGATTCCCGGCGGGGGCAATTTAGGAATTTATAATTTCTAAATTGTCTCTGGTCTGGTCTGGTGGGAGGCTTTGGCCGTGGCTAATTACCACCCTACCTTCAAAGACGTGCCGCCAAGCGATATAGCGTTCCGGCACGATGGCGTGTAGAAACCGACTAGGGTTATGGGTTGAATTTACACTGCTATACCCCTTCCAAGTTAGCCCGCTACCATCTTAGACTGCATCGTCACTTACCATCAGGTGAGATCGCAGTCAAGGGCTATCTTGTTATCGAATAAAAAATAAATAAAATGTTCTAATAAATATTTTTCTTACATGTTGTATTTTTTCGCTATTGAGGTGAACAGTTGTAAGTATCACACGATAGCAGTTTTTGCTTCTTGTGCCTTTGAATCCCTCACTACTCTTATGATTCTAACTTAGAATCCTTCTCTCGCTCGGGATTCAAACTAGGCACTCGCAACAAAAAAACTTTGCTATCTTGTTGAACAAATAACTATTTCGGGCAAACTATCAATTTTAGAGAAAATTTTTATTTCGTCCCATAGTGCCGCCGCCGCACTATGGGACGAAATAATATAAACCGTCTCATAAATGGTTGGGACGAATGTTATGATTCCAAAGATTTTTCCATGGATTAATATTCTCAGATAATAGGACCTTTATGAATAATGTTGAAAAATAAAAATATTTTAGTTCTAGGTATATAAAATTACTAGTAGGGCGCGTGGGTGCGCGGCTCGCTAAAGCGAACCGCGTGTTTTCTGTTCCCCAAGTAGATCTTCGGATCTTGATCATCTTTTTCAAAAACCACTATTTCATCTTGTACATTTTCTAAGATAGACATCGACGAAATTTGTATGGCCACCATCTTGAATCCGCCATTTTGGTAGTTTTTTTCAGCTCATTGCCAATTGGATAAGGTTTCGAGTGATTTTTGTTTGGGCACCCTCAACCTATCTTCAATACCCTGACCGTGCTCCTCACCCGTCTGCGAAATCCTCAATCATTAACTCTCTCCATATTTTTCATACAAATGAATTTTTATCTTCTATACGAAACCATCAGTTTGGAAAAGAAACCTTATCTTAGTCTTGCATATATTTTGTATGAAAAAAATAAATTCCGCCATTTTGAATTTTTTTCTATTCATTAAGTAGACTTTCGAGTACTGATCATCTTTTTCTAAAAAAACCACTCTTCCACTTTTATACTCTCCAAGATAGGCACCGACGAAATTTATATGACCGCCATCTTGAATCCACCATTTTGGATTTTTTTTAGCTCCTTGCCAATTGGATGAGGTTTCGAGTGACTTTTGTTCGAGAACCCTCCACCTATCTTCAAACCCTGGCCGTGCTCCTCACCCGTCTCAGAAATCCTCAACCATCAGCTCTCTCCGTATTTTTTCTCCAAATGAATTTTTGTCCTCTCTACGAAACCATCAGAAATTTTGAAAAAGAGCCACATAAAGTCTTGCATTTATTTTGTATGGAAAAAATAAATTCCGCCATCTTGAATTTTTTTTCTATTCATCAAATAGACCTTTGGGTCTTGATCATCTTTTTCCAAGCAACCACTCTTCCACCATTTATAGTCTCCGAGATAGACACCGACGAAGTTTGTATGGTCGCCATCTTGAATCCACCATTTTGGAGTTTTTTTTCGGCTCTTTGCCAATTGGATGAGGTTTCGAGTGACATTTGGTTGAACACCCCCCCACCTATCTTCAATATCCTGGCCGTGCTCCTCACCCGTCTGCGAAATCCTTAATCATCAGCTATCTCCATATTTTTGTTCCGAATGAATTTTTGCCCTCTATACGAAACCATGAGTAAAAAAAAATTTTTCCATACAAAATTTATAGGAGAGGTGATCAATGAGTCAGTGAATCAGCACGAGTAGCTATATATATATTAACTAGTAGGGTGCGTGGGTGCGCAGCTCGCTAAAGCGAACCGCGGTTTTTCTGTCCACCAAGTAGACCTTCGGGTCTTGATCATCTTTTTCCAAGGAACTACTCTTCCATCTTTCATAGTCTCTGAGATGTACATCGACGAAATTTGTATGAGCGCACCTTGCATCCGCCATTTTGGTATTTTTTTTAGCTTATTGCCAATTGGATGAGGTTTCGAGTGATTTTTGTTTGGGCACCCTCAACCTATCTTCAATACCCTGACCGTGCTCCTCACCCGTCTCCGAAATCCTCAATCATCAGCTCCCTCCATATTTTTCATCCAAATTAATTTTTGTCCTCTATGCGAAACCATCAGCGGAAAGGAACGTATCAAAGTCTTGCATATATTTTGTATATAAAAAAAAAATCCGCCATCTTGAATTTTTTTCTATTCATCACGTAGACTAATGGGAACTGATTATCTTTATCAAAGAAACCAGTCTTCCATCTTTTATAGTCTCCGAGATAGACACTGACGAAATTTGTATGGCCATCATCTTGAATCCTCCATTTTGGATTTTTTTTCAGCTCCCTGCCAATTAGATGAGGTTTCGAGTGACTTTTGTTTGAACACTCCTCACCTATCTTCGATACCCCGGCCGTGTTCCTCACCCGTCTCCGAAATCCTCAACCATCAGCTCTCTCCATATTTTTCCTCCAAACGAATTTTTGTCCTATCCTATTTTTCTTCTTTGTCTCTATACGAAACCATCAAAAATTTTGAAAAGGACCGTATCAAAGTTTTGCATATATTTTGTATGGAAAAAAATTAATTCCGCCATCTTGAATTTTTTTTCTATTCATCACGTAGACTAATGGAAACTGATTATCTTTATCAAAGAAACCAGTCCTCCATCTTTTATAGTCTCCGAGATAGACACTGACGAAATTTGTATGGCCATCATCTTGAATCCTCCATTTTGGATTTTTTTTCAGCTCCCTGCCAATTGGATAAGGTTTCGAGTGACTTTTGTTTGAACACTCCTCACCTATCTTCGATACCCCGGCCGTGCTCCTCACCCGTCTCCGAAATCCTCAACCATCAGCTCTCTCCATATTTTTCCTCCAAACGAATTTTTGTCCTATCCTATTTTTGTCCTTTGTCTCTATACGAAACCATCAAAAATTTTGAAAAGGACCCGTATCAAAGTTTTGCATATATTTTGTATGGAAAAAAATAAATTCCGCCATCTTGAATTTTTTTTCTATTCATCAAATAGACCTTTGGGTCCTGATCATCTTTTTCCAAGCAACCACTCTTCCACCATTTATAGTCTCCGAGATAGACACCGACGAAGTTTGTATGGTCACCATCTTGAATCCGCCATTTTGGAGTTTTTTTTCGGCTCTTTGCCAATTGGATGAGGTTTCGAGTGACATTTGGTAGAACACCCCCCCCACCTATCTTCCATATCCTGGCCGTGCTCCTCACCCGTCTGCGAAATCCTCAATCATCAGCTATCTCCATATTTTTGTTCCGAATGAATTTTTGCCCTCTATACGAAACCATGAGTAAAAAAAAATTTTCCATACAAAATTTTACAGGAAAGGTGATCAATGAGTCAATCAGTCAGTCAGTGAATCAGTGAATCAGCACGAATAGCTATATATATAGTAACTAGTAGAGCGCGTGGGTGCGCGGCCCGCTGCAGTGGACCGCGGTTTTTCTGCTCTTAGACTTTCAGGGCTTGATCATTTTCTACTAAAAAACCACTCTTCGATTTTTTATTCTTTGTCAAATAGGCACCGACGAAATTTATATGGCCGCCGTCTTGATTCCGCTATTTTGGTTTTTTTTTAGCTCCCTGCCAATTGGATGAGGTTTCGCGTGATTTTTGTTTGAGCAACCTCCACCTATCTTCAATACCCTGACCGTTCTCCTCACCCGTCTTCGAAATCCTGAATCATCAGCTTCTTCCATATTTTTTCTAAGAATGAATTTTTGTCCTCTATTTGAAATCATCGGTAATTCTGAAAAAGAACCCTAACAGTCTTGCATATATTTTGTATATGAAAAAAATTAATTCCGCCATCTTGAATTTTTTTCTATTCATCAAGTAGACCTTCAAGTACTGATCATCTTTTTCCAAGAAACCACTCTTCCATCTTTTATAGTCTCCGAGATAGGCACTGACGAAATTTGTATGGCCGCCATCTTGAATTTGCCATTTTGGAGTTTTTGTTCGGCTCTCTGCCAATTGGATGAGGTTTCGAGTGACATTTGGTTGAACACCCCCTACCTATCTTCGGTACCCTGGCCGGTGCTCCTCAACCGTCTCCGAAATCCTCAATCATCAGCTCTCTCAATATTTTTCCTCCGAATGAATTTTTGTCCTCTACACGAAACCATGGGTGAAAAAAATTTTTTATTATGTAAATAAGATCATTCTTATTATTTAACTAGTACTTATTTTTAATGAAATAACTAAAATGACAATAATTATTAATAATGAAATAATTTTAAGTATTATAATTAAATTTTTAGTACTTATGGAAAATTAAATAATTTGATTTTTGACATGCTCTCACAAAATAAATATTATCTTTAAAATACTGGCGTTTCATTTTTCTAGTAGCTTATACATTCAATAATACGTGTACAAATTTTCAAATCAAAATGTCAAGAAACAAAAAAGTTATTGATTTTTGAGACGGTTTATATGATTTCGTCCCATAGTGCGCCGTCGCCGCACCGCTGCCCGCAAGATTCGGAGCAAAGGCTTTACTCACTCTTGCAATGTTGATGGTTCCTCAGAATTGAGCTTCAAACGTTTTTTCCGACTGAAAATTATTATAATTAATTTTGAAAAAAAAAAAAATACTATTGTCCTAAAAAAATGCGCTTAGAAAATGCAAAACAAACACGGTAGAAGAACCGAACCCGTAACTTCTAGCTATCAACTCTCTCCTACACTGACTATTACACCACTGGGGTATTACACCATTATTATTAGATACTTACCTTCTTCTTCGTCAACCCATAGACGTCTACTGCTGAACAAAGGTCTCTTACGTGGACTTCCACAGATCTCGTTCTTGCGCCGCCTGAATCCAGCGGCTCCATGCGACTCGTTTGATGTCGTCGGTCCACCTAGTGGGGGATCTGCCAACATTGAGCTTCCCTGTGTGAGGTCGCTAGTCCAGCACCTTGGAACCCCAACGACCTTCAGCTCTTCGAACTATGTGCCCCGCCCATTTCCACTTTAGTTTCGCGACTCGCAGAGCTATGTCGGTAACTTGGTTCTCCTACGGATCTCCTCATTTCTGATTTGATCTCGCAGGTAATTTGAAAAAACGTAATAATTGTGAAGAAATTACGTAAGTTACCAAGTAATTGAAAATTGATGATGAAATTGATATTTCATGATCCCTTACATAATGCAATACCTTTACAAAATATTGAGAAAATTAAAAATAGGTAGAGACGTACTTTACAATTTCCATCATCTGCTTTTGATATTTTTTATATAGTGAATTCTTGGATTTTGCTTTTCTTTAGGACCCATTTTCAAAATTAGCCTCTACTACCTAGTACTTATTTATTTAAAACTTCATTTTATGAATTATTTATTTACAATTGACTATAAACAAACTTATAACTAGGTAAACTCTATTTAACTTCACTAAAATATACAAAATAGTCTTCAACATAAAACAAAAACAATTTTACTTATTATAATTAATTTTGAAAAAAAAAAAAACACTTGTCCTAAAAAAAACATAAAACCTTTTTTTAGAAAATGCAAAATGAACGTAGTTGAGATTGGAACCCGTAATTTCTAATTATCAAATCGCGACCAAACTAACTGAGCCAAATTTCTATTAGAAAGAATGACGAAAATAAGGTACATTATAGTAAAGTTTGATTAGCCGATTTACGTCACATTTACGTACTGTACGATAAAATTAAAAATAGGTAGGTAGACACTTATAACTATCACCATCTGCTTTTGTTGTTTTTATTTTGTTCATTTTCTTTTTCGGACCCATTTTCAAAATTTCTACTACTTAGTACTTATTTATTTACAACTATATTATGGTTTATTTATTAACAATATATTGTATACAAACTTATAACTAGGTACACTCTATTTGACTTCACTAAAATATACAAAATACTCTTCAACATAAAGCAAAAACAATTTTCAATTATTATATTTCGCGATGTTATTTGATAGCCGAGCGAGAGCAGCGCAGCGCAGGTCCAGCTAGCAGCACGCCTCAGCGATCACTGTCTAATTGAGTACGAGTGACAAAGAAGCCACTACTGGGAATAAAACGGCCAAGACACAAATTGTGATAAAAAAAGATTAAATTATAATAGTCGCTGTAAAAAAAATCTAAAACTGCCATTTTTTGTAGTAAAATATGACAAATAAATTGTACTTACATTTTACAAAAATTAATGTATGGTAACTGAGAAAAATGGGAATTCATGTATTTGCAGAGGCAACTTTGCAATTTTTTTCTATTGAAAAAAGTTTACGTCATTGTGTTTTGGAAACAGGCATCAGGCCAAAAATATGATCAATTGTAACTCCCTTTTTTTTCATAGTATTATGACCAATAGATTTTGAATAAAACGATCTTCTTTCGGCTCTATTTAGCTGATCAGAGAACCTTAAGAGCCTAGTGAAGAGCGGCAACTTCCAAGTAATAAACTAGATGTCGCTACGCGAAGCTAAGCTCACGCTTAAGAAGATTCGGGTTTTGCCCCAGCGACATAAATGAGAATCTGTCACAAATCATTAGGTATGTTAGCTAAAAAGTTTGGTACATAAAAACTTTACCGAACGGAAAAACTTTATTCGAGCGAGTAACGCAAGTTATAAGAAAATCTAATTTCCTTTTTCTTTTCTTCTTCCACACCCGCTGGAATACATCGATGCAAGGATGTTTGTTGGATGCATCCAGTGCCGGCTTTACTTATGGTGCAGGGTGTGCAACGTCACGGGCGCAGGGTTTTAGGGGGCGCCGCGCCAAGCCGCGCTTGCTTGCTTCCCGACATCATTTAAAATTGCACCATTTTTTGCACCTGAATATCCTTTCACTGATGAAAATATAACTGTAAGTCAAACGGTATTCCTGTAGTGTAAGTATTCCATTTTGGCCGCGCGTCTACCTACTAGAGGGCGCCAAGATATAGATTGCACACGGGCGCTACATGGGCTAGAGCCGCCTCTGGATGCAACACTCACATAAGGCGGGTCGCAGTAGATGGCCTTGCACCACATGGGCTCGGCGTGGTAGCACACGCAGATGGAGCACACGCCGGGGCCCGGCACGTACAGCAGCCCGTGCGGCACGGACTTGCCCTCCCAGTCGATGCAGTCTTCCTCCACGCCCGCTGGAATACAACAGGTTACTTCTTTAAAGCTACGTAGATACAGGGTGCCAATACGGACCTTACTAAGCTGTCCGTCCGTCTATCAGCGAGCTGTATCTCATTAACCATAATGGTAGATAACTATTTGAAATTTTCACAGAATGTGTATATTTTTTGCTTCTATAAGAAAGGCTTCCATAGGAAACGCAATTTTTTCGGCGTTTTTTGCTCGAACTTAACTATCGCTGTTACGATGGCCGGAACTCTTCATGAGCGATGCGAGTTCAACTTACATCTAGCTGATTTTTTAAGTAATTTTCAGCTAACCAAACTGTTCGGTTACGACGAAAGGGGTGAGGTGTAAGAGGACATCAGTCGCTATAGCACACCTCACAGTTCACACGCTTCACAAATAAAAGTAGGTAGGTACCTAGGTACTCTGTGCACGCCTCACTATACGACGCAAGTCAGATTAGGTTTGATCTCATTTTGGGTCTCATGCACCAAACTTTGCCTTAGGAACAACGACAGTTAAAAGTTTTAACCTAACTACAGGCTACTGAAGGCTTTAAATTAAGTCAGCACAGTAAATCCTGATTCGTAGAACAAAACATATTTAGTTACAGCAACATTTTAAGAAAGGAAATTGGCTTAGTAACTTAGCATTTTCACCTAATAATAGGCTACAGGCTTTGTCAGAATGAAAGTACTCAAGTATAAGTACCTAAGTAGAATCCTACTATAATATTATAAACGCGAAAGTTTGTAAGTATGGATGGATGGATGTTTGTTACTCTTTCACGTAAAAACTACTGAACCGATTTGGCATAGAAATAGATTACAGTGTGGAATAACACATAGGCTACTTTTTATCCCGGAAAATAAGAGAGTTCCCGCGGGAATTACAAAACCTTAATCCACGCCAACGAAGTTGCGGGCATGAACTAGTAAAAAAATATTTTCTTAGTTACAACATTTACGTCTGGAAAATCTTAATAAAATCGGGGTAGTCGTAAATTTGACGCAGGCTACACGTCAAGCGGGATCTTGCAGTAGGTAGGTACTCTAAGGGTCTCGACTCTCGCGGGACGGACGCTAAATCCCTACTTATCTTGAAACTCGAATGTATGGCCTTGCATAAGTCTTGTTACGAACATATTTCAACTTCCTATATCACGTTACGCGGTTTATCTCTTTCACTTCGTCGTGGTATATTCTCATATCCCCAACTCTGGAAAGCCAATAGGTAGGGTTATGATTTTAACAGCTGTCTATGTATACAAATATGTATGTATGTGATTACATACGAATCTACTGTACTGAATAAACTACTGAGCCGATTTTGATGAATGAGGTGTCGATCGATTAGTTATTATGGTCTGGGTGACAAGCTACATTTTAAACAAACAAAACCAATATTATGGATGTAGCTGGTAACTAGCCACTGTTGAAACCACCACTGGAAGAAACCCGATTAAACCCAGTAAAACGCATATGTATGTAAGCGCAAATCATACAAAACTTAAAACACGAAACGTTCAGAAACTGCTTTTTCAGAACAGAAACTTTTCAGAATGAAATATGTAACTAGTTTTTTTTTTTCATACAACTTTAGTTACGTCTAAAAACAAGTGCATTTAAAAAGCGTCGCGTATTCAGCCTAAAAGCCTCGAATTCATTAGCGCTCGGCACACGAAAAAAAAATTCGGCAAGCACAAAAGCCGTACACACACATGCGAGACGCGTCTCGAGTATCCTGTCTCGAGGACATGAACCGCGTCACCTGTGCATACTAGCCTATGCTGTAGTTTAGCACACCATTGCGACGGTACTGAGGGAAAACTTATTAACTGGCTAAATCTCGAATAAGCTGAAGCTCCTAAAAAGAGCAAATTAATTACCATACAGAAAATGTTTTTTTTCATTCGTTGAAAAGATGATAGTCCTTGACTGCGATCTCATCTGATGGTAAGTGACGATGCCTGATGGTAAGTGGTAGTGGGCTAACTGGAAGGGTTATGGCAGCGTATTGAACCCATAAATCTAATTCTAATCGATTTCTGCACGCCATCGTACAGGAAATTGGTTAGCGATGACCACAGCTATAGTTAGTGAGTTCTAGTTTGAAGAGCATAGAAGATATGAGAGGACATAATATTTAAGTCTTGCATTTGTATTTTGTACCTACTACTGTAAAAAAAAAATATTGAACTATTGAAACTTATTTTCATGATTTATCAAAATAAAAAAAAGGTTTACTTAAATGTAGAGAAAATGGTAAAGTAATTTTACATAAAAACAGTTAGTTATTCAGTTCTACCTCCACGTCGTCGATTATCCTTTATCTCTACACCTGTCCCTTTCTGTCTCGTATTAATTATAATTTCGTCCTTTTCCGTCGTTTTCATGAAAGCCTGCACTCAACGATTATACCGGGGAGGCTTTTTGAGTTTTTCGTCAACTACTAAAATGGAGACGAAAGGTTTTTTGATGCATTGAAACCGTATGCTTACATGTACTTATACTATACCTACCTATATTTTTGTTAAGGTGAATGCTTTAATACACTTGGTAGTCTAGGTATAATACCTAGGTACCTATAATTTTAATGTATTCGAAGTCTGTTCACTTTTACGAATTCGCTTCGAAAGCAATTGTAAAAATTTATTTGAATAAAAATATATTATATTTGAACGAGCGAAGCGAGTTCTCTGAGTCAACTAAGGCGCTTGCCTACTAGACAGAGAAGTGTGTCCGTCTAAATGTCTGTCAGAGCCCTATAACTTCTGAATTACTGAATATTAGAACGTGAAACTTGGTTGAAAATTCAGTTATATCCTGTACTTGAACAACAAATACTAAAATTAGATAAATGTTGTAAAGAAACGAAATTATTTAATTTTAATGCGCCATCTATTAGCATTATTGTGAAGCTAATAGCTTCACTATAATGCTAATAGATGGCGCTGTGTCAGTAAAACAGTTTTATGTCAACTATTATTTTTTTTATTGCGTCTAATGTTAAAAGTTAATTATTACAATATATAATTAAAACTTTTGGGAATTATGGGATATCGCGAGGTCTCAGTTCGGGGCGAACCACTAGTTCTATTTCTTTTTTTAATGACGGAAGTTCGTTCCGTGTTTTTTTTTTTTATTTTATACTTTGTAGTAGCGTTGAAGTCGGTTTTTTCGCTCGACTATTGCGCTTCTAAGAGTTTATAGTTCGATGACGTGACGCAATAACGGCGGAAGACCTCCCACGCTTGTCTAGAGCGGGTATTATCGGATTACATTAGGTACGAGTACTTAGCCGAATTTTTCCCGAAATATTATGCCGGTCTCTCGAGTTTTTTATCTGAAAGGCCATTGTCAAGGGCGGACGAAATCCGAAAGGTCACAAGTTCAAACCGTTTGACCCCTTTGGAATTTTAACTCCCGACGGAAAAAAGGAGGTCTTATTAGTTTGACATGTGTATCTATGTATCTGATCGCTAGCACCTGCCTAACTAATGAACCGATTGTGATTCGGCTTTTTCTGTTTGAAAGTAATCGAGGTGGATCTTCGCTATAATCTATGACTTAGGAACCAGCCATCGGTCCTGCGCCTGAGCTTTCGGTGTCAGATTTCCATCCCGCCAGGCTATGAGAGTGAGGGAATAGAGAGTGCACCTGTGTTTGCGCACACACTTGTGCACTAGGTATTAAATCTCGGGAGAGAGAGCACACTTTACCTATCTAATATCTGGCACCATTATTAAATTTCAATTTTTTTTTTATTCAATAACAAGATAGTCCTTGACTGCGACCTCACCTGATGGTAAGTGATGATGCATTCTAAGATGGTAGCGAACTAACTTGGAAGGGATATGGCAGGGTACATTCAACCCATATACCCCTAATCGGTTTCTACACGCCATCGTGCCGGAACGCTTTTAATCGCTTGGCGGTACGTTGTTGACGGTAGGGTGGTAACTAGCCACGGCTAAAGCCTCCCACCAGACCAGACCAGAGACATTTTATTTATCTGTGTAGATTATATTTCTATCGATCGCCAATTCGCGATGCATTGGGAAACCCTACATTACGAGCATTTCCTTGGGTAATTTTTTAAGGGTGAGTGCACACCGGGAATCCCTATAAGGGCTTAAGGCGTAATGCTCACCGTCTGGTCTGTCGTTTGCAGAAATTCGGTTGAAATTTTACACTCTGTTAGTTCGCTTTCTATTATTCGCGAAGCCATTTAAAGGCGAACGATATTAATTTCAGTTGGAATAAAAAAATACTTTGGTATTACGAGTGTACTACAGTTAATTCAACTAAAATGACAGCCTGACTGTGATTTTTTTTTTTAAATATTTTTAGCGAGCAAACGAGCAGGCGGGTCACCTGATGTTAAGTGATTACCGCTGCCCATGAACATTTGTAGCACCTGAGGCACCACCAATGCGTTGCCGGCTTTTTAGGAATTTGTTGGCCCGCCCCTTGAATAACCCCATGTTGTAATTCAGTGGGAAGTGGGAACACCGTCGCAGGAAGTTGCTTCCACAGTTTCAAAGTACGTAAGTAAGATTTTAAAATAACTGTCGCTCTTGTGGTTATTTGAACGAGAACATAACCCAAAAACATGTTTTGGAAATTTTATTCTGTCGTCGTAAGTGTCGAAATTTCATTCTCTTGGACGAGTCCTTTCAGAAGTATCTGGAAACCCACCGCCACCCACCATTATTATTTCAAAAAATCTCCTACCCTTATGGTATTCTCTCATGCATGTAGATTTCCTCACGATATTGCATCACTGTTAAAGCAAGTTGAGATGGCCAGACATAGCTCATATTTTTTTTTCCCCATTTCTCTTGCATGGGTATTAAAAATAAATTTGAAACGCAGTTTTAAAATAAAAGAGAATTTCTAAGTGAACACTTGGACCCTCATAAATATTTCAAAGTGCAGGCAGTTTAATTTTAAAAACAAGGCATAGGGATTTTGGAAACACATTAAGATTAGAACAAAAAAGGGTCTTTAGAAATTGCAATAGAAGTGCAGACGTTTTAAAAGGAAACATTTAGAATCAGATCATAAATCTAGTTGAAACATTTTGCCTTCACAAAATATTGAAACCAGATGTGTAGATTGACATAGCCGAACCGAGGCGAAGGGCATAGAAAATAAACAAAAAAGCAAGGCGTGACCGTAAAATGACGCTTTCGATAATTGGCCGAAACATTTTGGCGGGAATCTTAAATGGGCGTGACTATAGTAAATGACGCTATCGATAATTGGCCTAAACGTTTTGGCGGAAACCTAAAATGACGAATCAAGTTAAGGCAGTTTACTTTGGTGGGGATTTTCTATTTTTCAGTTTGGAGAAGGGGCGATAAGGACTCGGAAGGGGAGATACACGGGGGGTGCTTTTCGAGAAGGCATTCCGGGTTGAGGGCTCTTCCAGCAGAGTCGACTCCATTCTCCAATAAACTAATCCTAAGATTGTATAAATTTTAACCTATTTTAATAGATCTATACATAAAAGTAGAATCAGTGCAATAGTTTATAATTAAGCTTATAAGCAAGTGTGTGTGCGCAACGAGGCCTGAATATTCCCGGTAATGTACAAATATTCCAATAATTATATTTTGAGATAAGTAAATTCACAGATAAAGGGTTTCCGTAACGTCCGGGTTTAGGCGTTCATTATTGTAAGAAATTAAAATGTATCCAGATATAGTTCTCGATGCTTTGTATGCAGAAGAACAAAGGGATAGGAGGCGTGTGAGAGAGATATCTCGAGACGATGGGTTCTCTATTATGATGTATATCTTATTTCTGACATTTGTTCTATATCTGCTCTTTTTATTAATCAGATTAATGTGGTCAAATCTGAGAGAGTGAAATGTAATAATTTGGCACACATACCACTTGCTTTGGAAGGGGAACATTTATATAAAATATAGTCAGGAAGTTGTGAAAACGAGAATAAAACATAACTTATTATCTGTGAATCTATTTAACGTAATGTATTATGTGTTGTAATTTCTACTAAAACTATAAAATGTCTTGTCTCCCCGATACCACTAGTAGAAAGTGTACATATTCTTTTAAGCATTTAACACCTTTTGTAGCATGTGTGTATATTTTAGTCTAAGATGTCTTAGGTTAGAATGCCACAAGGGTTTTTCATTTGGGTATTTCCGTTTTCCCTTGTCTTAGAATGGCTGCTAGGAACGGAAAACCCGGTTGGTTCTCAAATGACCCCATTTGGAACCAATCTAAATAATCAAACAGTTTCTTTTGAGTAGATTTAATAAAATGGAAAATAAATCTATGAAGTCATAATTATCATCTTTTACTGAACAACCCTAATATTTCTCCTAAGGTATTCAATAATGGAATGTTCTCAAAGGTTCTGTCTACATAAATTGATTTAGTGTTTTATTAGTATTCAGTTGAACCCTAGACTTAACATCTGTAACGTGTGGCGGGCTGAACCGAACAATCCAATAGTGAAATACTATATCCTAAATTGAGTCACGACTCTTCAGTAGGCAGTCAGTTTAGAAAGTGCAGACTAGTGCACTAATTTAGGTCAATAGGCGACATTAAATTACTTAGGGTCAGTTTATTCTATCACGATAGAGAAGTCTGATTTCTTTCATAAACAAAGCAGATAGGTGAACGAGATGGAACAATATTGCAGTCTAAAGAAACTTTGACTTATTTTGTTTTACATAACTAATAGACTAGATTCTAGACTCACTTCGGGTTAGAAGTTAGGTATGAATGAAAACTTTAGAAATCATTCACTATAAATTAAGTCTTCAAATGTACGAGACTCCGAGATACCAGAGCGACCTTCGAGCTACGGGTGTGGGTCAACGGTACTTCCTACAAACAGGTAAGAAATTAGAATCCTTTGTTTATTGTATTTACAAGCTTTTAGGTTGTAGGGTGACCATGATATTACTTCGGAATAGAGGACAAGATAGGGTAATAGGTAGGGTGACCATGATGAAATACTACAGGGATTGAGACACTGAGGCTGATTGAGTATTGGCTAAATTAATATGTTTGACTCAGATGAGTCAAAGTTATTACTAAGTGGTACACGGTCCGATGGCGTTCTTGGCGGCGAATTTCCGGCACAACCAAACACGCCATGTCTTACAGCACGACTCTCGACTTAGATTTGGCCAAATCTATATCAAACTGAACAATGAATACAAATAAGTAAAACCATGGTATTGGGGCGAGCTATAAGCTCAATGAAAAGAATTGTACCAACCCTTCGGGGTGTATGGGAACACCAAAGCGCTTCGCAGCGAAAGAGAGTCGGCTGTGCCCCCATAACAATGATAAAAGGCCGTGGAGCGGCGTAGGGTTTCCCCCGTGCTGGAGGGAATTCGGTCAGAACGACGGCCTAAAACAGGCGAATTCGTACACTGTACCAGCTAATCATTCATTCTACTCGTATCTTAAACTTAAATTGATAATTTAATTCTCTAGGATTTTCCTGGTTTTCTGAAGGTTGGAGAATGCATAACATAATTCTTTTGAAGTTTGTTCATAATTAATCCGCGACAGCTAAAGTAGAATGATTTGGTAGCCTACTTTGTCCACCGGACGAAATGAACTAACCCGCAGGGTGCTTAGTACATAACAGTGTTCATGCCAGAAGCCAATATGTCTCTCGATCCTGAGGTGTTTTACCTATAATTAGAATATTCTTCTTTACTCAATCAATCCACTAGATATCACTAGACGATCCAGCTGCGTACCATCACAGAATTTTGGTGCCGTGACCAGGATTATAATCCTGGAAAATCTTGAAAGCCTGGGAATTTTGATGCCGGAGGTGACCAGGGGTCTATGTACGTATTCGAAATAACGATACGACTAGATCTATATTAATAATCCATATTAGAAAAAAAAATACACAACGTAGAAACTTGTGATTGGGTATAGGAGAAATATTTAGGTGAAACAATGAAAAGGGAGAAGGGAGACAAGACACACTGTGCATGTTATTATTATATTGTACATTAAATTATATGTTGTGCACTTATTTTATTTAGTGTATAGGAGAAGCAGAAATAAGCAGTATGTTTTATAAATGTAAAATTTACAGGATTCTAGGAGGAGATTGCAGTGAACGGAGCATTACACTTGCTTATTTCTTAGACTTAATTGTTTATCTTTGCTTTATCTTGCGATTTATTTTGTTGAACCGAGAGATCCCACAATAGAACGGGCCAAACCCCATTGTCATTTCACATCTGGTTTTAAAATTGTGCCATTATTACGTGTTTCGTTAGACGGCTCGCAAAGGCGACTTAGTAAACAAGTAATATAACATCTGGCGGACTTGAGCGATTATTAGTTAGAAAGTAGTTAGGAACAGCGTTTTAAAGCGAATTGTTTAAAGATGCCGGCAGGTAAAAAGGAACGGAATACAAAGCGGGTAGCAACGGGTCGATTAGATAAAGGTGCGGTAGAAACAAACGAACAAACGGGAACTGTAGGTAACTCGACGTTAGAGTTGATTCTACAAAAAATCAACGAATTCGATGGAAAGTTGCAACAATTGAGTTCAAAAGTGAATTCATTGCCAAATGAAAGCGCGAGTGTTACGTCACACGAGTCGGTTGGAGTAAGCAATGAAAGTAGTAGTGATGGACCAGGGCCTAGAGTTGGGTCTGCGGGATCTAGTGTATCTCCTTCTGAGACTCGGAACGTTTATGTAGTACAGCCTTCGGTTACCAAGCCGAATTTCGATGGAAAACCATTTACAAACCCTATTGCATTTTTAAAGCGATTAAAAAAGTATATTAGAGCGGTAAATGGGTCGGATCGGGAGATCGATATAGCGTTAGGATGTATAACGGGACACGCACGTCAGGTCATGGAGTTATACTCGAAGGACTGGGCTACGTTTGCCGATTTTGAGACCGATTTTAGACGAACTTATTGGACCGAGCAGATCCAAGAGTCTGTGAGGTATAGGTTGATTAATGCGATATATTCGAGCGATTCTGGAATGACGATGTCCGAACATTTTGCTGTACAGGTAGAATCGATGCAATCATTAACTATTGCGTTTAGCGAAAGTGACTTAGTAAATTCTATTATGCGGCATTATGCGATAGATATTCAGCGGTTGTGGTTTACTAGGACTGGGGAAGTTAACATCATGAACGGGGCAAAGTTTCTAAGAAGTATAGAGCAAAATATTGTTGAAAAGCCGAGAGGAATTGCGAGAGAGGTAGTAGGTAATAATTTTAGAGGTAGGCGTTACGACAGGCCATCGTTAGCGCGGCCTATTGTCGCGGCCATTTCAGCGAATAAGTGGAATACTAGAGGTAACACGACCCGAGGACGGGGTTATCGCCAGAGTAGGTCAGGTTACAGGCCAAACGTTAACAGACCAGCGTTTTCTGGGGCTGAGCGAGCTAGACCGGCTATTACTTTTGTAAAGGAGGGCGAAAACTCTGCTTTGTCGAAAGAAGGAGGGGGAGAGGGACCTTCAAAAAACTAGGTATCCCCACACAAGCGAGGTACAATAATCTAGAATTGTGTAGAACGGGGAAAGTAGAGACCTCGAAACGCGGAAGGCCGAACGTGGCTTATGATATTTTAATTAGCAAAGGATGGAGACCGGGTCAGAGCTTGGGCATTGGCGATAAAGGTCTTAAACGATTAATAAAGGGCGGAAAGGTTAGCGACGAAAGTAGCTGTCAGGTTGAAGCTAGAAGCATAGGAATCTTATTGGAAAATCAGTTTAACAACGTAGTAGAATGTGGCGAGATAGGTATTGAGTGTGAGCTGTGTGTAAGGAGAGGAATAAACGTATACACAATGTACCATGAACTTGATGAGTCGATTGACGAAGGAATTGATTATTCCTTACCTAAGTTACCTGAAGTGAGTGTAAGCTTGTATGGGAGGAGTATAAATGCACTTATCGACACGGGAAGTCAGATTAGCGGAATAACTAAGGAATTATACGAATCTATTCTAATTGGAAATAATACTTTGTCAGAAATCGCCATCCCAGCGATTCAAATACAAGGGGCATTCGGTTCACGTAGCGAAAGTACAAATAGGATGTTATTAATAGAGTTCAAATTAGGGAGTACATTAGTTGAAGCACCAGTACTAATTATGCGACGGTTACCTAGGTCGTTGATACTCGGATATGATTGGTTAGAACGAGTAAAGGGAGTAGTAAATTGCGGCAGTGAACGGACACTGACCATAGAGCACTTAGGGTCAAGTCTTGCGTAAGACTGAACTCGGATTGTAAGGTCGAAAGGTTAGGGGGAGAGACGAATGCCGCCACAATTAATTCGATATTGAATCAAGGTACTAGGTCCGAGGAACGTAGCTTATCTAGTAAGGATTCGAATGGCGAGGACAGAAAGGGGTATTGTTTGAATGATTCAAATTTAAGTAGGGAACAAAAGGAAATGTTGTTACCTGTGTTGAATAAGCATTGTAAGGTGTTTACAGATAGATTAGGATTGACTAACAGGTACGAGCACGTCATTGAGTTAGTCGATGAGATTCCTTTTATAAAGCATAGTTATCCAGTGCCTTTAGCGTATAGAGATCAGGTTAAAGAAGAATTAGAGGAGTTAGAGAGGTTAGGTGTGATCAGGCAGGAAGCAACGCCGTACTGTAGCCCACTCACATTTACTAAGAAACGAGATGGGTCAATAAGGCTCTTGTTAGACGCGCGCGAACTTAATAAGAAAATGGTGGGAGATGCGGGGTCACCGCCACTCACATCGGAAATTTTACAATCCTTTCATGGAGTGAATTACATTAGCTTAATTGATCTGAATAATGCTTACTTTCAAATACCTTTGAGTCAGGATTCTAGAAAATATACGGGTTTTTCTTTTATGGGGAGAACATATACTTATAATGTTTTACCTCAAGGACTAAAGACATCTGTCGCGGGATTTTCAAGGGCAATGGATTCTATATTAAAAGAAGTGCGTGGGTTCTGCGTTAACTATTTAGATGACATTGTCATATTTACCACAGGAGACATAAGATTACACTTGGAACATTTAGACCAAGTGCTAGACAGATTAGAAACAGCAGGCTTAACGGGAAGGCTAGGAAAGTGTCGTTTTCTGTGCGTAGAAGTAAAACTGCTAGGACACATAGTAAATACGAAAGGCGTACGGATGGATCCAGAACGAGTAGAGGCTATATTAGAGTTTCCCGTCCCTCGAACAATAAAACAATTACGAGGATTTTTGGGATTAATAAATTATTTCAGAAGGTTTATCTCGAAGTATAGCGAAGAGGTTAGGCCACTCTGCGATCTATTAAAACAAAATACAAAATGGTCATGGACACATGAGGTAAATGAATGTTTTGAAAAGGTCAAGAGATTATTTGTAGACACATTACTTCTCATACATCCTAATCCGAAAGAGATTTATTACCTACAAACCGATAGCAGTAATTTAGGAGTCTCGGGGTATGTTTATCAATTGAACGAAGTAGGTGAAGAGCAGATAATAGGATTTTGTAGTAAAGCGTTGACTGAGGCGGAGCGTAAGTGGACAGTCACAGAACAAGAGTTGTGGGCTATCATATTTAGCTTGTCGAAGTTTGAAACGTATTTGAGGGGGGCACGGTTAGTGATTAGGACCGATCATAAAAGTTTGATATTCTTACAGACATGTAAATTGTTGAGCGCACGAATGATACGTTGGGTACATTACATAGGACAATTTGATTATACGGTCGAGCATGTAAAAGGGAAATTAAACACAGTAGCTGACGTATTATCCCGACATATAAAAAGGACAACTGACGTATTGAATAACAAGTCTGTGGGGCCTGAGATGAATTTATTCAAGACATCGCTAGGACAGGTAGTACAAGCGAGATGGAAAGAGATAGGTAGTCTACAAGAACGGGACAAGGTCGCTAGTGAAATAATTAAACGTATGAAAATATCAGGTACATCTGAATCAAAGTATTATGTGATTAAGGAGGGGGTCCTTTATAGGTCAGACATAAATAGGGATACCTTGAGACTATATGTTCCCGAGGTTTTACAAAGGAGTTTGATCGTTAGCATACATGAAGAAATAGGTCATTTCGGACGCTACAAGGTTTATGCGCTGATGAAACGTCGTTACTATTTCTCGAATATGTCTCGCGTGATAAGTCGTGTTGTAAGGGCTTGCGGGGAGTGTCAAATGTCAAAGCACGCGTTAGAAAAGCACACGGGGCCGATCAAAACTGTGATAGCGACAGATATAGGAGAACGGGTCTTTTGCGATATTTATGGACCTTTACCGGCGGGACGTTTCGGATTCAAATACATATTTGTAATGCAGGACTCTTATAGTAAACTGATCAGGTTATATCCATTACGTCAGGCAAGCGGAAAGGCTACACTCACATGTGTGAAGAAGTTTCACAAACAAGTTGAGATTAAGACCTTATGTTCAGACAGAGGCGCGAATTTTACATCGAAGGTTTTCGAGTTAGGTGTACGTCAATTAGGTATCAAATTGACGCACACATCTGTTAGGAATCCGCGACCAAATTCGACAGAGAGGGTTAACAAGGAATTAGGTAGACTATTCAGAACATACTGCGAGAAATCTCATAGGTCTTGGGCAGATTTATTGCCGGACATAGAAGATTGTTACAACCAGGTGGTACATACCACAACAGGTTATACACCGAATGAGCTAGTTTGGGGAAAGCGGACCATACTATCAACTGATTTCGGCAAAGACATAGCGAAAGGAACCGATATACAAGGAGAAACGTTAGAACAGATTAGACGACAGGCGCGTCGGAACATAACAAAGGCGGCGGAGAATAGAGAGCTCTATTATAATAGGAATCATAAGTTAATACAGTTTGAGATAGGCGACTTGGTGAAGTTGAGGACTTTTGCGAGGTCGGACGCTGATAAAAAATTAACAAAGAAATTCATGCGACTTTATGAGGGACCTTACGCGATAGGGGCAATTCCATACAATAACGTATACACTTTGGTTGACGCTCGTACTAACGAGATAAGAGGGAATTACAATGCGATCCATTTGTTCCGCTATTATGCAAACTCGTAAAGGAATGAATTCCATTAAGGATTAGCGCGAACAATGGAGATTAGTGAGACCTATCGGCATCAACATAGATAGCAGTTTATGTTAGGTGAGGAAATAGATTTTCAAACAACTAGTAGAGAGTTAGGTATAAGAAATACTAGGTGTATTAAAAATCTATTTGGGGGAGTGTGAGATGGCCAGACATAGCTCATATTTTTTTTTCCCCATTTCTCTTGCATGGGTATTAAAAATAAATTTGAAACGCAGTTTTAAAATAAAAGAGAATTTCTAAGTGAACACTTGGACCCTCATAAATATTTCAAAGTGCAGGCAGTTTAATTTTAAAAACAAGGCATAGGGATTTTGGAAACACATTAAGATTAGAACAAAAAAGGGTCTTTAGAAATTGCAATAGAAGTGCAGACGTTTTAAAAGGAAACATTTAGAATCAGATCATAAATCTAGTTGAAACATTTTGCCTTCACAAAATATTGAAACCAGATGTGTAGATTGACATAGCCGAACCGAGGCGAAGGGCATAGAAAATAAACAAAAAAGCAAGGCGTGACCGTAAAATGACGCTTTCGATAATTGGCCGAAACATTTTGGCGGGAATCTTAAATGGGCGTGACTATAGTAAATGACGCTATCGATAATTGGCCTAAACGTTTTGGCGGAAACCTAAAATGACGAATCAAGTTAAGGCAGTTTACTTTGGTGGGGATTTTCTATTTTTCAGTTTGGAGAAGGGGCGATAAGGACTCGGAAGGGGAGATACACGGGGGGTGCTTTTCGAGAAGGCATTCCGGGTTGAGGGCTCTTCCAGCAGAGTCGACTCCATTCTCCAATAAACTAATCCTAAGATTGTATAAATTTTAACCTATTTTAATAGATCTATACATAAAAGTAGAATCAGTGCAATAGTTTATAATTAAGCTTATAAGCAAGTGTGTGTGCGCAACGAGGCCTGAATATTCCCGGTAATGTACAAATATTCCAATAATTATATTTTGAGATAAGTAAATTCACAGATAAAGGGTTTCCGTAACGTCCGGGTTTAGGCGTTCATTATTGTAAGAAATTAAAATGTATCCAGATATAGTTCTCGATGCTTTGTATGCAGAAGAACAAAGGGATAGGAGGCGTGTGAGAGAGATATCTCGAGACGATGGGTTCTCTATTATGATGTATATCTTATTTCTGACATTTGTTCTATATCTGCTCTTTTTATTAATCAGATTAATGTGGTCAAATCTGAGAGAGTGAAATGTAATAATTTGGCACACATACCACTTGCTTTGGAAGGGGAACATTTATATAAAATATAGTCAGGAAGTTGTGAAAACGAGAATAAAACATAACTTATTATCTGTGAATCTATTTAACGTAATGTATTATGTGTTGTAATTTCTACTAAAACTATAAAATGTCTTGTCTCCCCGATACCACTAGTAGAAAGTGTACATATTCTTTTAAGCATTTAACACCTTTTGTAGCATGTGTGTATATTTTAGTCTAAGATGTCTTAGGTTAGAATGCCACAAGGGTTTTTCATTTGGGTATTTCCGTTTTCCCTTGTCTTAGAATGGCTGCTAGGAACGGAAAACCCGGTTGGTTCTCAAATGACCCCATTTGGAACCAATCTAAATAATCAAACAGTTTCTTTTGAGTAGATTTAATAAAATGGAAAATAAATCTATGAAGTCATAATTATCATCTTTTACTGAACAACCCTAATATTTCTCCTAAGGTATTCAATAATGGAATGTTCTCAAAGGTTCTGTCTACATAAATTGATTTAGTGTTTTATTAGTATTCAGTTGAACCCTAGACTTAACATCTGTAACGTGTGGCGGGCTGAACCGAACAATCCAATAGTGAAATACTATATCCTAAATTGAGTCACGACTCTTCAGTAGGCAGTCAGTTTAGAAAGTGCAGACTAGTGCACTAATTTAGGTCAATAGGCGACATTAAATTACTTAGGGTCAGTTTATTCTATCACGATAGAGAAGTCTGATTTCTTTCATAAACAAAGCAGATAGGTGAACGAGATGGAACAATATTGCAGTCTAAAGAAACTTTGACTTATTTTGTTTTACATAACTAATAGACTAGATTCTAGACTCACTTCGGGTTAGAAGTTAGGTATGAATGAAAACTTTAGAAATCATTCACTATAAATTAAGTCTTCAAATGTACGAGACTCCGAGATACCAGAGCGACCTTCGAGCTACGGGTGTGGGTCAACGGTACTTCCTACAAACAGGTAAGAAATTAGAATCCTTTGTTTATTGTATTTACAAGCTTTTAGGTTGTAGGGTGACCATGATATTACTTCGGAATAGAGGACAAGATAGGGTAATAGGTAGGGTGACCATGATGAAATACTACAGGGATTGAGACACTGAGGCTGATTGAGTATTGGCTAAATTAATATGTTTGACTCAGATGAGTCAAAGTTATTACTAAGTGGTACACGGTCCGATGGCGTTCTTGGCGGCGAATTTCCGGCACAACCAAACACGCCATGTCTTACAGCACGACTCTCGACTTAGATTTGGCCAAATCTATATCAAACTGAACAATGAATACAAATAAGTAAAACCATGGTATTGGGGCGAGCTATAAGCTCAATGAAAAGAATTGTACCA
The DNA here is from genome assembly GCA_038048805.1 of Hipparchia sbordonii. Taxonomy (NCBI): domain Eukaryota; kingdom Metazoa; phylum Arthropoda; class Insecta; order Lepidoptera; family Nymphalidae; genus Hipparchia; species Hipparchia sbordonii. The sequence goes on from CM076112.1 coordinate 1,093,196, forward strand.
ACCCTTCGGGGTGTATGGGAACACCAAAGCGCTTCGCAGCGAAAGAGAGTCGGCTGTGCCCCCATAACAATGATAAAAGGCCGTGGAGCGGCGTAGGGTTTCCCCCGTGCTAGAGGGAATTCGGTCAGAACGACGGCCTAAAACAGGCGAATTCGTACACTGTACCAGCTAATCATTCATTCTACTCGTATCTTAAACTTAAATTGATAATTTAATTCTCTAGGATTTTCCTGGTTTTCTGAAGGTTGGAGAATGCATAACATAATTCTTTTGAAGTTTGTTCATAATTAATCCGCGACAGCTAAAGTAGAATGATTTGGTAGCCTACTTTGTCCACCGGACGAAATGAACTAACCCGCAGGGTGCTTAGTACATAACAGTGTTCATGCCAGAAGCCAATATGTCTCTCGATCCTGAGGTGTTTTACCTATAATTAGAATATTCTTCTTTACTCAATCAATCCACTAGATATCACTAGACGATCCAGCTGCGTACCATCACAAAGTGATACCTATTTTAATTGATTATAACGCGAAACTCCGAAAACTCAGAGACAATATTTTCGCGACTCCTATTCTTAAATCCTTGAAGGTTCCATTTTAGCGTTATTCAGAGTGGATAATATCAAAATGTAAATACATTATTATACTAAAGGAGCTGCTCATCTGAATGGCGCGGGCTGCAGGGCATGCTATTAACTTTTTATGAAGTTCAAACGTTGCACTGAATAAATCACGAGCTCTTCGCTTTTTTTCTCTTATTTCATTGGACTTCAAGAGGAATTTTTCTATTAAAACTAGCGGAAAACCTCATTTCTATAAAAAAATGTTACCTTTGTGAACTTTATTCTGCATTTTTATTGAGTGCTTGGATTTATTTATACAGCAGTATTTGCATTATAATAAAGTGTGTACTGTACCTATAGTGTATGGCTTGGTATCTGAGTGCTTATCTTCTAATATATAAAAATGAATCGCTTAATGTGTTGGTAAGCGCATCACGCGTGAACGGCTGGACCGATTTCGCTAATTCTTTTTTTATTGTGTTTGTTATTGTTAGGAGAAGGTTCTTATGAAAGAAAAAATTAAGAAAATTGCGCGGAAAATTAGAAAATTTAAGAAATATTAACCACCATATTAAATTATTTCTAATGTAACCGCTTTTACAATTCAAACTTTTTTGATGTAACCTTATGGCGTTTGACATAACATTGACAGAATGCGTGCTGCCAATTTCGTCAAAGAGGATGTAAAAAAACTTAAGACAGGACAACGTCTGTCGGGTCCGCTTATAAACGCGAAAATTTCTATGTTTGTTACTCAGTCACGTCGCAACGACTGAGCCGATTTGGCTTAAATTTGGCACAGAGATAGATTATGGTCTGGAATAGGACATAGGCTACTTTTTATCCTGGGAAATAAGAGTGTTCCCGCGGGAATAAAAAACCTTAATCCACGCGGACGAAGTCGCGGGTATCAGCTAGTAATAATAATAATAATAAAGCCTTTTATTTCCAAACTTTTGTACAGATAATACTTAGTTAAAAGTTTTTTACTTAGCACTAGTAGGTACACATACTTTAAACATAGAAAAATATAAATAATGTAAACGTTACATACTAAGTACCTATAAGTTTTTTTTTTTTTTTATTAGTAAGTATAGTTTTTCTTACAATATTATTTTATTTTGATCTTTCTCCTATTATGATTTTTTAGATAATAATAGAATGTAATTGTTGTTATGTTTACTTCATATTTTTTTCAGAATAAGATAAAAGGTGACAATATTTTTCTTTTAGTTTTTGAACAGAGATGCTAACAATTACTAACTATAGGTACAATACAATATATAATAAACTTGAAAATTGCTCAATTTTAGTGTTGGAATCATAATTCATATTATATTATTTTCTTATCATAATATCACAACTATATTTCTATACTAATTTATATGTTGGCTAAGTAACTTACAAGCATAAAGTTGATTTTTTTTTTTATAAAAATAAAACTCAAAACATATGGTTTAACTTACAAAACTTGTATACTAATGTTAATTAACTAATAGTTTGGACACCCTGACATCTGAGTGCTTAGGAACGTTATATTTTTAACCTCCAACGGCAAAAAAAGGGTGTTAAAGTTCGGCTTTGTCTATCTGTGTGAGACAAGACAGCGCTAAAGCGATGGATTCACTAAGCAACAATTGAGACAAATTGTTTGGCAACGAAACGTTGCTGGATGTTACGAGTTTCATGCCCGTTTAAACCAATCATACCTAAATCATCCCCTTAGTAGAAATCTCTTTACGTAGGAAGCCCCTAAATACAATCGCTTACCCAATGTAATTTCCACCTTTACGCGTTCCCTTAAGGGAGGTACGTGAAAACGAAATTGACAGAAAGTGTCACCTAACTTAGCTTAAGTAGCCCGTAAAAGAGACTAGGGAACGTTGGTGCAAATGGGCATCATTGTTACTTCAAAACAAAATATTTGTGTCGTGGCTGTACATGTTAGCCAACATACCGAGCAACAAGTTGCATGGAATTTGTTGCTCAGTGTATACATGGCTTTATATGAACACGGCATATAAAGTGGCGACCGTGATTGGTTTTTTTATTCACGACAAGATAGCCCTTGACTCTGATCTCAGCTGATGTTAAGTGATGATGCAATCTAAGATAGTATCAGACTAACTTGGAAACTTTTTTTAACTTTAAAAAAGTAACTTGGAAAGGGGAAGTTTTTTTAACAACATTTCCCTTCTGCCACCAGACTAACTGCTAACTTACAAAATTGGAAGTGTTACTTATGGCCCCAAATTGACCTTAACGCGGCTTCGTACCGGAACGTTTAATCACTTGAATTTTCCAAAAGGGTGGCACCCAGCCACGGCTGAAGGCTTCCCCTAGAAAAAATTATGTATACACATAGTACCTATATGAAATGAATAATTTTGAATTGTGAAGTTTTTTAATTTTGCTTCTAGATAGTTGCTGGTTTATGTGCCCAGCCAATTAAATCGGCCAAATGAAGCCAAAATGCGTCAGCTGGGATCTACATATTGGCACTCGTTTCAAACATTTTCAGTTCAGTTTCCTGGTGCTAAATTAGCACTGAATTTGCGAGCCAAACTTCGGTAATTAACTGTGTTCATGACATCAATTTATACTTTGGCCGGTGGCTAACATTTAGGTCTGTGACTCTGTACTGTGCTTGCCCAGTGATTTTATACTTAGACGTAAAACTTTGTCTAAAATCAGCAAAAAACGTTCAAAGCAATAGGAATAAATTGATTATCAAAGTCTATAAACCATTCTACCATCGAAACGCAAGGAACAGAATAGATCTGCACCCCTATGTACTTGAAATCCCAAGGACCTGATTCCTTCCTTCCTTCCTGATTCGCACCGCTAAAATTTGGTATGCTCTTCCGGCTTCCGTTTTTCCCTGGGTACCTTCAAATCAGGAGTGAATAGGCATTTTCTAAGCAAGCGCGTTCCATCTTAGGCTGCATCTTCACTTACCATCAGGCTTTATCATCAGGCCAAGAGGTAGTCTGTATATTAAAAAAAAAACAGCTGTTGCGGCATTGACTAAAAATGATTGCTAATATGACTATCGCAATCAGTTCTGATTGGCTGACACTCTCTCGTTATTGCTTAAAATGCATTGTTGCAGCACAAATGACATAAATTCAGCCAATCACCACAACTGCAGACTTTGTAGCAATGCAGCTTTTCCGCAATCGACCAGTACACCTCTTTATTCCAGGGTATACCTACTTACTCGTATATCAAAAACGGCTTAATTTTTGAAGGTGTAACTTGTGATAGTCTATTGTTTAGGACTTCAGCCTAATTTACAGGGGATCCAGAATTCGAACCAAGCAAGATAATTATGATTAAGGCAAGCAATATTTTAATTTTTTAATTATTAATTTTTTTTTTTGATTTTATACTTTTCATCATCATGTGCGATTAATTAAATATTACTTGCTTCAACAGCGAAGGAAAATATGGTGAGGAGACCTGAAGGATTGAGAGTTGTCCATAATCTTCTCAAAGGTGTGGGAAGTCTACCAATCCGTACTTAGCCAGCGTGCGCAGACAAAGGCTCTATTCCCTCACTCTCATAGTCCGATGGGACGGAAATCCGACACAACCGGAGAGAGACCAGACGCAGGACCGCCGGCTTTTCGTGGACTCCGAAGCACGGGGGTGACTCACTGCCAAGTTCCTAACTACGCGGGCTAGTACTGAGAATTTCTTTGACAGAAAACCCCAATACATTTTTTTTGTAGCCTGACCCGGGAATCGAACCCGAGACCTCGTCATCTGTAGTCGAACACGCTAACAACTAGACCAATTAGGCAGTTACCAATATAAGATAGGATAGGGCACGTATTCAGTCTATTTATTACCATGCGGTCGATCTCAGGCATTTCTTAGGTCTCACCTACTTTCAGACCTCACGAAAATATCTCAAGGTTGTCTGTGAACTAACTCGGCACTTTTATATGTGTAGCGAACCCCGTTGTGCCGTTTTGTAGGGAAAATGTTAGCGCGGGATACGCTACGAACGTTTTCATGTAAATATTATTTTAGGGAAAATGAAAGTCTTTTGTGAAAAATAAAATATGCAATATTAAGGTTTTCAGAGTATTTTTCATAGGCAGAAATTGTAACAAAGAAAAAAATAACTATTTGTGATTTGAAGGAGTCTCATATAGCCCGTTATTATAAAAATTGAGAGTTGGGGAATGAATAAAAAGTTTGTTTAAAATAAATAAAAAAATATTTAGGTAGATACCTACCTAAATAATTTACTTAATATTAGAATACTCTAATTCTAAGTGCTATAATACTAATAGTTCGGGAGTCGGTAACACTAAAAGCCCATCATGAGGAATCGAAAATTCTTTATGGGAATAAGTAGTTAGTAGTTAACAATTATACGATTAAATAAAACCCCACTTGTATAAATTCTAAACCACAATATCATCAAAATATTACACAATCTTTATACTACTTAACTAAATAAGTATAAATAGATTTTAAATTTTATAACATAAACTCAAAAATTGGGTCCACATCGATGACAGACGGTCATGTTCCCAAAAGGCTGGCTGCGTTGGCTCTTTGGATAAAAATACTTTTTTTTAAACCTTAATAGCCCAACGGATAAAGGTGCGACTTCACTGAAAACTGAAAAAAAAGTGCGACGAGCCAGCTGGGCTGCATTAAACAAGCGTAAATTCAATAGTTAAACTTGGTAAGTATAGTTCTTTCAATTCACAAGGGTACGCGGCTCATGCTTAAGTGTGTCGTATCTGTATAAGTGTGAGCCAGAGCTTGCTCGCGCCTGACCGCTCCCACTTAGGCTCCTGACAAGCACGCACACTTACGCAATGTAAAAAACACTTAATGACGTAAAATCACTAGTAAAGCGTCCGTAACTTCGTGAGATAAGATTTCGAAAGAATTAGTAGATTTACCATTACATAAATTTAACCAGTGTGTAAAGAAACATTTAATAAGTAGAAGTAATTACACAGGTAATGAATTCCTTAACCCATTTGGACCCAAATACAAACCAGTAGCAAAATTTAAAAAAAAACTTTATTGACGTAGTTATTGGAGGCCAATAAAACATTTTACTGCAAAAAACCAAAAAAAAATTTTTTCCTTCATATAAAAAAAACGCCGTCCTCAAATGGGGACAATGGGCTTATGTGTGTTATTTTTCAAAGCACACTTTTTCGATGCACAATGTTTTGATGCATCTTTTACATTGCCAAAGTGCTTTCGAGTGGCATTCGGCGCATCGGAGCTGGCTTGGCAGCTTCTGAGGGAAGTGTCCAGCACCATCAAGGCTCATACTTGGTACTGCCGAAGAAGGTTTACGACGTCTTCCTAATGGAAGACGTCGTAAACCTTCTTCCTACAGGGCTATAGCCCTCAAATAAAATCGGGCGATACTTCGCCGAAACTGGAGCTGGTCCAGTTTGTCTTTCACGGCCAGGATATGGAGACGCCAAGCATTAGCTAGGCACCATTTTTTCCCTCGTATGACTGATCTGTATAGTGCGATTGACTGGTCTGTTTGATCGACTCCACCCATACCTCTATTGTAGTTCTGAAAGACAAAAGGAATGTCTACATCTGCCTTCCTTCCTTCTGCAGAGCTCCTTCTCTTCACCTTGCCTAGAGGGTAAACAAAGTCGTAGTTTGTACCCATGGTACAAACACTGTTGTCAAGCCATCGAACGAACAAAATTTGATGGACTGTATCAAATCGGTAGTCAAATTCTGCTCGGTTTTTCGTCTTCATGTCCTTGACAGATACTAGTGGGCATTTCTTCGTCCTATTTTCCCTCACAGTTTCTACCAGTCGCACGATATCCAGCTTTACGCAGTTCTCGCAGCAATCCGTGACTCGTGAAAAAGTTGTCATAATACACGATATGAACTATCCTCTTCATTCAAATGCTATTTATGGCTTCTTCGAGACCACGGAAGTCATTTGCAAAGTAAAACGATCGCTTTGTCATTGTTCACGCCGAAACTAAACCTGCGAATAATAATAAAAAAATATTAGCGATCAGCCCATTGGACCCATTTGGGGACACCATACTAAAATGTCTCTCTTTTTTATCAAAACATAGTAAATACCCAATAAAATAGCATTGTTTACTAGTGAGAAGTATAGGCAAGTGAAAAATGCTAAAAAAATACAGTAAATACCAATGTAAATTGAAAAAAAAAAAATACTTACCTTTGAGTTATCAACTAGCAGCTCAATGGTTTTAAAAATACAATAATTTCAACCACTTTATTCAGTAAATGACAACGTTATAATTTTTATTACATAGAATGAGTCTTTGGCACTAAGAATGTGCATCAAAACAAGAGTTAATTAAAAAAAATAAAAATATATGGGTAATTAAAGAAACGTCCCCAAATGGGGACAGCGGGCGTAAATGGGCTAATGACAAAGTTGCTTGGAACCAAACTGCTTTGCTTCAGCGGTCCACAAGATAAATAAGCTACATAAATTGTATCATTTTCTGTTTTGAAAAGAGCAACTGCTGAGTTTCTTGCCGGCTCTTCTCAGCAGAATCAGCATTGCGAACCGGTGGTAGATTTTCGACTTGTCATAAGAGCCACAAGTTGGCCTACATGAAATAAATAATTTTGAATTTGATAAACGTACTATATTCAATGCGTTAATTCAAATTCGAGGCCGTGATTCGCGCGCAAGTGTACAGCGAACCTAACACGAATGACACATTCAGTTATTTCAGCCTCATTAGTTTCATCTTTGCGAAGCCCTACCAGTGTTTATATTGGAAAAGGTTGGTGCAGGCACATTGCCAAGGTTTAGTGATGCTACGTTTATGGGTTTAAGGGATTTGTGACTTAAGCCACTTTTTATTGAATACTTTTGTTGCTCTTGACCTTTACTGGAAACAATATTTACACATGTAAGCCTTTTTAGCACAACAACCTAACGCATTTTACACGCAGTCGCTAAACGTAATTAGTATTATTAGGTATGTTGGAGGCGTTGATGCATGGTTAAAACGCCTATGTAAAGCGCTGTTAGTTAAGGCGCTTCAAGCATGCTCTAGGCGTTATTTAAAACCGCTGCAGTTCTTCAAATGTAATTGAAAAATTATCAAAATGTTATACTTTGATTCATGTTCTTTAATTTTGTACAGCATACGGTCACTAGCTGTCACTAGCTAGCGGTAAAAATTAAATAGTGTAAAACAGTCGCGGTCTTTAGAAACTTCATGGCGCTTAACCATACTGCGCAATAAGCTTGTAAGGTCAATACTACATGTAGTGTGAGTTTTAGCCTTACTAATATTATAAATACGAAAGTCTATTTGTTTGTTGGTTTGCCCTTCAATCTAGCGGCAACAAAGCAACGGATAGACGTGATTTTTTGCATGGGTGTAGTTGAGGAGTTGAGGACCGGGAGAGTAACACAGGCTACTTTTTATGCCGGAAAATCAAAGAGTTCCCGCGGTATTTTTAAAACTAAATCCACGCGGACGAAGTTGAGGGCATCGGCTAGTATTACGCCGGTCAAATTCATTACTGGAACATTTCCAAAATCAGGCGTTTTGCGTTAAGTATGCAACATGGTTGGTAATTGAATAATCTTTCCGAAGCACTAACGGTACAAGTCTGGTTCTAATTGACAGGAAACCACATCTGGAGAAATATTGATTTTAACTGTCAACTCAATTATTCGAAACTGTATATTTTGAATTGTAGGTACCTTTAATGAATTTGACCGACGATTAATTAAAGCAGCGCAGCCGTCTGTCTTGTCTATTGTCTAAAAATCATTGCTAGAGTGTCAAAATTGCGATACCTCTGATTGGCGATCCCCTTTCTCTATTGGTTAAAATGTATTGTTCAAGCAACAATACCATAAATTCACCGTCAACACGATCGAGACTGACAGGTAATGATTCATGCAGCTTTTCCGCATTCGATCAGCGGACTATCTACTCGATGACCATGTACATTTTCGCGGAGTCCATTGGCCGAATGCTTTAGGCCAATATGTACAAGGCTCTTGGTGGAATAAAACGCTGCCATTGTGATTTATTATCTACATATATCGGACGAAAAAAAACCGCAAAAATGTCCCGTAACGATTTTATATTCGAAATAGTGACTCAGCATTTTGTTAGGCTAAATTATTATAAAAGGAAAAATGGTTGTTTCCTAAAATTAAATGGAAAAGTGAAAACTCGTATAAAATGATTTAAAAGCCGCGTCAAGGGTAGAAAATCTGACGTTGTTTTTAGGCACTTGAAAAGAAAATTTGGAAACTTTTCATGTGGTGCGTAATCTTTTGTTAAGGGTAGCGAAAAGCGTGGGCACAAACGATTTTAAGAAATCACCCTCAAAAGCTCTCGAGCGCGCCGCATACAAACGAAGTTTGTTCCTTACTAATATCCTTACTAATATTATAAATGCGAAAGTGTGTTTGTTTGTTGGTCTGTCCTTCAATTACGCTGCAACAGAGACGTGATTTATTACATGGGTTGGGAACCTGGAGAGTGACATAGGCTACTTTTTATCCCGGAAAATTAAAGAATTCCCGCGGGATTTTAAAAACTAAATCCACGCGGACGAAGTCGCAGGCGACAGCTAGTTTGAATATAAATCGATCAAACGCATAGACATTTTGTAGACGCGCTACAGAAATTAATATCTGTATACATAAATCATATTTTATTATAACGAGGCTCAAAGGTATTTGTAAATCATCTTTTGAACTTTGAAACTAAGTACTTCCTTTGAATGCTTTTGCGAAATTATCGTTTTTAATTACAGTTTGTTGGGTTTGTTCTTTAATCACGGAGCATTAGAGAGCAACGGATCGACGTGATTTTTTACATGGGCGTAGTTGATTTTTAATATTTTTGAAAATTTTGAAAAACCTTACTATCCACTCGGACTAAAGCTCGTATAAAAGCCAGTTGTGGGATTGTGAATTTTAAACTTATGCAATCATTTTTAGCCAAGCGAAAAGGAGGGGTTATCAATAATTTTAGTATATTTGTGAGGAGGGGTTATGATTTTAGTGTGCTTGTATGTATGTGACTATTTACCTTTGTTCCACTGTAAAGCCTAACTTACTGAGCCGATTTTGATGTCATTATTATGGTCCAGGTGATTTACTACATTTATACATTTATGAAGCAAAATCAGTATGCCAGTATGTATGTATCAGTACATCCAATTTTTAGACAACCCCATAGCAGCATTTTTTTTAATTTTTTTTTAAAGCCAAGCTGAAGTTGACTAATATCCTCCTATTCCCTCCAAATAAGCAGAAAGCTTGTGCTAGAATTGGTTACGACAATAGTGCAACGGGTGGGGTTCGAACCTGCGACCTTTCAGTTTTCAGTCCGCACCTTTAACTGTTGGGTTATTGAGCACTTGAGGATTAAAATTGAAATTAAAATAGAAATCAAACTTCGTTTGTATGGGGCGCGCTAGGGACCACCCTAGGAGGAATTTTCAGGCCGGTTTCCCCTCGAGTCGCGTGTAGCGGAAATAATTCTTTCACGTCAACTCGAGACTCGTCACGGGCGGGGGTTTAGTCGAGATTTAATTAAAATGCCGTAATATCTACCGTAAGCTGAGACAACCTAACGTTTAGGACTGTAGTCTCTTATTCGGAGGTGGCAGGTTCTATGTCGGGCTCTAAATTTTCTGAGTTATCTGCGTTTAAGTATAATTAAATATCACATCAAGGAGGAATCAAACAATTTTTGTTTATCACATGCTACAAGAGCCGTTCAATTATAAAATAACTAGCTTTTGCCCCCGCGACTTCGTCCGCGTGGAATTAGGTACTGGGGTGGAATTTTCAAAAACTGTGACACACGTACTTCTTTATTTTTAACTGAAAGCTCAAATACCAACTTTGATGGAAACAGCTTGAAAAATGACGGAGTTTCATATAAACTTCCATCCCCTATTTAAACCCCTTACGGGTGGAATTTCCAATAATCCTTTCTTAGTGTGCGCCTATGTCACAAAAGGAACCAACTGTAAAAATTTCAAGTTTCTAACCTCAGTAGTTTAGGCTGTGCGTTGATATCTCAGTCAGTCAGTCAGCCAGGACTTTGAATTTTATATATATAGATATCCATTGTAACGTGTAGCATTGTAAAACAAATCACTACATTAATTTCCATTTTCCGAGTGAAACAAAGCTTTATTGATTCCGTATTCCGCGATCCATTACACGAACGAACTCGCAATACCACGAACTTTGTATGAAAATGATCAAATATTTATTGTATGCTCGAGCCCGTTGCCTACATGGGAAATTCAGAAACTTTCGGAAACCCAAATATCATCGTTTGGCATCTCATAATTAAAAGTCTATTTTTCCGACGAACATTATTCAATATTTTTTCACATCTAAATATATAAAAGGCAAAGGTGACTGACTGACTGACTGATCTATCAACGCACAGCTCTAACCACTGGACCGATCGAGCTGAAATTTGGTATACAGGTAGCTGTTAGGACGTAGACATCCGTTAAGAAAGGATTTTGGAAAATTTCAACCCCAAGAGGGTTAAATAGGGGGTTAAAAAATCGAACGTAACGTAAGTGAAGCCGCGGGTTAAAGCTAGTGTCGAAATAAAATTGTTCAACGGTTGAACTAACTAGTTTTGTAGGAAAGATGGCGCTGCCACAGAATTACTTATAGGTCTAGAAGTGGCAGCATAAGATAGTCGCTGCACCGATGGGTAGTAAAACATCAGTGCGCGTCCTTTCTCCCACATTAGAAAACTCTTACGGACATCGATCATTGATCATGAATTTATTGAAGTTGCGTAAATTTTTCAGACATTTAGTCGTAATGTCATGAAATCAAGTTATTTTTACTAATCCCTAGACTAATATTATAAATGCATGCAGCAAAGACCAATAAGGATCGACGTGATTTGTAGCATGGGTATAGTTGATAACTTGGTGAAAGCCTAACTTACCTTTTATCCCGGAAAAACTGAGGGCTTACGCGTAATTTTTACAAACCTACGAGTAACTCCAGCCGGACGAAGTCGCGGGCTAAAGTTAGGTATAATATTGTAGTGTACGTAGGTACACTGTCTCGTGTGTTCATGAGCAATGTTGCAACGTCAGTATTACGCGAGCCGCCGGTGCGAGTAGACGTGCGACAGGTGTTCGTGTGCATTGCCGAGCCAGTGTCGGGGCGGCGCTATTAGCGATACTACAAGTGGCGACGAGGAAAAAGGTAAGTGGAAAATATTTTTTATAAGGAAGGAGGGTCTGATATGGCAGGCATTATTGGTTATAAATTAGATAGTTCAGACGGTTAGTTTCGAGATTGTCATTATAACAATGCAACGAAACAGAATATAAAATTACAAAGGGAGTAAAGGCAAATCGGTTGGGAATTGTTTTTATTATAAAATAATCTGATAATCTGATTTAAATTTTTATTTGTTACAATACCCTTATATTTTATTAATCATAGATAATGGATAATTTTATAAATGGTCAGAGTTAATGACGTAGATATAATATCGTTGGTATTACATGATGTGATTTTTATTTCGGGCTACGGTTAACTTAATATGATATCATAGGTACAATCCTTTTTAATAGAAGGTCAGTCAGGATGGGTAAATAAATAACTTTGTATTTCACTTTAACTTGGTGTATTTACAAAGCGTGTACTCTCGTCGAATTTTACAACAGATCCGCTGGTGCCGGTCAAGAATATAGGAACTCCGGCCCCAAGTAACAATAATCAATTAATCGTATTTTAATACAAACAAAAGTTAGCTTAGGTAACGCCGGAAAAGTCATAAAGGAAATTATTATTTACCAAGCTCCATACTGTTAATACGATCCCCTAACGTTTAAAATAAACAATCTGTAGCTATGCAAGTCGCATGAACAAAGGCCTGTTGATAGGTACCTAATAACTATTCAAAATATCAAAACTAAACCGTACAGTCAGGGCATTCATGAGGCTCAGCAATTAGTTACATAAACAAATTCTATAACACCTTGCAAGTAACCTAATGCATATAAGCCTGTTCTTCGCCTTCAGTTCAGTGGAGAAATATTAAATTATTTTTCTTACCCCAACAAAATTGTTAAGGTAACAGTTTAACAGGTGGTTAGTACTTTTATGCTTTATACTTGTTTATTGAAGAACATTTTAAAGATCATGGATGTTAATGTGGGAGTAAAACTAAATAAGTATATTTTAGTTAGTATGGAATCAGTTTTGCCAAGAGTTGTCCTTAGACAACCAATCATGGAAATGTTGGGTTCTGTGTTTAATACGCAATGATTGCAATATAACCTTACTGCGGGTAGTTATTTTATTGAGATAGTTTGTGACTTCTTTTATTAGTTGCTCGGTGAAGTATATCGTCTCCTTCACGAGATAATCACGTTGAATAATGCTCAGTTATAGTCGTATGGTTGTTAGTTTAATTTCTTCCGTTTTGCTTCTGATGTTCGGCCAGGGGTGCCTTTGTCGTCATTAGAAGTGAGATGGTAATTTCATATCCACAGATGTAGCTTCATGCCACGTTAGAATTTTATACCCACAAGACTTCATGCCATGGGATATGATTTTATGGTCGCATTAGTTTCGTTAGCTAGAAACTTCTTCCTAACCTCTTGTGAGAAGTTTAACATAGAATCATTGTTGATTATTAAGGTAAATGGGAAATTAAAATTTCTGTGGGGTCGAATAGCTTACGTTCCAGTAGTTTCGTGGAAACTATAGGGGTGGTGTGTGATTCCGTGTGCGGATGCACAGTGAATAGTCGCGATTGTATAATTATTTATCTATTCTTTATTACACCACAAACAGAGAAAAGTGAATTTAACAAGATATATTATGTCGATACAAAAAGGCAGCCTTATCGCTCAAAAGCAAACTCTTCCAAACAACCTTATGGCTAAGGGAAATAAGAAAATAAACAAACAGCAGGAGGTGTTGCAATAATAAAAAGATTAACTTACATGTTAATATTTAGATAAACTAAACCAATATAATATTATGTATACGTAGATCGGGAAGATTCTTTGAGTATGATCGATGCCATGGCGATTCCATAGCCAGTTAGCATGTAAGATATTTCATGATCTTACAAGTTACAGAAGAATTAAGATGTTGATAATTATTAAAACGCGTTTTTACTAAATAAAGTAACCATTTAATTAATTCACAGAATATAGCAGTGTAATAATGACAATTGACATTGACATCGACAGCAGACCACAGACTGCAGATAAATATGTACGTACATGGAATATAATAGGAGAGGGTTGCATTCGTAAACCAAGTATGTGGATGCAATTAGAAAAAAAAGGGGTTAAGAAGGCACAGCTATTGTGACATTTGTGAAGTCATTCAACAGTTTTGTTTATCTTGATCTGATTCTTTGAGAGGTTCCGTGGTTATAATTCTTTGTTCAATGATCTTTGGTAGAGACTTTTTAATTAATGAAGTTGAGATTAATGTTGAGTTGAAATGAGATCAAAATGAGACTGTAACTTGGTTGAAGGCAACATGCTCAGGTTAAATGTGTTCCGTTGATTGTTAGTGGTAGCAGTAGTCATTAGAGAAGGTAGTGATCCTAACTAGAGGATATTGCGTTGACGTTCATTGTGAGGATTCATAAGGAAAAGAGTAATGCCTAATTTTGTAAGTTATCGAACAAACTTATTTCATTGCTTTAGTTACTGTTTTGTTGTTTTGCGTTTCTCATCTATGAGAACGCCAAATAGAGTGTTTGGTTTGGTTAAGTCAATGACCAGGAGGTTATGAATTGTAGTAACCAGATGGTAGTAACCTGGATGGAAGTTGCCAGTATATGTGGTTGTGACAGTAAAGACGCCACAATAAAGAATTAGCAAAATAATAAACTTTGATTTATTTGTTGGTTTGCGTTACGAGTGATTATGTTGAGTACCGTTGACAATCAAGTCAATTAGGTTGAGCTGATGAGATTTAGAAGTTTTCACTTTTAAATGAAGTTTTCATTTTAAGTTAGATCCAAAGCTTACAGGTCTTTTAAAGTAATAGAAACCTTAGATGAAGACCGACGTAGTCTGAAGTCATTAATTAACAAACGCACTTACAAGTACGCTCACGATAGGTTTTGATGGTTGCCTAGATGTGAAGTTCCTTTAAAGTTAGACAACGGTAGTGACAATTATGTTGATTAAGATGTTTAAACGTACACTTTGGCGGGACATATCTGCAGACATCGGACGTGTCGCTTCCAAACTTTGTGTGGGAGTAATGAGCGTCCGACTATGTTTTGAAACTCAAGTCTTGAAGAGACTACAGTTTTGGCCTAGGGTGTTTCGGGTCTCTGAGGAGACTACAATTGGCAATTTGCTGCAACCCGAATCCCTGTGGGGTTACAAGCGTATTTGGTTTTGTTTGGTTAACTTGAGTGACCGATGGTCGCTGTTGTAGTTACGCGCTGCATGTGGCAGTCGGGCCTAAAATTGTACCACTAAGCAATTACTGTTTCCTTTAATGGATTCTGTATTGATGCGTGACTGAGATCTTGATCAATCTAAATTAGTGGGAACTTTTCATTCGGACAAGTATTATTTCCATCATAATTAATTGGTTACAGTTTGAGTTATTTTATTTTAAACAACATGCCAAGTAGTCCGAACCTTGTAAGTAGTATATTTCAAATGTTTCCTTTTCCTGTCAACAAGTACATTGCCATGCGGGAACGGCTGACTGTCAGTTCTGGCCGTGTCGGAGATTAAAATTAAAGTAATTATTATTTAAAATGCCATCTAATGACGGTAGTCTTATAACGTTGGTATCACTTTTCGTTGAGCATTATGCCATTGCTCCTCGCTCGTTCGGTCCATTAAAATAAGACTCGCAACGTGTCTATTGTCAATCGTCAATCGTTATTCCCCGTTTCTATTTGGTTTTCTGGTGTAGTGTTGTCAGTTTAAGATTACTTTGGTAATGTGACTATTAAGTGGTTGGTTGAACAGTGTTATGTGGTTTTATGATCTGACAAAGCCAGGTAATGAATTCCAGGAGATGAGTTCACAAAATTACTTAAAATTAAATCAATATAGGTTGATTTTCTTTTGGTTTCTGTATACAGGGTGTCCCACGGCGATGCCACATGGAGGGGAAGTACCTTAAATATTGTAGATGGAACATTTTACTGAAAGAAGACTTCATTTTAATTTAAAAAACAATTTAAACTGCATTCATAGATTTTTAAATAATTGCCTGGTTGAACCGGGACTCGAATCCGCTATACGAGAAAAAAAATTAACCTGTATCTTTATCATACCGATCGGAAGGCTTCATCATAAGGATTATTTTTTGTTAAATAACATAGCATGAGAAATAAAAGGAAGACCATGAATTTTAGCCTTTGATGTAAAATTTTGTTCAGAAAAATGAAAAGCTGACATTGGCGTATCGACATGTCCTTCAATCCCGCTGCAAACTGTTGCAGCGGGATTGAAGGACAAACCAATAAATCAACAAACAAACACATTTTCGCATTTATAGGTAATATAAGTAAGGATTAGTAAGGATAGTAAGGATCGGGAAATGATGCGTACTTCTCAAGTGGGTACTCATTAGTAATAGTCAGTTGTATGTCGATACGCCAATGTCAGCTTTTCATTTTTCTGAACAAAATTTTACATCAAAGGCTAAAATTCATGGTCTTCCTTTTATTTCTCATGCTATGTTATTTAACAAAAAATAATCCTTATGATGAAGCCTTCCGATCGGTATGATAAAGATGCAGGTTAATTTTTTTTCTCGTATAGCGGGTTCGAGTCCCGGTTCAACCAGGCAATTATTTAAAAATCTATGAATGCAGTTTAAATCGTTTTTTAAATTAAAATGAAGTCTTCTTTCAGTAAAATGTTCCATCTACAATATTTAAGGTACTTCCCCTCCATGTGGCATAGCCGTGGGACGCCCTGTATAGAAAAAAGGTTATAATTTGTTAAATTTGACACATTGAGTGTGATTTTAGTATTATTATATTGAAGCACTTATTGAAGGTCATTTCCATTAAAATGGGAATTTCAGATATAACAACTTTTAAGTTATTGGTTATGTGACCACCATTAAATTGGAAACATCTAGTGGTATTGGAAAAAAAACCTCCATTCAATTGGGAATTTCAAATATGAGAATATTTGAAGTATTGGTCATGCAACCACCATTAAATTGGAAATATAAAGTGGTGTTTGGAAATAAACCTCCATTAAATTGGGAATTTCAAATACCAGAATATTTGTATTATGGGTCATGTGACCACCATTCAATTGGAAACAACTAGTGGTATTGGAAAAACCTCCATCAAATTGGGAATTTCAAGTATGACAATATTTGTATTACTGGTCTGGTCATGCAACCTCCATTAAATTGGAAATATAAAGTGGTTTTGGAAATAAACCTCCATTAAATTGGAAATTTCAAATATTGGAATAATTATATTATTGGTCAGGCGACCAACATTAAATTGTAAAATGAATTTATGAGCAAAACCAGGATGAGCTCGTAAAAAATAACAAATTTTTTGAGATAGAACTATGTTTTATCGATATATTGCTCAGAGGTAACCGGATGGTGATACCTCAGAATTTGCTTAAGAATGTTATAGATGCCATACACGAAGGCCATTCCGGGATCGTGGCAAGAAGGGTTGATTATTTTCTAAGGTTAAGTGGCCGCGAAAAAAAAAAATTAAAAAATTTTGTGAAATCCTGCAGTAAATAATTTTTAAATTTTTCAAATAATTGTGGATAAAATGAATTGGTTAGGAATAAACACTGAAGTGAGAAACAGAGATATCATTCAAAAAAGAGAAAGGGAAAGAGTACGGAGAGGAACTACAGAATCGAGTACGGAGAGGATTTACAGAATCGATACTAAACGAAGGTGAAAAAGTTAGTTAAAGAATATAGTTCATCTTAAAAAAATTGAAGACCAGTGGACAACAGTACCGGAGAAAGATCAGGATGAGAAGAATAGACAAAGTAATGGAATCAGTGACTAAACTGTAACTAAAGGAAGATTGAATAAGTGATTAGAAAATAATTGCTAGCATTTTATTATTATTCCCGCATATATTTTGACTCACACACCCACCTACAAAATAAATACATATAAAGTCAAAGAGTTATATAATAAACATTGTGAATTTGAATTTGAGATTTATTATATATATGTGCTGATATCCTAAATCTGCATCGTGCAAATAATTATATATTAGTTGTCACTCCTATGATTTGAAGATTTAGTGATGCCGGAAATTATTATATAGAAGTGAACTAGAATTATATTTTAGTTGTTTATTTATTTAACGAAGGAGGGATGTAGTGTACGTAGGTACACTGTCTCGTGTGTTCATGAGCAATGTTGCAACGTCAGTATTACGCGAGCCGCCGGTGCGAGTAGACGTGCGACAGGTGTTCGTGTGCATTGCCGAGCCAGTGTCGGGGCGGCGCTATTAGCGATACTACAAATATAAATCCTATATACCCAGGATACGAAGATTTATTGATTCCGTATACCATAATCCATTACACGAACTCGCAAGCCGTAATGCAAAGAACTGTGCATGAAAACAATCAAATAGGTATATTTATTGTTTGCCCAAGCCTGTTGCATACATCGGAAACTACCTAAATATCATCATTTGGCATCGCATGATTGGAAGCCCTTTGTTTCGACTGCAAACATCGTTCAATATTTAATTTCCATATATGTACGTTCTTACTATACTACGTTAAAGCTAGTTTACACGTTGATTAGTGCGAGTGCAGGTGTTTAGCAATTGCGAGTGCGTGTGCGAGTCCTTATAGTGCGCCAGTGCGGGCTATAGCGTCGCGCATCGGTTTCATTGTTTCTATTAGGCCCGCCTGACAACATACTTGTACAAACTAAAATTATTTTAAACTTTGAAGTGGCGGTTTTTTAAAATGATTTCTTTATATTATCTTTGAATGAAAGCCTGGAAACTGATAAACAAAGGTTTCGGATTTTAGAAACGTGGTCGATATCCAGGGCAAAAGCTCGTTAACAATAAATAGTACCTACCTATAAAATGGGAGAATCGTACAATGTAGGGTGTTCTCAATTCTGGATAGTTTCCAATCGTGATACGGTCAATTCTTTTAAATGTGTCAGTTGTAACTTGCAAGGTCAAGGAGCGTTCTGATTCTATAACAGAAATGGATAAGTTTTTCCTGTAATAAAGCATCTTGTTTTACATCCACAGTTTTAAAACTAGTCGTTGTTGGTAATGTAAACCATGTGTAAACCTGACCTAATAAGCATAGACATGTAAATGTTTGTGGTCTATGCCGTATTTGTTGTCTTTGGTAGTAAGTGAAGTACTCTGTGTTCGCCATGTGCTCGCTTTGTAAAAATAGTCCGTGAATAGTACGTTATGTGTCAATGGAGATATTGGTATCTCTAGAGGGAGGCTTTGGCCGTGGCTTGTTACCACCCTACCGTCAAAGACGTGCCGCTAAACGATTTCGCGTTCCGGCACGATGGCGTGTAGAAACCGATAAGTGGTACTTCAGTACACTGCCATACCCGTTCCAAGTTAGCCCGCTACCATCCTAGACTGCATGATCACTTACCATTAGGTGAAATCGCAGTCAAGGACTATCTTGTCGTCGAATTAAAAAAAAACGTTAAGGCCCAAGAGACGGGTCTGCCCGCGAAATTCAAATTTAATTTGGTTTTTTGCAATTTGTAAACTAATACGACAAAGTAGGCTTATGGTATTCAAATTGCGCCAATGGCAGTATCATCTTCACAGGTTTATATACTAATCTTAACGTGAAAGTATCCAGTTTAAGAAATTAGTCAAAATAATGAGTTTGACGTGACCTACTCACAAATTAGTCATTATTTTGATTAATTTCTTAAACTGGATACTTTCACGTAAAGATTAGTATATAAACCTGTGAAGATGATACTGCCATTGGCGCAATTTGAATACCATAAGCCTACTTTGTCGTATTAGTTTACAAATTGCTAAAAACCAAATTAAATTTGAATTTCGCGGGCAGCTCCGTGTTTTGGGCCTTAAGATCGACTGCAGTTCCCGGTGACGCGTCGCAGTCGCCCCACTTGGCTAGCCGCTCCGGCGTCTATTATGCATGGAGGTCGCTCTGGAGTCGCGGCCTCCGAGACACTACCACCGCACCGGAGCAAGTTTATCCCTACTAATGAAACTTCTGAATCTGCAAAAGTGGTATTTGACCGGGGAGCGTTTTGAAAGTGTTTTTTTTTCTATATATATTTTTAGCGAGCAAACGAGCAGGCGAGTCACCTGATGTTAAGGGATTAACATCAAGTATGAATGTAGTATGGATTTTCTTTGTAATAGGGATTTCAGTATTTCCTTGATAAATTGAAAATTTTAATCTTGCTTGGAGGATGCTTTAATCGATACTGAGCCCAAGACCAATTTTTTTTAAATGTTTTTGTCTGTCTGTGCGCGCATCACGCGAAAACTACGGAATGGATTTGAATGAAATTTGGTATAGTGGTAGCTGATACTCCGGGTCAATATATAGAATACTTCTTATCCTGATAAACAATAAGGTTTATCCGGCATAGGAGATGAAATTTTTTGTTAATTTTGCTCCATAACTTCGTCATATCTAAACCGAATTTGATAATTCTTTTTTTATTGTAAATTGTATACTATTAAAAATATTTTTTCCAATTTTGGTGAAGATCTACTAAATATTATCGGAGATAGAGGACATAACTTCTCTCGGATAGTAGCAAGTCACTCTAAACTTTTTCCACGCGGACGAAGTCGCTGGAATCAGCTAGTGTTAAATATGTTTCTGTATTGATGTATATAGGGGGTAGTTAGGTACCCAGTCGGCTAGTCTGTCTCCGGAGGGATGCGTGAGCCGGCACGGTTGGCGGCCCGCATTCGCAACACTTCAACCCTTCTCTGGAGGACCGGCATCCGCTTGTCACGGTTATTAATAGCTTGTCTCCACTTACCCCATGCATATACAATATACGGCAAGTAATATTATGTATAATATATCTATTCTAAGGCAAAGTAGAGGGCAAGAAAGGTCGCCTATGTGATGGACCTACCAAATAAAGTAAGTACCCTGTGGGCTATGGACAGTCACACGAGTATAAAAAAATAATGTCCTCCCGAACGAATCCGGCCACGGCCGACAATCTCCACAGATTTTAATCATCTGCGCGGGAGATATTATAGTGCACAAGTGTGTACGCAAGCACTGGATCATCCTCAGGAGATCCTACTCTCGACGCACGTGTCGAGGCGAAACGTGCGTCGAGAGTAGTACAAAAGTCTTGTGTGGTGGTACATGTGTGCTGTGGTGGCACTGCTTGCTTGGGAACTTGGCTCTCTTGCTTGGGGAGGTAAGCGGTACTTAGCTTGTAACTACATGTTTGACCATACAGATTTACATAAAAATATGACTGTGACAGTGTGACTACAAACAGCAAAATCTGCTTTTTTTTCTAAACTGAATAGTTTGCGCGAAGAAACACTTCCAAAGAGGTAAAATGTGTGTTCTCCCCTGTAATTTCTAAAATAAGAGAATGATAAAACTAAAAAATATATATGATGTACATTACCATGCAAATTTCCACCGAAAATTGGTTTGAACGAGATCTAGTGAGTAGTTTTTTTTAATACGTCATAAATCGTAAACCAACTCAATTCAATCAACTCAAATATAAAAAAATTATATTATGTTACTTGCAGCTACGGAACCCTTCAAGGGCGAGTCTGACTCGCACTTGGCCGCTTTTTTGTCATATTTACACGAAAAAATAGTTCCCAGTTCATGTAGCACTCGCCATACCGCACAGAAAACAGAGACAAAAACTTTCACTTCAAAAACTTGGCAACAACACTAGAAATGTAAAAAAAACTTGACATGGAAAAGCCAAATTAAAATGTTGCGCATTGAATTTCAAAGTATTTAAACTGTCACTTGTTTTTAAAAAAAATTATGGTATTTATGCAGTCCAGTACCTACCTACTTGGACATGATTAGGAAGCATTATAAACGAAATTGAAATATAAGTAGGTATCTAACCATTGTCAACTCAATGTCGTATCTAACCTTTCTCAGTAATTACAGTATAATGAAAAAAATATACCGCAATCATTTAAAAAGCTTTTAATTTATTATTTTTAGAAACGAAATAGGTACTTGCATGCACGAAGCTCTCTCTAAACCCACCATTTCATTATAATGTGCGATAGGTAAGTAGCTATTCCTTTTTCAAATGAAATATAAACAAAGGTAGAGCTTTTAAAATTTTCGGTAACAAGGTACACATAGTACGTTTATCTCACGAAGTTACGGGCGCTTTACTTGTGGTTACGTCGTGTACATGCACGTTGCGTAAGTGTGCGTGCGTGTCAGGAGCCTAGGTGGAAGCGGTCAGGCGGGAGCAAGCTCTCGCTCACACTTATGCAGATACAACACACACACAACCATGAGCCACGCGCCCTCGTGATTTGCAAGAACTATAACAAGGATTTTTTTTTTAATTATTCGATGACAAGATAGCCCTTGACTGCGATCTCACCTGATGGTAAGTGACGATGCAGTCTAAGATGGTAGCGGGCTAACTCTGAAGGGGTAAAGCAGTGTAAACTCAACCCATACCCCTAAAAATATAAATAAATGTTTAAAAACTGTAACCAGATTAGGAAAATTGGACGTAAATGATTAGTTATTTTGAAATCGCATTGCGAATTCTTAAAAATATAATATACTTAATCTCTTTGTTAGGAAGGACACAAAGGTACACAAAGTTTTGACGAAGCATTACTTTTTTGAAACAATAAAAAAGAACGAGTAAAATGCACAAAATTCGCTCTGTCCGCCACTTTTCATACTTAAAAAAACTTTGAAGCTGTAATTAAAATCATTTCTATAAATTAACTAGTATACATCAGTGAAAATAGGAAAATCTCTGTCTAGAAAATCACAATAAGTAATTGTAAAAACTGGAATGTTAGATTGCACAAAATTCAAATGTAAAACGCCACTTTTCATGTTTAGTGAAAACTAAAGTTTTAATCACAACGATTTAAAGTGAAAAGCATTATGCACCAAGTTCAGTCAGTTACATACGGTATTAATTAAAAAAAAATAACGAAGCCAGTTTTTTATATGTCTTAGTTAGTCCGACGCGGACACGCGATCGTAGCCTAATTTAAATACAGAGGGAACTTTTTTAAATTCACAATGAGGGAGATTCACTACGATTTAAAGTGAAAAACATTATGCACCAAGTTCACTCAGTTACATGTGGTATTAATTTAAAAAAAATAAAGAAGCCAGATTTTTATATCTTAGTTTTGTCCGACGCGGACACGCGATCGTAACCTAATTTAAACGGAGGGAACTTCTTTTTTAATTTACAAAGAGGGTTTAAAAAAGGAACGCTCGTACTCACCGGCTCGTGCGGCGAGTAGCGCGAGGAGCGCGAGGCACGCGAGGCGGCGCGGGTCTCGAGGCATGCTCGCGCGGCCGCGGCTGTGAGCGGACTGAGGACCGAGCCGCGCCTCCCCTCGCCCCCGACTGCGGCATTGCGCTTCTGTGCCTCGCACGTGAGGGCTGGAGGGATTTCCACAGCCGACGACAACAAACAAACAGGCTCTACTACAAAAAAAAAGTGATAGCCTAGCCCCAAGTGGTTAGGACAACGGCCTCCTATTCGGAGAGTTATCTAAATATATAAAAGGAAAAGGGGACTAACTGACTTACTGACTGATTCGAAAGCACTTTGTAAAAGTTTATTTGAATAAAAAATTATTTATAGAATAAAATTATTATTTAATAAAATAATTTTTTATTCGTACAGCTCAAACAACTAGACGGATTGGGCTGAAAACATACAGATACCTATTATACCTTAGGCATCAGCTAAGAAGGAGTTGTTGAAAATTCAATCCCTAAAATGTGAAATAGAGCTTTTAAATTTGTATAAAAATCAAACCTAACGTGAGCGAAGCCGCGGGCAAAAGCTAGTAGCAAATAAATGTCACATGATTCAAATGTCAAAGGAAATGTCTCGAGGAAACCTGCACACCTGAGAGTTTTCCGCAACTTTCTCAAAGATGTGTGAAGTTTGACCATTTGCATTTCAGTTTTTAGTCCACCGCTCCTGATCATTGCGCTATTTGAGGTTTTAGTGGTTACTCACTATTTATCTACCGCATAGTGTCGAGTGATATGAAAAAAAGCAGAATTAAGGTAACTTCACTTAAATGTGCGAATACACTCACAGATGCTACTTTTCGCTTCTTTTCAAACGGTCGCGGTTAATATTTCAGTTACGTTGACCATTTTGAAGTAGGTACCATGTAAGTGTAAGCGTGTCACTTACGCACTGAGACGCGATTTTCTCTTTTCGTCCTTTTGTGTCACCTGAGGGTAACCACTTTGCAATAAACTAAAAGCTAAGAACCCAATGGACAACAACGAAGTTAATAATCTTTATTGCTCATACCGACAGGGCAAGTGGCAAACCGCGCTGTTATCGCTTCAATTTGTACTCGATTGGTTACTCAATTGTACGCCGTTCACACCTCGAAGCTCAAATCAAAGATACTTTCCGATTTGCCATCTGATTTTTAACACGTTTCATACCACATTTGTCTGGTAGGACGCTTTGGCCGTGGCTAGTTACCACCCGACCGTCAAAGACGTGCCGCCAAGCGATTCAGCGTTCCGGCACGATGACGTGTAGAAACCGATTAGGGGTATGAGTTGAATCTGCACTGCCATACCCCTTCCAAGTTAGCCGGCTACCATCTTAGACTGCATCGTCACTTACCCTCAGGTGAGATCGCAGTCAAGGACTACCTTGTCATCGAATAAAAAAAAACATAAATTACAGTCAAAAAATGTAAATTCTTGTATAATTATTATTATCACTATAGTAGATGCCTGCGACTTTATCCGCGTGGATAAAAGTTTCTTAATTTCCGCGGGAACTTACCGGGCTAAAGTGTAGCTTATGTATTAATCCTGGGTATGAGCTATCTCCATTCCACATTTCAGCCAAATTGTGGCGTGAAGGAGTAACAAACACACACACACACATACATACAAACTTTCGCCTTTATGATATTAGTGTGATACAAACACCGCAATCCATAATTATTATTATAAAATAAACGCGAAAATAACTCTAACTGAGTTCTTTCCACGGCTCAAACTCTGAACGTGGCACAGAAATTTTCGTAGCTTGCATGCATCGTAGAGAAAGAAAACACATTAATTTTATCCAAGAAAATTATACTCGTAGTTTTCATGGGAATAAAAAGTTTGCTAAAGTATAAAAGCCCCTAAACAAATTTAAAAAAAAAAAGTGGTTTGAGATGATATTGAAGCTATAATTTTTTCCGTAGTGTAGGAGTTTTCGTAGAGTCACTGCGTAGTGCGTAGCAATTACGTAGCGCACTTCGCATTGTGACGTAGAACCACGAAGTAAAAGACGTAGCGGTGTAATTTCGTAGGTGATAGCGTCTACGTTGATCAATAACCCTACGAAATAAAGCCGCTAAGTTTATTAGTATGGAAGGGAAGTGGAAAACCGCATCGAGTTAACTCGCGGGCGCCACAATTAGCCAGCTATTCCACGCTTGTTTACATTTCACGTGAACAAACACATACTAAAGCGTGTACGCGGACCAATCAGAAGAGAGAAATGAAAACTCCCATGGGTCTAAAAATTAAATTTTGCTCCCGCTATCCTCTGAGCTAATATTCGTTTTTCGAATAGGTATGATGAAATAGTTATTTGTTCAACAACATAGCAAAGTTCATTTTTGTTGCGAGTGCCTAGTTTGAACCCCGAGCGGGCGAAGGATTCTATAATAGAATCTCGAGCGTAGCGAGTGATTGTAAGTTAGAATCCTGAGTGTAGTGAGGGATTCAAAGGCACAAGAAATAAAAACTTTGCTATCGTGTGATAAATACAACTTTTCACCTCACTAATAGTAATAGTAGTTAGTTTTTAAGATTATAATGTGCAGAATAAAAAAACAAATAAATAAATAGTTCAAAAAGGGCGCCTGTACTGTCTAAAACCAGTGAGGAAAAGTCGTTTTTGCTCACTCAGTGAGAAAAAGCGTTGAACTTTTCTTGAGACACCACTTTTTCTCACTGAGTGAGCAAAAACAACTTTTACTCACTGGTTTAAGAAACTAAAGGCGCCCTTTTTGAGGTGAGGTGAAAAATAGATTGTAGAGATATTACGAAAGTTGTTAGGATTGAAGAATCAAAGTTAAATCTAAATATATAAAAGGCAAAGGTGACTGACTGACTGACTGACTGACTGATCTATCAACGCACAGCTCTAACCACTGGACCGATCGAGCTGAAATTTGGTATACAGGTAGCTGTTAGGACGTAGACAACCGCTAAGAAAGGATTTTGGAAAATTTCAACCCCAAGAGGGTTAAATAGGGGGTTAAAAAACCTTAATCCACGCGAACGAAGTCGTGGGTATCAACTAGTACATAATATGTATGGAGAGTGTTTGCCAACCGAACTGTGTGATTGAGAAGTGGATGCGATTGAGAGGTGGATAGTTACTCGACCTTTCGCGCGCGGGTTATCGTTTCAATTTGTACGCTTGTTTACATTCCACCCACACGCTAGCACTAGTTAGCTACTAGTTTCTGAACTCTGGGCCCATATTTACGTAACTAACTGATACTTGATACGACTTCCTTCGTGAATATTCATCCTATTATGCTAATATTATATGCGAAAGTTTTGGATGGATGGATGGATGGATGTTTATTTCTCAATCACGTCGCAACGACTGAACCATTTTGGGTGAAAGATACAGAGATAGATTGTAGTCTGGAATAACATAAAAGAAAAATAAGAGAGTTTCCGCGCGAATTAAAAAACCTCAATCCACGCGAATGAAGTCACGGGTATAGAAATAGAAATAGAAATAGAAATAGAAATAGAAATATTTTTTATTCAAATAAACTTTTACAAGCACTTTTGAATCGTCAATGAATCTACCACTGGTTCGGAATGCCTTTCCTGCCGAGAAGAGCCAGCAAGAAACTCGGCGGTTGCTCTTTTCAAAAAAATAAAAATTTTACAATTGTTATTGAAACTATGCTATGTATTCAGTGCTTCCACGATGAATTTTCCTGAGTACAATACAAGTAAAAATAAATACAATACAAATACAAATAAATACAATTCAATACATGTTAACACAGGCAGGCAAAAGCAGACCCATTCCCGTTGGTGGCACCCGTTCACGAGCATGACGCATGATCCAGCCATTGCTTCGCTCAACCATATTTGAGGGAACGTAACAACCCGCACCACACGACACCACCACAGAAACTTTAAAGAGAGCATCAGCTAGTCATTAACAAAAAGCTCGATGTATCAGCTAGTCATTAACAAAAAGCTCGATAGAGTCACAAAAAATCTGAGCGAAAAGACATGCTAACACCCCTAATCGGTTTCTACTCGCCATCGTGCCGGAACGCTAAATCGCTTGGCGGCACGTCTTTCATGGTAGGGTGGTAACTAGCCACGGCCAAAGCCTCCTACCATACCAGACCAGAGACAATTCATAAATTCCCAAATTGTCTCCGTCGGAAATCGAACCCGAGACCTCCCAGTTATAAGAACCACAGCGCTCACCGCTACGCCAGGGAGGTCGTCAAAATAATTATAATTGATTACCTAGAATTAGCTGACCAGGATGCAAGCGATAAAATTACACGATGGCGCATCACAAAACTACATAGTGGGTAAACAACTAAACATACTTAACGTTAATAAAAATATATTAATATACCTATCTATAGGTAAACAAGGTAAACTGTACATGATGCGACGTAATTACCGCCTTAAGTCAAATTCAAATTCAATTTATTTCATGTAGGGCAACTTATTGTAGCTCCTATGACACGTAATAAATCTACCATGGATGGGTTCGGAATGCAGATTCTGCTGAGAAGAGCCGGCAAGAAACTCAGCAGTTGCTCTTTTCAAAAAAAAATTTTTTTTACAATAGGTAACAAAACTTTGCTATGTATACAGTGCTTCCACAATGAAGCTTCAAAAATGCATACATAGGTACACAATCCAACGCATGTCAACACGGTTCAAACTAAACGTTCACAGTTCAAAGTTCAACTATACATATGTTAGACCTTTACAACGGAAAAATTTGGAATGCGGTTTCCGTTTTTTCAACTAACTATAATGTGGGTGTCTTTAAATCAAGAATGAATAGGCATCTTCTAGGCAAGCGCGCACCATCTTAGGCTGCATCTTCACTTACCATCAGGTGAGATCAATATCTAGTAGTAGTTATTTAAACACACAGTAGTTAAAAAAACGTTAATCTAAAAACATTTTTATTAACTACTGCTATATAATACTCGTAAATATTAATTTTAAAAGTCATGCCCGGTTTCTTTCATTCGGAAAGTAAACCTAACTAGACTGGTTCAGCAGAACTGCACGAGTGGGTACTTTCGCTGGACTCAAAAGCTAAATTACCTTCACAACTTATTTGCCCACTTCAGTAGAAACGTTCTTAAAACTTAGCATTGATTCTTAAAGAAAAAAAAAACAGCTTTTACGGGATTATATAGGTACCTAAAACGTTGGATTTGACTAACTTAAGCCCGCATCTTCGATTGCACGGAGTTTGGTTTTAAAAATATTTTTTATTCGATGACAAGATATTCCTTGGCCGAGATCTCTCTTGATGGTAAGTGACGATGCAGTCTAAGACTGAAGTCCCACTCTGGTCAGACTCATGACAGAGTTAAAACGAGACAGATTTATGCGACAGGCGCATATATGTGTCTCGTTTTAACTCTATCTGAGCTAAGTCAGAGCACGCTTTGTCGATCTCAGCATAAGATGGTAGCAGGCTAACTTAAAAGGGGTGCGCCGGTGTAAATTCAAGCCATACCCTAATGTGTTTCTAGTTTCTAAACGCCATCATGCCGGAACGCTAAATCCCTTGGCGGCACGTCTTTGACGGTAGGGTGGTAACTAGCCACGGCCAAAGCCTCCCACCAGACCAGGCTATTGACAATTCAGGAATTATAAATTCCCAAATTTTCCCCGCCGGGAATCGAACCCTAGATCTCCCCATTTTAAAACCGCAGCGCTCACCACTGCACCAAAGAGGTCGTCAGTCTCTCGGGAACCTTCTGTTTTTCCGAGAATAAATCCTCCAAAAAATCACGTCTATCCGTTTCTCCGCTGCTGGGTGATTCAAGGACAAACCAACAAACAAACACACTTTCAAGTAATACGAAGGATTTGACCGAACAAGACAGTTATACAAACGAATAGCTAGTGCGGGTCAGATGTGAACAAAGGAGAGATGTGTCCGATAATATTAGTGTCCTCTGCGCAATCCCACAAAAGATCTGCAGTGCTAATGTGCCCGCATAAAGCATTCTACTCACGACACTGCGGCAGGGCCGATTTAGGGGGCAGCTAGATTGGAGCAATCTAGGATGGTCCAGGATGGTCCCTATACATGGGTTTGCCCGGTTTGCCACTCAGTATGCGCTCGGACGTGTGAAGGAAAATCCCGGAGGCGATCTAGAATCCGACCTAGAATGACCCTACACGTGACATGAAGGCAATCTAGAATCCTCCCCACTTTTTCACCCTAAGTCGGCCCTGCCGCAGTGTCGTGAGTAGAATACTTAAAGTCAACCTGTGCACTATAGGTACCTACCCGTAATCGTAGATTTTATATTAAAAAAAAAGACGTGTGGCACTCGGGGACTGCCGCGGTAAAGCTATTGCGCCATCTAGCGGCTCACCGTAGAGGAGTCTCGTGTCAGGTTATTTTCGTTACGGAATTTCTGGATTCGGTCTCCACGCTGGTCCGCGATAGAAGCTATGCAATAGCTTAAAAAGAATGATCACAATCCGATAGAAATGTGTGGACAAACATACATACAAACATACATCTAAACATATAAAAGGAAAAGGTAACTGACTAACTGATCCACCTGATCTACCAACGCACAGCTCAAATCACTGAACGGATCGGGCTTTAATTTGGCATACCCACAGATAGCTATTATGACGTAGGCATCCGCTAAGAAAGGATTTTTGAATACTATCCTTAACAGCAGGATCTCCGAAAACAGCCTGTTTTTGATTCAATAGTAGACAATCAAATATTCTTTGTTTTGATAGGTTAAAAATATATGTTGTAGTTTAATACACGTTCTAAATTATTTTACTGTTCAAAAGTCCATATTTTGAACTTCACTCGATCAAATAATATTCCGAAAACAGTGTAGTTTTTAATTGTTTTTCAGGTTGTATTTATAGTATATCAAAGTTAAACTAAAAAAAAATGTCAAAAAATAGGCAAAAGCTTTTAGAAGAATATTTTACCGTTAATTTTTCTCTAAAAAGTTTTTTTTTTTTTATCATGACTGTTTTACTTTTTTTTATAACAAAGTGGCTCGTGCACCTTACTTCAATTGCTTGCAAGTTACTGCGGCCGAAGATCGTGCCCTTAAGGAGGTAAAATAGGGGTTTAAAAAATCGAAATTAACGTGAGTAAAACCGCAAGCAAGTCAGTTAAAAATGCTCGCTACATGTGCGTACAACAACAACAGCGTACCCCATGAGCGTACCGCACCGTACCATTCCGCGACACCTGGCAACGAAAAACGACCCTCGAGTTATTGTAACCTCATCGAAACCTGTCACCATCACCATGGCATCCTAGTGTCACGTTGTCATCCCACATTTCTGTCATTGTGTCAAACAATTTTCATTGCACACGTTACAAATAAACACAATTTAATTATTATTAATCTAATATTAAAAAGTATCAAGCCAACCATATTTGGTTACTTAAATTAATTTAATATATAGTAAGCTAATGAAAGTTGTTAGTATCTATTGAGTGGATAAATTGGATAAAAAGTAACAATTTGGAAATGGCTGGAGTAAGTCGCCCCATGAGCCAAATGAGGAAACTAGAAACTGTAAGTATTATTTTCTATAGATGAATCGCCCCGGCTTCACTCGAGTAGAACTTTTGAAAATCAGTGAGGGGGTGGAATTTTCAAAAATCCTGAAACATCGGAAAGCTGCACGCCTGAGACTTCTCCATATTTTTTTTATTTGATGATAAGATAGCCCTTGACTGCGATCTCACCTGGTGGTAAGTGACGATGCAGTCTAAAATGGTAGCGGGCTAACTTGGAAGGGGTATAACAGTGTAAATTCAACCCATACCCCTGTTCGGTTTCTGCACGCCATCGTGCCGGAACGCTAAATCGCTTGGCGGCACGTCTTTGACGGTAGGGTGGTAACTAGCCACGGCCAAAGCCTCCCACTAGACATATTTATTCGCCACGGTGGAACATTCATAAATAGTCATATACATAGATTGCTAAAATCATAACCCATATTTTTAGCTTTGCTATCGTTGGGTAAAGAAATTCGCTACAACGCGACGGGACTTTCAGTTTAATCGGCCCTTTCACGTACCATTTTTTTTTAAATATTAGCCAAACTGAAATTGACTGATATCGTCCGAATAAGTGGAAAGCTTGTGCTAGGAGTGGATACGAAAATAGTGCAACAGGTGGGATTCGAACCTGCGACCTTTCAGTTTTGAGTTGACCTTCAACCGTTGGGCTATTAAGACTTTTTTGTGCGTGGAGAAGTGCTAAACACTTCTCGATAATAATGGTCCACCCTGAGATTATTGATTGTTCTCTTGCGCGCGATCTCACTAAAGAGAGCCGTTTCGACTTTGGTTTCAGAAAGAAGCTCTATTCCGTTCTAGGAAGCGGATCCTCAAGTACCTGGTGCTGGGGTTCCTGCGGCAGGAGGGCTTGCTGCGCAGCGCCGACACCCTGGCGACGGAGGCGGCGCTCACCGATGAGTACACCCTGTGCGATAACATCGATTTGGACATCATACTGCAGGTCTGATGGGAGTAGCGTTTATATCTTCGACCATTTAGCCGGCACGAGCCTTTACGCAGATTTAGTACTGAATATATTCTGCCACTTTCTGCGGGAGGTGAGGTAATCACGTACAGCACACATTTACTCACTTCCGTACACTCTTGTAAAAAACTTAATGTTTCTATGAACGCACACGAACTCAAAAGCTGTCACACTTACAAGCTGACACGTACGTTTGTACATGTACTTCGGCAGAGGGGAATGCGTGCGCTTGCCAAGTCCTGGCTAAATGGTCGAATGTTTGTATCGACTTTTAGCGTAGGAACCTTTTTTAATTCGAAGGATAACCCTTGACGATCTCACCTGAAGGTAAGTGACGATGCAGTCTAAGATGGTAGCGGGCTAACTTAGAAGGGATATGGCAGTATACATTCAACCCATACCCCTAGTCGGTTTCTACACACCATCGTGCCGTGCTAAATCGCTTGGCGGCACGTCTTTGACGGTAGGGTGGTAACTAACCACGGCCAAAGCCTCCCACCAGACAAAACTACCTACCCTAGTTAAACAAAAGACCCTAATAATCCTTACTATTCTTTACTAATATTATAAATGCGAAAGTGTGTTTGTTTGTTGGTTGGTTTGTCCTTCAATCACGCTACAACAGAGCTACAGATCGACCTAATTTTTTACATGGATATAGTTGGGGACCTGGAGAGTTACATAGGCTTACTTTTTATCCCAGAAAATTAAAAAGTTCCCGCGGGATTTTAAAAACTAAATCCACGACATAACTTTTAGCATCGTCGCGTCGCGTCTCGGTGTGAACTGACCCTAAAGCTTACTATGTAGTTTAATACAGCTAGATGTTGAGAAATTCCCCAAATAGCCACACAAATTACTTAAGTAGGGTACTAAAATCCTTTAGTTTGATGGAGGGCTACTACCCAATACTCAAGGGATACCTTGACATCAATGTCGGTACACGCCGAGCCTAGTGACCCAAATAAAGGGAATTAGAAAGCTCCGTAAGCTCTATGGAGCTCTATCCACTAGAAACTTCCACGCTTAGACCTAGACTAGGTACAGGGTGTAAGGGACATACTAACAAAAATTGTGAAGAGGTAAAGCTACTAAGACGTGTAAACATATCACATATAAATATATAAATAATTCATTAATTCATTTCTGATATAATTCCCTATATTAGTTAGATAAAAGTGAATTCTCAAAAATCCTTTCTTAGCGGATAGACCAGGGTAGATCCCTTTAAAAATAATAAAAAGTGAAAAAAAATAGTAGTAGGATGAAACCCATTAGAAAAGAAGGGGAATATTATAAAAATGAAAGGAAATAGTACATTATGGTACAAGTGTCAAAGTTGGTGATTACCGCTGAGGCGCTATTGAGACCCGAGCCGTCAGGTGAGGGTCTTAAGGTAGCCGAGGACGGTAATCATCAATATACACGTGTATCATACGACGTTTTTCAACACACTTGTGAAGAAAATAACACTAAAATAGTACATTATGGTACAAAACAGTGAAAACGAGTTGTGAAAATTTTTTCGCAATGACGGGAAAAATTAATGTTGTTCTTTTGTTCGCCCTCTTGAGATGCTCTTGAGGGCAGGCAAAGATCGACGACCATACAGCCTATTCAGGTGTTTATTTGATTTAATCAGTTTTCCGAAACCTTTAATGGCCATAGACTAAAGAATGAGGTTTCTTTTTTTTTGGCATTTCTCTTATAGCCACGTACAAAATGGGGATTTCGAGTTTTCTTTATTACAAAAAAAAAAACAAAAGTTATTGACAGTTTTATTTATTAAACACGTACATGTTGAAATTATCTATTTAAATACGGAGTTGTATGAAATGATTGCTTGCTCAGGTACATTAATTTAACACGATATTTTTATAAATTATTGAACAAGATCTTTTTTGTAATAGAAACTTTTTTAAGAACACAGCAACTCACCCAATAAATTTAAAAAAAAAATTCTTTAACTCACATTGTGAATAATAGTAATCAAAAGTCACAGTTTGAGTTAGAGGTGTCATTGTGTGCCTAGTTGCGGTGAACCGGGAGCCCCTTTATGAGCAAGTGTGTTGAAAAATAATTTACGGGCGATCTGAGGTCGGGAAGGGGTGGGGGTGAGTTTTTAAGGGGAAAAAACGGTTTTTCTCGATTTCCGGCAAAACTAAAAGTCCTATCGAAAAAAGTCAAATGGCAAAGTTGTAGGTAATAAAAAGATCTAAAACTTTTGTATTTACACTTTTTTCACATAACCTCAAAATTTATGTGAAAAATTCAAAAAACCAAGTTTTTGGTTTTTTATTTTTATCTTTTACAAATTTTTTTTTTTAACGAAATTTGGTGAAAACTTACCTTTTTATGTCCCAAATACGCTGTAATTTATTTGATTAAAAATATTTATTTTTTCACCTTATTTTGAATTAATATCGAAAAAACACCCTAATTTTGAATTGAAGTCACCCGTCAAAATATCAGCTTTTTTCAAAAAGTTGGTATGTTTTATGTTCGTTGAAATCTCTACTTTCCGATGGTGAAAAAAAAATATATGTTACTACAGTAAATCTTCTCAGAAAATAATTTCAATCTTTAGGTTATGTTACGTTAAGCATACTATTTTTTAAAGAAAATATTACGATTTTAATGTTTGAGTTGATTTTCTCGAAGATAATTGTGACAAGTTTACTTAAAAAAATGAAACAAACATTTTTATCTGTATCAATCAACTCAAACATTAAAATCGTAATATTTTCTTTAAAAAATAGTATACTTAACGTAACATAACCTAAAGATTGAAATTATTTTCTGAGAAGATTTACTGTAGTAACATATATTTTTTTTTTCACCATTGGAAAGTAGAGATTTCAACGAACAGAAAACATACCAACTTTTTGAAAAAAGCTGATATTTTGACGGGTGACTTTTCGATTCAAAATTAGGGTGTTTTTTCGATATTAATTCAAAATAAGGTGAAAAAATAAATATTTTTAATCAAATAAATTACAGCGTATTTGGGACATTAAAAGGTAAGTTTTCACCAAATTTCGTTAAAAAAAAAAATTTTTGTAAAAGATAAAAATAAAATACCAAAAACTTGGTTTTTTGAATTTTTCATATAAATTTTGAGGTTATGTGAAAAAAGTGTAAATACAAAAGTTTTAGATCTTGTTATTACCTACAACTTTGCCATTTGACTTTTTTCGATAGGACTTTTAGTTTTGCCGGAAATCGAGAAAAACCGTTTTTTCCCCTTAAAAACTCACCCCCACCCCTTCCCGACCTCAGATCGCCCGTAAATTATTTTTCCTTTCATCTTTATAATATTCCCCTCCTTTTCTAATGGGTTTCATCCTACTACTATTTTTTTTGGTTTTAAAAATTATCTACCCTGGTCTAGGAGGCCTACGTCATAATTTAATTATCTGTATGCTTTTGCCGATCTGTCCAGTGGTTTTAGCTTCTGTCATCTTTTCCTTTTAAGTATACATTTAGAAGAAGATAGATTGTTGATTGTTGTTTATTAAATAGGTACTTTAGATTAAATCTCAAAATAACGCAATAGAATATTGACTTATACATATTAACGTCTAGCGATAAACTATTTCTTTTCGCCAGAGATTTGCTCGGGCGCGCTAGCAGAGAGTAGAGTAGTCATTTTTAGACAATATCACAGCATAGTTTTCGCTAGCATTTCCCTAATACCTTTTATTTTGTCTGGTGGGAGGCTTTGGCCGTGGCTAGTTACCACCCTACCCTCAAAGACAAGCTATTTAGCGTTCCGGCACCATGGCATGTAGAAACAGATTAGGGTATAGGTTGAATGTACACTGCCATAACCTTGCAAGTAAGTCCGCTACCATCTTAGACTGCATCGTCACTTACTCAGGTGAGATCGCAGTCAACGACTATATCTTGTCATCGAATAAAAAAAGCACCCTGTATGTATGTGCACACTGCACAACACAGGTACGCTTTGAGTCGCAAGCGGCCATTTCACTGAATGAGCGAAGGTTAAAGTGATACGTTTGATGTTTTTAAAGTGCCGCTGTAGGCATTTCGTCCAGTTTCTCTCGGTAAAATTAGAATTAAAGCCAGTTAGATAGAAATAGAAATAGAAATAGAAATATTTTTTATTCAAATAAACTTTTACAAGCACTTTTGAATCGTCAATGAATCTACCACTGGTTCGGAATGCCTTTCCTGCCGAGAAGAGCCAGCAAGAAACTCGGCGGTTGCTCTTTTCAAAAAAATAAAAATTTACAATTGTTATTGAAACTATGCTATGTATTCAGTGCTTCCACGATGAATTTTCCTGAGTACAATACAAGTAAAAATAAATACAATACAAATACAAATAAATACAATTCAATACATGTTAACACAGGCAGGCAAAAGCAGACCCATTCCCGTTGGTGGCACCCGTTCACGAGCATGACGCATGATCCAGCCATTGCTTCGCTCAACCATATTTGAGGGAACGTAACAACCCGCACCACACGACACCACCACAGAAACTTTAAAGAGAGCATGACATACTTAGGCTACCCATGTTAAGGCATCGAATTGAATACTAATATTAAACTACTCATTTTAAGACATGACTGAGACAAATAAAGTGGAAACACCGTGGAACAGAATACAATAAAATCATGTTACACAGGATAGTTATTACTGTCTTATGAATCACTGGAGCGAATTATATCCACGCTTTTTTATCATTTACATAGTCTTCAATTGTATAATATGCTTTTTTCATGAGAGCAGATTTAATTGATTTCTTAAACTTGTGTAGAGGCAAGTCTAAGATTGACTGTGGAATTTTATTGTAAAACGTCACGCCCATTCTCACAAATGTCTTTTGGACCCTCTTGAGGCGCAGCCCAGGAAACATGAGCCTATTTGGACCTCTACTTGGTCTATCGGACAAATCACTCTTTTTTTTGTAACTCAAAATATTTTGTCTGACAAACATTATGTTGTTATAAATATATTGCGAAGCTACTGTAAGAATGCCTATCTCTTTAAATCTTTCTCGAAGGGAATCCCGCGGCCTCAAATTATAGATTGCGCGGATTGCCCTCTTCTGCAAAACAAAAATTTTTCCAATATCGGCTGCCTTACCCCATAGTAAGATTCCGTATGACATAATACTATGGAAATATGCAAAATAAACAATTTTTGCAGTTTCTATGTCAGTCAACTGTCGAATCTTCCTAACAGCGTAAGCAGCAGAGCTAAGTTTGCCAGCAAGCGTTGCTATATGGGTGCCCCATTGTAGCTTTGAATCCAGGGTTAACCCCAAAAACACTGTGGAGTCCTCAGTTTTCAAAGGTTCATTATTTATTTTTAAATTTTTACTGACAGTTCTCGTGTTAGGTAATAAAAACTCAACACACTTTGTTTTTTTTAGCATTTAGAAGGAGATTATTTGCCGTAAACCATTCAGAAACTTGAGATAATGCATTATTTACATCGTCAAAATTGTCTTTCATCCTATCGACTTTAAAAATTAAAGACGTATCATCAGCAAATAGTACAATATCGCAAGTATTTTGGACAAAATGTGGTAAATCATTTATGTAGACCAAAAACATGAATGGACCTAGAATAGAACCCTGGGGTACACCCATTACTGAGGCTGATCCGGATGATTTTACATCATTGACACATACTCTTTGGACTCGGTTGCTGAGATAAGACGCAATGAGACTAAGTGCAAAATCTTTAATGCCATAGTGGCTCAGTTTAAGCAAAAGAGTCTCGTGATCAACGCAGTCGAATGCCTTTGACAAATCACAGAAAATACCAATGGCATTCTGTGAGTTCTCCCACGCATCGAATATGTGTTGTAATAGCCTTGCGGCTGCATCGGTTGTTGATCGACCCTTTGTAAAACCATACTGCTCAGTGTGTAGGAGTTTATTTAAATTAAAGTGTAAAAGCAGTTGGTTGAGCATTATTTTTTCGAATATCTTGCTGAGAGTTGGCAAAATTGAAATTGGCCTGTAGTTATTCGGGTCACTTTTGCTGCCCGATTTAAAAAGCGGTATTAGCTTACTACATTTCATAAGATCTGGAAAAGATCCAGAATCTACTGATTTATTAAAAATTAAAGCAAGATACGGCGCAATAATATCAATTACATTATGAATTATTTTAACTGATATCCCCCATAGATCTGCTGTTTTCTTATTTTGTAAAGATTTAAATGTTTTGACTATGTCATATGGGGTAACGTGTTCAAACCTAAATAACTTATTGCACTCAGAGACATTGCTTCTTAGAAGACGATAGGCTTCTGCCGGCGAGGAATTTAGAGAACTGGTTGTGGTAATTGGAATATTTTTGAAAAAGTTCTCAAATGTATTTACAACTTCTATATCGGAGTTAATTACATGATTATCAATTTTAAGCTCCAATTTATTATTATTATGCACCTTATGTTTATTCGTTTCATCGCTAATGATGTCCCATGCTGTTTTAATTTTATTATCAGAATTGACAATTTTTTGTTTTATGTGAAGTGACTTTGCTTGTATGCATACATTTCTAAACAATTTAGAATAATTTCTTACATATTCAATAAACGCGGGGGAATAATTATATTGTTTTTCTGCATACAAGTCAAACAGCTTATTTCTACTTTTATAGATGCCTGCAGTTGCCCAGTCACTAAACTTAAGATCTTTAGACAGTCTTTTCTCTATCACCTTAAAGATTGAGTTATATTGTGAGCTTAACAAATCAAAAAACTCTGTATAAATTACATCCGGATCATCCTGTGCAAGGTCAAGCGTCGGCAATATAGCTGAGATGTTTTGTTTGAAATGCTTTACTTTTTTAGTGGTAACTGGCCTGTATTTTATTACTTTTGTCATATTCTGTTCACTGCTTGGAATAGATATCATTTGACCGCAATGATCAGATCTGAGATAAGTGATAATAGATTTTTCAATAATGTTACAATCACAAAAAATGTTGTCAATACAGGTAGCTGAGTTTGCAGTTACTCTCGTAGGTTCATCAAAAATATTCTCTAAATTAAAGCTTTTAAATAAGTTAAGTAGCCTACCAGTAAAAGGAGTGTGAAGCAAAATATCAATATTAAAGTCTCCACAGACCACTATTTTTTTTGATGACCTACATAGCCGCCTTAAGGCATCCTCCATTACCTCCTCAAAAACAACAAAGTCGCCCGAGGGTGGGCGGTACACGCAAACTACAATATATCGGTCCAGCTCAACACAAGACAGCTCAATAGTGCGTTCTATAGAAAGACTAACAACGTCTTTTCGCTCTTTATAATTAATGTTATTTCGCGTTATGATCAATGATCCCCCGCGTATAGCAGTCTTTCTTGAGAACGCACTTGACAGGGAATAATTATCAAGGTGTACAATTAACTGATGAGTATTGAGCCAATGCTCAGTGAAGCATAAGACTTCAATATCAAATTCTTTAATGAAAAGCTCAATCTCATGTTCTTTGCCAGATAAGCCCTGTATATTTTGGTGTACAAGATTAATTTTAGATTGCTTATCTGTTGTCTTATTGCTTAGTTTAAATTTTTTAAATTTTCACAAGTATTGTTTTTATTTGAGTCCAAATTCACAAAGGTATAGGTAAAGGTATAGGTAGGATAGGTATGCCCTACTTGGTACCTACTTACCTGTATCGTTTATTTATTGGAGTATTTTATTTATAGGATCGAAACATCCTGAAGGTGACATCTACCTACTTATTTTTTTTAAGCTATTGCATAGCTTCTCTCGCGGGCCAGCGTGGAGACCGAATCCAGAAATTCCGTAACGAAAATAACACGGGACTCCTCTACGGTGAGCCGCTAGATGGTGTATTTTAAAAAAAATGCTATGCAATAGCTTTACCGCGGCAGTCCCCGAGTGTCACACGTCTTTTTTTATTCGTTGACATGATAGCCTTTGACTGCGATCTTACCTAACAGGATCAGGCTAACTAGGAACGGGTATGGCAGTGTAGATTCAATCCATACCCCCTAATCGGTTTCTACACGCCATCGCACAGTGGTCTGGCGCTCTAACTAACGCGGTCATAAGTCCGTTTATCACTAAAATGTTTATTAAATCGTTATAAAAGTCCTTGTTTTGATAAAAATAATAATATAATGTATGAATAGACTAGTTACTTTAACAAAATATGTATTATTTATATTAAAAATCTTAAATTCTAAAAAAAAAAAGAAAAATTTACTTGACACAGTTAAATAAAACATTCTATATATTCTACAACATTATATATATCTGTCAAAAATGTTGTTCGTAATTTATAACTTATTTATTTACATATTATAATGACTTAGGTACATTATATTTTGAAAAAAAAAAAAAAATGCAATACTGAAGTAAAATAAAAATAAAATATAACACAAGACATGAACTAATAAAAATTTACATCTTTAAATCTAATCTTCTCTGTTGACTCCGTTTGTTACAATCACTAAAATCCTTTCTGGGTCTTCCAATATTCAAACTCCCTTCTTGTGGCACTTTTTCTGTGGACGAGGACGCGCTGGGGGTGGCACTCCTCGGCAAATCAACAGTTTCAACCATTGCCAACCATTCAGCATGCGTTTGCACTAAATGTTCCTTGCATCTGTTAGCTATTTTCCAATATTCCAATAACTTCTTATTAATGTACTTCAAACGGCTATGGAGTTTTTTAATATCAACATTTTCTGAATCTGGCACCATTTCCAGTAAGTTTTCCAACATATGATTTGCCCTTTCATTCTGAAAACCAGTCATTGTGAGCTAAATCTCCATAAAATCCATCTGTAAAGAAGTTAACTGGTAAAAAGTACCTTATACCAATTAAACAAATATTTTTCATTTCCTTGCTCTTCGCGTTATAATATTATTTAAAAAATAACGGGCAAAAACGGGCAGACAAATGATATTGTTCCTTAAACTACACTAGTTTAGCTGTGTAACCATATGAAAATCATTCGGGGCTGACCGGGGTAACATAGTCAAATCTCTTAGTGAAAATACGAATTGCCAAAATAATAACTCAAAAAACACGCATGGCTTTACACCTAAATTTACCTGAATCTAAGGTCTTCATATTAGCAAAAAATAGAAAAACATAAAAGTACATACCCTTATCATTTAATTCCATAATGTTTTATCAGGTAAATAATCATCAATTTTGAGAAATTTGTAAAAAACAAAATCACTTTCAAGACGCGTTATGTAGCTAATTTACTGGTTGCACAAGATGTGTTCACTTCATAGGTCGAAAAATTAATGATACCGTTAACTTATGCGTTTCTTATTTACAGTTTTGTATTGTTTGGGAACTAGAGAGTGATTAAACAAGCAGAAATTGTAAATAGGTTGTGGTCAATTTTTAGGACTTATGACCGCTCCCAGACGACTGTGCATCGTGCCGGAACGCTAAATCGCTTGGCGACACGTCTATGACGGTAGGGTGGTAACTAGCCACAGCTAAAGCCTCCCACCGGACTATACATCGATGCAAAAACAGAGGTTTCACGCGGGATTTTTAAAAACTAACTTAAATCCGAATTTACACTGCGAAATTAATGTCATGAAACTAATTTCATGCCACTAATTTCGCAGTGTAAACTAGTGGTTCGCCCCGAACTGAGACCTCGCGATATCCCATAATTCCCAAAAGTTTTAATTATATATTGTAATAATTAACTTTTAACATTAGACGCAATAAAAAAAATAATAGTTGACACAAAACTGTTTTACTGACACAGCGCCATCTATTAGCATTCATGTGAAGCTATTAGCATTTAAAATTAAATAATTTCGTTTCTTTATAACATTTATCTAATTTTAGTATTTGTTGTTCAAGTACAGGATATAACTGAATTTTCAACTAAGTTTCACGTTCTAATATTCAGTAATTCTTGACATATGGCTCAAATTAAAATCTCCACTTTGAAAGCCCCCCATTTCGTCAATTTTAAGGGAAAAATTAAAAAAAAAATATTTTTGTACTCTGACCAAAGTCGTCTTTAAAAAGATATATCGCAAGTCTATGTAACGCAACAAACAAAATTTTACTTCAAACACGCTTCTATGAGAGCTCCCCTGAAATAAAGCTTTTTATATTTTTTTATACAATGTTCGGCTGAAGGCCATCAGTTTACATATTATATTTAAATTTGAAGTAATTACGTTCAGTAATTCAGAAGTTATAGGGCTCTGACAGACATTTGGACGTACACACTTCTCTGTCCAGTACAGACAAGCGCCCTAGTTGACTCAGAGAACTCGCTTCGCTCGTTCAATTATGCTTAACGCGGACGAATAGGTACGTTGAAAAATAGTAGTTATGAGGTAAATCGAAGTGTTTATTTGGGACATATTATCGTCAGAGTAGTGATACCGTTGCGACGTCATCTTGTGAAATACGTAACCTATACGTTGTGCATTGAGAGTTGGATGGCTGCCACGAAAAGGTTTTAGACTCGCGGACGCCACGCCAACCTAAAGCTTAGGCTGTGTACAACATTGCGATGAATATCATAAGAATTAGAGAAAAATATTATAGTTTCATTATCCTTTTTGAGGAGTTGTGAAAATATATCCGCCATTTTGTGGCGGCGGCCATC
Source organism: Hipparchia sbordonii (assembly GCA_038048805.1). Classification (NCBI taxonomy): domain Eukaryota; kingdom Metazoa; phylum Arthropoda; class Insecta; order Lepidoptera; family Nymphalidae; genus Hipparchia; species Hipparchia sbordonii. The sequence goes on from CM076112.1 coordinate 1,135,428, forward strand.
TTGGACCGATTTTCATCAAACATAAGAACATTCTCGACTGATTCACTTTTCAAAAAAAAAAAAACAAAATCAAAATCGGTTCATCCATTCGGCGCTACGATGCCACAGACAAACAGACACACATAAATACACACAGATACGTCAAACTTATAACACCCCGTCGTTATTGCGTCGGGGATTAAATATTTAACACCAAACAGCCATGCAACACCATAACACGCGCAATCAGTTGTTTATCAAAAGTTCAAAGTACAAACCGTCGCTTGCGGCGCGAATTACCTACTGCGCGTGTAGGTATTGGCGTTCGTTGTTCGCGTTGGCTATTTTCATATTACCCGTGCAGTACTCGGAGGATATATTTAAACTTGCAGTAATTTGTCTAGGGTATGCTTACCTACTCGATAACATCAAAAAACCGTTATATTTTTTTAGAACAATCAATAGACCCAATTGTTGGTCTTTTCTTCTTTATTAATTCAGCTATGGTGTCGATGTTAAAATGAGCACCTTTTGGTAGATATTAAGTGCAAAATGTCTCAATAAACCTGCTTGCAATGTGGATATAGCCTTATGAACTTGTATACGTATGACTTTCCGTTTGAAACTGAAATGGTGATGCACGGAAAATATCCAAATATCTGTCGTGAAATAGAAACTTGTTTCCGCATTTTATTGTAAAAACTTGAGGAATGAAAAACTGAAATATAGTCTATCCTTTTCTAACGGTATTATTCGACCTTATTGAAAGTTTTTCTAAAAACATTATTGCATAGAAACAGGCTTTACTAGGCCATGAAACAAGCATGGCAAGGAAAGACTTTTTTATTCGATGACAAGATAGCCCTTGACTGCGATCTCATCTGATGGTAAGTGACGATGCAGTCTAAGATGGTAGCGGGCTAACTTGGAAGGGGTATACCGCATAGCAGTGTAAATTCAACCCATACCCCTAATCGGTTTCTACACGTCATCGTGCCGGAACGCTAAATTGCTTGGCGGTACGACTTTGACGGTAGGGTGGTAACTAGCCACGGCCAAAGCCTCCCATCAGACCAGACCAGAGACAAATCAGAAATTATAAATTCGCAAATTGCCCCCGCCGGTATTCGAACCCGAGACCTCCCAGTTATAAGACCACAGCGCTCACCACTGCGCCAGGGAGGTTGTCTCTACGGACTAAATTCTTTTGCTGTATCTTATCCGCCAAAACAAAAAACGTCTGTTACATAGCAACATGCAATTCCAGCAGTAGACAGTATAACAAATACAGCGACATCGAACTATAAAGCTAAGAAAGGAACTTGTAACAAAAACACTTTTAATCTGAAAGAAGTCTCTGGTACTCCAGGACTACTGCAGTTACTACATGATACGCTTCAATAAGCAGCCGCAGTTCTGCCGCAAGGCTGAGGACGCACCGGTGAAGCGACCGCAGACGAGGCGAACCAGACCAGAGCCTATGCTGGTGGAGAAGGAGGACCCAGACCCCGATCTGCCTTCCACATTCACTATCACCAAGTTATTAAAGGTACATTTCAGCACTACTGTATGAAACAAGGTCAAGGACGCACAAGTTGCTTGGAAACAATCTGCTTTGCTTCAGCTGTCCACAAGATAGATAAGCTACATATTGTTATTTTTTTTTTGTTTTGAAAAGAGCAAATGCTGAGTTTCTTGCCAGCTCTTCTCAGCAGAATCAGCATTCCGAACCGGTGGTAGATTCTCGACTTGTTGTTTAGGGTCGTGATCTCTTCCATTTTCTGATAAGTACGTTTCTAACTGTCACGTCACTGTCGAATAAACCCGCAGTGAAGTGAAAACTTAGTGACTATATTTTGTCATTCCTTACAGGAAAACGAGCTGGCTAATTCTACAATTCCGGCCATAGAACGAAAGCCTCTAGCAGGATTTCTGTCGAATTTCTCGTCAGAGAAAAGGCAACTAGTAGAACTGCTTTATCAAGATATCATAAGACCTTCAGGAGCGTGTTGGGATGATATCAAGGGCCTTTCCACAGCTAAGAGCATTCTGATGGAGTCTGTGGTTTATCCCGTTAGGTAAGATCATTTTCTTTTTCCTTAATCCCGCGAATGTGACTTAACTCAGCCAAAAATGTCATAGGTACGTTAACGATCTCCTATACCGGATATTATACTTTGGAGTCTACACTCTACACAATCTACTTAGTTACTCCCTCCATCTATTCTTTTCTACCGCAAAATTTTAATAAGACGTTTGCTTTATACCTTAAGGCATCTAAAAACTTTTGGTGTCATAAAAATGTGCCATGTTTTGGTACCATTTTTCCAACAATGAAAAAATTATGCAATTCACCAGAAGTATTTTCCTGCTAGATACCCAGAAGTGTTCACGGGTCTCCTGGAGCCTTGGAGAGGGGTGCTGCTGCACGGGCCACCAGGCACAGGAAAAACCATGCTAGCGCGGGCCGTTGCCAGTGAAAGCGGTTGCACGTTCTTCAATATCACGTGCAGCACCGTGGTCAACAAGTGGCGTGGGGAATCGGAGAAGATCGTCAAGGTTACATAATTGATTTTTTCGAAATTTTTCATGGAATAGGAAAAAATAAATTACCTACTTATGGATTGAGCTAGTTTTAGGGGATATTTAGGTGTAGGTACTAAAGCTTTTTTGCGTTCGATGTACCTGAAATAGCAGATTGGATGTTTGTATGAGATATTCTCCTCTCCCCTCCAAATAAGCGGGAAGCTTGTTTCAGGAGTGGGTACGACAGTAGTTTACGGGATGCAGGGACCGAACCGTCAATCTTTCAGTTTTCAGACCGCACTTTTAACCGTTAGGCTATTGAGATTTTAACTAAAGTTCTCATACATCCCAGGTACTTTTCGAAATGGCGTCCTACTACGCCCCCTCAATAATCTTCATAGATGAGGTTGAAACCCTGGCGTCGGAGAGGGCCGCTGGAGAGCACGAGGCGTCCAGGAGACTGAAGTCCCAGCTGCTGACGGAGCTGGATGGAATTACGCAGAGGGACGGTATCGTGTTCCTCCTCGTCAACTCCAATATGCCCTGGTAAGAAGGGGTTTTAAAGGTACCATTTTCATTGACCCAATCAGTTCAAAATTATTCATTTCATGACAGGTCAAGACTCTGCCATCGGTTCGGAAAGCAGATTCTGCTGAGAAATAAATTAAATGCCCTAATTACTTACATTTTTTTTGGTCTTCCTCAGGGAAATAGACCCAGCCATGTTAAGGAGATTGGAAAAGAGAATTTACATCCCGTTACCAGATTTCAAGACTCGGGAGGAGCTGTTCGAGACGTTCCTGAACAGCAAGAGTATCGAGCTGGTGCCCAAGGTCAACTTCCAGGAGCTGGCTGCGAAGACAGAGGGTTACTCCGGCAGCGACGTGAAGCTGGTCTGCAAGGAGGCACTGATGAGCAGCGTGAGGAAGATGCTGCCCAATATAGGAGGCAAGAGTAAGTGCTTATTCTAAAGTGATCACGTGTGTGGAATGTGTCCAGTTATCCACGTATGTCCACGTTTATCACAACCGTTTCATTATGAAACTATAAACATCGTACCGGAACGTCTTTGACGGTAGGGTGCTAATTAGCTACGGCCAAAGCCTCTCACTAGACCAGACCAGAGAAAATTCTGAAATAATAAATTCCCAAATTGCCCGTGCTGGGAATCGAACCCGAGACCCCCCACGTAACCGTGTTCATTTAGATAACCACTTTTTCAGATTATGCCAACCGCAAAGACAAGATATCACTTTCTGACGTACTCACGGCCATAGAGAAGACAAAACCTGTGTCCAAAAACCTATCAAAAAGACACGAGGATTGGCAGAATGAAATGGGTTCATCTTAAGGTAAGCGTCCACAGAACCCAATCGCACGGATGGATTGATGGCATCACAGAACACAAATATTATTGTTCTGTGGATGCCATCAACGAGATTTAGGTGATGTAAAGGGATCTAGCGTACATACTAAGTAACCAAGCAGCCAGATGAAGAATTGTAAACTCAATGTGAAGCGACATATTAAAAAATGTTTGGTAGAAAATGGAATCTACAATCTCTAAATTGAGGTTTAAAACAATAATTAGGTAAGCATCACTAATTTTCTACTCAAGTTCACTTCGCAATGAGTAGTTTTAAAATGATATTTTTTTTATAGTTTATAATACTTACCTTACCCACTTAATTATTTATATTTTTACATTTACTTTGCTAAAGTAAAATAAAACAAAATCTATATACACGAATTATTATCTTTTATTTATTTGACATCTAAATTGATTCCTCTATATAAAACTTTGAAAAATACATACTTTTTATTATTATTATTACTTAAAAATAGATAATTATTATTATTACGTACACAGCTCAATTCCTATTAAATAGAATATTTAAGTAAAAAAAAAATTAACAAAGCCAATAAGGGTCGACTCAGATCAAAGTTGGAGGAAACATTTACCTACTAAACGCCTGCCACACTGCGAACTAAAGTAACTGTACTTAGCTTAGCCCAATTAGCTTCGACATGTTGGTTGAATTGAGTTGAAGATGACAATAGCGTCTAATTGGCTGACGCTCTCTCATGATTAGCTAAATTGCCGTTTCAGTTAAAATACCACAAAATTCAGCCTATTAGAAACGATTACGATCGTTATTAAATCAGTAAGAATTTACAGCTAAGCTAAGCAAGCTAACGAACTGTAGTTAGCTCTATCCAACTATTTCAGGTAATCTAAAAGAACTTTGTAACCTGCCTGCCTCCTTTATCCGCACTTGAATTGGCAGCCAATTTTAGTTTTCGATTTCAACCTACCTACATATTTTAGCTCGCTTCGCTTGTTGCATAAGAAGCCACATGAGCTAAGTTAAGTTACTTTAGTTCATATTGAGCTTCTACTCAGTTGATCTACAATGAGATTTGATCAAATATTTGCATAAAAAATTTTAAAGCGTTCCTACATGTGGCATGGGAATTAAAGATAAAATCGCATCGATTTGCATTTTCATTTTTTCTACTGAAAATTGCTGCAGCGGCTGCTTTCTATGAAGATATGTACACTTCGGAAAGTAAAATTAATTCGTATACACCTTCATACAAGCCGTTTTAAATGGGAAATCTATGATAATATTATAGGTGTGATTCCACCTTAAGACGGTCTGCATATTTTGCACTAATAAAATTGGATGCAGATACGTAACGAGTCAACCCACAAAATTTTGTCAAATAAAATACGTACATAATTTAAAAGAATAAAGTTAACTTTTCAATTGATAAGTTATGTGGGTTGAATCATTATTGCTAACTATGTCCAATTTGCGGTTTGATTTTGCAATCGAAATGCAGCCCGTCTGTATAGACCCTAATGTCTATCGACCCCTATAAGGAACTTTCTAGACGCTAAATAAAATATTTACTTATCTACATCTTACAGGTTCAATGGGGCCTTAAAATATAATGGGTAATTTATGATATTTTTTTTAAATTTTGAATTAATTATTTACATCACGATAGTAAAGAGTAAAGACTCATTAAATAAAATACTTACATACAAAAATAAAAGTGCGATGGTATTTGGACGATATGACCGCCGCCATTTTGGCGCGCTTTCTTATCGTGTATAATGACATCATTATTCTCTCGTTTCATTTTTTAGGCTTAGTTCGCACTACGAAAATAAATCGTTAATCTGTTAGACCCACACATATTGCATATTTTAATAAAAAGACCCCCATCCAATAATAAATAATTTAATTAAAAAGGTCCTTTTTTGGGGGTAAAATATAGAATTGGTATTGATATAGTTCAATTAAGTTATTTTTATGATGATTTTTAATTTAAATTAATTTAAACATTAAATAAAACTACTAAAGTAGAATGGATCACGTTAACGTATAATTTACTAAATAATATATGGATTTTTGATGAAGATTCATTTTTCTTTTTTTTTCTTTTTTTGACTAGAAATAACAAATCCTGTCGAATGCGAAAGTACCTACATTTAAAAAAATACAACGATTGCAATTTCTTTGAGACATTTCTTTGAGTTTTAAGAAATTGGCTTATGATTAGGATTGCCATGCTTAGATCTACAGACGCATAAAAGTGATACCTTATGTGTCTTGCAATTAACAAGGGTTTTTATGGCATTCCAATTTACAAACATGGATTAACTTAGGTATCTTGCAACTCACGAGGGCGCGTGGCTCATGGTAGTGTGTGTGTCGTATCTGTATAAGTGTGAGCGAGAGCTTGCTCGCGCCTGACCGCTCCCACCTAGGCTCCTGACAGGCACGCACACTTACGCAATGTGTATGTACACGACGAAACCACAAGTAAAGCTCACGCGCCCTCGTGAATTGCAAGAACTATGCAAGGTTAATTTGTAATCCTCAATAAGGGCCTGCACAGACGAAGGCCTATATTTTATATTATTATAGGAGATAGGACCGTAATAGTATACCGATTATTTATTGTCCATCGTTTGTGCAAGCCTAAATATTATTAATGTTTTTTTTTTTTATATGAATAGCGGGCAAACACGCTGGCGGATCACCTGATGGAAAGTGATTACCGCCGCCCATGTACACTTGTAGTACCAGAGGCACCACCAATGCGTTGCCGGCTTTTCAGGAACTTATTGGTTCGCCCCTTGAATAATCCCATATTGTAATTAAGTGGGAACACTGTCGAACATGAATAGGTATGTATTGAAAAGGCATATTTTTCTGTCTGATTTGGATGATCTTATTTGGTATGGTTTTCCCAATAAAATAAACATTCTAAGTATAGTTAAGATAGTGAATTCAAAAGACAGAAAAATCGTTTAACCAATTCACGACGTTCATCAGTATGAGAGATAATATAATATTCTTGTAGTAAGTAAATAATAATTATTAGTAAAAAAATCACGAAACATGAAAAATTTTGGCACTGTTTATTTTCGTTAGAAAAATATTGGTGTATTTAACAAGTCACAGTTTGGTGTTCTTCGTCTATTTATACATAGATTCTTTATATATATGAAAGTATTTACCTAATACATTACATTATATTATTATATTTATAATACTAAACCAAACATGTATACGTACCCACTATGAATAGATTTTGATAATGTGTGTATTTTAAAGAAAGAAAATCAAAATTGTAAATTGAAATAATAGGTGCGGAAAATGGTTTTAAAAATCTTTGAATAATTGAGTACAATTTATATGTAGGCTTACGAAGTTACTACATACAAATGAATAAAATTAAAGTGTCTTTCCGTGATTTTGAAATAACTATTTGTTATAAATAATTATTTGTTCGGACTAATTTTCGAAACGACTGAACCGATTACACGGGCTATCTAGTCTTCTATTCATATCTATATATATAAAATTCAAAGTCCTGACTGACTGACTGAGATATCAACGCACAGCCTAAACTACTGAAGTTAAAAACTTGAAATTTTTACAGTTGGTTCCTTTTATGACGTAGGCGCACACTAAGAAAGGATTATTGGAAATTCCACCCCTAAGGGGTCTAAATAGGGGATGGAAGTTTATATGAAACTCCGTCATTTTTCAAGCTGTTTCCATCAAAGTTGGTATTTGAGCTTTCAGTTAAAAATAAAGAAGTACGTGTGTCACAGTTTTTGAAAATTCCTCCCCAAAATCTAATTCCACGCGGACGAAGTCGCGGGGGCAAAAGCTAGTATTATGACAAAATCGTAAACCATCCATCGCTGTTTTGGCTAAAACTAAAAAACGGCTTGACTGACTTATATATTTTTTTGTTTTGATCGCTCCAATACAGGATTGGTTTAAAAATACAAAAAAAAAATGAGGAAAACTAAAAAGAACATTTGAAATATCATAAAAACCAAAACTGGTAATTTTGTATAGAAATCACCACTTCGGATTACATTCAATAGATGGCGGGAGCGAAGCCGCGTGTAAGAGCTAGTCGTGAATAAGAATTAACTTAGAATGAGTTTGCACGCCTTGGAATTATTGATTTCGATCATCGAAACAAGAACGTCTGACGTTCTTATAAAATTGACCTAAATATCCTTGTTTGTCACTTTATTTAGTATTAAGGCGTGCTATTTTTTGTATAATGTTCAGACAAATTTGAGCTTAAAGCGATGAGATTAAGGTCCTTGTTATTTTGACATTATAGTTCTTGCAATTCACGAGCGCGCGTGGCGTATGCTTGTTTTTGTTGTTCTGTATAAGTGTGAGCGAGCGCAATGCTCGTGTCTTCTCGCTCACACCTAGGCTCCGTCAGGCACACACACTTACGCAATGTGCATACACGACGAAACCACAAGTAAAGCTCACGCGCTTGTGTATTGTAAGAACTCGACATAAGTGTCTGTCACCTATGTCGATATACCTATTATAATAAAACAAACTGGCCCTACAGGACATGATAAATGATATGTTTCGTTCAATTCAAGCGTTATTTTTACGTTGTAAACGTCAAAATTGTGATGATATTTGAGCGGGAATTTATTTATAACTTATTAAAACTTAACAAATTGTGTTATTATTATATTTCGTCTCGTATCTATCATCGATTCCAAAACTTATCATATTTGCCGAACTTTTCTGTTTCAGAAAACAACAGAAAACGTTACTTAAGGTTAAAGGCTGGTTAAAGGTATAGACAGTAGTACAATTTATCGTAATAAGTTTGTTTGAAGAAGCGGGTAACTTTAGTAAACGAACTCGCTCTTTTTTTTAACAACACTCACATTTCATATTATAAATAATATGGAATTTGACGGCGGGTATTTATGTTTTTAGCAAGTCTCCTAAGGCTGGATCTATATTTCTTGTGAATGAAATAAATAAATTAAAGAATAATTGTGCGTCGTTAAGCAGAAAACGACAAATGGCTTTTTTTTGCGAAAATGAGTAAACGGTATTTTGGCGACAAAAAATGGCTAATGTTAGCTAATAAAATATATTATAAGCTTTATATTATTATTTATCTAATAAAATATACTTAAATTTTCGTTAATTTTTTAACAATTTTGGTCATTCGAAGCAGTGATAAAAATACCTAAATCAGCTCATACCTAAAACTGGTTTTCTGGCGCTGGCCGTTTTCTGCTTAACAACGCTCAATTGTGAGTCTAAATGCCGAATATGATGGCAGGGATCCATATTTCTTGCGAGTTTCAAAGGGTGGGAATCTGTATTTATTGGGAATGATTGAAAAATATTAAAAATTAATGAATTAATCATTGATAGGGAGTCTGAATGAACGGGGAATTCTCAAAAAAATTTTGTGAACGATTTATTGAATTAATGAATAAACGAATGAATGAATGAAGTCAGTCTAAATACGGAATATGATGGCGGGGATCTATAGTTCTTGTGAATGATCCTTACTAATGCGAAAGTGTGTTTGTTTGTTGGTTTATTGGTTTGTCCTTCAATCTCGCAGCAACAAATTGAAGACCGGGAAGGTGACATAGGCTTTTTATCCCGGGAAATCAATGAAATACCGCGGGATTTTTAAAAAACTAAATCCACGCGGGCATCAACTGGTCAATAAATAAGTAAATGAATTAAAGTCTCAAAGGGCGGAGGTCTATATTTCTTGTTATTGAATGAATAATTGAACGAATGGTAGCGAGTCTACATGTGGAATATGATGGCGGGGATCTATAGTTTTTGTGAATATTGATTAAATAAATAAATAAACGAATTCAAGTCTCAAAGGGCGGGGGTGTATATTTCTTGTGATTGAATGAATGATTGAACGAATGATAGAGTCTAGATGTGGAATATGATGGCGGGGATCTATAGTTCTTGTGAATATTGATTAAATAAATAAATAAACGAATTCAAGTCTCAAAGGGCGGGGGTGTATATTTCTTGTGATTGAATGAATGATTGAACGAATGATAGTCTAGATGTGGAATATGATGGCGGGAATCTATAGTTCTTGTGAATATTGATTAAATAAATAACTAAACGAATTCAAGTCTCAAAGGGCGGGGGTCTATGTTTCTTGTGATTGAATGAATGATTGAATGAATGATTGAACGAATGATAGAGTCTAGATGTGGAATATGATGGCGGGGATCTATAGTTTTTGTGAATATTGATTAAATAAATAAATAAACGAATTCAAGTCTCAAAGGGCGGGGGTGTATATTTCTTGTGATTGAATGAATGATTGAACGAATGGTAGCGGGTCTATATGTGGAATATGATGGCGGGGATCTGTCCGTCCTCGACGGAGGTGCCGTTGTTGTTGCCGGCGGCGTAGGAGAACTGGAAGACGACCTTCTCGCCGTTGTTGCAGTCCACGGTGACGCGCCGCAGCCCGCGCGTGCCGTAGTACGAGTCCGTGCCCTAGAAGCACGAGTTACTTCTTTTTTTTTTTTATTCGATGACAAGATAGCCCTTGACTGCGATCTCACCTGATGGTAAGTGACGATGCAGTCTAAGATGGTAGCAGGCAAACTGAGAAGGGGTATAGCAGTGTAAATTCAACGCATACCCCTAATCGGTCCCCTTCTTTTTTTTTAATATATTTTAAGCGAGCAATCGAGCAGGCGGGTCCCCTGATGTTAAGTGATGACCGCCGCCCATGAACACTTGTAGCACCAGAGGCACCACCGATGCGTTGCCGGCTTTTTAGGAATTTGGTGGCTTTTTTTTATTCGATGACAATAAAGCAATAAGACTGTCCAACATAACACTAAAGGGGAGGGTATTGATTGAAATACTGCCTTAAATCAACCATTAGCTTGACATCCTATTAACCTATTAATATTATAAATGCGAAAGTTTGGATGTATGGATGTGTTACTCAACCATGTTGCAAGGGCTGGACCGATTTGGCTGAAATTCGGCACAGAGATAGATTATAGCCTGGAATAGCACATAGGCTACTTTTTGATCCGGAAAATAAGAGTTTCCGCGGGAATTAAAAAACCTCAATCCACGCGAACGAACTCGCGGGCGTCAGTTAGTAAAGCAATAAAACTGTCCAACATAACACTAAATATTTATTGACTTACTTACCGCTTTAGAATATGACTACCAGTCAGATTTTAAAAATAATTTTTTAAATCTGACTGGTAGTTCCGAAATTATAGTGTCCAAAATATATGTGTTGGATTATATGTATTGCATTTTTGAAGCTTCACTGTGGAAGCACTGTATACTTAGCTTAGTTTGACTACTTATTGTAAAATTATTTTATTTTTTGAAAAGAGCAACTGCTGAGTTTCTTGCCGGCTCTTCTCAGCAGAATCTGCATTCCGAACCGGTGGTAAATTTATGACGTGTCATAAGTGCTACAAGGTAGCCTACACGAAATAAATAAATTTTGAATTTGAATAGTGCATTCAAACAAACAAACTCTTTACAGTAGTCTTTTGAATTCAATTCAAAGGGCCACCTGTTAAGGAATGTATCAAAACTGTAGGTACATGTGCTATGGTATCTCTTATCTCATCTTATCCTAAGAACAGGAAGAGAGAATAGCGTGTACCTTTAGTTTGGCACTGGCGACATAGGAAGTGTTGGGCAGGATCTCTACGGGCTCCTTGAACATGGCGCGGAAGGTGTCGTCCGTCCCGTCGCAACAGAACGTGGTCGTGTTGGAACCGCATACCTTTTTAGTTGCTAGGTGGATTATCTGAAATAAAAAAAAAAAGATTTTTGTACAATTTGGAACTAAGTAAGTATGTATTTAAAAATAAAAATAGAAAGTCTATTTTGATTTACACACTTAATATTATAAAGGCAAAATTTTGTATCTGTATGTACATGCGTACGTGCGTGCATGCGTGCATGCGTGCGCGCGCCTGTTTGTGTGTGTGAAAACTACTGGACAGATTTGGCTGAAATTTGGAATGGAGATAGATTAAACCCTGGCTTAACACATAGGCTACATTAACTATCTCGGAAAATTAAAGGGTTTCCGGGGGAATCAAAAAACCTTAGTTCACACATTGATTGAAGAAATATTTGTATATTCTAAAACATTAAATATAGTAAATAAGTAGATAAATATAGCATAGTACAAGTCTTGTGATTGTAAGCACCTATTCACATGACATTTGTGGACTATACAGGCGCTAATTTGTATCTACCATTTGTTTCTGAGACTGGGTAGCATTAAGATTTTCAGCGCCGTTAGATTTCTAAATGAGGTATGAGATGTAAATGATAAACAAATTAAAAACATTTACCTGTAAATGAACTTCATATTCCGTAGGGCCAAAGTAGGATCCGTACAATCCGAACCCCACAACAAAGATTCTCTGGTCCACAGTGAACCTGATCCTATCAGTGGTGCCGCTGTATCCCCAACGTGACTCGGTCTGAGCGAACCTGTTCACTGTCAGCTCTTTCCCCGTCATACAACACCTTGGCGTATCTAGAAAGCCTACGTTCGGTTTTGGATTAACCGTAAAGTATAGAAATAACTGGACAATCTCTCGGTCATCGAGTAAACCGCTCTGGGCGGGTCCCATCGCAAACTCTTCAACAGACATTAAGGGGAATCGTATCGCATGGAAGGCTCTGCCGAGGACCATTCGTTGGTTGTTGGGCATTACTGGCAACTGACGTCGTATGCATTCGGCTTCTGACCAGCGAAGGACTGCGGCGAAGATTTTCGCTTCTCGTATACGAAGGGTGTCTCTGAAATAGATGAGAGATTAATTAGATTTTGATCATCCAGCTACCCACAAGATAGTGTAATAAGTTTGTAATATTATTAGTTAGTTAGTCTGAATTTTTAATACCAATAAGTTGCATGGGAGCATTTTTATTCAAATCAGTCCATCCTTTCAGGGTCATTATGACAAACAGATAGACAAACAATGCCACCAAACTTGTAGCACTCTTTTTTATCTTGAGGTTTAAAAACTAGTTCTTGCCTGTTTGTTATAAAACTTGTTATTTTATGAGAATTTAAATAAAAATATCATAAACTAGTACCTTTCCAGAACAGCATTCAAAGTATCCTGATCTATATCCGTAAATCCCTCTGCATTCAATGCATCTGTTGTATTCTTATCAATCATTTCCAAACACAATGCGGCTAACTGTGGCTCATCGAACAACCTCGCTTGTGTCAAGAGCAAGAAGGCATTATCGGTACCCAGGTTCACCTTTAAAAATTCCACACAGTGCTCTTCTAATGCTGCCACAGCATATTTCTTAGCGGTATAAAGTGTTGTCATGACACTCTCTGGTCCAATTCTAACTTCATCAGAATACAAAAACTTTAATAAGTGTAAAAACGCAGCCGGTTCAACATCTGGTAGCTCAACCTCATCTGCTTTAGTTGCTAATACTCCGTTGAACATTGCATCAAACACCGCACTGCCTACAGATAAGACAAACTTGTGTGCTGGTATAAGTTGTTGGTTAGCATCTTTTCCTACTATGAAATGGACGTCTGCTAGGATTTCATTGTTAAATAAAAAGGATAATCGTTCCTTCACCGTAGTCTTTGTGGCTTGCCAGTTGTGCAGGCGTCCACCCGAGTTATTCGTGGGTTGTAGGTTCTCTATGGCTGATGAGGAGGGGGTGGGTTCGTTGGAGTGACTCTCTTCGTCGTTATGGCTCCCCTGCCGCGACTGTCTGTTCGAAGGCAGCATATTCTGTGGCGGGTGCTCTTCGCCACCCGCCCCCTCCTCAAGCCGCACATTTAACAGTCTATTCACAATATCATTCTGGAAGCCAGAAGCCATAACTACAGTTTATTATCTTTTCTCACACATTACACGAACGCCGGTCGATCGAGATTTTCCTTACAGATTGGACTACGATTTGATTATGATACATTCAGAATGAAAGATTTGTGATACGAGGAAACAATTTGGTCTATTTTATTCAGTTTCTTGAATATTTGACTGTTTAATTAAACGGTTTTCGACTTCGATAAAATTTTCTCATTTTTGTATGACAATGACAAGTGACAACTCAGACATTTGCTGTTGACATTTTATTATAGTTATACGTCAGTCTGACAATATTGACAGCAGTTTTTTTTAAGTTCACGGCTCTGGGTTCTAGCTTTTAGATCTCACTGCAGGCCATTATAGGCTTATTTTTACGTACCTAGATGCAGTGATATAAGATGAAAGCCAAAAAATTGATTCCTCTGAGGGTGAAAGCACACCTCTGTACAATTTTATTATTACCACTCAGTCTCAGTGGCTGAGAATTAGACCCTAGACCGTGTCCTAGTTAGACCCTTTGAGCATTTAAAGACCCCATATTTTAACCTAAAATGCAGGTGCCAAACCTCGGAGGAAAAAAAATTTTGTGAAGTGCCAAACACGCCAAACTATGATATAGTAACTATATGTATCAAAAGAGGGCGCTAAAAGGCTTTCTTATCACCTTTTGTTTTTTACCTCTTTCACGTTAGATTTTTAATTAAACTTATTTCATGGTCAGGGCCAAAGCCTTCCACTAGATCAGATCTCAGACAGTTAAGAAATTATAAATTGTTCAGGGATAAAAAGTAACCTATGTGTTATACCAGACTATAATCTATCTCTCTCTGGGCATTTCAACCAAATCGGTTCAGTCGTTGCTGTGATTGAGTAACAAACATCAATCCATCCACCATCCATACATCCAAACTTTCGGATTTAGGATTATAGAAATACCAAAGTTTATGAGGATGGATGTTTATTGTTCCTTCACACCACAACGAATGTACTGATTTGGCCTAAACTTGGAAATGGAGTTAGCTCATACACATAGACTACATTTCGACCGTAGCAATTAACAGTGTCGGATCTACATTTTGGCGATTTTCGTTTTGTTGCATTAAGGGTCTTAGAATGGGGATAGCAATGCCCCCACCAATTGTGAAACTTTTGGAATCAACCAACCATCTTTGGTTTTTGCAAGTGCAAGGGTTGGATATGTTGACTGTTTTTCACTTTTCACATATTTGAAGCTTTGAGCGGCCGTGCCCTGGAGTAGTGGTTTTTCACATGCGACTATGTTAATTGCTACGGTCGATTTTATCCCGGAAAATTAAAGAGTTCCCACGAGAATAATTAATACACCTTAATCCACATGAGGATCATCTAGTAAATATTTATGCTTAGATAAACCCAGCAAACGCTACGCTAAGTTGGTAAATAAATGTAAAACCGCTGGGTCATCTCTTCCCCCGTGCGTACAATAGAAAGACTCAGCGAGCCGGGCGGCGACTTTATTGCCTCCTTGCCGCCTCCTGAGTAGTTAAGTAGGCATACAGCACTAGGAACGTATAGAAGTGACAATAATTATTAAACATAATATTTATTTTTAATAAAAACCGACTTCAAACGCCACTGCAAAGTATATCAAGTGCGCCCTGTAACATTTGAAGAATTCTATCAATTTCTCCAGGACCCCATCATCAGATCCTGATAAAATCAGACCCTTTTAAACAAAAGAAGAATTTTCCAATCGGTCGGCGTCTTTGAGTTATCGGGAAAATAAAATAAAAGCTCTGAAGAATTGAAAACCTCCGATTTTGAAGTCGGTTAAAAATAGTTATAGATGTTGTCGTAAGGTGATAGAGTTCTTGAGAGACTGCAGGTCTTAGTTCAACATTTCGACGTGGTATTGCGCCATTTGCATCCAAACAGTTTAATGTTATTCGTCTGATGTCATCGGGTGGTCATCGGTCCAATGGTGGCAGGTTTGGCAAATGGCAATGGTAAAGAAATTAGCATTAAGTGGAACAAACTCCGGCTAAGTAAAACAAGTCCCTGACGTGGTTGATTGGTTAAAGTATAAGGTAAGCCTTCCAAAAGTGCCGTGCAGTGCATATGCTAAAGGTACTAACAAATTACAATCAACAGTTAGGTAACTACTTAATTTATTATGAAAATTAGATTTAAATGCATGTTGTGGCTACAGTTCTAATATGAAACAGCTCTATGGTATATTTTCTACGTCATTGGGGAGACGCAAGCGCGCGACGGTCGATCCAGCTACAGGTGCTGGCCCGGCAGTCGGACTGTCGCCTTCGACGGGACAACCCTTTCCAACCCTCACGAAGCGCTAAAAAAACCATGTCCCTGACTTTCATAACAGACTGAAACGTTTTAAACCCATAAAAACTACCACCCATTCGTACTATACATTATTGGTAAGCGACTGTGATCATTTAATAGCAACGTGTTGAAAAAAATAATTGCGCTAAAAAATTCAACAGGCGCTCAGATTCCACGCTTATGACTAGATTGTATCTCCTTGCCTATTATATTTTTAAAGTTACCCCTTTTTCTATACTATTGTTAACGTTTTCAATTGTTTCTTAGTCAATAAAAACTTGATAAAGTAAAAGTATTAAGTGAAGGAAGTCGATTGGATGATATTTTATCGATCTTAGTAATTAACTAGATGATGCCCGCGACTTCGTCCGCGTGAATTTAGTTTTTAAAATCCCGCGGGAACTCTTTGATTTTCCGGGATAAAAAGTAGCCTATGTTTTAATCCAAGGTATAATCTATCTCCATTTTAAATTTCAGCCAAATCGGTCCAGTAGTTTTTGCGTGAAAGAGTAACAAACATACACACACACACACACACACACACACACACACACATACAAACTTTCGGCTTTATAATATTAGTGTGATGTGATGTGATTATGAACGGTTGAGTGAAATGTGAACATGAAACCTAAAGACGGTGTTCGGAGTTTCGAGAGTGCCGTAGTATAATAAGGTAAGTACTTAGTTAGGCAATTCAATTTAAATATTAATTCTGCAGTATTTTACCTACGACGGATCGGAGGCGGTTGGTATATTAACTATTTAGCGTAAAAGGTTTTTGTGTTACCATTTTCTGAGAAATTAATCCACTGATTTTAATGGCCTTGACTGCGATCTCACCTGATAGAAAGTGATGATGCAGTCTAAGATGGTAACGGGCTAACTTGGAAGGGGTATGGCAGTGTATGATACTCAACCCATAGGTTGCCCCGAAGTTTTTGCTTTATTAAATTTTTTCTAAGCACGTTTACGATATGTTTTTAACGGCTGATTTTTTGATTATTAAGGTCCTTTCCAATGATTAAGTTTAGCATCTGTCCTGGATTTTTACTTCTGGTGGGAATTCTTTGATCGATCCTTGTATATCCTCTACCTACTTATAAAAGCTCCTTCAAAATCGGTTCAGCCTTCTGTTAATGAGCATGGACAAATAGACAAACAGACATATGAAAATATGAAATGCGTTTTTCGTGTCATGCTTATTTCAGACTTCAGATTAGCTTGTTTATCAGTCTGTCTGTCACCTTTTCGCGACTCCACCGCTGCACTGAACCGATTATGACAAACTTTGGCACAGAGTAATTTCATTCTGGAGAAGGACTAAGGACTTTTATTCCAGTAGGTAAATCAAATAATACCTAGAAAAGTACATATGTGGAAGAAGTCATGGGCAAGGTATTTATGAGATATTTCTCTTTCATTGATTTAAAAAAAAACGAATTCCTTTTTTTTACGAGTGGGTCTTCGTCTACATCATTTTCGACAGAATAGGTCCACAGCTGGACAAAGGGCTCTTGTAGGAGCAACTACACGTCTCGTTCTTGTGCCACCTGTATTCAGTATCTCCCTGCAACTCGTCTGATATCGTCGGTCATAGGGTTAAAAGCTTATTCAACGGGTGTGATATGAACCGACGAACTTTCGGCTTAATTCCGCTCGTTTAGCACCACTGACCTTTTTATTCATTTAATTATTGGGGCTATTTTCGGGCCAATTAATTAATTGATTCGCTATAACTACGATATAGCTCCTAGGGGATGGATAGCGGAGGCCTGTCAACGGTTAAATATGCATACCCAAGTAGCACATTAGCGATGAATTACGTTATAAACAAGCTACATTACAGTCTATTGCTTTTATGCAGATGTACTAAAGGATATGATGAGTCTTTAGGCTATACTGAGGAAAGATTATACACTATTAAACAGCATAGCTGACTAATGACTTTATAAAGGCGAAAAATTATACTTAAAGCATTTAAGTAGAATTTTAAAAAGGTCTTGTCCAGCTATTGGCTGCATGTGATACTACTAGTTGATTTAGAAGTCCAAAGCTTGTTAACGACTGGTTAATACGAAAAATTTACCTCTCTTGTAATGCTGCGGGCTGCATTGAGGTATTCGCTGGTTTTAAATTGGTGTACACTAATTCAATTCTAATTCTACTTCAAGGAGCTTGTTAATGGCTGATTAAAAGTGGATTTGTAATCTCTAAAAATGCCGTTACATTTATAAGAAAATCATTAAACACCCTGAGTTGTAAATTGGAGTAGCTGTACTCCTTTCTAATCACAATGCATAAAGTATATCTGGCAGCTATTTTAAAGCTTTCGGCGTTATTTAAGAGTAGATCTAGATTATTGGTGTTCAAATTACGTCAGATTTGGTTTTTTTTGCATAACGTGTGACGCGACCTCACGAGTTACACGCGTGTGTTTATACATTTTAAATTAAAAATGAACAACTTAAAACCATGGAATAAAAGAAAAAGAACTGGTGGAATAAAAAGAAAACTATCTAAAGCATACGCTAAGGCTTCTATGGACGAATTGCGAAGGAACAGTACTGATGCAATTAATATTTACAAGCCAGTGTCGTTTACGCAAAGTAAGGGTTCCGCACAAACAAATTTTGATGAAAATATTGATTCTTCTAATAAGCAGCATTTTCATGAACCATAACCACAAGCCAGACTAATGTTGTAAACAATCTTTTTACACAAAAAATGTTATTAAATAATACCTACCTACCACTAAGTTATTATAAAAAGCAGTAGGTATATGTATACTCAAACTTTATTTGTATAACAATGTTCTTTTAAAAAACTTTGCTTTATTTTTAAAGTCAATATTTCATTTATAAGTAGTGCTAAAATTGTTTACAATATTAGTCTGGCTTAAAAATGCATTAGATATACTTGGCACTTTTTCGGTTGTTTTGACTAGAATGACTAAATAAAAAAAACATAACACTGCAAACAATACTGTGAAGGATGCACAAAACTCTTTAAAAGTTTACTTTTTAGAAACTTAAATCAAATCTACTGAGCCTGCAAGGGTATTTTGAAAGCCAAACATTGTACCTACATACAAAATGAAATGGTTTTTGGTCGAAATTTCTTTATCCCTAGAAAGCTGTTGTATGCTCTCTCTTTATACCAGTACACAGTAAGAAAGATTATTAAAATCCTTTGTCCAGCCAGCATAATGCTATAAGCTAGTAAATAGACTTTGGTAACACCACTGCACATCAAATAACTTTTCAAATGCATTTATGGAGAATTTGTGCTGGATAAGAAATGGACACCATTTTAGCAGTACATAAACGATTTGTTAATAAATATCCAAATGATTTATCTTAAAGATTTCAGGATACTTGATAGCTTTTAATTCAAACTATATATATTTTCCACTTATTTCCTAAATAGAGTATTCCTAATAGGTACAATGATTTAGAAAGCAATCATTTGAGTGATAAATTTATTTATTTAGTATTCATACACTTTATCTTATGAAATATTTTCGTTAACGCGATATTATTTTGATGGCGCATGAAATATTTGATGTAATTACCTATACACATTTACAGTAAAATGGTACTCGCAACTTAATTTACTTACATAATGACAATCAAAACCAACGAGAAAACTATTAAAAAATATAATATCTTATATTAAAAATGTCCGCCTGCACAAGCTCATAAATAAACAAACAATGAATGTAGATAGTGTCACATAATAATACGTAAAAAATAATTAAAAAACTATTTTTTTAGGTTATTTATATCTTAATAAAAGCTATTACGAAGCGTCAAAACATCTAAGAGCTGTTGAAGAGAATTAAAGTAGCTGAATTTTATGCTGCAATGGCTGTTGTATACCTGTAGGTAAGCTATTCTACAGGCCCTGTTCAGCTGTTTCAATGATTATGCTGCCGTTAACCAGCCACTGTAATGCTCGGAGCTGGTTAATTTGGGGCCCAACTTAGCATTATAAGGTCTGGGTAGCTAACTACACAGGCCTTATGCAGGAAACTAAAACAGCCTTAAGTAGTCACAAATTCTATAATCAAGTCACTGTGCGGCTGTCATGTGCTACTTGGGTAGGTAATTAACTCTTAACATCACACGTGGGGAAGTAAGGCCCCCCCATTTTGTTAATAACTTTGTAAAAGTGACGTGATGGTGCCTCTATGTATTCTCGTCACTTCCAAAGGCATTGTAGGGGTTAGATTTTCATTTTTCACCAAGTCACTTGCTCTATCACCAAGCGCTCGCAAGTCGCAACAAATAATTTAGTCTTGACGAGTGAAATTTTGTGATGGATAAAAGTATCGAGTAATTGAGAAAATACCGTAAGTAAGCAGACTATATTCTATAGTATTATCTTTCTGATGTATAGCGTTATCTCTCTCGATGGAGTGGCTTCGGGAATAGAATAGAATAGAATAGAATAGAATAGACTAGAATAGAATATAATAGGATAGACTAGGATAGACTAGACTAGAATAGAATATAATAGAATAGAATAGAATAGAATAGAGTAGAATAGAGTAGAATAGAGTAGAATAGAGTAGAATAGAGTAGAATATAATAGGATAGACTAGGATAGACTAGACTAGAATAGAATATAATAGAATAGAATAGAATAGAATAGAGTAGAATAGAGTAGAATAGAGTAGCATAGAGTAGAATAGAGTAGAATAGAGTAGAATAGAGTAGAATAGAGTAGAATAGAGTAGAATAGAATAGAATAGAATAGAATAAAATAGAATAGAATAGAATAGAATAGAATAGAATAATTTTTTATTCAAATAAACTTTTACAAAGTTTCTTTCGAATGATGATGGTGGTTTCGATTGATGATGGTAATGGCTGTGCTGTAGTTGTCGGCATTGTTACAGAACTGAAGATGCTGAGTCCGAAGATTCAACGCTCGGTGCGCGTCAACGACGGGCAACTCGTGACACTCTCCGACCGAGCGCAGTACGACCATTCGCAGGTAATTCCGGCGGTCTTTACTCATGTGATTCCGGAGTTCCACGGCACGTTGAACTGACGGCCGGGTCGCGCCGGCGACGCCTGTGGTCGCCCGTTGCGGCCTGAATCGGCCTGGCGCGGTCTATTGTCAACGACACGTGCCACCCCGTGCCTTTTTCTATCCGGCTCCCGATGGATCGCAACGGGCGACAGCAGATTAAGGGCCGCACCGGATATGAACATTCCCACGTGTCGTATCACGTATGCCAAGGGCGGCCTGCCACTCTAGCCATATTAAACGTGTCGTTTTTATTCTCTTTCCATGATCGATAACGCTGTGGAGCAGGGGTTTCCAAAGTTTTTTTATACCCTACTGAAAGGATAGGATGTGTGATAAACAACTTTGGTTATGTTGACTTAGCTTATGGCTACCAATTATTCATTTTCTAAGATCGCTAACGCTAAAGCAGGGGCTCCCGAAGTTTTTACTGCTTTAAAAATCAAATCTGCATCTGAAGATTTACCATTACACGCGCTCTTATATAATCAAAGCCGTTGCTTCGCTCAAATATGGTTGAGCGAAGCAACGGCTGGATCAAGCTTCATGCTCGTGAACGGGTGCCACCAACGGGAATGGGTCTACTTTCTGTCTGCCCGTCTTAACATGTATTGGATTGTATGTAGGTATGCATTTTTGAAACTTCATTGTGGACACACTGTATACATAGCATAGTTTTTTTGAAAAGAGCAACCGCCGAGTTTATTGCTGGCTCTTCTCGACAGGAAGGGCATTCCGAACCAGCGGTAGCTTCATCGACGATTCAAAAGCACTTGTAAAAGATTATTTGATTAAAAAGTATTTCTATTGTATTCTATTCTAAATGTTGTTTGTTGGTGGCAGGCCGGCTACTTGCACAAGCGGAGCGCCGACAGCAACAAATGGCAGCTCCGATGGTTTGTCCTCTATCAGGTGTGTACATATTTGCTATTGTATTTACCTGCTCACTTTATATTACGCAAAGAGGTTACATGGCTAGGTACTCGAGAGATGATAGATGGCTATCTATCATAGTAGATGTTGTACAAATGTTTTGCCATATAGGTATACCATGACACAGATTTTAGAGTAGGTATGTACCATAGTATCAATGTAGCAAACCATTTTTTTCTATCCGAAATAGACTTGCGCTTGACGACAATCAGTACTGGATAGCACTGATGAGGTCTAGGTTGGAGCGCGCTTGCCTAGAAGATGCCTATTTACTCTTGCCTTGAAGGTACTCAAATTATAGGTGGCAGGAAACACAGATGCAGGAAGAGTGTTCCACACCTTAGCAGTTCTTATCAGAAATGTTGAACTAAAGCGTTTCGGTCGAGTAAGTAGGTTGAATTTGAATAACAAGAAAATACTAGCAATTGCCCGCGACTTCGTCCGCGTGGATTTATTTTATTAAGAACCCCGCTGGAGCCCTCTATTTTTCCGGGATAAAAGATAGCCTGTATCACTTCTCCAAGCCCTCAACTATATCCATGCAAAAAATCAGGTCCGAAACAAACACACTTTCGCATTTACCTAATGATCGTTTTCCGAGTAATTTCTGGCCGGCCAACTTAGATCGCGCGTTCCCTCTATTTCTCCAGGATCCCATTATCAGATCCTAACCTGATGACAATGGGACCACCTGGGAAGTATACCCTTTCATACAAAAAAAGAATTTTCCAAATCAGTCCAGGCGTCTCCGAGTAATCGCGGAACATACATAAAAAATTAAAAAAAAAAAAAAAGATTCCGACGAATTGAGAACTTCCTCTTTTTTGGAAGTCAGTTAAAAACGTAATTACCTATCATTGTGATGACTATGACACGCAGTAAATTAGGTCAGTTCTGTGGGTCAGTTTTAATAATTTTCTTCGAGCTCATCGTACTTAATAACTAGCAATCCTGCATGGCTGAGGAAAATGGCTTGTCACCGCGTTTACTATTGTGCCTCTAAGCGTTTTTTGGAAGCCGTTTAAAAAAGTGAATGTTGTACGGAACGTGCAGAACCTGCTGTTCTACTATGAGTCGGAGAACAATACGAGGCCCACGGGCGTGCTGCTGCTGGAGGGCTCCTACTGCGAGCGGCTCAGCAAGTCGCCCATGGAGAGGAACGCTTCGGTGAGACTACAAACAATGCTTCTCTTAGCCTCAGTAGCTCAACGGTTACTGTTGCGGACTGTAAACTGACAGGTCGCAGGTTCGAGCCCCACCCGTTGCACTATCGTCGTACCCACTCGCAGCACAAGCTTTCCGCTTAAGATTTTAGACTCGTGGTTTACTGACATAATTGTTATAAAATACTACGTACGTACCACGGTAATTATTTTAGTTGGGATTGTCGATATTTCGATCCAATTGCATGGACCGTGGTCACGACGGGACTGCGGTGTTGCGAGACGTCAAGCTGAAGCTGTCACGGGTAGAATCTATCTACCCGCCTTCTTGATCTTTTCGGAGGAATTACCGTGGTACGTACTCGTAGTATTTTATAACAATTATTAAGCTTTCCGCTTATTTGGAAGGAAAAGGAGAAAAGGTATTAGTCAAGTTCAGCTTGACTAGTATTCTTGCTAAGAAGTGTGAAAATGCCTAAATTCGTGGATATTTAAATCAAACTGTGAACAGAATTAATTGTTGATTTGAGTCGTACAGAAAAAATACAGAATTAAATACAAAGGTTTGATAAATGTTTTTACTCCAACAAAATTGTATTCTTAACAACTCTCTCTTATAAAAAAAATCCCTAAAGAGTCTATGATATGTTTTCCAAAATGAAAGCCAAAACGGCACAAGCTTTTTAATTAATTATTCTTGCTCACAAAAAAGTCTTAAAAATACGAATGTGAAAGTTTTTTTAATTCCGTATTACATAATACATTCGTGTAAAGTAATTTTTCCTCCAATTAAAACCAAATCTACACGAGCGTGTCTGCTCCGATTAGGAGCGTATGCGTATACGTAAACGTATAAGAATTGCGCGAAATTGAGCTCTATCTAATATAACTAGTGGTTCGCCCCGAACTGAGACCTCGCGATATCCCATAATTCCCAAAAGTTTTAATTATATATTGTATTAATTAACTTTTAACATTAGACGCAATAAAAAAAAAATAGTTGACATAAAACTGTTTTACTGACACAGCGCCATCCATTAGCATTATAGTGAAGCTATTAGCTTCACAATAATGCTAATAGATGGCGCATTAAAATAAATAATTTCGTTTCTTTATAACACTAAATTTATTTTAGTATTTGTTGTTGAACAACAGGTACACGTACAGGATATAACTGAATTTTCAACCAAGTTTCACATTCTAATATTCAGTAATTCAGAAGTTATAGGGCTCTGATAGACATTTAGACGGACACACTTCTCTGTCTAGTAGGCAAGCGCCCTAGTTGACTCAGAGAACTCGCTTCGCTCGTTCAATTATGGTTCATTTTACTGTGACGCTAATGTTATCGAATACGATCAATCGAATTAAATCTCATACTAAGCCTACTGTGCAGTTCTGCTTCACCATAACGTACCGGAGAGAGAGCCAGCGCCAGTACGAGCTGCGAGCCGCATCCGAGGTGGACTGCGTGCACTGGGTCGACGCCATCCGGGAGGCGAGGTAAGTATTTATTTATTTATTTCTTTCTTTTATTTATTTATTTATTCCACTAACAGAATTAACTAATGTCCTCCCGACCGAATCCGGCCACGGCGGCCAATCTCCACAGAGATTAGCCATCTGCGCGGGACATATTATATTATAGTGCACAAGTGTGTGCGCAGACATAGGTGCACTCTCTATTCCCTCACCCTCATAACCCGATGGGACGGAAAATCCGACACGACCGGAAAGAGATCAGGCGCAACACCGACGGCTTTACGTGCTCTCCGACGCACGGGAGTGACTCACAAGTCACAACCGACTTCCTAACTCCGGGCTAGTACTGAAAATTTCTTAACAGAAAACCCAATACATTTTTTTGGCCCGACCCGGGAATCGAACCAGAGACCTCGTCTTGTTAACCACTAGAGTAGACCAACAGGAGATATTGAATGACCGAGCGAAGCGAGCTCCAGATCTTCTTCACGGACGCCATACATTGTAAGCTATAAGAACCTTGTTTTAGTAACAATAGACCAAAATCGGCATTCCGAACCAGTGGGAGATTCATTTGACGATTCGAAAGTAGGTTCTCTGTAAAAGTTTATTTGAATAAAAAGTTATTCTATTCTATTCAATTTAATAAAAAAATTAAAAAACTTAACCCCACTTAATTAAGTCGCTACAGTATAATAAACTAGATGATGCCCGCGACTTCATCCGCGTGGACTAAGGTTTTTTCGGTTCCCGTGGGAACTCTTTAATTTTCCGGGATAAAATGTAGTCTGTATGTTTATCCTAAGTATGAGCTATCTCTATTCCAAATTTCAGCCAAATCGGTTGATTCGTTGTGGCGTGAATTAGTAACAAACATAAACATACACACACACACCCGCACGCATGCGCACACGCACGCACGCGCACACGCACGCACGCGCACACTCACGCACGCGCACACGCACACACACACACAAACTTTCGCCTTTAAAATATTATTATACTTCGCATCTTTCCCGAAGATGATTACTGTTTACATGCAGCAGAACACATACACACACACACACACACACATACATACATACATACATACATACATACATACATACATACATGATACAGTGTGATTTAATACTATTTTAACAACGTTTGGCAGCCCTAAATTTATCCCGGCCATGGCAAGGATTAGATGGGACCTTGACCTCCTTGCGAGAGGGGAGGTGCAGGGCAGTTATAGCTCACAGTCATACATATTTCAATGACTTTTGATGATTTATTTTTATTCCATGACAAAATAGTCCTTGACTGCGATCTCACCTGATGCTAAGTGACGATGCAGTCTAAGTTGGTAGCGCGCTAACTTGGAAGGGGTATGACAGTGTACATTCAACCCGTACCCCTAATCTGTTTCTACACGCCATCATGCCGGAACGCTAAATCGCTTGGCAGCACGTCTCTCACCAGACGAAACCAGAGACAATTCAGAAGTTATAAATTCCCCAATTGCCCCCGCCGGGAATCGAACTCGAGACCTCCCAGTTATAAGATCACAGCGCTCACCACTGCGCCAGGGAGGTCGTCATGATGAAGTTTTATTCGTATGTGACATCGTCTTTGTACATTTAGGCTACGTTCACACGGCATTGTAGCCACTGCACGTTTTTTGCAGGATTAACTTTATCGAAAACATATTATTATTATAGTGGCAAAAAAAGCTTGCAGGTTCTATGGCTCGTGTACGCGCCGCTATATTATCGATAAAGTTTATCGTAAGTACAAATAAATAGATAAGCATCTAGAGAGGAGAACCTATAATGTAACTATTAGGTAAGCAACGCTGAATGCAGAAAAATTAGCCTCACTTTCTCAACTCAGTAAGAAGAATATTGTACCTAATGCGATGTGTTTGTTTTTTGTGTTTGTTGGTTTGTCCTTCAATCACGCAGCAATGAAGCAACGAATCGACATGATTTTTTATCCCGGAAAATCAAAAAGTTCCTACAGAATTTTTAAAACTACATCAACGCAGACGATCTTGTAGGCAGCAGCTAACTAGTCATCAATATTATAAAGGCGAAAGTTTGTATGTGTTTGTGTATATGTGTGTGTGTATGTTTGTTACTCCTTCACGCCACAACGAATGAACCGATTTGGCTTAAATTTGGAATGGAGATAGATCTGAATATTCAGCAAAATTAAAACACTCGGAAAATTAAAGAGTTCCCGCGGGAATTGAAAAAACCTTAATCATTTACATAGTATGTAATAAATAATATATCCTTAGATTAAAATCTTAAAGCTAATATTAGGATATTACGTTTCTGGAACGTGAATGCGAGAAATCGAGAATTCCCAGGTGAAATGTCAGGGCGTCCTCGACCCGGTCGCCATGGCAACCGAGTCGAGATAACGTATCGGCAGAGAGCGTCTCTGAATACAGCATCCAGCATCCCACAGGTTTAGTACGAGTTTCTATTCTACATCTCGACAAAGTTAATAGATTTCGAATCGAGGAAATACAACTAAGTCATACTACGTAATATACCTATAGTCTGATTTTTAATTCGGTGGAATTCTGACACTTGTCATTTTATAAATCGAGCGAGTTATTTGTATGAAAAACAGTATTACCATCTGTAGTTCGATTTTACCCCAAACTATCTGTCAGGCAATTGTCATAAATATCTATGTGCGGCAATTGATATTTATTTTTCTAAGTTTAAATTTGATATCTTTTTTGTGGGATTTTTGAACGAGCGAAGCGAGTTCTCTGAGTCAACTATTGCGCTTGCCTACTAGACAGAGAAGTGTCCGTCTAAATGTCTGTCAGAGCCCTATAACTTCTGAATTACTGAATATTAGAACGTGAAACTTGGTTGAAAATTCAGTTATATCCTGTACTTGAACAACAAATACTAAAATTAGATAAATGTTATAAAGAAACGAAATTATTTAATTTTAATGCGCCATCTATTAGCATTATTGTGAAGCTAATAGCTTCACTATAATGCGCTATATAGATGGCGCTGTGTCAGTAAAACAGTTTTGTCAACTATTATTTTTTTTATTGCGTCTAATGTTAAAAGTTAATTATTACAATATATAATTAAAATTTTTGGGAATTATGGGATATCGCGAGGTCTCAGTTCGGGGCGAACCACTAGTTTAAATCTCTGGTAACATTAAGATACGTCAGAATTCCACGCAATTAAAAATCAGACTATAATTACCTAATACATAATATTTGTTCTCGTCATCGATATACGACCTCGCTAGCCAATCTCAATGGACACTATCCAACGACGCAGGAGATATTATAGTGCACAGGTGTGTGCGCATACTCTCACATAAGTTCACTCTCTGTTATAACTAACTTTATAGTTCGATGGGAAAATATAATAAATGAAGATACTCTCCAGACAAAATACACACAATATTTCTGAATTCAAGGCCAATTTAATAATAATATGTTATAATGTTGTTTTAAAATTCTACAGCTTATTGATCCATCTACAGAGAGCGCCCTAAGCGGAAACATTACGAATTAAAAATCGTAAATAATAGACGTAGACATTAAAACAAGCGACTTTAGGTTCATTTTCCTCTGGCGTTATAGTGTTTCGAATACGGTTAACTTTGTAGCGATTGGAAACCCATACTAATCCTACATGTGAAGCGATTATAGACTAGAGGGATCGAAGCTCGGATGCTATATTCGATACCCACTTACATAAAACTTTAACGTTCCTTAAACTTTAGGAACTACCTATAAGCTGCTAGGAAGCGCTGATAGCTTAGTGGTTAGGCTTGATGCCTGCGGATTCTTATTAGAGGGGTCGCGGCTTCGATCCCGGGTTCATCTGACTTTTCTGTACCACAAGCTTCAACGGTGAACAAAAATATCATCATCCTACCCCTGGCCATAACTCTGATGGTGGGGTGGGTATTTAAAAGATAAACGCTACCAGAATAATATAATATAGCTAATAATGTTTTAGATACTCGGATCGCTATAGTTAAAACCACTTCCTACAAAAACAGTTTAAAATACTAAAAAGTAATATAATAAAGTAGATGATGCCCGCGACAAATCGGTTCAATCGTTCTGGCTTGAAGGAGTTACAAACACATACACACAGACACGCACGCACACACACATTAGGGTTGCCAGACGTCCCGTATTTCCCGGGACATCCCGTATTTTAGGCATAGTTTAAAATGTCCCGGCGGGACTGACTCTGCCCCGTATTTGAACCGTACGTCTTGTTGTTTTGTGAATTGTTTTTCATTATGAAATCGATCTACGTATTCACACACGCAACGTTCATAAAACGTACTCGTCTCGCTACTAACTTGCACTCGCAGCCCGCATCGACCAATTACAGTGTGTCAGAATGACAATGTTAAAACTGACTCGATCCTCGGAAATATATAAAAAATAATAAAAAATGACACTAAATAATTTTGTTTTGTATATGTCCCGGGTAAAAAACTGAAATCCCGTATTTTTTTGCCCATTTAACCATTTGTCCCTTATAGGCTGAAAAAAAATCTGGCAACCCTAACACACATACACACATATAGATACATACACATACCTACTAACTTTGCCTTTATAATATTAGTGTGATGTAATGTGGTAATTGCAATTAATTATGGCGCAGCTTCAACAAGCTCCTGCTGCAGAAGGAGGAGCTGGAGCAGAAGCAGCTGCACCTGCTGCAGGTGGTGGAGAGCGAGCGCACGTCGCGCTGGCAGTACGCGCAGCAGTGCGACGAGCTCGCCAACGAGGTCAAGAAGTTGAGGACGGAAGTTAGTGCCTTTCAATATATACCGCTGGATTCAGGCCTGTGAAGGTCCATGCAGGAGACTTACGTCCAGCAGTGGACATCTATAAGTTGACAAAGAAGAATATGCAACGTTGCATTAATAAAACTGAAAGGTCGCAGGTTCAAGCCCAAGGATTTGGAGAGGAGAGGAGAATATACGTCAAGTTCAGCTAGGCTATTTATTTATTTTTTAAGGTACCCTAATAAGTCCATTTCCATAGTTGTGCGCCTACAAGAAGGAGCACGAGCCGTCCGCCACGCGCACGGCGTCCAGCACCAGCCTGTCGCCCACCGACTCCGAAGACATCGACCCCACTGAGCTGCGCAAGATCAAGAAAGTACAGGTACCCATCCAGTCTACGAATCACACCGGAAAACCCAGTGTTGGCAGATCCCCTACTAGGTGGACCGACGACATCAGATGAGTCAAAGGGATTCGCTGGATAACGGCGGTGAAAGATCGAGGCCTGCAGAAATTCATGCAGGGATAGATATCGTGAACATAGACTCTCGTTTTTTCTCGGTTGAAAAAGAAGAAGTAGAAGAAGAGCCCACTCCCACTCATAAAATCCTCATCTTTTCGTTAAATAATGAAATTTAGATAACAATATTAAAAACTGTTTTGTGTTTCAATGTAGAGTTTTTTCCGGGGATGGCTGTGCAGACGCCGCTGGAAGCAGATCGTGGAGCAGTACATCAAGAGTCCGCACGCTGAAAGCATGAGGAAGAGAAATAGGCAAGTGAAAAAGAGACCTAAGCTTTTGAATGAACAATTGGACACTTCTAAAATGTTAATTTGTTTTCAGCCTTGTATTCAAGATGGTGGAAGCCGAAGAGGAATATTTGGAACAAATGGAAATCTTGGTAAGTTTGTAGAAAGTAAATCTCTATCTAATCTCTACAGGCTGCGAGTTTCGAATCCCAAGTACACTCTCTACTAACTTCTCAGGAGTTATGCGCGTTTTTTAGCAGTTAAATATCAATTGTTTTAACGGTGAAGTAATACCTGCATACCTTAAAGTCTCTAACAATGTCCTCAATGGTGTGTAAAGTCTGCCAATCCACACAGTCCACGTGATGGGCTATAGCCTAACCTTAACCTTCCTAGAGACTCCATTCTTCTTAAAGGAAACCGTTGCCCTGTCGGTCATGAGAAAGCGATAGGGAAGCGATGATGGTGATAATGATGATAATATGATTTGCACTGAACCTGAAACCTCACTCCACAGGTCACGTGTTTCCTTCGGCCATTCAAAATGGCAGCCAGCTCCAAGAAACCGCCGTGCACGCACGAAGACGTCAACTCCATCTTCCTGAACAGCGAGACGGTGCTGTTCCTGCATCAGATATTCTTCAAGGGGCTGACTTCACGGATGGAATCCTGGCCTACTCTTGTATTAGGTTAAGATAATTTGTTTAATTACTCCAGAGTACTAATCTTATTGGCAGTTTTGAGATGGAAAAATTGTGTAGGGCCCTGTATACCTGTCCACTCAGGCAGCCTAAGGCTCTATGCGTTAAAATACATAATAATCTACCGTGACACACGTGACGTTTACAGTTGTAAAGACTTATCAGCAGCTGTAAAAGTTATGTATTAAATCAGTGTGGCGGTTGCGATCGCCACACTGATGTAACACATAATTTTTACAAATCAACCAGCGTAATCATTTGACAAGATGTGTCACAACTAGGCCACACTAATACTGTAACTCACCCATGCAGGGGACCTGTTCGACATGCTGCTGCCGATGCTGACTATTTACCAGGAGTACGTACGCAACCACCACTACTCGCTGCAAGTGCTCACCGAGTGTAAGCAGAGCCAACCCTTCACGCAGCTGCTAGCACGCCTGGAGAGCAAGTCCGCGTGCCAGGGCAGGTCGCTGGAGACGTTCTTGACTTATCCAATGCATCAGGTATTATTGCATGTATTCAAGGGTCTCTGCCGTCGCCAC
Organism: Hipparchia sbordonii; assembly: GCA_038048805.1. Classification (NCBI taxonomy): domain Eukaryota; kingdom Metazoa; phylum Arthropoda; class Insecta; order Lepidoptera; family Nymphalidae; genus Hipparchia; species Hipparchia sbordonii. Next base: position 1,166,872 of record CM076112.1, read on the forward strand.
GTGGATCAATTCTCCATTTTTGGATACCGCTGTCTCGTAGCTTTCGTAAACACTCAATGTACGGAACATAGAAAGGTTTTAGGTCTCCATCTCTAATTTTCACCTTATGTTATGGTTGAATGAACTAATGAGTATTGCCAGTTAGTACCGCCTCACCATACTAGAGGGGATGGGTTATTTACTAGAAGACAAGTTAAATAAACTCCAACAACCTGTGCTGAATCTCTCTTAAAGTGCCAAAAAAACTTTCTGGAGATTATGGATTAATGCACTATGTTAAGAATAATAAATAAATTGAATCACCCCTATCTGTCAGACACCTTAGTAAGTCATCACTCTGGTATCCCTCCAATATATGTACGTCTTATTTGTAATCTGTCAGATACCCCGGTATATAATCACTCTGCACGAGCTGTTGGCGCACACTCCGCACGACCACGTGGAGCGCCGCAGCCTCCAACACGCGCGAGCTCAGCTTGAAGAACTGTCTCGCCAGATGCATGATGAGGTAAGGGACCAGAGCAACTTTAATAAACTCTGCGACACGATTTAAAGGATTTCAGATTTAAAATGTCTTCGCTATTGTCTTGATCGAGACGTAGGACTGCTGGACAAAATGGAGTCTCTTCTTTCTTGTGCCGATTATGTCCATCGGCTCCCAATGTATCCGACTACCGAATGGTGTCTTCCAGCACTGCGTTTCTTGGTACGGAGTCACCATTCGAGAACCTTGAGAACGAAATATCTATCTTGCCGCTGCCATGCCTAGAACTGCTACTTCAGCTTTGCCAATGATTCATTTTTATAAATATGACGGATTTACAACGTAATTAACATATTCAGAACAACAGGTACTGCATCTTGGAAGAAGAATGTTCTACACAGTAAAATCCTGCCCAAGCAATTTGGGAGAGGACAGATTTTCTAAATAATAAAATTTTTCTTCTAGGTGAGCGAGACAGAAAACCTAAGGAAGAACTTGGCAGTGGAGCGTATGATTATCGAAGGATGTGACATCCTTCTCGACGTCAACCAAGTCTTCATAAGGCAAGGTAAAATGCTTGGCCTAATTACTAGAACCACGAGGGTTATGGGTTTATCAGTCAATGTGGTTTCTGAGAAGTGTGACGTAGAGCTCGTATCAGGCGGTTTAAGTTGGATTATCGTTAAAGATTGACCACCAGAATAAGTCACTTTGGGTTGCTTAAGTCAAGCCTCTTTATCATTAATCACCTTTTGATCCATAATTTTAATAAGAGTTACAAGAAAATCTTGTAATTCCAGAAAACTATCAAAGTTTTAAATTCCTAGAAATTTAAGAACACCGTGCTGCCAGCGATTAAGCGTTCCAGTCTTGTTCCAGTACTATGTTGCGTAGAAACTGACAGGGGTATGGGTTTTATTTGTAAAAGGTTTTATTTGTAAAAATCTAAAAGACGTAGAGGAGGTTGCGTTGTTTGTAACGTAATACCTCTTTTAAGTTAGCCCGCTTCCATCTAAAGCTGTATTTTCACCTTCTACCAGTTGAAATCACAGCCTGAGCTGACTGATAGAGCTGGTCTTTAAAAATGTATTTGTTTCAGGCACATTATCTCAAGTGGTCGGCAAGGGTCGTCGCGCATCTCTGCAAGCTCGCCAGGCGTTCATATTCAGCAACCATCTGCTGCTAACTACTAGAGCTACTGGAGGGCGGCTCCACTTGCCGCCTCACGGGAGACTGCCCTTACATGATGCCCTGCTCATTGAAGATCCTTCTAACCATGATGATGATGGTGGGTAATTCAAATTCAAAATTATTTATTTCATATAGGCCAAGTTGTAGCTCTTATGATACGTCATGACTCTACCACCGGTTCGGAATGCAGATTCTGTAAACAATATTATGTAAGGTTTTTCTTTCATTTTACAATAAGTCATCAGTGATTTATAGAAACCTAACCTAATTTCTACATACCTAGCCCTGCTTTATTCAGAATTCAATATAATTATAATCTTTGAAGAATTTCTTCATAGAACATATTTCATCAACATAATGTGTAGGTCTGAGTTACTCTATGAAGCCATTTATAAATATAGAAAAGTTCCGGTCAAGTGATGCCTCCTTGATGAACACACTTCGATTCGATGAATTTAATTTATATATTATTAAATTATGAAAAGACGATATCTTTTTCAGATACTACTTCAGTATGTTCTTCGCCTGGAGGTGATATTTATCAAGGAAAAGATTTCAAGATACTCGTTGAAGTCAAAGGGGAACAGGTCTGTGCACATTTAGGTAAGTATTTGTGCAAGTTCTTACAAATTAAGTATCGTAAAGTTTCTACTATACTATAAGAAAATTTAGACGACCAGACGATGAAACTTAATATATGAGTAGTTTAAATTTTTCAAACTATGTACACCCAGTGTACACTACTCATTGCCAGAGTTAGTTAAATACTGTGTTGTTATAAATTCTGTGACAAAACTCACAATGGAGAATGTTCACTGGCCGAAAGGCCAAAGCTAAAGCTCGTCTTATTTTCTGTAAAAAAAGAAAAAATTATTGGAACAAAAATCGAGCGTTTCAAATGACGTCATGCTGTGGTCACTTGTATTAGCGGACTCGATATTCAGGAGGATTTTGAACGTCCGTAAAATCATAACTACTTGGTTTTTCGAATGAAACAAAAACTAGTGTATTTGTATACACATAAGCTCCGCTTTGACTTTTGAAGCTACTTTGCATACCTAGTAACATCCTCCATTTGCCGGGATGTAGTGGCTGCAACGCTCGAGGAAAAGGCAGCGTGGACGAGCGAGCTAGCGCAGTGCATGGAGAGCGCGGCGTTGACGGAACTTCTTCGCGCTTGCGGCTCCTGCGGCGCCGCGTCCGCCAGTCTGCCGGCTTGTCGCTCGGACAGAGCCCTCTTCACTGACGATGTGGATATACGCTTCAGCAGAACTTTAAACTCTTGCAAAGTACCGCAAATTCGGTCGGCTACCCCCCAACGGCTTTTACAGAGATTGACAGGTAAATTTTCTCTTCCTCAACCTGTACCACCAGTTTATAGCACTCCAGAATAGACCAAAACTTTTACCAAGCTTTTATCTTCATCCCCTGTGAGTATATCCTGATGAGTTTTTTTGATTTACCAGCTTTGGAAATAACCTGTAGTGGGGAGTCTACATTCAAGGTAAACAGTAGACGAAACTCTGTAGCACTGAGTAGAGGATCTTGGAAAACATTCGCTTCTAAAGACCGATATTTTTCACTTATATCCGCGTGAGAGATGTAGTGTATGTTCGAAAGGTATACTTTCACTACTATAATATAACAATTACTATAATATATCGTACACCTATAATAAAAGTCAGATACTCGTAACTCTTCACTAGATGAAATAAAGAATACATAATTCAATTTTATTTAAAGGTCACATTTCACAACATATTTATGACATAAAACATAATTGAGTTTCATAACTTTACTAATATCAGATAACAAATTTTAATCTACTTAGGTGTGCGAATTATGTTCTTCGTGGCTTATTTAAAAATGTTTAAATTATGGTGTCGCTTTGTTTTCTTCTTTAATAAGTTTTGATCGGTTCCCCAGATCTGCGTTTCCTGTCAGTGGATTTCCTGAACACGTTCCTGCTGACGTACCGCGTGTTCACTGACGGCGTCACAGTGTTGGAAGCTCTAAAGCAAGTGTACTACGAGCAGTCGCAACAGGACATGGAGTTGGCCCCACCAGCTGATGCTACCAGGAAGACCAGCGCCGCTAGTACCGTTTCTGGTAGGAGATTTCTTAAAATTAATAGCCGTTGTAGTATCACTAATAGCGCCGCCCAGACACTGGCTCGGCAATGCACACGAGCACCTGTCACACGTCTACTCTCACCGGCGCCTCGCGTAATACTGACGTTGCAACATTGCTCATGAACACACGAGACAGTGTACCTATATACAGCTGTCATTTCAGAAAAGAACTTTCTGCCTCCCTATGCTAGATCGCAAGACACTTGACGAAGATAAATCTATTGCTGTAAAATAAATACCTAAGGGCTGATTTACATGATCTATAACCGAGATATTCTGACATTGAAATTTTAGGTTTTGTTTCAGGTTACGGTTCAGAACTAAGCGAACGTGACTGGCAGTCGCGATTTTGGAAAAATTCAAGAAAGAGTAAGTGTACATTTTATCAAGGAAAGGTGTGAAAGTTCCTTCTATCTAGCTTCTATCCCTATCATAAGTCATAAATAACACTTATGACACATATAATACAAGAATTATACAGATTAAACATTTATTGAATGAAATCCTTCATTAATGTGCATACAAGAATGTTCTCCATACTCTTGTATACATCCCCTACGTGTAATTAAGTAGGCATGTTGCGAGCAATCTAATTAAGTTAAAGTAGGTACATTAGTTAAAGTATATTAGTTATATTGCCAGTTTAAATTGCCAGAACAATTAATAATATGGGTTTTAGGCGAAGAAGAAGATAAACTGTCTCCCTATTTGATGGCACCTTCGCGTCGCACTTCCGCAGTCAGCAAGGTAATGAACGATATTTTGTGTCTGGTGGGAGGCTTCGGCCGTGGCTAGATACCACCCTACCGTCAAAGACGTGCCGCCAAGCGATTTAGCGTTCCGGCACGATGGCGTGTAGAAACTGATAAGGAGGTATGGGTTGAATCTACACTGCCATACCCGTACCAAGTTAGCCCGCTACCATCTTTGTCAAGGACTATCTTATCAACGAATTAAAAAAACTTCAATATCCACCGAGATGATTTAAGGAAAACTTAAGCTGAGTAAAAAAAGTCAAGAGAATTACAATAATTAGAATACGGTGGAGTTGAGGCATTTAAAAGGAATGCATTTCCTAATTTTTAGGCTGAAGAAGACAACAGTAGTCATCTCCAAATACCAAAAATAATGGCAACTTCCTCGAGCAACGAGACATTGAAAGGTAATTTTTTTTTATTTTCAAAATGTTTCAATAAAACTTATAGCTACACTAATCTAATTACTACACAAATTATAAAAATTGACAAATTTTGTTAATTAAAGGTAAATTATAGTAAAAATATTACAACATAACTCAATAGATACTTACAATTTTTGAATAATTTAATAATTTTTGAATGTTCGGGCGAATGAAACTTTATATTTTTATCTTTAGTTAAAGTAGTGTAGAAAAGAGTGGGAATCAAGAGTTTATTAAATAAACTTAAAATTTTAGCAAGCAGTACGAAATTACCGCAACTATAGCTACTTACCCGTGGTACATACTACTGGTGGTTATTTACCAGGTACACAACCATCTTCACCAAGTGCAGTGAGTTCAGTGACTCTAGTCGGCACTCCAAAGAAAACTAGTCCAGTCGAGAGTATATCACCGAAACAGTATCAGAAAGAAGGAGGCTCTCCAACCAAGGATAACAATTCAGCAGCTAAGATGATGAAGGACGAGAGCATTGAGATGGTGGACCAAAGCGATGAAGACATCAAATACAAGGAGGAAGAACAAGAAAAGAATAAGTATAAAATAGACGATAAATTTAAAATATCGCAAAGGTTTTCGGAGGTATGTAATGTTAGTAAACATTTTAGATTCACTCGCTCCGAACCAATCTTTTAAGTACACGAGTTCATTGTTTGTAATTATTTTTAGATACCCGATTTTTTTTCTATTTCTGTAGCGCTAATTAACTTATAAGATAATGTACCTAATTTTGCATTGTAGCTTTAAATTAACCCTTTAATATTTTCCGAATGACTGACATATAGATGAACTCCATAAAACTATGGTTATGCTCTACTAGGTTTAAATACACTGATACAGATGCAGGCTTCAGTCAGTGAAAAAATTATAATATTAATTACGCTATTCCTAAATTATACTGTAACTTTTAAAATGAATCTAAATATACAATAGATGACTAACTTACTGACTGATCTATCAACGCTCAGCTCTAACCACTGGTTGAATCGGGCAGAAAGGCTAACAATTATGACGTAAGCATTCGCTAAGAAAGGATTTTTGAAAATTCAACCACTAAAGGGGTAAAATAGGGGTTTGAAAAATCCAACCTATAGTCTGATTTTTAATTCCGTGGAATTCTGACGTATCTTAATGTTACCAGAGATTTAAAAAATCCCACAAAAAAGATAATAAATTGAAACTTATACGTAAATAAAAATCAATGGCCGCACATAGATATATGACAAATGCCTGACAGATAGTTTGGGGTAAAATCGAACTACAGGTGGTAATACTGTTTTTCATACAAATAACTCGCTCTATTTATAAAATGACATCTGTCAGAATTCCACCGAATTAAAAATCAGACTATAAAGAGAGCGAAGCCGCGGGCAAAAGCTAGTTCAAAAATAATTTATGCGTAAAAGAGCACGCTCTATAGAACTCTACCTTATCACTCATATTATACTCGTAATATGTTCAGATTGTCGCTTCAATGCATCAATGTCGATCTAAGCAATAATTTAATTCGTAAAAAATCTGATCAATTTAATCAAGTAGGTAGGTCAATTCACAAGTTGCACAAGTCAGCACTTGTGCAATTATAAAATAATTTCGATTGTTTCTGCGTGCAGCGCGTGCGCACATTGTCGGAGAGCCCGCGCCGCCTGCACCCGTCGGCGGGCGCCGCGGCTGAGGCGCGCCGCTGCTCCGAGGGCGCCAAGGAAGCCGCCGCCCTGAAAGAGGGGGCTGAACCCCGCCGCGCCTCCGACACTGCTGCTAGATCTCTGCCTAGACGCTCTGTGAGGTAATCACTATTTTTCTATAAGTACAATTATTATTTCTATTTAGACATGACGATCTCGTGACGCAGTGGTGAGCGCTGTGGTCTTATAAGTGGGGGGAAACCCAAAGAAGAGTGTTCGATTATAATTGAATTATTTTGTCTTTTTAATGCGACAGCTAATAATATCCTTCTACATAATATTGACGTACTTTTTAAACATTTAGTGAAAGGCGTTACACCAACGCATCAATTAACAGCGAGAGGCGTCGCTACTGGGGAGGCTCCGAGCCACGCACTTCTGTCACATCTCAAGTTTCACAAATGCAGGTAATACATCTTGTTCGCCAACCGATAGACATTCTCTGCAGAGCAAACGTTATGACCGACCACATCAAACGAATGGCAGTAAGCTGCTTAAATCCAGCAACTCCCTAAGACTCCTTTCGTTCAATTTACCCTCTCACTGAGTTTCGTTTGCTTCAATCCAGCCGCTTAATGAGGCTCGTTTGCTTGAATCCAGCCACTCGCTGAGACTCGCTTGTTTGAATCCAGCCGCTCTCTGAGACTCATTTGCTTCAATCCAGCCGCTTAATGAGACTCGCTTGCTTGAATCCAGCCGCTCATTGAGACTTTTTCTTGAATTTAAACAATCACAGTGGCTCTTCTCTTTAAATTTAACACTCACTGAGGCTCGTTTGCTTCAATTCAGCCGCTTAATGAGACTCATTTGCTTGAATCCAGCCGCTCACAAACTCGCTTGTTTAAATCCCGCTGCTAACTGAGACTCGTTTGCTTGAATCCAGCCGCTCATTGAGACTTTTTCTTGAATCTAAACAATCACAGTGGCTCTTTTCCTTAAATCTAAACACTCAATGAGGTTCGTTTGCTTGAACCCAGCCGCTCGCTGAGACTTGTTTACTTCAATCCAATCGCTCGATGAGACTCGTTTGCTTCAATCCAGCCGCTCACTGAGATTTGTTTGATGCAGACAGCATCTACGGTTTCTCAACACTATGTTTTCGGGTGCAAAGTAACCATTCCAGCACTTTTTCAAAATTATTATCTAGTTTAAAATGCAATTATCGGCTCGTGAGTTTATTAGGCTAAAAACCTGTTGTACTTATATGCTACAATTCTTGTAGAATTACCGTCGTGAGACTAGCCAACCTAAAGCTGGAGTCGTGATCACTTCCTTTCGTCAATCTCATCGAAGGTACGATGAACTTTTTATATATTTATATTTAGTACACATATCTGAATGGTAAGGGAGAAGATAGATCATAGTCAAATTGGACTGTTTTGGAGAAAATAAAAAAATGCGTTAAGTTTAAGTTGACTAAGATCCTTATTTCAAAGTTCCGTGCTTATTTATCTTTTTTTCTAATTTCTGATTAATTTGTTATATTGAAGTTTACCTAAAAATTGACTTAATGATGTTCTTAATAGATTATCTGAAATAAATAAAATCACTGGCTTTGATCTTCTCCCTCACCCTTCATCTGTATTTATTCAAATCAGTGAAGTTATCATACAGTACTAATATTATTCTGTGTAAAAACGTTCTATAGCACAAAACGGGATCATTAAATTTTGGTGTTGTAGCATGATCTTGTATAAATTCTCATTTACATTTATAATACTTTCATTCTGTGATCTCTCATCATCAATTTTAAGATTGTCAGCTTTTGCACGATGATCCATTTCTCTAACATTCATCTTAACTTTAGAATTGTTCAAACTGTTTTATAGCGTATACTTGGATCATTGTTAAATCATTCTGTTTTTACTGTAGGGTGTATTCAGACGAGCCACACAAAAACCATATCATGACGGCAAATATGACGCCAGACAATGGTCGTATGCTGCAGTTACCATCTTAACATTACTTATTTGTACAAAATCATTAATATTTAAGATTGAACACTATTTTAACTGTTATTTATAGTTTCTTGAGCAATTTCAGCTTTTAAATTAAAAAAATCAAATAATAATTAATAGAACTATGCGTTGTATACAAAATGCCCATTGTGTAGGGTTTGGTGTGTGTGTGGGGCACGTCTGAAAGAACCCTTACTTTCAATTTGATCTTGGTTCAATCTCTCACAGTCTAGATGAGATTCAATCCAGACCCGACCATCTTGTATGGCCTTCTGTAACTTGATGTTATTCATATTTTTTGAAAATTTAACAGCTTTGGAAATGACCTGTTGTGGTGAGTCTACATTCAAGGTAAACAGTAGACGAAATTCTGTAGCGCTGAGTAGAGGATCTTGGAAAACATTCGCTTCTAGAGTCCGACATTTTCTCTTATATCCCCATGAGAGATGTAGTGTATGTTCGACAGTGAGGCTGACATGTAAAGTTTGCTCTAACCTTTTTAGACCTCAGCCCTAGATTGCCTTTTCACCAGGATTGTACGAGGAACATTACGATACCTATACAGCGTGTAAAAAAAGTCTAAAAAATAACTATTTTCAAGAATAACCTAATAGACTTATAAATACATATCAAAAATTCCGAGCTCCATTGTAATATGGTGTCTTGGAAAAAAGTAGATCGACAACTGTAATGTGTCGCTACTAGATGTCGCTAACAGTTGCTATAAAACTGATTGTAAAAGTAGATACATATCACTAATTTCGTGGCTGACGTGTGGTTCGGCCGTGGTGTAACGGTTAACACACTCGGGCGCGATTCCCAGAGAGATGTGGGTTTTGAATCCCGCTGGCCTCCGAATTTTTGATATGTATTTATAAATCTATTAGGTTATTTCCTTTAAGTGTAGGTTAACACTTCAATAAAGAATTAAAAATTATTTTCAAGAAATTTCTTTACGCACTGTACCTATAGATGGTCCAGAAGACAATCGATCGAGATCGACGATCGCACTGCCATTAAAAGATTAGCTTGAGTTTATTCCGTGTACCTCTAGCTCAGCTTATGCTCTTGGTGATCTTATTGGTAGGTTTCGTTAAGTCTCTTGCACATCCTCGCACTTTATTGGTAGAAAGTCAACCTTACCTGCGTCCGTTTTAGATTACCAACCAGTTGGAATTTAGAGAACCAAAACACAGTTCCATTTTACTCCAAAAAAATCGCATCTTCCCAATAACTAGCCTTAAATTGTACCCTTTTTTCGATCAACCTTAAAACCAGATAACAATCTCTGACTAAATGATAAAAATCATCAAACTTTATAGTAGCAGCTGTAGTAGTTTAACCTACTAAATGTTTATTAATATAAATGAAGCATACCTAATAAATAATTTATTTACAGGTACCTAGCTAAGTAGCTAGTGGGTAAAAATAGCGTAAATTATTATTGGTCCTGTAACCTGAAAATAAAACATTATTATTATTATTATTGAATTAACTTGATCCATTAAAATTGCAATTATTATACCGCGTCCGCATGCTTGTGGCAAACGGCAAACGCCAAACCTCTACAAACGTTTGCCTTGAATTTGGGAATCATCCGCACGCTTGCGAGGGCGTTTGTATGTTCTGAACAGGCAAGCATGACGGACGTCGAACTTGTGTCGGCTTTATTATTTGGTTTAAGTTATTTTTACAAATGTTTTAAGCTCAGTATCGATCAATAATCCTACTAAAATGGAATATGGATGGATGGATGGATGGATGGATGGATGTTTGTTACTCTTTCAGCCACAACTAATGAACCGATTTGAATGAAATGTGGAATAGCGATAGCTCAAACCTACATTTTAGCCCGGAAAATTAAGGACTTTCCGCGGGAATTAAAAAACCTTAATCTGCGAGGACGAAGTCGCGGACGTCATCTAGTTGATAGTAAAGCGTCCTCTAATTAAAATTTTCAAAACATATTTCATGTGCACAATTTGTCCAGTTACAGTTTTAGTATAATATTATAGATTAGTAGTAGTAGCTAGTAGTATGTTCGAAAAGACTTGGTACCTACCTAGTTTATTTATTTGAATAAAAAAATATTCTACTCTATTCTAGTATGTACTTACTCAATAGATATTTTGTTTTTTTTCTTTATCAACCGAGAGACGTCCACTGCTGGACTGTTTATTGCATGGACTTCCTCAGGCTTCGGTCTTGCGCCACCTGTACCCAGTAGCTCCCTGAGGGTCGCCTGATGGTGTCGGTCCACCTATTACCATACCATTATATACCATTTTCCGGTGCGGAGTCGCCACTTATTATTATTAATATATAAAACTAATTAATTAATTAAATTATATAAACAAATCGTTTTCAAAAGTCTTCAGTCGACCAGTCATTCATTTTACGTTTTTACCCACTCACAAAATGAAGATTTCTAAAGGTGCGATACGTAAATCGTAATACAATAACACGCCTAACCGCCGCCAGTGCACAAACGAGACTGAGTGCGCGCAAACGTGTGGACGGAGACGCAAGCGCTTGTGGCAAATTCCCTTTGGTTTGCGATCAAAAGACCGACACTCGATGGATCGGCCACAAACGCTCGCAAGCGTAGGCAAACCATGGCAAACGCTCTATCCGCACGTTTGCGTTTGTGAAGGTTTGCCGAGGTTTGCCAAGCGTGCGGATGCAGCTTTACATTTATTTGTTATTTTGAAATTGTACTATTGTTATTTGAAGAAAATATGTTTAGGTGGAGTGTATTTTATCTGTTCACTAGTAAAACTCGATAAGTACAAAATAATTGAATTAGAATTATTTAGTTTCAATGTTAGATATTATTTATAGCGAAAGTATAGCAGAAAGAAGTCATCATCAATTATATATCTTAAACACTAATCAATATTGGACATCTTATATGAAAAGTCCAAAAATATGGACTTTTAATTCATCACTATCATCGACTCATGTGCGATAAACTTCTTTCTTTATCACTTTCTTCTAAATATCGTGATACATCTCTATGCATGCTTTATATCGTATCATCTTTCCACTTTTTATCTTTATCTATTCTTGCATTAAATAAAGAAACCAATTAAAGAAAACCTACTAACTATTAACGTTACCTAAAGCCTAACTACACTACTAAAAAATTAACAGCAACTTTTAATAATGTAGACCATGTACAGACTAAAGAAAAAATAGACGGCGCAAAAATTCTTGTTCAGTAAAATGAAGCATAGCACGGTCTGGGCGTAAACTAACATAATTTATAGTGCCGCAGACGGCAGAACAGCATAGCGCAAACTTGCAAACAAATGACGATTTATTTTTTTATCATTGCGGGGAAAATACAACGCAGCGCACAGTAACTACTAGTATACTACGTAACTTACATTGTAATTAAGCTACAATAGAATTTATCTATTGTCACATAATATTTATTTAAAATAAATGCAAATTGGTTAAAAATTTGACCTAATTTTGCGATTTCTTTTTCATTATTTTGTGTCAGTATCACCCCTTGGAAATATGATGTAAGTTTTGCCTGTTTTTTTTTTCGGATAAAATTAAAACATGATCTGCTGCTGTAAAAATCAAATCTGCACCTGAAGATTTACCACTACCCGCGCTCTTAACCTAGACAGTGTGGATAGCATGCACTACGTCACTCCTCGGTTCCAGATTTTGCATTTTATGAAACTATTAGCTTCATATTCCAGGGCCCCGTCTATTTTTTCCTTTAATTGCACTGAAAGAATCACTCGTCATACATCGTCAATGTGCTGTTATGTGTGTAGGAGCAGCACATCCACTGCTGCAGCCGCATTCGCCGTGGCCACTTCAGCGTCATCCAACCCAAGGTCGCCACCTCCGACCTCACCCCCGCACGCGAGACGGGACTCTGTTATATCCACTGCTGCTACGATGAGAGTGTTGAATGTTCTAAGGTGACTTTCACAACCCTAAAGTAAATATACATATTATATTCTCGCAATATATTTTACAAATTTAGGAACACAAAGCTCTATTAAAATATTTAGGTGTGCTTGATCAAGAACCTGCGAACCGGGCGTTCCTCCTATGGAAAGTTGGGTGGGGTCAGCTAGTAATCACACAAAGCTCTAATTATGCTCAATGTAAACGATCTGTCTTGGCGCAGTGGTGAGCACTGTGGTTTTAACTGGGATGTCTCGTATTCGATTCTCGGCGGGGGCAATTGGGGAACTTATAGCGTATTTAGCGTTCCGGCACGACGATGGCGTGTAGAAACTGACCATACCCCTTCCAAGTTAGCTCGCTATCATAAAGTACTATCTAGACATCGAATAAAAAAAATATAAATATTGCTGACATTAAAATTATTTCCAAAACAGGCACTGGATCTCGAAGCATTCATCAGATTTCTGGTCGGACGAGCGTCTGCGTGGCCTCACTATGGACTTTCTGAAGGAGATCGAGAGCAGCCCGGGCTTGCTTCCTGCCGAGAACAAGTCTGCGTCGCAGTTGCTGCGGCTGCTGGAACGACCACCGGACCGGGCCGTGGACTTGAAAGCCTTGTTTATGCCACCGAGAGTAAGTCCAAAGTTGTTATGACTACCATTGTAGGCATTACTTTCCAAACATAACATTAAAGTCTCTAGTATCTAGGTAGGTACACCTGGATATATCGGTGGGGCTCGCTTTTGCTGCAGGGTGAGCATGGGCAGAAGACAAAAAATTTATCCCCGAGTTTATCCACTGACAAGAGATAAAATTATCTTCTCCCTATGCTAAAGCATGGCGACAAGGGAAAGAAATATATTCCTTTAAGTATATGAGCATTATATCAATCTTTGATTTTTTTATATGATATAGGTAGTTTCTTTTATAGGGATATACAATTATACATATTTTCGTTGGATTTTAAAGCTCTACAAATATTATATTTTAGGTGCCTACTAAAGAAAGTATTGAAACACTGTCAGCACTCGAGATCGCCGAGCAAATGACTTTCTTGGATTATCAGATATTCAGCGCTATCCACAGCGAGTACGTAATAAATTAACCATATAATTAATTAACCCCTAATAATTAAGGTAACTTTAAGCTTCGCATATGACTGGAAGCTTTGGGGTGATTTTGAGCCCAATATCAACATCAATACTGAGGTCAACATAGAGGCTTATATTCAAACTGGATTTGGATCTATAAAATTCTTTTACAGACTCTCTCTGTTTGTAATTATTGGCATATTGTTTTGTTTTCGCATAGTTTAGAATTAGAATTTAGAATTTATTTATTTATTGCAAAATACGTGTAATATGGTGTTTACAACAATATGTTGGGAAATATTGTATTAGACTACATTATAGTGTCGAAAAATGTTACGAGACCTAATAATTTCCATAAAATTGATTTTTGCAACGCTTTTAAATCTTAGCTTTTTCACAGTTTTCTAATTTTCTGATGAACAGGGAGTTCCTGGGCCAAGCCTGGACAAAGGGCGATAAAGCTGAGCGCGCACCACATATTCTGATGATGACGGCTCACTTCAATCATATATCAAATCTCGTTATATCGGAGATTCTCAAAAAGTACACTCTTTTAGGTATGTAAGGTATACTCTTTTAGGTGCTTAGGTAATATGTATATAATATTTTTAGATTACTATGATTAATTCATGGTTCTTAACCTACAGCAATGACATGGTGTTCAAAACTCAATCCTCCATATATGTGTTTCCTTTAATCTATGACTATTTATTTGTATATTATTATTATTTGAATTGTAGCATTCGCTTATTGTATCAATGAATGTTGCAGGACGTAAGCCTCAGGGTAATCGACTGACTGACTAACTCACTGATCTATCAACGCACTGCTTTAACCACTGGTCGGATCGGCCTGGAATTTGGCATACAGATAGCTTTGGCTAAAGCTATGACCAAACCGGCGCGTCCCGCGATCGCGTTCGCGGTGGCGATCAGCTGAAGCGAATGAACTTGTACTGACTCATGTATACCGCCGCGTCCCGTGAGTGATCGCGGCGTCCCGGTGCTGCGTCTGCACGCCGCGCCGGCCGCGTCCGCATTCAGATCGAGCTTGCTGGGTCTGCACGCTGCATGCAGCGTATTATTTCAGTTTTTTTCAGCATAATTAAAATACGGGACATAGCCTGTCCTAAAATACGGGATGTCCCGGGAAATACGGGACGTCTGGCAACGCTACGCAAGACTGACGTCCGACGCGGACGCTATCGTTGATCGCTAGTTTGGTGTGAACGGCTTTTTGGACGCGAAGTTATCGCCACCGCGAACGCGATCGCGGACGCAGGCTGGACGCGTCGGTTTGGTCATAGCTTTATAATGACAAAGTTGCTTGGAACTAATCTGCTTTGCTTCAGCTGTCCACAAGATAGATAAGCTACATATTGTAACATTTTTTGCTTTGAACAGAGCAACTGCTGAGTTTCTTGCCGGCTCTTCTCAGCAGAATCAGCATTCCGAACCGGTGGTAGATTCTCGACTTGTCATAAAAGCCACAAGTTGGCCTACATGAAATAAGTAATTTTGAGTTTGAGAATGGTCATCAGTGCTATCCAGTATTGATTGTCGTCATGCGCAAGCCTATTTCGGATTAAAAAAAAATGGTCGCAGGTCGCGTGGCGGCCATAGAGAAGTGGGCGGCCGTGGCCGACATCGCGCGCTGTTTGCACAACTTCAACGGCGTGCTGCAAGTGTGCGCAGCGCTCGCCAACACATCCATATTCCGGCTCAAGAAGACCTGGGAGAAAGTCTCCAAAACTGTATGCGATATTGCGAACACTTTAAACTTTTACTAATATCATCTTCAAAACTGTATGCGAACACTTACAGCTTTTACGAATATCATCTTCTACTAAATACTTACTTTACTTACCTACTTCGAAACTGTATGCGAACACTTACCTACAACTTTTACTAATATCGTCTTCAAAACTGTATGCGAACACTTATAGCTTTTACTATAGTCGGAATTTTAATTCGATTCCAGATTTGACAATTTCAGTGTTGCAACGTTATGACAAGTACTAAATAGTGACGTTGCGAAATTATTCGATACGGAAATGGAATATTTCCTGATCGATTCCTCTCGTTTATAGTAGTATATAAACAACTACTACTTTAATAGAAACTAAGTATATCAGGAAATTAAATATTTCTGAACGGATAATTTAGTTATGACGATTAATTTTATTAAGGATCTGAGAGTTTTCTTTAATAATTGTGTGTGAAATAAATAAAAAAATGTGATCATGAAGGAACATGAGAAATAAAAGAAATAGAATATATATTATGGTAATATTTTATTTTATAAATCGTCGCCGTCATCGCTTTCTATCGCCGCGCCGTCACTTTCTGTAACATTTATTATAAATGTATCTGTGATATTGTCAATTAACATATTATCTAGCCTACTCATTTTTTCCTATTCTTGGACAACATGGGATATATAGGCTCTTTTATTATAAGTTTTGTTTTTAATATAAAAACAAAAATATTAACTTTTTATAAAATAAAGCAGCGGTTACTAATTAATAAATAATGATTATGAATAATTATGTATTTATTTAAATAAAAATCAATAATTTAGTCTTTAATTGGTACACCAATATTATGATTACATAAACATAAATCGCGATTGTTTATCGATTTTTGTGTTCATCACTACACTATTATATGTGGTATCATTATTTTACAAAATGACAGTAGCTAATGTCAAATGTGGAATCGAATTATAATTCCGAGTATAATATTCTATTCTTTATCAACCGATAGATGTCCACTGCTGAAAAAAGGTCTTTTTTATGGACTTCCACTGGACTCGGTCTTGCACCGCCAGTATCCAGCGGCTCCCTGTGACTCTTCGATGTCGACTAATATCATCACATCATACCTTACATCACATCACACTAATATTATAAAGGCGAAAGTTTGTATGTGTACGGTTGTGTGTGTGTGTGTGTGTGTGTGTGTGTGTGTGTGTGTGTGTGTGTGTGTGTGTGTGTGTGTGTGTGTGTGTTTGTGTGTGTGTGTGTGTGTGTGTGTGTGTGTGTGTTTGTGTGTGTGTGTGTGTGTGTGTGTGTGTGTGTGTGTGTGTGTGTGTGTGTGCGTGTGTGTGTGTGTGTGTGTGTGTGTGTGTGTGTGTGTGTTTGTTATATAAGTCAAGTCCAACTTGGCTAATATTCTTTAAAAAAATTGTCTATTGGTTTGGTTGTTCTAAAGAAAAAGACCAAATTAAATGTAACTTTTTTTATGTAACAGAGTAAGCAGACCCTGGACAAACTGCAAGTGCTGATATCCTCCGAGTGCCGGTTCAGGATTTTAAGAGACGCTTTGCACAGGTAGGTACTATACAAAATAGCAAACGCTAACAGCGAACGCCGATACTTACACGCGCAGTAGGTAATGCGCTTCACAAACAGCTGATCGCGCGCGCATTACACGGCTGTTTTACGTTAAATATTGTCATTTTTTTTTTCAAGTAAATCAATTTGAGATAGGTTACATACACGATTCCATGTTGAAATTAATTAAAAAACTGAAAAAATAAATTGCCTGAACTAAGAAATTGAAATGTATTGGGTTTTTCTGTAAAGAAATTCTCAGTACTAGCCTGGAGTTAGGAAGTTGACGATAAGTCACTCTCATGCCTCGGAGAGCACGTAAAGGTCCTGCGCCTCATCTCTCTCCGGTCGTGTCGGATTTCCATCCAATCGGACTATGAGGTTACGGGAATAGAGAGTGCACTGTGCGCATACACTTGTGCACCATAATATCTCCCGCGCAGATGGCTGATCTCTGTGGAGATTGGCCGCCGTGGCCGGATTCGGTCGGGAGGTCATTATTATTATTTGTTGCAGATGCGACCCCCCATGCATCCCGTACCTGGGCATGTACCTGTCGGACCTCTCGTTCATCGAGGAGGGCACGTCCAACTACACTCCTGACGCACTCCTCAATTTCTCTAAGATGAGGATGGTAAGCGGTTTTTTAAACTACCCACAAAGAAAATTTTTTAAACTACCCACAAAGAAAATTTTTTTAAACTACCCACGAAAAATTTTTTTGTAAACTACCCACGAAGATTTTTTTTCTATTTTATACCAAACAAACAAGACTAGTACGAAAGATGATGGGCAAGGAAATACTTATCTGTACCAGTGACTCTAGGCAGACGAGAAAAATTCCCTCTCACTCCCACAATTATAACGAATCTAACTAATACCATCTCTATGTGAAGATCAATAAAATATGGGTGATGCCGCGAATTTAATTAATACGTAATAATTTTAAAGTTTACGCTTCGGTTTACGATTACAGAATACCTCCTAGGTATGCAATAATCCTATATCATGTTTTGTGTATTTCAGATAGCTCATGTAATCCGCGAAATAAGAAACTTTCAGCAAACTCCATACAAAATTGATCACATACCAAAAGTAAGTGCAAAAGACGCTAAAACAATATTTACTTTATTTTACTTCCATTAATCCTTTAATTAGTAGTACTTATAAATGAATTACTATTAACATAATTAAATAAATTATTTACTTAAATAAAAAGTATTAGTATCGATACCTTAAAACGAAAACCCACTAAGTGCCAAAATACTATTATTGAATGAATGATAGAGTGAATGATTGATATGGTTTAATTAAGGCATTCAAACTTTACCTCCCTTTTTCACCTTTTTAGGAGGCTTAAAAATTTCAGAAAATAATCCCTTAGTTTCTCTTAGTTCTCAAGGAATATGATTTCCCTCCTTTGTTTTCACGGGATAAAAAATTGTTGTGTGATTGAACAAACAACAAAAAAACATACTTTTAATATTAGTTATTTCGCATTAACGAAATATCTATGCTTGCGCATCTATACGTCTCTATGAATATGCACTCCTTTGAAATGCAGAAGACCCACGTCTTAAAAGTCTAAATAAGTAATTAAATTTCAGGTCTGTGAGTTCCTCCTCGATCGATCACTAGTGATTAATGAAGAGCGTCAATACACACTGTCCCTAGAGTTGGAGCCCCGAGCCGCGCGAGGCTCCGCCGGGGGCCTGCCAGGCACCCCTGCGTCACCAGCCTCCCCGACCGCGCAGCGACGTCGCCGCGCCTCGCTGGCAGCCCTAGCACCTCTTGCTCCATTACGAGTCGATCATTAAATGTTCTTACCCCGATGCTACACGCTGCGGTGTGGCCCCATAACATTAAGTACTTCTGCGCCACCGCGAATCCATATTCGTTATGGCCGATGTGGTGTCAATGCTTTGTAAAATCTTTCAATTATCACTTGTCATGGTACAATTTTTAGATAGGGAAACATATCATTCGCTCGCGTGTCTCAATCTGATATTATACAAGCAAACCTAACTGATTTGGTTTTTTGATTTATTTTAGGATAGCTTTAACTAGTTACAATTTTGAAGCTATTTTTCAAAAATTGCCACCAACTAAACTACGTTACTATTTATATTTACGGGGCCCCACCGCACCGTGTAGCATCGCTATTTTCCCTAATTTAATGAAATCTTTTACTGTAGAGAGTATGCGAATTGGTTCTAAATATTATTTTACGTAATTTTTATGGGCAAATATAATTATCTACTTATTCCATTTTTACTATTATAATTATACTTACGTAATTTGATAAACTTATGACTTTAAGTCCAAATTATGCGTTCAACATTAAAAATTGCAAAACAACTAATTTATTCTTAGCATTACATTTTGATGTGTGTGCATCAAGGAACACGATGGAATCTCTCCAATTCATTTCAGTAAAAAAAAAATTTAATGTAAATGAACAAACTTTTTAATTTTTAAGTACAAGATAAAGAACAAAAAATTAAAAAAAAATACATGCAAAATATCCCCTATTATTTTCACTGTCAAATTTTTTTTTTACTTTTAGTTCTTGGTTTTATTTTATGGTATTTTTAACGGTTTGACGATGAAAGAAACACATTAAATTAAACTAATCAATTCATATGATATAATTAACATTAATAATTAGAGAAGTGGATCTCAGCCATAGGTAATTGAAGATAAATTATATTTTTTCTCTTCGTGCAATTCGATTTAGACATATCCAGTCAATTACTTTTAATTAAAATTTGCTCAAAGTCAATATCGCACATACCTAATTAACAATCATATCTTCAATTATAAAAAAATATTTCAATGCTTACAAAAATAATTTATATTATTAAACTATAAATATATACTGAAATAAAATATTTGCTTATCGTCTTAAAATCGTAAATAAATAATTTAATGTCTTAAAAATATATTATGAAAAAATGTATTTACACAATGATATTTAGAATTATTTTACTAACTTAAAAATAATAAATTATAACTATAGTTATAATGAACAATCATCATTATGCAACAAAAAAATTCTTCTTGGAAACGAAAAAATATAAAATGGTTATATATAAGCATTTTACATATTTTATATACATATATGATAAATATTATTATTTTATACAGATATATCTAGCAATATCTCCTTTTAAATTTACAATAGCCTTTTATTACAATATTTATTCATTGATTTTTGAATTGTGAATCATTATTATTAATTGTGAACAATCAGTATTTTAAAAATTACCTACATATTTGAAAAATATAATTATTTAGTATAGTAAAATGTTAGTAAAATAAATGTCTCTCTTAAATGTCTATGGTCTACAGAAAAAAAGAAATAGCTTTGATATCAATTAAGAGTTAATATATAAGAATAATAATTATTGTTGTGTTGTATATCACAATGAAACTATTTTTAATTCTGAGACCCTGATAATTTTATTCGTTATTGAAAAGTGGTTGAAAATAGTTTCATTACCAGTGATTTTGCGCGTCGCTGCGATGAAGCATTAGAACCGATTAGTGGTAGGCAGGTATAGGTTTATTAACCTGTCATACCCAGGTTAGGTTGGATTTGTATTCCAAGAGATGGCTACCTCTCTTATTTTATAGAGAATTTATATAATATCATGACCCGGCAGGGTAAGCGCGATTGCAATACTCTTCCAAATGCCATTATTTTCTTACACACGCTAGCTTTAGAATTATATTCTACAAAGCTGGGGGTTGTACTAACAAATTAATTGCCAGGTGATTCGCTCGATTATAAGAATCAGACAAGGGAGAATAAATGTGTGATAGTTTCCCATTAAATACTATTACAAGACTGTTTGGAGGAAGTATTCTTCTAAATATCATATAAGAAGATTTAATTGAAAGCCTGGTGGCTCGGGTAGGTAATAAATACTTGCCAGATTACGTGCAAGAGTAGGTAATTGTAGCATTAAAGTTACTCTGATAAGACGACCATCTCTCGCTACTGACTAAATTGCCTTGCAGCAAGAATGCTACAATTGAGATTGTAACTTTTCCGCAATTTACCAGCTGAAATAATTGGTAGCCAGCTCTTGGAGTAGATAGTATGCTATACTTATCACGTAACATCAGGTGATATTTAAGTTAAACGCTTACTTGTTATCGGATTAATATAATATAATGGATACTATGCTAAAATGTCTGAATTAACCTAAAGTGATTTCTAGTGAGAATTGTCTTAAGCCTTTTTCTACGTCCTTTTCTATGTCATTTAATGTTAGTGTTATTGTTAGAGCCTATACACAATCAATTTATAGTTTGGAACATTGTTAATAAATAGTTAAAATTTTACTATGACACTGTATTCGGTAAGGTACCTATTCTGTGAAATATTTTTAGTACAATAATGGTTTAAATAC
The DNA here is from genome assembly GCA_038048805.1 of Hipparchia sbordonii. Taxonomy (NCBI): domain Eukaryota; kingdom Metazoa; phylum Arthropoda; class Insecta; order Lepidoptera; family Nymphalidae; genus Hipparchia; species Hipparchia sbordonii. The sequence continues at coordinate 1,188,299 of CM076112.1, forward strand.
AAAATAATTTATTCAATTGGGTTCTCTAATGAACCGATAATATAAATCGCTCAAATATATATATATTCTAGTGACTGTCTTATCTAACTATGACAGTGAGGGTATAAAGAATGCCCCTGTGCTTGTGCACACTTGTGCACTTTAATATCTCCCGTTAAAAAGAATTATGAACATTCAACCTAATTGCTAAACTTACGCTTACCGAATGCAAAGTGGCAAATTTCTTATCAGAGATTTACATTACATAATTTTAGTATATGCCTATTATAGTACAACTAATTATAGTATTTAAAGAATCACCAATACTCCTTCTTTAAGGTCGTTAGTCGGAATAAATATATTATATCGTACATAATATATTTTTTAAATAACAATTATTTTAACACCTTATAATATAAATTATAAAAATATATAGGTCCTTATGGCTTATATTAAATATTTTAAGCTCAGTTGAGCATCCATGTTCTAAATCTAAACAAATACACGCGTGTAAAAGAATTATTGCAATATATTAAAACCGTAACCCTTATATGTAAGGTCTAAATAAAAAATTTAAAAAAAAATTGTAAGGCTGTGCGTTGCGTCGTAGATCATTTAAACTGGTTAACTGATATAAGCAGTAAATATCCATATACATACTTAGTAAATATAGCAAATGTTTCTTGTTAAAACTAATATGCGTTTGAATGTGTAGGGATAAATTATATCAATGTCTATTGAATTGTGCAATTTGACATCCCATATTAAAATATTTGACAAAACTAAAAAACACTCCTGCTGTCCGAAACCAAACAGTTTTATTTATATATGTATGTATATACATAAATCAATCGGTGGTAGTTAGTCTGGCTAAAACTCAAAAACAATTAAACGGATTTGAATTTTTTTATTTTCTTTGACTTAAGAAAGACTTTAAAAAAATAAGAAAAAACAGCTGAAAATTAAAAATCTAAATTGGTAATTTTGTATAGGATTACCCACTTCGGATTACTTTTTATAGATGGCAGGAACCTCTTACTTTTTGTAATTTCGTTATGAGCTTATGCCTAATGTAACCTCTTCACAAAGTATTCATTAACAAGTACTTTCACACCCTGTATACCTACTACATCACACATAATGTCATTAAAGAAAATAGTGAAAATAATATAGAGTTATGTACAATAAATTCTAAGCTCACACATTCTCCTTTGTACCCCTGACCTATCTGGTTGTGTACAACGCTTTTAAAAAAATCGATCTTATGCGTATTTACATGTTGATAAAATGCTGTAGATAAACTGTTAAAGTCCTAAGATCAAATGGTTGTTTCATATTTATAATGAATGAAAATTTATAAAATCCCCTTGTAACTGCACAGTTTTAAAAGTATTTGAACACGTTGAAAGGCTGTCTTTAATGTTAATATAATACCTCTATTAAATAACTGTTTCTTATTGTAAATATATATTATTAAATAAGTGTTTCATGTATTTGTTAAAAGTTCGTCTTCCCTTTTACCCTCTCTTTTTCAAAATTTTAATGTTCTAAATTTCGCAAACAAAATATATTTATATTTCTACATTTTCCACTATCAATAATTTTGCACGCGTTAGGTACGTGCTATAGACACTAGTGAGTAAAAATTTAAAATGCTTTGAAATTCGTTACACGAACAATTCTTATGAGTACTCTAATCTACTTTTAACACGTAACTAAGTAAACTAATCTATATTAACATCTACCTCTTTGATGAAATTCTAAACTGAATCTTAATCACAAAAGAAATATAATATATTTTTTCGATCGCTCAACTTCATATTCGTGACAAATTGTTAAATAATAATAATTGGTAAAGATAGTATATACGTCTATATTTGTGTATTCAATTATTTACATAGTTCAGTGTTAGGTTAAATATTAAATTATATAATATGATTTAGAACCGTAAGTATTTGAATTGAATAACAAATGTGTACCTGTCTGATCTATTTTTTCTTGATTTTCATTAAATTGTGTGAACACTAAATGTTAAAAATTCATTTGATTTGGTAAATAACAATGGAATTATCACAATTTGTATATACATTAATTCTTCTTTAAAATAATTCAAAAATAAATGCTATACTTGCCGAATATATTTTCTTATATAAAATTAAAATTCTAGCCCAGAGCTTATAAAATCCGATTATGATTGACTCTGAATTTTATTTTAATACAATATATTATATTATAACTACCTTAGCAGTTATAAAATATATTGGTACAATATTATTATATAACATAATAACTACTATGGTAGTTACTAGTTACATAACAATATTGTACCAAAATGCATTATACATATAGTTAAATAAAAAAAGACAGTATTACATTTCAAATTTTACCTCATACATATATGAATTAACATTAAGAATACGTCATATCATAAAATGTTTATATTTTTGTGTCTTGTATTTTTTTAATAGAAAATATTTTATTACTTTAAAACTCTGTAATGTTTTCAGTTTGTCGACTTTCTATATCACACTTGGCTTCAACTAGTAAGTGATCGTTGCTGAAAATTTTGCCAATAACACTTTTAAGCTGTCCTTCTCTCAGACCAAATAAAAAGTAAGGATAGATTAAATTATGATCTGCGATTTAGGTGAAATCAAAACCCATGCTTCTTTTAAGCAAATATACATTAACTCACTCATACATTTATGTAAACGTTTCTGTATGAATAAAGTCTAAAACAGCATTTTCAGCAGTAAAAACAGCCTTTTCTGTTGACCTCCTTGAAGCCGTGGTGAGTTGTTTAAAATAATCCCTCTACTAGCTTATAAGACCCAGATATAATCGATGCAGTTCCAAAGATTAGATTTGATTAGACAGGATTAGGCTGACGACCACTTTGGCGCAATGGTGAACGGTTAGAAGAGGTCTCAGGTTCGACCTTCCTGTGTTTTGGTTTCTGTAAAAACATTACCAATAAAATGTCTAAAATCTTCTTTTAAAACTTTCGAACCTAGTAACTAGAAACAAAAATGTACCTATAAAATACATAATATTTCAATGCTTGAAAATTCCAGCCAAGTGTGATATGGTGCTCTGCTATTGTTGTAATATGTAACTATTTCATATTGTTATGTTACACAAAATCTTATTAAAGTTGTCACTGTGTAAAGTTTTACAGTGTTTTACTTTACCCTTTTATAGCTTTCACAGCAAAATTAGCCACGCATAGGTAGTTATCGACTATAATTTATTAATTTACGTACTAGTTTTTGTCTGCGAATTCATCCACGGTTACGTTTTTGAAATCCCACAAGAATCCTCAGTTATTCGTGGCAAAGGCACTCTCCAACTATACTTACCCATGCGAAAAATCATGGCGATCTGTTGTTGTATAATAGAAAGACAAATCAACAAACAAACATACACGAACTTTGAATACTAGTAAGGATTTTTAAAGAAATAAGAATTGGGAAAGTGAAATGAGTTGAGTTGGCAGTAATTAAAGCCAGAAAGCAACAAAAATAGTAGTAAAGAAGAAGAAAATATCATTAAGTTTTGATAAAGCACGAAAAAGACCGTTGACCGATTTTGAATGAGTGAGTGAGTGAGCAAAAAAATGTCACTTACGTAGTTTTTCCTTTACACTGAGAATGTTGATATTTATCTATAAAGATCGTCGTAATAGTGATAAGATAATAGATCTAGGCCAAATCATTATTTACACACAGAAACCTAACACAACAATATAATTGCGTCTTGTCGCCGATGACGCCGGCTGTATTTATTTTGATGTAATTTTATTATGACTTATTTAATTTTATAGGTAGTTATATAATTTTATACTGCCTGTGTCACTTTATTAAGTAATAAAGTAGCTATTACTAAATCTGCTATGAATATTTAATGCTATATTCATAATCTATTTTTATTTTGTCTTAATTATTGTCAGGGCAAGGTTTGTATGAAAAGAAATTTTTTGAAAGTCCATCAGAAAAATCAAAATTCGGATGGTTTCTTATCTTATAAATATATAAAAGAAAAAGGCGAATTCTACTAGGCCGGAGTTAGGAAATTGGCGGTGAGTCACCCCCGTACTTCGGAGAGCAAGTAAAGCCTGATCTCTCTCCGGTCGTGTCGGATTTTTCGTCCCATCGGACAATGAGAGTGAGGGAATAGAGTGCACCTTACGCGTACAATTGCGCGCACACTTGTGCACTATAATATCTCCCGCGCAGATGGCTAATCTCTCCAGCGATTGGCCGCCGTGGCCGGATTCGGTCGGGAGGACTAATTCATTTATTTATTTAAAAAAAAAATACCGTTGTATGTAACATTTATTATCAAATAAAGCCTTTAATCCTAAATCCTTAATCCTACTCTTTGGTGTTCAAACATGCATATGCATGGAGTTCTTGGTGCTGGTCCCGTCGTCCAAATCCTTCAGCAAGGGCGCCGACCCACACATGCGCACGTTGTTCGTGTACGGTATGACGCCGATGCACACACCCGCGAGTATCACCCACAGGCCGCCCATGTAGAAAGTTAGATCCCAACTTGCAGTTACGTCGTAAAGTAGACCTGATGGAAAAAAGTTGACAATTTAATTATAGACTAGCTTTAGCCAGCGTGAGGGCTTTTTAAGGGCACGATCTTCGGCCGCAGTAACTTGCATACAATTGAAGTGAGGTGCACGAGCCAATTTGTTATAAAAAAAGTAAAACAGTCATGATAAAAAAAAAGTAAACTTTTTAGAGAAAAATTAACGGTAAAATATTCTTCTAAAAGCTTTTGCCTATTTTTTGACATTTTTTTTTTTAGTTTAACTTTGATATTCTATAAATACAACCTGAACCCGATTAAAAAACTACACTGTTTTCGGAATATTATTTGATCGAGTGAAGTTCAAAATATGGACTTTTGAACGGTAAAATAATTTAGAACGTGTATTAAACTACAACATATATTTTTAACCTATCAAAACAAAGAATATTTGATTGTTTACTATTGAATCAAAAACAGGCTGTTTTCGGAGATCCTGCCGTTAAAACTCCTGCGGTAACCCTCTACGTTTCAGGAATAAGAGGAATGTTTCTTTCCACTTGGAAACTTCCTCAACTATACTCGAGCTGATCCAATGCTTTGTTGCGTGATTGAAGCTCCAACCAATAAAGTAACGAACCAAAAAACAAACACTACAATTTTAGCGGCTATTTTTCGGAAACAGTGTTCTATGAACCCGTTATCGTTTCGTGTTTGATTCCAAGAGAATATAATCAATCTGTGTTTTATATTCGCTGGCAGATTTCACTGACGAACTGTCAAACTCGCGAAGTTAAAATAATTGTTAAAAAAAATGTAATTTGCCATTTTGTGGCGGCGGCCATCTTGGAGCGATTTTCATCAAACATAGCTAAGAATACTCCCGACTAATTCACCTTTCAAACAAAAAAACCAAAAATCGAGACACACACACACATGCACGCACGCACGCTCACACACACACCCCGTCGTTTTAGCGTCGGGTGTTAAAAATAATACCAACCCCCGAGAGAAGGTCCGCACAAATGTCCAATGCCTTGACTCAGCAATATCAGCCCGTAGCCCAGAGTGAAGTAATCGATAGGCACCAGCTCGATCAGTATGGCGGGCGTGTACGCGTAGGAGCTGGCGTAGGACCAGCCGAACACCACCGACACCAGCGCCGTGGCCCAGTAGTTGCCGATGCACAGCGGGTACGCGGCGATGGACGCGCCGCACACGAACAGGCACACGGCGAACGCCTTGGTGACGTCCAGCCACGGCTGATCGCCGGCCCAGCCGAGGGCTACCTGCCAAGTAACAAGTTCCTTCTTTCAAAAATATAAACACAAAAAAAACTCATGTCTATTTTCAACAACGCTCGAATGACTCCAGACTTCCTAAGGCCTTTTCTACTGGGAGTTAAAGGAGGGAAAACGCAAGTCTGGTGGTCAATTCTTAAGGTACAAAGATGTATTGAAGCGCCGCCTCATTTCGTGTCATATACCCTGTGAGAGGTTGGAGGAACTTGCGTTGCAGAGGCAAGAGTGGCGAAAATCGGTAGATAAGGCTGTAGCGTCCTTTGAGGAGCATCGGCTAAAAGACATCGACGCTAAACGCCTTATCAAAAAGACCCTTATCACTTGTCTGTTGGGAGGCTTTGGCCGTGGCTAGTTACCACCCTATCGTCAAAGACGTGCCGCCAAGCGATTTAGCGTTCCGGCACGATGGCGCGTAGAAACCGATTAGGGCTATGGGTTGAATTATAGCCCTAATCAAATTACAAACAGATTTTACATTATTAGCGAAATGGTCCCATGACGCAGGTGTTGTACTGAATGCAAACAAAACGAAACTAATGTATATCAGTTCTAGCCAAAACAGAAGCAAGGTTATTCCTAATCTGATTGCTCATCATCATGCATGTCTACATGCAAACATAAATCCATGTACATGTAGTCCTGTCGAATTAGTTAGTTACCATAAATATCTGGGTATTATAGGTACACTTACAAAAACTAATAAAGTACGGCATACAAACACGCAGTGCATCAAACGCCAAACTTATGATTCCTCGAGCTAACAACCTGTATGGTAGGCAGACCCTAGACTGTCTTGTGCCGAAATTACTGAACAGCCTGCCATATAAGTTGAGGCAGGAAGTTAACTCGAAAAATATTAAGGGCAAACTCAAATCATTTTTCTTAAGGACGGGATTTCGCAAAGAGTAGGTATAAAAACGCACTTCTACACATGCACCGTTCACACGCACACACAGGCGCGGGCAAGCTGCGTTAAAAATGAGTGAATTAACTTGTTTTGATACTTGGATATAAATTGTTTATGTTTTATTTTTTTATTTTTTATTTTCGTCCGGACTTGCTGTACACTAAGTTAGACTTAGATTTAGTCTTAGTCTTAGACTTCGATTTAGAATTTTTTAAGCCACTGGGAAATGCATTAGACTAAGACTAAGTCTCTTTAAGTCTAAGCCTAAGTCTAACACTAAGACTAAGACTAAGACTTAGACTTAGTCTTAGTCTAAGACTTAGTCTTAGTGTTAGACTTAGGCTTAGATTTGAACTCAGACTTAGTCTAAGTCTAAGTTTAATTCTAAATCTAAGTTGAGCAAACCAAATTGATAATATATTTTGAAAAGAAGAAACTAAGTACTAGGTACCTATGGTACCTTCAATATAATAGCATTATTTTATTATTTGATAGAATTTCGAAATTTCTTGCAAAGTTACATTCCCCGAATGTAGTACTGACCTGCATGTATACCTCGAAAACTTCTATTGGAACTCCTAGATCTTTAGAGTAAGTTGTATTGAGTTTGGGCTCGTTTTGTAAGTTATGATGAGATCTTACCACTGGCCTTATTGGAGTGACCTGATGGTATACTTTGAAGACTACTACTGGATCTTCTAGACAGCTACAGCTAGTTATATCGAGTTTGGGCTCGTTTTGTAAGTAATGATGAGATCTTACCACTGGACTTGTTGGAGTGACTTGGTGGTATACCTCGAAGACTTCTATTGGAACTCCTAGATCTTTACAGCTAGTAATATCGAGTTTGGGCTTGTTTTGTAAGTTATGATGAGATCTTACCACTGGACTTGTTGGAGTGACCTGATGGTATACTTCGAAGACTACTACTGGATCTTCTAGACAGCTACAGCTAGTTATATCGAGTTTGGGCTCGTTTTGTAAGTAATGATGAGATCTTACCACTGGACTTGTTGGAGTGACCTGATGGTATACCTCGAAGACTTCTATTGGAACTCCTAGATCTTTACAGCTAGTTATATCGAGTTTGGGCTCGTTTTGTAAGTAATGATGATATCTTACCACTGGACTTGTTGGAGTGACTTGGTGGTATACCTGGAAGACTTCTTTTGGAACTCCTAGATCTTTACAGCTAGTTATATCGAATTTGGGCTCGTTTTGTAAGTAATGATGAGATCTTACCACTGGACTTGTTGGAGTGACTTGGTGGTATACCTCGAAGACTTCTATTGGAACTCCTAGATCTTTACAGCTAGTTATATCGAGTTTGGGCTCGTTTTGTAAGTAATGATGAGATCTTACCACTGGACTTGTTGGAGTGACCTGATGGTATACTTCAAAGACTACTACTGGATCTTCTAGACGGCTACAGCTAGTTATATCGAGTTTGGGCTCGTTTTGTAAGTAATGATGAGATCTTACCACTGGACTTGTTGGAGTGACCTGATGGTATACTTCGAAGACTACTACTGGATCTTCTAGACAGCTACAGCTAGTTATATCGAGTTTGGGCTCGTTTTGTAAGTAATGATGAGATCTTACCACTGGACTTGTTGGAGTGACCTGATGGTATACCTCGAAGACTTCTATTGGAACTCCTAGATCTTTACAGCTAGTTATATCGAGTTTGGGCTCGTTTTGTAAGTAATGATGATATCTTACCACTGGACTTGTTGGAGTGACTTGGTGGTATACCTGGAAGACTTCTTTTGGAACTCCTAGATCTTTACAGCTAGTTATATCGAATTTGGGCTCGTTTTGTAAGTAATGATGAGATCTTACCACTGGACTTGTTGGAGTGACTTGGTGATATACCTCGAAGACTTCTATTGGAACTCCTAGATCTTTACAGCTAGTTATATCGAATTTGGGCTCGTTTTGTAAGTTATGATGAGATCTTACCACTGGACTTGTTGGAGTGACCTGATGGTATACTTCAAAGACTACTACTGGATCTTCTAGACGGCTACAGCTAGTTATATCGAGTTTGGGCTCGTTTTGTAAGTAATGATGAGATCTTACCACTGGACTTGTTGGAGTGACCTGATGGTATACTTCGAAGACTACTACTGGATCTTCTAGACAGCTACAGCTAGTGATATCGAGTTTGGGCTCGTTTTGTAAGTAATGATGAGATCTTACCACTGGACTTGTTGGAGTGACCTGATGGTATACCTCGAAGACTTCTATTGGAACTCCTAGATCTAATCATCATAACTTACAAAACGAGCCCAAACTCAATACAACTAACTCTAAAGATCTAGGAGTTCCAATAGAACTCTTCGAGGTATACCATCAGGTCACTCCAACAAGTCCAGTGGTAAGATCTCATCATAACTTACAAAACGAGCCCAAACTCGATATAACTAGCTGTAAAGATCTAGGAGTTCCAATAGAAGTCTTCGAGGTATACCACCAAGTCACTCCAACAAGTCCAGTGGTAAGATCTCATCGTTACTTACAAAACGAACCCAAACTCGATATAACTAGCTGTAGCCGCCTAGAAGATCCAGTAGTAGTCTTTGAAGTATACCATCAGGTCACTTCAACAAGTCCAGTGGTAAGATCTCATCATAACTTACAAAACGAGCCCAAACTCGATATAACTAGCTGTAAAGATCTAGGAGTTCCAATAGAAGTCTTCGAGGTATACCACCAAGTCACTCCAACAAGTCCAGTGGTAAGATCTCATCATTACTTACAAAACGAGCCCAAACTCGATATAACTAGCTGTAGCTGTCTAGAAGATCCAGTAGTATAGTCTTCGAAGTATACCATCAGGTCACTCCAACAAGTCCAGTGGTAAGATCTCATCATTACTTACAAAACGAGCCCAAACTCGCTATAACTAGCTGTAGCCGTCTAGAAGATCCAGTAGTAGTCTTCGAAGTATACCATCAGGTCACTCCAACAAGTCTAGTAGTAAGATCTCATCATTACTTACAAAACGAGCCCAAACTCGATATAACTAGCTGTAGCTGTCTAGAAGATCCAGTAGTAGTCTTCGAAGTATACCATCAGGTCACTCCAACAAGTCCAGTGGTAAGATCTCATCATTACTTACAAAACGAGCCCAAACTCGATATAACTAGCTGTAGCCGTCTAGAAGATCCAGTAGTAGTCTTCGAAGTATACCATCAGGTCACTCCAACAAGTCCAGTGGTAAGATCTCATCATTACTTACAAAACGAGCCCAAACTCGATATAACTAGCTGTAGCCGTCTAGAAGATCCAGTAGTAGTCTTTGAAGTATACCATCAGGTCACTCCAACAAGTCCAGTGGTAAGATCTCATCATAACTTACAAAACGAGCCCAAACTCGATATAACTAGCTGTAAAGATCTAGGAGTTCCAATAGAAGTCTTCGAGGTATACCACCAAGTCACTCCAACAAGTCCAGTGGTAAGATCTCATCATTACTTACAAAACGAGCCCAAACTCGATATAACTAGCTGTAGCTGTCTAGAAGATCCAGTAGTATAGTCTTCGAAGTATACCATCAGGTCACTCCAACAAGTCCAGTGGTAAGATCTCATCATTACTTACAAAACGAGCCCAAACTCGATATAACTAGCTGTAGCTGTCTAGAAGATCCAGTAGTAGTCTTCGAAGTATACCATCAGGTCACTCCAACAAGTCCAGTGGTAAGATCTCATCATTACTTACAAAACGAGCCCAAACTCGATATAACTAGCTGTAGCCGTCTAGAAGATCCAGTAGTAGTCTTCGAAGTATACCATCAGGTCACTCCAACAAGTCCAGTGGTAAGATCTCATCATAACTTACAAAACGAGCCCAAACTCGATATAACTAGCTGTAGCCGTCTAGAAGATCCAGTAGTAGTCTTCGAAGTATACCATCAGGTCACTCCAACTAGTCCAGTTGTAAGATCTCATCATTACTTACAAAACGAGCCCAAACTCGATATAACTAGCTGTAGCCGTCTAGAAGATCCAGTAGTAGTCTTCGAAGTATACCATCAGGTCACTCCAACAAGTCCAGTGGTAAGATCTCATCATAACTTACAAAACGAGCCCAAACTCGATATAACTAGCTGTAAAGATCTAGGAGTTCCAATAGAAGTCTTCGAGGTATACCACCAAGTCACTCCAACAAGTCCAGTGGTAAGATCTCATCATTACTTACAAAACGAGCCCAAACTCGATATAACTAGCTGTAGCTGTCTAGAAGATCCAGTAGTATAGTCTTCGAAGTATACCATCAGGTCACTCCAACAAGTCCAGTGGTAAGATCTCATCATTACTTACAAAACGAGCCCAAACTCGATATAACTAGCTGTAGCTGTCTAGAAGATCCAGTAGTAGTCTTCGAAGTATACCATCAGGTCACTCCAACAAGTCCAGTGGTAAGATCTCATCATTACTTACAAAACGAGCCCAAACTCGATATAACTAGCTGTAGCCGTCTAGAAGATCCAGTAGTAGTCTTCGAAGTATACCATCAGGTCACTCCAACAAGTCCAGTGGTAAGATCTCATCATAACTTACAAAACGAGCCCAAACTCGATATAACTAGCTGTAGCCGTCTAGAAGATCCAGTAGTAGTCTTCGAAGTATACCATCAGGTCACTCCAACTAGTCCAGTTGTAAGATCTCATCATTACTTACAAAACGAGCCCAAACTCGATATAACTAGCTGTAGCCGTCTAGAAGATCTAGTAGTAGTCTTCGAAGTATACCATCAGGTCACTCCAACAAGTCCAGTGGTAAGATCTCATCATAACTTACAAAACGAGCCCAAACTCGATATAACTAGCTGTAAAGATCTAGGAGTTCCAATAGAAGTCTTCGCAGTATACCACCAAGTCACTCCAACAAGTCCAGTGGTAAGATCTCATCATTACTTACAAAACGAGCCCAAACTCGATATAACTAGCTGTAGCCGTCTGGAAGATCCAGTAGTAGTCTTCAAAGTATACCATCAGGTCACTCCAATAAGTCCAGTGGTAAGATCTCATCATAACTTACAAAACGAGCCCAAACTCGATATAACTAGCTGTAGCCGTCTAGAAGATCCAGTAGTAGTCTTCGAAGTATACCATCAGGTCACTCCAACTAGTCCAGTTGTAAGATCTCATCATTACTTACAAAACGAGCCCAAACTCGATATAACTAGCTGTAGCCGTCTAGAAGATCCAGTAGTAGTCTTCGAAGTATACCATCAGGTCACTCCAACAAGTCCAGTGGTAAGATCTCATCATAACTTACAAAACGAGCCCAAACTCGATATAACTAGCTGTAGCCGTCTAGAAGATCCAATAGTAGTCTTCGAAGTATACCATCAGGCCACTCCAACAAGTTCAGTGGTAAGATCTCATCATAACTTACATAACGAGCCCAAACTCGATATAACTAACTCTAAAGATCTAGGAGTTCCAATAGAAGTCTTCGAGGTATACCACCAAGTCACTCCAACAAGTCCAGTGGTAAGATATCATCATACTTACAAAACGAGCCCAAACTCGATATAACTAGCTGTAAAGATCTAGGAGTTCCAATAGAAGTCTTCGAGGTATACCACCAAGTCACTCCAACAAGTCCAGTGGTAAGATCTCATCATTACTTACAAAACGAGCCCAAACTCGATATAACTAGCTGTAGCCGTCTAGAAGATCCAGTAGTAGTCTTCGAAGTATACCATCAGGTCACTCTAACAAGTCCAGTGGTAAGATCTCATCATAACTTACAAAACGAGCCCAAACTCGATACAACTAACTCTAAAGATCTAGGAGTTCCAATAGAAGTTTTCGAGGTATACATGCAGGTCAATACTACATTCGGGGAATATAACTTTACAAGAAATTTCGAAATTCTATCAAATAATAAAATAATGCTATTATATTGAAGGTACCATAGGTACCTAGTACTTAGTTTCTTACCTTTCTTTTCAAAATATATAAAGTATCAATTTGGTTTGCTATGAACTATTTCGTGTTCGTACAGCGATGTTTTTCGATACCAGCATCTGCTTGCAACCAGCGCAGCTTCCACTCAGAAAGGCGGTCAAACGCCGACTGATTGATATTTGAATTTTGAATTTTGAATTGAAATCAAACCAGTGACCGAGTAAAATCAAAATAAGCCTTATTGCACATTATTTTAAGATTCGGTTTAAACCAAAATATGTGAAAAAATTACACGCGATGCTATATATTTTTTTTATACTATTTGTACTATTTTTGATATTTTTCTCTCCAAGATTTTGAGTTGAACATATCTGCTAACAGATAGTATTTTTTAATTCCATAAAACCGGTATATTATATACAAGAAATGTACCTAAAGTCGCCCCAAAATCGTGAATTTTGTGTGAAGAGGTGACGGGAAATAATTTTTATAGTACTAAAAATTGAGATTTTGAACAAAATCAACTCCCAAGATTTGGAGATTAAGGACCAATCTATGTGTAGCAATTTTTATTTCCATCTTATTTGGTTTAACTTAGTCACAATATGTACCGAAAGTCACCCGATATGCGGAAACGCACTCTTAACTTAATTAACCTAATTTTAACGCGTAATAGGAGCACCCTGTCTAAACTTCATTCAAACTTCGTAGACTGCTGTGAGAAACCAGTTCGATGAACATCGTTTAATACCAACCGTAATACTTTATCAGTTACCTACCCTCCTATATTCATTTGTATTTATTTGTTTTATTCCTTTTCTTCTTTATGTAAACATGCCCAATGTATACTTAAATGCGTAATATATCTATACATACACACAATATATTTATACATAAAATACAGAAATTCCGAGCGCTCTGTGACGGTGTACGGATAAACTCGATTGGGTTTTTGTGACACCGTAATTTTATAATACTTAATGTAATTTTTAAAATGTATTTTATATTTAAATAAATAAAATTTACACTGCTATACCCCTTCCTGTCTGTACTAAGTGGGTCTGACCAGAGGGAGAAGCGTGGGGCAGGTAGCGGCCAACTTGACGTGGACGGGCAGTACTTACAATCCCAATCCCGCTGGCGATGCCAACAATAGCGAGCATGGTGGCGCCGCCCTCCATGTGCACCTCGGTCATGTAGGACTTGAGGAAGAAGTAGGGGATGATGGCCCACACGGCCAGCAGCAGCGACGCTATGTTGAACAGGAAGAAGTGGAACTCCGAGAACATGCGGAAGTCGAACATTGACTTCAAGCCTTCGATGAAGCGGTGGTACCATTTCTGGAAAGAAGGAACTATTTTATTATTATAAACAGGTGTCGGTCGCGATTTCGTCCGCGTGGATTAAGGTTTTTCAATTCCCGCTGGAAGTTGGAACTCTAATTTTCCGAGATGAAATATAGCCTTTGTCTAAATATATAAAAGACAAAGGTGACTGACTGACTGACTGACTGACTGACTGACTGACTGACTGACTGACTGACTGACTGACTGACTGACTGACTGACTGACTGACTGATCTATCAACGCACAGCTCTAACCACTGGACCGATCGAGCTGAAATTTGGCATACAGGTAGCTGTTAGGACGTAGACATCCGCTAAGAAAGGATTTTGGAAAATTTCAACCCCAAGAGGGTTAAATAGGGGGTTAAAACTACATAAATGATAAAAAAGCGTGGATATAATTCGCTCCAGTGATTCATGAGACAGTGATAACTATCCTATGTAAGATGAATTTATTGTATTCTGTTCTACGGTGTTTCCACTTTATTTGTGTCTCAGTCATGTCTCAAAATGAATAGTTTAATATTGATACTCAATTCGATGCCTCAACATGGGTAGCCTGAGTAGTCATGCTCTCTTTAAACATTTCTGTGGTGGTGTCGTGTGATGCGGGTTGTTACGTTCCCTCAAATATGGTTGAGCGAAGCAATGGCTGGGTCATGCGTCATGCTCGTGAACGGGTGCCACCAACGGGAATGGGTCTGCTTTTGCCTGCCTGTGTTGACATGTATTGAATTGTATTTATTTGTATTTGTATTGTATTTATTTTTACTTGTATTGTACTCAGGAAAATTCATCGTGGAAGCACTGAATACATAGCATAGTTTCAATAACAATTGTAAAATTTTTATTTTTTTTTGAAAAGAGCAACCGCCGAGTTTCTTGCTGGCTCTTCTCGGCAGGAAAGGCATTCCGAACCAGTGGTAGATTCATTGACGATTCAAAAGTGCTTGTAAAAAGTTTATTTGAATAAAAAATATTTCTATTCTATTCTATTCTATTCTATTCTAAAAAAATCGAACCTAACGTGAGCGAAGCCGCGGGTTAAAGCTAGTATAATATATATTTTTGGGTATGAACTATCCCCATTCCTCAGTCAAATCGCTACAATACAAAATATAATTAATTTTACACGAAAAAAATCAATATGAAGATGTTATATTAAATTTTTCGTGGTCAGGTTATGACTATTTTCTTGCTTCGCGTAAACGCAGTCGCGAGCTAAGTCTAGTATTAAATATACAACTGAGTAGATACAAGGCTTTATTGTTGTTTTTAATCGTAGCATTAATCAGCTAATGAGACCGGAAAAACAAAATTATTTTCCTTGATAAAGAAACTTCTATACAATAAGTAGGTACTTAAGGAAAACATTGAATGCATAGTAATGAATTAATTTGACAAATATAACAAATTAAGTATCCATTGTCTTAAGGCGCTTTATTCCAATCCAATCCAATAAATAAGATTCTAAAAAAGTATATCGATAGATAAGCGGTATCAAGACTTTATTTTATTCTCGACATCTAGAAGCTGAATCAAATGAAAATAAAAATAATAGTTTATATCTTACTGTTCACCATATTATAATAAGAACAACAAATAGCATATTATTATTATGTCAGCAAAACATAGCAAATAAAAGATCTTATCGCTAAGAAGCGATATCTCCCATTTAAACAATATAGAAAGATGTATGTTAGAAGTCAGAGTATTTTGAAACTTACCTTCTCATTATCAGAACCGGACCATATCGACCACGTAGAGTTTCTGTAGATATCAGGCAGAGAGGATGCCCTGAGTTTGTATCTAGGTATATTCATCATAGCACCACGATACATTATCGCATTTTTATATAAGGGCATATCCCTCAAATAATGGTGATCAGTGGATATTTGTCTTGACCACCAGTTAGGTTGCTGAGTTGCTGGTATTTTACTTTGATCAGCTTTAGGATTAGCAATGACATTTGTGCTTGTTGCTTTAACTTCTGCGTTTAAATTAGAAATAGCGGTATTTTTTGCTGCATCCTTAACAGCTGTATCTTTTTTTGCTTCTTTCGGTTGATCTTTTTTTGCTTCTTCGTTTTGCACCTTCGGTTTCTTCGCCATTATTGTTAAGTTCATTTTCGTTGGCTCTTTCACGCTTATTTGAGGTTCTACATTTACATTTTCTTCTGAACGTCTCCTCACTAGTATATGTGGATAGTTGTGCAGTATTATATTGTATAAGCGTTTATTTGTCATCAATTTTTCTATCACCTCTGCTGGCACCTAAAACAAAAACATTTAATTTAAAATAGGAAATCAAAAAAGTTACTAAATAATCATGTAAGGCTGCACTGCGAAAATATGTTTCATCAGGTTTATGCTCTAAAAGTGCTACACGCATCTCTCTATACTTCAGGTGATACCTCAAAAAGGACTAATAATAATATAATAATAAATATGTTTCAACTCTTTTAACATGTTGTCAGACTTACTTGATCATGATTTTGAATAAAAGTAGGCAAATGTACATCAGAATTTGCTCTTTTATTTGTTATTTCTGCATTCATTTGCGTAGTTGCCTCCAGCCTTTCGGCTTCAGCTACCGATGTCGTGAGCATGGCCAAAATGTATTCTGGACTTCTTCCGCTTTTCAATAAATCATCTAATTCATCTGCGCTCAAGTAGACTGATTCACCACCGATAGATTTTGAAGATACTGATCCGGCACTTGACGACTTCCTAGATCTTGTCTTAGCCTCCATTTTCTCTCTATGCTCCTTTATAATTATCCAATCTGGATCTCTCATTAGTGCACCACAAACGCACATATTCAAAACAGTACCACCTAGTAATACCAGAGTATTTCTCCAATCGTATATCTGTAGTAAGTAATTCGTCAACGGCGAGTAAACCAAAGTGCCGAATCCAACACCAGTGTGAGCTATAGACACTGCCAAAGTCCTTTTCTTGTCGAACCAAAACGCAACAGAAACTACAGCAGTGACGTAGAAGATGCCCATCGAAAATCCACTAATAACACCTAAAGTCACACATAACATAACAACACTATCACTGAAAGCAGCCAGTAAGAATCCAATAGTCGATAAAATTCCAGCCGTCATGTTCATCGTTCTACATCCATATCTGTCTACTAAAGCACTCATAATTGGTCCCGAAATTAGAGGTATCGATATAAATAAACCACCTATTAGAGAAGTTTTTGTTTGTGACTCTTGGAAATAGTTGATGAATTCTTCGTGTAATATACCAAAAGAGTAAGTTAGGCCATCGGCGCAAGAAGCAGTTAAAAATGCTGCAAATACAACAACCCAACCCCACCCTCCATCTGGAATAGGTGGTAGCTTGTCAACATCTTCTGAACAAATACTGTCTCTGTCTTCTAACCCTTCAAACTTCACTCGTTCTCCCGGTGGTGACTCGACATCCTTTGTGTAATGTGGTACAATGGCTGTACCGTTACCATCCTCTAATTTAAGGGAGTTAATTTTGTTAAGGTCCTTTAAGTCATCACCGCTTTCAGCACGAGTAACATCGTTAGGCTTTTTAGTTTCGTTGCCGACCATTTTTGTGTTTTGTTTCTTTTAATTCGTGGAATCTCATAAATTATTTGAAATCTGTAACAAAATTAATATTAATTATCTCAGTAAATCGTAACTCAACAATCAGATATACTTAAGACCAAGTTAGCAATATTTTTGTAAAAGAATATTAGCCACACTTAACGTTTCCTTTCCAAATCATTGGGAGAGATAAGGTTTTGAAATTATCAGGTCCTATGGCATCCTTTCGTTAAATTGCTTCAATTCAATGCAACAATGCAATTCCCAGAGAACCCTAACGGAAGATTTCAAATTTCATCTCTGATCTCCGCATTTATTTATTTATTTATATATTTATTTATTTATAGTAATCAAACAGCGTTTCATCACATTAATATACAATAAAAATATAGTTCTAAAATAAGGCCAAACAGATTACACAATTTATACAAAATTTGTTTAAAGATGAAAGATAAAAATGTAACTACAATAAATGGGTATAACACAAAAACAATGGACAATAGGATACAGTAAGTAACAATATGAGTAAGTATCTTCGCATTAGTGGGAAAGAAGTCTTAGGATGCCCCGTTTACTGCAGTGATCGTCATGTACCTATCTCAAATGATCTGATGGTGGATAGACTGTAGACACCTTATCGCTTGGTTGTAGTGGATATATTATATATATTATAGTAGAGTAGAGAAAATAAATATTTTAATATTCTAGAGTCTGGAGTATTAAAATATTTATCTTCCGTTATAGAAAAGAATCCCAAGAACTCAATGCACTGTTAAATCATTACATTAGTAATGCGGTTACGTGTGTGCGTATGTGTATTTACCTAAGATACAGTTCTAACGTAGTAGGTACATAATATCTATTTTTGGTATGGAAACTTTATAATATGTCATGACTCAAACTAAACACATTCATTTCAGCCTATTGAACGTATTAAATAACATCTTGTTTGTTATATTTTGATTTTGGCAACCAAAACTACTACTACTATAAATATTCTCGACAAAATTTTAATGATATAAAAATTAATATATATGTAACTATATATAGGTTTCATCGGAAGAGTGTTTATTTGAATGCGCTAATCTCTGGAATTACAAGTCGGATTTGAAAAATTCTTTTTATATTTGATTTCTTGAGGAAGGTTAGGCTATTCTGCATCACGGTACGACCCTTAGAGGCCAAGGAAAAACGAAGTAATAGCGCGGGCGAGCAATGCGTGAGATGCGGCGAGTCGGTGGCCGAGGGCACCCGACGAAAACCGAACAAGAGCCGACTTTTACTTTACTTTTTATTTCGGAAAATCAAAGAGGATAGGCACCTCTGCTATATTTAAACTCGGTTGAACTGAAATAGGCAAGGGACCAAGATTATAGCTTATAAGGAACGACATTCATCGCCTTAGTTATTGATTATTGTTACTGACCTACCAGATGACATCATAGCACGGATTCCCGGCGACAGACATCGATAGGTAGGTATAGTATGAACATTTGTTTCGCATATGTTGAGATAAGACTGGGTTGGCGGACTGACAGCCGAAAGTTTCAAACCCCACCCACTGACTATTGTCGTACCCACTACCACAAGCTTTACGCTTAGTTGGAGGGGAAAATGAGAAAAATCGGCATGGCTAATGTTCTTATAATTAATAAATAAATAAAAAAAGAAATAAAAATGTTAATAAAAAGTTTATTCAGCCAGCAATGTAAAAACAATACATTTTACAAATAAAATATGAAACAGAAACAAAACAAAGTAAGCCCCTAAGTCCTTTAAGATTTTCATAGAACTGAGGAAGAGAAAAATAAAAGATTAAAAAATTAAAAAACAGGTTGGAAGCTCCCAAGTCCCACCCTACCGGCGCGGCGAAAGAGGGTATTCAAAAGATTTAGAGGTCTGGTTCATTATATATTCGATAAGGGGTAAGAATTGACTGCAATCGCACCTGATGCAAAGTGAAGATGCAGCCTAAGATGGAGTACACTTGCTTAGAAGATGCCTATTCACTGTTGATTTAAAGGACATTTAAATCCCGCAGGAATTCTTTAATTTCCCGGGATAAAAGCTTACGTCACTCTCTTGGTCCTCAACTATGCCCATGCAAAAATCACGTCGATCCATTGCGTTGCTGCGGCGTGATTGATGGATAAACCAACAAACAAACACACTTTCGCATTTATAATATTATAGTAAGGATTTACAATTATTCGCTCTAAATAAAAAAGAAAAACAAACTGTATATACTCACTATTACATTAAAAAAAATTATACAACTACAGTTACATCTAAACTTTATCACTTAGTACCTATATTACGTTAATGTATGTAATGTGTGGACACATATCAGAGATCACACGAGCTCTCGCGTCACAGTCGGATGCTGGAGTGAAATCTCATTTATATAGCAGCCTTCATAAAGCCGTCGGTTGATAGGGCGACCGCGTCGTCACGCGTCACACATAAATATAAGTTACGAATCTGCAATAGATGTATTTTATGGGGGAGCGTTTTGGAAGCATTTAGTTTTTTTAAAGGTTTTTTTTTGAAACCTTCTTCATTCTCTTTGGTAGACTATTGCGTTATACCGCAGTTGTAGGATAACTTGCGTGGTTTGTTGCGTTAGAGAGAAATGATAGGCACCAGAAAGTAAGTAATCACTACATATCACTACATAGTATAAAACAAAGTCGCTTTCTCTGTCCCTATGTATGCTTAAATCTTTAAAACTACGCAACGGATTTTGATGTGGTTTTTTAATAGATAGAGTGATTGAAGAGGAAAGTTTATATGTATAATAACATCAATTAACAGTGAATGACATAGGCTATATATTTTATACCCGTGCGAAGCCGGAGCGGGCCGCTAGTAAAGTATAATCCTACTAATCAAGCCACAACTGACTTTTTAGCAAATTGATTTGACTGAAATTCGGCTCAGAGATACGAGTAGATTATAGTCTCGAATAACACGCATAGACTACTTTTTATCAGGGAAAATAAGAGTTCCCGCGGGAATTTAAAACTAGTCATCAACTAGTCAACTTAGGTAGGTACTTATTATAAATGCGAAAGTTTGAGTGTATGGATGGATTGATGTTTGTTACCTACTCAATCACAGTGCAATGGCTGAACTTGTTTGGCTGTTTGACACAGATAGATAATCTAAGGAATAACACCTAGGCTACCTACTTTTTATCCCCGTCCCCTGCTGTTGAGCATGGGCAAGACGGTAGAAATAATATCCACAGCGGATATACTTACAGGAATCTACTTTTCTTTTCCCCGTTCGCCATGCTTTAGCATAGGGAGAAGATAATTTTCAAAATCGGGGATAAAATTGTTAGTAGAGTCTTGTCATTCGAGTGACAAGTTGGCGTCCATGAAATAAATAATTTGAAGACCACAGCAGTGACGCTGTTACCGTAGTGTGTCTACATAATAAGGCGAAACTAAAAATAGAAGACAATAACAAGTATGTAGAAATATAAAATAGACGAAAGATAAAAGGATTATTTGAAAGCAAATGAAGGATGCTGCGTGGTATAAATAGATAATTATCTATGATTATTTATTATACCCCATGGTCCCTGCCGTACTTCCTAAGGGTGGCATCGGGACCCTAGTACTAATTTACTAAGCCTCCACTGTCGGTCCGTCCGTCTGTCTGTCAACGGGCTGTATCTCATGATCCGTAATATGCAGACAATTTGTATTGTTGTATTGAGATAGGCGTGCGCTTGACGACAATCAATGATGGAAAACATTGATGAGGTCTAGGTTGGAGCGCGCTTGCCTAGAAAATGCCTATTCACTCTTGAAGGTAATCAGATTATTCGTGGCCGGAAACACAGAAGCTGAATATTACAAATTAAAAAAAAAAAAGTTAAAGGAGAGTCTCCTTTAATTTTTAAATTATTATTACTACCCTTCTAGAAACGTGTCTTTTTCACAGGTTTTTTTCGGCGTTTTTTTTGGTACAGAAACCTTTGTTAGACTCGCACTTGACCGATTATTTAAAATTCAATGTGATAATAATTATTTCCAAAGAACCGAATTCAAACATTTAAGAAATTCAGAATTTACAATCCTTTAGATTTGGATCTTCAAATTAAAAATTATGATTTTTTTCTTTCTTTCAATTTTCATACTTACCTTCTACGAGTCTTTCTGCGCCGTATTCCTCTATAATCCAAGAGTAAACAATCACTTCGTTTTATCAATGATGAGGGATCAAACAATACAAATCAATGTACAACATTGAACTAGAATGCTAGAACAGCTAAAATTGAACGCTTAGAGGTTCAATTGTCGACGCGGTGATAAGCCATTTTTAGTAAGCCTGCCAACAACGCAGTCGTCGAGTTATTAAGTACGACGAGCTCGTAGAAAATTATTAAAAAATGATCTACTCTGCTGTGAAAGGGTGTCATATTCATCACAATGATAGTTAATTACGTTTTTAACCGACTTCCAAAAAAGAGGAGGTTCTCAAATCATCGGAATCTTTTTTTATGTATGTTCCCCGATTACTCAAAGACGCCTGGACCGACCGATTTGGAAAATTCTTTTTTTGTTTGAAAGGGTAGGTATACTTCCCATTGTCATCAGGTCAGGATCTGATAATGGGATCCTGGAGAAATCGAGGAAATTTTTCAAATTTTATAGGTACAATTGATATACTTTGTAGTTGGCGTTTGAAGTCGGGTTTGTAAAAAGAATTTTTTCAAAACCGACAGAAAATAATTACATGACACACACACATTTATTGGCAGTTTTGAGCCTACCTTTGGAACGGAACTTTGTCAGAAACTTCTGTTCTGAGCGTTATAGTTAGATGATGCACAATATGTTACGATTAGATTATTATATAATCTGTGCATAAGTTATTGACGTGATAAGCATTACGGATGCACTTTGAGATTAACGGCTCAAAAGAGATACCTACCTGTCACAAACACACGAGATAACATCTACTGTCTCTATCACCGGGAATCTACCTGTCTGCATGATATGTAGGACGTATGCTAATAAACAATCTGTTGATTTTGTTTGGCAGATTTTTTACGATAAAAACAACGAGATTCTAGACCAGGGGTCTCCAAACTTTGAAGCCTTAGGGCCGTAATGATTTTGTCAGTAGGTATGTTCCAAAACAGTTTATAAATCAATAAATTAATCTCATTTGTTTTACTGTGATTAGTGGGATTCATTTCAGTTAGGTATTTATTAGTTATTAATATGCTTAAACTTAGATACTTCGGTAAAGTTTTCTGCGTCATCACTTTTGTGGTTAAGTTTTACCTTGCAAGTAAATAAAACCGAGTAATTATCATTATGTGTTTTCTTCTTCTAAATATATACTTACCTAAAAGGAAAATGTCTGACTGATTGACTGACTGATCTATCTACGCACAGCTCAAACCACTGGACGGATCGGACTGGGCATGCATATAAGTTTTACGACATAGGCACCCGCTAAGAAATTATTTTTGAAAATTCAACCTCTAAGGGGATAAAATGGTGGTTTGAAAAGTTGGACTTAACGTGAGCAAAGCCACGGGCAAAAGCTAGTCAACTTATAACAGGAATAGTAACAACAATAAGAAATTGGCTGATTGATGACACTAGTTTTAAGCTGTCGCGGGCCGGATTGACGGCACTGGCGGGCCGGATTTGGCCCGCGGGCCGGAGTTTGGAGACCCCTGTTCTAGACGATAGATTAGAGTTTAGATTCATAACAGGAAATAACAAGATAACGGCAAACTAGGTGTGCCTTGTAATACCTACATGTGTTCGGTAATGGAAAACAAATGTAGGTAGGTACTTAGTTGTAGTGGTCAAGGTGCGAGGTAAAAATTGAGTTTTACCAAATGATAACAGAGGTTACCGCGACTTCGTCCGCGTGCATTAAGGTTTTTTTAATTCCCGTAGGGACTCTTTAATTTTCCGGGATAAAAAGTAGCCTATATGTCTTATTCCAGACTATAATCTATCTATGTGCCTTTCAGCCAAATCAGTTCAGTCTTTGCGACGTGATTGAGTAAAAAACATACAAACTTTCGCATTTATAATATTACTAGCTGATACCCGCGACTTCATTCGCGTGCATTGAGGTTTTTTATTCCCGCGGGAACTCTCTTATTTCCCGGGATAAAAAGCAGCCTGTCCAGACTATACTCTATCTCTGTGCCAAATTTTAGCCAAATTGGTTCAGTCGTTGCGACGTGATTGAGTAACAAACATCCAAACATCCAAACATCCACACTTTCACATTTATAATATTAATTATTGTAATAATAATTATTGTAATAATTATTATTGATAATAGCATTTACTAACAATAACTCTACAAGGCTGACAATAAAACTATCATATCTATGAACTAAGGACTAAATGCCTAACACGTTTGTTATTAATTAAAACTAATTTTGGACGACGGAAAGTTTTTTCCCATCGGTTGGAACCGTGCCAAAAACAAGGCCACGGCTATGGGTGTTCAGGGCTGTATCGTTTTAAACCGTAATTAAAAAGGACACTTCCTTACACTAGAACAAAGCGAAAATGACCGCATTATCTTAAAGAAACTCCATAGGTACTATAAATACCCTCAGTTTAATATATCTTCATATAATATCTGTGCTACTTACCCCTAAAAATTATATTTCTAGTCTGTTAAACACAACACAAATTTTATTTATAATAAGCATACACTTTGCCTATTCTTTTGAAAACATTTCTAAAAAAATCAAACTAAGTAGCTTTAACTTTTCACATTTCCAAATCTCGAATACGTCCTATTCCTTAGACAGCTAATCGGTACTGACCGGCCCTGCCCCTCTCATACTTCGGCTGTAGGAAAGAGATACATAATAATAAATTATAAAAATTAAAACGTCAGATCGAATTAGAATTCCTCTAGGATTCGAACCCGCTGCATCGCGAATTCGATTCCGCCCGTTCAACCGCTGCGCTTTGTCAATAGCTATGATTAACGGCGTGAAAATATCGAATGATAGGTAAGTACTTAAACTTATCAATACATAATACTCTTGTCAAATATAATCTAAAAGGGTCACAATAGTGAATACTTATATTATACTCAGTAATAAAATCTTTTGTTGACAGGAATAAGATTATTTCTATCTCAGAAAATTTTTACAGCTCTCATCAGCACACATCTCTCTTCTATATCTACCTATAGTTACCTATAATCACCTATAATATAAAAGAAAGTCGTGTTAGTTACACTATTTATAACTCAAGAACGACTCAACCGATTTGGCTGAAAATTGGTGGGGAGGTAGCTTAGAACCAGGAGGACATAGGATACTTTTTATCCCGTTCCCTTGGGACGTGACATAAATAATATTTTACCCTTGGTCACGGCATCACGCCTGAAGGGCTGGACCAATTTTGCTAGTGGAGTCCGGGCCTAATCATTATAGGTAGGTAGGAAGTAAAACGTCTTTTGTAAGTAATCAGATTTTTTGAAGTTTTTATTAAGAAGTATTCGTCGCAGACATCGATAAGCTACGGATAAGGTAAGTAAATAAGGTAAATAGGAAGGTAGCTTCGATAAGTTGTAGGTAGGTACTTAAGAATTAAGATAGCAGGAATCACGCAGGAATAGGTATTATTGATTTGCATTATGGTAATGGTAGGTATCTTTTCTTTTCAGAGAGGAAAAAATCTCTTCTTGTTGTTGTTGTTTTTATTAATGGCTTTTTGTCATGCCAACACGGCACAAAACATTTCACCAATATCACGTAGCTTGAAAAAAACATATCGGACGATGCTCGGTCGAACTTGTTTATCTAATTCCATCTAATTCTATTTCAGATACAATAGAAGGCTTGAAAAGCTGTTAGCACATCCTACAACAACACAATAACAAAATAATTAGACAAAAATAAAGTACATACAAATTAAGAAAATTATATTATACTACCTTATTCCCGCGGCTTCGCTCACGTTAACTTCGATTATTCCTACCCCTATTTTATGTCCTTAAGGGCTGAATTTTCAAAAATCCTTTCTTAGCGGATGCATACGTCATAATGGCTATCTGTATGCCAAATTTCAGCCTGATCCGTCCAGTGGTTTCAGCTGTGCGTTGATAGATCAGTCAGTCAGTCAGTCAGTCAGTCAGTCACCTTTGCCTTTTATATATTTAGATTGTAAGATAAAGTAAAGTATTATTATAACTTTATTTTGTTAAGTTTAATATATTTACATAAAAATTTAACATATGGAGTAAAATACAAACAAAAGGAATCATTCAACACTTATGGGATGGGGCACCTTACCTCAATTTCCATTCGTCCATGAATAATGTTTTAACTAATTTCTAAAGTTACCTACCTAACTATCTGTCGTTTTTTTATTTCTGGCAGTGACAACTCTATACGTCAAGTGCTTACACTCTATGGTCAAGTGTCAAATTCGTCAACGTAAGCTGCGTTTAGTTTTGTTGTGAATTAATTTAGAATTACGAAATAAATATAGAAAACCTAAATGGAAATGGCTGATAAACCACCAGAGGACGGCTACATATCCGTAGTTGATGATGAGCCGGTGTTTTTTGAACTACTCAAATGGGATTCGACGCAATCGCAAAAACAACCGGAGCCTCGGAGTTTGGAAAAAGCAAAAAGTCCGGAGAAAAGCGTGCCTAAACCAAGAGATGAATCGGATCCGTTTGATTTGAGTGATACCGCGTTCGTAGAGTCGTATAGGATTTCGAAAGATCTGGCGCGAAACCTTTGTGAAGAGTTGAAGCCGGTAATGCCCGAGTCTACTAAGTCTATCGAGTTTTCTGTGGAGAGTAAAGTAAGTTTATTACTCAACATTTATAAAACACTGGGTACTCAATTTAGTTTGTTCTAATAGAATAGAAAATACTTTACTCACACCAAATAAGAAATAAGATGAAAGTTAACAATCTTTACATTAAAAAAATATAGAAGGTAGATTTTATGGTATAAAAAATATGTAAAGCCCAGCAAAGTGGCCAACTCCCATACTAATATGTGCTATAAGTAAGGATTAGTATGGAAGTAAGGAATAATAGTGAAATGCATGCATAATGACACTGCCACACCTAGGGAATGCAAATCTCACGAGATTGGGGCTCAAGCGAGATCTCGTGAGATTATAAATAACAATACTACGAGATCTCGCCAATTTCGAGATCTCGCGAGATTGGCAGCTTTGTGTGTTTTTTTGCAAATAATCACAATATTTGAATAAATTAGGATAAAAATTATAAGTATTATAAGATAACATTTATTTTCACGAATTTTTTCAATAGAAAAATTATGCATCAAATTGTCTATAATTTTTTAATAAACTTTTAAGTAGTAAACTTTGACTTACATATCTATCAAATCACTGTGGAAGCACTGTATACATAGCATAGTTTGGTTAACTCTTGTAAAAAAAATTATTTTTTATTTTTTGAAAAGCAGCTGCTGAGTTTCTTACCGGTTCTTCTCAGCAGAATCTGCATTCCGAACCG
The DNA here is from genome assembly GCA_038048805.1 of Hipparchia sbordonii. Lineage (NCBI taxonomy): Eukaryota > Metazoa > Arthropoda > Insecta > Lepidoptera > Nymphalidae > Hipparchia > Hipparchia sbordonii. Next base: position 1,215,386 of record CM076112.1, read on the forward strand.
GTGGTAGATTTATGATGTGTCATAAGAGTTACAAGTTGGCCGTGTCAGTCCGCGCTTCGAATAAGACTTTTTTTATGCTCGAGTGCAATCTCGCGATATCTCGCCCTTTTTTCGTCCGAGATTAATCTCGCTAAAAAAGGCCGAGATCTCGCGAGAACGAGATTGCATTCCCTACACACCCCTTCCAATTTGGCCCATTAATAACTTATAATGCCACCATCAAGTGGTAGTCAAGGGCTATCTTGTAATCTAATATGAAAAAAGTAACACCTACTTCTATACAAAATTTAAGTGATAGATTAAAAAGAAAGTCTAGTCTATGTGATAGTTTTTGTCCACAGGTCTTAGCTGCTCTCTCCTTCTACGCCACAGGAAAGTACCAGAAGTCTATAGGTGGGAAGACAGATCCAAGCATAACACAATACTTTGTGTCCACAGCAGTGATCCAGGTCACAGAGGCCATGAACCATCCTACTATTGTGAAGAAGTACATACATTTCCCACATTTAAGGAATGAGCGCGAGGTTATTAAGAATGGGTAAATATATTTTTAAACTTGATCCGTAACTAAGGGCTTGATCAGTGGCGTGCATACAGGGTAGGCATTAAGCGAGCAGATGATATAATAATTTGTACAATGCCTACCCTTACGTTTGTTATAACTCATATTGGAGATTTTTTGCATTTTATATCATTTGCCTGCTCTGTTGTACATCCTGTGCACACCACTGGGCTTCATAACCTCAGGGTTGCCCAGCGGGTGATGGAGTGAGCTATGCCTGGAGTATCCTTGCAAGATCAAATCAGAAATGAGATTTGTAGGAGAACCAGACTCGCCTACTTAACTCATCTAGTTGCAAAGCTGTGGCAATGAGAAGCATATAGAAGAGCTGGTGGTCATTGGGGACCTAAAAGCAATGATTTTATTTATTGAGCCCTTATCAGATAACACTAAGGGTAAAAACATGCCAAAGATGCCTCACTGTGATACCTCGTGGTTGCGGTTTAGCTCGCTACCTCGATGTCACCTCCATGTAAAACAAATGTATGTAAACAGACGAGCACAAACATGTTGAAGATACCTCACTGTACCGCAATGTATCACAGTGCGGTATCCTTCGACATGTTCGTGCTTATCTGTTGTTGTTTGTTAAACGTTTGTTGTGTTTTCAATAAAACAGATTGCCGCGTCACAGACATGATAAAAGAAAAACCAAAATTATATTGAGAAGATTAAGAATGAACATGATGCAGCAATAGAGATTATTTTAAGGCACTTAATAATAATTATTATTTCCAGGTTCTACATGAAGTACGGCATTCCCAACGTGGTGGGTTGCATGGACTGTATGCACGTGCCCATCGCGCGCCCCGATGACGACCAGAAGAAACACTTCAACAAGTCCTACCACTCCAAGAAAGTGCAGATTGTAAGTTGAGTTTATTACACATGTACAAGACAAGCACAAATAGTTTACACTAGCTTTTAGCTGTAGCAGATATCAAATAACACAACACAGTAGAAAGAACCTGTAAAATAAAAGTGTAAATAAATAACAAATATTACTCTTATGAACCTAGAAGAACCACAAATTCACACATTCTGCGGCACGGGGCACAGACTCATTACAATACTTTATTTCAGTGGCTATAACACAGTCAAATTTGGAAGACTGCTATGGCCGTATAGATTGCTAGATTACCATAGATATTCAAATTAGTCGGATTAAAAGTATGACCCACCACTGGAATGTCGATAGTCACATGATTGCAACCTATTGCTACAATCCTGAAAAAGCTTACGTGGTACCGGTTATATGGACTGTAACGATGAGAGATATGAGACAGATTCTTACGTGATCGCCCTGTAGATTACTTTAAATTCGCAAATATGCAGAACAATGGCCCATTATGAACGTATTTTCGTCAAGATTGACCTGTTTAATGCGTCCTGTTACAGATATGCGACAGCCTCATGAACATTCTGAGCGTGGACGCCAGCCCTGGCGGCTCGCTGTCCCACGACGCCATCCTCAATCAGCACGCGGTGAAGATCGACCTCGAGAGCCTCAACTATGCCCGGGAACTGTGCTGGCTTATTGGTGAGACAATACTGCTTATCTCTACAAACGTAAATCGGGTCATCCTACATCTATCAGCTGTTGATACATTAGGCGCGCGCGGCGGCCGTTGACCTCTGAACGCGTATTTTAATTTCGTCGAATAGTATGACCATGATTTTTTTATTTTATGGTCAGATATGGTAAGATAAATATTTCAAAAAAGGTACACGACTATTAAGGGAAATGTTCTATCAACGATATTGAACCACAAAAAAAAATTGTGCACTACCTAAAAAATCACCCTATATATATTTAAAATAAAGTTTTAGATATTAAAATGCAATGCCATTTTTCTTTTTTTAATATCTTAAATAGTTTCGGAAATATAAAGCTTCAAAGTTTCTTGTTAGACAGATAGAGCGATACTGACTCTGTGCCAAATTTCAGCTAAATCGGTTCAGTTGCAGCATGATTGATTTTATCAAACATCTGTCTATCCATTTGTCTGTCCGTCCATTCAAACTCGCATTTATAAAATAGGATCTTCTCGGTTACAGGTGGCCCATACTACTTCCAAAAGACCTACCTAATGACGCCAGTACCGAAAATCACCAAGAAATCCCCAATCTCTCCGGAGAAATACTACACAAACATACACTCACAAGCACACAGTACAGTAACAGAGACGATAAAACAGCTGAAATCAAGATGGAAATGCCTCCAAGCAACATGCAATAAACAGTTCGACCCGCCCACGGTGGCCATGATGATTGTTGCATGCTGCGTGCTGCACAACATATGCAACGCCCATGGTTTGCCCGTGGTGCAAATGAACCCAACGGAGGAACGGTTGGAGGCCATGAAACAGAGGGTCGCCAACGCGTCGGTGCCGCGGAAACAGAACGAAGATGCCAGCGGGCTGCAGGCGAGGACCACGTTGATTGAACGGTTGTGGAATGAACGCAGGTTGGTTGTCTATGTCCAGTCTATTTTTTTTTTTGTTTATTTATTTACTTATTATAACACTTACGATTTACACACAATACAAATAGCGAAAATTTACTTGGAAAATATATTAATTGCACCATACTACCCTCACACATCATTTCACTCCTATCACCAATGGTTGCCTGGTAGAGATTGCTCTGTAGCAATAAGGCCGCCTTTGCATGCGTAGTTTAAATTTTATTAATTTTTGTTTCTTGTGTGCAAAAATGTTTTTATCTATCTAATTATAAGTTATAATTATATAGATAGATAGATATATATATATTTTACAGTAAATTTTAAAACATCCTATTGCCACAACAGTTGAACAGATTTGGTTGAAATTTAGCATAGAGATAGATTATAGTCTGGAATAACACATAGGCTACTTTTAATCTCGCATAAAAAGAGAGTTACCGCGAGAATCCAAAAAACCTCAATCCACACCAATAAAGTTGCGGGCGTCATCTAGTAATTTATAAGTATTTTAAATTCATCTTAAATATTATGGAATCTTAAATATTTTCCCAAAACATTTATAGATTTGCACCCATATGGGGTTACCAATGTCTTGAAGATTACTAAGGACAAACAGAAAGACTTACTCGTACTCAATGTCTATCATATTCTAGGGTCGCACCAGAATCGTGTTCAAGCGCCAAGAAAAGGATGTCGAAGAAAGACAGAATACCAGAGCCCGTTCCACCCCAGCAGCATTTACACGCCATGCCGCCGCAGCACCAGGCCCTGCACGAGGAGCCGAAGAGGCCCCGCATCCTCATGAACAACCCCTACGGCATAGGGGTCGCGGTGCCGCCGCCCTGGCCGCACTACCCCCAACATTAGTGCTATCCCGGTGTCACATTCGCTCGAACACGCGAACCCAAAAGTGTAAGGTGTCGTGTAACATGAATCATTCAGGCCCCATGCGAAAGACGAGGGTTACAAAATATAGCACGCTGTAACTTCCACATTATGAACTAGATGGCGCTGTATGGAGTTGGATCGCACTAATATGTTCGCAAAGGGTTTTTCAATGTTGAAATTATGAATGCACCAGAACCAAAACAAAGGCCTTTTGAAAGCCAATCATCTTGTACTACAAAAAAAACGATCTGCGATTTTAAATTTCGATTATTTTGAATTTCGATTCAAAAAGTTTGAGATTTAAACAATTTTCAAAATGAATGACAGTATTAAAAAGATCTGTAAATATTATTATTATAAGCATATAAGAAACAAATTATATTATAAGCCATGCATATTAATTAAGAGTCCTACATGATGTACAAAGGATTGAAAATAGCATTGATAAATTCCTCTAATGGAAATCGAAAGTTTTCTCAAGAATGAAAAAAAAACTAAAGTGATTATTATTAGAGAATTTATAATTCTTGTTGATGGTTTCTTTTTCGCCATTGCACAACAAGTGTGTATGAAATTGTGTTCCAATGTGTAGAATGGAATCATGGTAAATATTTTCTCATCAATGTATTATATATACTTAATTTTTATTATATACAAAGTTCCTTTTTGGTAATGAAATCGTTTTATTTACCTACAGTAACCTCCACTGTGGCCGATTTCACCAACTTGAAACGTCATATCCGAGCAGTTTGATATTTTGACAGTTTTTGTATTGATTTGTCAAAATATCACGGCCGGATAAAACCCATTTTACGTGGTTTTAAGTTTCTTTAAAAGCACTGCAAAAACATCTTGAAAATTTAAAACTTGACCAGAATGTTTGTAGGTGTTGAAGTAGATGCTTAACTAATTAGAGGACTAATTGTGAAAAGATATTCATTATCAAATGAATGCCTTTTTGAGCGACTTCCAAAAAAGGAGAAGGTTGTCAATTTGTCGGAATCTTTTTTTTATTTATGTTCCCCGATTACTCGAAGACGCCTGGACCGATTTGGAAAATACTTTTTTTTACTTCTCTTTGTCATCAGGTGAGAATCTGATGATGAGATCCTGGTGAAATCGAGAGAACTCTTCAAATTTTAAAGGCACATTTGATTAACTTTGTATAGTGGAGTTTGAAATCTGTTTTGTAAAAAGAATTTTTACGATATAATATTTTCACCATAGCGGGTAAAATAAAAATACAGTGCAGTACAAGACATCATAATATATTTTAAATATTTTTCTTACAATATAGTATGGAAATGTTAAAGTAAATACACTGAGATTACCGTCTATTCCGTTGTAAACTATCTAACTAAACGCCTGCGCGACCTGATTGGCCAGCAGCGACGCGACCGCCATGTTGGCGCAGCTCGCCGTCACCGTGCTGCCGTCCTCCTCCACCCGCACCGACAGCAGCACCAGGTCCTGTGACGACATCATCCTGCCTGCGAACCTGACCAACGAGCAAACCATATTTACTAACATGCTGAATTCAAAAAAAAAATTCAACCAACTTGTAGCTCTTATGACACGTCATAAATCTACCACCGGTTCGAAATGCAGATTCTGCTGAAAAGAGCCGGCAAGAAACTCAGCAGTTGCTCTTTTCAAAAAAAAAAAATCCAACACATGTCAACATGGGAAGACAAAGCAGACCCATTCCCGTTGGTGGCACCCGTTCACGAGCATGACGCATGATCCAGCCGTTGCTTCGCTCAACCATATTTAAGGGAGGAATCTCCTGAAATTCGAGTATTGTCACAGAATACCTAAAGGTACAGAAGATTCACTTCGCAAAATGATTTAAATAAATAGCGACTCTTGTTGCCATACAATAAAGTGCAATTCAACCTGAATTGCACTTTATTGACACAGTTTACTGCGGAGTGCGCCAGGCCAGCTAATGTTTGTATTGTTTATTTCTTCGATTGCGACTTACAAAAGCGCTTACGAATGTCAAAAATGTTACATAAATGAAAAAGATATCACACAAAAAACAAAATCTACCTCGTACAAAACTTAATAAAAAATAAATTAATTTAATGTCAAAAGGAATTTTTGCTTTAATTAGGAACTATATTTTGGATTGATAATAATCAAAACTTTGTAAATACAGTACTACACAGTTTTTTGACGACCTCCCTGGCGCAGTGGTGAGCGCTGTGGTCTTATAACTGGGAGGTCTCGGGTTCGATTCCCGGCGGGGGCAATTTAGTAATTTATTATTTCTAAATTGTCTCTGGTCTGGTCTGGTGGGAGGCTTTGGCCGTGGCTAGTTACCACCCTACCGTCAAAAACGTGCCGCCAAGCGATTTAGCGTTCCGGCACGATGGCGTGTAGAAACCGATTAGGGGTATGGGTTGAATTTACACTGCTATACCCCTTCCAAGTTAGCCCGCTACCATCTTAGACTGCATCGTCACTTACCATCAGGTGAGATCGCAGTCAAGGGCTATCTTGTCATAGAATAAAAAAAAAAGAAAAAAAAACTACAACTTTAGTAAAACCCGTTACCTGAGGAAGTTCCCAGTGGGAGTGACGCAGGCCAGGTTGGCAGTTTCGAACACGCGCTTGCAGATCGCCGATTCATCTTCAAGTTTCGCCGCTTTTTTATTGCACTGTAAGAGTAAAAGTAAGAATTCGTAGTTTCAAGTTATATTTTATCACTACATATGCCTTAGGAAACTTCATCGTGGAAACACTGTATACATAGTTTCATTACCTATTGTGTTTTTTTTTTTTTTGAAAAGAGCAACCGCCGAGTTTATTGCTGGCTCTTCTCGGCAGGAAAAGCATTCCAAATCAGTATTAGATTCATTGACGATTCAAAACCGCTTGTAAAAGTTTATTTGAATAAAAAATATTTCTATTCTATTCTATTCTAGACTTCGTTCGGTCATCAGTGGACGTTTATAGGTTGACTAGCTTTAACCCGCGGCTTCGCTCACGTTAGGTTCGATTTTTTAACCCCCTATTTAACCCTCTTGGGGTTGAAGTTTTCCAAAATCCTTTCTTAGCGGATGTCTACGTCCTAACAGCTACCTGTATGCCAAATTTCAGCTCGATCGGTCCAGTGGTTAGAGCTGTGCGTTGATAGATCAGTCAGTCAGTCACCTTTGCCTTTTATATATTTAGATAAAGATACACACAGCAGGGATGTTGGACATAGCCAATACTCTTTTTTTTTAAAGTAACTCGATGGTCACACGCACCTCGGTCATGCCCCTGAGCCGGCGCTGCTCCGCGTCCCACTTGCCCTCGGACATGGTGACGGCGCGCATCAGCTCGCCCACCGGCGGCGTGATCGACACCGACACCTCGCCTGTACAAGTGCAAATAACAAATGGTTACAAGTGTAATATGGTAATTATAGACCTTAAAAAGGTCTACAAAAAAGTCCGCGATGGTATATGTCTATCTCGTAGGGATAACCCACAATGACCATTTTTTATCCTTTACTTTTTACGAGAAGTAATGGCTTATTTATGAAGCGATTTTAAGCAATACAGCATTAATCCTTATCCAATTAAGTACCTTGTACGTTTAATATAGATCAATATGGCCCTTTACAAAATGTACTAATTTAAATGAATATTTGCGAAGATATTACAGATTTAAAATGCATCCCTGCATTCAAAATTTGTAATAGCGGTTGCGGCGGTACCGGCCGGTATTTAGTATCAGCATTGCACCCGTGCGAAGCCGGGGCGGGTCGCTAGTACAGAAAAAAAAAGCGTACGCGCGAATAATCGCGTCATCGTCGAAGTAGGAAAACCTGCCTTCAAATTATTGAACATATTGAATGTCGGCGAACAATGTATCATTCCTACAACTTCAAATTACCGAGGGTACCAAACATGTCATGTGGACAAGTCAAAAACTAAAGTCAGTGCCAAAGATACGTGACTTACCTAAGGAGCTGCTAACAGTGAACTCGATGGGTTGTATGGAGTCTGCGAAGTCCACGCCCAGGGTGCCGCTCGCGCTGGCGCCGGGGCCCAGCCGGGGGATAGGGGCGAACTCGTGGATCGACCGAGATCCGGTAAGGGTCTGAACAAATACGTAAACGTTACTTGCCATTCTGACAACTAAAATACGAAAATACGACTGCAAATTGCGGGAAAAAGAGAAAAGTGGAAAAGGAAATGTTTTTATTTTCCAACAAGTACAGTAAAAAAGTATCTTGTGAAAATGAACCCTCAAAACTCAAGATTTCCATCTGACATAGTACATATATGTTATTAAAAAAACTACAAGCCACTTCGTTGACGCATAATTTTCTCTGCTAAGCCAGGCGTGGGAATATCTAAGTCTCACCTTGTTGACATGATGTTCTCAAAGTCCTGTGCCGGTTCACCTCTGATTGAGCAAAAAATCCTAAGGATGGACCACTTCTTCCCAACGTTCAAATAACGCGTTCTCCACCAGGTTACACGTCGGATCATTTCCACTAAGCTGAGGGCACCAGGGATGAACCACTCAGCCTCAACTTCCAGTTGACGCATGTTCTCCACCAGATCACATGAATTTCTAAAGGGCGTCAGAGGGCACTATCTTCAGCTGAGCTGGATCACCAGCAGCACAGCCTCACCTTCTTGTTGACGCAATGTTCTCAATCATGTGGCACGAGGTCTGCTCCAGCTGACCCGAGGGCACTAGTCTCATCTTCTTGTTGACGCAATGTTCTCCACCATGTGGCACGGGGTCTTCTCCAGCTGATCCAAGGGCACCAGCAGTCTCACCTACTTGTTGACGCATTGATCTCCACCATGTGGCACGGGGTTATCTCCAGCTGAGGCGAGGGCACCAGCAGCAGTCTCACCTTGTTGATGACGCATTGTTCTCCACCATGTGGCACGGGGTCTGCTCCAGCTGAGCCGAGGGCACCAGCAGCAGTCTCACCTTCTTGTTGACGCAATGTTCTCCACCATGTGGCACGGGGTCTTCTCCGGCTGAGCCGAGGGCACCAGCAGCACAGCCTCACCTTTTTGATGACGCTTAAGTTCTCCATCACGAGGCACGAGGTCTGCTCCAGCTGAGCCGAGGGGACCAGCAGCAGTCTCACCTTGTTGAGGCATTGATCTCCACCATGTGGCACGGGGTCTTCTCCGGCTGAGCCGAGGGCACCTGCAGCAGTCTCACCTTCTTGTTGACGCAATGTTCTCCACCATGTGGCACGGGGTCTGCTCCAGCTGAGCCGAGGGCACCAGCAGCAGTCTCACCTTGTTGATGACGCAATGTTCTCCACCATGTGGCACGGGGTCGTCTCCAGCTGAGCCGAGGGCACCTGCAGCAGTCTCACCTTGTTGAGGCATTGATCTCCACCATGTGGCACGGGGTCTGCTCCAGCTGAGCCGAGGGCACCAGCAGCAGTCTCACCTTCTTGTTGACGCAATGTTCTCCACCATGTGGCACGGGGTCGTCTCCAGCTGAGCCGAGGGCACCAGCAGCAGTCTCACCTTGTTGAGGCATTGATCTCCACCATGTGGCACGGGGTCTTCTCCGGCTGAGCCGAGGGCACCTGCAGCAGTCTCACCTTCTTGTTAACGCAATGTTCTCCACCATGTGGCACGGGGTCGTCTCCAGCTGAGCAGAGGGCACCAGCAGCAGTCTCACCTTGTTGAGGCATTGATCTCCACCATGTGGCACGGGGTCTTCTCCGGCTGAGCCGAGGGCACCTCCAGCAGTCTCACCTTCTTGTTGACGCGTATGTTCTCCACCACGTCGGGCGTGTGGTTGGTGAAGCGCGTGTCGATGGCGCACATCTTGTGCGAGTAGAGGTGCGGCGCGCGGCTCCACTGCCGCGTGGCACCCAGCCCGCGGGACATCACGCGCGGGATCATCTCCAGCTGAGCCGAGGGCACCAGCGAGGGGCCCACGGGGGTGATGCTGTCACCTGGGGCACCAAGAGGACCTCATTATATAATTGCTCGCGGTTTTGCTCACGTTAAGTCGGCTTTTCGAATCCCTTTTGGACATGACACGTCTTTAAAATCACACCAAAACATACAGGTACCAGTAAGAAAAATGCGCTTGTTCGCTTTAGGACAGATTCGCTTTACGACAGATTCGCTTTACGGCAGATTCGCTTTACGGCAGATTCGCTTTACGGCAGAAGTACAGTGAACTCGAATATATATAGATAGATTTTTGTTTAAAATTAATAATACATTAAACAAGTTAATACATTAATGCTAACAGATGGCGCTGTATTTACTATCGGTCAAGTCATGTTAAAACAGTTTTGCGTCAACTATTATTATTTTTTATTACGTCTAATGTTAAAAGTTAATTATTACAATATATAACTAGTGGTTCGCCCCGAACTGAGAACTCGCGGTATCCTATAATTCCCTAAAGACAGTTTTAACTTTTAATTATAATTTATAATTGGCATGTAATTAAACAAGCTTCTATTTAATACCATTATTGGCCTCTAAATTACTAAGTCAGCCACAACCAATAAGCCTCTAAAAATACTATTTTAGCCACTATATATTTTGAATATAAGCTTCTAATTTCATAACTCGGCTTTAAAATTTAGTGAAGCATCAATAATTATAATTTATAACACGTTATATCATCAAAATGTACCTAATATTAGCATCAAAAAAAAATTCAATTTTTTTTTACTTACTTTTTTTTTGTAAGCTTTAGGTAGGTTTACGATCCCAACAGAACCTAAGTATACAGGGCACCTGAATATTCATGTATAACCCTAACCTAACCTAACTTTAGTTTAAAGAAAAAATTCAAATGACGGACAAGTGCAAATTCACTAAGTAGACTCGGAGAGCTCGCTTCGCTCGGTCAATAATAATTATATAAAGGAAAGTTTTCCTTGGAGTGGAGACCATATTTTATCTCGACCTGTACAATTTTTGCCGTAAAGCGAATCTGCCGTAAAGCGAATCTGCCGTAAAGCGAATCTGTCGTAAAGCGAATCTGTCCTAAAGCGAACAAGCCGAAAAATGTACCGTAACGAAAAGGTCTATATCGTCTTATCTTAATAACTACAAAACTATAAGTCTTAGAAACATGAATCCGGAAGGATAAGGAAGGAGACACAAAACGCCTCAAAAGATGGCACATACTGGAGCTGGATGGGAGATGAGCTCCAACATAGCACTCAAGGATAGGGATTTTTATTGAAATTCCCCCTTTAATCACCTACAGCTGACATATCCCAATATCTGATAAAGGCTGGAGAAGCCGATGGCAGATAGATATATAAAAGAAAAAAAAAAGAAACATGAATCCGATGTCATTATTTAGAGTATAATAGCCATCTCCCTGCTAAGACCTTGAGTTTGCATCGGGGCTGGACGGGTCGGCGGGGGAGAGGCACTGCGTAGAATAACCGAAACTCGCAGATATAGACGTTTCACGTTAAAACCAACGACCATGAGCGCCGACACAGCTCCTTTTTTTACCCCCTTAGGGGTTGAATTTTCTTAAACTCCTTAGCGGATGCTTACGTCACAATAGATATATCAAGTATGCTTATAAAATTTAAAGAGTTCCCTCGATTTCCCCAGGATCTCATCATCAAATCCTGATCATCGGATCAGGATCTGATGAAAATTCTTTTGTTTGAAAGGGTATACTTCCCAGGTCCCCATGGTCATCGGACCATGAAGAAAGTATACTCTTTCAAACAAAAGAATTTTCAGGCGTCTTCGAGTAATCGGGAAACATACGTAAAGATTCTGACAAATTGAGGATTCAAGTTTTTAATCTAGGGTTTTCCCATGAAAGTTCTTACCGTCCCCGGGGACTGGCGGTAAGGTCGTGGGCGGGGACAGGAAGCCCCCACACGTGGGCGTCATGGTGGGCAGCGAGCTGGCCACCTCGTCCAGCTCCAGCAGCAGCTCCAGGTTCGACTTCTCGCTCTTCTCTTTTACTTCTGCTTCCGTTTCCTAACAAGTATAGTACGTTTATGTCACGAAGTTACGGGCGCTTTACTTGTGGTTACGTCGTGTCGTCTACATTGCGTGTGTGTGCCTGTCAGGGGCCTGGGTGGGAGCGGTCAGGGGCCTAGGTGGGAGCGGTCAGGCGCGAGCATGCTCTCGCTCACACTTATTCAGATACGAAACACACACAACCATGAGCCGCGTACCTTCATGCAACGACTGAACCAATTTGGCTGAAATTTGGCAGAGAGGTAGATTATAATCTGGAATAACAGATAGGTTACTTTTTATCCCGGAAAATAAGAGAGTTCCCGCGGGAATTGAAAACTTCAAGTTGCGGACATCAACTAGTATTATAAATGCGAAAGTTTTTATATATGGATTGATGGATGGATGAATGTTACTCAATCACGCCGCAAAAACTGAACCAATTTGGCTAAAATTTAGCACAGAGATAGAATATAGTCTGGAATAACACATAGGTTACAGTTAGTACATGCCTGCTGGATCTCTTTCTTGGTATCCTTATGCTCGTCGCTGCTCTCCGAATTCTCCGACTCACTCTCCGAGCCGCAAGAAGATTCGCTGTCGGATTCTGTATCCGATGTGCCAGAGTTGGATGACCTGCACATAGTCAATTTTATTTATTTACTAGCTGTTGCCTGCGACTTCGTCCGCGTCAATTTCTGTTATTATGATCGCGATTAAGAAGTTTTTAAAAGAATATATTTTAAATATGGATAATTTTCCCCGTTTTTGCAACATTTTTCACTGATGCTTCGCTCCTATTGGTCGCAGCGTGATGTTATATAGCCTAAAGCCTTCCTCGATAAATGGACTATCCAACACAAAAAGAATTTTTCAATTCGAACCAGTAGTTTCTGAGATTCAAATAAACAAACTCTTCAGCTTTATAATATTAGTATAGATTTATTTATTGGTAATCAACAGCGTTTACAACATAATCTTACAAGATTATTTTAGTTCTTAAATAAAGCCAAAAATGATTGCATTATTTGAATTTAAAAAAATATAAAGTTTAACAGAGAATTCATAATACAGTATGATTGTTGTTGATTTAGGGTAGTTTTTAGAAGCGAAAATCTGAAATAGAAAGTTTGTAAATTCGTAAGTAGGTTCACTTACTTATAATCGTTGGTTTCTTTTTTGGTTTTCTCAGCTTTCTTTCTCTCCTGGATATTATTGGTATCCTCTTCCCTATACAAAAAAATTAATGACGCTTATTTGCAGTTCAATTTAAGTTTTATTTTACACATCAAATTTTTTTGTGTGGTAGTGTCTCTAAAGACTTATAAAAAAAGACTAAGATGCGTCATTGGACAATCTCAGTATATAAGATAGTAATTTAGAAGTTTAGGTTAAATTCAAAAAAATAGGAAACTTCATCTTGGAAGCACTGTATACATAGCATAGTTGCATTAATGATTATAATTTTTTTTTTTAAAGAGCAACCGCCGAGTTTCTTGCTGGCTCTTCTCGGCAGGAAAGGCATTCCGAACCAGTGGTAGATTCATTGACAGTTCAAAAGTGCTTGTAAAAGTTTATTTGAATAAAAGATATTTCTATTTCTATTTCTAAATTAAAATTGCTAATTAGTCAACTAAGTTAGGCTAGATTGTAATAGTATTGAGCACCACTTTGGTACTCAGAATCAACAGGAAAAAAAAACATTTTTTTTAACCGACTACTCACTCTTCTGAAGATTCCTCTTCGGAGCTGCCAGAAGACGAGCCTGATGAAGTGGAAGCCGAACCATTGCTGTCTGGCTCCGAGTAGAAGCTCTTGTTTTTCTGTTCAGACAAACAACATAATTACATAGGCAACAAAATGCGAATAGTTATGCCATATATAACAAACTATCCCCCAGGCTTAAGTCAGTTACCACTACCACAGTTTAAGAAAGATCTTCCTACGTGGTTGTTGAATAAATGTTTTTTCTCAAACATGTATGGAAATATTGTCGTTATTTTCGAAAAAAGAACACGCGAAGTATCGAATTGTCGGACAGAGAAAATCAATCCATTGCAGGAGCGTTTTTTGAATTTGGAACATTACAACGCTCCTGCAAAACATGTTTTGTTTTTTTTTTAATATTGCAGGAGCGTTGTAATGTAATGCCGTTTCATACAACAGTATGAAACGGCGTGCTGGGGTTACTAAATACTCTTTGATCGGATCTCTTTTGTCATTCTTGGCATACCATAGCCTCTTTGCTTAGTACAAATTGCGTTTACGTGGCTGTATAGCCATAAATGCGTTTGCCTGTCGGCACAGATTATAAAAAAAAATTGGCGGCAAAGCTGAAAATTCGTCTTGATTTGTTATTTACATACCTACTTAATAAATATATATTTAATAATAATTAAAATGAGTTCCAACGGTTCAGAGAGTGAAATGGAGATTGATTGTACTCCACCAGATTTAAACCAAAATGGCGGATGGATTTGGATGTAAGTATAATATAAAAAGTATTTTATTTCCCTGCATTCTTTTGAGAAAAGCACTATATATGCCTCGGCGGGAAATGGCAATTGCCTGTCTCGTATTTAGTGAAGTCCTCGCCTACGGCTCGGCCTTCAAATTCATACTCGACCTGCAATTGCCTACTTCCCTGCCTTTGCAATAATGTACTATTACTCAATAAATGACAAGTTGATAGATGTGACATGTGGTATGTCACATCTATCTCCAAACTTTGACGAACTGCTATGAAAAAACATAGAGTTGACGTCACGAACGACGCCATGACACCGTCGAGCGTTTTTGTGTGAATTTTAAAACTTAAAATTGAAACGTATTAGACACGCGAATGAAATTAAAGAGTTTTTGCAACTTAAACTTAATTCGAAAAAAAAAAAACAAATATGTAACACAATAAAATTTTACAATGGATTCGATCGAGAAACTAAAAGATGCGTGTGCGCATAGACGCCTTCCCTACAGCGGACTGCCGACTGCGCGGCGGGCGGCGGGCGACAGGTGGCCGCGCGGGGAATCGCCTACCGTTGCCATGGTAACGGTCCAAGGCTACGCGCAATTTTGGATATACCTCTCACAAACGGCAATTTTATATACCATACCCTTTTTTTTGCTAAAATAAGATATTTTTTCTAAATAGTAGATTTCCGAACATTATCATTATTATTGCATTTTTGAAACTTCAGTGCGGAAACACTGTAGCATAGTTTTGTTACCTATTGTAAAAAAATTTTTTTTAAAAGAGCAACTGCTGAGTTTCTTGCCGGCTCTTCTCAGCAGAATCTGCATTCCGAATCGGTGGAAGATTTATGATGTGTCATAAGAGCTACAAGTTGGCCTACATGAAATAAATAAATTTTGATTTGATTTATCAAAATCGGTCATCATGCGTATTGTGGCGATTTGTGCAACAATGCATTTTAGGCGATCTGGTCTTATACTGTCATACTGTTACATCATTTTTAGAGAAATCAACAGGATGGTCGCAACGTACCTGCGTGTCGTCGGAGGGCTGCGCGGCGACGGGGGCGGCGGCCGCGTCGCGCAGGGCGGCGCCCACGGCCGCGCGCGGCGCCTGCGGCAGGGGGCGGAACCCCGCCGCGGCCGACCCGATGTACTGCGACAGCGACCCCACCGTGTACTGGTCGCGGTCTGACACACGTAACAAACGATCGCGTCAGTTCGCAGCAAAGAGGCTGAGGTGCTGACAGTTAGGCAACTTTTTATACAAAGCATAGCTTTAAAACAACATAAGTATGTTAATTTAGATGTTCTTCATGAACTACAAGAAAAGAGAAGGAAGAACAAAATTTGTGATATAACAAAGTTTAAAACCTTTTTCACCCATAAATTTGATTGCTTTCTAGGTGGTTTTCTATACAATAAAATTAGCAAATCATTGAAAATTGCAGATTTGAATGCTTATAAATGTAAATCTACTCTTAGAAAGTGGTTGCTGGAGCTGGATTATGAAAACACGGAAAAACTTCTTGCCGTTCTGAAATAGTACATACACTCATCAAAATACTCACACATTTTTTCACATAAACACACACCCACCCACTTGCATGCTCATATTCTCATAATCATTAAAATATAATCATCATTTTTAGTAATAAATAGTTAAACTGTTTTGTAATCTGTATTGTTAGCACTTAAGGATAATGTAAAGGGAGATAACTGTTGCCTATATTACGAGTTCTGAACTTATCTTAGGCAGCTGTGTCTCAACCTAACAAAATATGGATCATTGTACATAACTAACTAATGGCCTTATTTAATAAATTTCATTTCATTTCAGTCAAGCAACGTCGGTCCAAAGTCGGCGACTGAATGGATGACCCATGTTGGGCCATGTCCAAATTTTTGGACGTGTAAACGAACCTTTATACAGTGGTTAGTCTGTGGCGACTTGATGGTTTTTATATTCTATCAAATGTCTGTCAACGTTTACTTTCTCTTTGCCTACGACTGAACACCGACTGGTACGTCTTTTTCGTGTGTGCTCCCAAATTAATAATTATAATAAATAAATCCAGTTTAATCTTCAATACTCATTTATATTTTACGTCCAAACACCCTTCACAAATTTGGCCTTTTCTCCCTCCCTGCGCACTCTCCAAGATTTACTTTACTGCCTCGGTAGTCTAGTGGTTACGAAATTATTATGCAAAAAATCACGGCGTCGCTCTGTTGCAGCGATATTGAAAGTTAAACCAACAAACAAACACACTTTCGCATTTGTAATATTAGTAAGTATAACAAGTCTTCGCAGATATAATTTAAATAAGAAAGAAAAGTAACTCACACGAGAAAAAATATAAACAGAAAAAGTAGTAAAAAAAAAAAAAAAAAATAAGGGAGAAAGCAGAAAAAAGAAAGCTACCTTTGAAATTGCTCTGTATCGTCGGCTTAGGCTTGTCGGGGCAGAATATCTGCGCGGCGTACTGGCTCAGCAGACCGCCCTGCTGCGGGTCAATGAACCGGCGGAGCATGCGTGCCCGGTCGCGCACGTCGTAGCTCGCGTCGTACCGCGCCAGCGAGAGCACGTACTTGCACAGCGGGACCGTGTCCGGCTGCGTGATGGACAGCTTGACAGCCAGTGACAGTAGCTGCAGCTTCACTAACTCGTCCTATAAAGGAAAAGAACTGTTGGATGTGTAAACGAACCTTTATAGAGTATGGTGGTTTGTCTGTGGTTACTTGATATTTTTACTTCTGTCAAACGTCAATCTAAGTTTCTACGTTCTCTTTGCCTACGACTGACTGACTAACGTGTCTTTCTTTGTGCTCCCAATAAATATCCAGTTCAATCTTTATAAATTGTTTTACACCCTTCAAGAACTAGTGTAAATTAAAAGTTCAAGGCTGTCTTACACCAAACTGCTTAATCATGTTAAGTAAAATTTTGTAATGCTGTCACTTTTTGGCAAGTTTAGTACAGAGTGAACAAGAAAAGGACAGGTACAGAAAATTTAACTTAAATATATAGGGGACTGGTGCAAGTGGACCTTAGTCATCTCTATCGCAAAAATAAATAAGAAGGAAAGAAAAACCCTAGATGTATATTTACATTCAATAAAATGTTGGTGTATATCGCACAAGGGAGGAGGCAAGTTGTTCCAGCATATTTTAATTAGGTTTTTTTTTAAAGAGACGTTACCTGGTCCGCGAAGTTGGCCGCCATGTGCGCCAAGATGGCGGCCGCACGCGGGTGCTTGGCGCCGTGCTCCGCCACCAGCCACACGGCGGCCGCGCGCGCGTTGCCCGCCAGCCTGCGCGGACAAACCGTCGGAAGTCTTATATACGGCACTCTGTAGTGTTCTAAAGATAGCCAAGATAATTTCTTTAAGGCAAGAATAAATATTTGCAATTACAATTGGCAATTTGGGTATCTTTAAAACAAGAGTGAAGGCATCTTCTAGGCCAACGCGTTACACCTTAGACCACATCATCATTTTCTATCAGGTGCGGTAGTGGTCAAGCGTGTGCCTATACTGTATAAAAAAAATAAACATCTAGGCGCTTTAACCTACACCAATAAGTTTAAAAAAAATCGTGATGCGATTGATATCTTTAAAAAGCATAGCCGACACTTCAGTTTGTAAAAATTTTCGATTTTATTGTTTACTATTGGATTCTTCACATGTATATAGTTGAAGACCTGGAAAGTGACAAAGGAAGTTTTACCCCGGAAAAAGGGGTTCCCGCAAGCAAGGACAAGGGCAAAAGCTAGTTTACAATAAGATCAGTTAGGACAGGTTATGGGCCCAGCTTACCTGTCAGAGCGCAGCAGCTTGGCGGCGCGCGAGACGGCCGCCTGCGCGGAGCTGGCGCCGCCGCCCACCACGCGCTTCACCACCACCACCGCCTCGCACACCACCCACTCTGAGGAAACAACGAAAAATATTTACAAAAAACACTATAATTTTTTTTTTTTTAATATTGAAGAACATTCAATATTCTTAAAATTGTTAATAAAACGGTGTTGAGATTTGTTTATTAGTAGTTTTAAATTTATTTTTATGCACATTGATGCACATAATAGAATAATTTTTTATTCAAATAAACTTTTACAGAGGACTTTCGAATCGTCAAGGGAATCTACCACTTTTTTTCTGTTTCTGTATGAGAACGAAAGAGACAACAAGTATACGCGTTATCTATGTGAGTAACAGAGATAGAAGATGGCTCACCGTCTTTGCTGGAGAGCAGATGCAGTAACCCATTGAGGCAGGTCTCAGTTTCTGTATGGATGGCCACGGCGAGCCTGCCGATGGCCTGTATGGTGGCCGCTACGAAAGCTTTGTCACTCGCCGTCACGTAGGTCTGGTACTCCCTCAGCACGACCGCCGCGCTGGCTTCAGTCGCCAAGTTCGTCAGAATCTCAAGTTTCAGGAGCTTTATGTGCGTTGGATCCGAGTTTCTTACGAAGAACGACTTTAGGAACGGTTCGAAGAGCGACTGAAATAAAACACCAACTATTATCCTTTTGATTTTGAGAAATTTATATGTAGGAGTTTTAATTAATTGTTCGTTTGATATTTGCTTGCTCATGATTCTCTTCTTTTAAGCATGTTGTGGCAACCAGTAAATATCCAAATATCTATTAAATTTTTTTTTTTTTAATAAAAAAGTTACCCGTCTGGTGACAGTGACGGAAGCGATGGTGTTGAGCACGACGCTCTGCACCTCGAGCGGCGCGCGCAGCAAGCGGATCATGGCCTTCGCGACCGGCGGCAGCTCCTGGGCTGCAACAGTTGTTTTTGAATAAAAAAAAAACCACAGCCAAGCTCAGCTAAACGGGTTCCGTATCGAAATGGTCAGAAAGAACCCAGGGGCTCCCCATCTAGCAAAAATGTGCGAGGTAGCTAAACCGCGAGCAATCCAAGTTTTAACTCTAAAGCAATGCACGTACGCACACACAAACATACACACAGAGACGTACACATAGACACAGGCACGCGAACACACGCCCAGACACCCGCACTCTCACTCACACTCAATCAAACACGCACGCCCGCACGCACGCACGCACGCACGCACGCACGCACGCACGCACGCACGCACGCTAGGAGAGCTGGACGCGCGTTTATCATCGCTAAGGCCGTATTGTACACTCACCGGGCCCGCAGTGAAAGAACAGTTGCGCCACGGCCATGACGACGCCGGCGTTCCTGCTCTGCAGCAGGGGCTTGGCGGCGCGCAGCAGCAGGCGCAGGTCGGGCTCCACGCTGGGCGAGCTGGTCGCGCGTATATCATCGCTAAGGCCGTGTTCTACACTCACCGGGCCCGCAGTGAAAGAACAGTTGCGCCACGGCCATGACGACGCCGGCGTTCCTGCTCTGCAGCAGGGGCTTGGCGGCGCGCAGCAGCAGGCGCAGGTCGGGCTCCACGCTGGGCGAGCTGGTCGCGCGTTTATCATCGCTAAGGCCGTATTGTACACTCACCGGGCCCGCAGTGAAAGAACAGTTGCGCCACGGCCATGACGACGCCGGCGTTCCTGCTCTGCAGCAGGGGCTTGGCGGCGCGCAGCAGCAGGCGCAGGTCGGGCTCCACGCTGGGCGAGCTGGTCGCGCGTTTATCATCGCTAAGGCCGTATTGTACACTCACCGGGCCCGCAGTGAAAGAACAGTTGCGCCACGGCCATGACGACGCCGGCGTTCCTGCTCTGCAGCAGGGGCTTGGCGGCGCGCAGCAGCAGGCGCAGGTCGGGCTCCACGCTGGGCGAGCTGGTCGCGCGTTTATCATCGCTAAGGCCGTATTGTACACTCACCGGGCCCGCAGTGAAAGAACAGTTGCGCCACGGCCATGACGACGCCGGCGTTCCTGCTCTGCAGCAGGGGCTTGGCGGCGCGCAGCAGCAGGCGAGGTCGGGCTCCACGCTGGGCGAGCTGGTCGCGCGTTTATCATCGCTAAGGCTGTAGTCTACACTCACCGGGCCCGCAGTGAAAGAACAGTTGCGCCACGGCCATGACGACGCCGGCGTTCCTGCTCTGCAGCAGGGGCTTGGCGGCGCGCAGCAGCAGGCGCAGGTCGGGCTCCACGCTGGGCGAGCTGGTCGCGCGTATATCATCGCTAAGGCCGTGTTCTACACTCACCGGGCCCGCAGTGAAAGAACAGTTGCGCCACGGCCATGACGACGCCGGCGTTCCTGCTCTGCAGCAGGGGCTTGGCGGCGCGCAGCAGCAGGCGCAGGTCGGGCTCCACGCTGGGCGAGCTGGTCGCGCGTTTATCATCGCTAAGGCCGTATTGTACACTCACCGGGCCCGCAGTGAAAGAACAGTTGCGCCACGGCCATGACGACGCCGGCGTTCCTGCTCTGCAGCAGGGGCTTGGCGGCGCGCAGCAGCAGGCGCAGGTCGGGCTCCACGCTGGGCGAGCTGGTCGCGCGTTTATCATCGCTAAGGCCGTATTGTACACTCACCGGGCCCGCAGTGAAAGAACAGTTGCGCCACGGCCATGACGACGCCGGCGTTCCTGCTCTGCAGCAGGGGCTTGGCGGCGCGCAGCAGCAGGCGCAGGTCGGGCTCCACGCTGGGCGAGCTGGTCGCGCGTTTATCATCGCTAAGGCTGTAGTCTACACTCACCGGGCCCGCAGTGAAAGAACAGTTGCGCCACGGCCATGACGACGCCGGCGTTCCTGCTCTGCAGCAGGGGCTTGGCGGCGCGCAGCAGCAGGCGCAGGTCGGGCTCCACGCTGGGCGAGCTGGTCGCGCGTTTATCATCGCTAAGGCCGTATTGTACACTCACCGGGCCCGCAGTGAAAGAACAGTTGCGCCACGGCCATGACGACGCCGGCGTTCCTGCTCTGCAGCAGGGGCTTGGCGGCGCGCAGCAGCAGGCGCAGGTCGGGCTCCACGCTGGGCGAGCTGGTCGCGCGTTTATCATCGCTAAGGCTGTAGTCTACACTCACCGGGCCCGCAGTGAAAGAACAGTTGCGCCACGGCCATGACGACGCCGGCGTTCCTGCTCTGCAGCAGGGGCTTGGCGGCGCGCAGCAGCAGGCGCAGGTCGGGCTCCACGCTGGGCGAGCTGGTCGCGCGTTTATCATCGCTAAGGCCGTATTGTACACTCACCGGGCCCGCAGTGAAAGAACAGTTGCGCCACGGCCATGACGACGCCGGCGTTCCTGCTCTGCAGCAGGGGCTTGGCGGCGCGCAGCAGCAGGCGCAGGTCGGGCTCCACGCTGGGCGAGCTGGTCGCGCGTTTATCATCGCTAAGGCTGTAGTCTACACTCACCGGGCCCGCAGTGAAAGAACAGTTGCGCCACGGCCATGACGACGCCGGCGTTCCTGCTCTGCAGCAGGGGCTTGGCGGCGCGCAGCAGCAGGCGCAGGTCGGGCTCCACGCTGGGCGAGCTGGTCGCGCGTTTATCATCGCTAAGGCTGTAGTCTACACTCACCGGGCCCGCAGTGAAAGAACAGTTGCGCCACGGCCATGACGACGCCGGCGTTCCTGCTCTGCAGCAGGGGCTTGGCGGCGCGCAGCAGCAGGCGCAGGTCGGGCTCCACGCTGGGCGAGCTGGTCGCGCGTTTATCATCGCTAAGGCTGTGTTCTACACTCACCGGGCCCGCAGTGAAAGAACAGTTGCGCCACGGCCATGACGACGCCGGCGTTCCTGCTCTGCAGCAGGGGCTTGGCGGCGCGCAGCAGCAGGCGCAGGTCGGGCTCCACGCTGGGCGAGCTGGTCGCGCGTATATCATCGCTAAGGCCGTGTTCTACACTCACCGGGCCCGCAGTGAAAGAACAGTTGCGCCACGGCCATGACGACGCCGGCGTTCCTGCTCTGCAGCAGGGGCTTGGCGGCGCGCAGCAGCAGGCGCAGGTCGGGCTCCACGCTGGGCGAGCTGGTCGCGCGTTTATCATCGCTAAGGCCGTATTGTACACTCACCGGGCCCGCAGTGAAAGAACAGTTGCGCCACGGCCATGACGACGCCGGCGTTCCTGCTCTGCAGTAGGGGCTTGGCGGCGCGCAGCAGCAGGCGCAGGTCGGGCTCCACGCTGGGCGAGCTGGTCGCGCGTTTATCATCGCTAAGGCCGTATTGTACACTCACCGGGCCCGCAGTGAAAGAACAGTTGCGCCACGGCCATGACGACGCCGGCGTTCCTGCTCTGCAGCAGGGGCTTGGCGGCGCGCAGCAGCAGGCGCAGGTCGGGCTCCACGCTGGGCGAGCTGGTCGCGCGTTTATCATCGCTAAGGCTGTAGTCTACACTCACCGGGCCCGCAGTGAAAGAACAGTTGCGCCACGGCCATGACGACGCCGGCGTTCCTGCTCTGCAGCAGGGGCTTGGCGGCGCGCAGCAGCAGGCGCAGGTCGGGCTCCACGCTGGGCGAGCTGGTCGCGCGTTTATCATCGCTAAGGCCGTATTGTACACTCACCGGGCCCGCAGTGAAAGAACAGTTGCGCCACGGCCATGACGACGCCGGCGTTCCTGCTCTGCAGCAGGGGCTTGGCGGCGCGCAGCAGCAGGCGCAGGTCGGGCTCCACGCTGGGCGAGCTGGTCGCGCGTTTATCATCGCTAAGGCCGTATTGTACACTCACCGGGCCCGCAGTGAAAGAACAGTTGCGCCACGGCCATGACGACGCCGGCGTTCCTGCTCTGCAGCAGGGGCTTGGCGGCGCGCAGCAGCAGGCGCAGGTCGGGCTCCACGCTGGGCGAGCTGGTCGCGCGTTTATCATCGCTAAGGCTGTAGTCTACACTCACCGGGCCCGCAGTGAAAGAACAGTTGCGCCACGGCCATGACGACGCCGGCGTTCCTGCTCTGCAGCAGGGGCTTGGCGGCGCGCAGCAGCAGGCGCAGGTCGGGCTCCACGCTGGGCGAGCTGGTCGCGCGTTTATCATCGCTAAGGCCGTATTGTACACTCACCGGGCCCGCAGTGAAAGAACAGTTGCGCCACGGCCATGACGACGCCGGCGTTCCTGCTCTGCAGCAGGGGCTTGGCGGCGCGCAGCAGCAGGCGCAGGTCGGGCTCCACGCTGGGCGAGCTGGTCGCGCGTTTATCATCGCTAAGGCTGTAGTCTACACTCACCGGGCCCGCAGTGAAAGAACAGTTGCGCCACGGCCATGACGACGCCGGCGTTCCTGCTCTGCAGCAGGGGCTTGGCGGCGCGCAGCAGCAGGCGCAGGTCGGGCTCCACGCTGGGCGAGCTGGTCGCGCGTTTATCATCGCTAAGGCCGTATTGTACACTCACCGGGCCCGCAGTGAAAGAACAGTTGCGCCACGGCCATGACGACGCCGGCGTTCCTGCTCTGCAGCAGGGGCTTGGCGGCGCGCAGCAGCAGGCGCAGGTCGGGCTCCACGCTGGGCGAGCTGGTCGCGCGTTTATCATCGCTAAGGCCGTATTGTACACTCACCGGGCCCGCAGTGAAAGAACAGTTGCGCCACGGCCATGACGACGCCGGCGTTCCTGCTCTGCAGCAGGGGCTTGGCGGCGCGCAGCAGCAGGCGCAGGTCGGGCTCCACGCTGGGCGAGCTGGTCGCGCGTTTATCATCGCTAAGGCCGTATTGTACACTCACCGGGCCCGCAGTGAAAGAACAGTTGCGCCACGGCCATGACGACGCCGGCGTTCCTGCTCTGCAGCAGGGGCTTGGCGGCGCGCAGCAGCAGGCGCAGGTCGGGCTCCACGCTGGGCGAGCTGGTCGCGCGCTTGTTGGTGTCGCTGCCGTCGCTGTCCGAATCGTAGAAGGGCTTTTCGCTGTCGCTCGAGTAGTTCTGGAACCAAATTAATTAAGGTTTTATAAAAATACTAGACTAGATGCCCGAGACTTAATAAAATAATATGGATAAAAATAATAGGGATAAAATGTAGCCTATGTCACTCTACAAGTTCTCAACTATACTCATGCAAAAATTCACATCGACCCATATCTCTGATGCAGCGTGATTGGGCAAATCAACATTATATGTATAATAATACTTCTCGACTTAGTTCTTAAACTCATAATTATATAAATTATAGTTGTATGTATGTGTTAAGTTTAGTGTGTTCCTGCAAATAAAGGTTATAAAATTGTAAAAAAAAAACTATGAAACCAACTAAAACGTGCCGCTATGCGATTTAGCGATATAGACTTCTGTGGTGCGATTCTCTAAAAATTGACCGTTCCATAGAACAGTCTCATCTGCTAAATTCACAACTTGAAATTTGAGCCTTAAAAGCCACATCTGCAAGGCTCAAATCTCTTGTTATGAATTTAGCAGATGAGACTTTGTTCTACGGAACGGTCGAAATGGCTGAGCTACAGGGTGATTTGCGATTGCCTCTGAAGGTTATCGGCCCACTCACGTCAGTGTTGGGGTCGGGGAAGCAGGTCTTGGCATACACGGTCAGCACGTTGAGCAGCGTCAGCTGGCCCCACTCGTCCACGTCGGCCAGCAGCGCGCACAGCTTTCTGCCAACCAGAACAACCAAAGCAATCGCTTTTTACCCAGAAAAATAATTATTGACCAAGCTAAGCGAGGTCTCTGAGTCTACTTGAGTGAATTTGCACTTGTCCGTCCGTCTGTCAGAGCCTTATAACTTCTGAATTACTGAACGTAATTACTTCAAATTGAAATATAATATGTAAACTAATGGCCTTCAGCCGAATATTGGAGATTTAATTTGAGCCATATGTCAAAAACTACTTCATATTAGAACTTGAAACTTGTTTGTAAATTCAGTTATATCTAGGGAATGCAAATCTCGCGAGATTGGGGCTCAAGCGAGATCTCGCGAGATTGTAAATAACAATACTGCGAGATCTCGCCAATTTCGAGATCTCGCGAGATTGGCAGTTTTGTGTGTTTTTTTTTTGCAAATAATCACAATATTTGAATAAATTAGAAAAAGAATAATAAAAATTATAAGTATTATAAGATAACATTTATTTTCACGAATTTTTTCAATAGACTTTTATGAATAAAATTGTCTATAATTTTTTAATAAACTTGTAAGTAGTAAACTTAGACGTACGTTTCAATCAAATCACTGTGGAAGCACTGTACTGCCCTCGTAATTGAAAAGAAAGTAAGTTAAATAGAAATTATCTTTAAGTTACTGTATTTTCAATTACGAGGGCAGTGTATACATAGCACAGTTTGGTTACCTATTGTAAAAAAAATTATTTTTTATTTTTTGAAAAGCAACTGCTGAGTTTCTTGCCGGTTCTTCTCAGCAGAATCTGCATTCTGAACCGGTGGTATATTTATAAGAGCTACAAGTTGGCCTACATGAAATAAATAAATTTTGAATATGAAATAACAAATGAAAAACCAACCAGTCTTCTCTTCTAATATCAAACGCAAATCTTTTAGTAATTTTTTAATTCGCGCACCGAACGAAACCGACAGGTCGCAACTCCGTCAGTGTCAGTCCGCGCTCCGAATAAGACTTTTTTATGCTCGAGTGCAATCTCGTTAATCTCGCGAGATCTCGCCCTTTTTTCGGCCGAGATCAATCTCGCTAAAAAAGGCCGAGATCTCGCGAAAACGAGATCTCGCGAGATCGAGATTGCATTCCCTAGTTATATCCTGTACTTGAACAACAAAATATACTAAAATTAGATAAATATTATAAAGAAACGAAATTATTTAAGTTTTAATGCTAATAGATTCTATAGCTTCTCTGGCGCTGTATTTAGCATCGGTAAACCATGGTAAAACAGTTTTGCGTCAACTATTTATTTTTTACTTATTTTTTATTGCGTCTAATGTTAAAAGTTAATTATTAATATATATAATTAAAACTATCTTTTGGGAATTATGGGATACCGCGAGGTCTCAGTTCGGGGCGAACCACTAGTTATTTTAGTGTTTAGGGGTCGAGCCATGGCGGCCAAACCAACGACCAATGGTGCTTTCTCAGACAGCAGCTTGTCTATGATGGCCACCAGCTCTTCTCACCTGTAACTTCTGTGAATGAGGCTCATGCGGTCTCCGCACACCTCGTTGAACGCCATGGCGGCCGAGCCAACGACCAGCGGAGCTTTGTCCGACAGCAGCTTGTCTATGATGGCCACCAGCTCTTCTTTTTGGTCTGGGTCTAGACTGTAACATAGACACAAAAATATATAGGTATATTTGAATCCAATTAAGCCCATGTGGTTTCAATTGCATATTTTTCTTTGTATATTCCCAATTGAAAAATCTAATTTCTTTCCCTAAACGGGCTCTCCTTGCTATGGGGTCACGATTCAAATGTAATGTACTACACTGACCCTGAGATTTATATAGAGCCTCGCTCTGACTCAGCTCAGACTCAAGATAGAGATTAAAATGGAACACAAATATGCTGACATAAATCTGTCTCATTTTAACTCTGTCTTGAGTGTGAACTGTGTGAGATTTCAGCCTGAGCTTCTTGAATAGATTTCTCTGTTTGTGTACCTGTAAAGTTTGGGTATGGCGTGCGCCGCGGTCTTCCGCACGTAGGGGCTCATGTCGCTGGCCGAGTCGCGGATGGCGAGCATCACGATGGGCACGATCATGGGCACGCGGATGGACGACAGCACGCGCAGCGCGCTCGCGCGAATCAACTGGTTTGGATCCTGCGTATTTGACAAGAAAAAAGTAAAAACTGTAACCCGGCTAACTGACCTCCTCAAGCTATTACGTCACTAACCAACATTTGCCAAATACGATTTTTTAATGCTATTTTACTTTCAAAAAAATCAAAAAGACGTGTGGCACTCGGGGACTGCCGCGGTAAAGCTATTGCATAGCATTTTTTATCAACGCCATCTAGCGGTGAGAGGAGTCCCGTGTCAGGTTATTTTCGTTACGGAATTTCTGGATTCAGTCTCCACGCTCAAAGCCCGCGATAGAAGCTATGCAATAGCTTAAAATTATCTATCGATCAATTTAATTGTTATTCTCCTTGCTTCTGTAATTTTTGATATAGCAATATAAAAAACGATTTAATAGTTATCAAATGGCTTCATTTCTTTATAAATTCCCACTGGTTGGTTTGCACATTGATACCTCCTACATAAGTTGTGGTATCCCACAAAATTGGCATTATAAGATTGTTGCACTTATAATTTGTTTTTATCTATTTTATGTTCGTTTAAAAAAAAAAATAGCATTCTTTAACATACTTTCAAGATGTATAAAGTTGGATCATTATTAAAATGGCCTATCACGTAAGCGTTTTGGGGATACAACAACTTATGTAGTACATTAATAATAAGTAATAGCCCACGGTGCTAATCTGCGCCACCCTTGCGCCACCCCAATCTGCGCCACCCAGATGGCGCAGATTAGCACACGATAGGGACAAATGGAAATTTCTAGAGGAGGCCTATGTCAAAGAACAACCTGATCCGTAATGCTTTGTAGGGGTTACGATTCCTAAGATATATTATATAAGAAAAATGAACCAATTATTATTAATATTAGACATAGGAATAGTAATAATGTTAGTTGTAATTAGTATATAAGAGTAAGAGATCAGAGAATAAAGGCTATTTTTATTTTTATTTTTTATTTATTTGATAGCCCACGGAATTCAGTCATAAGGGTACCTTTAAAACATTTATTTAAATCCTAAAAACAAAACAAAAAGTTTACACTAAGGACTATAAGGTGTAACAAAAAAAGTTCAAACCTTGAGAGCTCTCTGGAAAGTGCTAATAGACAATAGAGCTAGGTCCTGCTGCTCCTCGGCGTATCGCACGAGGTATACATACACTAATTTCTTCACCTCTATGTTTTTTGACACCACATTCTTAACCACTGCTGGGAACCTAAATAAAACATAAATTAATTTGACTAATATTCCCCCCCCATAAACTATAAGCTTGTGTTAAGATTTGGTATGACAATAGTGTTACGGGTGGGGAACTTTCAATCTTTCAGATTTCAGTTTGCACCCTTAACGGTTAAGCTTATTGAGGATTCATAAAACTACCTAACTCATATATTCAGCCATAGAGACAGACAGATAAAAAAATTTCAATAAAGATCGGCAACATAATTACCGTGACGGTGTCCTGTGACGGTGTTCCCACTAAATTACAACATGGGGTTATTCAAGAGGCGGACCAACAAATTCCTAAAAAGCAATGCATTAGTTCATGGGTGGCGGTAATCACTTAACATCAGGTGACCCGCCTGCTTGTTTGCTCGCTAAAAATATTTAAAAAAAATGTTCACTTACAAATCAGAAGCGTCTCTGCCTTTTGCAATCATGCCGATAATTCTTTTCATAGCTTCCAGCTTCAGAGAGTCCTTGGATCCATCCAGCATAAGCTTCAGGTCTTCATTTCTTTAAAATAAAAATGGTATTAGAAAAAATATAATAATGTCCTAATAGATAGAAGTTATAATAGATAAGAAAGTCTTCCGAATGCCATTCCAACCAAGAAGAACCAGCAAGATCGGCGGTTGCTATAATGTTCTCAAAGCTATTGTAACTCTGTCAATCAGCACTTGGCCAGCATGGTAAACTAAAACTAAACTAAAACCTACTCTGCTCATTCTGAGAGATCTGTGGCCCATAGTGGGTTAGCAATGAGTTGAATATGATGATGATTCTATTCTATTCTTGATTTGCGGCTATGCAAGTCTCAAGTCCCTGTAACCCATCAACCATCTCTGATCCATTGTGATCACCACCATTTTAAAGGAGGTGGGTTGATAAGGCAACAAAATCCGCCCCTCATACACTCGAAAAAAAAAGTTCCAGATTTCGACAAATTGTAAATGTATTTATATACTTGAAGATATAAACTTTATTTTAATATAAAGTTTAGGTGATAAAAAAAATAGTAAGTTACAGAAAATATTACCCAAAAAGAGAGTGTTTCTTTTACTTTTCATACATTTTCATACATTTTAGTCGTTTTTTAAGCTTTGATTTAATATTTTAGAATGAGGCGCTCCATGAACCATGGTAAACGTAACTGATAATGATGCTCCTTTTTATAAGCTTTTATATGAGTATTAATTTATTTTGGTTCATGGAGCGCCTCATACTAAAATATTAAATCAAAGCTTAAAAAACGACTAAAATGTATGAAAATGTATGAAAAGTAAAAGAAACACTCTCTTTTTGGGTAATATTTTCTGTAACTTACTATTTTTTTTATCACCTAAACTTTATATTAAAATAAAGTTTATATCTTCAAGTATATAAATACATTTACAATTTGTCGGAATCTGGAACTTTTTTTTTCGAGTGTATGAGGGGCGGATTTTGGGCCTTATCAACCCACCTCCTTTCCTTACCAATACTTTATGATTATAGTTACACTTTTTTATAATTAGCCAATATACCCAAAATGCAGTCAAGAACATTTATTACTACTTTTAATCACTGATAGTGTCAAATGAAGATAAACTGAAAACTTGCGTTAACATTCAGTAATTATAAACAGCTGGTTCCTGTAAAGCAGCTGAAACATACTAGGATTTCTAGGACGTAAGAGAAAACAACTTTACGTTGCATGTACTTACTTCTTGTAATCTGGTTGGAAGAACGCCCCCGAGGCGGGGTCATTGACCGGGTACTCCACTTCACCCTGGACCACTTTATCATTGTTATAGGAAGACGTGCTCGTCATTTTGATGGCAATATTCACTATAAAATGGTCACCAAATAAAACCCAGTAGGAAATCCTGCAGGCTGCAACTGTAGCTGATTCACTTTCAATAATTTATTCTTCAGATACACTTATTTAGCGATAAATTGCCACTTATTAGGTTTAATTTAATTAATTAAGTAATTCGGCATTCTCATTGTTTCACTTAGTTCCTTAGGAATTTAGCTTTCTCACCACGGCCAGTTCAGTCCCATACAAATTTCCATAGCCTTACAAAATCTTTTCCACTATGATGCATGACAATTTTTACAGACATCTCTATATCTACATTAGGTACCTATATGTAGTATGAAGTATTTATAGATCTACAGTAATCTATGATTCTCCTGATGGCTGACGCCCAATCGACGCCATTATTATTGTATTTGGTTTTTTTAGTTTAATTTTCATATATTTCTGTCCCAGAATAGCAATTGTTATTTCAATTTATTGAAATATAGTGCAAGTGTTATGTGCCCGTTATAATAATTCGCGTAAGGATGCTATTTTTTATAAGTTTCCACAGTGTGAGAAAAGACAAAGTTTTATGGTTTATATTATAAAAGTGTTTAGGATCTTATGTGTTTACCAGTGTGTTGTAATTTGAAAAACGTTTCGTGAAACAAATTATTAAAAATATGACGTCTTAATTGGTGTAGGGTGTATCTAATAAACAAAATTAGGGCATATAAGTATATATTAGACAAGATCATAAAGACTTACCTGAAATTCCAAAAATGTGTATAACAAAAGCGATAGGTATTATGTTATTTCAAAGTGAATTAAACAAATATTTTAAAAAAATTTGTTTCTTTATTTCCTATTTTTTATAAATTATAACCTATAATTATTATTATGGGCAAGGATGGCAATAGGTAGATACCTACGGTACATACCTGTGGTAGATACCTATGGTACATACCTATGGTAGATACCTTCATAACAAAAATAAAAATCCATAGACAAAAATAGAAAAAAAAATTGTTATTACGCCATTGGTTACAGCAGTTTTCCAAAATGATACATTAGCCAATCATGGGCCTTGATTTCGAGGGTTTAAAATTTGTAGGGCACTGAGCCATCTGATACGTAGTATCATAGTAATCTGTGTTTCTCACAATCAAATTCTCACAATTTTGAATTTCAATCTTTTGACACATTTTTGACGTGCTTTTGACGTTTCTAATTTAAAGCATAATTTCTGCGTGTTCTTATTGGATGAATTTACGGCATTTTTGCTGCAACAATGCATTTTAGCCAATAGTGAGAGTAATAGGTACTGGTTAAATAACTGTCATTTTCATTGTTACCATATGTCAAAACTTGAACTTGACAGTTGACGTCTAGGATCATTGATCCTAGGTTGACGTACGTAGACAGAGAAGACACTGTCTACGTTGACGTATGATGTCAATCGTGGACTTGACAGTCTTTGACAGTGTCTTGTTTATGCTTACGTACCTACCTACTCTTTGTAGGTACGTGATTATATTCTCTTTGGTAGGTAGGTACTGTACAATAAAAAACTAAAACAACAAAAAGTACACAAAAAGTAGGTACCTACTTCCTAGTATAGTCTTAGCCTGTTCCTAAGATTAAGTACCTACAGCTCACGTTCTTTACAGACACTTGATGCAGGCTATAGGCTACGCCTTGGTTAAATAGTTACTCAAAGTATGCATTGCAATTTCAAAACTTTGGAATGATGGCCGGGAAAAACCAACAGGACTGCTAGTAACTAACTTTTATCGTCAATAAATTCTCAGTAAGTACCTACTAGCCCGGAGGTAAAAAACACTTCCGTGCCTCGGAGAACCCGTCCATCCTATACCTCCAGTCGTGTCGGATTTCCGTCCCAACGGACTATGAGAGTGAAGGAATAGAGAATGCACC
This sequence comes from Hipparchia sbordonii, assembly GCA_038048805.1. Lineage (NCBI taxonomy): Eukaryota > Metazoa > Arthropoda > Insecta > Lepidoptera > Nymphalidae > Hipparchia > Hipparchia sbordonii. The sequence goes on from CM076112.1 coordinate 1,247,222, forward strand.
AGCGTTTGCGAACACATGTACACTATAATATCTCCCGCGCAGATGGCTGAAATAATTCGTCTGCTGGCAGGCTTTGGCCGTGGCGAGTCACCTCCTCTCTGTCATCAAAGACGTACCACCAAGCGATTTAGCGTTCCAGCACGATGACGTGTAGATAGATCAGGGCCCCAAGTCTGCTATTTTACATGTCATTGTCATTGATCCGCAATACAATTACAATACAATTATCATTGGTCCAAAATTTCGTAGTCTACTAAATTCACAATGGTCGTTCGATTTCTTATAATTAGATTGTAATTTAATGATACCTCGGTATTGGAATTAGCTTAAAAAGCGTTTCCCGAAATGAGTTTCAAAAAAAACTACATATTAAAAACGTTTATTTAAGCTAGATTTAAAGCTAGATGTGTCAGTGGCAAACCATCGGAAAACAATTGTGACGCCATTGAATTAGTAGACTACCAAAATTGCTAAAAGTAGCAATTGGGATGTCATTGATAGGCAATGTAACTACAATTGCAATAGCAGACTTGGGCCCCTGGGGTATGGGGTTTAATGAAAACTGCAATTTTGCATTCGGTGTGCAGTTCAAAAGTAGTCCGTGTTTCTAGCCTCTTAGAGATTCTGAACAAAGAAGGTATTTTCAGCTGTCTCATTAACAAAAATATAACGTTGTTAACTTATAGATAAAGCTATCGATAAGATTCGGATATTGACGAGTAATGATTGTTTATCTCTGCTGGTCGAACCGTGCAGTTGTGTTCCGGATTGTGTTTTACCTATAACCTCTAAAGCAGAGTGTAATAAACTAAATAAACTAAATGTTCGCTCAATATAAGGTGGTTAAAATAAAAGATACCGACCAAATTGAGAACCTCCTTGCTTTTTAGGAAGTTGTTTAAAAATTCATCTTGAAAAGAATCAGCTTTACTACAGCTTTAACTTTTTATTACAAATGTAAAGTGTACTTTAAAGTATATAAACAAGTGGCAACTTAAACGTGAAAATGTGAAAATGTAACTGATAAAATAAAAACAATACTAAAAAATTAAAAGTATCGACCTACGTAATAACATGTAGGGTATGATAAAAGGTACTACTACCTAACCTAATGAATATTTTACTGTTCTCCTCAAAAGTTTTCCCAAATAATACTCGGACCTAAGTACCTGCATGATATTCCGGTTAGTAATTAAAAGGACACTTTTCCTTTTTGAAAACTAAAGAAAAGTGAAGCGATAAAAGTTACTCAAATAAGTAGGCCTATCTACTTTACCTATAAAACTGATATCAGCGATCGTAAGTAAATAGATAATAGATAGGTATGTCATTAAAAATGTGTTACTGTTTAACTCGGTTTAACGTATCGCGTCTGATAGTTCTAGTCATCATAATGTACGCTGTTTTCCTCCTCTACACGTATAACTTGAAATTGTACGAAATAAAAATGCAGAGAAAGGACATTTCGTACCTCAACCACAAGGAAATAAAGTACATACTCCAATGGACGCGCAGATTCAGCGCACCGTTCGATTTCATGGGCGAGGGGAATTCAGCTTTCATAAAAAACAAGTGCAAATACAACAACTGTTTTGTGACTGACGATAGTGACTATTTTATCGACCAGTCCGATTTCGACGCCATCGCCTTTAACGGTAGAGACGTGATAAATTTGTGGCCATTTCAATTCCCTTCCAACCGGTCTCCCAAACAGAAATACATCTTCGGTGCAATGGAATCGCCCGACAATTTTCCAGCGTGCGACGAGACGCTCGACGGGTTTTTCAACTGGACTTGGACTTATAAGCTCGATTCGGATTTTCGTTGGGGATACATAACTATATACGATCTGAATGGGAACGTAGTCGGTCCAGCAATTGATATGAAATGGCCCGAATTAAGCCCAATTAGTGAGGAGCTAAAGGTCAAACTGGCGAGTAAATCTAAAGCTGCGGCGTGGTTGGTGTCACATTGTAAAACTAAAAGTGAACGAGAGTTTTATGTGGATGAATTGCAAAAGGAACTTATGGGCTATGGATGGAGCGTGGACATTTATGGCAAGTGTGGCACGTTGACTTGTCCGTTCAGCGAGAGACATACTTGCGATAAAAAGATAGAGGAAGACTACTACTTCTACTTGTCGTTCGAGAACTCGTTCGCTGAGGACTACGTGACGGAAAAGCTCCTGAATGCGCTGAACAATTATGCCGTGCCGATTGTCTATGGTTCGGCGAATTACTCGAGGTAGGCAAGGTTTTCTTTCAGGGAAACTGCAAACAAAACTGCCGAACTTTTTTATTATTGGATACAACTGATACAAGATAGAAAAGACGATGCAGTCTAAGATGGTAGCGGGTTAACTTGGAAGGGGTATAGAAGTGAAGATTCAGCCATACCCCTAATGGCGTTCAACACGCCGTCGTGCTAGAACGCTAATTCGCTGGCACGTCTTTGACGGTAGAGTGGTAACTATAGTCACGGCCAAAGCCTCCCACCAGACAGAAAAAGATGAAAAGATTATGTTCTGCGCACCTTTATTCCTTTATTTGGAAAGTTTGGATGTATGGATGGATGGATGGATGTTTGTTACTCAGAAACACCGAAACGACTGAATCTTTTGGCCGAAAGGCACAGAGATAGATTATACTCTGGAATACATACTCGGAATACATATCTGGATCACATAGGCTATTTTATCCCGTAAAATAAGAACTTTCCCGCGGGAATTAAAAAACCTCAATCCACGCGTAGGTATAAAGTCGCGGGCATCAGCTAGTAACAAATATATAAATAAGGCTGTTTGTTCTCGTACGGATCTCCTCATTCGAATCCGGAAACGGAACTGAGTAGTAGATATATATTTTTTTTTAATAAAATAAAATTATCCGAAACTATATCTAAGTACTACAGTGTTAAACAATGTAGGCGTGTTATTAACGCATAATATGACTCAGCATGACGCAACAAAAGCGTTTTAAACATGGGCACCTAAGTAGGTATCTACTTGTGAACTGAAAACATGCTCTACGGAAAATATGCTTACGTGAAAACGTTATTTGGCATTTTTCTCTTTTTCATTCGAGATTTTTTTATCAAAGGAAAATATGGGATGAAAAAAGGTTTCCACCTTTGCTGATTGCGGAAAATTGCACAATCATTTACAATTTCGTTCAAATTATTCTTATACATAATTATGTAGGTATTCAGAGTTAATGTTACCAAGGGTTAATGTTACTTATTTTAACATTTCCTGGTAAGTAAATAATAAAACAATAGACGTTTCGACAAATTGCCAATCAAATCTTCAAATTAGGTATTATATTGTCTCATTTACTAAGATTTACATACATACGTACTGCCACACCCCTTCCAAGTTAACCCGCTACCATCTTAAAACTGCATCGTCACTTACCATCAGGGGATATCGCAGTAAAGGACTTATATCTTGTCATAGAATTTACAAAAAAACTTACATATTCTTGGATATTAGTGGATAATAATTATGGTTAAATAAACTTTGAAATCCAGTAAATAAGTAAATATAAGCAGCGAAGTTACCTCGTGGGTGCTCCAGCAATGAAAACTTGCCAAAGTTATCTTTTGCAAGTAACTTGCACTGTACAAACACTCACAGCATTTAGACAAGCAAACTTAATTTATGCAAGAAATTGTAGAGGTTTATTATTCTCCGGAATAGGAGAGATCTCTCTATTCCTTCAGCCTTCATAATCATGAATAATCAATTAAATAACCCTACCCAAGAAATTAAAATTAAATTAAAAATTGTTACGTTTTAATTTTATACTTCATAAGAATAATTGGAGATCAGGTACATGCCAATCATCACACAAGCCTACAAACTTGAACTTTGGAAGGTATGTCCTTTCTAGGGATAGTTATAGGCGTCAGCTAAGAAACAGTTTTTAGGAGGTGAAATGAGGGTTAGAAAGTAATAAGGACGTTTTTGAAGTTAGAGACTTGAAAATATTCGTTTCTGTTAATAGATTTAAATATTTAATAAAAATTTCTATATATTATTTTAAAAAGGTACCGCTAGAGTAATGGGGGTAATGTAAAAAAGGGGATGAAATTTTGAAAGATTAAAAAACACGTGTTAATTGCGATTGCGGTTTTTACTAGCGGTAGGACTTTTATCAATAGGTCTCTGGCACCTTATTAATTTACTAGCTGATGCCCGCGACTTCGTTCGCGTGGATTGAGGGTTTTTTATTCCCGCGGGAACTCTTCAATTTTGCGGGATAAAAAGTAGCCTGTGTGCTATTCCAGACTATAATCTATCTCTGTGCCAAATTTCAGCCAAATCGGTTCAGTCATTGTGACGTGATTGAGTAACAAACATCCACACTTTCACATTTATAATATTAGTAATAATAGTAATATAATATAGTAAGAAGTAAGATAAGAAGTAAGATATTAGTAAGATAGTAGGATAATCTCATAAGAAATCATACATTCTACGCGAATGAAGTCGCGAACGCCCGGTAGTAATATAGGTAATAAAAGAAGTTGAAAAATCCATCGCAACATGAAACGAATATCCTTGACTCTTGTATAGACAGTTATCACCACAGCTGCATACATATATGTATAGGTGATACTTATATAGATTTTAATACTATCCATATATGAGGATGTACACTCAAGCACATTATAAACTTGACTCATTAATAGCACACAGTTTCTCATTTAGTGATCTCATGTCATGATTATTCCCCTAACTCCCCGTTTTGTGTACCTACCGGCCGCTTTTAATTAAAAAACTTATAACGGAGGTCTTATCTTCATTATTATCACTGCAGGTAGTGATAATATTAAGGCTGCTAATCGCTATCCCATTGGCGTTTTGTGAACGTTAGCGTTTCTCGAACGTTTGCACAAACACGACGTTAACGTCGCAGATGAATAGCGCCGTCGCACATTGTGAAATTTTTCCCAAAATCGGACATCCCTTTTTTATGATACTAATCGAAACTTTAAGCTTTTTTTAATGCTAGAGTAGAACACCCAGAAGTTAATTCTGTTTAGAACCGGAGTTATAATTTTTTAAAATTTTTTTTATGGTTACCAGAAAAAAACTAAGAAATGCTGTAACTTTCTACGTAACGAAAGTTTTCAAGTTTCAATTATAGCATGCTATAAAATCAATTAAGTGCTATTTTTGGAAACATATAATTAATTTCTAAGTGAACAATAAAGGAAGATATGCTTTTTTAAAACTAATTTTGAAATTAATTTTTTTCTCATCTTTGTATAGATATTAGCATCTAATTTTCACATATTTTATTTATTAGTGTTATGTTAACCCGCCTGTATAATATCAGATACGTAACACTTAGGACCTCGGAGTTATTGAATTTTAAAAATTTCATTTTATGCAACTCAATAATAATCCCTGAAAAACATAACCCTCCGTTTTTACAGTCGGATAAAAATTCTTTCTTTCAGCCACTTTTTTAGAATTTTCTCTCGTACATTTGTAATTAAGATCTTTGTGACAACCCTAATATCATAGAAATTGTAAAATCTCATATCTCCAATGTCCTCATAGATTTCTGTGTGATTTTTTTTACTAGTAACAATACAGTTACGAGGTATGTTTTCAGATAGATATCTACTGCTAATCGTAAATGGTTTATGAGAAAAAAAATAAAATGTAAAAATCACAAAATTAAGAATAATTACTTTATTATTAATACTAAAATTATTTTGTTTAGCTTATAAAATGCCCTGTATATAATGCCACTTTGCCCTATAAATAATTGTATAAATATCATATGCAATTCTTTTATTTCGCCTTTTTCTGAAAATACAGAATTTTCTAAAAAAAAATATTACTCCGAGGTCCTAAGTGTTACGTATCTGATATTATACAGGCGGGTTAACATAGCACTAATAAATACAATATGTGAAAATTAGATGCTAATATCTATACAAAGATGAGAAAAAAATTAATTTCAAAATTAGTTTTAAAAAAGCATATCTTCCTTTATTGTTCACTTAGAAATTAATTATATGTTTCCAAAAATAGCACTTAATTGATTTTATAGCATGCTATAATTGAAACTTGAAAACTTTCGTTACGTAGAAAGTTACAGCATTTCTTAGTTTTTTTCTGGTAACCATAAAAAAAATTTAAAAAAAATATAACTCCGGTTCTAAACAGAATTAACTTCTGGGTGTTCTACTCTAGCATTAAAAAAAGCTTAAAGTTTCGATTAGTATCATAAAAAAGGGATGTCCGATTTTGGGAAAAATTTCACAATGTGCGTCGTCCGTACAAAGCATCAACTGTGCAAATGATTGTGCCTGACTGCCTGTTGCCGAAAAACGCTGAGCGAACGTTGCGTTTCCTCGACGTCAACGTTGCGAAGTTACTGCGTGATTGAAGGACAACTTTCGCATCAATTATAATATTAGTAAGGACGTAGTTACTATTAGGTACCTATTCTGTGGTAAGGATAGATAATGTACTAAGATGTAGATGTGTGCCAAGACGGGGGGCGCTATGCTGGTGATAGATTTTAATCTGAGGGAAATCGAGGTAACAACTACATATTAATGCTTTATCAGGATGAAAATACTTCATTAATGAAAACTGAATGAAAAGTTATGTTTTCCTGAAATATTGTTTCATGGAACAGCCTTAACTCTTTACTGAAATAATTATTACAAGTATAATAAAGGTAGACCTGAAAGATTCTCTCACATATCAATTCATGAACTGGCTCTATGTCAATAGCTATCATTATAGTAGGGAGAATAATAAAACAGCAGGTATTAGAACAAAACTCAAAAACGTATATTATGTTCTTTTAAATTTTACTTTAAAATAACTCTACCACCAGTTCGGAAAATAGCTTTTCTGAGGAGGAAAAGAACTAGCGAAAGAAAAACCCCCTCAGTGGCCGAAGGCTCTTTTAAATGATAACAAGATACAAACATTACTCAGTTAAACTTCAATTACAGTTTCTCTTTTACATTACAAACTTTGCCACACTACGATTCATTATTACGTTACAAACTTACAATACTAGTTACTTACGTTACCAGCAAACTTAACCACAATAATTCTCTACTTTACACATCGAAAAGGGTTACAAAAATATACTTATCTTTTATAACACAATACACAGACACCAAAGAACCGATGTAGTGGCTTGCCCCACGGATAATGTCTCGAGAAAGCCTAGCGCCGTCGCTCCGTAAAACCAGTCCAGTTTACATCTATCTCCCTTCCACTTATTAGTGAAATAGGGAAGTCAAGCGGCATCTCTCACAACCAGAAATTATTCTTTTTAAAGATTAGTTAAATAATAAGAGTCAGTATACGTCTATTGTTCCAAAGCCGCCCGTTTTACGAAAACAAAGTAATAAAGCTATAGATCTTCTGTCAGAAAGCGATTTAAAATTAAGTTGAATATTCCCAGGAAATATTGCAAAAATAAATAAGCTAGTTCTCACGGTTTAGTTTAACAGATCTAACAGCCATATTTTTCTATTTTATTTCCTTTAGGCAAGGGCATCGTTGGATCCTTTGTTTTATGGAAGTATTTTTAATATTATTGAAGATTTATCTTTCTTAGAAATGACGTAATTCCCCATATACTAACACGGCCAGACTGACTGTACTTCGTTCTCGAAGTACATAGGAAAAATTATTACGTATCGTGTGATAAGCCTTTACATACATCATTATTATCATAACACATAATGAATAAAGTTTAAAAACATTTTACAAAACAAGTACATGAAACATTATCAATCACATCAAGATATAAATAATTCAGTACAACTATTTATATTTACATCTCAATATTTTACTATCCATAACATATCCGAAACACAAACATAACAACGTAGTGACAACAAGTAACATATCTTTTACTCAAAGACATCATTCTCACTCTAAGGATAATCATATCAAATTATACATAGATCCATTTAACATCAACACAGTTAGGACGGTTATTTTGTACATATATTATAGTCATAATTATAGTGAAAATTTTCATCATGGAAAGTAAAAGTCGAAGTTGACCACGGGAATTCGATCAACGGGCGATATGTGTCTCAGCAGAGTCTTTCAGAGAAAAATCATTAACCCTAAGCTACTTAAGTCATCGTCATTTTAACTAAACTGTTCCATTGTCATAATTACAGTAAGAAGTTAGGTCATGTAAAGTGAAAGTCGAAGTAGACCAAGGAAAACTCGATCAACGTGCAATACGTGACTCAGCAGCATCTTTCGAAGAAAAACCCTGAACCCCAGCCTACTTTAGTCATAGTCATTTTCAACAAAACTGCTCCATCCGCCGTCAGTCATTGCAACCAAAACAACATATCAACACTCGCAAGTGTTATCTATTTGATATCCTCCGCACCGTTAGCCATCATCATCAAAAACTATCAACATACAAATAAATAGGTACATAAATAACATCTGCCAGATCTCCTTCACATTACAACGGGCAAATTGCCTCCACCAATTCTGTGTACATATTATATCTATTAAGAAGCAATATCTCCTCCCTTTTATATTCTACAATGATAATAACGAACATCCATCTTTTACTTCTAAGAAATCCGTGTACATATTATATCGATTAAGATGCAATATCTCCTCCCTTGTAGGTATATTCTACAATGATATAACAAACATCCATCTCTTACTTCTGAGAAATTATTCAACAATTCGTCAGCATAGTGAAGCACAATTTACAATTTTTTGTTTTATAATATTTATAAATAACGATAACAATCAAACATCAATATCAATAACAATTAATATCACACAGTTTTTCATTACTCTAATACAAGATGAGCAAGATCAGACAATTTTCCATCTTACATTATTTTGCAAGAAAGCGCAATCATATGTTTATTTTTTGTTTTTCTTAATGACTATCATGACAGTAGTATAACAATAGCATAAGAACATTGTTAATCTTTCGGCGGTGTATTGACATAGCAAATTAAAAAAAAAAATTTTTTTTTTTGTTTTGTTTCTCTGTTATTTTTGGAACATATACTTCTTCCGGCCAAACTGACAAGTACTTCGCTCTCGAAGTACATAGGATTAGTACCACTGACTTACAGTCACTACACCTACAAGACTATTAACCAAGTTCTAGTACCTTCAGTACGAAGTGTCGATCATTACCAACTAATTACCAAGTGTTACTAGTAATAGTTAGTGCCAGCAACTCAAAACTGTGTATCTCAACTACCGCAACCCTTAAAAGTGACCAACATATACAATACATTTGCTATATCAAACACTGCAATCAATAAACCTGACCGATATCAAACTTTATGTTAATACTCACAACTCAACTCTTTCACTTAGAAAAATTAAATATTATACTGTCATGACAACATACCTAGATACTACTATAGAATACAATTAATTAAAATAAAACAGTTAACGCTAGGACAGTCTACTCAAAAAAAAAAAACTTAAAACCTTCGTGAATAGTTATTAAAATATCACATAAAGGAAAAACATAACATTTTAGATGTTTCACGGCTTTACTGATCGCTGGTTAAACAATACACGGAAATATATGACACTTTTTCAACAGTATTTTCAACTCAAACTGTCCAGCCGATAGGTATAATAAAAGCTATGTATTTTACAAGTTACATTGGAACTGAGACTTGATAAAATTTACTTTTCAATTCAGTGGAAATGAAATACCACTTTGCCTTTGATATTCAAAATATCAGTTTAAAATAAAACCTTCAAAAACTATTTTAAAAAAAATTTTAACTGTCAAAACTAAATGTAATAGGGTCTGTAAGCCGGTTCGCTAGCCACCTTTAGTTTTAGCGTTTTCCGGATTAAATAAAAAAAACTAAAAATAACTTATTAGCTTCAAGCCCAAAACAGTTTATAAAAATAAACTTCATTATATGGGCTTTCATATAACATAGTGAAACTAAATTTATTAAGTCCTAAAGTTGATAGGAGCACTAAGAGGCCGATATCCGGCATATCAACCCTAATCGAAATATTCTGACAAAATCTAATTTTTACTCAACAGCTCTACAAGGAAAATTATTTTAACTTGTCTTGAAAACAAAAACTTTAATCAACCATTTTAAAGTGCAACTTTACTCTCTATATTACATTATTTTATACAAACACACCAAAAAAAAATATCCAGCGTCCTATGCCACATTTCTTTTGTCTATTATTTATTTTATTATAGAGAAGTTATCAGTTATCACCAATTACCATTCTATTGTTAATCGTATTACAACAAGCAAGCCGACTTATCCGTATAGTACGTGTCTCCGGGCTCTACAATCGCTGACGCTAAATCTTAATTAGCCGCTATTGAGAGTCCTGTACTTTAGTTAAATACCAAACAACAACAAATTGGCCACAAGTGATTGAAAACAATTACATAAGAGACAATGTCGGTATTTTTTTTTTTTTTCGAAAAAGAAATGTCACATAAAGAATCGAAAATAATAAAATAATAATCGATTCACTAAAAGTTATCTTATACTGTGACAAAATTGATCTTAGAAATGCCACTTATTTCTTTAATCATTCACTTTGTAACTACCTACTTCATTCAACAATAAAAAGACATTATTTTAAGCTACATTAAAAATATTACCGCTCGGCCTACCTGATTTAAAATATTATTATTTACTTATTATACTCTTTAATTGCACCACCCAAAACAACAACAAAAAAAAATATATTCAAAAGAAACAATGACAAGAATATACTTTGCACCACCCAAAACAACAACAAAAAAAAATATATTCAAAAGAAACAATGACAAGAATATACTTTTCAACCTTTGAAGCTCACTGAATTATTAACATAGAATAGAAATATTTTTTATTCAAATAAACTTTCACAAGTGTTTTTGAATCGTCGACTTAATAATTAACAACTTTAACTCACTTTACAACAAAGTCCTGGCAGTCGAAATGGTATTTACGTGTCACAACGATACCAGATTTTTGGGACATCCGATGGCTCCTCACAAGCCATCCGCGTTGCGTCAGCTAGCTCCTGGTCGTGTAACAACTTGGGTAGCTTTTCACCAAGCCATCTCGTCAGCGGTGTGTAAGGTTTCTGCAGAGACTCATCGTGGTATCATCTTTGATGGCTTTTCACAAAGCCATCCATTTTGGGCGTTTTCTGAAAATTGTAAGAAGATATATTAGAAAAGGCTCGATCCCACTTCTGATGATAGATTTTAATCTGAGGGAAATCGAGGTAACAACTACATATTAATGCTTTATCAGGATGAAAATACTTCATTAATGAAAACTGAATGAAAAGTTATGTTTTCCTGAAATATTGTTTCATGGAACAGCCTTAACTCTTTACTGAAATAATTATTACAAGTATAATAAAGGTAGACCTGAAAGATTCTCTCACATATCAATTCATGAACTGGCTCTATGTCAATAGCTATCATTATAGTAGGGAGAATAATAAAACAGCAGGTATTAGAACAAAACTCAAAAACGTATATTATGTTCTTTTAAATTTTACTTTAAAATAACTCTACCACCAGTTCGGAAAATAGCTTTTCTGAGGAGGAAAAGAACTAGCGAAAGAAAAACCCCCTCAGTGGCCGAAGGCTCTTTTAAATGATAACAAGATACAAACATTACTCAGTTAAACTTCAATTACAGTTTCTCTTTTACATTACAAACTTTGCCACACTACGATTCATTATTACGTTACAAACTTACAATACTAGTTACTTACGTTACCAGCAAACTTAACCACAATAATTCTCTACTTTACACATCGAAAAGGGTTACAAAAATATACTTATCTTTTATAACACAATACACAGACACCAAAGAACCGATGTAGTGGCTTGCCCCACGGATAATGTCTCGAGAAAGCCTAGCGCCGTCGCTCCGTAAAACCAGTCCAGTTTACATCTATCTCCCTTCCACTTATTAGTGAAATAGGGAAGTCAAGCGGCATCTCTCACAACCAGAAATTATTCTTTTTAAAGATTAGTTAAATAATAAGAGTCAGTATACGTCTATTGTTCCAAAGCCGCCCGTTTTACGAAAACAAAGTAATAAAGCTATAGATCTTCTGTCAGAAAGCGATTTAAAATTAAGTTGAATATTCCCAGGAAATATTGCAAAAATAAATAAGCTAGTTCTCACGGTTTAGTTTAACAGATCTAACAGCCATATTTTTCTATTTTATTTCCTTTAGGCAAGGGCATCGTTGGATCCTTTGTTTTATGGAAGTATTTTTAATATTATTGAAGATTTATCTTTCTTAGAAATGACGTAATTCCCCATATACTAACACTGGCATCTCATTCTCAAGCTTCAACAAGTAGTGCAAGTTTCTCAAGTGTTAATGAAGTTATTAAACTCCTACAAAACCGCTCCTAGCACAGTCGGAGATTCTAGCTAATAATTTAAAAAATATTATCAGTGTTTTTATAGCTAATAAAATGTAAAAGCAGTATATTATCTTTTTGACGGCAGTTATAAGTTTGACGTCTGTGTATCTGTATGTCTGTCTGTTCCCTCATAGCTCCCCAACGATGGACCAATTTTGATGTGGTTTTTTAGTGATCGATATGGTTCTTAGCTGTAGATTTTAAGTACAGGATTTGTTTCCGTAATAAAGCGTGCTTTCCCGACATGTCACTTTGCCTTACCGTGCCTTCAAAAGTGAGGGAATAGAGAAAGCATCTGTGTTGGCACACACAAATGCATAATACATAATAAAAGAATACATCCTACGAAGTTCAGTCAGGAGAACATTTTGATCTGCCCACTACTAACGAAAAATCGTGTCAGTAAAATCGCTATCGCGTTGCCATAGTCATAGATAAAGAATATTAATTAGAATCCCAGTTACTGATCCAGGACAGTTACTCTATGATTAACACTGGATTTGCTGACCCTATACAAATGACAGCTTAATTATTGATAAATTTGAAGCGCCACATTTGACATACGACTGTCTCTAGAACTAATAATATTGCAAATGGCCCACCGACCTCTTTAATTAGGTAATGTATGAAATCATAAAACAACAACAATGCAATTATCTATTACTTAGTTTGTGCTTACAGCGTCAAAATGGCATCAATCTAGTAGGTCCAAAATCAGGTAGGACAGCAACCTCACCAGTGTTATTATAGATTAATTATAGAGCTTAGTGTTACCAGTGCACTTGGTATGTCTATAGAATAGAATAGAATGGGATGGAATGGGATGGGATGGGAAATAAACTTTTACACAGTGCTTTCGAATCGTCAAATGAATCTGCCACAATCTATGACGACAGGTGACCTTTAAACCTATTTCTTTTCAGGTTCCTGCCGCCGGGCAGCTACCTCGACGCGAGAGAGCTCGGCGTACAAGAACTAGCGAAGCAAATGAGTGAGATAATTGGCAACACAACCAAGTACCACGACTTCTTCCGCTGGCGCAACCACTACGTGTACAAGGAGACGTCTTGGCAGGAAGACATCTGCAAACTGTGCGAAATGATGAACAATGACGACAAAGTGAAGGAAGTCAGTGTTTGGAGTGACTTTCGGACGTGGTGGAATGGTGAACGGTACCGCGTGAACTGTAGGTAGCAAGGTGGACTGACTCGCTATCATCATCATTCATCATCGTCATCATCACCTCAACCCATCCACAGCCCACAACTGGGCACGGGTGGTCCTATTTATTCGTTACCTGTGTTACTCTCAGTCTTACTACCAGTAGTAATACGGGTAATTTTTTCGCCCGTGTTACTACTAGCTGTGTCAGTGACACGGGAGATTTTGGTTTGCGTGTGTTACTTCTAGCTGCGTCAGTAGTAACAGGGGTAATTTTTTCCCGTATTACTACTAGCTGGGTCAGTAGTAACGCAGGTAATTTTTTACCCGCGTTACTACTAGCTGCGTCAATAGTAATTTTTTTGTCCATGTTACTACTAATATATCGGCGCCAATGTAACTCGGGTAATTTTTTTGTCCGTGCTACTACTCGCTGCGTCAGTAGTAAAACGGATTTGTGTGTTATTGTGTTAAAATCCGTCCAGTAGTTTTTGCATCAAAGAGTACATATTTACTAACCTAGTATCACAGTATGTAGTAGTAGTTTTTCTAACAAACATCCATGTATCCACAATCACAAACTTTCGCATTTATAACATGTATTAGAAGGTTTGCTATATTTTGTATCGAAGCAGTGTGTAATGTCAGACAGTATTAAAATTTTAAGATTGTTAATGAATACATACATTAGAACAAATCTGGCGTAAATCTAATTAATTATTTGTTTCAGATGTTTTCAGATCATTTTCAGCGATAATAATAATTACGATTCCAATACCGCCATCTAGTATCATTTTAGCGTAATTCGATTTGTACAAAGAATAAGCAATCTATTTCTTACTTATCTCTGCCTTTTGCGGTATATTTTAGTGCGTATTCATTAATTTATTTTATTTGTACAACTTTATTGATGAAGAAAAAATATAAGTAAAGACACAATGTACCTACTTAATACAAAAGGTGACCTGTGAGAGACGAAGGATCGCAGTCCTACTTAATATTCTAAAAGCATTTATATCACAATAAAATTAGTAGCAGAAAGAAAATTAATAAAAGTACAAAAATTAGACTTCCACGAAAGAAAAAATCACTCTGGGCTAAACTATGTAATGTTTGCGAAGATAGAAATCGAAAAAAAGTTACCTATTTTTCAAGAGCTAAAATTAAAATAATAAAATAGAAGGTCCTAGTAATTCATTTTAACAATACTCGAAATACCTCTCTAAGTACTGTTTAAAATAAACAACAGTGCGCTGCTTATTTCAAGAGTACCCGCAGACTTACAATTTCAAGTTGGGAAACTAAATCGCACAGGATACCTACTATAGACATAGTGACACTATGCCTATTACATAGTATGTTCTGCGATTTAGTTTTCCAACTTGAAATTGTAAGTCTGCGGGTACTTTTAAAATAAGCAGCGCACTGGTGTTTATTTTAAACCGTACTTAATTCTCTAATTCCGGTACTCTAATTGTTTGTAACCAAACGGATCCCTAAATCGGATAAAAATCGTCCCCGCTTTACGTGTACTAACTATTTTTTAGGCACCTCCCTGGTGCCCAAAAAATAGTTATGTTCAAGATTTTATTTTACAACTAGCATACCCAGAAATAAATAGGAAAAGATTCTTCTATTATATCTGCTATAACCTGCCTTTAATTTTTTAAATAGGTAGGTGCCATAATTACAGCCTCCAAGTCAAACCTTGGACAGACGGGAGAGACGGACGAACTTTGCGAAATTATAAGGGTTCATTGTTGCTACTACGGAATCCTAAAAATTTACATCATCGAAGAAAAAACACTCAAGGCTGATTGCGGCGTCTCACTTGGCCGAGGAAATAGGCCACTCACAGCATCACTATTGAGCGCTCTTTGAAATAAAAACTGTCTAATTGTTTTTTTTTATTCGATGACAAGAATGCCCTTGACTGCGATCTCACCTGATGGTAAATGACGATGCCAGTCTTAGATGGTAGCGGACTAACTTGGAATGGGTATGGCAGTGAGGGTATCTGACCCTTAGAGTGTTTTCGTAAGCCGACACAAGAGAATCTTCTCGTGTAGCTCATGTAAAAAATGTGATTGTACTAAAATGATTTGAAATAAATAAAGTGTTTCGCGTACCGAATTTCGAATAATTTGTTAGCGACGTAGATTTCGTTACTGATGCTGAACAAAAATTATTTTCGAGTTTTTCATTCAACGTCTTTTGTTTCATTATATACCTACCTACATGTATATAATGTAATTGCAATTTGTTATACGATCATGTCTAGGTATTGTCTCTCGCAATCATCTCTCAAATTGCGACTATTACAGCTACCGATAATTTTAAATGACAACATTTGCATTTAGATCATTTTACCCGCAGACCGACTGTTTTATTTTATTGTTTTGCTCATAGCTCGATGTGCGTTTTTCATTATTATTTTTTAACTAGCTTTAACCCGCGGCTTCGCTCACGTTAGGTTCGATTTTTTAACCCCCTATTTAACCCTTTTGGGGTTGAAATTTTCCAAAATCCTTTCTTAGCGGATGTCTACGTCCTAACAGCTACCTGTATGCCAAATTTCAGCTCGATCGGTCCAGTGGTTAGAGCTGTGCGTTGATAGGTCAGTCAGTCAGTCACCTTTACCTTTTATATATTTAGATGAAGATAAGTTGAATAATTCGGCGAAAAAGTAGATAAATGTATTTCCGTTTCGGCGAGCGAAGTACCTAGTGGAAATGGGAAATTTCTCAAATGTGTGACTTCTGGGCAGCTGAAGCCTACTGCATCCACTTGATTCATTAAACCTCGGTTGGTAGTGACGTAACAGTTCATGAAATTACGTTTTCACTTCACAAAGGCAAAGTTCCCGATTGCCCGTGACCGAATCGTGTCATGAATTGGCTCGTCCATAGGAGAATGTAGGTACTTACTTATTTCGTGTTTTTAAGCTATTGCATAGCTTCTATCGCGGGCCTTCAGCGTGGAGACCGAATCCAGAAATTCCGTAACGAAAATAACCTGACCTGACCTGATGAAAAATGCTATGCAATAGCTTTACCGCGGCAGTCCCCGAGTGCCACACGTCTTTTTTTAAAAGAGCAACCGCTGAGTTTATTGCTGGCTCTTCTCGGCAGGAAAGGCCACTACAGTGATACAGAATCTACCACTTGGTAGATTCATCGACGATTCAAAAGCACTTGTAAAAGTTTATTTGAATAAAAAATATTTCTATTCTATTAGTACTCATTTTATTTTTTCTTAAAATATAATGTACTAAACATTGAAATATACGTATCACTAGGTATTTAAAAAACAGAAAAAATCATGTAATAGTTTTATTTTTATGAAATTGTTGTAAACATAATATTATTAGGTACATTAGTATTTATATTTTTTGAGGTTATTATTTGTTTGAATGTTATTAGGTAGGTAAGTACTTAAAAATTAAATTCTTTTCAGTCTTTATTGACAAATCCTTTATATAAAACTAAATACATGATAATATTGAAACTTAAGAATGTAAAAATTGTTGATTAAGTTATGTTACATGTTCCTACACAAGTGTTCCGTACTACATTTCGATAACATTTCTTATTTTTATAAGTACCTACATATTATAGTAAAATATATATTTGAAACGTGGTAAAGAGTTTTAAAGAGATATTCTGTACCTTAGGGCGCCTTCAATTTATGCGTTTCTTGACGGCCTGCTGCGGTGCCGAAGCGGTGCGTTAGTCGTACTGCGCACGGACGTTCGTTTTTTTTCATACAAAGCGCGCGGTGCGGCTATAGCGCGGTGCCGCACATTGTGCTATTTTACCTCAAAATCGGACATCCCTTTTTTATGATGCTAATCGAAACTTTAAGCTTTTTTTAATGCTAGAGTAGAACACCCAGAAGTTAATTCTGTTTAGAACCGGAGTTATAAATTTTTTTATGGTTACCAGAAAAAAACTAAGAAATGCTGTAACTTTCTATGTAACGAAAGTTTTTAAGTTTCAATTATAGCATGCTATAAAATCAATTAAGTGCTATTTTTGGAAACATATAATTAATTTCTAAGTGAACAATAAAGGAAGATATGTTTTTTTTTAACTAATTTTGAAATTAATTTTTTTCTCATCTTTGTATAGATATTAGCATCTAATTTTCACATATTGTATTTATTAGTGCTATGTTAACTCGCCTGTATAATATCAGATACGTAACACTTAGGACTTCGGAGTAATATTTTTTTTTAGAAAATTCTGTATCTTCAGAAAAAGGCGAAATAAAAGAATTGCATATGATATTTATACAATTATTTATAGGGCAAAGTGGCATTATATACAGGTCATTTTATAAGCTAAACAAAATAATTTTAGTATTAATAATAAAGTTAATATTCTTAATTTTGTGATTTTTACATTTTATTTTTTTTCTCATAAACCATTTACGATTAGCAGTAGATATCTATCTGAAAACATACCTCGTAACTGTATTGTTATTAGTAAAAAAAATCACACAGAAATCTATGAGGACATTGGAGATATGAGATTTTACAATTTCTATGATATTAGGGTTGTCACAAAGATCTTAATTACAAATGTACGAGAGAAAATTCTAAAAAAGTAGCTGAAAGAAAGAATTTTTATCCGACTATGAAAACGGAGGGTTATGTTTTTCAGGGATTATTATTGAGTTGCATAAAATGAAATTTTTAAAATTCAATAACTCCGAGGTCCTAAGTGTTACGTATCTGATATTATACAGGCGGGTTAACATAGCACTAATAAATACAATATGTGAAAATTAGATGCTAATATCTATACAAAGATGAGAAAAAAATTAATTTCAAAATTAGTTTAAAAAAACATATCTTCCTTTATTGTTCACTTAGAAATTAATTATATGTTTCCAAAAATAGCACTTAATTGATTTTATAGCATGCTATAATTGAAACTTAAAAACTTTCGTTACATAGAAAGTTACAGCATTTCTTAGTTTTTTTCTGGTAACCATAAAAAAATTTATAACTCCGATTCTAAACAGAATTAACTTCTGGGTGTTCTACTCTAGCATTAAAAAAAGCTTAAAGTTTCGATTAGTATCATAAAAAAGGGATGTCCGATTTTGAGTTAAAATAACACAATGTGTGCCGGTACCGCGATCGCTCGACAACAAGACGGCAACGGCACCGAGCGCTTTGTATGAAAAAAACGAAACGTCCGTGTGTAGTACGACTAACGCACCGCTTCGGCACCGCAGCAGGCCGTCAAGAAACGCATAAATTGAAAGCGCCCTAATAAGAATGTTTATACAACCAAGATACGTACAATTAATTGTTACCTATTTATTTCTTGCCGTTCAGATATCTAACTTATTAAACTTATTACTGAGATCTCAAATGTTTATTCACTTATTTATTTACAATTAACATATTTGTAAATATAATTAGTAGTAGGTAGTTCTTAATTTATTTAAGTTATTTTTTTTATATTATTCACTCATCTTCATGCAAATTTTTAACAGCAAATACTTTTGGTTGCCTACAGGAAATAAATAAAAACACATACATTTTATGTTATTGTGATGATTAGATACGACTAAAAATTAGGAAATAAGTACTAAGTAGGTAGAAATACTTATTTAAAAATATTATCTACTTAATTACTTCTAAGTTTTAGATGTAGGCACAAATCACGAGGCACATGATTTTTAATGACTTGCTTATTGTATCAGTATTACTGAGGTAGTTAATTATAAAAAAATACTTAATTGGATTTTTTTAACATCCAAATCTAAATCGGCTACTCGTTTTAGGAAAAAAAATTGGTATATCCAGTATTCAGTAGATTACCTAAATTGAAAACTATTATATTTTGTACCTTTACATAAAAGAATATTTGAAAACAAACATATTATATTGTTACATATATATATCTGGATAGTTTGGACGCATCATAATTATTATGTACACATATTTCAATAGTAACTATCGATGTATGTTAAAGTTAATTATTATCAAAAATATTCATAGTTATTTACAAAAATGCATATAAAGGCTATAACAAAAAGCTCTTAATTTATATAATAAGAATTAATGCGATTTTTGGTAAGCTTCGGAACTACGAGTGGGTATAACTAGGGAATGCAATCTCACGAGATCTCGGCCTTTTTTAGCGAGATTGATCTCGGACGAAAAAAGGGCGAGATCTCGCGAGTTTAACGAGATTGCACTCGACTGACACGGACGGAGTTGCGACCTGTCGGTTTCGTTCGGTACGCAAATGTTTTTACTCTTAGAAGTTTATTAAAAAATTATAGACAGTTTGATGCATAAAAGTCTATTGAAAAAATTCGTGAAAATAAATATTTATCTTATAATACTTATAATTTTTATTATTTTTTTCCTAATTTATTCAAATATTGTGATTATTTGCAAAAAAAAAACAAACAAAACTGCCAATCTCGCGAGATCTCGAAATTGGCGAGATCTATGTGTACAACTTATCAAAAATATTATATTTTGGTAACAAACTTAAAGAAACATTTTGGAGAAAACTATCTAAGTACTTAAGTATCTATTTACTTAGACAGACGCAAGAATCATACGAGTATCACAAGAATCATTCGAGTAAGTATCATTTAGGTTTTACATAATCGGTCTGGGACCTTGACAAACTTCACTCCTTTGCTCATAGGTAACTTATTCATTTATTTATAATCTTTTTTTATGTAAGTAAGTATGTTCCCCGATTTCTCAAACACGCCTGGACTGATTTGGAAAATTTTCCTTTTGTTTAAAAAGGTATACTTGTCAGGTCAGGATCTGATGATGGAATCCTGGAGATATCGAGGGAATATAATTTATTATAGGCATTTATAGACACTTAATACACTTTGTAGTGTAAAGGATCCTAAGGTAACTTTATCAGCAGTAATCGGAATAGGCAGTACAGTTTGGGATGAATGACTTCAAACATTATCATAGTATGGATACGACTGCGGGATTACGGGGTTGCAGGAATATCATCCGGCGTTTATTTTTAAATACCTACATATTTGCAGATTTTTATTTAAAACCGACTAGGTGCATCAAATAATGTTTCTGAAGGTCTAGCTCATCGTTACATAAAAAAGTCTTGAAATAATCGAAGTTATTTATTTAATTAATATATGTAAGACTTAGACCTTTAACTAGTTGATTTTATTTATTCTGATAATATTGGAATTCTTGAAGTATCAACAAGTATAAACGTCTAAATTCTTTTTGCAAAACAGACTTCAAACGTCACTACAAAGTATAAACCTCGATTTCTCCAGGATCCCATCATCAGATCCTAACCTGATGACAATGGGATCACCTGGAAAGAATACCCTTTTAAACAAAAAAAAATTCTAAATCGGTCCAGGCGTCTTCGAGTAATCGGGGAACATACATAAAAAAATAAAAATAAAAAAAAGATTCCGACGAATTGTGAACCTCCTCCTTTTTTGGGAGCATTTAAAAAATATATGTTACGTTCCCTCAAATATGGTTGAGCGAAGCAATGGCTGGATCATGCGTCATGCTCGTGAACGGGTGCCACCAACGGGAATGGGTCTGCTTTTGCCTGCCTGTGTTAACATGTATTGAATTGCATTTATTTGTATTTGTATTGTATTTATTTTTACTTGTATTGTACTCAGGAAAATTCATCGTGGAAGCACTGAATACATAGCATAGTTTCAATAACAATTGTAAAAGGGGATTGGGTAACTTTGTATGGACCAGTGGCATGATTTTTTTTCTTAGCGGCCACTAATTTAATTGTTGCTAACTTATCGGGTAGTAACTAGTAATAACAGATCAAAAAAGAATTTTGCTGTAAGTGATATCGGAGCTGAGATATCTGATGTTGAAGTTGTAGAATTATGAGAGTTTTGTCATCAATTTAAAGTAAACTATCATATATTTTATTGTTAAAACTATTTATAGCGTTCTTTTTCTTCGTCTTTATCAACTTATCGATGTCCACTGCTGGACGTAGGTCTCTTGCATGGACCTCCACAAGCCTCGGTCTTGCGCCGCCTGAATCCAGCGGCTCCCTGCGACTCGTTTGATGTCGTCGGTCCACCTAGTGGGGGGTCTGTCAACACTGCACTTCCCGGTGCGGAATCGCCACTCCAGCACCTTCGGATCCCATCGACCATCAGCTCTTCGAACTATGTACCCCACCCATTTTCACTTCAGTTTCGCAATTCGCACAGCTATGTCGATGACTTTGGTTCTCCTATGGTTCTCCTCATTCCTGATTTGATCTCACAGGGTTACTCCGAGCATAGTTTTCTCCATCGCCCGCTGAGTGATCCTGAGCCTTCTTATGAGGCCCATAGTCAGCGACCATGTTTCGGGTCCATAAGTCATCACTGGCAGCACGCACTGTTCGAAGACTTAAGTCTTCAGGCACTGAGGAATTTTGGACGAGAAGACATCTCGAAGTTTCCCGAACGCTGCCCAGGTGAGTTGGATTTGGCGGGTGACCCCTTTCTCGAAATTGGATCTACCTAGCTGGATTGTGTGTCCCAGGTCTACAATTTCGAGTGCAGAGCTCTCAACAATTACTGGGTGGAGCGGAACATGAGCATTAGACATCATTTTCATCTTGCTCATGTTCATTTTCAGGCCCACCTGTTGAGAGACTCTGCTGAGGTCATTGAGCATTGTATAAAGGTCTCTGAGAGTCTCTGCCATAATGAATATGTCATCGGCAAATCGAAGGTGAGTGAAGTACTCGTCGTTTATGTTGATGCCAAGTCTTTTCCAATCCAGTAGCTTAAAGACGTCCTCTAACGCAGCAGAAAAGAGCTTCGGGGAGATTACATCTCCCTGTCGCACTCCACGCTGCAATGTATTGGCCTTGTAGTCTGGTCCTGTATAAGTACTCACATAGTGGCGTTTTCGTACAAGCACTTCAACTCTTCAATATACCAATAGTTGATGCGGCATCTCTGCAGCGACCTCAATACAGCCCAAGTTTCCACCGAATCGAAGGCTTTCTCATAGTCCACAAATGCTAAACAAAGTAGCCTGTTATATCCTTCTATCTTCTGTATTACCTGCCGCAGCGTATGATTTGGTCTATGGTGCTAAAGCCTCTTCGAAATCCGGCTTGTTCGGGAGGCTGGAAGTCGTCGAACCTACGGGCGAGACGATTCGTATTGACTCTCGAGAAGAACTTATAAACATGGCTCAGCAGCGAGATGGGTCTATAATTCTTCAACAAAGTGTTATCACCTTTTTTGAAGAACAAAACCACCACGCTCCTTTGCCATGCTTTCGGCGTTGTACCCTCGTGAATGACGGAATTGAACAAACTCTGAAAGGTCTTTAGAAACGGTTTTCCACCCGCTTTCAGGAGTTCCGCTGTGATTCCGTCATCACCTGGCGCCTTGTTGTTCTTGAGTTGTTTGAGAGCCATACTAATCTCGTATAGCCTGACGTCCGGAATATCTTCGGTATAGTGTCGGGTCAGTATGGTTCTGGGGTATTTGGTCAAATCTTCAACAGGTTTCTGTGTTCTGGTATATAACTGTCCATAGAACTTCTCGAGCTCTACTAAGACCTCAGCTCGAGAAGAAACGAGACGACCGTCGTCAGTTTGCAGTCGCGTCAGCTGGCTCTGTCCGATCGACAGATCTCTCGCGAACACTTTGGAGCCTCGGTTCCGCTCGATGGTATCTTTAATGCACTCGGTATTAAAGTTCCGAATGTCGCGAGTTTTTGTCTTAGATATCTGCCTATTATTCTGTCGGTAGCCATTTATAGCGTTATGGATAGAATATTAAAAAATAAACAAAAATACTTAAAATCACTTTTTTATACTTATAGATACCTACTATATGATGAGAGAAACGGCAGACTAACGACCAAACAAACCATTAGTCCCAGTGATTACTTTGTAGGAGTGAGAGTACATCGTAATTGTCACTGAACTAACGTGGAAGCCAACATTTCTATGCCTAAACTAGACAACCAGGCTAACTAGCCTAGCCTAACTACGGTGTCCACCTCCCCTTATAGCCGTCCGTCACCAACCACGAAAGAAGACCCTAACAAATCTCCTTTCTAACTACATAAGCCATACATAGGCAACGACACTAAATGCAGAATCCAAACCAATACTGTAAATGACTAATCCTAACACTGACAGCGCTACACGCCACCGTACCGCCTGCGACCAAAGTCCAGTAAGGCAAGCTAAGTCGTGTGATTAAAATACATGCTGGGTTCATCCTCGTGGCGTCGTGGACCGGCGTACCAGACGCGGTCGAACGCCTTCTCCATGTCGAGAAATACTACGACTAACTGCTCTCGCGTGTTATAGGCAGAAGCGAGGTATGTGATTAAAAACAATAGAAACAGAAACACTCGACACTAGTCACCAACTAACTCGGAGAGACGAGTGAAGTACGGTGCGCGGTGCGCCGGAGTTGATGCGCGGCTCAGGTAAACAAATCCTGTGCTATGATTGGTCGAGGCGATCACGCTCAGTTTTTGGGCTCATTAGAGGCTCCTTTGTTGTTGTTTATGACTAAAAGAAAAATAACAGGGAACCATCAAATATAATAAAAAAATAGACACAAAGTACCTAAGTGGCAACATGATTTTATGTATTTTTCATGTTAAAATATCTCAGCTCCGATACATTTTAGAAAGAAACTTTAATAGAATAAAATGTATGTATTATTGTGTACTTTCTAATAAAATAATTTTCATAAGTGGCCGCAAGAAAAAAAAATCATGCCACTTTTACCCAAACCCCTTTGATTTTTTTGAAAAGAGCAACCGCCGAGTTTCTTGCTGGCTCTTCTCGGCAGGAAAGGCATTCCGAACCAGTGGTAGATTCATTGACGATTCAAAAGTGCTTGTAAAAGTTTATTTGAATAAAAAATATTTCTATTTCTATTCTATTCTATATAAATCCCAATCTAGTGGGATTAATAATGGCATATCCATATTTCGATAACGTCACGCAATCCCGCAAAATTGCACTGCCTACAACGATCACCGGTTATCGGTAACGATCAACACTTGTCCTTCAAACTGTCTCCATTCCACCATGTCCGGAAATCATCCCACACGGTCACTTGAGACACCATCGTCTCATCGTTCAGAGCGATGCACAGCTTACAAACCTCCTCCACAGGATAGCTCTCGCGGTACTTGTAATGGTTCCTCCACCGGAAGAAGTCGTGATACTTGTCCCTGTCGCTGATAATCTCGTTCATCCGACGCGCCAATCGTTTGGGGCCTAGCTTTAGTGCGTCGAGGTAACTGCCTGGGGGAAGGAATCTGAAAAGTTAAATACAGTGTTGTAAAAAATTACCGGAGCGTAATACAACAACAACAACTTGACGAAAATCAATTACTGCGTGTCGATTCTCTAAAAACTAGTGGTTCGCCCCGAACTGAGACCTCGCGATATCCCATAATTCCCAAAAGTTTTAATTATTATATTGTAATAATTAACTTTTAACATTAGATGCAATAAAAAAAATAATAGTTGACATAAAACTGTTTTACTGACACAGCGCCATCTATTAGCATTATAGTGAAGCTATTAGCTTCACAATAATGCTAATAGATGGCGCATTAAAATTAAATAATTTCGTTTCTTTATAACATTTATCTAATTTTAGTATTTGTTGTTCAAGTACAGGATATAACTGAATTTTCAACCAAGTTTCACGTTCTAATATTCGGTAATTCAGAAGTTATAGGGCTCTGACAGACATTTAGACGGACACACTTCTCTGTCTAGTAGGCAAGCGCCCTAGTTGACTCAGAGAACTCGCTTCGCTCGTTCAATGATTGCATCAGTAACGATCACAATGGCTTCTGATTGGTACCCTCCCGCTATTGGTTAAAATGCATTGATGCAGCAAGAATAACATAAATTCAGCCAATAAGAGGCCATTGCGATTGTTACACTGATGCAATAATTTTTAGAGAATCGACGTGCTGAATAGCACTGATAAGGTCTAGATTGGAGCACGCTTGTCTAGAAGATGCCTATTCACTCTTGTCTTGAAGGCACTCAATTATAGGTGGCAGGAAATACTGGAAGCGCGAATGAAACTTGGTGATCCCTGCATTGGCGGTTCGTTTGATTTTTCTGGCAAAGAATCAGCCTGGCTGTCCAGTGCAAACATACAACCAGTGTTCTTGCCATTTTCCACACGGGCATGACATGTATTGCGTAATCTGATTATTAGTTTTTCGGTAACATTTTAACAAAGAATAATAAATACAGTTTCTTACCTTGAGTAATTAGCTGAACCGTAGACAATGGGGACGGCATAATTGTTCAAAGCACTCAACAGCTTCTCCGTCACATAGTCTTCGGCGAACGAATTCTCAAACGACAAGTAAAAGTAATAATCATTCGCCAGTTTCTTAAAGCAAGATGCCTCATCATTTCGCGGGCAACTCAGGGCGCCGCAGCGGCCGTAGATATCCACTTCACGGCCAAAGTGTTCCAACTCTTTTTGCAATTCATTCACATAATGCTCCCTACCACCATTAGTGGAACAATGGGAGACGAACCACGCAGCCGTTTTTGATTTATTCGACAATCTCAGCTTCAGTTCTTCGTCTATAGGTTCTAATTTGTCCAGCCATTTCATCTTGAGCGATGGTCCGATTACGTTATCATGCATATCGTATATGATGATGTAACTCCAAAACAAATTGGAGTCGATGCGATACGTCCACGTCCAGTTAAAGAATCCGTTGTACATCGGATCGCATACCGGGTAATTATCCGCGGATTCGGAAGCGGCGAAAATGTATTTCTGTTTTGGCGATCTGACAGACGGTAGTTGGAAAGACCAGAGTTTCCGGGCGTCTATGCCACCGAATACAACAGCGTCGAAATCCGTTTGATCTATAAAATAGTCTCTGTCATCGGTTACGAAGCAGTTGGTGTAATTGCACTTGCCCCTGACGAAGACAGAGTTACCTTCGCCCATCGTATTCACGGGTATACTGAATCTATTAGTCCATAGCAATATGTACTTTAAGCTTTTGTGGTTCAGATACGAGATATCCTTCCTCTGTGACCGTATTGAGAAGAGCCTTGCATTGTAAGTGTAAATAAGGGACGCGGCATAGATCAGGATCAATATGAATATTACTCGTGAAGCGTTTAGTTTCGTCAGCAAGAAACACATTCTGACAATCATGGTACACCGATTCCTTGAGAGTTAAGCCATTGTTTATTATTGTACGGAAACTAAATTAGGATGTTTCTGCGCTCCAAATAATAAACGTATGAGTAACATCAGTAGCTATTTTTATGTCATCTAGGTTTACTTCATTGGCTTTCGACTTTTCATTCCAACCCATCGGATATTTCAGTTTTGATTGATGTACCTGTGGTTATGAGTGCATTATCGCCACAACATCACAGCACTGCATCCCTGAAAGTAAAATAATCCAATGACAAGTGTAACTTGACAATTTAAAAGCTTTGTTTAAAAAAACCACCAACATGTGAAATTAAAAAAAAAAAATATGTAATCCGCCATTTTGCGGCGTCGGCCATCTTGGACCGATTTCCGCGCCAATTGAAAAAACCTTAATTCGGAAGAAGTCGCAGGCATCACCTAGGAAATAACAAGAACAGCAAAACAAATCAAAAGACATTTCCTTCAACTGATATAAGTATTATATATTGATTATATAGGAAACATAATAACACTGAGTGATTAGTTTCATTACAAAAAGTCTAATTGGGGAAGTGGCCTGGTTAGTTTTTATATTAAACATTCCAATACAAAGTTGTAAGCGAGTCTTGAACGCTGAGTAGGTTTACAAAACATCTGCCTTTTTTACTAAATACTAAAAAGTTGTTAAGGCTGCACTCGCTGACTAAAAACACGACCGATCTTCCTGTTTAGTGTTTACGGACTGGGTAAGTAGATTTGAGAAAGTTTGAGGAAGTTGTGTATATTTTATCGGCAGTTTTTGCGGGACATCACTAGTTGTGTACATTTTATCGCATAGCTCATGGAGGCCGATCAATGGGAGGCCATAAAAATTCACTACACGTCTCGACACCGTTGGATTCACAGGAAACGCAGTAAGACTATACTATTCTCTTTCTGATATATAGCGTTATCTCTTTCGATAGTTGTACAACTTTCGAAAGCTTTCCTAGGTATCGAACGAAAAGGATCGATGGAAACACAGTGTGCTTAAGACTATACTATTCTCTTTCTGATATATAGCGTTATCTCTCTCGATAGTTGTACAACTTTCGAAAGGAACGAAAAGGATCGATATACTCAGGTATCGATCCTTTTTTGGAATCCTTAATCATCCTGCAAACTTGACGGCAAACTTGTGGGCTCCCTTAGGGTGGGTTACATCACATCATGCATGTCAGGGTATGAAGACTGCACAGAATGCCAGAAAATCAGATTTCACCCACGCGATCGTAAGTAAGCTCAGAGGAATAAAAGTTTTTGGGCTATATACTTCAAGCAACTAAGCGATAAAATAAAATATGCCCGAAACCTGTGAAGCGCGATAGATGCTAGCGTATCGCGCCGATTAGGAGTGTAGTAAGCGCCAAATACATCTTGTATTCTAATAACTCGCAAGATATTCATTAAAAAAATAGCAAATAGCTGTATCGTCTCTTAGTAATATGTATAGATATATAAAAATTTCGTCACATGTATAGAAATTTTATATAAATATGTCGTCTCTGTAATATGCAACATATTGAAAATAAATGCAAATGGCTTAAAAATTAGACCTAACTTCGCATTTTTTTTGTCAACCAAATTCCATTGTTTTATTCAGTACTTTTTACTGAGTACCGTCCCTTGGAAATATCATGTAATTTTTGCCTGTTTTTTTTTTCGGATAAAATTAAAACTTGATCTACTGCTGTAAAAATCAAATCTGTATTTGAATATTTCACGGGCATACATTACGCGCGCTTTTAACGCATCGCAGACCCATCGTCCTCTTATCGAGTGAGCAAATTGCAGGTGGCCCGCAGTTAGCGTTGCCAGACGTCCCGTATTTCCCGGGACATCCCGTATTTTAGCCATAGTTTAAAATGTCCCGGCGGGACTGACTCTGTCCCGTATTTGAACCGTACAAACCGTAAAATCGTTTTTCATTATGAAATCGATCTAAGTATTCACACACGCAACGTTCGTAATTCGTACGGTTTACATTGTCTGACTTGGCTTATCTCGAGCGACTTTGTAGTGTGAAGTAACTTGCACTCGCAGCCCGCATCGACCAATGACAGTGTTAGTGTCAGAATGACAATGTTAACACTGACTCGATCCTCGGAAAAATATAAAAAATAATAAAAAATGACACCAAATAATTTTGTTTTATTTGTCCCGGGTAAGAAACTGAAATCCCATATTTTTTTGCCCATTTAACCATTTGTCCCTTATAGGCTGAAAAAAAAATCTGGCAACCCTACACGCAGCCTACCTGGGCAATACACGACAATGGAGAAGAACACAGTCAATAACTTCCGCCTAGAAGGCGCCATTTATTTGTTACTAGCTGATAACCGCGACTTCGTACGCGTGGATTGAGGGTTTTTTGGAGTCCCACGGGAACTATAATTTTTTTCGGCATAAAAAGTAGCCTATATTTTAATTCAAGGTATAGTCTATCACCATTTTAATTTTCAGCCAAATCGGTCCAGTACTTTTTGAGCCAATTCGTTACAAACATACTTACATACAAATCTTTCCTCTTTATAATATTACTAGTACTAGTATAGACAACAAACAGACAGTTCGTCACATCTTCATAGAAATTGTTTATTAATTTGTGATTAGGTATCTTGATTCGGCTGACTTATGACACCCTGCGATCTAACGGGGTTGGAAGGTGTAGCTGAGGGTGTAGCTGAGGCTAATGTATAAATGTATAGGGTGTTAACCCCCAACATTGGGAAGGGGGGAGGAGGGAAAGAGACTAGGGGCGCCCAGGGTTCCCAACTTAGGGCTTTTAGCCCCAAATTTAGGGCGGAATTTTGCTTATTGGGATTTTTTTAGGGCCCAAAAAAATTTAGGGCTATTTTTAGGGGTATAAATAAATTTTCAAGCGTCACATAATTGACTGACCAAAACGAGTAAATAAAGCAAAACGTCTATGGTATTCCGGAATAATATGCTTAAAATCGTTTTAGCTAAAGCGTTTTGAAAATATTTCAATACATTAGCGTTGAACACGCTTTTTCGATAGATTTCGTGATGGTGGATCTTGCGTTACTTTTACTCCATCTCCAAAAAATGTTACAGTTATAATGTAAACATAGTGTATGACTATAAGAATTTCGAATAATGTAATTAAAATTAAGTTAAATATGATTTTTATTTACCTCAATAAAACGGGAAACTCATTTAAACATTAGCCTTGAATGGTAACAAGATACAGGGGTTTTTTGGGGCTTTTAACATTGCATTTAGGGTTATTTAGAGGTATTTCATGTTGATGTTAGGGCTAATTTTTTTTAGGAGTTGGTAACCCTGGGGGCGCCTAAACAGCACGCGTGCGGTTTAACAAGCAAACAGCAAACAGGTTTCAGATTTCGGTTTCAAAACAACGATAAACACGACGCGAGTCGCGACCATGACGCGGCTCTGTGATTTCGTGTTTCGTACACAAAGGGTACCAAAGGGACTCTATTATTAAGCCTACCGCGCTGTCCGTCCGTCCGTCTGTCCGTCAGCTTGTATCTCATGATCCGTAATAGGTAGTTGAAATTTTCAGAGAATGTGTATTATCTGTTGCTGCTATAACAACAAATAATAAAAAATAAATTAAAAATTCAAGGGGCTCCCCTATTAGAAACGTTTTTTTCGGCGTTTTTTGGTACGGAGCCCTTCGTTGACGTCCGACTCGCATTTAACCGGTTATTAGTTCATCAAAATTAATTTTAAATAACAAGTAAGAATCCATATGAGCTTCTGTAGGATTGTCTCAAAAATTATTACTACAGTAAATTACCGCTGATTGGCTGGTAGGTACCTACCTACTCTCTCGCTATTACTCAAAATGTTAAAAAAAAATTCATGAAGCAAGAACGCCATGAATAATTCAACAAATCAGAGGTGATTGCGATCGTCCTAGCAATCATTTTTAGACAATCCCATAACTGGTTTTCCGTTAATTGGTACAAGTTGATTTGACCTGAATCCAAACGGAGTCAAAACCAGGGCCGTCTCTTGTCCATGTAATCAATAGCCTGGCAATGGGGAAACCAATCCCGCTTTTGCGAGATCCCGCATGAATTTTGCGGGATCAGTGATGTTTATCCACGCGGAGTCCGCGGGATTAGCTGGACTTAAAGTTTGCGGCTATTGACCGCCAATATTTGGCGCAACTTTCACCAATGCTTTCAGAGTCATATGTGATCCACATGCTATCACAAATTCACAACCGTTTATAATAGGCAGCCTTTTCGGCAACCTTTTTATTTGACGATTCGAAAGCACTTTGTAAAAGTTTATTTCAATAAAAAATTATTCTATTCTATTCTATTTGCGCATTTTTCATGTTCGTTCGTGTTCGTTTTTGTTTTATTTAAGCAAGTTAGGTTTCATTTGTTTTTCAAACTGAAAACTTTAGAAATTGAAATTTATTGCAACTGGTACTGGTAAAGTTAGTTTTGTAAGTTATTGTAGTGCCGGTAAAATGTATTTGTACATGAATAGAAGTTACTACCTACGTTTTGAGCGATACAATTGATTGCTTACTTCTTTAAGAATTTTATTAGGTTACAATAAAATCGAGTGATTTACAAATATTATAATAAAAGCTTTGATTTAAACTGATTATTTTTTTAAACGGAGTAATTGTTGACAAATGTCAATGCGGGATTGAATTTCCCTCTAGTAGGCGCACGATCGAACTCAGCATCAGCGATCAAAATGGAATAGGTATATACCAAGGAATAACTCATTCCTGATGCTACTTTGTGAGCAATGATATTATAGTCCAGTGAGGTAGCTTGGGGAGGGAGGGTGATTCCTAATCCAAACTAAACTTTAGTGACATTCAATTATTATGTACCTACCTACTAAAGTACTGTAGTGGTGTTAATTGATTAGATTGAAGCCATTTAAGAATACAAAGCTAAAGTTGGTATTAAAAATTTTTGCTAGCGAAGCGAACGCAAAGTTTTTTATTAGGTAGGTACCTACACTGCCCTACGTAATTACATATCTAGTCCACTGTCCAATACTTTAGCACTTTCTTTTGGCGCCTGGAAGGCGCGCGCCGTGAGCGGTGCTCGGCGCCCCCGACCCTTCGCCCAATAAAGGACTTCACACACGGCAGCTATAATGTAAAGATGTATATTATAGCACGATACATCTCGATACATCTCATTACATCTTTCCATATAAATTGACAGGAGACCACACACGACAGCTATAATGTATATTTTTACATCTTCGTATCTTAAGATACCGAGCGGTATGAAAATATACATTTATATCTCGATACATCTCGATACATCTCGATACATCTCAATACATCTTTACATATTTCCGTATATTTACTCAATAGCAAGGGTGTTCAAAAATAGAGGTGGTCTTTGCAAAACATAAATAGTTACATCGTTAGTTTTAATCAGTACGAAAATACGAAATATGCGAGTAACGAAATGAATTCGTGAATAAACGTACTCGGTACTGATGGCGCATACCTTTATGATCTAACTAGCTTTTGCCTGCGGCTTCGCTCACATTAAATTCGATTTTTCAGACCCCTATTTTACCCCCTTAGGGGTTGAATTTTCAAAAATCCTTTCTTAGCGGATGCCTTCGTCATAATAGCTATCTGTATGCCAAATTTCAACCCGATCCTTCCAGTGGTTTGAGCTGTGCGTTGATAGATCAGTCAGTCAGTCAGTCAATCAGTCAGTCAGTCACCTTTTCCTTTTATATATTTAGATAGATAATCACCGGTGACACACCGGTGTTTCTCCGGTGTTTTCAATTGATTACTTTCTACGGAGAATCACCGGTGATTTTCCGGTGATCACTGCTCCGGTGCAAACCATTATACTTTCTCAAATTTAGGATGATAATTTTGGCAGATTAGGTTCAGGAAATTTCGTTTTTTTTTTCCGGTAAAATGTAATACAGATAATGTGGTACTTCATTGATGGGAACCGCCCACTTAGTAAAGTACCATGCGTATCGAACAACCACAGACTATCGAAAATCGTTTTTGAATTGAAATAGATCGAACATGTAAAAATTAACATTTAGGTAACTATATTATTTTTTATATATATTAAATCGTATGTAGGAATAATTTTATTATTAATTTATAGTAGGTTTGTATTTTAAGGTAGATCAAATATTGCCACGCGTATTCCTCGCTGAAAATTGTTCTATTTTTGGCACATATGGCAATACCCGCATCATAATCACAATCTGAATCATCTTCTGATGAACTATCTAGTAAATCTAGTAATAAATAACTTGACAGATCCATATTAAAAATAATAACACCCTGTATAGCACTTTAGTAGCTGGGAAGTGCGTCAGTCGAGACGTATACCAATGGAATGAAGGGAAAGATATATTACATTACCTGCTCCGTGTGTGATAGGTTAAGATAATGTAAAGCTATACATCCCGGGATGTAATATACATTAATATACATTATAGCTGCCGTGTGTGAAGTCCTTAAAGACGGCACTGTCTTTTACCAAAAACTCGTAAAACAAAGTTCAAAGACCTTTGATAGGTAGGTCTATGTACTAAACTACTTTGTGCTACTGCACGTAAATGTAGGTTTTTACCAAATATTTAATATAAAAAACATAACAAGGTACCTACTACCGAACAATAACAAATAAACCTATACGTAGGTTGGTATATAATAATAATAATAATATCCTACCGGTTACCGGCTTGCCTAAATCGCTGCCTCACGATTCCGCAATTCGCGCCTTCGTTTACAATTTACTTGTTTGACTTTGGTGCATTTTAAGTTATTTAGGGGAGATTATTCAGATAATTAGTTACCTATTGATATTTTTAGAGGTACCTGGGTAGTATTTCTGGAAGGTCGATCTAATCCACCGTAACTACACAGGTAGATATAACTTAAGTTATAAGCACAAGAAACACTGTTAGAATGATATTATTTAGTATTTACCTTATTCTATAATAATAATGTTGTAATCCACTGTTTGCGGAATGGTCCGTGTTGTTAGCACTTCACTTAATACTATAACTAACACTGCAAATCACAGATATTGAAGGCAAACACGTTTACACGGCCAATAATCACGAACACAAGCTTACTACTCGTAAGTAGTTACAAGACTAACGAACTAACGATATTTTTGTTGGCTCGAACTCGAACGTTTTTGTGTGCTGCGTTTATACTGTACAGTTTTTTCGTGCGACGTTGATTAGGATTTTCATTTTGAATATTTTTTTTATCCTCTTAACTTGCCATTAGAGTGGCCTACATTAAATTAGGTAGGTACTTAATAATTTTGAATTTTTATCACATCTTAAACTAAATTAAACGATTAAATACTTAATATAAAATATTTTATAATAATCTATACTAATCACACTAATATTATAAAGGCGAGAGTTTGTATATATCGATGGTTTGTATGAGTATGTGTGTGTGTGTGTGTATGTTTGTTACTCCTTCACGCCATAACGAATGAACCAATTTGGCTAAAAGGAATAAATATAGCTCATACCCAGGATTAAAACATAGGCTATTCGAAAATAACAGAGTTCCCATGGGAATTGTAAAAACCTTGATGTTTGTAACGAATTGGCTCAAAAAGTACCTACTGGACCGATTTGGCTGAAATTTAAAATTGAGATAGGCCATACCTTGAATTTAAACGTAGTCTACTTTTTATCCTGAAAAAAATTATAGTTTCCGGGGGACTCCAAAAAAAACCTCAATCCACGCGTACGAAGTCGCGGGTATCAGCTAGTTATAAATAATTATTTAATATTTTTAATTGGATGCATCAACTGAACCACATTAATTAAGCAGTATGAGTCAATGAGTGTTACGAGTTTATGACTTATGACGCAAGCACCATTAACGCCGCGCGGCAGCACGCACTAGTGAACACAGAATTCAATCAGACGCTAGAAATGGTATAGTTTATTTTTCCTTTTCTGTCTTGAAAGGTAAACAAATGGCAGGAAACGTTTCGGAAGTGTAACTGTAAACTGAACCGCCAAGCTGTGCTAATTAATTTAAAATAAGTAAAAAAAAATAAAAAAAGACGTGTGGCACTCGGGGACTGCCGCGGTAAAGCTATTGCATAGCATTTTTCCCTATGAGAGGAGTCCCGTGTCAGGTTATTTTCATTACGGAATTTCTGGATTCAGTCTCCACGCTCAAGGCCCGCGATAGAAGCTATGCAATAGCTTAAAAATTATAACGGAACTACCGTGACAGTGTGTCATAGCGTGTAACTTTAGTAAAGCATTACAAACATATTGGAGATCACAAGTCTCCCGAATCTACATAAACCTTGGTTTTTGTCTTGATTATACATAAAATCAACAGTTAAAAAAAGAAATACTGCTGTATACAATTTTAGGAGCGCGAGCCAGACCATCAGCCTTTCAGCGTATGCGATATTTACTATGCCACCTTTTTTCCACTGTTCTTTAATGCGTACCATCGAATTATAATGCGTAAGAGATTAGGCTTTAAGTCTATCCCTTTTGAGTATATATGCGGTCACCATACTTAATCTGAAATGAACTGCTAAGCCATTATACGTTTGTTTTTACATTAACGATCACCGCGCACTGATTTTTTTATTTTTATTCTATGACAAGATAGCCCTTGACTGCGATCTCACCTAATGGTAAGTGACGTTGTAGTCTAAGATGGTAGCGGGCTAACTTGGAAGGGGTATAGCAGTGTAAATTCAACCCATACCCCTAATCGGTTTCTACACGCCATCGTGCCGGAACGCTAAATCGCTTGGCGGCACGTTTTTGAAGGTAGGGTGGTAACTAGCCACGGCCAAAGCTTCCCACCAGACCAGACCAGAGACAATTTAGAAATAATAAATTACTAAATTGCCCCCGCCGGGAATCGAACCCGAGACCTCCCAGGTATAAGATCACAGCGCTCACCTCTGCGCCAGGGAGGTCGTCGAAATGACAATGACTGATGTTTCACAAGACATCTGGGAAGCGTCAAAATCATGTTCCTTGAACACCTCTTCTATAAACAGTTCTGAATTCTGTGGTCGTAGGATGTGGGTCTTTGACATTAGAAGTTCGAAGGTCGATATTTTGTTATTTACCTCAAAGTTATAAGGGCTGATTACAGAAATTTATTTAATTTGTAAGAATCAATAGCCCAACGGTTAAAGGTGTGGACTGAAAACTGTAGTCTGTAAGGTCGCAGGTTTGAATCCCACCCGTTGCACTATTGTCGTACCCACTCCTAACACAAGCTTTCCGCTTATTTGGAGGGGATAGGAGGATATTAATCAACTTCAGATTGTCTAATATTCTTTAAAAAAAAAAAAAAAAGACGTGTGGCACTCGGGGACTGCCGCGGTAAAGCTATTGCATAGCATTTTTTATCAACGCCATCTAGTGGTGAGAGGAGTCCCGTGTCAGGTTATTTTCGTTACGGAATTTCTGGATTCGGTCTCCACGCTGGCCCGCGATAGAAGCTATGCAATAGCTTAACAAAAAAAAGGATGAAACGGCAATATTGATTTTTGAGAATGTAATACCTACCTATAGGCTTTGAGTACCTACCTATAGTTGAAATGGTCGTACCTACCTAAGTACCTACTATAAAATGGAAGGCGTGAACTCTGATTACACTTGTTTTGGTATTTACAGTTTTAATTTGGAGGACGTAGGAACATGCGTTCAGATGACAGTTATAGTCAGAGCTATGAATTACCTTGATCAAATCTAGGAAGCTGACCAGCTTGGGTGGCTGCAGCTAGTAGAATGTGATTATTATGAACAACTGCGGCGCATGTCCTGAACAATAGTTTTAAATTGTGTTCTAAATTTAAATATCGTGGAACATTGGAAATACAAATAGCCAGTCCCCTCGACGAAACTAGCCAGTCGTAAAACTTTGTGGAGACGACTCCACATACCTATTTGATTGCTCTTAACAAACGGAGTAGATACCCCTACAGCGCCCCCCCGCTAGGGATTTATGTGACCCACTTTGCTTGCATTTTGGTAACTTGTTACGGGCAACTTACTGAAAAGAGGGCGTGTAATGGTAAATCTTCAGCTGAAAATTTGATTTACAGCAGTAGATCAAGTTTTAACTATCCGAAAAAAAAAACAGGCAAAAAACAAATGATATTTCCAAAGGACGATACTGAGTATAAAGTACTGAATAAAACAATGGAATTTGTTTGACAAAAAAAAAATGCGAAGTTAGGTCTAATTTTTAACAAATTAATGAACAATTTCTATGAAGATGTGACGAACTGTCAGTTCGTTGTAACAAATAAATGGCGCCTTCTAGGCGGAACTTATTGACAGTATTCTTCCCCATTCGATGAGAGGACTATGGGTCTGCGATACGTAAAAGGCGCGTAATGTATGCCCGTGAAATATTCACATACAGATTTGATTTTTACAGCAGTAGATCAAGTTAAAAAACAGGCATAAATTACATCATATTTCCAAGGGACGGACTACAAAGAACGGAAGGGACTGAGTACAAACTTAAAATAATGAAAGTTCGACAAAAAAAAACGCGGAGTTAGGTCTTAATTTTTAACCAATTGGCATTTTTTTTTTTAAATATTTTTAGCGAGCAAAACGAGCAGGCGGGTCACCTGATGTAAAGTGATTACCGCCGCCCATGAACACTTGTAGCACCAGAGGCACCACCAATGCGTTGCCGGCCTTTCAGGAATTTGTTGGTCTTTTCAATGTGTTGCATATTACAGAGCCAAAATTTTTATTTTAAATTCCTATACATATTAGTAAGAGACGATACAGCCATTTTTTTAAATGGATGTTTTGCCAGTTATTAGAATACATAATGCGTATATGGCTCTTATTACGCTCCTATTCCGCGCAATACACAAGTATAGCTGTCGAGTTTCGCACGAGATTTCGGACATGTTTTATTTCATCTCGTCACAATCGCGTGAGTGAAATTTGATATTTTTCTGGCATTCTGCGCAGTCATAATATCCTGACATGCATGTTGTGATGTAGCCCACCCTAAGGGAGCCCACATTCGGTCAAGTTTGCCGTCGAGTTTGTATAATGATTGTGGATTCCAAAAAAGGATCAATACCTACCTGAGTAGTATCGATACTTTTGGTTTGATACCTAAGGAAGCTCCCGAAAGCTGTACCACTCCGAGAGAGATAACGCTATACATCAGAAAGAGAATAGCATAGACTATAGTCTGCTGTCTAACGTGTGACATCTAGTGATGAGATGAGAGTCTCGATACTTTTATCTCATCACTAAATTTCACGTATCGAGTAATTGGAAAAGTAGGTACCTACGTAAGTAAGGATCTTGTCATTAAATAAAAAAAGATATATAGCTTTTTCTCCATCGCCCGCTGAGTGACCCCCCCTTGTTTTCAATAGTGTACCTATAAGTACTGAAATAATCTAATCAGCGGGCCTAATCTCTAAACACACTTCGATAACTTATCATTGACAATCCAATAAACCGTTAGGTTGGATTGGATTGTTCAAGCATGTATGTACACGAGTTCCAATTTTTAACCGACTTCCAAAAAGGAGGAGGTTATCAATTCGGCCGGTATCTTTTTTTTTTTTTAACCAACTTTAAACGGAATCTTTGATTGACATTCACGCTGCATTCACGTAGTATATCTACGTGAATGTCAATCAAAGAAATTCTTGAACAGATTTATTTTTATCTAGCGAAGCAATGTCTCAGAGCCTAGAGCACTAGAGCCTTATAACTTCTAAATAAATGAATAAATCACAAAAAAAGACGTGTGGCACTCGGAGACTGCCGTGGTAAAGCTATTGCATAGCATTTTTTATCAACGCCATCTAGCGGCTCACCGTAGAGGAGTCCCGTGTCAGGACAGTCAGGTTATTTTCGTTACGGAATTTTTTGGATTCGGTCTCCACGCTGGCCCGCGATAGAAGCTATGCAATAGCTAAAAAATATTTAAATCAAACAGAGTTTTGAGTTGTCATAAAAGCCACAGATTGGCTTTATTATTTACTAGCTGATGCCCGCGACTTCGTTCGCGTGGATTGAGGGTTTTTTATTCTCGCGGGAACTCTTTAATTTTCCGAGATAAAAAGTAGCCTATGTGCTATTCCAGACTATAGAGATATATCTATCTCTGTGCCAAATTTCAGCCAAATCGGTTCAGTCGTTGCGACGTCATTGAGTAACAAACATCCACACTTTCGCATTTATAATATTACTAGCTTTTGCCCCCGCGACTTCGTCCGTGTGGAATTAGATTTTGGGGTGGAATTTTCAAAAACTGTGACACACAGACTTTTTTATTTTTAACTGAAAGCTCTAATACCAACTTTGATGGAAACAGCTTGAAAAATGACGGAGTTTCATATAAACTTCCATCCCCTATTTGAACCCCTTAGGGGTGGAATTTCAATAATCCTTTCTTAGTGTGCGCCTACGTCATAAAAGGAACCAACTGTAAAAATTTCAAGTTTCTAACTTCAATAGTTTAGGCTGTGCGTTGATATCTCAGTCAGTCAGTCAGTCAGTCAGTCAGGACTTTGAATTTTATATATTGTATAGATAAGTAGGATTAGTAGGATATTAGGAACTAGGAAGTAGGATAGTAGGAAGTAGAATTTGGTGATATTAAATCACTAATTTTGAGTTTTTTGAATTGGTATACCTACTTCTACTAATTCTAATAGCTTTGTAGTTTGAGGTCGGTTTTTTGAAAAAAAAAAAAAAATTTTGGAACATGTTCATTGTTCATTGAACAATGCTCAATCAATCACTGTTACGACAGACATGTTCCAGTCCCAGTGCCGGTGAGAAGGATACAGCTTAGAAAATTATTCCTGACATTTTGATATATATTTTTATTTTGATTTACGTTTAACTTGACTGTATATTTATTTATTTTTATTTCATTTGACTGACATTTTTATATTTATTTTTTGATTATTGTTGATATTTACTACTATGGACGATCATATCTGAAATAAATGAATTTGAATCAATATTTTACCCGACTACGCTAAGACAAAAGAAAGGGTTATGATTTTAGCAGTCTATGTGTCTATGTATGGTATGTATTTGTAGGTATGTCACTATTTACGAATGTTCCACCGCGGTACCCAAACTAATGAGCCGATTTTGACAAACGAGGTGTTAATCGATACGTTATTAAGGTTCGGGTGACATAGGCTATATTTTACACGAATAAAATTATTATAACGGACTAGCTTTTGCCCCCGCGACTTCGTCCGCG
This sequence comes from Hipparchia sbordonii, assembly GCA_038048805.1. Classification (NCBI taxonomy): domain Eukaryota; kingdom Metazoa; phylum Arthropoda; class Insecta; order Lepidoptera; family Nymphalidae; genus Hipparchia; species Hipparchia sbordonii. Next base: position 1,287,302 of record CM076112.1, read on the forward strand.
TGGAATTAGGTATTGGGGTGGAATTTTTAAAAACTGTGACACACGTACTTCTTTATTTTTAACTGAAAGCTCAAATACTAACTTTGATGGAAACAGCTTGAAAAATGACGGAGTTTCATATAAACTTCCATCCCGTATTTAAACCCCTTAGGGGTGGAATTTCCAATAATCCTTTCTTAGTGTGCTCCTACGTCATAAAAGGAACCAACTGTAAAAAGGAGGTGGGTTGATAAGGCAACAAAATCCGCCCCTCATACACTCGAAAAAAAAAGTTCCAGATTTCGACAAATTGTAAATGTATTTATACATTTATACTTGAAGATATAAACTTAATTTTAATATAAAGTTTAGGTGATAAAAAAAATAGTAAGTTACAGAAAATATTACCCAAAAAGTGAGTGTTTCTTTTACTTTTCTTACATTTTCATACATTTTAATCGTTTTTTAAGCTTTGATTTAATATTTTAGAATGAGGCGCTCCATGAACCAAAATAAATTAATACTCATATAAAAGCTTATAAAAAGGAGCATCATTATCAGTTACGTTTACCATGGTTCATGGAGCGCCTCATTCTAAAATATTAAATCAAAGCTTAAAAAACGACTAAAATGTATGAAAATGTAAGAAAAGTAAAAGAAACACTCACTTTTTGGGTAATATTTTCTGTAACTTACTATTTTTTTTATCACCTAAACTTTATATTAAAATAAAGTTTATATCTTCAAGTATATAAATACATTTACAATTTGTCGGAATCTGGAACTTTTTTTTTCGAGTGTATGAGGGGCGGATTTTGGGCCTTATCAACCCACCTCCTTTCAAGTTTCTAACTTCAGTAGTTTAGGCTGTGCGTTGATATCTCAGTCAGTCAGTCAGTCAGGACTTTGAATTTTATAAATATATAGATGATACCCACCAAAGGGAATGGGTCTGCTTTGTCTGCCCGTCTTGACATGCATTGGATTGTGTGTACCTACGTATGCATTTTTGAAGCTTCATTGTTTAAGCACTGTATGTATAGTTTTCGTCTTCGTTTTCTGGGAATCATGTATAGTTTTGTTACCTATTGTAATTTTTTTTTTTTAAAAGAGCAACTGCTGAGTTTCTTACCGGCTCTTCTCAGCAGAATATGCATTCCGAACCGGTGGTAGATTTATGACGTGTCATAAGAGCTACAAGTTAGCTTACATGAAATAAATAAATTTTGATTTTGAATTTTTTGGTATATCCAATTTTCCGTAGTAGAATTACAAAATTATAAAGTATTTTCTTGTTTTGAAATCCACAGGTAAAGGTTTATGCCACTTTTGTGACGGCGACGCGGAATACCCTGCCCTCGCGTGACGTCACTCCCCCTCCATTATACCCAAAAGCATTAAGCTATTATTACCAAGTTATACCTACCAGTTATGTACCTACTTGCCTAATTGGATGAAATGGAAAAAATAATAATAATAATTGAGGCCATGAGAGCTAGAGTGGTCTAACAATAGTTTCTCTAGAACTCACATAGGCCACTATTTCGCTACCAAAGGCAATGACCAAAGATAATTTTCTGATTGGCAAAAGTGGTTACATGCTGCCATCTACGGAAACAATGGTTCATTAATTTTAGGCCAGTGTGGCGCTATCAGCTTTACCTTTTACACCAATTTTATTAAATAAACTAAACAAAAATGAAAAAGTTCAGTTGTACGATACGAGTAGGTACTAGTGCTGCTTGTAGTATCTCCAATAGCGCCGCCCCGACACTGGCTCGGCAATGCACACGAGCACCTGTCGCACGTCTACTCGCACCGGCGGTTCGCGTAATACTGACGTTGCAACATTGCTCATGAACACACGAGACAGTGTATAGTGTATACACTACATCCCTTCCACGTTAAATAAATAAACAACTAAGATAATTTCAAGAGTTCACTTCTATATAATAATTTCCGGCATCACTAAATCCTCAAATCATAGTAGTGACATGAGTTAGACTATTCCAAAGTTTTGGTATAGTTATCTGCACGATACAGCTTTAGAATATCAGCACATATATAATAAATCTCAAATTCAAATTCATAATTACTTATTTCATGTAGGCCAACTTGTAGCTCCTATGACAAGTCAAGAATCTACCACCGGTTCGGAATAATAATAATATTTTCTAATCACTTATTCAATCTTCCCTCAGTTACAGTTTATTCACTGATTCCATTACTTTGTCTATTCTTCTCATCCTGATCTTTCTCCGGTACTGTTGTCCACTGGCCTTCAATCTTTTTAAGATGAACTACATTCCTTAACTAACTTAGTCACCTTCATTTAGTGTCGATTCTGTAGTTCCTCTCCGCACTCTTTTCCTTTCTCTTTCTGAGTGATATCTCGTCGATTCTGTAGTTCCTCTCCGCACTCTTTTCCTTTCTCTTTCTGAGTGATATCCCGTCGATTCTGTAGTTCCTCTCCGTACTCTTTCCCTTTCTCTTACTGAATGATATCTCTGTTTCTCACTTCAGTGTCTATTCCTAATCAATCTATTTTATCCACAATTGTTTAAAATAAAATTTTTTTGCAGGATTTCACTAAATTTTTTGTCACCTATTTTTCCGCGGCCACTTTACCTTAGAAAATAATCGACCCTTCCTTACGATCCCGGAATGGCCTTTGCGTATGGCATCTATAACATTCTTATGCGACTTCTGAGGTATCACCATCCGGTTACCTCTGAGCAATATAAAGCATAGTTCGATCTCAAAAAATTTGTTATTCTTTACGAATTCATCCTGGTTGCGCTCATAAATTCATTTTCCAGTTTAGTGGTGGTCGCATGACCAATAATATAATTTTTCCAATATTTAAAATTTCCGATTTAATAGAGGCTTATTTCCAAAACCACTTTATATTTCCAATTTAATGGTGGTTGCATGACCAATAATACAAATATTCTTATACTTGAAATTCCCAATTTAATGGAGGGTTTTCCAATACCACTAGATGTTTCCAATTTAATGGTGGTCACGTGACCCGTTATACCAATATTCTGGTTTTGAAATTCCCAATTTAATGGAGGTTTATTTCCAACACCACTTTATATTTCCAATTTAATGGTGGTTGCATGACCAATAATACAAATATTTTCATATCTGAAATTCCCAATTTAATGGAAATAATCTTCAACAAGTGCTTCAATATAAAAATACTAAAATCACACTCAATGTGTCCATTTTAACAAATTATAACCTTTTTCTATATACAGAAACCAAAAGAAAATCGACCTATATTGATTTAATTGTAATTAATTTTATGAACTCATCTCCTGGAATGAATTACCTGGCTTTGTCAGATCATAAAATCGCACAACACTGTCCAACCAATAACTTAATCGTCACATTACCAAAGTAATCTTAAACTGACAACACTACACCAGAAAATCAAATAGAAACAAGAAATACCGATTGACGGTTGACAATACACACGTTGCGAGTCTCATTTTAATGGACCGAACGAGCGAGGAGCAATGGTGTAATGCTCAATGAATAATAATACCAACGTTATAAGACTACCGTTACTAGATGGCACTTTAAATAATAATCACTTTAATTTTAATCTCCGACACGGCCAGAACGGACAATCACACGTTCCCGTGTGGCAATGCACTTGTTGACAGGGAAAGGAAACATTTGAGATATACTACTTATAAGGTTCGGACTACCTGACATGTTATTTAAAATCAAATAACTCAATTTAACTGTAACCCATTAATTAATTGAAATCATAACTATCCGAATGAAAAGTTCCCACTAATTTAAATTGATCAATATCTCAGTCACACATCAATACAGAATCCATTAAAGGGACCAGTAACTGCTTAGTCGTACAATTTTAGGACCGACTGCCACCTGCAGCGCGTAACTACAACAGCGACCATCGGTCACGCAAGTTAACCAAACAAAATCAAATACACTTGTATACCCACAGGTATTCGGGTTGCATCAAATTGCCAATTGTAGTCTTCTCAGAACCCGAACCACCCTAGGCCAAAACTGTAGTTTCCTCAAGACTCGAGTTTCAAAGCATAGTCGGACGCTCATTACACCACCACAAAGTGGAAGCGATACGTCCGATGTCTGCAGATACGTCCCGCCAATGCGTACGTTTAATCATCTTTATCAACATGATTGTCACTATCGTTATCTAACTTTAAGGGAACTTCACATCCAGGCTACCTTCGAAATCTATCGTGAGTGTACTTGTAAGTACGCTTATTAATCAATGACTTCAGAACATGTCAGTCTTCATCTAAGATTTCTGTTAATTTAAAGAACCTTTAAACTTTGGATCTAACTTAAAATGGAAACTTCATTTAAAAATGAAAACCTAAATCTCATCAGCTCAAACTAATGGACTCTATTGTCAACGGTACTCAACATAATCACTCGTAGCGTAACCCAAACAAACAAATTAAGGTTTATTATTTTGGTAAACTCTTTATTGCGACGTCTGTTCCGTCACAAAACACATATACAATTTCCATCCAGTTACTAATACACGTAACCTCTATCCGGTTACTGCAATCCATAACCTCCATCTGGTCATCGACTTAACCAAACCAAACACCTCTATTTGGCGTTCTCACAGAGCGGGAACGCAAAACAACAAAACAGTAACAAATTTAGCAATGAAATAAGTTTTCTCGACAACTTACAAAATTAGGCATTACTCTTTTATTTATAAGTTCTCGCAATGAACATCAACGCAATATCCTCTAGTTAAGATCACTACCTTCTATAATGACTACTGCGGCTACTAATAATCAACGCAATACATTTAGTCTGAGCATGTTGCCCTCAACCAAGTTACAGTCCCACTTTGATCTCATTTTAACTCAGCATTAATCTCAACTTCATTAACTAAAAAGTCTCAAAGATCATTGAACAAAGAATAATAAACACGGAACCCCTTAAAGAATCATAGCATTGATATACATTACTGGTTGAATGACTCCACAAATGTCGCAATAGCTGTGCCTTCTTAACCCCCTTTTTCCTAATTGCAACCCTCTCCTATTATATTCCATGTGCATACATATTTGTCTGCAGTCTGTGGTCTGCTGTCAATATCAATTGTTATTATTACACTGCTGTGTTCTGTGAATTAATTAAATGGTTGCTTTATTTAGTAAAACGGGTTTTAATATTTATCAACGTCTTAATTCTTGTGTAACTTGTAAAACCGTGAAATATCTTACACGCTAACTGGCTATGGAATCGCCATGGCATCGATCATCCTCAAAGGATCTCTCTGATCCATGCATCCACGTCAACATAATATTATATTGGTTTAGTTTATTTAAATATTAGCATGTAAGTTTATCTTTTTATTATTGCAACACCTCCTGCTGTTTGTTTATTTTTTATTTTCCTTAGCTATAAGGTTGTTTGGAAGAGTTCGCCTTTTAGCGATAAGGCTGCCTTTTTATATCAACAATCGACATAATATATCTTGTTAAGTTTACTTTTTTTCTGTTGTGGTGCAATAAATAATAAATGAATCGCCACTATTCACTGTGCATCCACACACGGGATCGCACACCACCCCTAGTTTCCACGAAACTACTGGAACGTAAGCTGACCCCACAGAAATCTTAATTTCCCATTTACCTTAATAATCAACAATGATTCTATGTTACCCTTCTCATAAGAGGTTAGGAAGAGGTTTCTAGCTAACGAAACTAATGTGGTCATAAAATCATATCCCATGGGATGAAGTCATGTGGGTATAAAATTCTAACGTGGCATGAAGCTACATCTGTGGGTATGAAATTACCATCTCACTTTTGATAACGACAAAGGCACCTCTGGCCGAACATCAGAAGCAAAACGGAAAAAATTAAACTAACAACCATACGACTATAACTGAGCATTATTAAACGTGATTATCTCATGAAGGAGACGATACACCTCACCGAGCAACTAATAAAAGAAATCACCAACTATCTCGATAAAAATAACTACCCGCAGTAAGGTTATATCGTAACCATTGCGTAATAAACACAGAACCCAACATTTCCATGATTGGTTGTCTAAGGGCAACTCTTGGCAAAACTGATTCCATAGTAACTAAAATATACTTATTTAGTTTTACTTCCATATTAACATCCATGATCTTTAAAATGTTCTTCCACAAACAAGTATAAAGCATAAAAGTACTAACTAACTGTTAAACTGTTACCTTAACTGTTTTGTTGGGATAAGAAAAATAATTTAATATTTTCTCCACTGAACTGGCGAAGGCGAAGAACAGGCTTATATTAGGTTACTTGCAAAGTGTAACAGAATTTGTTAATGTAACTTATTGCTGAGCCTCATGAATGTCCTGACTGTGCGTTTTAGTTTTGATATTTTGAATAGTTATTAGGTACCTACCAACGGCCTTTGTTCATGCGACTCGCATAGCTACAGATTGTTTATTTTAAACGTTAGGGGATCGTATTAACAATATGGAGCTTGATAAATAATAATTTCCTTTGTGACTTTTCCGGCGTCACTTAAGGTAACTTTTGTTTGTATTAAAATATGATCAATTGATTATTGTTACTTGAGGCCGGGGTTCCTATATTCCTGACCGGCACCAGCAGATCTATTGTAAAACTTGGCGCGAGTACACGCTTTTTAAATACACCAAATTAAAGTGAAATACGAAGTTATTTATTTAACCAACCTGACCCACTTCCTATTACAAGGATTTTACCTATGATATCATATTAAGTCAACCATATATATGGGTATTGTGAAAAATAAAAATTTCACTCAGATTATTTTATAATAAAGACATTTTCTAACCGATTTGCCTTTACTCCCTTTGTAATTTTATATTCTGTTTCGTTACGTTGTTATAATAACAATTCTCGAAACTAACCGTCTGAAATATCAACTAATTTATAACCAATAACGCCTGCCATATCCTTCCCTCCTTCCTTATAAAAAATATTTTTTCCACTTACCTTTTTTCTCGTCGCCAATGTAGTATCTCCAATAGCGCCGCCCCGACACTGGCTCGGCAATGCACACGAGCACCTGTCGCACGTCTACTCGCACCGGCGGTTCGCGTAATACTGACGTTGCAACATTGCTCATGAACACACGAGACAGTGTATAGTGTATACACTACACTGCTCTAGACTTCTTTCGTGTACCTAGCCAAGTCTAAAATCTAAATTCTAAATCAATCGCTTGGTTGCCGAGGCGCGAATTCCGTGACCCTGGGTTAGTTGGGTGACATCATTTGGCCTTGTTACGCGATGGAACAGCTATACTTTTGTTTTTTCACATCAATTAAGTATTAGTAAGGGTCTGTGCAGATTGCAGACAAATGGAGCAGTGATAGATATCCTACAATTTTGTTCTTGCTCGGTCTGACTTTATTTGGGAGCTGGGAGCTATTTTTATAAGATTTTTTTTGTGTCCGATGAGATGTACTTTTTACAAAAAATTTAACCGACGATAGAAGGAACTGAAAAGAGAAAAATGAAATAATCTTTTTAGTCTTACTTCTCCTAAACTAATGTAAATAATTAACTTATTTTGAGTCAACGACAAACTTTTTTAAAAGCATAGGTACCTTTATATGAGATATCTTTTAAATACATAAAAAAAATAAAAAAAATATATACTTACGCAACGAATTGAGAACCCCCTACTTTATTTCGTCAGTTAAAAATAAATAATCAACTGCGCCTGCTACGTCACTTACCATCAGATGAGATGAACAGTCAAGTCAAGTCAAGTCATCTTATCATGTACGATATACCCGACATCTTGTAACCCAGTTTTCTGCTCCATCATCAGATCCTTGATCATCATTAAATACATACACCTACATTGAGACCATTCCATCCTAATGAGCCTAAATACGCTATATCTGCTGTAAGTTGTTGAAGGGTATGCCACAGACTACTTGATGCTGCAGCATCACCTCAAGGTTACCGTATCTTGGAAATAGTCCGCAGACATTACTATACTATATCTGTAGTAGGCGTACCAACTCACCTCGCAACTATCAAAGTTTGTAAGCGCCTTTAATCATTGTAAACGATTGAAGCAGACAGTCACACACACACGGATACTTACACAGATACTCACTTATAAAACTCTCTTTTTGTGTCGGGGGTTAAAATTAAAAATAGGGGTTAGCAGAATATGAGTTTCAATAAATTAAAATTCACTGAGGTTTCAATTAAAAATATAAAATGAAATCGTGATCTAAGCGCACTATCACAGCTCTATGCAGTTGCGGCGAGCACCTATAAGAATGTCATCGCTCACTTATCCACCCGGCACCCGAAAAGTACCACCCATACACTCGACGTCGACTCGTTGTCGATGGGTGGCCCTCGCGGTGATGTCACGTGGCCGGTGAGTGGACACCCAGTGGTCAACAGGCAGACGTCGCATGGTCAACCTCCTCTCTTCTAGCCATAAAATAGGTCGGGTGAAGATCTCGCGGGCGGCACGCGGTTCACTCGTATCATGCGCGTAGGCAACGCACGAGCGAGTGGTCATCGAGTTAGTCCACGTATGGATAGCTTGCAAGTGAGGCGGTCCTGGGTTGCTAGCGAGTGCATATAATTTATGAACTCCATAAACATAATGTCGACCAAAACCGATCACAGCGGCGAACCTCCTCAGAGATTAGCCATCTACGCGGGAAACATAGCGCATAAGTGTGTGCACAAACACAGGTGCACTATCTATTCCCTCACTCTCACAGTCTTATGGGTCGGAAATCCGACACGACCGGAGAGAGATTAAGGCGCACACCGACGACTTACATACATAGGCTTGCAGACTGCAGACATAGGCACGGGGGTCACACCCCGCCAACTTCCCAATCCCGTTCCAAGAATTTCTTGATAGAAAAACTCAATACATTTATTGGCACGATCTGGGAATCGAGTCCGGAACTTAGTTATCCACAGTCGAAATGCTATAAAAAAAGATTAGGCTTCACTAGACCAGTGATTAGTAATCACTGGTCTAGTGAAGCCAGTTAAAACTCCATATAAGAAAACTCAACCGCACGTGGCGCGACAGTACTGGTCGGCAGTCGGGTTGTTAAGTAAGCGACGACCTTAAGTGGGTTGGATCTACCGTTCCTTCCGTAAAAAAATAAAGAACACAATAATTGAAACCCGATTTTCCTCAAAGCGATTCATTCCCGCATTCGATTTGGTTCTCGCTGTGATATTGTGTGCTTTGTTTTTGATTCCGTGAAACTGCGGTTCTCGGTGAGATTCTACGGACTTCGATTCGCTGAAAATTGTTTGTATAAATAAACTGAAATGCAAAAATAACCGCCTATATACTAGTCGGACTCGATACGAAGGGTATCAAATAAACGCCGGAAAAAAAAAGTTTCTAGTAGGGGGCTCCCCTTTAATTTTTAATTAATTTTTATTTTTATTATTCGTTCTTATAACGGTAACAGAAATACACATTCTCTGAAAATTTCAAGTACCTATCTACCTATTGTATATATACGAATCATGAGATACCCCACTGGCAGACAGACGGATTGACGGACGGACAACATAGGCTTAGTATTGTGGTAATAGAGTCCCGTTGGTTATCCTTCGGGTACGTTACTTACTAATTACCTATTAGTTCTAGACAGAGCCGGCTTTAACTATGGTGCAGGGTGTGCAACGCACACGGGCGCAGGGTTTTAGGAGGCGCCGCGCCGAGCCGCGCTCGCGACACCTCCAAAAAGCATGCGTCGCTGTCGCTCGCAGCGATAAAAAATACTTTTTACTCATATGTACCTATTGCTTCCCGACATCATTTAAAAAAATAAAATAATTTTACAATAAGTAACCAAACTAAGCTATGTATACAGTGCTTCCACAGTGAAGCTTCAAAAATGCAATACATATAATCCAACACATGTCAACATGGGAAGACAAACCAGACCCATTCCCGTTGGTGGCATCCGTTCACGAGAAGAAGTTCATTAGAAAGGATCTATTTGATTTACCTGCGTAAGTACCTGAATCTGCTTTTTTGAAGTTTGTTGAAAAAAACTGCCGTCCTAAAGCTAAAATATCGTTAGCTACCAAAACGCGGGAATCCAAAAAGCGGGAACTTATAAAGAAATGACGCCATTTCATAGACGACGACGCACATCGTGTTATTTTACCTCAAAATCGGACATCCCTTTTTTATGATACTAATCGAAACTTTAAGCTTTTTTTAATGCTAGAGTAGAACACCCAGAAGTTAATTCTGTTTAGAACCGGAGTTATAAATTTTTTTATGGTTACCAGAAAAAAACTAAGAAATGCTGTAACTTTCTATGTAACGAAAGTTTTTAAGTTTCAATTATAGCATGCTATAAAATCAATTAAGTGCTATTTTTGGAAACATATAATTAACTTCTAAGTGAACAATAAAGGAAGATATGTTTTTTTTAACTAATTTTGAAATTAATTTTTTTCTCATCTTTGTATAGATATTAGCATCTAATTTTCACATATTGTATTTATTAGTGCTATGTTAACCCGCCTGAATAATATCAGATACGTAACACTTAGGACTTAGAAAGTTACAGCATTTCTTAGTTTTTTTCTGGTAACCATAAAAAAATTTATAACTCCGGTTCTAAACAGAATTAACTTCTGGGTGTTCTACTCTAGCATTAAAAAAAGCTTAAAGTTTCGATTAGTATCATAAAAAAGGGATGTCCGATTTTGAAATAAAATAACACAATGTGCGACGAATAAACGACGCTTTCCGTATTGCTATATCAAAAACTTGCGGTAGTTTTTAAGTAAGAATACGAATTAGATGGATCGATAAAGAATTTTTTTCTACGTAAGATAGCATTAAAAATCGTATTTGGCGTAATGTTGGTTAACGACGTTATAGCTTGAAGAGGGTAGAATTAGAATACCTAATCTAGTCCATTTGACCTGGGATGCAACACGCAATACAATCCCTTTTATTACACCCAAGAGAAATCGGAGAGTTCAACACCTTGAATAATAACTGTTACAGAGCAGTCTCAATACGCCTTACTAGTCACATCATCACATCACACTAATATTATAAAGGTGAAAGTTTGTATGTGTATGTGTTTGTGTATGTGTGTTACTCCTTCACGCCACAACGAATGAACCGATTTGGCTGAAATTTGGAATGGAGATAGCTCATACCCAGGATTAAAACGTAGGCTACATTTTATCCCGGAAAATTACAGAGTTCCCATGGGAATTGAAAAAACCTTGATCCACGCGGACGAAGTCGCGGGCATCGTCTAGTCTATCATAAAAGGTACATGATTGTCTGACTGATTGATCTATCAACGCACAGCTCTAACCGCTGGACGGATTTGATCGAAAAGCTATTATGATGTAGGCATCCGCTAAGAAAAAAATTTTGAAAATTAAACCCCTAAAGAGGTAGAGTCAAAATGAATGATGAAGCTGTTACATTCATTTTCGTCCCATCTTTAAATACAATATAAAAATTTTATTTCTATTGAATAACTAGCTTTTTTCCGCGGCTTCGTTCACGTTTAATTCAATTTTGCAACCCCCTATTTTACCCCCTTAGAGGATGAATTTTCAAAAATCCTATCTTAGCGGATTCCTTCGTGATAATAGATACCTGTGTGCCAAACAGTCTGATTAACCAGGGGTTTGAGCTGTGCGTTGATAGATAGTGTCAGTCAACTTTTCCTCAGCTTTTCCTATTTTTATTCGATGATCCCATCCGATGGTAAGTGACGATGCAGTCTAAGACGGTAGCGAGCTAACTTGGAAGGTGTAGCAGTGTACACGCTAAATCGCTTGGCGGCACGTCTTTGAAGGTAGGATGGTAACTAGTCAAGCCTCCCACCAGACCAAACCAGAAACAAGTCAGAAGTTACAAATTGCCCCCGCCGGGAATCGAACCCGAGACCTCTGGGAGTTCTCAGGTTCTTCATTTCCTAGGAATTTTTCCGAAAGTAAGCGCCCGTTTTGCGTACTATTTTCATTCGATGATCAATCAATCTCGTCTGATGGTAAGTGACGATGCAGTCTAAGATGGTAGCGGGCTAACTTGGAAGGAGTACATAGTACGCTTGGCGGCACGTCTTTGAAGAAATTATAAAGTGCCTCCGCCGGGAATCGAACCTGATACCTCCCAGCTATAAGACCACAGCGCTCACCACTGCGAAACGGATATCGTCAAAGGCCTAGTAAAGTGGTAGAATAAAGAGACGGTTTAGTGGAAACGTACTTTATAAACTAGATATCCAACTACCCACTACCCACGTGCCAGACGCCAGTGTACCGCCCACTTGTGCCGTGTGAATAATGGAGTGATCAGATCACAATGTGCATACGCGGAGTCAATCAGCTGCTGCCTACTCCGATACGAAGATATGCACCGGTACAATACCACTGACCTCTATTTTTAAACTAGACTAGTGGTTCGCCCGAACTGAGACCTCGTTTTACCGATGGCAAATATAGCGCCATCTATTAGCATTATTGTGAAGCTATAGAATCTATTAGCATTAAAAGTTAAATAATTTCGTTTCTTTATAATATTTATCTAATTTTAGTATTTGTTGTTCAAGTACAGGGTATAACTGAATTTACAAACAAGTTTCAGTTTCTAATATATTATTATAGTTTTTGACATATGGCTCAAATTAAATCTCCACTTAGAAGTTAAATAATTTCGTTTCTTTATAATATTTATCTAATTTTAGTATTTGTTATTCAAGTACAGGATATAACTGAATTAATTACGTCCAGTAATTCAGAAGTTATAAGGCTCTGACAGGCGGACGGACAGACGAACGGGCAAGTGCAAATTCACTCAAGTAGACTCAGAGACCTCGCTTCGCTCGGTCAATGATGCCAGCGACTTAATGGATTCGGATTTGTTTGATCCCCGCGGGATCCCTTTAATTTTCCGGGATAAAATGTAGTGTAATTTCTAAAGACTGATCTCTATATGCGTGAATGAGTTTGATGGCTTTACAGGGCGACGGAGCGAGCACGCTCACGCGGAGAGTTTATTATCAAAGCTCACGCGTGTTTAGCTGTATTTCAGGAAAAAATTACTTTACACGAATGTAATACGGAATAAAAATAAAACTCTCAAGTAAAAATGTTAAGACCTTTTTTGTGTGCAAGAATTGATTAAAAAGCTTAAGGGTTGAGCCGTTTTGGAGAAAATTTACAAATTATAACAAGAATAGCTGGTACTCTATAAAAGGGGGTTGTCAAAAATACAATGTTGGTGCAGTAAAAACATTTATTGAATCTTTATCTTTAATTCTGTATTTTTTATGTACGGCGCAAATCAACCATTCTGTTCACAATTTGATTTAAATATCCATTTAAATCTAATTGTGAATTTAGGCATTTTCACACTTCTAGGGCCTTAACTATATATAGATGATGCCAGCGACTTCATCCGCGTGGATTAATTTTATTTTTTTGATCCCCGTGGGAACTCTTTAATTTTCCTCTCTCTCTTTACTCTTTAAAAATCTTATTTTGATTTATAATGACACATATATCTATTTAAGCTAGAAGCACAATAGGGTTTAAACGATATAATATTAAAAGAAAGTACTGTATCGTTTCGCTATAAGCGGAATATTTTGCCGTGGAAACCAATTTGTGGTCAAATGAAGTCAATTTATTTCGAACTCGCTTTTTAAAAGGAAAAATAAGGAATAATGGTACATGCTCTAGGTGTGATATATAAAAGAAAATCAACTTTTTATTTAAATCGGACACATATGATTTTTAAAATAATTTGTTTATGATTTGATGTTTACTTCGGGGCTGATTAGTCTAAGCACACTTCACTCACGACTAATTCACCTTTCAAACAAAAAACAACAAAATCAAAATCGGTTAATCCGTTCGGCTATGCTACAGACACACACACACACATACACACAGAAACGTCAAACTTATAACACCCACTCGTTTTTGCGTCGGGGATTAAAAATGAATACAATGCTTACTCGTTAAAATGTCGCGAAGACTTTGTAACGAGTTTGTAGTGCCTGTAAAAAAGTCTTTTTAATTTATATCTACTAGGCAGTACCTAGGTCTAGCTATTTATTACCTTTCAGTCAACTTTGTTTAACTTTGGCTTTGACTGGTGGTAGGGTGGTACATGCAAATTGCAGTCAACACTGAAGGCGTGTGTCCACGGACTAATGTACGACACGATATCAGATCAAGACTTAGATTTTGACCACGACTAAAAGAAAAATAGATAACCAAATTCTTTTGCTAACTATTTAAATATATAAAAGGAAAAGTTAACTGACTGACTGATCTATCAACGCGCAGCTCAAACCACAAAACGGACCACGAAATCTGATTATTTTCTGGCATTCTGCGCAGTCTTAAATGATTTTCCACGAGCAACTTATTATGAATTAGATAGGGATATACATTGTACAAGTAGTATCATAATTATATTCTTAGAGCGGTGTAAGATTTATTTCCAGGAAATGAGCGCTGCGGATCGTGGCTGTATTTTCTAAGGAGTGCCTCTTACTCGTGGATATAATAATTTAGTGTTAGCGAAATATTGAAATACGAGTAGTAAAGATATACAACTTTAATGTTGTGAAGGTAGTTTGATAAAATCGATACTTGACTTTGTTGAAGATGGAGGCGCCCGTCTGGCGCACCCGACTGACGGTATAAACAGTCTCTCCCAGAGGCTCATTCGGCTATTAGATGTTCCCGCGTCTAGGTCATTGTATTTGATTGAGGGATTGCGATAGCAATCGCGCCCTAATCGAATAAATATTGCTCGGGGATTTAGATGATAGTAATTGATTAAATAATACTTGGATATGTTTGATAGTTACCCTCACGTTCAGATGGTGATTTGTCTGACGTATTGTGGTTAAATTGATTAGAGGATAGGAGGAGGAGGAGATAGATGTGAGGTCAGGGGCCGTTATAAGGGGATGGTGGAGATGGCTTTAGGTAGGGTTTCAGCGTTTTTTGGGTTGTCATTAGTTTCGTTTTTTTCTCTTTGTAGGTATTTACTATCATGATTTTTAGTGTATTATTGTATGTTTAGAATTTAGATTTTAGTGCAGTCGCCATCCTCACATGAACGCTCAAGTTTCATGAGGATCGCTAAAATTAAGTGATTTGATTGTTTTTTTTTGTCGTGTCGTGCTTTGGTCCGTGGACACATGCTCTAAGAGTAAAAGCAAGCCATTTGCTAAAGCAACACAGCCTAATTGAAAGGCGTCAACTAGGAATGTACCTACTTAATTAGTAGGCAAAGAAGATGAAATTGAAAGAAAAACAAGAAAATCTTTAGTGTGTTAACATAAGTAGTACAAAATTTAAAATAATATGAATATTGTTGTTGTTTATTGGGTAGGGAAGTATACGTAAATCTTTATAACCGAACCATATTATAAATGTTTAAATTATGAACCATATAAAAATTTAAAATGAAAAATTTAAAAGCATTCTTTTGATACTATTATCGATTGAATAAAATTTTAATAAATTTTCTATTAAGTAATAATTATTACCTTAGGATTAAACTGAGACACTTTTCAAAAAAGAGTAAAATGCCCTATTATTTCAAACTAGCTTTTTCCCGCTTTGCCCACGTTAAGTTCGATTTTTCAAACTCCTATTTTATCCCCACAGAGACACTCAACTAACATAAATCGCCTTTCTTAGCGAATGCCTATCATAATTATACCTACACACAATACGAGGAATGTTAGATATGTGGATTTAGCAATTGAAGTCCTATTATGCAGCATATCAAACAAGCATAATAGGTATTCTGTTTGCTATTTCGTGTTTAATCAAATGCTACGGTAGTTATGTTAATTATTATTGGTCGAGTGAAAATTACTGAGGCTCGCTTTAGAACTAAGGTTAGACGGATTCAGATAAGTTGTCTTTGTTTCAGTCAATCGAACTGTGAACATCCCTTGAGCATCCGGAACACTTTAAGGCAGCCCACATACGATCAAGTTTGCCGTCAAGCTTGCATGACGCTTAGGGATTCGAAGAAAGGATCGATACCTGAGTAGCATACTTTTGTTTCGATACCTAGTAAAGCTCCCGAAAGCTGTACCACTACATCGAGAGAGATAACGCTATACATCAGTGTGGCTGAGTATTTAAATGATAACTGAAATATTATATTTGTTTTTTGACCTAAAGGTATTGACATTAAATCTGAGGAAATATTGATATCTATTAGTAATTGTATTGTAGTAAAATGATCTAATTGACATTGTATAATATTGAAATTGACATACCTATCTGTAATGACCTCACACATTAAAATTATATACAAATAATATATCAGTAACAGGTGTAATAATATGGGAAATTGTAAACTTAGTTAATAATTAATGTTAAGTATTGCATGCCGCAAGGTATTTGGCCGGACATTTTATAATATTATAAGAACATTATGTACCCAAATTTGCAATAAATTGAATTTGAATTTGAATAAAAAAGGGAATAGCATAGACTATAGTCTGCTGTCTGACGTGTGAAATCTAGTGATGAGCTCTTCTCAGCAGAATCAGCTTTCCCAATCAGTGGTATAGTCTTGACCTGTCGTAAGTCCCACAAGTTGGCCTAAATGATTGGAGAAGAGCGAAGCAATGGCTGGATCATGCGTCATGCTCGTGAACGGGTGCCACCAACGGGAATTGGTCTGCTTTCTGTCTACTCGTCTTAACATGCATTGGATTGTATTTATTTGTATTTGTATTGTATTTAGTTGTATTTGTATTGTATTGGACTTAGGAAACTTCATCGTGGAAGCATAGCATAGTTTCATTAAGGATTGTAAAAATTTGTAAAAAGTGGTAGATTCATTGACAATTCAAAAGTGCTTGTAAAAGCTTATTTGAATAAAAAATATTTCTATTTCTATATTTTCTAGATGAAATAAATGATTTTGAATTTGAGATAAAAGTATCCAGTAATTGGGAAAGTACCGTAAGTAAGCAGACTATTACACTATTCTCTTTCTGATGAATAGCGTTATCTCTCTCGATGGAGCGGTACAGCTTTCTGGAGATTTCCTAGGTATTGAAGCAAATGTATCGACACTACTCATCGATCCTTTTTTAGAATCCCTAAGCATCATGCAAACTTGACGGCATTTAACGCCAAACTTGATCGTATGTGACCTCCCTAACACCAGCCTCTTCCTGTTCCATCCGATCGTACATTATACCGCTCATAAATTATAGCTAAGATCCACCTCGATCACGTTAGGTTACAGAAACCCCACATCAAAATCGGTCCATTCGTTAGGGAACTACGAGGGAACAGATATACACACAGATACACACATCAAACATATTACACCCTTCTTTTTTCATTGAGGGTTAAACACAGCTTCTATTTCAAGGCTGTACCTACCTACTTATTCGGTGGGACTTTGGGACATAGCTGTAGGCTGTAGCTGTACGTAATTATTTTGGCCTAAACCAACAAAACCGGTCACCTTTGTCCTTAAGGTATCGATTACGTTGATTGTTTCCGGTAGATGAATGGAAATTGAAAATATACAACGTGTATTGAAACTCCGAAATAATAGGGTAAAGATGCCGAATATGAGATACCATTTACATATTCGGCCATAAAAAATAAATTATTGCACTAATGACAATGAAAATTATTTATATTCGATAAGTATTTAATGAAGTTTATCCTTGAAAGACCGTTTAGTGCTAGGTATAATAGATTTTTTGCTATATCAGATAATATAAGAAAAGTCAGAAATTACGTCTCAGGGAAATGGTCTCCTATTATGAGATACCAAGGGTTTTTAATATGAGATACTATAGATTCAGAGAAAAAGGAAAGAAATCAATTCAAAAAACTTTTTATTGGCGATATTTATTAATCTACAACATCGTACTACTAAATAAAAAGGTTTTAGTAACAACTTAATAATACATATATTATCATGTGTTTGTGCCAAGTGCTTGATGTTCTTCAGATGTAGATGTAACCCATAAAATCGTTAGTCCAACTTTACAATATTTTTCTATTTTTGCTTCTAAATAGTCAGAAAAAGCTGGAGGTCACCCCATGAACCTTGACAAATACTTCTGCATTAGCATCTTTTTTGACATAACGTTCTAGGATACTCTTAAGAACATCGAAAGTTTTGACGCTATTAGGTAACATATTTGTTTGCTTCGCACTGTACTCACGGCCCGTGGTCTTAGGACTTCTTTGATCGACGGCATCTAGAAAAAGAGGTTTTTAAATAGTCGTATTTCTATACATCCTAATATGGGATATCTCATTTAAGGAGCCCCCACGTGTCTCATATTAGGAAAACATCCAAATTTAACAACTAGGCTGCCTATTATTTCTTGACGAAGAAAATACAACTAAACTGCAAATGCATTGTAAAATTAATCATATAACTGATACAATGACTGTAAATTTAAATCATTTAGTGTGACTATAAAGTTGTAACATACCTCGTTAATATTTGGTGTCAAAAATCGGGTTTTGTGGTTTCGTAAAAATCCTCACGTACACAACCTGACTTCGCCTCGAACTGGGAAGCACCAACACATGTTTCGGTCTGTTGCCACGCGGCTCCTGGTGACAGTATCGCCAAATAGCTGCGGCGATTAGTTTCGCCAAAACCTAACTATCTCATATTTGGCAACTATCTCATATTCGGCATCCTTACCCTACTGAAGGAGGTGAATGTGCTCATAAAACTGAACAACATTCCCCAAGGAACATAGGTCGAAATGTGAAAAAAAATTTGGACGTCCCATACAAAATTGACGATCAGCTGATTGATTTACTATGTGAGGTAAAAATATTTTTTTCATATTTCGACCTAGGTTCCTAGGGGAAAGTTGTTCAGTTTTATGAGCACATTCACCTCCTTCAGTATTATTTCGGAGTTTCAATATACGTTGTATATATATACATATTATGTATATTCTTACAATAATTAAATTAAATCCCCGAACCTAGGGTTGCCAGGTTGTAAAACCGAAAAGCCGGACAGATCAGTCAACCAGATTAAGCCAGACATTTGGGAAAAAGACCGGACGCCCTTAATTTTTTTTAGTCTTAGCAATTTTTTAAAAATAATATAAGACTTTTTTATCATTTACCATTACAAATCTTAAATTCTAGTGAAACAACAATAACATGAATGAATGGTCGGTCGATCGGTTGGTTGGTAAAGTCTCTTGAAGTGAATATGAAAAAGATTGAAAAACACTGGTCTAATCAAGGTCTAGTGTATGGATGGAAGGGTTCGGTTCTAGTTAGCAGCTGAACGAAGCAACTGAGAATAGGGTTTGTTCTCATAAGGACAGATTCTTCTCCTAGCACGTGCTTACCATCATTAATTCTCGCAAGAGCTGACCTATCTCACTTGAAAAAAAAAACGTTCATTTTGCCTGTATAATAGTATCTCAGTACTAAAGGTCAGGGTAATTATTATTGATATTTTCGCTCCTTCGCACTCATCCCACGCTGATAAGATTCATTGCCCAATCAAACGAAAATCCTTACTAATATTATTATAAATGCGAAAGATACACACATACTGATTAATTGACTTAGGTACTTTCTACTCAAATTATTTTGGATTTTTTTGTTCTCTTTAGTTATTTCCAAGCTTCATGTTTTAACTTAGATTAATGTTTTAATTTTTTTTATGTTATTATTTTACTCACTCTCACAAAATGTAAGTATCTTTTTCTGTAGGTAATTTTGAGAAAATCTTTTAAAATCTTTTTTTTTTTTTAAATTGGCCATACAATTGTCATTATCTCTTAAGTTTAATATTGTTCTAATTCGCTATTGATTTTCGTAAAATAGATAAAATAAAAATAAAGTGTGTTTGTTTGTTAGTTTGTTGTTTTGTCACGCCGCAACAAAGCAATGGATCGACGAGATTATTGCATAGATATAGTTGAGGACCGGGACCGGGAGAGTGACACAGGCTACTCTTTATCCCGGAAAGTCAAAGAGATCCCGCGGGATTTTTGAAAACTAAATCCACGAGAGCGAAGCCGCGGGCATCAACTAGTATACCTAATGATATTTTTATCACCGTCAAATAAATAGAATACAGCGCAGTAGGGAAGTATTTTTTTTTTTTTCAATTTCATTTTCTTTATTGCGAATTTGGGTAACAAACAAATAAAAGTAAAATGATACAAAACAAGGTAATTTGAATATAAAAGGTAAAGGTAACTAACTGACTGATTAACTGAATGACTGACTGATCTATCAACATCCTTTGTTCTTCTGAAATAAAAAGTATTCTATGCCACTTTGTAGATATTTCGCTTCGCTATATGCACGCAAAAAATCACGTCGATACATTGCTCTCTTGTTGCCTGATTGAAGGACAAACAAACACGCTTTCTCGTTCACACAGCCACATTCTACACAATGTGCCAGCCATATCACAAAAAATTGATAGCTTTAGATATTATATTCAACTAGGAATTTGTCTTAAAATAAAAAACTGCACGAAAAACCAAAAATGTTTATTTAATTTATTAGATTTTGATGACAATACCTTCCACAGTAGTTAACATGTCAATAAACATGATTACATAATATCTTTAACATACATATATATAAAAGCTACATAATTTTCATTTTTATGTTACGCTTTACGCTACACAAATATTATGAAACTTGTAATTATTATAGTACCATATTAAATGTCTTTCTGGAAAATATTTGGCAATAAAGGTTCCATATTTTGCCTTCTAGAAAATATTTAGATCATTGAATTTATATTAAAAAGATTTAGAACACAAACTAAGCGTAAACATGTTATAACGGTAGTAGGGATTGCTATCTTTATGAGACTTAAAATAAGTCTACAATTCTCATATATATATATACATACAGCATATATTATGCCACAGATTTTGACTAAGACATAGATACAGTCGCATTGAAACAGCTTAAAACACACTGTGACTGTAAACTGAAAATAAATCGGTCGAAAATAACCAATTTATTTTCTGTTTTTATAAATGTTATTCTTATATGTTACATTTTCGAATGTAATTTTGACAACAGTCATATACCTACCCAATTGTGGGCAACAATATGTTTAAGCCAATAGCGAGTTTAGAGGCCAGCCTAAACAGCCGTGGACTTGTTCTTGTATTACTAGTACGTGGCGCGCGCTGGGCAAACGGGCGGGCGGACGTGTCAGGCGGGCCCACGCGTGGGCAACTCCACGCGCTCGGACACCGCGGTCAGCCATATCTCTGCGAAGCGCACGCCTAGGCGAGGCCAGCCTAAACAGCCGTGGACTTGTTCTTATAGTACTCGTGCAGCACGCGGCAGCGCTCGTGGCGCGCGCAGATCAGCCGGGCGGGCGGGTGTCAGGCAGGCCCACGCGTGGGCAACTCGACGCGCTCGGGCACCGCGGTCAGCGACGTCTCTGCGAAGCGCACGCCTAGGCGAGGCCAGCCTAAACAGCCGTGGACTTGTTCTTATAGTACTCGTGCAGCACGCGGCAGCGCTCGTGGCGCGCGCAGATCAGCCGGGCGGGCGGGTGTCAGGCGGGCCCACGCGTGGGCAACTCGACGCGCTCGGGCACCGCGGTCAGCGACGTCTCTGCGAAGCGCACGCCTAGGCGAGGCCAGCCTAAACAGCCGTGGACTTGTTCTTATAGTACTCGTGCAGCACGCGGCAGCGCTCGTGGCGCGCGCAGATCAGCCGGGCGGGCGGGTGTCAGGCAGGCCCACGCGTGGGCAACTCGACGCGCTCGGGCACCGCGGTCAGCGACGTCTCTGCGAAGCGCACGCCTAGGCGAGGCCAGCCTAAACAGCCGTGGACTTGTTCTTATAGTACTCGTGCAGCACGCGGCAGCGCTCGTGGCGCGCGCAGATCAGCCGGGCGGGCGGGTGTCAGGCGGGCCCACGCGTGGGCAACTCGACGCGCTCGGGCACCGCGGTCAGCGACGTCTCTGCGAAGCGCACGCCTAGGCGAGGCCAGCCTAAACAGCCGTGGACTTGTTCTTATAGTACTCGTGCAGCACGCGGCAGCGCTCGTGGCGCGCGCAGATCAGCCGGGCGGGCGGGTGTCAGGCGGGCCCACGCGTGGGCAACTCGACGCGCTCGGGCACCGCGGTCAGCGACGTCTCTGCGAAGCGCACGCCTAGGCGAGGCTTTACGCGCCCGTTCTACGAAATAAGGAAACAATAAATCCTCAGCCCTAATAGCCCACTAGTTAAAGTTGCGGACTGAAAACTAGGTCGCAGGCTTGATTCCCATCCATTGCACTTTAGCTTGGCTATTCTATCACTTATCTCAGTTTAAGGTCGTAGCCCATTTACACGACACCGCTCCTACCCAACCAAAGTATGAGCATTCAAATATGGACTTAATATCGTGCTCTAGAGGTGCACTTTACAGTAACAACACCGCGGTACGGTAACGGTACCGCGCGCTGTTTTCTATTTAGTGTTGTTACTGTAAAGTGCACCTCCAGAGCACGATATTAAGTCCATATTTGAATGCTCATACTTTGGTTGGGTAGGAGCGGTGTCGTGTAAATGGGCTACGACCTTTAGGTATCTTCAGCAAATTCCTTTGTAAGTTTGTAACACGTTCGCTGTATAGTTGAGTCGTAGATAGTTGGATCTGGGACCACATCGCATTATTACCCCAAAGAACCTTTACCACTATGTGTTTAATAGAGAAGGAGTCGTAACCCTCAGAAACGAGAAATACGACATCGAGAATGGTAGAATTACCTTGACAGGTTTAGCCAAGCAGACAGCCGTGGTGTTCTTGCGATTCTTTGTAGAACTTGTTCCAGAGGTGCCTACAACAAAAATTTCGCTGAATAATTTTCATGCATTGCATTTTCATCTGAACAATCTATATCTATACTTATAATAAAACTGTAACTGGACGAATTCTGTACATGAAATATATTTTGCAAATTTTAATCGAACGATTATAAATTGTGTATTATTATTTTTATATATTTAGTGCAACGGGTGGGGTTCGAACCTGCGACCTTTCAGTTTCACACGATAGACATACAGACAGACAAAAAATTCAAAAAAAATTGTTTTAGGCTTTAGTGATAGTAAAGCATCCTCCGATACAAATTTTCAAAATGTATTTAATGTACAGAATTCGTCTCGTTACAGTTTTATTAGAAGTATACATTTATATCACCTAGTGTATATTCTAAGTTTTCGTACGTAATTACTTGGTTACCTAAAGTTCATCTTATTAATTTTCTTATTTATGCATACTACATTGTTATTTATTTACAGGGAAACTTTATCTGAACACCCAAATGATAAAGGATTTAATTACTTGCTGGAATGTCAATAAACAGTTTAACATTTTATACTCGAGGTAGTTCTTTTAATTAACTTTAATCCTCTGTCAAGCGTACTAAAGGACGCTTATGTTGAGATCTATTGAACGAGATAGATTTATTTCGGAGCATATTTGTGTCTCGTTTTAACTCTATCTTAAGTCGGAGCTAAGTCAGAGCTCGCTCTATAGATCTCAGCATTAGACCATTCAATAGTGGTCATTCAGTTCATGGTGGTTGGTGGAAGGACGTTAAAAATATTTAAAAGTTAACTTTTTTTTAAAGTTTTTTTTTTGGAATTATACGCGGATTTAATTGCCTCGTTGGTCTAGCGGTTAGCATGTTCGACTGCATATTAAGAGGTCTCGGGTTCGATTCCCGGAGCGAGCCAAAAGTGTATTGAGTTTTTTGTCAATAAATAATCTCAGTAAGTACTTGTCCGGAGTTGGGAACCAAACCCAAGTGTCCAATGACGTGATTCCGTAACCTAATTTAAAAAAAAATGTCTACCGACGTTGATGTTCTTGTCTATGCATCTGTGTCGATGCCCACTACCGAGTTTTGTTTTTCGATGGTTATCTGTGAACATTCTCATTCTTTATTTATTTATTCTCTGTCTACGATTTATGCGCTTAGTTTTCTTTTTGAAAATATAAAAACCCGTATAAAAAGAGATATGATGATAAAACTGTGATATGTGATAGTCATATGAGATTAAAAAACTTGAATAAGTACATACAAAAAATTTCATTAGTCCTTTTCATAGGTATCGATAACTAACTAGGTACCGTTTGTAGGATTTCCATTTTCCAATTTATTTTTCAATCAAATCCGCAATTTTAGAAGTTTTTATTTATTCGTGCGCGTAGAGATATTATTAAATTATAAATTAGAATATCCCTTCTATTCGCAAATCGTCTCTCGAGTCTCGACATTGATTTGAACATCAAAAAGGAACAAGCCATTTCAATTTTCAGTGACACAATGAAAGTGAGAAATTAATTTAAAGATTGAAATCTTTCTAAAAGGGTATTATTGTACTCGGATTGTATTGCGTTCATACTCGTATTACCCGCCCCGACTTAGCTTGGCTTGACGTTCCGTGAATTGTGTACCTAAATACCTATTTATTTAAAAACGGTCTTAGTCAAGTTAATAAAAAAAAAGAATATCAGCCGAACAGAACTTGATTTCTTATACAGGGTGTAAGGGACACAGTACCGAAACCTGAAACCTGTAAAGTTAGTATAAGATTTAATTCGATTGATCGTATTCGTATTCGATCACGTTAGCGTCAAAGCAAAATGAACCTTAACTGTACAGATTTAAAGTCACAAATTCAGTGCAACTGATTTTAATTTGGAGCGTATCCGCTAACGTAAACAAAAAGGAATGATTACACGAAAATGAGCTCTAAATCAGTTTAAGATTCAATTTACTTTGACGCTATTGTCATCGAATATGAATACGATCGATCGAATTAAATTTTATACTAACCCTGCAGAGATTCAGTACATGGTTCCGAGTTCGCGATTAGGTTAATTCCGAGAACGACTGGCTGATTTTTCTCAATCAAACGTTTTTATAGACATTTATATTGCTGAAAATCACTTTCCTCAATAAAATAGTACCTACCTACCACAGCAATACATACATCAGATCTACGTAGACTATTAATTATTATCGATTGTTATTTATAATTATTATTTTAATGAAAAAATACTTATTATAAATTCATCACTCACTGCAGGCCCTGTAGGTATATTTAGAGCAAAACATCGTACCTACAAACAATTTTGGTGAAGTTACCTGTATTACTATGTTCTGTGAAGTCGGGAACTTCAGCGTAAGTAAATGAAGACAAGTAAACGTAAAGTGAATTTGGTTAGCCTGTTTCACGGTTTAAACTAGAGCTCGATATTACATTACAAAAGGCGAATTTATCGCGCTCGTAACTTGAATGACCCTTAGTAGGTGAGTACCTCTCCTCATTGTAAGATCATCTCAAAGAGATCTTGAAAGTTTTTTAATAAAAAATCTGGGTCACCGCTATTATAACCGTTGTAATAGATCTCTTAACAGATTAGTAAGAAATATACATATTTTTTAAAATGCCTTTGTGACTACAGCCTTCAAGATGTCCGTTGTTATCCGCAGTCTGGCTGGTTAGTTGTAACCTATTCACAATGTTTTCGGCAACGTGTCCCTTACACCCTGTATAAGGGTACACTCCACCTATCAGCTAGTCCAGTACCAGTATAGCCTCACCATCAGACGTGGACGCGGCCCAGCAGCAGGTCTTCCTCTGCAGCCTCTGTACGGTGCCGCTGAGCAGCAACGCGTACGAGCCGTACACCGTTGATTCATGCAGGAGTTGGAGACGGCCATCGTGAACAACAATAAGCGTCCATACCTCTCCTAAGTAAGCCGGCAGGCTTACTTAGGATGGCGATCCTGCCTCGTCCTTATCACAAAGTGAGTAAAGACTAACTTGACATCTAATGGAAAAAAGATTTTCCCAGGACTATTTCAGTGAAAGTCGTAAGTGCGACGCGCAATAGGCACTTCACGTGTAGGCATCATTTGCGTGCTCAAAATGCTGTATTGGCCATAGTACCATATTGGCAACCCATCTTTTCCGAGATAAGATGCCATTTGTGGCATTAAGTGTGAGTTGTAACCTATTCACAAAGCTTTCGTCAATGTGTCCCTTACACCCTGTATAAGGGTACACTCCATCTTAGGTAGTGCATTCGACCATTTAGCCAGGACTTGGCAAGCGCACGCATTCCCCTCTGCCGAAATACATGTACAAACGTACGTGTCAGCTTGTAAGTGTGACAGCTTTTGAGTTAGTGTGCGTTCATATAGACATTAAGTTTTTTACAAGAGTGTGCGGAAGTGAGTGAATGAAAAAACATATTATACAATAAGTGAAGACTATTATAATGATAAAAAAGCGTGAATATAAGTCGCTCCATTCATGAGACAGTAATAACTCTCCTGTGTAACATGATTCTATTGTATTCTGTTCTACAGTGTTTCCACTTTATTTGTGTCTCAGTTATTATGTCTTAAAATGAGTATCTTAATATTAATATTTAATTCGATGCCTTAACATGGGTAGCCTAAGTATGTCATGCTCACTTAAACATTTCTGTGGTGGTGTCGTGTGGTGCGGGTTGTTGCGTTCCCTCAAATATGGTTGAACGAGGCAATGGCTGGATCATGCGTCATGCTCGTGAACGGGTGCCGCCGACGGGAATGGGTCTGCTTTGTGTCTGCCCATGTTGACATGTGTTTGGTTGCGGTAGGTGTACATTTTTGAAACTTCTGTGTGGAAACATTGTGTGCATAGCCTAGTTTTTTTTGACAATTGTAAAAATTTTTTTTTTTGAAAAGAGCAACTGATGCTGAGTTTCTTGCCGGCTCTTCTCAGCAGAATCTGCATTCCGAACCGGTGGTAGATTTTTGACGTTTCATAAGAGCTACAAGTTGGCCTACATGAAATAAATAAATTTTGATTTTGATTTTGATTTTGAGTAAATGTGTGCTGTACGTGATTACCTCACCCCCAGCAGAAAGTGGCAGAATATATTCAGTACTAAATCTGCGTGAAGGCTCGTCCCGGCTAAATGGTCGAAGGGTAGTGCAGTACAAGTATAGGCTCACCGTCAGACGTGGAAGCGGCCCAGCAGCAGGACCTCCTCAGCAGCGTCTGCACGGTGCCGCTGAAGCGCAGCGCGTACGAGCCGTACACCAGCGGGTTCATGCACGAGTTGGACACGGCCATCGCGAACAGCAGGTCCTGGATCTGAGGGGACACGCGCGACGCCGACTC
Organism: Hipparchia sbordonii; assembly: GCA_038048805.1. NCBI lineage: Eukaryota > Metazoa > Arthropoda > Insecta > Lepidoptera > Nymphalidae > Hipparchia > Hipparchia sbordonii. The sequence continues at coordinate 1,314,521 of CM076112.1, forward strand.
GCGGTCCACCATGTACCTGTCCAAAGATATGAGAAAATGATATCAGGGTCCTGGCTGAAAATCAGCGCTGTATGCTCTTGTGCATGTACAAAGCATACAGCATTTTGCTGAGTTGGGACCTTTTTTCCGGGTTGTGCCACACATGACTTAGTTGTTCCGGCGCTTCTTCTGCTTGACGTCTTTTATCTTTAATGTTCATGTGGTGGAGGCGCCGGGACAACCTAATTTAGGTATATCTATTGGGTGATGTGTGGCACAATGCATTAAATAAACGCTTCTTTCTTTCTTTCTATATTTGTTTGTGATATTTATCATATCTATTAATAGATTTATTTATAATACTTCCGTTCATCTAATTGACTTGATATTTCAGGGAAACTCCCTCGCAACATCAGGATTTGGGCTTCTAAAAATAATTAAATCGATGCTCACAAATAAGACACTTAAAAAATACGTGTAGCCTTAGATTAATTAAATATTCTTAGACGTGTAGCATAGTATAAAGGTGAATTTGAGTGTAGTTACAGGTGCATTTATATCTATAAAGATCTTATAATCTACTCGTGCTTGTGAAATGCAAATATAAGAAAAAAGAGTGTAATACAATGCCTTTATAGGAGCTTTATTAGTATTGATAGACTACCTACTTTGCTAGTTGGGAAGTAGTAGGCAAGCAAATATTTTGTAGAACATATTATATTTATAATACTTATTATAAGTATAAATAAGTAAGTAATTTTTTTTTGCTTCTTATAATAAAAGTAAGAAAAATAAAGAAAGTGTCGCTTCAAAAGGGCCTAGGGATCGCTTCAGCAGAAATAATGAAAAAATTCGTCTCCATCAGGCCCAATACTGGCCACAAGCAATGCCACAAGTCTCCAATCTATAGACCGCACTCTCACTCAGCTAGAACTCAGCTAAGACTCAAGACAGAGTTAAAACGAGACAGACTTATGTAAGTGCATATTTGTATTACGTTTTAATCTCTGTCCTCAGTCTAAGCTAAGTCAGAGCATGCTCTATAGATCTTAGCAATAGTCCACCACGGACGGACGGATTTCCAGCGGGAGCAATTTGGGAATTTATAATTTCTGAACTGTCTCTTGTCTGGTGTGGGAGGCTTTGGCCGTGGCTAGTTACCAGTTACCACCCTACCATCCGAGACGTGCCGCCAAGCGATTTAGCGTTCCAGTACGATGGCGTGTAGAAACAGATTACGGGTATGGGTTGAATGTACACTGCCATACCCCTTCCAAGTTAGCCCGCTACCATCTTAGACTGCATTGTCACTTACCATTCGATGAGATCACAGTCAAGGACTGTCTTGCCATCCAATAAAAAAACTGCTCGTTCCTATATATTTCATAAAATAAACCAAACTGTTTTATTTATAAACTTATTTCTCCTAAAATAAACTTCAGCTAGAAGGAAAATACGTATTCAGTATTATTCATGGTGTTCGGAAAAACATCACTTGTTTTTTTTTTTTTACCCAAAGTTTTCTCAATTTTGTTTTATTCGAGGCATTTATAGGTTATTTTTATAAGAATAAGTTTACTTTGGACTATTTTTATTGATTTCATTTACATTTTCATTACGCTATTTTTTTGTAGACTAAAAGCATTGTTATTTTTGTGACTATAATGTTTCGAATATGCTCTTTTTTACCCCTCATTGTATAGCTTTTTTATTTGTTTATTTTTTATTTCTATGCTTTATAATTTTTTCCCTGTATTCCTTATTATTTTTCTTTCTCCCAGTTGAGTGTTTTTTTTTTTTCTTTTTCATATATAAATTCTAACTGTGAAAACTTGTAATTATCTTTATTCTTCTTCTGTATTTACTGACTAATTTTTTCTAATAAGCTGTAAGTTTTCTTTTAAAATAAAATATATTTTTTTAAAGAATATTAGCCAAGCTGAAGTTGACTAATATCCTCCTTTCCCGTCCAAATAAGCTCCCGAAAGCTTATGCTAGGAGTGAGTACGACAATAGTGCAATGGTAGGGTTTGACTGTGACCTTTCAGTTTTCAGTCCGCATCTTTAACTGTTGGACTATTGAAGCTTAAATATGCCTATCATACGAATCTGTATCGCACCCACTCCAAGATATGCCTATCTGATCACCACAACCGCATGCTCTTCTCACTAGTTTATCAGAACAACCATGTTGTTTTTCTACAGGGGTATATATATTAGGTACATGGTCATGGTAGTTTAGGGCAGGCAGTATAGCGCGCATACTGTGACAATGATTACAGTCATCTGTAGCGTCATCCCCATAACACGTCACGCGACTTGCCTGCCTGACCTCTACAACCGCAGCCTGAGCCAATAGGGTACAACATAACGCGAACACAGTGACAGTGATGACGGTCATCCGAGGGGATTTCCGTAGAGCTCGTTATAAGACTCGCCTGTCTGATCTCTACAACCGCAGACTGAGCCTTTTAGGGTACCTTACCACATGGCCGTGGTGGCGTAGGGCAGCCAGCACAGTGCGAACACGGTGACAATGATGACGGTCATCCAAAGCGTCTTCCGCAGAACCCGTTACAAGACTCGACTCGCCTGGCTGATCGCTGCAACTGTACACTAATCTAATAGGGTACCTTACCACATGGCCATGGTAGCGTAGGGCAGCCAGCACAGCGCGAACACGGTGACAATGATGACTGTCATCCGAAGCGTCTTCCGCAGAACCCGTTACAAGACTCGACTCGCCTGGCTGATCGCTGCAATCGCACACTGATCCAATAGAATACCTTACCACATGGCCATGGTAGCGTAGGGCAGCCAGCACAGTGCGAACACGGTGACAATGATGACGGTCATCCGAAGCGTCTTCCGCAGAACCCGTTACAAGACTCGACTCGCCTGACTGTCGCTGCAACCGCAAACTAATCTAATAGGGTACCTTACCACATGGCCATGGTAGCGTAGGGCAGCCAGCACAGTGCGAACACGGTGACAATGATGACGGTCATCCGAAGCGTCTTCCGCAGAACCCGTTACAAGACTCGACTCGCCTGACTGTCGCTGCAACCGCAAACTAATCTAATAGGGTACCTTACCACATGGCCATGGTAGCGTAGGGCAGCCAGCACAGCGCGAACACGGTGACAATGATGACGGTCATCCGAAGCGTCTTCCGCAGAACCCGTTACAAGACTCGACTCGTATGGCTGATCGCAGCAACCGCACATTGATCTAATAGAATACCTTACCACATGGCCATGGTAGCGTAGGGCAGCCAGCACAGCGCGAACACGGTGACAATGATGACGGTCATCCGAAGCGTCTTCCGCAGAACCCGTTACAAGACTCGACTCGTATGGCTGATCGCAGCAACCGCACATTGATCTAATAGAATACCTTACCACATGGCCATGGTAGCGTAAGGCAGCCAGCATAGCGTGAACACGGTGACAATGATGACGGTCATCCGAAGCGTCTTCCGCAGAACCCGTTACAAGACTCGACTCGCCTGGCTGATCGCTGCAACCGCACACTGATCCAATAGAATACCTTACCACATGGCCATGATAGCGTAGGGCAGCCAGCACAGTGCGAACACGGTGACAATGATGACGGTCATCCGAAGCGTCTTCCGCAGAACCCGTTACAAGACTCGACTCGCCTGGCTGATCGCTGCAACCGCACACTGATCCAATAGAGTACCTTACCACATGGCCATGGTAGCGTAGGGCAGCCAGCACAGCGCGAACACGGTGACAATGATGACGGTCATCCGAAGCGTCCTCCGCCGAGCCCTCTCTAGGACGCGCCCGTCTGATCTCCGTAACCGCACGTTGCTTACGCTGTGCACGCATTTTTCTGTAACAAACAATAATTTAATTACGCTGTCCACTCCATTATCCTGTCTAATATTTTTTTACGCAATAAGAAGCATAGTGAGTTCATTTAATTATAATGTTTTCTTTCACAAAGAATAAATTTTTTTCATTAAACGTAATTTTTCCAACAAAAAAGCAACAGAAATTAATAAGTTCTAGTAGCATTATAAATAGTAATTAATGAGTTTTTGATATTATGTATACAAAGAGTACAATAATTATACATCACAATAATTATATGCAATGTTACAAAATACAAAAAAAAAACTCCTCAATCCTGACGCTGCAGGGAACAAGGCAAAATAAAACGACGAAACCAACCCACGACACTCGTCCAAATTCAACATACGAGTACAAAAAAAATTATACCTACTTTGTCGTGGCGTTTGAAGTTGATGTTTTGAAAGAAATCAAAAACGTCCTTAAAATTACCTATGAGGTCATACATATACTATTTCACAGATGGGCTCTTAAGCCATTAGCAAAAGAAATAGGTCGTAATCTTTTCTAATAACCTCGGGCGTATAAGCTAAAGTGGTACTTTCATGAATGACTATTTTTCCTTAAGTTTTCCTTTCAAAGACTAAAATCTATACATTTCTATTCTCAATACTATACAAAATAAACCATAAAAGTTTTAATACATAATAGAAATAGAAATGTTAAGTCTCAAAGACCACTTCGCAATAAAGATGGGTCTATACTTTTATATGTATTAGTTTAGTACTTTATTGTGTAGTAAGTAAATTTTACAATAAAATGTATAGCTAAACTAATCTTATTACTGTACTAGATGATGCCTGCGACTTTGTCCGCGAAAACTAACATTTTTTAAATTCTCGCGGGAACTCTTTAATTTTACGGGATAAAATGTAGCCTATGTGTTAATCATGGGTATGAGCAATTTTCATTCCAAATTTTAGCCAAATCGGTTCATTCTTTGTAGCGTAGAAGAGTAAAAAACACACGCATACACACACAAGTATGTAAAAAAACTTCGTTAATTTCCGCCAGAGTAAATCCAAACTATGTACCTAAGCTTACATAGGTTATTGTACTTGAATTTGAACTTAGTTGAGCGTTTATTGCAAATACTTTCATTAAATTCCACCTCCTGCCAACTTAGGAATGCTGTTTGCTCAAGCCCGGGCCACTTACACAAGAATAATTAAGTTCTTCGTTGGCGCTGAACAGATGACGAACTCTCCGTGGCGCACTTTTCCACGGGGATAAAGCTAGGCACTGACAATACATCCAAACGGACGCGGTTAAAATGGATTCGTACGAATGGACGGCGTCCAATTATTTAGCACTCTGACGATCGATCCATCGTGTACATTCTCGGTAGAATAGAATAGCATATAGAATAATTTTATATTCAAATAAACTTTTATAAAGTACTTTCGAATCGTCAAATTAATCTACCACTGGTTCGAAATGCCGTTCCAACCGAGAAATGGTAGCACTACCATCGTCTATATAATTCATTTTTGTGAAATTGAAAAAAAAATTGGAAGGAAATATTTCGATATAATTTGATAACTGAAAGAACAAAATCGCGGCCTGACATATTTCTAAACGTACATACGTACTCATAATATTAGTAAACGGCTCGCTTTGAATATGTCATCACCCTGCGGCGGCGCAACGCTGAATGAAATAAAAATGGACGTAGTTTTGCACATTCACGAAGCGTTTGGAGTGCGTCCAGATGCCGTGGTGCGCGTTTTTCGCATTGACGGTCACTCCAAACACACTACGCCGATGCGTCCAAATGGCGTGGCGTGCTGGATTTCCATCCATTTGGAAATCCTCGATCAGGACGCCGTTTTAAAAACAGCATACGTTTCCGACATTCGTGGGCTGATTTTGGAATGCATCCACGCCATTTGGACTGTTGGATGTATCGTCAGTGCCTACCTTAAATCACGCCGGAAAATATGAATTTAGTAACAGACAAGAAAGAAAGAAAAAGCATTTATTTAAGAAATTGTGCCACACATCACGATTCACGATACACTAAGGTACCTTATCCCGACACTTCCATCTCTCAAGCATTTGCATTTGCTTGTGGAGTTTTTGTGCAACGCGGATACAAAAACTGTCGTCTGTACAGTCCCTAAATAATAAACTATAGAAATTCCTTTGATTGTGCTTTTTTGAGTGTCTGAGGAAAATCATTGAGTATTTAAAACTAAAGAAATAACACTAGCACTAGACACTTAAAAAATTCTAAGGAATAAGTACAAAAAATATATAAATAATATGGATCGAAAAGCCTTGATTAAGAGCTTAAATGCTTATATGGCATTCAAGGTATTCATAGTACCTATTTCATTTGAAATAGCTTTTCTACTTTTATAGACTTTTATAAAAGAAAATTCAAAAAAAGAATTTCAATTTTCACTGAGATTTTTCTCATTATAAAGCATTATTTGATAAAAGCTTAGTTAATCCTGTTACTTATTTGATATTTAATTAAATTTTATAAATTTAATATCGTAATTTGAATTAAAATATTGTGTGTACTGAAGGAATAAGATTGATCAGCAAAGCCACCAACGGGAATGGGTCTGCTTTGTCTTCCCATGTTGACATGTGTTGGATTATAGGTATGTATTGCATTTTTGAAGCTTCACGGTGGAAGCACTGTATACTTAGCTTAGTTTGGTTACTTATTGTAAAATTATTTTATTTTTTGAAAAGAGCAACAGCTGAGTTTCTTGCCGGTTCTTCTCAGCAGAATCTGCATTCCGAACCGGTGGTAGATTTATGACGTGTCATAAGTGCTACAAGGTAGCCTACATGAAATGAATAAATTTTGAATTTGAATTTGAATTTAAAGATCTGGTATAGTTTAATATCTTTGGCCGAGACCAATCCAGCTTCATTAGGAGATCAATCATGCGTAGATTCATGGCTCATCGTTACGTTCTCTTGGGTTCGGATAACAAAGGCTTAGTGTAGCCACTGGCTCTCTACAAGCCTTTGTCTGTGTCTGTGCTATTAAAAGGGTTGGTGTAAGCCTTGTGTATAAGCCGACTCAGCGCTTATAATATCCGAGAATCCGAGAATTCGTGCTGATATTTTGCGTCAAATATATCAAACGTAATACCAAATACAAATAAAAGAGAAATTAAGTAGGTACACTTAAATTAAGTTATACGTAAGTAGGTAGGTAACTATAATCTGTTTACCGTTTTTGTTTGGCTGTCTTGTTACATAGGCTTTAGGTGTTTGTTGTTTGTACCTACTTGTGTGATGTTGCGCTGTAGGTATTGCAGTACCCAGAGAATATAGAAGTACCCTTTCCTCACGCATGCCACGTCCAGTTCTAGAAGACGATTGTATGACAAATATTTTCCAAATACCCACTATATTCATACATATATAACAAAACAATTATAGTCAGTTTTGTGGACTAATAAAAAAAAATAGACGAAGTGATTTTTGTTATATACCTATCTCGACGTACATCGCGCGCAGGCAGTACACGTTGCGCGTTGTACGCGAGCTCTGACCGGGCACTAGCGACCGCCACAACTCACCGTGCAGGTCGTTGCTGCTGCGTCGTATCTCGCAGAAGATGCACACGTAGCACACGGTGATGATCAGCAGCGGCGCGAAGTACATCGCGCACAGGCAGAACACGTTGTACGCGAGCTCTGACCGGGCACTAGCGACCGCCACAACTCACCGTGCAGGTCGTTGCTGCTGCGTCGTATCTCGCAGAAGATGCACACGTAGCACACGGTGATGATCAGCAGCGGCGCGAAGTACATCGCGCACAGGCAGAACACGTTGTACGCGAGCTCTGACCGGGCACTAGCGACCGCCACAACTCACCGTGCAGGTCGTTGCTGCTGCGTCGTATCTCGCAGAAGATGCACACGTAGCACACGGTGATGATCAGCAGCGGCGCGAAGTACATCGCGCACAGGCAGAACACGTTGTACGCGAGCTCTGACCGGGCACTAGCGACCGCCACAACTCACCGTGCAGGTCGTTGCTGCTGCGTCGTATCTCGCAGAAGATGCACACGTAGCACACGGTGATGATCAGCAGCGGCGCGAAGTACATCGCGCACAGGCAGAACACGTTGTACGCGAGCTCTGACCGGGCACTAGCGACCGCCACAACTCACCGTGCAGGTCGTTGCTGCTGCGTCGTATCTCGCAGAAGATGCACACGTAGCACACGGTGATGATCAGCAGCGGCGCGAAGTACATCGCGCACAGGCAGAACACGTTGTACGCGAGCTCTGACCGGGCACTAGCGACCGCCACAACTCACCGTGCAGGTCGTTGCTGCTGCGTCGTATCTCGCAGAAGATGCACACGTAGCACACGGTGATGATCAGCAGCGGCGCGAAGTACATCGCGCACAGGCAGAACACGTTGTACGCGAGCTCTGACCGGGCACTAGCGACCGCCACAACTCACCGTGCAGGTCGTTGCTGCTGCGTCGTATCTCGCAGAAGATGCACACGTAGCACACGGTGATGATCAGCAGCGGCGCGAAGTACATCGCGCACAGGCAGAACACGTTGTACGCGAGCTCTGACCGGGCACTAGCGACCGCCACAACTCACCGTGCAGGTCGTTGCTGCTGCGTCGTATCTCGCAGAAGATGCACACGTAGCACACGGTGATGATCAGCAGCGGCGCGAAGTACATCGCGCACAGGCAGAACACGTTGTACGCGAGCTCTGACCGGGCACTAGCGACCGCCACAACTCACCGTGCAGGTCGTTGCTGCTGCGTCGTATCTCGCAGAAGATGCACACGTAGCACACGGTGATGATCAGCAGCGGCGCGAAGTACATCGCGCACAGGCAGAACACGTTGTACGCGAGCTCTGACCGGGCACTAGCGACCGCCACAACTCACCGTGCAGGTCGTTGCTGCTGCGTCGTATCTCGCAGAAGATGCACACGTAGCACACGGTGATGATCAGCAGCGGCGCGAAGTACATCGCGCACAGGCAGAACACGTTGTACGCGAGCTCTGACCGGGCACTAGCGACCGCCACAACTCACCGTGCAGGTCGTTGCTGCTGCGTCGTATCTCGCAGAAGATGCACACGTAGCACACGGTGATGATCAGCAGCGGCGCGAAGTACATCGCGCACAGGCAGAACACGTTGTACGCGAGCTCTGACCGGGCACTAGCGACCGCCACAACTCACCGTGCAGGTCGTTGCTGCTGCGTCGTATCTCGCAGAAGATGCACACGTAGCACACGGTGATGATCAGCAGCGGCGCGAAGTACATCGCGCACAGGCAGAACACGTTGTACGCGAGCTCTGACCGGGCACTAGCGACCGCCACAACTCACCGTGCAGGTCGTTGCTGCTGCGTCGTATCTCGCAGAAGATGCACACGTAGCACACGGTGATGATCAGCAGCGGCGCGAAGTACATCGCGCACAGGCAGAACACGTTGTACGCGAGCTCTGACCGGGCACTAGCGACCGCCACAACTCACCGTGCAGGTCGTTGCTGCTGCGTCGTATCTCGCAGAAGATGCACACGTAGCACACGGTGATGATCAGCAGCGGCGCGAAGTACATCGGGCACAGGCAGAAGACGTTGTACGCGAGCTCTGACCGGGCACTAGCGACCGCCACAACTCACCGTGCAGGTCGTTGCTGCTGCGTCGTATCTCGCAGAAGATGCACACGTAGCACACGGTGATGATCAGCAGCGGCGCGAAGTACATCGCGCACAGGCAGAACACGTTGTACGCGAGCTCGAGACGCGCGCTCGCGAACGCGTCGAACGACACGCACTGGGTGAAGCCGACCACGTGAGGGTGCTGCATCACTCGGAACACCGCGCTCTGCGTGGACAATGGAAACAATTTTAAAGCTACGTTTACACGCTGTGCAAGTGTCCACAAACACAAATGTGTGACCAGGGTGTTTGGCTTGGCTTGCGTGAGCTTGTTGCCGATCCGGGCTAATGCCAGTTTTTGAACACAGATCAAAGGAAGTTTGCGGCGAGCACTTGCGACATATTTACACGCACCAACGTGTTTAGTGGGTTTAGTGTCGCTCATGAGCTCGCACCGAACGAGTATTTCTACGCTATTACGACGGCGTATCGATCATGAGTAGTTGGTCAAACGACAAACGCAATAGCCGTCACAACTTCACCGTCTACGCCTTCCGTCACTTCCATGTTTGTCTGCACAGTTTGCCTGTCCGTAAAACACTAACACACTCGCAAGCGTGTTAATGGCATCCAAGTGTTTTTAAAGGCTTAGAGCTTGTGAACGCGTAACGAAAATAACCTGACACGGGACTCCTCTACGGTGAGCCACTAGATGGCGCATTTTTTATCAACACCATCTAGCGGTGAGCCGCTAGATGGCGTTGATAATAAATGCTATGCAATAGCTTTACCGCGGCAGTCCCCGAGTGCCACACGTCTTTTTTTTATTTTTCACAATATGGCATCTAGTGGTCGCCATATTGAATTTTAATTACTGTTATGTCTTTAGTGACACTCACGAAATTAACACAAATCGATTGACGCAAGAATTATTAAAATCGGCCCACGCGTTTGGTCACCAGAGCACCATATACATACATACATAGACTGATAAACACATTATTCTCCTTTGCTTCGCGCAGTTGGGTAAAAATTAGGTGGAAGCTGCGTCTTTTATTTCGCGATACACCCTCCATAACCGGGCAGGTAACAGGGGTGAATAAAAAATTGAATAATATGTAACTGTTCCAGTTAAACTTTTGAACCATTTTTTAAATGAATATTTACATTTTAATCCGCGGAGAAATCAGGATCACCTTGTTATAAAATATACAACGGTTAATAATATTTTTTTAACGACCGGTATCAACTTTTCGGCCAACTACACAAGTACACAATGTTACCAATTTTATTTTTCATGTTATATATTTATATACTTACTGAATGTCAACATGACATTCATTTTAACTTTTCATTTTGACATTTTGGTTTGTAATAAGAGTAAAGATGAGTAAAGAATCATGTTACCGCCCGGGTTTACAACTTTAATTCTAATTCAGAACTTCATTAAAAGTTTAATGAAAGCGAACTACTTATAAAGTTCTGCTTTTCGCGGCCTAATGTTTAGTTGTTATAATCAAGGTAGTTTAATATCCGACCAAGCAAACTAGAGTTCCTTAGCTGTCTGAAAAGATAAGCAAATTGCAGAAGACGCTTCGGAGCAACATTCTTTTTCCATGAGGATTTTTCGTTATAAGAGTTTTCTTTTTATTTACAGCTTCACCGTCTTCATGTCACTCATACCGTAGCTTCGCGTAACGTGATAACGTCAAATCCAATATGGCGTTTTGGTCCGGGAGCCGGCGACACTAAAATTGGATTTTCAAATCTTAAATATACACAAAGTATGGTTTGGGATTTAAGATTTATTTATTCATTTCAAACAAAAACTTGTTACTTTACTCCTTATATTAAACAATAAATTCAATTTATATTCTAGTTCAAAGGAGTGCTTACATTAGACACTCGTCCTAAGTAAACTTGTGTTACGAGTGTCGTCACCTTCCTCCGGACCATTACGAGCATAAATTAGACTGGGCAGATAATATCTGCCCAGTCTAATTTATGCTACCAAAAGTACATAATATTATTATGTACTTTTGGTAAAAAATCGAATTTAACGTAGGGTTTTGAAAAAATCGAATTTAACGTGAGCGCAATTGCGGGCAAAAGCTAGTTTTTTTAATAAATTGATAGTGTATAGTTATAGGTCAATGTAATATGAGTTCGGTGATTAAATAAAAAGCACTGACCTGGGGCAAGCTGCACGCTAGAGCGATGGCCCAAGCGGCGTACAGCATCTGTTTGCTTCTCCGCCGCGCTACGGATAGCTTCAGCGGATACAGCACCGCGAAGAATCTACGAAAAAATATATTTAAATAAGATATCTACAAACCTGGCGCAGTGGTGAGCGTTGTGATCTTATAATAGGGAGGTCTCGGGTTCGATTCCCGGCGGGAGCAATTGAGAGTTTATAATTTCTGAACTGACTCTCGTCTGGTCTGTGGGAGGCTTTGGCCGTGGCTACCCTATCATCTAAGACGTGCCACCTTCCAGCTCCATCATCAGATCAGCTCCATGTCACAATAATATTGCATTGTCCTCCGACTTACATAATAACACAGCTAAATCAGAAACCGGGAAGTGGTCCTAATTCAGCATGCAAGATTTGATCTAAACAAACAAACGTTGTAAGTTAAATAAAAGTTGTAAGTTGTAAAAATTTTACTAAGTATTTTTTTACTATGACATTTAAAATGATTAACTTTTAATAATGACACTTTGTTTAATATTTTATTGTAATATAATATTTACACAGCAGTCCTGGTAAAATATATAAGGCTCGGTTTTCTGTATTCCATCATCACATTGTACCCACCTGCATTTTGGTGTATAAATAAAATTATTATTGTAAAAGCTTGCAAAAATGTGTAGGATTCATGAAATCATGAGAAACCTAAAAGTCCTGAAACCATGTGAACGAAGCTTGTGAAAGATAGTAGACAAGAACATAATATGAAGGTAAATATTCAAACTCCTGAGTAGATTCTCAGCTTAACTTTGTCACAATATTATCCTTTAATGAATAGGCAGGGAGCCGGTGACACTAAAATTGCACTTATCAGAATTATTTTTTTTTAATATAAAATGATAGTGTATATAGTCATATAATTATACAATATAAGCTTGATGTAACAGGATTTATCTTGGCAAAGTATTTTAAGAAAGTATTTTTGCACTAATTTTACTGCAAATTTTATCTAGTTGTAGTAGTTCTAAAAATAATTGGTGTGACAGCTGGCATCGTGGCAAAAAAGCCTGACACACCTATTTAAAAAACATAAATGGCAGGTCAGGCAGACACAATTTGCAATAAAATAGTCTACTTAAAATTATTTTATGTGTAAAATTAAAGTGCAAAATTACTATAATATAAAATATGCTTTGCCAGACTAAATCCTGTTACACCGAGCTCATATTTGACCTACAACTATACACCATCAATTTATTTAACAAACTAGCTTTTGCCCGCAATTTCGCTCACGTTAAATTCGATTTTTTTCAACCCCCTATTTTACCCGCATTGGGGTTGAATTTTCAAAAATCTTTGAATGTCTACGCCAAACTGTATGCCAAAATTCAGCCTGATCCGTCCAATGATTTGAGCCGTGCGTTGATAAATCTATCAGTCAGTTAGTCAATCACCTTTTAATTTTATATTTACATATTTAATAAAATCTGAACTCAGATTATATATCGTTTTAATTAGATATTCGATAATTACAATAACCCAACAACATAAGATAAACTTAACAATAGCTTTTCAATTTCTATTTTAATATTATGTAGTTTCTGTTCTCTTCGCTTCCAACCCAATACTCCGTCTTTTCTTTACTACCCGATCCTCTCTTGTTTTCTTCGTTCCTAATTTTAAAAAGATTCTATTTTCAAAACTAAGCTAATACCATAGTCATATCTGACCACAACAATGCCACAACAGAACCTCTTTTAGTACATACTACTTCCCAATCCCAAACCATACTTTGTGTACAAAGACTATTTTGCTAACATATTTAAGATTTGAAAATCCAATTTTAGTGTCGCCGGCTCCCGGACCAAAACGCCATATTGGATTTGACGCTATCACGTTACGCGAAGCTACGGTATGAGTGACATGAAGACAGAGATATGAAGCTGGAAATAAAAATAAAACTCCTGTAACGTATAATCATATAATAGAACGTTGTCTACTTGCCTTGTAATAAAATCTAATTTTTACAAATAAATTAAATTGAAGTGTCTGTTTGTAATATCAAAATAACAGCTTTTTAATAAATGCAAATTAATAATGTACCTAAGTAAATACGGTACTTAAGGCCCAAGAGACGGGTCTCCCCGCGAAATTCAAATTTAATTTGGTTTTTCGCAATTTTTAAACTAATACGACAAAGTAGGCTTATGGTATTCAAATTGCGCCAATGGCAGTATCAATACTAATCTTAACGTGAACGTATCCAGTTTAACAAATTAGTCAAAATAATGAGTTTGATGTGAGCTACTCACAAATTAGTCATTATTTTGACTAATTTCTTAAACTAAAGTGTTACGGTTCATTTTACTGTGACGCTAACATCATCGAATACGAATACGATCTATCGAATTAAATCTTATACTAACCCTATCTTTGAACTAATCTCGATGTCAAACGACCTACAGACTGAGAGTTAACTTAACTTTCCCAAAGCGCGTTAAATTCTAGAAACATCCCCTTTGAAATGAAATTCATGTTGACGTTGAATTTATCTTGAACTACTGGTATAGTTCAAACCATTTTCATATTAATTTCATTTTATTATTACCATATCAATTAGCTAACTAGCTGTGTATTGAAGTTTTTTAATTCCTCTCTCTCTCTCTCTCTCTTATTTTCTGGGATAAAAAGTAGCCCATGGGTTATTTCACTGAGCCCAACCCAAATAGAATAGAATATAATAGAGTAGAATAGAATAGATTTTTTTTTATTCAAATAAACGTTTACAAAGTGCTTTCGAATCGTCAAATGAATCTACCAGTTCTACCACTAGTTCGGTTCGGAAATCGTTCAAATCGGTTCAGTCGTTGCGGCGTGATTGAGTAACAAAACATCCATCCATCCATCCATTAATCAAAGTTTGACCAGCAATTAATTACAGTCGGCAATAAATTGCTGGTTCTTCTCAGTTAGACGTAGAACCTTAGAAGGTATTCCAGTGATAGATTCACTTGACGATTCAAAATTTATTTCAATAAAATTTATAATTCACTTTGTAAAAGTTTATTTTTATAAAAAACTATTCTATTTTATTCTATCTTTTTCATTCTTCTGCACCACTGACCTCTATACTTCATCTGTGATTAACATTCGACTTGCTGCTGTGATTTTTTTTAAAGAATATTAACTAAGATAAAGTTGACTAATATTCTCCTCTGCCCTCCAAATAAGCAGAAAGCTTGTGTTAGGAGTGGGGATCGGACCTGTGACCTTTCAGTTTTCAGTCCATACCCTTAACCGTTGGGCTATTGAGGCTTTTTGAACCTAGTCGATTGACGCCATTTTGGATTTGATTGACGCCATCTGGGCGCTGTAAGTGATATGAGTTTCTCTGGGAATAATAATATTGAAAATGGCGCACCAACCTCTCTAAAATTAATCTAAGATTTCATATGAAATTATATAATTAATTTCATATGAAATCTTAGATTAATTATAGCGGTCGGTGCGACATTTGCACCATATCGTAATGTCATTAGTTCCAGAGACACTCGTATGTCATAATAATATGTGGCGCTTCAAATTGATCCATAAATATGCTGTAATTTGTAGGCACCTATAGGGACGGCAAGTCCAGTGTTAATCATAAATTAAACACAGAGGTCTGCTACAATTTCGCGGTAATATTCTATAGGCCCCAACCTTTTAGTATGGAAAGTTACGTCATTAATTTAAAAAAATGCTGACGTCACCACTTTTAAAAAAAGCAAAGTCGCTACCTATTTACAACCTCATTGTTGACTTCGAAGAAAAGTTAATCGTTTATTTTTTGATAAATATAAAGTGCTTCACTTCTGTCTGAACATTTTAAACAGGGAGCTACGTACCTATCTACTGCGTAGATAATATAAACAAAATGAAGAAATTAATAAAAACACGGTTCTTATATTAACTAGGTACATACTACGTAGAAATATTAATAAAATGAAGAAAATAATAGAAGCACGGTGCTATTGTTAACTTTGTTTCAAACAGTTAAATTAATTAAACTTCATCCAAAGGGTCCGGGGTCCGCCCTTCCTTTGATTAAGGGTCCGCGATATCGAAGCTTATGAGATCGACCTTTCATTATAACGAAAATATATGCGATCAATCGTTCATGACATCGATAGCTATCGATATCACGACCTGTTGATTTGCTATCTTATAAATTCGATCTATTCATAAGCTTTCAATCGGACCCCCCGCCAAACAAAGATTTCCTTTTTAAGCTATTGCATAGCTTCTATCGCGGGCCTTGAGCGTGGAGACCGAATCCAGAAATTCCGTAACGAAAATAACCTGACACGGGACTCCTCTCACTGCTAGATGGCGTTTATAAAAAATGCTATGCAATAGCTTTACCGCGGCAGTCCCCGAGTGCCACACGTCTTTTTTTTTATTCGATGACAAGATAGCCCTTGACTGCGATGTCACCTGAAGGTCCTGACTACTACATGGTATGGCAGTTTACTCATTCCCCTAATCGGTTTCTACTAAGAGCTATTAAAAATATAATACCTATCTAAAATCCTAAAACATGGCTGATCGAGTATTTAAAAAGATATTCAAAGCACAATTTTCCAATATAATAGTAGGTACAGGTTATAAATTGCCTCCACGTCGAATTGAATAAACAGAATTCTTCAGAAAATATTTTCCAAAGTTGTACTACGTAGAAGCCAATTGTGCAATTTCAGAATGATTAATTCACACTCGCTATCCTGGCATACAATCGATTGACTTTCATTCCATGCTTGGAAGTCGAATCTTTGAATCCAAACCCGTGGATTTAGTTTGTAATTAGCTTTTGCCCGCGGCTTCACTCACGTTAAGTTCGATTTTTCAAATCCCTATTTAACCGCCTTAGGGGTTTCATTTTCAAAAATTGTTTCTTAGCGGTTGCCTACGTCATAATAGCTATCTGTATACCAAATTTCAGCCAAATCCGGCCATTGGTTAGAGCTGTGTGTTGATTGCCTTTTATATATTTAGAAAAAAGCGGCCAATCGCATGTCGCTTGACGAGTAAAACAAATATCATCCACCTTTTACGTTTTGGGGAGTATTCAAAATAGTAGTTTTTTCAAAGAATAGAATAGAATATTTTTTTATGCAAATAAACTTTAACACAGTGCTTTCGAATCGTCAAATGAATCTACCACTGGTTCGTAATACCGTTCCAACCGAGAAGAAATTTTATTGTACAACTTTTGCGGCGTAATTAATATGCAAATCCTGCCAAATTACAGCTCTTTAGTACCTATAGTCTCTGCGCTATGCCGCGACTACAGACCAAGAAATCTAGACTTGGCGAAACTATCAGGAATCCTTGTAGTTTTTACTGCGGAACCCTAAAAAAAAGATCGTACGTAAAACTGTTCGTCAAAATTCCAGGCAGTTTAAATTCATCTCATAAGATAGATAGATAAAAACTTTATTGCACACAAGAAAGAAACAAAAATTAATACAACTTAAAACTACGCATGCAAAGGCGACCTTATTGCTACAGAGCAATCTCTACCAGGCAACCATCGGTGATAGGAGTGAAATGATGTGACTTACAAGATTGGTAATGTGATGATGGAGTCTCACCTGTCTATGGATATGCAGACCAGCACGTTGGACGACAGGTAGAGGCCGAAGGCGCGCATCACCAGCAGAACCTTGCACAGCACGTTCCCCACCAGCCACGCGTTGGTGTACTTCCAGCCGATCTGTATCATATCATCTGGTCTAGTCTGGCGGGAGGCTTTGGCCTGGCTTGTTACCACCCTACGTCGAAGACGTTACGCCAAGCGATTTATGGTTTAGAAACCGATTAGGGGTTATAGATTGAATGTAGA
Organism: Hipparchia sbordonii; assembly: GCA_038048805.1. Lineage (NCBI taxonomy): Eukaryota > Metazoa > Arthropoda > Insecta > Lepidoptera > Nymphalidae > Hipparchia > Hipparchia sbordonii. The sequence continues at coordinate 1,332,066 of CM076112.1, forward strand.
CTGCCATACCCTTTCCAAGTTAGCCCGCTTTGGCGTGGCTTGTTACCACCCTACGTCAAAGACGTTACGCCAAGCGATTTATGGTTTAGAAACCGATTAGGGGTTATAGATTGAATGTACACTGCCATACCTCTTCCAAGTTAGCCCGCTACCATCTAACTCAAAGGTCTAGGTCATACAATACATATAATACAACACATGTCAACATGGGAAGACAAAGCAGACCCATTCCCGTTGGAGGCACCCGTTCACGAGCACGACGCATGATCCAGCCATTGCTTCGCTCAACTATATTTGAGGGAACGTAACAACCCGCACCACACGACACCACCACAGAAATATTAAAGAGAGCATGACATACTTAGGCCACCCATGCTAAGAGTTAAGGGCACTTTATATAGGGAACACTTCTTACCTCCAAGGGTATGACGCCGCATGTGACGCACACGTCAGCGACCGCCAGGTGCGTCATGAGCATGTCGACGCGTGAGCGGCGGCGCCGCGCGCCCGCTAGTGCCGCCAGCACGACCACGTTGCCCACGGCGCCCACGCCCATGAGCGCACCGTACGCGCTGAGCACGACGCCCTGCTGCCGCCCGCCCACGTCCTCCCACGAAGCCCAGCTCGCGTTGTGCCCGTCTTCAGCCATGTCGAAGTATTCCCAGAACTTGCGGTCCACCGCTGACGTCGCCACTTCGCGCCATGTTGACGTTTCCAGCGACGTGTTTACGGACATTATCGACGTCATGTGATTTTTTTATTCTATAAATGAGTAAGATTTATAAATCTTTCTTCACGTTATATTGGTTCTTGCCTCTTGGTTTATAAATACGTTGGGTTCACAATTCACATTCGTTTACACTTAGAAGTCAGTTTATTTGATTTTACTTCTTACTTTTCCGTTTTTTGCACGTAGTAGGTACCTATTGCCAAATCAGCACTATGCACTGCTTGATTAGACTATTCTTATGCTAAATTAAATAATAAGTGTACACGACTTAACTTTTGTAAGTTCAGCACTACAAAAACTTTGTCTTTATACGTTATGTGCATAAATAATGTCTTTATTCAATTAAGGTATTTGAAAAAAAAGAAATGTAGGTACGTTTATTGAATTAAAACTCTCCCACACCTTCGTTTTTCTAATTTCTTTTTCATTTTTATAGTTAAAAATATTATATTTATAATACATTTAATTTTAATAAATTAATATAATTCTTATTTTATTATGACTGAAGCTGAGCTGAACTGATCAAATTTTTATATTCCTACACCAATACTGGCAAAATGTATTAGGCTTATGTACTTGCTTCATGCTATTGCATTTTGGTGAATAAAGGATCAATCAATCACAACGAACACAGACGAAGTCGCTAAGAACTGTTAGTTGCTTGTTAGTTGGCTTGACTTTATAGTAAAGTTAGTTGCGCGAAGTTTTCAGACAAGTAAACGTAAGCTCTTTGGTCGTACCGACGTACGTTCGACGCTGGGAGCTACCGGCAACTGAAAGGTGAAAGCTACTGAAAGTTTGGACTCGCTAGTCGCTTGGCTACGAATGCCGTGACCTACGCATGTCCGTACTCCTTAGCAACTTCCCATGCTTGCTTTAAAGAAGCGTGGGAATTGAATATGATTAACCCCCGACCTGAGCCCCCGACTAATTAATAGCCTGCGCTGTGCAAAAC